>CM022297.1:213326234-215726234 GCA_011799875.1 Thinopyrum elongatum
GAGGAACACGATGAACACACAGTGCTCGAGCCCGGCAAGGTGGCCTCGGGGAGAGCTGCTACGCGCGTACAAGTGTGCAAGGGTTTGAATCCCTTTCTAGGTAGCCTTGGACCTCCTTTTATAGCTCAAAGGGTAACCACAGTGGCAAAACAGTCCTTATCCTGTGATTAGATAGCCAACAGTGCTATCATACCTAACTCTGGCAGTTAGGACAAAGTGCATTAAATGCACTGGTAGGTGTCGTGCTGAGGATGAAACCCGGCAAGTCTGCCGTGCCGCTTAATCATCTTCTGCTTATTACCTTGACCCGCCTCTGGACGGGTGTCAAATGAGGGTGATCTTTCTTCCAATGAGCCACCACGTGCTTAGTAGAAGCCACTTAATCACTTGCGGGCTCGACACCGCACCGATAAGTGACTTGCGTCGCTGTGCGGTGGAGCGGTGGTGCCTTGGCGGGGTTCTTGGCCTTGGCGGCCCGTTCAAGCCTGCCGGGGTTATCCTGGATTTGCTTCCGGGGTAGTCTCGACCTGGCCGAGCTCTCCTGCTCGGCAAGGGAGGCCTCCCCAAGGTGGTGTCTTGCTTGTCTTGGTCTTCTTTGATTCGCTCCTTGATCTCACAAAGAGCAGTTTCTCTGGCTTGGCCTTGCTTTGTATGTTGGTGCCAGACATGTGATGCCAGCACGCCTCTGTATAAGTTCGGGCAACAAACATGAATGTTTGCTACACCGACAGGAGCCCCCAGGCCTAGCCCATACGTGTTGTCGGGCATCGTTGGGGTAGGCCCCAACAAATACACAGGCGAGCACCTGAGCCATGCCGCGATGGGATTTATGTCTCCCTTGATATTCTCCTTGCTTCTTCATTAACCTGTGACTGGATCAGTTTCTGATTTCCCCGAGATTCGTTCCGAACGACGTGGGGCTACCCATGTAATGGTTCATGGGCCTCCCACGTTCATGGGGATGTAACTGCCATTTTACTCACCGCACTACTGTTGCCGTTTCCGCCACGTACGCCGCATGCACTACGCATGGTTGGTGGCGGAGGCGTAGGGCACGAGAATGAGTATTATGGCAGGAAGCTTGGCACTGCGGATAGGCGCAAGAGGGCGGTCTGAGATTTCGGACGTTGCCAGTGATGCCGACGGACAGGATTGGTTGATCGTGGCGGTTGCCATGGGGTAGTGGGGAGCCAGCCCCCTGCCACGCTCGGCTATAAAAGGGAGCGCAGAGGCAGGCGAAAGGACTCACCCAGCACCTCCTTCTTCTTCTTGTGTCTTCTTCCACCATGGTGAGAGGTAGAGGACGCGGTCGTGCTCCTATGGTGGCGACGAGGACCTCATCTCGTCAGCGCATCCCTGCCCCGGCTGGAGACGCGGGGGCAGAATCCAGTGCACAAGGAGGTGTTGCTGGACGTGGACGCGGTCGGCGAGGCCCTCGGGGCCGGGGAGGACGCGATGGTGCGCTGATCGCCCCTCCTCCAGCCCCCTGGCTCCGATGGAGGGCCATATCGGGGACACGCCGCTGGAGTTCATCGTCAGGCTGCGCGGGCCCCCGCACAGCCACCTTCGGCTCCCTACCCCTTTCGCAAGGGTAATGGAGTTTGAACAGCCGCACGGGTTGAAGTTGCACATGAGGGGCTGCTGTAATGGCAGCATGCGGGCGGACGTTGACTTCCCCGCACCTGACGTGATGCTTCTCCACCGCGGCTGGAAAACTTTCCCACGTGCCCATAGCTTGGCGGAGGGGCATGCACTCCATTTTAAGTTAATGGATGCAGATCTGCTCTCCATCAAAGTATTTGGGCGTTCGGGTGCTCGCTTAGGGTGCTGCGTGGAGAGCTCGACCGATGATGAAAGTTCCTCTTCGAGCGACAGCAACGAAGAGGACACTGACGGTGAAGACGACGGTGCCAAGCGGGAGGACGGCGGCTCGGAGTCCAGCTGAGCGCCGGACGCACCGTCACCTGGGCGCCGGCGGCACCATCATCTGCACCTGGCCTTCTCCCCGGCAGAGCGATTTGCCAGGGGGTTGGGTATGGATGCCTCCGCCTCCTCCAGCTGGACCCCGGCAGGCTTCCCCGTGGACTCCGGCTTCGTCTTCCCTGTCGGTGTCCCTCCTGCCGCGTTCCTCTGGTCCTGGTGGTGGTGACCAGGGCATCGCCTAGCCGCTCCTTCCGCCCTTCCCGCTTCGCCCCCGCCCTCTCGATCTTGTCAGGCTGCATCCCGCGGGCCCTAACGGGGTCAGGCTAGGCTTCTGCCTAGGCACCCCTTTTGCCCTCTTCACCTCCCTCTGTAGCTCCTAGGAGGAGAGGGACAAGAAAGGCATTACGGGGCACTTATCTTTTTTCAATCTAAAAACTGTAGGCATTTGCCAATCTTTAGCTTAAATTATGTATCCTTTCATCCATATTTGTACCCTGTATGGTACGTACTTGTTTATCCGCGTATTAATGAAAAAAAGATCTGCTTGCCAGGCACTTGTGCATGTATCATGTCCATGCTGAGGAATGATTCCTCCATATGCTCAAGTAAACAAGGTTTTCCGGCAAGACACCTTGTTGGTCCCTTCTGTTGCTGCCGCAGGGCTCAGCCTGGCAGGTTAGGAGCATGGAAGAGAACGGGCCCCTTGTCAACCCTATTTTTCAAATGCCACTGCGACCAGCCTAACTGAAGTAATCTTCGAATCAAAGGATGGGAGCACAAATGTTTGTAGGGTGATAAGGTTTTTCTACGCACAAGTTTTTCACACAGGGTCATGCGATGGATTGTTAGGGGAACTTATCTGCGTTGCGCTGTCGGGGATCAATATGCCAGCTTGTCTTCTCTTCCCCCCTTTCGGGGAGTTTATCCGCGATAGGAGCCATGTTTGTTAGTACGGGGGAAAACAGCAGCATACGATCTCATCTATATTATTTAAGGACTATAGCTAAGTCAGACTTAAATAAACATGCATGCAAGTTTTAGGCGCCACCGCTTCGTTTTATTATCTTTGCATAGGGTCTGCGCCTGGCTTTGTACAAAGGGTTACATACGCATCGGCAAGGCTTGTACAAAAGGTGGCTGCCGGGAGCTGAGCCCGGCAACCGCGCCTTACGGGTAGAACTTGCGAAGATGCTCGATATTCCATGAGTTTTGCAATTTAATGCCATCTTTGGTCTCCAGACGAACTGCGCCAGGTCTGGTGACTTGCACTACCCGGTAAGGGCCTTCCCACTTTGGCGTCAACTTGTTGGAACCCTTGGCGGACTGAACACTCCTAAGGACAAGGTCACCTTCCTCAAGGCTCCGGGCGTTAACCCTGCGGCTATGATAGCGACGCAGGGCTTGCTGGTAGCATGCAACACGCACATCGGCCCGGAGACGATCTTCCTCAAGGAGCATGGCATCGTCATGCCGGAGTTGCTTTTGCACTACTTCATCGTAGGCAAGTACTCGAGGTGACCCGTATATGAGTTCCGTGGGGAGCACTGCTTCTGCCCCTGATGACCCACAAGTATAGGGGATCAATCGTAGTCCTTTCGATAAGTAAGAGTGTCAAACCCAACGAGGAGCAGAAGGAAATGACAAGCGGTTTTCAGCAAGGTAATGTCTGCAAGCACTGAAATTATAAGTAGCAAGTAGTTTGATAACAAGATAATTTGTAACGGGCAAGTAGCAATAATAGTAACAAAAGTGCAGCAAGGTAGCCCAATCCTTTTGAGGCAAAGGACAGGCCAAAACGGTCTCTTATGATAAGCAAAGCATTCTTGAGGGTACACGGGAATTTCATCTAGTCACCTTCATCATGTTGGCTTGATTCGTGTTCACTACTTTGATAATTTGATATGTGGGTGGATCGATGCTTAGGTGCTGTTCTTACTTGAACAAACCTCCTACTTATGATTAACCCCCTCGCAAGCATCTGCAAGTACGATAAAAGTATTAAGAATAAATTCTAACCATAGCATTAAACTTTTGGATCCAATCGGTCCCTTACGGAATAGCGCATAAACTAGGGTTTAAGCTTCTGTCACTCTCGCAACCCATCATCTAATAACTACTCCACAATGCATTCCCTTAGGCCCAAATATGATGAAGTGTCATGTAGTCGACATTCACATGACACCACTAAGGGAATCACAACATACATATCATCAAAATATCGAACACATATCAAGTTCACATGATTACTTGCAACATGATTTCTCCCGTGACCTCAAGAACAAAAGTAACTACTCACAAATAATAATCATGCTCAAGATCAGAGGAGTATTAAATAGCATAATGGATCTGAACATATAATATTCCACCAAATAAACCATATAGTAATCAACTACAAGATGTAATCAACACTACTAGTCACCCACAAGTACCAATCTATAGTTCCGATACAAAGATTGAACACGGGAGATGAACTAGGGTTTGAGAGGAGATGGTGTTGTTGAAGATGTTGATGGAGATGGAGATTGCCCTCCCCAAGATGGGAGAGTTGTTGGTGATGATGATGACGATGATTTCCCCCTCCGGGAGGGAAGTTCCCCCGGCGGAATCGCTCCGCCGGAGGGCAAAAGTGCTCCTACCCAAGTTTCGCCTCGAGACGGCGGCGCTTCGTCCCGAAAGTCCTCTCCTGATTTTTTTCTAGGTCAAAATGACTTATATACCTGAAGATGGGCACCGGAGGTGGGCTGGGCTGAGCACAACCCACCAGGGCGCGCCTGGGGGGCCTGGCACGCCCTGGTGTCTTGTGCTCACCAGGTGGCCCCCCTCCGGTAGTTATTTGCTCCAATATTTCTTATTTATTCCATAAAAATTTCTCGTGAAGTTTCAGCTCATTTGGAGTTGTGCAGAATAGGTAGCCTGACGTAGCTTTTTCAGGTCCAAATTTCCAGCTGCCGAAATTCTCCCCCTTTGTGTGAACCTTGCAAATTATGAGAGAAAAGGCATTAGAAATACTCCAAAAAGCATTATTATGCATAAAAACATTATAAATAACAGTAGGTAAACATGATGCAAAATGGATGTATCAGCCCCATACACTAGGGAGAAGGGAGTCTGGTCGGTGGCTCGATTTGGTGTCATCCCGAGGGACCAAAGAACCACCGGCAGCTCATCAATCCATCGCCTGCCGCATTTCTGCAGCTTGTCGAAAGTTCTCGTCTTGAGTCCGCGCAGCGCTTCAACATTCATCCTCTCAACTTATCCGTTGCTTCAGGGATGAGCAGCAGAGGCAAAGAATACCTTGCTCCCAAGGCTTTGGACGTACTGCATGAAGGTGCAGCTCATGAACTGGGTGCCGTTGTCGGTGATTACTCTGTTGGGTACTCCAAAACGGCACACCAATCCTTTCAAGAACTTGGCAGCTGATTGTGCGGTCACCTTCCTCACTGGCTCCACCTCAGGCCACTTTGTAAACTTGTCGATTGCAACGTAGAAGAATTCAAAGCCCTCGGTGGCACGAGGGAAGGGGCCCAAGATATCGAGCCCCCAGACCGAGAATGGCTAGGATAAAGGGATCGTCTAGAGAGCTTGAGCTGGTTGATGAATGTTTTTGGAATGGAACTGACAGGCTTCACACTTGGTGACGAGCTCAGTTGCATCCTGGAGGGCTGTGGGCCAGTAGAAACCCTGCCGGAAAGCTTTTCCAACCAGGGCTCTTGATCCAATGTGAGAGCCACATATACCCCCATGTATCTCCGCCAACAGCTTCAGCCCGTCCTCCCGGCAAATGCACTTCAATTTCACCCCGTTTGGCCTCTTTCTGTATAGAGTGTCATCGACAAACTGGTACATACTAGACCGTCGGGCTACTTTTTCAGCTTCTTCTTGCTCTTCGGGAAGTTCTCCTATTTGAAGGAAATGGACTATGTGCTGCGCCCAAGTTGGAGCATGTGGCTCGACAACAAGGACTAAAGGCACCTCCTCGTTCATGGGAGCGCTTACCTCGACCGCAAGAACTTGTGGTTCCGCGGGAGGGAGCTGCTCACCAACCGAAGTGGGGTTGTTCCCGGCAGCCTCTCCACCGGCGGCTTTGGGAAGCCCTGCCGGGAGATACTTGCCGGAGTCCAACTTTCTCCTTTTTCTGGCCATCGTTGAAGGGGACACTGATGGTTGAGTTAGGTGGAGGACAAAAGTTCCTGGTTCCACAGGGTGCTTTTGTGCAGCGCACTTTGACAAGTGATCAGCAATGTTGTTCTCCGCACGTGGCACGTGCTCTGCTTGTAACCCATCAAAATGTTCTTCCAGCTTTCTCACCTCCTCTACATATGCCTCCATCAACGGACATTGGTAATCCTTATTGACTTGCCTCACCACGAGCTGCGAGTCTCCACGGATGATTAATTTCTTGATTCCCAATTCCACCGCAATTCTGAGTCCGGCAAGGAGCCCCTCATACTCAGCAATGTTGTTGGTGGCCTTCTCCAGGGAAAAGTGCATTTGAACCACATACTTGAGATGCTCTCCGGTGGGTGCAACAAGGAGCACGCCAGCCCCAGTGCCCTGCAACGAGAAGGCACCATCAAAATACAAGATCCACTCCTGAGGCGCCTCCCTGCCGGGGATAACTGTTTCTGGTATTTCTTCATCTGGAGTAGGCGTCCATTCCGCAATGAACTCCGCCAGCGCTCTGCTTTGAATAGTTGAGGTACCTTCATACTTCAGGCCAAAGCTTGACAGCTCTAGCGCCCATTCAACTATCATGCCGGTGGCTTCGGGGTTCCTCAGTATGCGCTGCAGTGGGAAACGGGTGACAACCATGATCTCGTGGGCTTGGAAGTAATGGCGCAGTTTCCTCGAGGCCATGATGAGGCCGAAGATCAGCTTTTGCACTCCAGAGTACCTTGACCTAGCCCTTGTAATAGGGAGCTAACAAAGTAGATGGGCCGTTGCACCACTTTCTTCCATGTCGCGGTTTTGAGATCGCCTTCGCTGGCCTGCCCCGCCTCTTCTTGATTAGCATCTGCCACGACGGGTTCAGTTCATCCCTGGAGGGTGCAGTTGCTGCAGCTGCTTCCTCATCCACTTATCACTGCGCCACCAGTGCTGCACTAACCACTTGATTCATCACAGCTAAATATAGCAACAACGGCTCTTGTGGTTTAGGCGCGACTAAGGTGGGAGCAGAGGAAAGGTAGGCTTTCAGGTCTTGCAGCGCTGCTTCTGCTTTCGGGGTCCACTTCATCGGGCCAGCCTTTTTCAAGATTTTGAAGAAAGGCAAGGCACGCTCGGCAGACTTGGAGATGAACCTGCTTAGCGCGGCAACGCATCCAGTCAAACGCCTCACATCTTTAACAATCTTGGGTGCTTGTATCTGCTCGATTGCTCTGATCTTGTCAGGATTGGCCTCTATCCCCCGCTGGGACACAAAGAAACCAAGGAGCTTGCCGGACGGAACACCAAACACACATTTCTCAGGGTTTAGTTTTAAATTGATCTTGCGCAGGTTTGCGAATGTCTCTTCTAAGTCTTGAATGAGTGTTAATCTGTCCTTGGTCTTGACCACTATATCATCCATATAAGCTTCTACATTCCTGTGCAGTTGGGGCTCAAAACCAATTTGTACTACACTTGCAAAAGTGGATCCGGCGCTCTTTAACCCGAAAGGCATTCGTACAAAGCAGTACATACCACATGGAGTTATGAACGCGGTCTTCTCTTCATCTTCTATGGACATAAATATCTGATGGTACCCGGAGTACGCGTCCAAGAAAGATAGCAAATCACATCCTGAGGTGGAATCAACAATTTGATCAATGTGTGGTAGGGGGAAAGGGTCTTTTGGACATGCTTTGTTCAGGTCTGTGAAACCAACGCAGAGCCTCCATTTCCCGTTTGCCTTGCGCACCACCACTGGATTCGCCAACCAAGTTGGATGCAGTACCCCTCTGACCAAACCAGCTGCTTCAAGTTTCTTAATCTCCTCGGCAATTAACTACTGCTGCTCTAAAGCTTGCTTTCTGACCTTCTGCTTGACGGGCCTAGCATGAGGACAGACAGCAAGGTGGTGCTCGATTACCTCCCTGGGAACACCGGGGATGTCAGACGGTTGCCAAGCAAACACATCGACATTCGCCCGTAGGAAGGCAACAATCGCACTTTCCTATTTGTCATCAAGGGTGGAGCTGATGGTGAATGTACCATCAGCGCCATCCTGCCTTGCCGGAACCTTCTTCACGGCAGGTGAAGCAACCTTGGGTTTCTTGCTAGTGGAACTCAAAGGTATGTCCTCAACAGGCGCAGTGCACTCCGAGGAGGCGCTCTTCCTGGAGTCCTTGTCGGCATCTCTGCTAGCCTTCTTTCCCTTCTTTGTATCCTTGGCAGGAGCTGGGGCATCAGCTGCCTCAGCTGCTACCGCGTCCCGATACATCTGGTCCACACATATGGTCGCATCTTTCTTATCTGACGGGATGGAAATAACACCCATCGGCCCTGGCATCTTCAAGGTGTTGTAGGCATAGTGAGATGTTGCCATAAACTTTGCCAGAGCTGGGCGACCAAGAATCCCATTGTAAGGCAGAGGAAGCTCAACAACGTCAAACACGACCCTCTCGGTCTGGTAGTTCAGTTCCCCGCCAAATGTCACAGGCAATGTGATCTTCCCTTTGGGCCGGCTCCTGCCGGGGTTGATTCCTTGGAATGTACCCGTGGCCTTGTGTCCTTCATCAGGGATCTGTAGCTTGCCTACCACTTTAGGGGAGATCAGATTCAACCCAGCCCCGCCGTCAACTAGCATCTTTGTTACTTTGAGATTGCGGATTGTTGGGGAGACCAACAATGGCAAACACCCTACCGCGGTAGTGCAGTCGGGGTGATCCTCTTCGTCAAAGATGATAGGCGTGCGGGACCACTTAAGTGGTCTTCGGGAATCCACAGTTGGCTCCACGACATTGACCTCACGCACCCATTGCTTGAGCTGCCAGTGAGAGGAGTGCAAGGATGCACCCCCATCAATGCACATGGCCTCAGTTGCCTTCTGGAATTCTTGTTCACTAGTTTCTTCTTCATCCTCCTCATCACTTTCGTCATCTCCTTCTCTCTTTTCGCAGCCTCTAGCGGGCTTTTCTTTCTGCTACAGAGTCTTGTCGCGGCGGCCTCCTCTGCTGCCACGGCCCTTCCCACCAGCACCCTCTTGACCTTTCTCCTTGTCACGCTTCTCATATTCAGATTTTTGCTTCTTGACAAGCTGCTCAACTTGATGACATTCTTGGAGGTCATGGCCCTTGGTGCGGTGGATTTTGCAGTACGACCCGTCGGATTGCCCGACCTTTTCTGCTGCCGCGGCCTCCCGGCAATCAGCACATGTAGCAGCTCCCTTGCCGGGGGCCTTGGTCTTAGTCTTCTTGCTAGCACTAGGATCACCTGACCTCTCAACGGCCAACACTGTCTTCTCTTTGCGCTTTCTATTGCGCCTCCGGTTCCTCCAGAACTTGCCGCTGATCACGACGGGTTTGTGGGTCAGACGAAGCCATCGACATCTCGCCGGGCTTGTCAGCCTGTTGAGCTTGTCGAGGTTGTTCCTGGGCCTGCTGTCGTGGAGGGGATTGTGCCGTTGGTGTAGCCTCCTCAACACGGCCATTGTCGCGGGGTGCCCGTGCCGCACGCCGGCATCGTGACGGCTTCGCATGCTGTGATTTACCGGCCTCAGTAAAGCCAAGTAAACTTTGGATGGTGGCCCTCCACTCATCCATCTTGTCAGGTGTTGGCGGAAAGTTCAACAGGAGCTGGGCTCACGTCATTGCTTCCGCGGTCGTGCTCGGCATGGCCAACGAAGCGGACCGCGACGTCGCTCAACTCCTGGTGGAACCAACAGGAGCATCGCCGCGTTCCTGCCGTCGTGGACCAGTCGCCAAGGTGGTCTGGTGCTGAGTGGGGCGTGTCTGGGGATCAACGGCCCCGTTCGGTGCCCCGCCCTGCCCGTCTTGCTCCTGGCAAGGTGTGCGTTTTGAAGTAGCGCCCGTAACGAGCGGAACTAGAGAATCATGGCTTGCGCCCGAGCGGGTGTCACCGTTGCGACTGCATCCACCAGTGCGGCAGGGAGGTGGAGACTAGGTGTCCCTTCCACCCGCAGATTCCGGGGCAAGGTCGTCAGGACGCCGTTGGTGTTGCCCATCCCCGGCGTTTCCCGCTCCAACTTCGACCGCGGGGGACACAACTGCGGCGCTGCCTGCGCCGGTTGTGTCACCAGCGGCGCCTGCCTCACCCGACGCTGCCGCGGCACCGACGGCGTCTGTGGCTGCGTGTGAGGGGGCCTTCAAAGTGGAGGGATGCGTGGTCGCGCCAGGCTTCTTCTTGGGCGCCATGGACAGAAAAGTTGATGATGATGAAGATCGACGCGTTGTTCGCAACTTCTGGTTCGCGCAAGCGATCCCTCACTCCTGGCGCGCCAAAGATGTCATGGGTGGACACGATCACCTATGGGACCATGAGCCCCTTGTGGTTCGGCATGGGGGAAATCACGTTGCGCAAAGAGCAGAAGCCATAAGGCAGCACGACGGCGAGGACTCTGGTCCTTTTTACCCAGGTTCGGGCCGCTGAGAAGTGTAAAACCCTACTCCTGCTTTGGTGGATTGGATAGAGGAACGCGATGAACACACATCGCTCGAGCCCGGCAAGGTGGCCTTGGGGAGAGCTGCTACGCGCGTACAAGTGTGCAAGGGTCCGAATCCCTTTCTAGGTAGCCTTGGACCTCCTTTTATAGCTCAATGAGTAACCACAGTGGCAAAACAGTCTTTATCCTGTGATTAGATAGCTAACAGTGCTATCATACCTAACTCTGGCAGTTAGGACAAAGTGCATTAAATGCACTGCTAGGTGTTGTGCTGAGGATGAAACCCGGCAAGCCTGCCGTGCCGCTTAATCATCTTCTGCTTATTATCTTGGCACGCTTCTGGACGGGTGACAAATGAGGGTGATCTGTCTTCCAACAAACCACCACGTGCTTAGTGGAAGCCACTTAATCAATTGCGGGCTCGACACCGCACTGATAAGTGACTTGGGCGCTGTGCGGTGGAGCGGTGGTGCCTTGGCGGGGTTCTTGGCCTTGGCGGCCCCAGCAAGCCTGCCGGGGTTATCCTGGATTTGCTACCGGGGCAGTCTCGACCTGGCCGAGCTCTCCTGCTCAGCAAGGGAGGCCTCCCCAAGGTGGTGTCTTGCTTGTCTTGGTCTTCTTGATTCGCTCCTTGATCTCACAAAGAGCAGTTTCTCTGGCTTGGCCTTGCTTTGTATGTTGGTGCCGGACATGTGATGCCAGCACGCCTGTGTATAAGTCTGGGTAACAAACGTGAATGTTTGCTGCACCGACAGCCGCCCGTGCATCGCCACTCAGCTGGACATGCCATCACCACTCGATCGCCCGTGCACTGTCACTCAGCTGGACACACCAGCATCACTCAGCCCCCCGCGCATCTTCACTCAGCTATACACGCCATCACCACTCGATCGCCCATGCACCATCACTCCGCTCGACACACCAGCATCACTCGGCCGCTCGCGCATCGTCACTCTACTATACGCCCCATCACCACTCGGTCGACCATGCACCGTCACTCAGCTGGACACACCAGCATCACTCGGCCGCCCGTGCGTCACCACTCAGCTATACGCGTCTTCATCACTCAGCCGCCCGTGCACCATCACTCAGCTGGACACACCATCATCACTCAGTTGCCCCGTGCGTCGCCCTCGGTTGGTCATGTCCTCACCACTCTTCCGCCCCCGCGCGTCACCATCGGTTGGACACGTCTTCACCGGTACATCCCCAACGCGAGAACGACTAAGTTACTCATATGACCAAACCTCATATTGCACTCTGTAGCGAGCTTACCTCTTTCGAGCATCACTCGGGGGTTGCGCCACGCCGAGGGCTATGCCACCTTCAAGGGTTACGCCCATTTGATCAACCTGTTGATCACGTCAGGAATATTTTTCTGAACATACTTGCTCAGTCCGCCGAGGATCTATAAGCGTAGCTCGGATGCGTTCTGTGATGGACGGGCCAGATTTTTGGGCCAGTCGGGCCGGATGTCCGGGGCCAGGCCGGATGTCCGGCCCTGTAGCCTTGGCTGCTGGCCTGTAGCTGGGCTGCACTCTCCAGGGGTCGTATGTTCGGGTCCTGGAGACTTCTCTGGTTCCTTCTGTTGGTCCTCTTCATCCGTGCACTTGGGGACTTGTCTGTCTTCACGAGGATCTCCGAGAGGGTCTTCTTGATGCCTGATCACACATAGCATTCCGGACTTAGTGTAACACCCCCTGTATTAAGCTACAGAGATCACCCTTTTGATGAGGCCATGTCATCATGATTAATAGTGCATAATCATCATTAGCATCATGTTGCATTTCAACTCCTAAGTCAAATTCAAATTTAAATGAAAGTGGGATATAAAAGTTGTCCAACATAGAAATTAAAATGTCAGATAAATAACAAATATTCCAGAGGCTATTCTAAAATTGAAACCAACATCATTGGAATTGGATAAGTGACTCGAACAACCTCAAACAGTGGATAAAGATAATATTTAATAACCATTTATTAAATCTGAAATAAATATGGAATTATGTTTTGTCCAAACTAATTTTAGGTGTTAAGGAATAATGCACTGGTATTTATGAAATAGGTCACACTTTTTACAAAAACCATTTGGGGCCTAAACATTTAACAGTAGAGAAAAGAGAATAAAGAAAAGGGAAAAGAAACAGAAAAACAAAAGAAAAGAAAAGGCCCCCCTGGCCAACTGGGCCAGGCGGCCCAGCTGGCCGACCCACCTGGCCCAACTGGCCGGCCCAGCCCCATCCCCTGCCTTATCCCCATGGGGGGGGGAAACCCTAACCAGCCACCCCCCCCCACTTCCCCCCTCTCCCGATATATCCCCCCCTCTCCCCCGATTGGATCGGGATCGAGAGGTGGAGGTCGCCGCGACGCCCCGACCCTGCCGCCCGACGCCGCCCCGTTGCCATTGCCGTTGGACGCCGTCGCCGGAGCGCTCCCCCGCCGGCCTGCTTCTCCTCTCCGCCGTCGTCCCCGTCTTCCTCCTCGCGCTCCACTGCCCCGTCCCTACGCTCCCTCGGTGAGGCCCCCGGTCCTCCTCTCTCGCTCGCCTGCCGCGCTCCCGCCGCGCCCACCGTTGCTCCGCTCCGGCCGTGACCACGCCTCGCGCGCTCCGGCCCCGCGCTCACCGCGGTCGGGCCGTGCCCTGGCCATGCGCCGCGCCGTCCGGCCGTGCCCGTCGCCCAGCGGTCACCGCGCCCAGCGCCTCGCCCCGCTGAGGCCTCTCTGCCTCGCCGGCCCCTACTCACTACCCCGCGCGCTGCCTGCGCCTCACCCTCGCCTACCTCTGCCGCCAGTCCCACCTCGCCCCTCTACGCCGCCTCCGGCCACCGGTCCTCCCCCCCCCCGCGGCTCCAGCCGCGCCGTGGCCGCCGGCCGCGCACCCTCGCGGCCATCTCCCGCGACCGGCGATGGCGCCCTGGCGCGCCCCATCGCCCGTGCCCGTTCGAGCGGGTTCGCCCGCCCGTTACCCGTACCCAGCGCCCGTTAAGTCCCCCTGGCCCATTGACATGTGGGGCCCAGCCCCAGAACGTTTTAATAAAAAGGAAATAAAAATAAAAATAAAAATAATAAAAATAATTAATTAATTAGTTAATTAATCCTGATTAGGTTAATTTAATTAACTAATTAGTGTTAATTAAACAGTAATATAATTAGTTAACCCTAATTAATTTAACAGTCTATGACAGGTGGGACCCACCCTGTCAGGGCGCCTGCTGACATCAGCATGATGTCATGCTGACATCATCGCAGCACTGTTTCGGATAATGTTGAATTAAATAATTAATTAAAATTTCAGAAATTAATAAAAACTTTAGAAAATCATATCTTTTAAACCGTAACTCCGATGAAAATATTTTATACATGAAACTTGCTCAGAACGACGATACGAACCCGGATACGCCCTCGGTATCTCCGTCAGACGCCCGCAGCTATGAGAACGTTGAACAATTAGACCGATTCCGATAAATGAATAGTGTCTAACTTTAATTAAATAAATCCGAATAAATTCCTAAATTAACTAAATCGCTTAGTTAGGCTGTATATCACCCCGGCATATCATTTAGACATGTCATGCATCCCTGTTGCATTATTGCCGTGTGTTTACTGTTTCTTCCCCCTCTTCTCTTCGGTAGACTACGAGACCGACGCAGCTGCTGGTGCCCCGACCGACTACGTTGTTGACGACCCCTACTTGCCAGAGCAACCAGGCAAGCCCCCCCCTTGATCACCAGATATCGCCTATTCTCCTCTATACTGCTTGCATTAGAGTAGTGTAGCATGTTACTGCTTTCAGTTAATCCTATTCTGCTGCATAGCCTGACACTGTTGCTACTTCTGTTGATACCTTACCTGCAATCCTAAATGCCTAGTGTAGGATGCTAGTTTATCATCATTGGCCCTGCATTCTTGTCAGTCTGCCTTGCTATACTATCGGGCCGTGATCACTCGGGAGGTGATCACGGGTTATACTATACGTATATACATACTATACAAATGGTGACTAAAGTCGGGTCGGCTCGAAGAGTACCCGCGAGTGATTCACGGATTGGGGGCTGAAAGGACCTTTGTCCCCACGGCCCTTTGTGTGGATCTTTGTGGCGGAGCGACAGGGCAGGTTGAGACCACCTAGGAGACAGGTGGGCCAGGCCCTGGTCGGCGTTCGCGTTTACTTCATAATAACACGCTTAACGAGATTGGATATTTGATCTGAGTCTGGCCACTGGCCTATACGCACTAACCAACTACGCGGGAGTAGTTATGGGTACCCCGGCGTCGTGGTATCAGCTGAAGCCTTCTCGACGTCAGCGACTGAGCGGCGCGCGCCGTGTTGGACCGCGCTAACGTAACCGCCGTGATCGTGTGGGTTGCTAGGTCTGCTCGCGGCCGCGTACGCAACGTGCAGGAGCGCACTGGGCGATGGGCCCAGACCCCAGAGTGCCTAGGATTAGTCCGGCGTGCTGACCTCTCTGTTGAGCCTAGGTGGGGCTGCGACGTGTGGATCTTCCGAGGCCGGGCATGACCCAGGAAAGTGTGTCCGGCCAAAGGGGATCGAGCGTGTTGGGGAATATGTGGTGCACCCCTGCAGGGAAGTTTATCTATTCGAATAGCCGTGTCCCTCGGTAAAAGGACGACCCGGAGTTGTATTCCGACCTCATGACAACTAGAAATGGATACTTAATAAAACACACCCTTACAAGTGACAGATATAACCCGGTGGTCGCTCTCTCGCATGGTGGCGACGAGAGGATCGACGGGTAGGATTATGCTATACGTTGTTGTTTGGTTAACTTCCAACTAATCTCTTCTATTGCTTCAAGATGAAGGCTGCCAGAAGCGTAGTCTTCGACAGGACTAGCTATCCCCCTCTTATTCTGGCATTCTGCAGTTCAGTCCATCGATATTGCCTCTTTACACATATACCATGCATATGTAGTATAGATCCTTGCTTGCGAGTACTTTGGATGAGTACTCACGGTTGCTTTCCCCCTCCTTTCCTCCTTTCCCTTCTTGCTGGTTGTCGCAACCAGATGTTGGAGCCCAGGAGCCAGACGCCACCTACGACGACTACTACCGCCGGGACGGAGCCTACTACTACGTCCAGGACGCCGACGACCAGGAGTAGTTAAGAGGATCCCAGGCAGGAGGCCCTGCGCCTGTTCGATCTGTTGTATCCCTGTTTGTGCTAGCCATCTTATGGCACCTTGTTTAACCTATGTCTGTACTCAGATATTGTTGCTTCCGCTGACTCGTCTATGATCGAGCATTTGTATTCGAGCCCTCGTGGCCCCTGGCTTGTATTATGATGCTTGTATGACTTATTTATGTTTTAGAGTTGTGTTGTGATATCTTCCCGTGAGTCCCTGATCTTGATCGTACACGTTTGCGTGCATGATTAGTGTACGATCGAGCTCGGGGGCGCCACAAGTTGGTATCAGAGCCGACTGCCTGTAGGAGTCCCCCTTTCCAATTCCTTGGCCGAAGTTGAGTCTAGACAAAGAAAACCGTTTTACTAACTTGGCTGTGTGGCTTACGGGCCCACATTGCCAACTGGGTGGTATTAGGATCTTTTATTCCTCGTCTATACTCTGGGACTCTGATCTCTCTTCTACTCGGGTTAAATGAAGTTTACTAACGCCGACACTTAGGATCTCGTAAATTCTGTCTACCCGGAGAGCTGGATATCTGTGCGATTTCCCTATCGTTGATCTGATTAGTCTGATAATCATTTTCCTTTCCATTGTTTTGTTTAAGCTTTCTCTCCGAGTTGTGTTAAACCTCTTATTGTCGTTTGACAAACCTGAATTTCCTCTATTTTCAGATGGACCGTTTGTTTCCACCGCGTCCTACGACACAGCTTGTGCTTCGCACTTGGGCTCGTAATACCCCTGGGTTTCCAGCTGTCCTGATCGCTCTCATGACCAGACTTGGCTACCGTTGGTACCCTGAGTACTTGGTTTATGAGGTTTACCGCGAGTTCAACCAGGAACAGTACTATGCTGAAGTTCGGATTTATGATCAGCAGAACAACTCAGACACCGAGCTACACCTTTTTCACGGATTAGGCGTGACGATTGAGATGGCAGTCCATGATGCCGCCTACTCCGCTGTCGTACGTCTACGAGGGGAGCACAATGCTATCTTGGATGACTCCGAGTTCCGATACATTCCGTATGCCCCTGCTGGAGATGCTACCGGATACTACACAGCTATCTGTGCCCCGTACGAGCCTCGTCGCTACGACCCGCGCGTTCTGATTCAGTGCACTCAGGCTCTGAATCGCACTGTTCGGGCTCTTGCCGTCGAGTTGGTTGCCACTCGAGCACGTCTCTACGATGCTATGACGCAGTTGCTGCCCGCTGTTCGTGCAGGGATACATCCGGAGCACATCCTTTATCCGCATAGGACTCAGATGTATGCTGGTATTGACTGGCCTATTGTTGGGGGTCACACACCGACACGTGGACCTCTTCTTACAGCTCGAGACCGGGTTCTGCATCAGAGTGCACATGGAGCACAGGATCTTTCCGCGACGAACATTCGTCGTCCGCACTCGCAGCTACCCCGATACAGTGGTTCTCTCCGACGTTGATGTAGCCTTTGCTATCTCTCGTTGTGTACTTCCTTACCGCGTGCCTGCGCGCCGCCTAGTATGTCTAGCTTTTGATTTGCGCCGTTATGCTGTCCGCTTGTACCCGACGTTGTGTATGGATCTGTATGTCTTAATCGACTACTTTTATGTATTTGATGCACTGCTTAAACTATTGTCGAGTTACATCATGCTTGTCACTAAGCACTCGCGCTTGCTTTTACTAAACCACCCCCCTGTTGTAAATTAGCAGGATGGTTAGACCCGCTGGTCGTGGTCGTGGCCGTGGTGCCAACGATCCACCACCGCCGAACTATATGGCTGGAATGATGCAGCAATTTGAACTGCAACGTCAGTTCATGCAAGGGATCATGGATCAGTTTCCTCGTCCCAATATGAACCAGTATCCGGGCCCAGGGACCTTGCAGGACTTTATGCGCCTCAACCCAACCGTCTACCGCGGCTCAACTCAGCCCCTGGATGCGGATGACTGGCTTCGCGACATCACCTATGAGTTGGAATCTGGTGGCGTTGCCCCTGCAAACTATGTCACCTTCGCCTCCTTCTTTCTCAAGGGCCCCGCTGCTCAGTGGTGGGACAGCCACAGGCGCACTCAACCAGCTGGCACAGTCATCACTTGGCCGGATTTCCAAGCTGCCTTCCGTGCCCGTTTCATTCCCCAGGGAATCATGGACCGAAAGAAGCAAGAGTTCCGCAACCTCACCCAGGGCAACAAGACAGTGGAAGCTTATCAGCGGGAGTTTCTGGAATTATCCCGCTATGCTGAAGAAGACATTCCCACTGATGCTCGCCGTCAGGAAAGGTTTCGCCAAGGACTTCAAGCTGACATCAAGCTAGCGCTCCTTGTGCATGAATTTGATAATTTCTCCATCTTGGTGAACAAGGCTATCCAGGTCGAGACTGGTCTGCAGGCACACCAGGGATCTCTTAGGCGCAACCGTGACACTGGTTCGTCTTCGAGCCAGCCTGCACAGAAGCGTCGGATCTGGATTCCAAACAGCGTGTACCGTCCAGCTGCACCTGCTCCAAGACGGTCCTATACTGCACCACGCCTGCCTCCACCACCTAGGCAGCCAGGCCTTCCAGCTCCACCACCCCGAGCTCCTGCTCCTAATCCCAATGATAGTCTGTGCTACAAGTGTGGGCAGCCAGGTCATTTTTCCAGGAACTGCATTCAGAACCAGAACCAACTGGCACTTCCTGCAACTGGCCGTAGGAACAATCAGCCTCGCAACAACAATGCCAAGTCTTATGGGCGTATTCAGGCCAACCACACCGATTTCAAAGAAGCTCAGGACCAGCCTGCCACCGTGATGGGTACTCTCCTTGTTAATTCAGTACCAGCTTCTGTTTTAATTGATTCGGGAGCATCGCATTCATTCATGTCCGAAGAATTTGCATACAAACACGACATTAAATGTGAGGTCATGAACACTGCAATAGTAATACACACCCCCGCGGGTCAATGTCAAACCTCCATGGGTAGCAACGACGTCACCGTTGAAATTGAAGGGCTGGAGTTTCATGCCTCCCCTTTCATACTAAAGTCTTGTAGTATCGACCTCATTCTCGGAATGGATTGGTTGAAAGCGCATACTGCTTCTATAGTTTGCGCCACGAAGATCGTCCATCTTCTACACCCTTCTGATGAAATAATAAGCTACCAGGCTCAAATCATCCAAAATGCCGAGGCGAGACTTTATGCCTTGAATGCGTTAAACGCATCACCACTTGAAGGCATCGAGAACATTCCAGTTGTTCGCGAATTCCAAGGTGTTTTCCCAGAAGAACTCCCAGGGATACCCCCTGCTCGAGCTGTCAAATTTGTCATCGACTTGAAACCAGGCACCACTCCTATCGCCAAGCGACCCTACAAGATGCCGCCGCATGAACTCCTTGAACTTAAGGAGGAAATCGACGCTTCACTTCGTAAGGGTTTCATTCGCCCAAGTTCCTCCGCTTGGGGAGCACCTTCTCTCTTTGTCAGGAAGAAGGATGGATCAAACCGATTGGTCCAAGATTACCGTCCTATTAACCAAGCAACTATCCAGAACAAATATCCCCTTCCCCGGATAAACGATCTGTATGATCAACTGGCGGGTTCATCAGTGTTCTCTAAACTCGACTTAAGGTTGGGTTACCACCAGATCCGTGTTCGTGAAGAGGATATCCCAAAGACCGCCTTCGTTACTCGATATGGCTCATACGAGTACACTGTCATGTCATTCGGCTTAACCAATGCTCCCGCCACATTCTCCCGCCTGATGAATTATATATTCATGGAATACCTTGACAAGTTCGTCGTGGTTTACCTGGATGATATCCTAGTATACTCCAAGAACAAAGAGGAACATGCTGAACATCTTCAACTTGTTCTGGAGAAACTTCGAGAGCATCAACTATATGCTAAGTTTTCCAAGTGTGAATTCTGGCTTCCCGAAGTAACATACCTTGGGCATGTCATCTCCAAGGATGGTATTGCCGTCAACCCCGAGCGAGTTCAGGCTATTCTTGATTGGGCTCCTCCAAAGAACGTCAAGCAAGTTCGAAGTTTTCTCGGACTCACCAGCTATTGCCGTCGATTTGTCGAGAACTTCTCCAAGATCGCCAAGCCCCTGACTAACCTGCTTCATAAAGGCGTCAAGTTCGATTGGACGGAAAAGTGTCAGGAAAGTTTCCAGACGCTCAAAGACAAGCTGACTTCTGCCCCAGTGCTTGCCCCTCCTGATTCCCAGAGGGATTTTGTCATCTATTGTGATGCATCCCGTCAAGGATTAGGCGGTGTCCTAATGCAAGACCGCAGAGTAATTGCTTATGCTTCGCGTCAATTGCGTCCGCACGAAGAGAATTACCCAGTACATGACCTCGAGCTTGCTGCCGTCATCCATGCACTAAAACAGTGGCGACATTACCTTCTCGGTAATCGTTGCGAGATCTACACCGATCATCAAAGTCTGAAGTATCTGTTCACTCAGCCAGACTTGAACCTCCGTCAACAGAGATGGATGGAGACCGTAGCGGATTTTAACTTGGGTATTTCTTATACCCCTGGCAAGGCTAATGTAATGGCCGATGCCTTGAGCCGCAAGTCTTATTGCAGTCACCTCCAGTTTCACGAAGTTCAACCTTCGCTTATTGAAGAATTCAGGAAGCTGAATCTCCACATTGTTCCTCCTGGAGCACTCGCTCCCCCTCCTGAAGGTTCCTACAAAATGAACCTCCACGTTGTTTCCCAGGGTTCTCTTAATACCCTGGTTGCTAAACCAGATCTCGTGGACAGCATCAAGACGCTGCAGGGTTATGACTCTCAAGCCCACAAGATTAAGCGCTATCTCGCTGAAGGAAGGCCTTCGTTCTTCACTATTGATGATACTGGCACATTGTTCTTTAAAAGTCGTCTAGTGGTCCCCTCTAAAGGTAACCTGGGTATGACTCAGGAGGTCATGCAAGAAGCTCACGACACTCCGTTGTCTATTCATCCCGGCAGTACCAAGATGTACCAAGACATCCGTCAAAGATTCTGGTGGTCAAACATGAAGCAAGACATTGCTCGCTATGTTGCTGAATGTGATGTTTGCCGTCGCGTCAAAGCAGAACATCAAAGGCCCGCCAGAACTCTGCAACCAATTGCTGTTCCTGAATGGAAGTGGGACCATGTTGAAATGGACTTTATCACTGGGTTTCCCAAATCGCAGAAAGGTAATGATGCTATTCTTGTCGTCATTGACCGACTTTCCAAAGTTGCACATTTTCTAGCCGTCAAAGAGACGATCACTGCTAGTCAGCTCGCAACTCTCTACATGTCCAGAATTGTTTCACTTCACGGTATTCCACTGGTTATCAGTTCAGACCGTGGCAGCTTATTCACTTCAAGATTCTGGGCAAGTTTCCAAGAAGCTATGGGGACTCATCTGTCCTTCAGCACCGCTTTTCACCCTCAGTCTCAAGGACAAGTTGAACGAGTCAACCAAGTTCTCGAAGACATGCTTCGAGCTTGTGTCATATCCTTCGGTAGGAAATGGGAAGAATCTCTCCCATATGCCGAATTCTCTTACAATAACAGCTATCAAGCCAGTCTGAAGATGGCCCCCTTTGAAGTATTGTACGGACGAAAGTGCCGAACCCCTCTAAATTGGTCAGAAACTGGGGAACGTCCACTCTTTGGTCCGGATATTATCCAACTTGCCGAAGATCAAGTTCGCGTTGTCCGCGAGCATTTGAAGACTGCTCAGTCACGTCAAAAGAGTCAGTATGACCGCAAACACAAAGATATGGTCTATCAACCTGGCGAAAAGGCTTATCTTCGAGTCACACCAATGAAAGGTACACACCGATTCGGGATCAAGGGCAAGCTAGCTCCTCGCTATATTGGTCCTTTCACTGTTCTTGAAAGGCGTGGTAGAGTGGCATATCAGTTGGAACTTCCACCGAACCTTTCTCAGGTTCACGATGTGTTCCACGTATCGCAACTCCGCCGCTGCTTCAAAGACCCTATCCGCGGAGTAGATCACGAATTGCTTGAACTGCAACAAGACCTCTCTTATAAAGAGCATCCGGTCCGCATTCTCGATCAAGCCGAGCGTCGCACACGCCAGAAAGTTATCAAGTTCCTCAAGGTTCAGTGGTCAAACCATTCTGAGGATGAAGCCACTTGGGAACGCGAGGATCGTCTTCGCGATGAATACCCCGCTTTGTTTCTTTCTACCTCCTAAATCTCGGGACGAGATTTCTTGTAGTGGAGGAGATTTGTAACACCCCCTGTATTAAGCTACAGAGATCACCCTTTTGATGAGGCCATGTCATCATGATTAATAGTGCACAATCATCATTAGCATCATATTGCATTTCAACTCCTAAGTCAAATTCAAATTTAAATGAAAGTGGGATATAAAAGTTGTCCAACATAGAAACTAAAATGTCAGATAAATAACAAATATTCCAGAGGCTATTCTAAAATTGAAACCAACATCATTGGAATTGGATAAGTGACTCGAACAACCTCAAACAGTGGATAAAGATAATATTTAATAACCATTTATTAAATCTGAAATAAATATGGAATTATGTTTTGTCCAAACTAATTTTAGGTGTTAAGGAATAATGCACTGGTATTTATGAAATAGGTCACACTTTTTACAAAAACCATTTGGGGCCTAAACATTTAACAGTAGAGAAAAGAGAATAAAGAAAAGGAAAAAGAAACAGAAAAGGAAAAAAAGAGCAACACCCCCCCCCCCGCTTCGCCTCCGCGCGACCGCCGCCCGCTGCCGCTCCAGCCACCGCGCTGCCGCCCGCGGCCGCTCCAGCCACCGCGCCGCCGCCCCGCCTCCGGCCCCGCCGTGGCCTCGCCGGCGCCCGCGCCCGCCGACCGCCCGTGCGTCCCCTTTGGGCACCGGACATGTCCGGTCCCGAAAGGGGCACGCCCCGGACGTGTCCGCCCCTGGGCCACTGCCCAGTGGGGCCCGAACCCCTGTGACGCTGACGAATGGGGCCCACGGCCCAGAAACAGTTTTAAGAAAATAGAAATAAAAATAAATAATTAAAATAATTAAAATAATTAATTAATTAATTAATTAGTTAATTAATCCTGATTAGGTTAATCTAATTAACTGATTAGTGTTAATTAAACAGTAATTAGTAATTAACTTAATTAACTGCTGACGTCAGCATGATGTCATGCTGACGTCATCAATTACTGTTTCGGATAATGTTGAATTAAATAATTAATTAAAATTTCAGAAATTAATAAAAACTTTAGAAAATCATATCTTTTAAACCGTAACTCTGATGAAAATATTTTATACATGAAACTTGCTCAGAACGACGATACGAACCCGGATACGCCCTCGGTATCTCCGTCAGACGCCCGCAGCTATGAGAACGTTGAACAATTAGACCGATTTCGATAAATGAATAGTGTCCAACCCTAATTAAATAAATCCGAATAAATTCCTAAATTAACTAAATCGCTTAGTTAGGCTGTATTTCACCCTGGCCCTGCGTTTAGACATGTCATGCATCCCTGTTGCATTATTGCCGTGTGTTTACTGTTTCTTCCCCCTCTTCTCTTCGGTAGACTACGAGACCGACGCAGCTGCTGGTGCCTCGACCGACTACGTTGTTGACGACCCCTACTTGCCAGAGCAACCAGGCAAGCCCCCCCCCCTTGATCACCAGATATCGCCTATTCTCCTCTATACTGCTTTCCGTTAATCCTAGTTGGATGCATAGCCTGACACTGTTGCTACATTTGTTGATACCTTACCTGCAATCCTAAATACTTAGTATAGGATGCTAGTTTATCATCATTGGCCCTGCATTCTTGTCAGTCTGCCTTGCTATACTATCGGGCCGTGATCACTCGGGAGGTGATCACGGGTGTATACTATACATATATACATACTATACAAATGGTGACTAAAGTCGGGTCGGCTCGAAGAGTACCCGCGAGTGATTCACGGATTGGGGGCTGAAAGGACCTTTGTCCCAACGGCCCTTTGAGTGGATCTTTGTGGCGGAGCGACAGGGCAGGTTGAGACCACCTAGGAGACAGGTGGGCCAGGCCCTGGTCGGCGTTCGCATTTACTTCATAATAACACGTTTAACGAGATTGGATATTTGATCTGAGTCTGGCCACTGGCCTATACGCACTAACCAACTACGCGGGAGTAGTTATGGGTATCCCGGCGTCGTGGTATCAGCTGAAGCCTTCTTGACGTCAGCGACTGAGCGGCGCGCGCCGTGTTGGACCGCGCTAACGTAACCGCCGTGATCGTGTGGGTTGCTAGGTCTGCTCGCGGCCGCGTACGCAACGTGCAGGAGCGCACTGGGCGATGGGCCCAGACCCCAGAGTGCCTAGGATTAGTCCGGCGTGCTGACCTCTCTGTTGAGCCTAGGTGGGGCTGCGACGTGTGGATCTTCCGAGGCCGGGCATGACCCAGGAAAGTGTGTCCGGCCAAAGGGGATCGAGCGTGTTGGGGAATATGTGGTGCACCCCTGCAGGGAAGTTTATCTATTCGAATAGCCGTGTCCCTCGGTAAAAGGACGACCCGGAGTTGTATTCCGACCTCATGACAACTAGAAATGGATACTTAATAAAACACACCCTTACAAGTGACAGATATAACCCGGTGGCCGCTCTCTCGCATTGTGGCGACGAGAGGATCGACGGGTAGGATTATGCTTTACGTTGTTGTTTGGTTAACTTCCAACTAATCTCTTCTATTGCTTCAAGATGGAGGCTGCCAGAAGCGTAGTCTTCGACAGGACTAGCTATCCCCCTCTTATTCTGGCATTCTGCAGTTCAGTCCACCGATATTGCCTCTTTACACATATACCATGCATATGTAGTATAGATCCTTGCTTGCGAGTACTTTGGATGAGTACTCACGGTTGCTTTCCCCCTCCTTTCCTCCTTTCCCTTCTTGCTGGTTGTCGCAACCAGATGTTGGAGCCCAGGAGCCAGACGCCACCTTCGACGACTACTACCACCAGGACGGAGCCTACTACTACGTCCAGGACGCCGACGACCAGGAGTAGTTAGGAGGATCCCAGGCAGGAGGCCCTGCGCCTATTCGATCTGTTGTATCCCTGTTTGTGCTAGCCATCTTATGGCACCTTGTTTAACTTATGTCTGTACTCAGATATTGTTGCTTCCGCTGACTCGTCTATGATCGAGCATTTGTATTCGAGCCCTCGTGGCCCCTGGCTTGTATTATGATGCTTGTATGACTTATTTATGTTTTAGAGTTGTGTTGTGATATCTTCCCGTGAGTCCCTGATCTTGATCGTACACGTTTGCGTGCATGATTAGTGTACGATCGAGCCGGGGGCGCCACACTTAGGTAGTAGCCATGTCTCGTATGGGTCATATGGAATATCACAAAGGAGATATGTCACCTCGGTTCGAGAGCTCTTGCATGGGCTCGTGTCATTGGTCCACTAGGCACTTGGGGAGACGTAGGTAGGTCCATGGGGATGACCGTAGGATGCTCCGCATCAGGGAGTCTTCTTGCACCCATCTCCTCAATCACTACCAATACATCTTCTTGGGTGTGATCGGCTCGAAGGGGGTAACAACACCAACCCGAGGAGGATCGGCGAGTGGCTCATCGGGGAGATAGAACCACTCTTCCTACCAATTCTTATTCATCTCCTCAGGCATGCCCTCCAGATACCCTGTTCTAGCTACTCTGACGATGACGGAGCCACCACAGTGAAGCCCCTGCTGCGGTTTGATCGAGTTGGACACACAAATATTTGCGCCACAAACCGAAGTATGGCTGGCAGCTGAGGAAGGCCTCACACAGTGTAACATAGCACACTATGTGAAGGATAAAATTTTGGGAAAGATGGTGGAGTTGAAGGTAGTAGAGGTGAAGAAGACCTTGCAAGAAGGGGTGGATTGGAAAGCCTGGACCCCAGATCAGGAAGGTCACGAAACATACCCGAGTAGTGCCTTGGGGGTTAGGGATGGACTCCTGGAGGGTATCCTGACCGATGGCGATGAGTCCAAGACATGTATATGCGACTTCTGGTCATGGGAGATAACCGGCATCAGAAAGCCGGTCCAGTTGGCCCTATGATACTGTGCAAAGCTTCCACTCCGCCTTGGGAACGACCGCTGCTCGGGATGATGTGTCAATAGCTTTGCCCGTGGCCCTAGATTGCCTTGGCTGGTGACCACCGGCCATGTGGGGCGGCGGAGCAGTGCCTTGGTAGGAGCACTAGGTGCGTGAAAGGGTTTGGCGCTAGAGCTCGAGGAGGAAGATGAATACAGGGGAGAATGAGAACATAAAGCCCCCTTCATCGCCTCTCACCCATGCTTGAACAACTACAAAAGTGGAAGGATTCTATAGACTTGACGTATACTCCAAGAAACTGGATTCATAGGAGACTCGGTTTCCTAGTACGTAGCCGAGGAGGACATTACATTACAGTCTATATAAACCGAGGGGTGAGGCTCGTAGAAGACATTGCACTACGCTCTCTTGGTAGACGTGTGTACTCTGTACTTACTCCAACATAATAAACACAAGCAGGATGTTGGGTATTATCTCCTAGGTGAGCCTGAACCTAGGTAAAACCTCATATCCCTGTAACCATTGTAGCTAGAGACTTAGCTTGGGATCCCATACCTCGAGATCTACCGGATTTACCCCCGTCAATGTCAGCTTGATGAAGCGATGGCGTGGCGATGCCCGCGTAGGTTGAAATCTGCGGAGCAACGATGTCGTGCGATATCGGCGCCAATGAAAAGTACCTGGGAAAAGGCTCAAATTTTGTAGACACGTGCTTAAAATCGTAGCATAATACCCCACAAAAATTCTCCTCAATCAGAGGTCGTCTAATAAGCCGCTTATGGACGAAGATGAACTAGGGTCGAATTTGTTTGCGCAGAAAACAGACTCACAAATTGATGCACTTTTTGTACGTTTTCCAGAGTTTGGACCTTCGGATCGAGCTGAATTTTTGAGGAGTTGAAGTCATAACAATCACAAATGATCTGTACAGTTGGATCTTCCAAAGGAGGTCGGAGTTGACCACTGGCCTCTTTCTTCCAAATTCGCATGGATTTCTGCTCAGGTTCAACAACGCTCCACTTCTTCGGAGGTAGCCGAAGATTCCACCATTAGATCGCAATGAAATTTTACAGGGTTCTTGTAAAATTAATTTCCAATAATTTCATAGAAGGGATCGACGAGACGTTGCATGAGGAGGCATGGACGACACCGACATAGGGCATGAATGTAACGTGTCTTGGTAGGTCATTTCATCGAACATCACATGGCATGCCCCGGCGTCAGCGTTTCTCGATGTTGTCCACTGCCTTTGGAGTTGCGGCGAATCGCACACCATGTCCGTGACGTTGTCCTCTTGCGTACAACCATTTGGAATGGCCCATTCATATGTCGAAACGACGCCAGGCATGACCGACGGCTTGTTCTCTACTGCGAGCAGGGCGGTGGCTCAAAGGCGATCGCCAGGCCAGACGTGCCCAAGTCCATGTCGACGACCTCCTTCTCCGTTGTTTCCTGAATGAGCGGCAGGGCACGCTGCTCCTTCCGGGAGATGTTCTCCGTCTTGCAAGTGGCGATGGTGGGTGATGCGATACTTGGCATCCACATCTAGGACGGCAGACGAGGACGACATCACGACAGGGAGAAGGGTGAACTAAGGCAACAACTCAGATGCGAGAAATGGAGGACGAACATGAGAGCAGGGCGGTCGATTAGATGGACTTTGTCAATTCGAAGCATATTTGGAGTAGGTCCGATCTGTAGGATCCGACATGACAGACGCGTCTGGGCGTCCCCAAATTCGCCTCAGATATGTGTTGGGTTTGAATTGCCGAATAACACACACCCTTGATGTGACTTTGAGAAATCCGGTTGGATGCCGATTTTGTGAGCGAGCAGTGACTGAGTTGTTCGCTCGAATGTTTGGAGAAGGCTGCTGGTTGCAGATATTCTTACGGTGCTTAGCTCGAATGCTTTGGTTCCTTGTTTCCTAAGTGAACTGGGCTTAGCTCGAATGGTTTGGTTCGTTGAGGTGGAACCAGTCCAACAAGGTTCAAGTCCTATCTTTGATACTGGTGCATGCATTTTTCTGGATTTATTTTAGTCTTTTCAATGAGTCCGTTTAGTGAGAGAATACGTTTCCGTCGAGTACAAGGCATCTATCGGACTCCGTTAATCCAAAATATTATACCGAGCCACCGTAACTATTTAAGTGGTGTTCATAGAGATTGAGTGTGTATGCACATTTATAGCGGTCAGTGTATGTACGTGCATTTGAGCATATGCAATTGTAAATACTCCCTTCGTTTATATTTACTTTGCATATTAGAGTTGACTGAAGTCAAATTTCATAAAGGTTGATCAAGTTTATAGAAAACAACATAAACATTTACTGTACAAAATCTATATGATGTGAAAGCATATTCAATAATAAATCTAATGGTATTGATTTATTATTATATATATTTATATATTTGTTTATTAAGTTTGTTAAAGTTTACAAAGCTTGACTTTAACCAAAACTAATACACGGACTAAATAAAAACAAAAACGGAGGGAGTACCTGTTATCCAATCAAAGAGGAACCGTTTCCAAAGCCGGCAAGCCGCAGTCCAAAAGAATTGCGCCATGAACCAAACCCCACGCATCGGTTCCAGTCGGACACCTGGTTCGGTTCAGGTTCAAAGAACCCTGGTTGAAGTTCTTTCCCTTCCCTAGAAACGCGAAGAAACCCCAATCCCCCAAAGCCCTCAAAAGCCCCCAACCATGGATTCCACTGCCGACCTCAAGGGCAAGCGCCCTCTCTTCCAGCCTGATGACGTGTCTGCCGCCGCCGCTGCGGCGGCGGTGCCGGATGAGGCGGATGCGGAGGCGGAGGCGAAGCCCTCGTCTTCTTCGGAGGAGGTGAAGGAGCCGGAGCCGGGGACAGAGAAGCAGGAGGAGAAACCGGCCCTGGTGCTGCTGGCCGAGGACGGCGTGGAGGTGCGCATCTCGGAGCCCGCGGCGCGGATGTCGCAGATGCTCCGTCACATGATAGAGGACGGCTGCGCTGACGGCCGCATCCCAACCGCCAACATCCACTCCGACATCCTCGAGATGGTCGTTGAGTACTGCGAGAAGCACGGCCCGTACTACGACCCCGAGGCCTCTGAGCGCGACCGGTACCCCTTCCCGCCCTTCCCTGTCGAGCTCACCCCTACCGTCTCCTCCATCAAGCCCGTCACCTACGTCGACCCGGACCCCCACGGTCTCAAGGACTGGGACAGCGATTTCATCTCCCTCGACAACTCCACCCTCTTCGAGATCATCCTGGTAAAGCGACCAAACCGATTGTTTACATTCTTTGCTCTATATTCTACCCCAAGTAAGAAAACGCGATGAATCGGTATATGTTGTGAATAGCAACGATGGTATATGTGCAAATAGAAGGAAAGTTCGGTCGGTGACTCGTTAGAAGCTATCCAAGTAACTGTGCGCACAATGTGGAATAGCTCATACATTTTGATAACGATTGCAGACTCCAAACAAGACTACATAGATAAAATAGTTGAATAGAATAATGGCCAGTAGCCATGATCATTAGGCAAATGAGGCAATGTATTATGATTTCTTCTTACAAATATGCAAAAGACTTGTGTATTACTCCCTCCGTACCAAAATATAAGATGCAGTTCAATTGAACTGCAAAAGCGTCTTATATTTTGGTAGAGAGGTATTTCATTAGTAGGTAGGTCATTACAACACGAGATGTACATGTGCTCATATAAAATGGCGCATACATGGGCACTCAACGGAGCACAACTGGAGGAGTGCAATGGATTAAGAATCTATGACCTACGTACATTAAATGTGAGAATCAGAACTACAAGCAACATAGTGAATGGAACGTTTTGGGAGGGACATACCATGATGCACATTATAGATGTGAAATGTTGGAAGGACCGTCAATAATTGTCCATTTTTTAATGAATTTGACAAACTGCAATAAAATTGTATTGGAGAATCGGGAATTTACTACTGTGCGAACTAATGGAAGGGAATAATATATAACAGAGTGGAACCAGATGCAGCCTACCCCAGCTTGTTTGGGACTAAAGGCTTTGTTGTTGTGGTGGTGGTGGTGGTGGTGGTGGTGGGATCAGATGCAGCAAATTGATAATAACTGACCAGTAAATGTTAATGTCAGAAGGAACCAATATTTAATTGAACAGAGAGGAATTAAGAGATACTAGGTAGAGCGAACAGGTATAGGGAAGTCTATGTGTCAGTGATTTGTTAGATCTAATGTGCACAGTGCAGTGATTTAATGCTTTTTTTGTGTGGTGGTTAATTGTAATGGTGGCAAAATAACTAGTGTGGTTTGTCTATGTAAGATATATAGATTGGGGATAAATTTATTTGATTGGGGTTTGTGCAGGCCGCAAACTACCTGAACATTGAGGATCTGCTGGACCTGGGCACCTCGGCTGTGGCTGACAAGATGAGGGGGAAAAAGCCAGAGGAGATCCGTGAAATCTTTGAGATCGAGAACGACTACACACCAGAGCAGGAGGCTGAAGTCAGGAAGGAGAACGCATGGGCCTTTGAGGACTAAATGACGGTTGATCTTGCTTTTGTCTATGCTGCTATTCTTGGTTTCAAGTACAAGTCCTTACCTCCAGTTCTGTTCCAAGTAGTCTGATAGATAGATAGATGGATGAGTCGGTGAAAACAGAAAACCGAGAAGCACCGTATGGGTTAGTTAATCATCGTATACAGGAGAGTTTTGGTGTGAATTGTGGATGCGTGGATGGATGGTTTCGAAATGGTTGAATCAGCAGAACCTTAATGGTAACCTGTGTTCAATTAAGTTATACTATTCGCCAATTGCACATTTTTTGCAGTTAAGTTGTTGCTGGATCGTATCTTGAATAACCTGTTTGGTTACATAATTGGGAACCTGTGTGTTGTACACAATTAATTCTGTAGAGTAGGACACAGTTGTTTGGTCTGAGCAGAAATTATCACCTTGAGTTTATGGATAAGTTGGAGAAAACTGCAGACTAGGGTACCAATTAAGCTTGTAACATATGCTGCATGTTTTTGTGTAAATGCCTCCAGTCTGTTGAGAAATGTTTGTGGCTTTTGAGCAAAGCTTTTTAACAGGGGAAAATGCAGTATTTACGAACTAGACTTGGTGCTTGTATAGTGTTTAATTTAATATAGTTTTGGCCATTTGAAACTTGGTAAACTATTCTATCTAGTTTGTATTATCTTGTAGGCATGTATAGATTTTTCATATTAATATATGGTTGTTGCCTGCGAAGGACATTCCTGTTCAACTTGCAAGAGATGCATAGAAGATAAATCAGGTACTGACATCTTTCCATTCTGAATTTTTTTTTGGTGGCTTATGGCATTAAGCTTTCTAATTCCATTGTGCTACGCAATTCCATAGGAGCAATTTCACAGCTCAAACATTTCTGTGCCACGAACTAGCAAGATTTCCAGTCAGCTGCTGAGCAGTCAAACAAGAATAGCTGCAGTTGCAGGGAAGAAGAAAGGACATAAACCATGCATTGTGAAGAAGCTGCAGGTGATCATCACATGAACCAGGTCGACCGCAGGACCAATGCCGGAGTCCGCTTCTCCCCCTCCATGACATACACCAGGCCGGGCTGCAGCTTGCCGCCCCTGCCGAGGTTGAAGCTGAGGAATCCTTCCAGGTGCGGGCGGTGCGTATCCCCCTCCGCCGTGCCGCCCATCCTCACTCCCCATCCCAGCTCATGCTCAGGGGTGTCGGACAGGCAGCAGCCCCACCGCACTGGCCCACGCCCGGACCACCCTTCCATCTCAACCCAGCCTTGTGCTCTCATGGCTTCAAACAGCTCACACTCCACCATTGCAGCAGCGATTGACTGCGCAGGCCTGGGCCCCAGTCCGTGTGCTGCAGGGTCGGTCCTTGGCATGGGAGCAAGAAGAATGTCCGGAGGAGGAGGAGTGCTCCTTTGTGGTTTTAGGCTGCGAAAGGGTATGGCAAGCGTCCCGAGGTTGTTGAACCGGGACAGCAACGGGCGGATCTGCCACAGCCCTGACAAGCTGAGCTTGACATCTTGGGCCGGTTCATAGCGCACCTGCCCAAACGTTGTCATGCGGTTAGCCACCCCATGATCGCCGTCCTGTGCTCCTGAACCAAAGACAAGCTCGGCGAGCGACACGGTGAAGTTGGACCTCCTCATACTCAAACCAGCGGCACAGTTGTGTTGTTCCGAGAACGAAGGCGGACCGTCGAGAGAGGCCTGGCTCCGGAGATTCTGACAAGAAAACCTCAATCGGATTAACTCGCTGAGATGCGCCAGTGAAAAATGGTGGCCGGACAGGGGAGACATTACCTGGATCAAGCTCGTGCCGTGCAGGAAGCCGTTGCATTGAGCTCCGAAGGGAACCAGGATCATGGACAGCCAGTGGTTGACGTGGGCGCAGTACTGCAGCCTGGTTAGCTCCAGTGGCCTCCTCTCGGTGTCTTCTTCCCCGAGGCTCGCCCCTATCCCGAGCCTAGTGCAGAACTCTGCTGCAATGGTGTCGTTGCCCCTGGTCTTGGACTCGAGGACGAACCTCGAGTTGAGGCCCGTCCTGTTCCCCGCTTCGCCGAGGATCTCCCTGGCGTGGTCGAACTCGTCGTCGTCGACGAGGAGCAGCGCCCCGACCGCGTCAAGCGCGACCTTCACCCGGACCGGGAGCTCCGGGAAGTGGAACCCCTTGCCGCTCCTGTACATGGAAAGGATGCGGTCGATCTGCTCGTGCTTGTCCATGAGCCTCATCACATCAGGGAACGTCTCGCGCTGCAGCCGCTTCATGATTTCACCCTGCAGCCAAAGGCAAAGGGACCAACGCCAGTGAGACTAGTCGTGTTGGTGAACCACAGTACGGCATTATAAAAGTTATATACAGGATGGTTGCGGTGGTGCGGCTGCGGCTGCGGCTGCGGCTGCTGCTGAGACGGCGGCGGCCCTGGAGGAGACGAGCGCCGGGAGTTGCCCCGGAAGGCACCGCGAATGAACGACTCCCCCGACCTGAGCAGACTCAGGACGCCGTCCAACACCGTTGGCCTCGGGTTGGCTCTGGCCGGCGGTGGGACGAGCGCCTGCTCCGGCACCGGTGGTGGCAGCAAAACAAGCGGAGGCTGCAGCGCAGGGTCGGAGGAGGACATGGCGGCGCTGTCGCGCAGCTGCCGCTTCCTTAAGGACACGTCACAGGTGGATATCCGCTCGAAGAAACCAAGTGGCGGCGCATCAGGCTGCTGCTGCTGCGCCATGCTCCGCTAGAAGAAGGCGACCTCGGGAGACAGACCGGCGGTTCGCATCCCGCCTTTTTCTTTTCTTCACGGTGCCTTCTTCGGTTATTCCCGTTGAGGCTTTTGCTTTTTGTCGCTTTAGCTTTCGCTTTTTTGTTTTATTGGTCACTTGTACATTGTGCATTCAAAAGGAGAGGAGAGGAGGACCATATTGCAAAAGATCCGTTCATTTCTGGAAGCACTAGCACGAGTGTTTCAATGTCTACTCTTTGAAAGAGAGTAAGGTCATCTCCAAACACTGACACCTAAACAGGACACCGCGGATCAGAGGAGGACCGGTCCACGGACACTAATGTAAAAGCTGGTCATTCAACCATATCCGCATACATTTCAAACCGGATTTCAACAAACTAGACAAACAACAGGCAAACCGGATGAAAGGCAAACCGGATGATTTTCGTCTAAGCCGGAGCACATTCATTACATTTTCGACATACTTTAATTAAAAAAAAGTGACCGGACAAAAACCTAGCCTACTGCAGCGCCCGTCCTGATAGAGGCAAATGTGTCCCGTCTTTCGATGAGATGGTGGTTATCGTTTTCGGTCCAGAACTCATTGGGGGTTAATCACATAGTTATGTGAACTAGATTGTTGACTCTATTGCAAGTGGGAGACTGTTGGAAATATGCCTTAGAGGCAATAATAAAATGCCTATTGTCATATTTCCCGTTCATGATAAATGTTTATTATTCATACTAGAATTGTATTGACCAGAAACTTAAATACATGTGTGAATACATAAACTACACTGTGTCCCTAGTAAGCCTCTACTGGACTAGCTCGTTAATCAAAGATGATTATGGTTTCCTAACCATAGACATGAATTGTCATTTGATAACGGGATCACATCATTAGGAGAATAATGTGATGGACAGACCCAACCGTAAGCTTAGCATCAGATCATTTAGTTATTTGGTATAGCTTTCTTCATGTCAAGTATCATTTCCTTCGACCATGAGATCATGCTACTCCCGGATACCGGAGGAATACTTTGTGTGCTATCAAACGTCACTTTGTAACTGGGTGATCATAAAGGTGCTCTACAAGTATCTTCGAAGGTGTCTGTTGGGTTGCATGGATCGAGACTGGGATTTGTTGCTTCGTGTGACGGAGAGATATCTCTGGGCCCTCTCGGTAATGCAACATCATAAGAAGCTTCATGTGACTAATGAGTTTAGTCACGGGATCTTGTATTACGTAACGAGTAAGGAGACTTACCAGTAACGAGATTGAACTAGGTATGGAGATACCAACGATCGAATCTCGGGCAAGCAACATATCGCCGAATAAAGGGAATTGCATACGGGATTGACTGAATCCTTGACATCGTGGTTCAACCGATAAAGATCTTCGTTGAATATGTAGGAATCAATATAGGCATCTAGGTCCCGTTATTGATTATTGATCGGAGAGGAGTCTCGGTCATGTCTGCATGTTCCTGAACCCGTAGGGTCGCACGCTTAACGTTCGGTAGCGCTAGGGTAGTGTTGAGATATTTATAGTGGAAAGTCCGAACGTGTTCGGAGTCCCGGATGGGATCCGGGACATCACGAGGAGCTCTGGAATGGTCCGGAGGTAAAGATTCATATAAGGAAAGTTGTTTTCGGGGTTCCGGAAAAAGTTCGGGTTTTTTCGGTATTGTACTAGAAAAGTTCTAGAAGGTTCCAGAGTGGGGCCCACCTACATGAGGGGACTGATGTGGAGCATCCTTCCATCATCCCCATGGACGCTAAACCAACTCATCAAGCACCACATGGACCCATGACTAGAGCTCGAGCACGCGCAGTTGAAACCGAGGTGAACTCACTCTTACTTGAGATGGATATGGACATGAACGGAACTTGGATGCTACCTCACCAAAACATGCTATATGTCCTTAGGTATGAAGGCCAACGCCACCAAGCGGCTAAGGGATACCCCAAAGGAGGAGGAGAAGCACCCCAAGACCTCGAGGAAGAAGGAGACCAAAAGGAACAAGGTGGCAAGTCCCAGGCGACCCCGTGCCCACGGACTACACAGGGAGCAGACGCTGTAGCACCCCGTGCGCACGGGCGTGTACCGTGCACACGGGACCCCTGTGCGCACGGGCCCAACTTACCCCGTGTGCATGGGCCCTACAGGATGGCCGGCCGAGGCTGCTGTTTTGGGCCTCCACTTCATCCCCTTCCCCCACATACCTATATATTTCGTACCTAGGGTTATGTTTAGACTTAGCAAAGTATATGAGAGATATTTAGAGAGCTTTGCTCCATCTACCACTCCTCTTGGAGATCAAGGCCTCTTTGGAGAGGATCCCAAGTGGATTCTAAGACCTCCTCTTGGGAGAAGACTATCATCAAGACCTCACCTCCTTAGGAGTGGGAAGAACTTTACCTAGTGCTTGTTTCCTTTGATTGTGCTTGTACTCTTGTGGATCTATGTGTTTGCTATTCTAGTGGATGTGTAATTGGGTTTTGTTGGAGTGAATTCCTCTTAGTGTTCTTGGTGTTCATCCCTTTTCCCCCTCCAAGTGTGAAAAGACCCATCTTAGGGTTTCACCCTACAACATCTTGGTATCATGAGCAAGGTTGATTCACATCTTGGAGTCCCTACCCCCCATATTCTAGCTTGATTTTGTTGTTTTTCGTCCTAATTCAAAAATCCTCACCAAAAATAGCCCCAAAATTTTTCTTGCAATTTGTTAGATCTTGTGAGATTTGGTTGATTTGGTCCACGAATTTCGTGTTTGGCAAGTGGATCTACCGATTACCACCATCCTCCACCCATCTTACCGTCGATTTTGGCCGGATTTTGTAAAAATACCATGCATCCGTAGGTGTTCTCCTGCTACAGAACACCTGTGCGCACGGGCCATCGGGACCCCATGCACACGGGCATCACTAACCCCGGGCGCACGGGCCATACAGAGCAGTTCGGCCACCCCCTTTTTGCTTCTTTTTGCCATTCCACCACCACCATTTGTCTTCCGCAATACTTCTCGTTGGTGTTTGAGCTTTTGGGTTGCAGCTGCACGTGTCCTAAGGTGTTTCGGCTACTTAGGCGCGACTTGACTTCATCATCACCGCCACTCGTCATCGGCTCGGTTTCGACATCGACTTCGACCACTTCGTCTTCATACCAACCGTAAGCAAGGACGGTAACCTCGACGACACCTTTGTATTACCCTTGCCATTACCTTGATAGCCTCGAGCCTCTTTTGCATTACTTACCCATCGAGAATAGCAAGTTGAGAATTGCCGGGCCACGCTTTTAGTGCACCTTTAGTGTTTACGTCTCTCCCGTGCATATCCTACTTGTTATCTCACATTCCGGCTCGCATATCAAGCATTGTGGCATAGTAAAAAAAAGCTTTTAAGCAAAAGAAAAGAAAAGCAAGAGCTTGTGGGCAATAGCATTGAGCCACTTTGCCTAGTTCATCATCTTGGTTCATACAGACATAAGCATACTTGGGATAGTAGACGACCTGTTTCTCTCTTAGGTTGGTGCACTAGCGTATCTAGCCCATTAGAGCAATCGAGCTAGTGTCTTTCTAGTATCCGTACAACAAGAGCATTTCCGTGGCTCCACCTCTTAGAGCTCATTCCTTGGTTGTGCGGATCCCATCTATCTTCCGTGTGTGTGTTCCTAGTGATATCCTTGGGTTTGATCTATTTGTCTTACTTGCGATTTGTGCATCTTTTCAACTTTTTCGACATCTTGACTAACATTTGCTTGAATTATTTGTGTCATTTCCTAACCGATATCCTCCAAAAGCCATTTACTTGTAGGTGTGAGAAAACAAAACCTGGTACCAATTCTACTATTATAGCATCACGTGGGATCGTACTTGATACATCCACAATCTTCGGAAAAGGTAACTTTGGTATTGTTCTCTCATTTTCCTACTCACCACCACTTCTACATGATGGATAGGCCTTCTTCTTCGGCGAACCCGCTCTTCGAGGATCAAGATGACGAACGCGACTTCATCACCAAGAATCATTTCTTCATCGCACAACAAGCTCTACATCCAGAGAGTGAAGCTTTGGGTGATCGTATCGAGCAACTCGCCACCGACCTTCGTCAATCGGAAGCAAGACAAAGGGACTACCTTGACGCCAAGCTCTCCAAACAAATGGAAGAATTCCGCAGCATGATCGTGAGCTGCGCATCTTCCTCAACCTCTTCACCAAGACGGCTCCACTCAAGTCGCCACTCGTCGTCATACTCTTCTTCCGATGCAAGTCCTCCTCGAGCTCGCTCCCCTCTAAACGACGACACTCAAGATTGCCAAGCTCAAGAAAATCCCTTCCATGCAATGGCTTACAAGATCGAGTGCGAGCACGTGAAAACGCGTGATGCCAAGAATAAGAAGCCATGGATCAAGAGCCACCACCTCCACATCGTCCACGACAAGCATCTCAAGACGGCGACGCACTCCGGCAAGAGCAACAAAGTTGTGAGGAACAAGCTCAAGCGGCCCAACAAGCACTCCGCGAGTCCACTAGAGCTGTTGCCGCACGCAACCGCCTCGTACGTGAGCAAGAGGAAGCACTTCGTCAAGCACGACAAGAAGAAGCCGCCCGACGTGAAGATCAACAAGAAAGGCGAAAGCGGGCACATATGCCTCGGCCCCCTGCATGCCAAGAGCGCTACCACGACGAGGATCCTCCTCCACGGCAAGAGCCACATCAAGTGGAACGAGTGCTTGAAGACCCTCCCCCACGCCAAGAGAGACATCAAAACCGACACTATGATGAAGAACTCTGCTACGGCAAGCTCAAGTTCACCATGCCCAAGTTCTCCGGAAGCAATGATCCCAAAGAATATCTCTCATGGGCATTGAAAGTCGACAAGATATTCTGTCTTCACAACTACGACGAGGAAAAGAAGATCGCCATGGCGTCCCTCGAGTTTCAAGACTACGTCCTCATTTAGTGGGAGCAAGTGATCGAGCGACGCCGAGAGAAAGACGAACCACCCATCATGACTTGGACACAAATGAAGGATGTCATGAGAGCTCGCTTCGTGGCTACACACTACACCCGAGATCTCTTCAAGAAGTTGCAACTCCTCAAGCAAGGCATGAAGACGGTGGAAGAATACTATCAAGAGATGGAAGTTTCCATGATAAGAGCCAATGTCAAGGAAGATGACGAGCAGACTATGGCACGTTTCTTGAACGGCCTCAATCATCCAATCAAGAGGATCGCCGACTTCCAACCCTACTCCAACCTTCTCGAGCTAGTGCATCAAGCAACCAAGGCGAAGCGACAAGTACAAGAAGACTTCAAGTACGCCAAGTACTCTTCCAAGAACTACGTCTCCTACACTCAAGTTCCTTCAACTATGACACCTCCTACCTCGACTAGAGCAACACCAAGTACCAGCGACAAGTCAAGCTCCAAGCAAGCGACGCCTTCCTCGACATGTCCTCCGGCAAGCAACTACAAGTCCAAGACTCCATCATCCTCGGCGTCACCGGATGACCCCATCAAGACAAGTTCTCTCAAGTTCTTCACATGTGGTGGACGGTGAGGGAGACCTGGACTAGGGGATCCTCGGGGTGCCTGCTCATCTCACGTGGGCCAGACTGTTGGGCCGCACCATATCCGAACCGAAGACCTTTTGTGCCTTGTGTTGGGGAACGTTGCATGGAAAACAAAAAATTCTACGCACACGCAAGATCTATCCATGGAGATGCATAGCTACGAGAGGGGGAGAGCATCTACAAACCCTTTTAGATCGCTAAGCAGAAGCGTATATAACGCGGTTGATGTAGTCGTACTCTTCGCGACCCGATCACGATCCAACCGATCTAGTGCCGAACGGACAGCACCTCCGAGTTTAGCATGTGTGTGGCTCGATGACGTCTCCTCCTTCTTGATCCAGCAAGCGGGAGAGGAGAAGTAGATGGGATTACAACCAACACGACGGCGTGGTGGTGATGGTGGTGGTGGAGCACCGACAACGCTTCGCTAAGCGTCGCCGGGACGAGGCGGTGGAACTACGGAGTAACGGGAGAGAGAGGGGCGCCAAGGGCTTGGTGTGTCCTCTTGGGGCGCCCCCTCCCCTCTTTATATAGGTGGAGGGGCGTGGGGAACATCCCCTCCAAACCCTAGGGCGCAACCAAGGGGGGAGGAGGTGGAATTCTAGTCCTCCTCCTTCCCTTCCATACAAAAGTGGACTTTCCACCTTTCTCAACTGCATGGGCCTTGAGGGACTTGTGTGCGCCTGGCCCAATAAGGCTAGGGCGCCTCCCCTCAGCCCATGCTGATCCTTGGGACGTGGTGGAACCCTTGGTGGACTTCCGGACTCCTCTGGAAGTTTCCGGAACCTTCTGGAAGCTTCCTGGTACAATACCGAAAAAACTGAAACTTTTTCCGGAACCCTGAAAACAACTTTCCATATATAAATCTTTACCTCCCAACCATTCCAAGACTCCTCGTAATGTCCGGGATCTCATCCGGGACTCCGAACAACATTCGGTTACCACTCATCAAATATCCCAATACTACTCTAGCATCAACGAACGTTAAGCGTGCGACCCTGCGGGTCCGGGAATCATGTAGTCATGACCGAGACACCTCTCCGGTCAATAACCAATAGCAGGACCTGGATGACCATATTGGTTCCTACATATTCCATGAAGATCTGTATCGGTCGAACCTTTATGACAACATACATAGTTCCCTTTGTCCGTCGGTATGTTACTTGCCCGAGATTCGATCGTCAGTATCTCCATACCTAATTCAATCTCGTTACCGACAAGTCTCTTTACTCGTTCCGTAATACATCATATTGTAACTAACTCCTTAGTCACTTTGCTTGCAAGCTTCTTGTGATGTTGTATTACCAAGAGGGCCGAGAGATACCTCTCCATCATACGGAGTGACAAATTCCAATCTCGATTCACGCCAACTCAACAGACACCTTCGGAGATACCTGTAGAGCATCTTTATGATCACCCAGTTACGTTGTGATGTTTGATAGCACACAAGGTATTCCTCCTGTATCCGGGAGTTACATGATCTCATGGTCGAAGGAATATATATTTGACATTAAGAAAGTAGTAGCAATAAACTGAACAATCACATGCTAAGCTAACGGATGGGTCTTGTCCATCACATCATTCTCCTAATGATGTGATCCCGTTATCAAGTGACAACACATGTCTATGGTTAGGAAACCTTAACCACCTTTTGATCAACTAGCTAGTCTAGTAGAGGCTCACTAGGGACTCGGTATTTGTTTATGTATCCACACATGTATTTAAGTTTCCGATCAATACAATTCTAGTATGAATAATAAACCTTTGTCATGATTAAGGAAATATAATAATAACCACTTTATTATTGCCTCTAGGGCATATTTTCAACAGTCTCCCACTTGCACTAGAGTCAATAATCTAGTTCACATCATCATGTGATTAACACCCAATGAGTTCTAAGGTGTGATCATGTTTTGCTTGTTAGAGAAGTTTAGTCAACGGGTCTGCCACATTCAGATCCATATGTATTTTTGCAAATTTCTATGTCTACATTGCTCTGCATGTAGCTACTCTAGCTAATTGCTCCCACGTTCAATATGTATCCAGATTGAGACTCAGAGTCATCCGGATCGGTGTCAAAGCTTGCATCGATGTAAGCCTTTACGGCGAACTCTTTATCACCTCCATAACTGAGAAACATTTCCTTAGTCCTCTTAGGTAACTAAGGATAATTTTGACCGCTGTCCAGTGATCCACTCCTGCATCACTATTGTACCCCCTTGCCAAACTCATGGCAAGGCACACATCTGGTACACAACATGGCATACATAATAGAACCTATGGCTGAGGCATAGAGAATGACTTTCATTCTCTCTCTATCTTCTGCGGTGGTCGGGCGTTGAGTCTTACTCAACTTCATACCTTGCAATACAGGCAAGAACCCTTTCTTTGACTGATCCATTTTGAACTTCTTCAAAACTTATCAAGGTATGTGCTTTGTGAAAGTCCTATTAAGCGTCTTGATCTATCTCTATAGATTTTGATGCCCAATATGTAAGTAGCTTCACCGAGGTCTTTCATTGAAAAAATTCTTATTCAAGTATCCTTTTATGCTATCCAGAAATTCTATATCATTTCCAATCAGCAATATGTCATCCACATGTAATATCAAAAATGCTACAGAGCTCCCACTCACTTTCTTGTAAATACAGGATTCACCATAAGTCTGTATAAAACCATATGCTTTGATCACCTCATCAAAGCCTATATTCCAACTCCGAGATGCTTGCACCAGTCCATAGATGGATCGCTGGAGCTTGCACACTTTGTTAGCACCTTTAGGATCGACAAAACCTTCTGGTTACATCATATACAACTCTTCTTTAAGAAATCCTTTAAGGAATGCAGTTTTGAAGTCCATTTGCCAGATTTCATAATCATAAAATGCGGCAATTGCTAACATGATTCGGACAGATTTAAGCATCGCTACGGGTGAGAAAGTTTCATCTTAGTCAACCCCTTGAACTTGTCGAAAACCTTTTGCGACAAGTTGAGCTTTGCAGACAGTGATATTACCATCAGCGTCCGTCTTCCTCTTGAAGATCCATTTATTCTCAATGGCTTGCCGATCATCGGGCAAGTCCACCAAAGTCCCCACTTTGTTCTCATACATGGATCGATCTTAGATTTCATGGCCTCAAGCCATTTGTCAGAATCTGGGCTCATCATAGCTTCTTCATAGTTCGTAGGTTCGCCGTTGTCTAACAACATGACTTCCAGGACAGGATTACTGTACCACTCTGGTGCGGAACGTGTTCTGGTCGACCTATGAGGTTCAGTAGTAACTTGATCTGAAGTTTCATGATCATTATCATTAGCTTCATCTCTAGTTGGTGTAGGCATCACAGGAACGGTTTTCTCTGATGTGCTACTTTCCAATTCGAGAGAAGGTATAATTACCTCATCAAGTTCTACTTTCCTCCCACTCACTTCTTTCGAGAGAAACTCCTTCTCTAGAAATGACCCATTCTTAGCAACAAAGATCTTGCCTTCTGATCTGTGGTAGAAGGTGTACCCAATAGTTTCTTCAGAGTATCCTATGAAGACGCACTTCTCCGATTTGGGTTCGAGCTTATCAGGCTGAAGCCTTTTGACATAAGCATTGCATCCCCAAACTTTAAGAAACGATAGCTTCTCTAGTGCAGAAAAGCCTAGCTATGGCGTGCCAAAAACAGCCTTGATGGCGTAGGATCCCCATGCCACCAATATGATGCCAGTGTTAAAAAATAGTTGTGGCCCTGGAGCCTACGCTAGCACTATTCTATATACCTATGGCGTTGGATTTAACCACACGACGGCATTATCAACAATAGCTATGGCATGTGACATAATGTAACGACAGTAATAAGATAAATCTTCTCTGGCGTCGCGCATTGTCCGACGCCAGTACTAGGTTTTTGAAATCTGTAAAAAAATGCTGCCAGGGCAGCAGAAAATCGCTGCCACGGCAGCGTCATTTATTACGAATTTATATAAACACGTTTTTGTCCCACATTGATTTCGACAAGATATTTGCATTAATATATACACACACATCATTTATTCACATGCGTACATATATTAACCACACACTATAGCTAGTTCTATCGATCATGATCACTGATTAACCATTCGCTAAACTAAACCATGCGTGCATATTACATCTTGTTCATTCAACCATCGTTCCTACTAACATGGTACTCCTCTCCTTTAGGAAATTTTTTGAACAATAGGAAACCCTTGCATGTCCATGGTGTAGGACAGAGATCCACACCGATCTCCAATCTTGAACTCGCAGTCTCTCAGTAGTTGGCTCCATTCATTAATTTTGAGCTGTGCATCTCGTCGTGGTAGTCATCCATCACGTGAGGCACAACACATCTAGGGAGCTTCTGTTCTTGAACTTGATAGTAACATAGTAAGCAATATATAGTAACACATACACACTATGAGTTGAAAGAAGAATGTGTATATGAAAGCGATCAAAATCATATATACTACGCAATTTCTAGAAATGTTGTTCTTGTTCAATGTGTGCACTAGTGGCAGGTATATATGGTGCATCATTTGGACCAGCTCCGTAAGTGCTCTTAAGCATCTCAATATGGAGGAAAAACTTGTCTTGGACAAAAGGTCTTGCATGGCAAGGGATACACTAGTCAAAACGTTAAAAAACAGAAATTACACTCAGAAGCACATATTATTACCGTATAATATTTGTAGTCACTTTGAAGCGTGAGGGAGAAGCCATTATTGTTTTCAAGGTGAGGATCATCGCACATTCCCCTAATGTGGCAACAGTAGGGGCACTCTTCCATTTTGTGTTGCATTCATATAATTAAAATCAGCATAAAAACCGGCATGAGCTTTGCTAAAAACTGGACATATATATTGAGTGCCAGAAATTTGACGAAATGGAACTAAATCTACGTTTCGCCAGAACATTGGCAACTCTGTAGACATTCCCTGCAAAAATGAAACATAGCGCTAGACACTTCCCGAGAGCAACGTGTAATATCACATATATGTAAAACAAGCACACACCAAAAAAGTTGATCAATTCACAATTATCACATATATATAAATATACATTAAACACATTTGCACACATGTAATACATTTAATCAATTCACAGGTACACATAATGTGTGCATTTCATCACAATAATATGAACACTAGAACAAATCTACATGAAAATAAATTCGTAGAGGGAGGTCTTATACCGTCCGGACCAAGAGGAACGCCGGCGGAGGAGGCCGGACACGATGAGTTGTGGAGCGGAACGGCGGGGCGGTGGGGGGGTGGCGGCGGGACAACGTTGGCACAGCGGGGGGCAAGGCGGGGTGGGGGGAACGGCGGCCAGTTTCAAGGCGGGGGCGACGGCGGAGGGCAGGCGGGGTGGGGGAAACTGCGGCCGGTGGCAAGGCGGGGGCGACATCGGAGGGCAGGGCGGCAGCGCGATATGGGGGGAGAAAGTGAAAACGAGTTCATTTTCACTCTCAGGGGGTAATTAAGCCTAGCTGTTCATTGTTAGTACTGGCGCAGGTGACGTGGCCAACGCCAGCAGTAGGTTTTTAAAATAGGGTCGGCCACATATTCGTGGATGGCATTTTGAGCGATGACATGCATAATACAGATATTTACAACGACAAAAATTCTTCTCGTGGTTCAGAGTACATAAATATGGTACGGTTAATTTAGGGTACGCGTACACGGTACACACAGAAAATAAGTACACAAATGAATCATGCAGTACGACGTCGTTTTACAACCCTCTCAACGACGGTTTGGGTCTTCTTAATCTTGCTTGAGTACTTCCGGCCAGCGCTATGACTCTTTCTCAGGAAGGGACGTCATGTCGCAGGCAAGGTAGTTCTGCTCCTTCTAGTGGTGTAGTCTTGCTCTTCATACATCTCCTCTTCTATTGGGTCCATGCCAAATTGATCAAAGTCATCCTCGTTGGCGACTCCGTCCATCCCGACGATGCTCCTTTTGCCTCTCCGGACGACAACATGACTCGGCTTTGAAGGGTCAGTTAAATAGAAGCATTGTGCCACGTCCTTAGCGAATACCCAAGGCTCATATTTGGCAGTGATTCCTTTCACTCTTTTTGCACCAGCAGGTTGTGCTTCGGGCAGAGACATGGTAATGAAACCACGTTCTTCATGCTCGACGTTCTTCAACCATCTGACCCTGAATAATGGCACCGTGTAATCTTCATCGTACTCAAGTTCCCATATCTCTTCGATCCTGCCGTAGTATCTATTAATCTCATTCTCAGTCAACTGTAGCATCATCACACCTGAGTTCTGGTAATCACAGTTTTTGTCCTTCACCTCTGTATAGAATGTGTATCTATTTATATCACATGATTGGTATGTGGCGACAGTGCAAGTGGGGCCTACTGCTAATGCATAGCTGAGATTTGCATTGGCTATACCGATCGGCAGTGGTTTGTCCCGAATTCGCTCTTTGAACCAGGAAGCAAATTTGGAGTTGTGCTCTCTAATGATCTGGGCCTCGGTCCTCTGCCACCCTGCCATTCCGTGCGCTCTCCTTAAGGTCTCCTTGTGAGTTTGCAGCCAAGCACTGATTATATCTGTGTGTTGTAACACTACTGTGTGCGCTCTTTCGAAGTCGTCTCGGCGGTTTTTTATATCCAAATTTAAATCACGCTTCAGCTGTGACTGACCCACTCCTTCGAGCCTATCAGCATGTTTCTTCAAGGGCAAACCAAGAGATTGATCATCATTTATGACATTCTTGCAGAATGATATACACTCCTCGATTAGATAGGCCTGGACGATGCTTCCATCCGGACGAGCTTTGTTACGAACGTATCCCTTCACAGTTCCATTCATCCATTCAAATGGGAACATGGTATGCAAGAATGTTGGTCCAAGGTCTTTCACCTCCGCAACAATATGAACTAGTAGATGGACCATGACATCAAAGAATGACAGTGGGAAATATATATCAAGTTCACATAGTATTGAAATGATCTCCTCTTGTAGTCGTGTCAGATGCCGCAGACTGGTCGACTTTCGAGACATAGCGTCGAAAAAGTTGCATAAGTCAATAAGTGTGTTGCGGACGTGATCGTCCATTATCCCTCTGAGAGCTACCGGAAGTAATTGTGTCATCATCACATGACAGTCATGCGACTTCATGTTGCTAAACCTTTTCTTTTTCTAGTCAAGATACCTGCATATGAGTCCCGAGTAGCCGGAAGGAACTTTCATGCCGTCGAGGCATTTGAAAACTTGAGAAAGCTCATCCTCGTCGAGAGTGAAGCAAGCTGGGGGGCAATAATCATCTTTGGTTTTGGACACGGTTTTGCCCTGGGCTGACTCGTTGGCTTTGGCTTTTTTTTCCTTCACCTTGTCCTTGGTTGTAATGGACGATGAGGGTTGAAGCTCTTCCCTAATGCCGATATCTTTCAAGTCTTGTCTAGCTCTCGGACCATCTTTACTCTTTTCTGGCATGTCAAACAGTGTGCCAAACAAACTCTCGCACACTTTTTTTTGTGATATGCATCACATCAAGAGAATGAGGCGTACTGAGTAGTTCCCAATACTCCAAGCCCCAGAAAATGGACTTCCTTTTCCATACTTTTAGCAACATTTTCTCAGAGGACTTCTTTCTTTTCTTTCCTGCCTTAGGGCAATCTTCCCAATTCATTAACATTTGCATGATTTCTGCTCCAGGCCTCTTACGCGGTGGCCCTCGGGTCTCATCAGTGTTGTCGAATAGATCTCCACGAGTTCTCCACTCGTCATCTTTGTGAAGCCACCTTCTATGGCCCATGAACACTGTTTTGCTACTACCCTTTTTCGATAGCTACCGAAAAGATGTGTCATCCATACATTTAACACAACCACAGTATCCATGGCACGCCTGTCTGAAAATATATCCGTAACCCAGATAGTCATGAACGGTCGTGAGCAATGTTGCTCTCATGTGAAAATAATTTCCTGTGCTACCATCCCAGGTTTTGACCCCTTTGGGCTTCCATAATATTTCTAACTCCTCCTTCAATAGCTCAAGATATGTGTTGATATCATTGCCAGGTTGGGTTGGCCCTTGAATTAGCATAACCATGTGTATGTACTTTTGTTTCATGCAGAGCCAGGGCGGGAGGTTGTACATCCATACAAATACGGGCCATGTACTATGTGTGCTACTCTGGTTGCCAAATGGATTTAGTCCATCACTACTGACACCCAACCTATGGTTTCTTGTTTCTGCTACGAATTCTGGTTCTAAATTGTCCAGTGCTTTACACTAACAACCATCTACGATATGTCTCACAATCCCATCACTTTTAGACTTTCTTGTCTTGTGCCAAGTAATGTTCTTTGCTTCCTTCGGGTCAGCGAAATAACGCTGCAAACAAGGAATCAACGGAAGGTACCATACAACCTTTCGAGGTTCCTTCTTTCCAGGCTTGTATCGGGGTTCGTTGCAAGTTGGACACTCAGTTTTGTTCTCATGCTCATTCCTATATAAGATGCAATCATTTATGCATGCGTGATATCTTACATGCGGCAAATCAAGCGGACACACGATCTTCTTCGCCTCATCTACACTACGAGGTAACAAATTCCCCTTCGGCAAAACTTTGTGTAAATATTCCAATGTAGCATCCAGACTTGCATCTGTACTCTTGACTCTTGCCTTGATGTCCAGAAGTTTGAGCGTGACGTGCAGGCGGTTGTGCTCGGGATTGCAACCTTCATACAGTGGAGTTTTCGCGTTTGTTTACAGTTGCGCCAACTTTAGAGCCTCTTTAATAGCAGCTCTCTCGGTTGTCGTCTTCTTCCGAAGCAGATCTTTGACATGAGGATCTTGTAGCATTGTAGCCAATGACATATCCTGTGACAGTCTCATGATCCTCTTCATGTTCGGGTGGCATTTCATCATTTCCTCCTCCATGCGCATGTTCATTGTTTCCTCTTTCTGGCGGCTCTTCTTCATCGCCAAACTTTCTGCATCATTGTTTCCTCCTTCATCATCGCTAACATCCTCCTCACCATGCTTTGTCCACCGTGTATAACCTTCGACGAAACCGCGACGGAGCAAGTGCGCCAGCACGCTGCCTTCGAACGGGTTATGCAAAACTCCATTTTCGCATGTCGAACATGGACATAATATCTGCACTTCACCCTTTTGTATCATATTTGCCACCATGAAATTGAGATAGCCCTTCACACTCCAATCCATATTGAATCTTTCGATAGGCGGCGATCAACTAGCATTGCAAAGGTAAAAGTACTAAAATAATTAGATATATTAGCAATGACGGCATAAAAATTTTTGGCATGACATTTGCTAAAAAAGGGACATATGAGTGCGAGAAATTTGACGAAACGGAAATGAATCAACGTTTCGCCAAAACATTGGCAACTCTAGCTGTAGACATTCATGCAAAATGAAACATCGACATCGCACGACACAACAATAATTCACGAGCATTGTGCAATTTCTATAGCTAGCAACTAATGACACACACATACACATACATCGCATATCCATCCATATGCGAATTCCTCGGATATATGCACATAAATTAACGAGAAGTTTGGTCTTTTTTACCTCATCAAAGGTGCGGGAGAGGGGGGGCGGGGGCCGGCCGATCGTTGGAGGCGCCATTAATGGAGTGTGGTGAAAATTTTAATGCAAGGTGTGTGTGTTTGAGTGGGTGGAGAAGAGAAGTAGCTAGCTTAATTAGCGAGTGAGAGTGTGTGAACTAGCTTCGATCTAGCTAACTAGCTACCTACTTAAGAAATCAAGAGAAAATATTTGGTCTTTTTCTCAAGAATAAGAGAAGAGAGAGAGAGGAGGAAGAGGAAAGAGGGAGGAAGAAGAAGAAAATATCTATATGGGTGAAACGTGAATAGTGTTGCGACGTAATTACTGGCGTTGACATAGTATAGAACGCCATTAGAAACTTTTGTATCCCTGGCGTTCTGGAAATGCCCACGCCGGTGTTATCTTGGCTAAAAAATTGATGGGCTCGTAAAATCTACTGCTGGTGTCACTTACCAGGCTACACCATAGATATTCTGATTAGTACCGGCATAGTGAACTTTTGCTACGCCAGCTCTAACTTGGGACATGGCAGAACGTTGGGACCCACTTACAGGTGGTGTTCCCTATTACTCCTACGCCTGCAATAACAGCATACCTATGGCGTACAAAATAGCCCGACGCCACTACTATTTAAAAAATAGTGATGGCGTTCTTTCAAAATGGTGCGCCAGCAACGAATGTTGTGGCTAGCACTTTTTCCACTAGTGCTTAGGTTTCTTGCCAAACCATAGTTCATACGGTGTCGTCTCAGCGGATTTAGACGGTGCCCTATTTAACGTGAATGCGGTTGTCTCTAACGCATAACCCCAAAATGATAAAGGCAAATCGGTAAGAGACATCATAGAACGCACCATATCTAATAAAGTACGGTTACGACGTTCGGACACACCATTACGTTGTGGTGTTCCAGGTGGCGTGAGTTGTGAAACAATTCCACATTGTTTTAAATGAAGGCCAAACTAGTCACTCAAATATTCGCCTCCGCGATCAGATCATAGAAACTTTATTTTCTTGTTGCAGTGATTCTCCACTTCACTCTGAAATTCCTTGAACTTTTCAAATGTTTCAGACTTGTGTTTCATCAAGTAGATATATCCATACATACTTAAATCATCTGTGAAGGTCAAAAAATAATGATACCCGCCGCGTGCTTCAACACTCATCGGACCGCATACATCGGTATGTATTATTTCCAATAAGTTATTAGCTTGCTCCATTGTTCCGGAGAACGGAGTTTTAGTCATCTTACCCATGAGGCATGGTTCGCAAGTATCAAATGATTCATAATCAAGTGATTCCAAAAGTCCATCTGCATGGAGTTTCTTCATGCGCTTTACACCAATATGACCTAAACGGTAGTGCCACAAGTATGTTGCACTATCATTATCAACTTTGCATCTTTTGGCACCAATATTATGAATATGTGTATCACTACGATCGAGATTCAACAAGAATAGACCATTCATCAAAGGTGCATGACCATAAAAGATATTACTCATATAAATAGAACAATCATTATTCTCTGACTTAAATGAATAACCATCTCGCATTAAACAAGATCCAGATATAATGTTCATGCTCAATGCTGGCACCAATAACAATTATTGAGGTCTAAAACTAATCCCGAAGGTATATGTAGAGGTAGCGTGCCGACGGCGATCACATCGACCTTGGAATCATTCCCGACGCGCATCGTCACCTCGTCCTTAGCCAATCTTCGTTTATTCCGTAGCTCCTATTTCGAGTTGCAAATATGAGCAACCGAACTAGTATCAAATACCCAGGCGCTACTACGAGCATTAGTAAGGAACACATCAATAACATGTATATCAAATATACCTTTGTTCACTTTGCCATCCTTCTTATCCGCCAAGTATTTGGGGCAGTTTCACTTCCAGTGACCATTCCCTTTGCAGTAGAAGCACTCAGTTTCAGTCTTGGGTCCAGCTTTGGGCTTCTTCACGGGAGTGGCAACTTGCTTGCCATTCTTTTTGAAGTACCCTTTCTTTCCCTTGCCCTTTTTCTTGAAACTAGTGGTCTTGCTAACCATCAACACTTGATGCTCCTTCTTGATTTCTACCTCCGCAGCCTTAAGCATTGCGAAGAGCTCGGGAATCGTTTTCGTCATCCCTCGCATATTTTAGTTCATCATGAAGCCTTTGTAGCTTGGTGGCAGTGACTGAAGAACTCTGTCAATAACACTCTCAACTGGAAGATCAATTCCCAGCTGAGTCAAGTGGTTATGATACCCAGACATTTTGAGTATGTGTTTACTGATAGAACTGTTCTCCTCCATCTTGCAGCTATAGAACTTGTTGGAGACTTCATATCTCTCAACTCGGGCATTAGCTTGAAATATCAACTTCAGCTCTTGGAACATCTCATATGCTTTGTGGCGTTCAAAACATCTTTGAAGTCCCGGTTCTAAGCCGTAAAGCATGGCACACTGAACTCTTGAGTAGTCATCAGATCGAGCCTGCCAGACATTCATAACAGCTACAGTAGCTCTTGCAGCAGGTTTGTCACCTAGCGGTGCATCAAGGACATAATTCTTCTGTGCAGCAATGAGGATAATCCTCAAGTTACGGACCTAGTCCATGTAGTTACTACCATCATCTTTCAACTTAGCTTTCTCTAGAAACGCATTAAAATTCAAGGGAACGGTAGCACGGGCCATTGATCTACAACATAGATATGCAAAAACTATTAAGACTAAGTTCGTGATAAATTTTAGTTCAAATAATCAAATTACTAATGAACTCCCACTTAAATCAACATCCCTCAAGTTGTCTAAGTGATACATGATCCAAATCAACTAACCCATGTCCGATCATCACGTGAGATGGGGTAGTCTTCAATGGTGAACATCTCTATGTTGATCATATCTACTATATGACTCACGTTCGACCTTTGGTCTCTAGTGTTTCGAGACCATGTCTGTACATGCCAGGCTCGTCAAGTTTAACCCAAGTATTCTGCATGTGCAAAACTGTCTTACACCCGTTGTATGTGAACGTAGAGTCTATCACACCCGATCATCACGAGGTGCTTCGAAATGATGAACTTTGGCAATGGTGCATACTCAGGGAGAACACTATTATCTTGAAATTAAGTGAAGGGATCATCTTATAATGCTACCGCCGTACTAAGCAAAATAAGATGCATAAAGGATAAACATCACATGCAATCAAAATATGTGACATGATATGGCCAACATCATCTTGTGCTTTTGATCTCCATCTCCAAAGCATTGGCATGATCTCCATCGTCACCGACACGACACCTTAGTCTCCATCATAGCATCGGGGTCATCTCGCCAACTATTGCTTCTACAACTATTGCTAACGCATAACGATAAAGTAAAGCAATTAAATGGCGCTTAGTGATTGACACGCAGGTCATACAATAATTAAAGACAACCCTAAGGCTCCTGCCGGTTGTCGTACTCATTAACACGCAAGTCGTGAACTTATTACAAAACATGATCATCTCATACATCAACATATATCACATCATATTTTGACCATATCACATCACAACATGCCCTGCAAAAACAAGTTAGACGTCCTCTACTTTGTTGTTTGCAAGTTTTACGTGGCTGCTACGGGCAACTAGCAAGAACCGTTCTTAACTATGCAAAACCACAACGGTGATTATCAAGTTTGTTGTTTTAACCTTCTTCAAGGACCAGCCGTAGTCAAATTCGATTCAACTAAAGTAGGAGAAACAGACACCCGCCAGCCACCTTTATGCAAAACAAGTTGCATGTCAGTCGATGGAACCGGTCTCATGTGCATGGACATGTAAGGTTGGTCCGGACCGCTTCATCCCACAATACCGCCGAATCAAAATAAGACGTTGGTGGTAAGAAGTATGAATATCACTGCCCACAACTTCTTTGTGTTCTACTCATGCATATCATCTACGCATAGACCTGGCTCATGATGCCACTGTTGGGGAACGTTGCATGGAAAACAAAAAAATTCTACGCACACGCAAGATCTATCCTTGGAGATGCATAGCTACGAGAGGGGGAGAGCATCTACATACCCTTGTAGATCGCTAAGCGGAAGCGTATATAACGTGGTTTATGTAGTCGTACTCTTCGCGACCCGATCACGATCCAACCGATCTAGTGCCGAACGGACAGCACCTCCGAGTTTAGCACACGTGCGGCTCGATGACATCTCCTCCTTCTTGATCCAGCAAGCAAGAGAGGAGAAGTAGATGGGATCACAACTAACACGATGGCGTGGTGGTGGTGGAGCACCGACAACGCTTCGCTAAGCGTCGCCGGGACGAGGCGGCGTAACTACGGAGTAACGGGAGAGAGAGGGGCGCCAAGGGCTTGGTGTGTCCTCTTCGGGTGCCCCCTCCCCTCTATATATAGGTGGAGGGGCGTGGGGAACAGCCCCTCCAAACCATAGGGCGCAGCCAAGGGGGGAGGAGGTGGAATCTTAGTCCTCCTCCTTCCCTTCCATACAAAAGTGGACTTTCCACCTTTCCCAACTACATGGGCCTTGAGGGACTTGTGTGCGCCTGGCCCAATAAGGCCAGGGGGCCTCCCCTCAGCCCATGCTGATCCTTGGGACGTGGTGGAACCCTTGGTGGACTTCTGGACTCCTCTTGATGTTTCCGGAACCTTCTGGAAGCTTCCCGGTAGAATACTGAAAAAACTGAAACTTTTTCCGATACCCTGAAAACAACTTACCATATATAAATATTTACCTCCCGACCATTCCGAGACTCCTCATGACGTCCGGGATCTCATCCGGGACACCGAACAACATTCGATTACCACTCATCAAATATCCCAATACTACTCTAGCGTCAATGAACGTTAAGCGTGCGACCCTGCGGGTTCGAGAATCATGTAGTCATGACCGAGACACCTCTCCCATCAATAACCAATAGCGGGACCTGGATGCCCATATTGGTTCCTACATATTCCACGAAGATCTTTATCGGTCAAACCTTTATGACAACATACGTAGTTCCCTTTGTCCGTCGGTGTGTTACTTGCCCGAGATTCGATCGTCGGTATCTCCATACCTAGTTCAATCTCGTTACCGGCAAGTCTCTTTACTCATTCCGTAATACATCATCTTGTAACTAACTCCTTAGTCACTTTGTTTGCAAGCTTCTTGTGATGCTGTATTACCGAGAGGGCCCAGAGATACCTCTCCGTCATACGGAGTGACAAATCCCAATCTTGATTCACACCAACTCAACAGACACCTTCGGAGATACCTGTAGAGCATCTTTATGATCACCCAGTTACGTTGTGACGTTTGATAGCACGCAAGGTATTCCTTCGATATCTATGAGTTACATGATCTCATGGTCGAAGGAATATGTATTTGACATTAAGAAAGCAGTAGCAATAAACTGAACGATCATATGCTAAGCTAACGGATGGGTCTTGTCCATCACATCATTCTCCTAATGATGTGATCCCGTTATCAAGTGACAACACATGTCTATGGTTAGGAAACCTTAACCATCTTTTGATCAACGAGCTAGTCTAGTAGAAGCTCACTAGGGACACGGTATTTGTTTATGTATCCACACATGTATTTAAGTTTCCAGTCAATACAATTCTAGTATGAATAATAAACCTTTATCATCATTAAGTAAATATAATAATAACCACTTTATTATTGCCTCTAGGGCATATTTCCAACACCTTGGTGTGTACCCCAAGTCAAGATGGAAGATCTAATGTTTCCTTGATGTAACCGACTATCTGTAAACCCTAATACCCCTGGTGTCTATATAAACCAGGGAAATAGTCCGTAGAGGCTAGAAGACCAATCCCCATCCTATAGTTAGGGTTTAGTTCATCTGATCTCGTGGTAGATCTTCTCTGTAACCCCCTCATACACAAGCAATATAATCAAGCAGGACGTAGGGTTTTACCTCCAAGAGAGGGCCCGAACCTGGGTAAACATCGTGCCCCTCGTCTATTGTTCCCCATCGACCCAAGATCCACAGTTCGGGACCCCCTAACCGAGATCCGCCGGTTTTGACACCGACATTGGTGCTTTCATTGAGAGTTCCGTTGTTGGATCGCCGAAGGGTCGATGGCTCGCCTGATCATCGAAGACGACATTAGCACTGGGGACATCTTTGTCCCCGGGAAACTTTTCGCGTTCGGCAATGTTGTCTTGCACGCCGACTTGGCCGGTCGTCTCAACCTAGTCAACAGCTTTGCCCTCGAGCATCAGATCAGGTTTGGTAACTTCGAATACATCATCAATGCTCGGGGCAATCTGATCTTCACCGGTTTCTCAGCCTCACCTGGAACCACCACGGCCCCCGAAACTTCAACTTCGTCGCCTCTTTCCGATCTGATCTTCTGATCGGCCCTTACCGCACTGTCAGCTTCGAGCTTGGGTGCGGCCCTTACATCCGAAGACCAGGAATCAATTCCGTATGGACCATTCCTCCTTGTCAAGGAGCCGGCTTTGAGCCTTAACGGGAGTTCGGCGCCCGAAGACTGGGAGGCAGCCCCAGCCGAACTCGTTACAGATCCGGCGGTGAGCTTCGACACAGATACAATGTCCGAAGACCAGGATCTCGCCCTGGCCAGACTCGCACCTCTCCCCACCATTGTAATGGAGGTCATCTCCGAAAGAAATCTCTTCCGCCGATCCGGTTAGCCTCGCTCTGTTAAACGAGGCACTTGATCGGATCCAGACAATGACTATTGTCTATGACCCGTCCTCGGCTCGCGCTCAATAGAGCCTTGAGGCAGGCCACAAGGAATTTTACGTCCCACCCACCACCCACTTAGTAGCCACTGTCGAGGATTTAACCGACATGCTCGACTATGCCTCTGAGGAGGCCGACGACATGTATGACGACAGCGAGGCCACGGCCCATACTGGAACCACCCCTCCCGTCACCGGCCGATGGACGGCCACATCCACTTATGATGTTTACATGGTGGACACCCCCAAGGACGACGGCGATGGCGCTAATGGGGATGGCACCCCCAGAAGGGACAATGATAAACTTGGAGAGGAGCCCCCCAAACACCGAAGACAACGCCGATGATCCAAAGGGCGACGCGGCAGGGAAAGCAACACAGGCACCGGAGAGGACGACACTCCGGACAATGCGGGAGACATCGGCGACCCCGCCCCCGAGCACCAATCTGATGGCTTGGACAAGGAAACATGTCAGCATAACACCGAGGACCCCAACGACTCCGAAGACAGCAACTACATGCCTCTCTCTGAAGAAGAAGTCAGCCTCGGGGTGGAAGATTTTATCGTCCCAGAAGATCCACTGGAACAGGATCGGTTCAAGCAACGGCTAATAGCCACTGCTCGAAGCCTAAAGAAGAAGCAGCAACAGATCAAGGCCGAACAAGACACCCTCAACGACAGATAGACAAAAGTCCTAGCAGCCGAAGAGGGGTACGGCTATGAACGGCAAACGAAGAGCTACCCCAAGCGCAGATTGTTGCGGCAATTCGATGATGAGGCTTTCAAGCCCGCAGCACCCAAACAAGCGCGAGGTGACCAGCCCGACCGCCCCCCTCAAGGAAGGGACATGCTGGCTGGGGAGGCCGAACACCTACCTGTCCCTCCCCGCCGTAAAGGCAAGGAGGCACCACAGCCAGAGTATCAATACGGTCTTCGGCACGACCTAGCTGTTAGAGCAGGTGAGTCACAATCCATCTATGGATCAAGAGGATACCCTCTAGAAGGAAGAGACGGATACTAAGCGTGGCTCGACCGGAATGATAGAGTTCGGGAACAACACCGGGCCAGGATGGAATCCGAGGTTTGACGCGATGTGGCCCGAATAAGGGGCGCCGCTCACCCAATGTGCTTCATCGATGAGGTGATGCAGCACCAATTCCCGGAAGGGTTTAAACCCGTGAATATCGAGCCATACGATGGAACTACAGATCCGGCCGTGTGGATTGAGGATTTTCTTCTCCACATTCATATGGCACGAGGAGACGACCTCCACCCCATCAAATACCTACCACTAAAGCTTAAAGGACCGGCCCGGCATTGGCTGAATAACCTCCCCGAAGACTCGATCGGGAGCTGGGAAGAGCTCAAGGATGCTTTCCGAGCCAACTTCCAAGGCACCTATGTTCGGCCTCCAGATGCCGACAACCTGAGTCATGTGGTCCAGCAGCCAGGTGAGTCGGCCCGATAGTTTTGGAACAGGTTTTTAACCAAAAAGAATCAAATAGTCGATTGCCCAGACGCCGAAGCCATAGCCTCATTCAAGCATAGTATCCGGGACGAATGGCTCGCCCGCCAGCTCGGCCAGGACAAGCCGAGGACAATGGCGGCCCTTACCTCCTTTATGACCCACTTTTGCGCTGGTGAAGACAGTTGGTTGGCTCGTAGAAGCACCAACCCAGAAGACCCCGGCACTTCGGAAGTCCGGGAAAGCAATGGAAAGCCAAGGCGTAACAAAAATAAACGCCGACATAATGGCACCGAGGCCGATGATACGGCAGTGAATGCCGGATCCCGCAATCCCAAGTCTGGACCGCGGAAAAAGCCCTCCAAAGGGAATCAGGATGGACCCACTAAGTTAGACGCCATCTTGGATAGGCCGTGCCAGATCCATGGCACCCCGGACAAGCCCGCTAACCACACCAACCGTAATTGTTGGGTAATCAAGCAGGCCGGCAAACTCACAGCCGAGGACACGGGCAAAAGCCCTCGCAGCGAGGATGATGAGGAACCTCACAGACCGAATACTGGAGGCCAAAAGCAATTCCCTCCCGAGGTTAAAACAGTGAACATGATTTATGCCACTCATATACCCAAGAAGGAGAGGAAACGCGCACTTCGGGATGTCTACGCCTTAGAGCCTGTCGCCCCGAAGTTCAATCCATAGTCGGCATGTCCAATCACCTTTGATCGCAAGGACCACCTGGTCAGTATCCATCATGGAGGATCGGCGGCCTTGGTCCTTGACCCAATTATCGATGGCTACCACCTCACTAGAGTTCTAATGGACGGAGGCAGCAGCCTTATCCTGATCTATGAAGATACAGTTAAAAAAATGGGAATTGACCCGTCAAGGACCAAACCCAGCAACACAACCTTCAAGGGGGTTATCCCTGGCATCGAAGCCTGTTGCTCCGGCACTCTCACCCTAGAAGTAGTATTCGGCTCTTCGGATAACTTCCGGAGCGAAAACTTGATCTTCGACATCGCCCCCTTCCGCAGTGGCTATCACGCCCTCCTAGGCTGAACGGTGTTCGCTCATTTCAATGCCGTCCCCCACTATGCCTACCTCTAATTGAAGATGCCCAGACCAAGAGGCGTCATCACAGTTAATGGAAACACAGATCGCTCTCTTCGGATGAAGGAACACACTGCGGCCTTGGCGGCCGAATACGAAGGGCCGAAGTCCCTGCTCTCCTCCAAGGCGCGTGAAGCGAACAAACGAGCACGGGCCCTATCTCCAGCCAAGGGGCTTTCCTGCGTTCGATGCACATAGGAATATGCCCCCATGGCCTACCCACTACAGGAGCGTATCATGTGCCTCGATGTCACAGCTTCGCGCTCAAAACTCCATGGGCAGCTGTGGGGCCTCAACCAAGAGTTCGGTTCGACCGCACTATGGAACAGTGCGTCTTCAGACGACGCACGGGTACCATCTAGGACCTATCCGGCTTCAAGCCCGACCAACTTAGCAACCTCTCGAGAACTCCCTGTCAAGGACCCGTCATGGGATAACCATCCAACAAAGTTGTCCCTCTTAGCAGAAGCAAAGGCACGGACGTGCAGTATGGCACAGTTCGGGTGTTAACCCACACATCAAGGCCCACCAATCTGATGGCTTGGACGAGGAAACATGTCAGCATAACACCGAGGACCCCAACGACTCCGAAGACAGCAACTACATGCCTCTCTCTGAAGAAGAAGTCAGCCTCGGGGTGGAAGATTTTATCGTCCCAGAAGATCCACTGGAACAGGATCGGTTCAAGCAACGGCTAATAGCCACTGCTCGAAGCCTAAAGAAGAAGCAGCAACAGATCAAGGCCGAACAAGACACCCTCAACGACAGATAGACAAAAGTCCTAGCAGCCGAAGAGGGGTACGGCTATGAACGGCAAACGAAGAGCTACCCCAAGCGCAGATTGTTGCGGCAATTCGATGATGAGGCTTTCAAGCCCGCAGCACCCAAACAAGCGCGAGGCGACCAGCCTGACCGCCCCCCTCAAGGAAGGGACATGCTGGCTGGGGAGGCCGAACACCTACCTGTCCCTCCCCGCCGTAAAGGCAAGGAGGCACCACAGCCAGAGTATCAATACGGTCTTCGGCACGACCTAGCTGTTAGAGCAGGTGAGTCACAATCCATCTATGGATCAAGAGGATACCCTCTAGAAGGAAGAGACGGATACTAAGCGTGGCTCGACCGGAATGATAGAGTTCGGGAACAACACCGGGCCAGGATGGAATCCGAGGTTTGACGCGATGTGGCCCGAATAAGGGGCGCCGCTCACCCAATGTGCTTCATCGATGAGGTGATGCAGCACCAATTCCCGGAAGGGTTTAAACCCGTGAATATCGAGCCATACGATGGAACTACAGATCCGGCCGTGTGGATTGAGGATTTTCTTCTCCACATTCATATGGCACGAGGAGACGACCTCCACCCCATCAAATACCTACCACTAAAGCTTAAAGGACCGGCCCGACATTGGCTGAATAACCTCCCCGAAGACTCGATCGGGAGCTGGGAAGAGCTCAAGGATTCTTTCCAAGCCAACTTCCAAGGCACCTATGTTCGGCCTCCAGATGCCGACGACCTGAGTCATGTGGTCCAGCAGCCAGGTGAGTCGGCCCGATAGTTTTGGAACAGGTTTTTAACCAAAAAGAATCAAATAGTCGATTGCCCAGACGCCGAAGCCATAGCCTCATTCAAGCATAGTATCCGGGACGAATGGCTCGCCCGCCAGCTCGGCCAGGACAAGCCGAGGACAATGGCGGCCCTTACCTCCTTTATGACCCACTTTTGCGCTGGTGAAGACAGTTGGTTGGCTCGTAGAAGCACCAACCCAGAAGACCCCGGCACTTCGGAAGTCCGGGAAAGCAATGGAAAGCCAAGGCGTAACAAAAATAAACGCCGACATAATGGCACCGAGGCCGATGATACGGCAGTGAATGCCGGATCCCGCAATCCCAAGTCTGGACCGCGGAAAAAGCCCTCCAAAGGGAATCAGGATGGACCCACTAAGTTAGACGCCATCTTGGATAGGCCGTGCCAGATCCATGGCACCCCGGACAAGCCCGCTAACCACACCAACCGTAATTGTTGGGTAATCAAGCAGGCCGGCAAACTCACAGCCGAGGACACGGGCAAAAGCCCTCGCAGCGAGGATGATGAGGAACCTCACAGACCGAATACTGGAGGCCAAAAGCAATTCCCTCCCGAGGTTAAAACAGTGAACATGATTTATGCCACTCATATACCCAAGAAGGAGAGGAAACGCGCACTTCGGGATGTCTACGCCTTAGAGCCTGTCGCCCCGAAGTTCAATCCATAGTCGGCATGTCCAATCACCTTTGATCGCAAGGACCACCTGGTCAGTATCCATCATGGAGGATCGGCGGCCTTGGTCCTTGACCCAATTATCGATGGCTACCACCTCACTAGAGTTCTAATGGACGGAGGCAGCAGCCTTATCCTGATCTATGAAGATACAGTTCAAAAAATGGGAATTGACCCGTCAAGGACCAAACCCAGCAACACAACCTTCAAGGGGGTTATCCCTGGCATCGAAGCCTGTTGCTCCGGCACTCTCACCCTGGAAGTAGTATTCGGCTCTTCGGATAACTTCCGGAGCGAAAACTTGATCTTCGACATCGCCCCCTTCCGCAGTGGCTATCACGCCCTCCTAGGCTGAACGGTGTTCGCTCATTTCAATGTCGTCCCCCACTATGCCTACCTCTAATTGAAGATGCCCAGACCAAGAGGCGTCATCACAGTTAATGGAAACACAGATCGCTCTCTTCGGATGAAGGAACACACTGCGGCCTTGGCGGCCGAATACGAAGGGCCGAAGTCCCTGCTCTCCTCCAAGGCGCGTGAAGCGAACAAACGAGCACGGGCCCTATCTCCAGCCAAGGGGCTTTCCTGCGTTCGATGCACATAGGAATATGCCCCCATGGCCTACCCACTACAGGAGCGTATCATGTGCCTCGATGTCACAGCTTCGCGCTCAAAACTCCATGGGCAGCTGTGGGGCCTCAACCAAGAGTTCGGTTCGACCGCACTATGGAACAGTGCGTCTTCAGACGACGCACGGGTACCATCTAGGACCTATCCGGCTTCAAGCCCGACCAACTTAGCAACCTCTCGAGAACTCCCTGTCAAGGACCCGTCATGGGATAACCATCCAACAAAGTTGTCCCTCTTAGCAGAAGCAAAGGCACGGACGTGCAGTATGGCACAGTTCGGGTGTTAACCCACACATCAAGGCCCTGCGTAAACCTTTCATCTGTAAATTTATATATTTTATATAAACATATCCCTATCCGATGTCTTGTTCGGCAGTTCAAATTGTACGGCTAGACGTCATGAGCTTATTGGAAATAAATCAAACCTCTTTATGGTTCACCTACAGTTCCTTATGCTGTATTTTTTCCTGGTTGTTCCTTTTTGCTCTTCGAATCTGCCTCATTCAAGTGTCATACACTTCGGATTTTATTTATATGTCGGTCATTAGACCGGGGGCTCGGCCTAGACGCTTGCCCTATACATTAAAGACCGACACCTTTCTCTTTTCACTGTGTTCGGTGTCTCGGATATTGCATTATATGCACTGGTTCCGAGTTATGTCTTGGGTCAATAGTTGGGTTGCCCCGCTCCTGTGCTTGCCATCTTATGTTCCGCATGTTCGGCTAAGAAGGTAAAGGGAGAACTACTACGATTGTACTTCCACCTAGTTCGGTCAAGTACCTTAGTGGAGAAAGCTGACTGTCATAATAAGCGAGAACTGGTCGGCGATCCGATGACTGGTCTTCAAACCAAGAATCGTTAGCGATTGTAGTGTGTAATATGAAGGATTCATCTTTGAACAAATCAAGTGAGCGATGTTCGGCCCTAAGGTTTGCCCAACATATCACCACACCGAGGGCTGGTCACCAGCCCCCACAGTTAAGCTCCTATGGCTAAGTGAAGGTAATAAAACCGCATAGTCTGATTGCCTCATTCCCCTCCTACACTACCACCCCCGGGCACCGAGACGTCGGCTAAGGGATACAGTACGGAGGACGGAACACCCCTCGTAGCATCTATGTGGGGGCTGAAGCCGACGACTGGTAACCTTCAGGATAAAACGGCCACACGGGAGTCAAAATTAAAACATGCAAACACACAAGTATGATAAACCATACAAAAAACAATTGCATAATGACGTAAAGGTTTTATCACAGTTTAATACACTGCAACGCAATTACTCAAGGAGTACATCCTTGGAACACTGCGGTTCCACTACCCAAGCCCCGTCCATCACGGCGGTGCAGTATAGCTCCGGGCGCCTATGCTCCTTCCCAGTTGGCGGAGGACCGGTGGCCATCTCGACGGGCTTGATTTTCGGCCAATGCACCATCGTCTTCGAGAACGCCATCCGAGCCCCCTCGATGCATACAGAGTGCTTAATGGCCCCGATACAGGCAGAGGCATCACACAGCTTGGCCACCAGACCGAAGTAGCTGGTTGGTATGGGCTCGACAGGCGATAGCCGGACACAAAGATCGTTCATGGCTGGCTCCGCCATGCGATGCAGCTTCATCATTTGATTAACGAGGAGGGGAGGGTGTGATACGTCCCCAATGTATCTATAATTTTTTTATTGTTCCATGCTATTATATTATCTGTTTTGGATGTTTTATATGCATTAATATGCTATTTTATATTATTTTTGGGACTAACTTATTAACCCAGAGCCCGGTGCCAGTTTTTGTTTTTTCCTTGTCTTTGAGTTTCGCAGAAAAGGAATATCAAACGGAGTCCAAACGGAATAAAACTTTACGATGATTTTTCTTGGACTGGAAGACACCTACGAGACTTGGAGATGAAGACAAAAGACCGACGAGGCGACGACAAGCCGTAGGGGCGCGTCCTAGGGGGGCGCGCCCCTGGGCTTGTGGCCCCCTCGGAGGTCTCCTAACCCTATTCTTCGGCCTATAAATTCCCAAATATTCCCAAACCCTCAGAAGCAACCACGAAAATACTTTTCCGCCGCCACAACCTTCTGTTCCTGTGAGATCCCATCTTGGGGCCTTTTTCGGTGATCTGCCGGAGGGGGATTCGATCACGGAGGGCATCTACATCAACCCTATTGCCCTTCCGATGAAGCGTGCGTAGTTTACCTCAAACCTACGGGTCCATAGCTAGTAGCTAGATGGCTTCTTCTCTCTCTATGATCTTCAATACCATGTTCTCCTCGATGTTTTTGGAGTTCTATCCGATGTAATATTCTTTTGCGGTGTGTTTGTCGAGATCCGATGAATTGTGGATTTATGATCAGATTATCTATGAATATTATTTGAATCTCCTTTGAATTCTCTTTGTATTTCTCTTCGAATTATTGGTTTAGTTTAGCCAACTAGATTGGTATTTCTTGCAATGGGAGAGGTGCTTAGTTTTGGGTTCAATCTTGCGGTGTCCTCAGCCAGTGACATAGTAGGGGTAGCGAGGCACGTATTGTATTGTTGCCATAAAGGATAAAAAGGTGGGGTTTCCATCATATTGCTTGAGTTTATCCCTCTACATCATGTCATCTTACTTAAGGCGTTAATCCGTTCTTTATGAACTTAATACTCTAGATGCATGCTGGATAGCGGTCGATGTGTGTAGTAATAGTAGTAGATGCAGAATCGTTTCGGTCTACTTGACACGGACATGATGCCTATATGCATAATCATTGCCTTGGATATCGTCATAACTTTGCGCTTTTCTATCAACTGCTCGACAGTAATTTGTTCACCCACCGTATTATTTGCCTTCAAGAGAGAAGCCTCTAGTGAAACCTATGGCCCCCGGGTCTATTTTCCATCATATATTTTCAGATCTATAAACCAAAAAACCAAAAAATACCTTGCTGCAATTTATTTGCTTTTATTTAGCTTTACGTTGGAGTAATCCTTTATACCTATCTCTATCAGATCTCACCATTGCAATTGACCATGAAGGGATTGACAACCCCTTTATCGCGTTGGGTGCAAGTGTTTGATTGTTTGTGCAGGTGCATAGATTGGAGATTTGCTTGTACCTCCTACTGGATTGATACCTTGGTTCTCTAACTGTGGGAAATACTTATCTCTACTTTGTTGCATCACCCTTTCCTTTTCAAGGGAAAAACCAATGCAAGCTCAAGAAATAGCAGGGTGCTTGGGTGCCTGGAATTGTGCCCATAATAGTCTCAGATCAGCGTCACCCTCCCGAGCCGCATAATGCCTCGTGGCGTCGGCCGCACTCCTCGGGAGCTCCGCAAAGGTGGCTGCAAAATGCCAGACCCCGGTGAGCAACTTGAATCTTTGGCCGCCAAAAACACTCTGCAGTAAGTACTGCTTACCATTGGCAATTTGCTTTACTTGCCGGAGCTCCTCCCGAGCACTTTGTGTCTTCGACCGCGCCTCTTGGATCTCCATCTTCATATTTACCAACGTGGTGGCGTGCTCCTTATTCTTTTGCTCAAGGCCCTCACCTTTCGTGATGGCATCCTTGAGCTCTTGTTGCACTTCGGCCACCCTGGCCTCCTGTTTCTCGCGTTCGGTCTTCACCAACGCGAGATCGGCAGCCTTCTGTTCGGCCGCTTCCTTCTTGGCCAGCAGCAGTTCGGCCTTGAGGTTTTCAACCTCCGCGGTGGTAGCTGCAAAATCGTTTCTCACTTAGGGATAACTCCGGTTTCTTTGCTCGACAAAGAACCTCAAGGAACCACATTTTAAAATATACTAACCTCGTGCCTTGTTGAACCGCTTGGTGACAAGGTCGAGCTCCTCGTCGAAACTCTTCAGTTTCTGATTCATTTCAGCCAGTTCGGCGGCGTTGGCTGCTGCCGCTAACGTTGAAGCCTGCAATTACATAGCAAGCACCCTGTTTAAGCATTACTTTGTTGGGATAATTGGTTTTATACCCTTAGTTGTGTCCCCCTCATCAGGATTGCCCCTAGTGTCTGAAAGCACGTGGTCTTGCCCGACCCACTTTGGTCGTCTTGTGCTTTTGCCCTTTGACTGTTTGACCGTCACTTTGAAAACTTCATAACTAATTCATAAAAATGCAAATAAGATACCAAAATGTTTGGAAAAACATCACTTGTATGTCAATGTCACTTGCATTCATGACAAAAGTGTTGGTAAGTGCTCATCTAAGTTTTAGCTCTTATGATACCACCATGAATAGCAAAATCTAAAAGAATTCAAAAAAAAGTTGGTGGCAAAGAATGAAAAATGTTGTAAGTGCTTGCCAAGTTTCATCAGGGAATGACATTCATGGAAGTCGTGGCAAAAAACAATCTATTTTCGAGTGTTGATTGTTTTATGAGATTTTATTTATATGTCGGTCATTAGACCGGGGGCTCGGCCTAGACGCTTGCCCTATACATTAAAGACCGACACCTTTCTCTTTTCACTGTGTTCGGTGTCTCGGATATTGCATTATATGCACTGGTTCCGAGTTATGTCTTGGGTCAATAGTTGGGTTGCCCCGCTCCTGTGCTTGCCATCTTATGTTCCGCATGTTCGGCTAAGAAGGTAAAGGGAGAACTACTACGATTGTACTTCCACCTAGTTCGGTCAAGTACCTTAGTGGAGAAAGCTGACTGTCATAATAAGCGAGAACTGGTCGGCGATCCGATGACTGGTCTTCAAACCAAGAATCGTTAGCGATTGTAGTGTGTAATATGAAGGATTCATCTTTGAACAAATCAAGTGAGCGATGTTCGGCCCTAAGGTTTGCCCAACATATCACCACATCGAGGGCTGGTCACCAGCCCCCACAGTTAAGCTCCTATGGCTAAGTGAAGGTAATAAAACCGCATAGTCTGATTGCCTCATTCCCCTCCTACACTACCACCCCCGGGCACCGAGACGTCGGCTAAGGGATACAGTACGGAGGACGGAACACCCCTCGTAGCATCTATGTGGGGGCTGAAGCCGACGACTGGTAACCTTCAGGATAAAACGGCCACACGGGAGTCAAAATTAAAACATGCAAACACACAAGTATGATAAACCATACAAAAAACAATTGCATAATGACGTAAAGGTTTTATCACAGTTTAATACACTGCAACGCAATTACTCAAGGAGTACATCCTTGGAACACTGCGGTTCCACTACCCAAGCCCCGTCCATCACGGCGGTGCAGTATAGCTCCGGGCGCCTATGCTCCTTCCCAGTTGGCGGAGGACCGGTGGCCATCTCGACGGGCTTGATTTTCGGCCAATGCACCATCGTCTTCGAGAACGCCATCCGAGCCCCCTCGATGCATACAGAGTGCTTAATGGCCCCGATACAGGCAGAGGCATCACACAGCTTGGCCACCAGACCGAAGTAGCTGGTTGGTATGGGCTCGACAGGCGATAGCCGGACACAAAGATCGTTCATGGCTGGCTCCGCCATGCGATGCAGCTTCATCATTTGATTAACGAGGAGGGGAGGGTGTGATACGTCCCCAATGTATCTATAATTTTTTTATTGTTCCATGCTATTATATTATCTGTTTTGGATGTTTTATATGCATTAATATGCTATTTTATATTATTTTTGGGACTAACTTATTAACCCAGAGCCCGGTGCCAGTTTTTGTTTTTTCCTTGTCTTTGAGTTTCGCAGAAAAGGAATATCAAACGGAGTCCAAACGGAATAAAACTTTACGATGATTTTTCTTGGACTGGAAGACACCTACGAGACTTGGAGATGAAGTCAAAAGACCGACGAGGCGACGACAAGCCGTAGGGGCGCGTCCTAGGGGGGCGCGCCCCTGGGCTTGTGGCCCCCTCGGAGGTCTCCTAACCCTATTCTTCGGCCTATAAATTCCCAAATATTCCCAAACCCTCAGAAGCAACCACGAAAATACTTTTCCGCCGCCACAACCTTCTGTTCCCGTGAGATCCCATCTTGGGGCCTTTTTCGGTGATCTGCCGGAGGGGGATTCGATCACGGAGGGCATCTACATCAACCCTATTGCCCTTCCGATGAAGCGTGCGTAGTTTACCTCAAACCTACGGGTCCATAGCTAGTAGCTAGATGGCTTCTTCTCTCTCTATGATCTTCAATACCATGTTCTCCTCGATGTTTTTGGAGTTCTATCCGATGTAATATTCTTTTGCGGTGTGTTTGTCGAGATCCGATGAATTGTGGATTTATGATCAGATTATCTATGAATATTATTTGAATCTCCTTTGAATTCTCTTTGTATTTCTCTTCGAATTATTGGTTTAGTTTAGCCAACTAGATTGGTATTTCTTGCAATGGGAGAGGTGCTTAGTTTTGGGTTCAATCTTGCGGTGTCCTCAGACAGTGACATAGTAGGGGTAGCGAGGCACGTATTGTATTGTTGCCATAAAGGATAAAAAGGTGGGGTTTCCATCATATTGCTTGAGTTTATCCCTCTACATCATGTCATCTTACTTAAGGCGTTAATCCGTTCTTTATGAACTTAATACTCTAGATGCATGCTGGATAGCGGTCGATGTGTGTAGTAATAGTAGTAGATGCAGAATCGTTTCGGTCTACTTGACACGGACATGATGCCTATATGCATAATCATTGCCTTGGATATCGTCATAACTTTGCGCTTTTCTATCAACTGCTCGACAGTAATTTGTTCACCCACCGTATTATTTGCCTTCAAGAGAGAAGCCTCTAGTGAAACCTATGGCCCCCGGGTCTATTTTCCATCATATATTTTCAGATCTATAAACCAAAAAACCAAAAAATACCTTGCTGCAATTTATTTGCTTTTATTTAGCTTTACGTTGGAGTAATCCTTTATACCTATCTCTATCAGATCTCACCATTGCAATTGACCGTGAAGGGATTGACAACCCCTTTATCGCGTTGGGTGCAAGTGTTTGATTGTTTGTGCAGGTGCATAGATTGGAGATTTGCTTGTACCTCCTACTGGATTGATACCTTGGTTCTCTAACTGTGGGAAATACTTATCTCTACTTTGTTGCATCACCCTTTCCTTTTCAAGGGAAAAACCAATGCAAGCTCAAGAAATAGCAGGGTGCTTGGGCGCCTGGAATTGTGCCCATAATAGTCTCAGATCAGCGTCACCCTCCCGAGCCGCATAATGCCTCGTGGCGTCGGCCGCACTCCTCGGGAGCTCCGCAAAGGTGGCTGCAAAATGCCAGACCCCGGTGAGCAACTTGAATCTTTGGCCGCCAAAAACACTCTGCAGTAAGTACTGCTTACCATTGGCAATTTGCTTTACTTGCCGGAGCTCCTCCCGAGCACTTTGTGTCTTCGACCGCGCCTCTTGGATCTCCATCTTCATATTTACCAACGTGGTGGCGTGCTCCTTATTCTTTTGCTCAAGGCCCTCACCTTTCGTGATGGCATCCTTGAGCTCTTGTTGCACTTCGGCCACCCTGGCCTCCTGTTTCTCGCGTTCGGTCTTCACCAACGCGAGATCGGCAGCCTTCTGTTCGGCCGCTTCCTTCTTGGCCAGCAGCAGTTCGGCCTTGAGGTTTTCAACCTCCGCGGTGGTAGCTGCAAAATCGTTTCTCACTTAGGGATAACTCCGGTTTCTTTGCTCGACAAAGAACCTCAAGGAACCACATTTTAAAATATACTAACCTCGTGCCTTGTTGAACCGCTTGGTGACAAGGTCGAGCTCCTCGTCGAAACTCTTCAGTTTCTGATTCATTTCAGCCAGTTCGGCGGCGTTGGCTGCTGCCGCTAACGTTGAAGCCTGCAATTACATAGCAAGCACCCTGTTTAAGCATTACTTTGTTGGGATAATTGGTTTTATACCCTTAGTTGTGTCCCCCTCATCAGGATTGCCCCTAGTGTCTGAAAGCACGTGGTCTTGCCCGACCCACTTTGGTCGTCTTGTGCTTTTGCCCTTTGACTGTTTGACCGTCACTTTGAAAACTTCATAACTAATTCATAAAAATGCAAATAAGATACCAAAATGTTTGGAAAAACATCACTTGTATGTCAATGTCACTTGCATTCATGACAAAAGTGTTGGTAAGTGCTCATCTAAGTTTTAGCTCTTATGATACCACCATGAATAGCAAAATCTAAAAGAATTCAAAAAAAAGTTGGTGGCAAAGAATGAAAAATGTTGTAAGTGCTTGCCAAGTTTCATCAGGGAATGACATTCATGGAAGTCGTGGCAAAAAACAATCTATTTTCGAGTGTTGATTGTTTTGTTTTGCCACGATTTCCACGAATGTCATTCCCTGATGAAACTTGGCAAGCACTTAAAACATTTGTCATTCTTTGCCACCAACTTTTTTTTGAATTTTTTTTATTTTACTGTTCATGGTGGTATGATAAGAGCTAAAACTCAGATGGGCACTTACCAACACTTTTGTCATGAATGCAAGTGACATTGACATATAGATGATGTTTTTCCAAACATTTTGGTATCTTATTTGCATTTTTCTGATTTAGTATGAATTAGTTATAAAGTTTTCAAAGTGACGGTCAAACGGTCAAAGGGCAAAAGCACAAGATGACCAAATTGGGTTGGGCAAGACCGCGTGTTATCATAAACTAGGGGCAATCCTGAAGAGGTGGACACAACTAAGGGTATAAAACCAATTATCCCTACTTTGTTTACCTCAAAGCCTGTTAAAAGGCCACCAAAAGCATCTTTCAATCCGCTATTAACGGATCGAACGCTTTGCAAAACCGCACCCATCAGGGTGCAGTGTTCTACGACTATGGAGGAGCTCTTCATAGCCTCCTCCATCATGTCCGGCCATTCTGCCATGACCCGACTCCCGGTGTTCGGCACTGGCGGTGGGGCCCCAGCTCCCCCTTCGAAGGTAGACGACTGGGACGCTTCGAGGGGCCGAGTAGGCCCCGGAACCGTCGTCTGAGAGGGCTCAGCTTGCCCGAGCTCCTTCTCCTGGTCTTCGACGGCCGAAGCGTTAGCCTCGGCCATGGTGGTATCGCCATCTCCCCCTATTTTTGGCACAGGCGAGGTCCTCTGAGAAAACACTTCCCTGGGTTCATCAATGACCGGAGGGGGTGCGGCACCTGATGCGCCTCCGCTCTCCGCCAGGTCAGTTGGCGGAGAAGTGCCCTCAGACATTTGGTCATCGTGGAGGTCACGCGGCGGGCTGCAATATGAAGAAACATATATTTTTAGTGATGGGTTAGTAAAACCAGCGTCCAGGCAAGTCTTCGGGTTTTTACCTTTCGGCGCGGGGCTTGACCCGGGAACGTTTTTCAGGATCTTCTCGGAGGTTGCGGACTCTTCATCGGAGTCCGAACTGTCATCGAGCAGAACCAGCTTCCCTTTGCCCCTCTTCTTCGAAGCTGGAGAAGGGCGCTCCCCTTCGGCTTCGGCTGGTGCCGCCCTTTTCCCGTGGTGGGAAGAGTTGCTCTCCTCCTCCTATTCTTCTTCCTGGTCCCCCTCTTGTGCGAAGGGGGTGAGGGTGTCCCCGGACTTTGTGTCCAGAGAGACTCGTTGGTGCAGGCCCTCTCCGGCCCCCCTTGTGGGGTTCTTCTTCTTCTCTTTTTCTCCGGCGCCTTATAAGGCGCCACTGTCAGCATTTCTCCCAGCTGAGCGGACATAGGGTCTTCGAGCAGTGGGGCCGGAGAGCCCATCTTCACAACCTTCCTCAGCCAACCCTGGGGAGATAAGAAACAAGGAATTGAGATCCGTAATGAAGGGGCAAATACCCCAGCTTATGGGAGGGTGGTGCCACATTACCTCCTTGGGAGGGGTCTCGGCGTCGAGGCCCATGTCCTCCTTCTCGGCCGGCCAAGACTCTTGCGGCTTAAACAACGCTCTCCACAGCTTCTCGCGAGTAGTGTAGTGGAAATATTGCACGGTGCGGGGGTCTTCGGGCTTCCAGGACCACATTGGGGTGTCCCGGAGTTGGCAGGGTAGCATACTGCGGTGGAGCTTGATCTGAACCACATTGGTCAGTGTGACCCCCGCCTCTATCATGCTGGTAACACATTTTTGCAGTGCCTTCACCTCGGTGACATGCTCCCAATCAAGGCCTTTTGTGGTCCACAAGGTTAACCTCGCTGGGGGTCCGGATCTGAAATCTGGAATAGCAGCCCAGTTCGCCTCTCGGGGCTTTGTGATGTAGAACCACTCTTTCTGCCAAATCTTGACCGTGTCTACAAACACGCCCTCCAGCCAACCAAGTCGGGAAAGACTGCTCACCATGGCGCCCCCACAATCCGTGTGCCGACCGTCGACGATCTTCGGCTTAACATTATAAACTTTCAGCCATAGGCCAAAGTGCGACTGGACCCGAATGAAGGCCTCAGAGATAATTATGACGGCCGATATGTGGAGGAAGGAATTCGGACATAGATCGTGGAAGTCGAGTCCATAATAGAACATCAGCCCTCGAACGAATGGGTGGAGGGGAAAGCCTAGTCCCTAGATGAAGTGGGGGACGAATACCACCCGTTCGTCGGCGCGGGGTGTCGGCATGACTTGGCCCTCCTCAGGGGCCCGATGTGCAATGTCGAGGGAGAGGAAGCCCGCTCGCATCAGGTCCTCAATGTCATTGTTGGTGACACATGAGGCCTCCCACTTGCCTTTGGCTCCAGATCTGGACATTGCCAAACTCAACTTGGTGGAAAGATGGGTTGGAGCGCTCGAGCTCTATAGATTGGGAAAGGTTGTGGCGAGAGGAGGAAGAAGGCTTACGGGGATAACCGTGGCTGCCCCCTTTTATAACCAATTGTAATACCAAGAGTCCTGTAAATGCGCCGCCCACCTCGCCTCTTCCCGATAAACTCGTAGAGTTATGCGCGAGTGGGATACTGTGAATCATTGATCAAATCCCTTAAAAAACGGGACACTGCCTCCACCTTGAAGGGACGTGTCATCAAAGGAGCAGCCTCGAGTCGCGTATCGAGTCTTCATGTTTATGACCGGACGTGGCCCTTCGCCTAAAGTTGTCAGTCAAAAATACTGTTCGCATTCGAACTGTTGGCCTTCAAGGCTAAGTAAAGCAGATAGTTCAGAGTCCGGATATGACTCGGCGTATGGCCGAACTGAGTCAAGTACCATTTGAAGGCTTAACTGGAGGAGAATCATTCCAAGTACTCGGGAAAAAGGGAACTCACTTGCAAGCCGGATCCTGCAGCCTTGGGAGGTATGAGAAGCCAGCATTGAAGGCCAGTTCGGGGGCTACTGAGGGAGACCTGGACTAGGGGGTCCTCGGGGTGCCTGCTCATCTCACGTGAGCCGGACTGTTGGGCCGCACCGTATCCGGACCGAAGACCTTTTGTGCCTTGGAGTGTACCCCAAGTCAAGATGGAAGATCTGATGTTTCCTTGATGTAACCGACTATCTGTAAACCCTAATACCCCTGGTGTCTATATAAACCAGGGAAATAGTCCGTAGAGGCTAGAAGACCAATCCCCATCCTATAGTTAGGGTTTAGTTCATCTGATCTCGTGGTAGATCTTCTCTGTAACCCCCTCATACACAAGCAATATAATCAAGCAGGACGTAGGGTTTTACCTCCAAGAGAGGGCCCGAACCTGGGTAAACATCGTGCCCCTCGTCTATTGTTCCCCATCGACCCAAGATCCACAGTTCGGGACCCCCTAACAGAGATCCGCCGGTTTTGACACCGACATTGGTGCTTTCATTGAGAGTTCCGTTGTTGGATCGCCGAAGGGTCGATGGCTCGCCTGATCATCTGATGTTTCCTTGATGTAACCAACTATCTATAACCCTAATACCCCTGGTGTCTATATAAACCAAGGGACTTAGTCCGTAGAGGCTAGAAGAACAATCCCCATCCTACTAGTTAAGGTTTAGTTCATCTGATCTCGTGGTAGATCTACTCTGTAACCCCCTCATACACAAGCAATATAATCAAGCAGGATGTAGGGTTTTACCTCCTAGAGAGGGCCTGAACCTGGGTAAACATTGTGTCCCTCGTGTACTATTCCCCATAGACCCAAGATCCATAGTTCGGGACCCCTACCCGAGATCCGCCTGTTTTGACATCGACAGACGGGACACAAATCCTTCCAATTCATCAACCGGCGAACAATGATTCCAAACGATGATGGCACACGCGACTCCATGAGTGAAGACGAGATATAAGTCCTCGAGCACGTCGCCATGCACCATCAAGTGAATGAAGAAGAAGATGCTCAATTCTTTTGCAACAATGATTCAAGTCCCGCTCTCGTGTTCTCCAACGTCTTGACACTTCAATACCAACAAGACGAAGACCAACGATGCCACATCTTCCACACCAAAGTCGACATCAACGAACGTTCCGTGAAGGTCATCATCGGTGGACGAAGTTGTCACAACTTGGCAAGTGACGAGCTATGTTCCAACACTACTGCATGATGCTGCTAAGGCGACACTACGATCAGAGACCGTTTGATGAAACTGTGTGCGATGCATTAATCGCAAACAGTGATGTAAAAATACCATAAAAAAAAGATGCAAAACGTTTGTGATGGCACATACATCAAACACGGTTCAGATTTTAGTTGCGTGTGTGATGCGGGGCATACGGTTGATCCATACGAACTGTTTGCGATGAGATAGAACAACAGAAACGGGCAGCCATATCAAGGTGTGTGCGATATACAGCATACAGTTCACTCCGATAAACTGTTTGCTATTAGGGAATGCAACAGAAACGGTTAGCCAGATCAAGGTGTGTGGGATATACGGCATACGGTTCACTCGGACAAACTGTTTTCGATTAGGGAACACAACAGAAACGGTTCAACTTAACAAGATGTGTGTGATATGCGCCATACAGTTCACATAGATGAACTATTTGCAATGCGCCAAAAGAACATAAACGATCCGTGTAAACATGATGTGTGTGATCCACGGCAAACAGCCCACTCGGAAGAACTGTTTGTGATGAGAATATATAACACACACGGTTACTAGAGTTAATTCGTGTGCAATTCTGTGTGTAGAAAATACTTTGAAAACTACAAAGTAGTTGCTTGCGATGGCTAGGAGTATCGCACATGATGCGTGTGCAAGTACTCGTGTGCGATGATTAGTAAGTTACACATACATTTCCTTATGGTAACACGTGTGCGATAACACGTGGCACCGCATACGGTTGTCGGGTTATGTGCTCCACTTAGTCTTCCCGCGCTCCATCGAAGGCTTCCCGTGCTCCACAGGGGTGAACTGTAAAATCTCCAATCCCCTAGCCAGCTACTAGCTATAAATAACCACAGCAATGGCCGCCGGCGGCGACTCGCTATTGATTCAGTTGCTAATTAGTTACCCATACATACCGGCATACCCCCAACGGCCGACGACGGGATGGAGTCGCACGACGGCGGAATCGAGGCTGAAGGCACGATGGTCGGCTTGGCGGTCGACGACCAAGCCGCTGCCTCTCTCGACGACGGCCAGAGGAAGTAGGAAATGTTGTACGAGCAAGCCGCCAGGTTAGCCAGGGTCGTCATAAAAGCGGACAGGGATCGCAAGCGGGCGATACTGCTGGCTCGGCGCAGAGTGCGGCGGATGGTGCGGGCGGCGGAGGAGGGACCTCGAGGACGCAAGGACAACTGCGGCAGTGGCGACCGCCGCACGAGGCGCATGCTTATGTCCCAGATGGAGGAGGGCGCAGCGCCGGGGCATGCCTGGGGGCCATCACGGCAGCCCTGGCGAGAGCCAACGTCGTCTCGCCGAACATCGCCGGGGCAGACCTGGCGGTCGCGGTAGCCCTGGTGAGTGCTGCGCCCAAGGCAGTACTGGCGATTCCCGATGTTGAGTCTGCCCCAGCCTCGATCGATCAAGGTATGTAGGTCATCGACTTGGCGGCCTCCGCTCCCACTGAACCAATGATCGACACGCTGATGGACGATGACTGCTGTGCGAGCTGGGTCAGCGTCAGGTGCACAGTGTAGCTCTTTTGTGCGCGCGCGGTTATATATATATATATATATATATATATATATATATATATATGTATATATATATATATATGTATATATATATATATATATGTATATATATATATATATATATGTACTCAATTGATTTATTCATGCATGTCAAATATGTCAATTGGATGGGTTGGTCTGTCTGTATATTATCTGAATTTGCAATATGGACAATTAATATGCAAATGCCTTTTGGACATCGGTGCTGATCGCCCCGTCGAAAACATGGACATCCTCTACTCTATTGGGCACACGCTTAAACTGAATGAACTGTGTACGATACTAATTTAAGAACTTGGCTAATAGCATTTGAGTAACATATATATAGTGCTTACACTATTCGATAAAGGAGGATCTTCGTAACATGGTTTTGACAGCCATATGGTCCATATCTACATACTTAACATAGTAACAATTAGCACATTTTAAGAGGCTGAGGGCCAACAACCATATGGTCTATATCTACATACTTAACATAGTAACAACTAGCACATTTTTAAGAGGTTGAGGGCCAACAACCACAACTATCCGCTGGAAGCGGCTTGATCACGGTGACTCGGCATCTCGTCAATGAAAAGGAAGAACCCTCATGTGCCTTGGTAGAGCATGTGTAGAACAATGTCTCCAATTTTCCAATATGGATGCACTGCCATGACAAGCGAGAACTTGTTAATTTGAATGGTTCCATTTCTGCGGGAAATGCAGTACCTTGCAATCACTTTGGCGTTATTAGCAGGCACAAGTGTAATTCGACCACGCCGGGAAATCGATTCAGGAACAGCTGCAGTGGGCAATTTCTGTTGAAATGTAGAATAAAAAGCAATTGTAACATATCGTTGAAGATATATATAGTTTATGAACTTCAACATAAAAATAAGACTTTGTACCAGCGTTTTGTGCACACAAATGGTCTTGTTCAATGTGTGCACCATAGGTATAATTAATCCCATCCAAAATCTAGCGTTCATACATTGTGCTATCTCTTTCAGATTATCAACAAATTTTATGACATGCTTCAAGTCTTTCCAGTGAAATTTGGTACGCTGAGTAACATACAGATCGTTAACTATGCATCCAACATATCCTGCTTAAAAGGTGGATAGGTATTATTTATTCAGAACATGGCAGAAGAATATATAGTGTGCATAAATTGGTAAATAGAATTTGTTACTGCCTAGGAACAGAGTCAGAAAAAGAAATCACAATTGGTTGCTTAAATAGTGATCAGTTACTCAGAACAAATACCCCGATTTTGCTAAGTAATATGCCAGCATGGAGAAAGTTGAAAGAACACTAATCTCGATCAGACTTTGATCGGCTGATGACGTTGGGGAAGTAAACATCCATGTTAATTAGACCATGCTGTGGTGCACGCACTAGAATTTTATTGCCAGCTTTCAGTTCATAAAACTTAGAAAATTTTCTCCAAAGGTCTGCATCAAAATAGGAGTGACCATCTTTATCAAGTTTTACGCTAACTGTCATTGTAAATCCATGCTGCGTTGTCAATATGACATCCATGGAGTCATCAACAAAGTAAAGCCCAAGGTTTCCTTCTACTCGTGTTCTTACAAAGCAAAGGATGTATTGCTTGAAATGAAAATTAAGATCGTAAATTAGATATATTGAAATAACATAGCAAGATGCAAATATGGGAGTAACTGATAGAACAGAATAATATATAGCTGAAAGCAAAGTACAAAAATATATAATTAAAAATAGATGATCTAACAAAGATTTGATGCAAATATGAGAGTAACTGAATGAACAATACACCATTAATTTGCCTAATATAGGGAAAAAATCGACTTTGACATCTAGGCTGCATGTGACACCGTACCTTTTATCCAAATGTAGCAATAGACGTTATATGTTCACAAATTTAGGCCATGCCGACCGTGGTAGAGTGAGATTGAACATACCGAGCGCTCCCTGAAGTCATCCTGAATGGTGAGATAGAACTTCGTTTCTGACTGGCCGCGACCACACTTGCCCGATTTGTGCTCGCACTGTGGACACATGAATGAAAACGCTCGAATCAGCTAGAAGAAAAATGAATCCACGATGATTTCCGTCGGTTGATTAACAGCAAGGGACGGACTGCGATAAGAGATGAGTGAATATTTCGCTAAATTGATTACCTTCTCCATGAGAAAAATCCCCAACCCAACCCTGCAGAAAACCCCAATCGACCAGAGTCTAGAATATCGGTGCAAGTCAGTGCAGATAGGCGGCGGCAAGCGGTAGGGGTGAAATCCCATGCCGTTTGGAGCATGACCTCCGCCCGCCGACGACAGTCATTGAGCTTAGGGTGGCCGCCGCAATAGAAGTTGATGAGGTGCAGAGTTGCGGAGGAGTCTGTGGCGAGTGGGTGGGGACAAAGTGGGCAGGGGGGCGAGGGCTTTCTTTTTCCTTTTGCATGTGTGGGTGAACACACACGGTTCGCAGAGGCGACGGAGATGAATCGTGTGCAATAGTAAATCACCGAGATTGAAGGGGAATCCAAATTTCCTTCCTAATTTGTCATTCAATTTTTTTCTACGATCGACATACCCCCTCCAATGCAACGTGTTCAAATTTGGCATTTTTCCGTGCTCATTTACCATATTTAGGGGATCATGTGCATTTTCTACGCATTAATGCACATAATTCAAATTCGAACAATCGGTGCATGAAAAGGTGCACAAGAACGGTCTGGAAAACAATGCTCGTACTATTTAGTAAACTAGCAAAGTGGCCCGCTCTTCGCGCGGGATAGTATTTAATATAGTTCGATTCAAATTAGTTCCTATTTGCAAGTTCTTTGGGTTGGTCGTGGAGTGGTGATTTTAAGGATACTAGATAATTCCCCGCGCGTTGCAGCGGGAATGCACGGAACATACTTATATAATGTACTCAAAACCATTTTCTACATGCCTCATGGATTCCTGCGGGCACAAATGAATCCCGTGCATAATAACTCTCAAAGACAAAGGAAATGGCACCAACCATCCAAATGAAAAAGTGGTTTGAAAACTTGTAACATGTGGCTCAGTATTACAATTTGTCCCGATCCCTAGCCCTCCATATTAAGAATCACTCTCATCATTGTGAAAGTTCTCTGTTATCTATAAAATAACGAAAAGTTCATCTAGAAACTTGGAATCAATACAACTAACTACCATAATAACTTCGGAACTGCACTAACCACAAAATGACCATCTTTTAGTTCACAACTACAAATAACAGAAGAAAATGTGGAATGGGCTTAATAATAGTAATCCTATATATTATACAGAAGTATTATAACAAAACTAAGTGAAAGAATTCCTCAAAAAACTATATGAAACAATATTTTACATCAAAATAACTGAAGCCCATTTTAGTTGTGAAGCACGACGTATCCTAAAGAATCGAGCTTCTCCAACAAATGAAAAAATTCAGAGCACTAATTCCAGCTTATTGTGATGGCTCTTACTTGATAAGCACCCCAACAAAAGATCTATTAATATATATTACCAAATTCTGCTAGGAATATATAACTAAGAAATTCATCAAAGAAAGAATAGGGTGCAATAATAATTTACCATTCCTTCTCGAAATGAGCAAGATGCTGCCGGCAAGAAAAAATGTCTCGATGAATGGAAAATCAAGATCAGTTAGTAGTCTTAACAATAATATGTCAAAAATATTAACAGAGAATTAGGAAGTGGATACGTGTATTGTATGAAAGATATTTGACCAGCTCTCTGAATCATTTCATGAATCAGTTAGTAGGAAATGAAATATAGTAGGCAAAATTTCAACATATTTAGGATGGGCATATATTGAGTTCTGATGCTTCTTATATAAAAAAATCGATGACTTAAATTTTAGTTGTTACATAATGACCTATTAGGAAGAGCATTTTTACAACAACATGTTGTTGGATGGAGGAGCAAATTGCAATGTTTATACTAATAGCTGCCGGCAACAGCATTGTTCCAAGATTAGTGGAAAAGGACCGCACCTTAGTGAGTATAACGCAACTTAACCTGTAACAAACATAGTTAAGTGAAAGGTTTAATTATGGATGCACAAAATTAAGTCTGCCACCAAAATAAATCCTACCCTGTGCAAGAAAAGGAGGCATCACTAATATACTACTCCCTCCGTCCCAAAATTCTTGTCTTAGATTAGTCTAGATACGGATGTATCTAATACTAAAACATGACTTGATACATCCGTATTTGGACAAATCTAAGACAAGAATTTTGGGACAGAGGGAGTATATAACATGGCGTATGCTTGACAATTTTGGCAACCCCTTGTTGGGCATCATGCCATTAGACATGAATATATTGCTACCTGTGAACTATAGTATTCATCACCTCATTAGTGAAAGAAACTGCGACGGCTCACTGATAAAATGATGTGCCATCGATAATAGGTGGAGCCATGCTTGTGGTTGTGGAAGTCGTCTTTGTTGATTGAGGCGGAGTCCTCGACGGTCATCATCGCTGCCGACAGCTACGGAGCAGAGCAATGATGCATAGATGCCTCACCGGTTGTGCAGTCATCAACGATCTGGGAGTCTGGGCGGCCGGCGATGATACGGCGACCCGACCCGTGTTGTGACGCCCAAAGAGATGGAGGCGAGCAGTCTTCCAGGCGTACCGGAGGAGCTCTGGAGCGAAGCAACGGCATGCACATGCCGATTCGGCTGTGCCGTCCTTGCCGATCTCAGTGGCCGAAAATAGAACCGCGATCCAGCCGCATCGAGAGAAGTCAAAGGCAAGGCACCACGATCCAGCCGCGTTGAGAGTAGTCCGAGGCAAGGTAGAATGGTTGTCATGCGAGAGGAGTGGACTTCACGCGGTGATTGCATGTCGATTGCCGGACTCTGCTATAGCTATGTGGGAAAGTGGTTTCTTTTGTTTCGAGCGACAGAGAGCTGGGCGTCGATGACCGTGAGTTGTGTGCTGGTATTTGAAAAGCGCTTTTCTTATGAAGCGTTGTTTGTGTGGCTGTTCGACTAGCGATTACTATTAGAAACGGAAGAAAGGTTGTTCGGCTCTTACGTTGGGAAACAGAACTATTAATGAGGAACGAAGCTGCTTTTCTTTTTTCTTGGGCTGTACATGCATGTGCGTTTCAGTAGTTAACTCAAAAGTAGGAGATTACTTAGTACTTAGACAACAAATAAAAATGATGATGTGGCAGATTGTATGTGTTGTGGGGCATGTACGATGAGGTGGATGGGCTGCATGTCAAGAGAAATAGTATAGTGGGGATGAACTATTTAGGTATTATAGATTCGCATGCCTTTTACAAGGAACGGGCAGAGATTTCGATGAAATGTGTGGCAATAGTCAACCACAAACATTTGTTTATTGGTTTTTCAACTATAGAAAAATGAAATAAATGCTTGAAAAACATAAAGCCTGGCATAGTGCCATGGTATGGCCTCATCGTGCCCTAGTAAAAATTTGAGAAGGTTTGGCTTATGTCGTCATGCACGCCCTTCATAAATCGAACCATCACCGAGGAAGTTTCATGTTTTCGAGGGGAAAATCACCAAGATTGAAGGGGAATCCAAATTTCCGTCCTAGTTTATCATTCAGTTTTTTTTCAATGATCAACATACCCCATCCAATGCAACGTGTTCAAATTTGGCATTTTTCTGGGCTCATTTACCATATTTAGGAGATTATGTGCATATTCTAGGCATTAATGCACATAATTCAAATTCGAACAATCGGTGCATGAAAAGGTGCACCAGAACGGTCTGGAAAACCATGTCCATGCTATTTAGTAAATTCTCATGCCTTTTACATGGAATGGGCAGAGATTTCAAGGGAATGTGTGGCAATAGTCAACCACAAACGCGTCGTTTATTTGTTTTTCAACTATAGAAAAATGAAATACATGCTTGAAAAACATGACGCCTGGCATGGTGCCATGGTATGGCCTCACCGTGCCCTGGTAAAAATTTGAGAAGGTTTGGCTTATGTCGTCATGCACTTCCTTCATAAATCGAACCATCACCGAGGAAGTTTCATGGTTTCGAGGGGGAAATCACTGAGATTGATGGGGAATCCAAATTTCCATCTTACTTTGTCATTCAGTTTTTTTCAATGATCAACATACCCCATCCAATGCAACGTGTTCAAATTTGGCATTTTTCCGGGCTCATTTACCATATTTAGGGGATTATGTGCATTTTCTAGGCATTAATGTACATAATTCAAATTCGAACAATCGGTGCAAGAAAAGATGCACAAGAACGGTCTGGAAAACCATGCTCGTGCTATTTATTAAATTCTCATGCCTTTTACACGAAATGGGCAGAGATTTCAAGGGAATGTGTGGCAATAGTCAACCAAAACGCGTCGTTTATTGTTTTTTCAACTATAGAAAAATGAAATACATGCTTGAAAAACATGATGCCTGGCATGGTGCCATGGTATGGCCTCACCGTGCCCTGGTAAAAATTTGAGAAGGTTTGGCTTATGTCGTCATGCATGCCCTTCATAAATCAAACCATCACCGAGGAAGTTTCATGGTTTCGAGGGGGAAATCACCAAGATTGAAGGGGAATCCAAATTTCCGTCCAAGTTTGTCATTCAGTTTTTTTTCAATGATCAACATACCCCATCCAATGCAACGTGTTCAAATTTGGCATTTTTCTAGGCTCATTTACCATATTTAGGGGATTATGTGCATTTTCTAGGCATTAATGCACATAATTCAAATTCAAACAATCGGTGCATGAAAAGGTGCACAAGAACGGTCTGGAAAACCATGCTCATGCTATTTAGTAACTTCTCATGCCTTTTACAAGGAATGGGCAGAGATTTCAAGGAAATGTGTGGCAATAGTCAACCACAAACACATCGTTTATTGGTTTTTCAACTATAGAAAAATGAAATGCATGCTTGGAAACACATGACGCCTGGCGTGGTGCCATGGTATGGCCTCACCGTGCCCTGGTAAAAATTTGAGAAGGTTTGGCTTATGTCGTCATGCACGCCTTTCATAAATCGAACCATCACCGAGGAAGTTTCATGCTTTCGAGGGGAAATCACCAAGATTGAAGCGGAATCCAAATTTCCTTCATCCTTTGTCCATGAGTTTTTTTCTATGATGAACATACACCCTGCAAATCACCGTGTTCAAATTTGGCACTTTTCCGGGTTCATTTACCATATTTAGGGGATTATGTGCATTTTCTATGCATTAATGCACATAATTCAAATTCAAACAATCGGTGCATGAAAAGGTGCACAAGAACATTCTGGAAAACCATGCTCCTGCTATTTAGTAAATTCTCATGCCTTTTACAAGGAATGGGCAGAGATTTCGATGAAATGTGTGGCAATAGTCAACCACAGATGTTTGTTTATTGGTTTTTTCACTATAGAAAAATGAAATAAATGCTTGAAAAACATGACGCCTGGCATGGTGCCATGGTATGGCCTCACCATGCCTTGGTAAAAAATTAAGAAGGTTTGGCTTATGTCATCATGCACGCCCTTCATAAATCGAACCATCACCGAGGAAGTTCCATGGTTTCGAGAGGGAAATCACCAAGATTGAAGGGGAATCCAAATTTCCTTCGTTCTTTGTCCTTGAGTTTTTTTTCTATGATGAACATACACCCTGCAAATCACCGTGTTCAAATTTGGCACTTTTTCGGGCTCATTTACCATATTTAGGGGATTATGTGCATTTTCTAGGCATTTAGCGCATATAAATCCAATCCAGCTACAGCTGCACGGGTGTTATGTGAGGGACGTGGATTGCCGTTCGATCACGGCGCATCCTACGGTGCACACGCGTGATCCGTGTGGCTGGCATTCCAGCCAATCATAACGCAACACACAATAGGGCTCAGCGCATACTGTTTCCGGAGGCGACGGAGATGAACCGTGTGCGATAATGAATGAGCAAGATTGTAAGGGAAGCCAAATTTCCTTCGTCGTTTGTCGTTGAGCTCTTAAAAACCACCGCACTGTACGGCTGTCTGGCCACTCCGTCCCAGAGCTCTCTCCAAGCATCGTTCATGGCACCGCGGTGCACAGTAACTGGTAAGGAAGCGATGGCATCCTGCCGCGTCGAGTTCCTCGCCACCCGTGACCGCACACATGGTAAGGAAGTGATGGCATCCCGCCGCGCCGAGTTCATCGCCACCCGCGGCCGCACAAGTACGTAGGCGGACTTTGATGCTGCCATGGCCGAATGGGCGCTGGATCTAGAGGCGGCCAAAGCCGCACAGAAGGAGCGGAAAAGGCAGAAAGCAGTCAAGAAAAGAGAGTCCCGCCGTAGAAGAGGCCACACACCGTGCTGAGGAGAGCTCGGCGGAGATCGAAATACGGTGGGCTGCCGTCAACAAGGCCGGGAAGGAGAACGACGGTGTCTGGCCAACATGTCCCGATGCCAGCATGTGAGAAGTAGTTAGTGCGTGTGTCGCCCGTCAGTTTGTATAATTAATTACGAGCATCTACCAGTACTACATGTGTAGTAGTTTTAGAGCAAATTACCAGTAGTACTTTAGGTTGGTACTATCTATTATTAATGCACAAGGTCGGTAAGCGCATCCTTTGAGGGCTTTGAGCGTTGATTAGCATGTGTTCACTGAAGTTTTGTAGCCGCACCCTGGCCCTAAATACTCCCGAAACGTCCGCCCGCAGCCACCGGAGACTAGAGCTGGCCGCAGCTGGTTTTTAGTCCCACCTCGCCGTGCGAGTTGGCCGCACACCGGCTTAAATAGCCATGCCAGCGGATGGCAGCAAGCTTCTCTCTTGTTGCATAGGATCAAATCTGGCTATGCGAGCGAGGCAGGTTGACACTTGATTGCATTTCATAAACCGATGATTGTTCATCGGGTGTCACCTTTGCCTCATTCATGTACATTGAAAAATCCTGCCACAATGAAAGATATTTTTAAATTAGGCGCGGCTGGAGATGCTGATAGATATAAGAATTATTAGAAGATCATAAAACACACGGTTTCTATGGCGTACATGTGTGCGTTTTTTTGCGTTAATGATCCATAAGTTAGTTACCTGTGGGATGTTACCTAATAAAGCAAGCGTACCATTGACCGAAAAAATCAATTACACGTGTACATTTTTTTGGAGACGGGATCTGCCAATTTTCTCTTTTCTCGCACATGAGTATTTTACGCGCTTCGTCTGCGTTGTGTGTTTCCCCCGCCCAAGTTTCAAGTTTCGCAGCGAAATTTTCATTAGGCGCGCGATTTCAGAATTTATTCCACCCACCACATCCCCACCCATCAAATTTCCATAGTATCTCCCCCACGCCGCCGCCTCCCCCCTCCCGGCAGCTCAAACCGCCGCCGCTGCAACCACAGCTTCAACCACATCTATTTTCTGCCCGACCATCGTCGATCCAGTCAGGTAACCCACCGATCTCTATCACGGCCCCGGCCTGATTCCTTAAATGGCGCCTATGAAACATCCTCATGCCTCCAAATCCCCATCACCCCTACCTCCAGAGCATCACCGCGCAAGCCCAACCACATATCACGTGGAGGTCGAGGAGCTGATAGCGGTCGATGGCGCGATGGCCGTTGTGCCTGTTGACCAGGAGGAACACCTCGCCTCCGCCGCCGCCGACTTGGTGCAGGCTCTGGTCCAGATGAAGTGCCCCAGCGACTACCCCTCAGGACTTACCAAGTATGATCTGACCAGCTCAATCTTACCAATACCACTTGCAATGGCTATGTTTTGTACGGTTGATGTATTAAGCATGTCCGTGCCTTGTTTATTTTGGTACTGCACACTGTGTGATGTTCAAGTATTAACTGTCCAGCTCAATTTCACCAATACCAGCAACAAACTTACAATACATGACTCAGGATGTTGTTAAGCCTTTTGTAATTAATAGTTGTATCCATTTTTTTAATCTGTCCCTTTGCTACCGTGCTACTCTCCGCGATGAAGATATCACTAGAGATGCTGCCCATTTGCTATTTTTGGTGGATGCTAACCCTGTTGCAGTTAACATGCCTTTCCATGTACTTACGCAGGGCCATAACGGGCGATGCTGTTGGTTGTCGTCGAGTTAGTTGCATCCTATGTCTTACAGTATTTTACATCATTTGTGCAAATTGCGGTTTAACTTCTAACATTTACTGGTTGCCTGTAGGTACATCTGTCAGCGGCACTGAACCACACTTCGACCCAGAGGAACACCTCGCCTCCACCGTCGCTGACTTTGGGCGGGCTCTGGCCAAGATGAAGTGCCGCAGCAACTACCTCTCAGGACTTACCAAGTATGAACTCACCAGTTCAATCTTACCAATACTAGTTGCAATGGCTATGTTTTGTACGGTTGATGTATTAAGCATGTTGTTGTAAACATGCCTAACATATTTTAGCTATTTTTCCTACCTTTTTATAGACAACTGGGTCATTCTTTGCTGTGGCAGCACCTGCCTTGCGATGTTTAACTCTGCCAATAGCATTTTTATCAGTACCAGTTTCAATGGCTATACTAGGTTGGCTGTAGTTATACTAGGGTTTAAGCTTCTGTCACTCTAGCAACCCATCATCTAATAATTACTCCACAATGCATTCCCTTAGGCCCAAATATGGTGAAGTGTCATGTAGTCGATGTTCACATGACACCACTAAGGGAATCACAACATACATATCATCAAAATATCGAACACATATCACGTTCATATGATTACTTACAACATGACTTCTCCCGTGACCTCAAGAACAAAAGTAACTACTCACAAATGATAATCATGCTCAAGATCAGAGGGGTATTAAATAGCATAATGGATCTGAACATATAATCTTCCACCAAATAAACCATATAGTAATCAACTACAAGATGTAATCAACACTACTAGTCACCCACAGGTACCAATCTGAGGTTCCGGTACAAAGATTGAATACAAGAGATGAACTAGGGTTTGAGAGGAGATGGTGCTCTTGAAGATGTTGATGGAGATTGCCCTCCCAAAGATGAGAGGGTTGTTGGTGATGACGATGATGATGATTTCCCCCTTCGGGAGGGAAGTTCCCTCGGCGGAATCGCTCCGCCGGAGGGCAAAAGTGCTCCTGCCCAAGTTCTGCCTCGAGATGGCGGCGCTTCATCCCGAAAGTCCCCCTCTGATTTTTCCTAGGTCAAAATGACCTATATACCAGAAGATGGGCACCGGAGGTGGGCCGAGGAGGGCACAACCCACCAGGGCGCGCCTAGGGGCCCAGGCGCGCCCTGGTGTCTTGTGCTCACCAGGGTCGCCCCCTCCGGTAGTTATTTGCTCCAGTATTTTTTATATATTCCAAAAAAAATCTTCGTAAATTTTCAGCTCATTTGGAGATGTGCAGAATAGGTAACTCTGACGTAGCTTTTTCAGGTCCAGAATTCCAGCTGCCGGTATTCTCCCTCTTTGTGTAAACCTTGCATATTATGAGAGAAAAGGCATTAGAATTACTCTAAAAAGCTTTATTATGCATAAAAACATTATAAATAACATTAGGAAAACATGAAGCAAAATGGATGTATCACTTACGCAGGGCCATAATGGGCGATGTTGTTGTTTGCCGTCGAGGTTAGCTACATCCCATGTCTTACAGTATTTTACATCATTTGTGCATTTGCAGTTTGGCTTCTAACATCTTGCTTCTTGTAGGTACACATGTCAGCGGCACTGATCCATGCTTCGACCCGGAGGAACACCTCGCCTCCGCTGCAGCCGACTTGGGCGGGCTCTTGTCTATATGAAGTGCCCCAGCAACTACCCCTCAGGACTTACCAAGTATGAACTTACCAGTTGAATCTTACCAATACTAGTTGCAATGGCCATGTTTTGTACGGATCATGTATTAAGCATGTTGTAGTAAACACGCCTAGCCCGTCTTATCTATTTTCCCTACCTTTTTATAGACAACAGGGCCATTCTCTGCTCTAGCAGCACCTGCCTTGCGATGTTTAACTCTGTCAATTTCATTTCTATCAGTATCAGTTTCAGTGGCTATACTAGGTTGACTGTTGTAGTAAACAATTCTATCCATTTTTTAATCCATCCCTTTGCTACCGTACTACTCTTTCGCAATGAAGATATCACTACAAATGTTGTCGTTTTATTACCATTTGCTATTTTTGGTGGATGTTAACCCTGTTGTAGTTAACATTGCCTTTCCATGTACTTACACAGGGCTACAATGGGCGATGCTGTTGTTTGCCATCGAGGTTAGCTGCATCCCATGTCTTATACACCATCTATTCCTAAATATAAGTATTTTTAGATATTCCAATATAGACTACATACGGAGAACAATGAGTGAATCTAGATTCTAATCTAAACTATGTCTATAATTCTATATACATCTGTATGTAGTTCATATTGAAATCTCTAAAAATACTTGTACTTAGGAACATAGGTAGTTGTATTTTACATCATTTATGCAATCCCAGTTTAGCTTCTAACACTTACTGGTTGCTTGTAGGTACATATATGAGATGTACTGATCCACGCTTCTATCCCTTTTGCGTATGGGGCAATGAGATATTCATGGACAAGCATCAAGTGAGGAAACTAAGAAAGATTGTTAGGCGAAAGAAATGGGTGATGGGAATTAAGCTCTTTATTTACACTTTGTCCAAGACAACAATGAACTTTAGGATGGTAAGTAATATGTTGCCTTTTCCCCCTGCCCACAACAAGTTACTCTATTAGACCTAAATATCTGAAAGTTTTCTCTTTTCAGTGGTTTTCGAAGCAATTTACTAATGATTACCTTGCAAACTACATGACCGGAGTGGAGGCAACTAAGGTTAAAGTATATAATTCATGCTACCATGATAATGCCCTAGAAGTCTTCCTGAAGGTGGTGAAGGATGGGCGGGCGATCGTCACAAGGGGTTGGACAAAAGTTGTTCGTGCCTATGGCATGCAGGAGGGCACATTATGGGCATTCCGCTTCTTCAACACCATCGGCAGCCAAAATGATTTACACTTGTCTCTTCACCTTTATCGCCTCTAAATATTGTGGTTCATCATAGATAATTGCTGCCTAATCCTGTAATTACTGAACATATTGTACTGAGAAATTTATTTATGGATTGGTTGTTGAACCATTGTGCTGAGAATTTGAATTCCACGTTTCATATTTCAAAATTTCCAATTCGAATAATAAATTACAGGGACAAATAAAATTAAACAGGAGCAAATAAAATAATGTACACAGGGTTACAAAGAAAACAGTGTGTGCGATGAAAAATAGAGAACATACGGTTCTTTGACGTGAAATGTTTGCGATGCCCGAGGGACGCACACACGGTTTCATTTCATATGCGTGTGCGATTCATGGTAATACGACAAACGTTTCAAACCTGTGTGCGTGTGTGATAGGAATACCTATCGCACACAGTTATGAAAATGGACACGTTGGCGTTAGTAGAGGCACCGCACACATTTTACATTCTTGAACTGTGTGCGATAACGTACCTATCGCAAACACATCGGTAGATTAAATGTTTGTGATGTCCACCTTTTTCACACGACTATAGCGGTGTAATCGTTTCGGATGTCTCTCGGATCAGAAACGTAACTTCGAGACGTAACATGTGGGACTGGGGCGACTTCTCATACGTTTATTCTATGGCGATCGTCAGTAGCCGCTCGCCTATCCCCGACAGTTTTTGGATCGTGTGGGAAGGACCCCCCTATCACACACACTCACTTGGCGATGGTTCAGAATGCCATCGTAGAAAGGGGTTAAAACCCGTTTGTATAGCACGTTACGGTACCAATGCAAGCTACAATTGGTCAAGAAGAAGCATCCTCGCCCCTACAAGGTCCAATGGCTTAGCGACTCCGGCACCATTCAAGTGGAGCACACCGTCCAAGTTTCGTTCAAGATCGGCGCCTACGAGGACACCTTGGAGTGTGATGTGGTTCCTATGTCCGTGTGCCATCTTCTCTTGGGGAGACCTTGGCAATTCGACCGCGGCGTCATCCACAACGGAAGAACAAACCACTATAGCTTCAAGATGAAGGGAAGAGAGTATGTGCTACGGCCTATGTCACCAAGTCAAGTGATCGCCGACAAGCAAGCATCCACCCATCATGGAGAGACTAGTGAGAGAGTGAACCACCAGAAAGAGAGTGAGAGCCACAAGCCCAAAATGAGTGACTCCACATTAAGAAAGAAGAACTTAGTCCTCCTAGCCACAAAAAGAGAGATGAGAGAAGTATGTGAGAACCCATCTAGTGGCATACACTATGTCCTAGTGTGCAAAGATGAAGTGGCAAGGACTAATACTTCTAATCATCTACCTCTAGTGTTATCTCAATTGTTGTAGGAATTCACGGATGTCTTCCCCGATGAGGTACCTCCCGGTCTTCCTCCTCTATGTGGCATTGAACACCGCATCGACCTCATACCCAGTGCAGCTCTCATGAACAAGGCTCCATACCGTGTCAACCCCGAAGAAACAAAAGAAATACAAAGGAAGTCCAACATCTCATAGACCATGGACATGTGCGTGAAAGTTTGAGTCCTTGTGCCGTACTGGTTATTCTTGTGCCTAAGCGCGATGGTAGTTTTCGCATGTGTTCCGATTGTAGACCAATAAATGCTATCACCGTTCGCTATAGGCATCCCATTCCACGCCTAGATGATATGCTAGATGAGCTTAGCGGCGCCACCATTTTCTCAAAAATTGATCTTAAAAGTGGCTATTATCAAATCCGCATACAAGAAGGTGATGAATGCAAAACCACTTTCAAAACAAAATTTGGTTTGTATGAATGGCTAGTTATGCCTATGGACTTATCGGAAGCACCTGGTGCTTTCATGCGTGTTATGCATTATGTGCTTCGTCCTTACGTTGGTGTGTTTGTTGTGGTCTACTTTGACAATATTCTTGTGTTTAGCAACTCCCTCAAAGATCATGTTATTCATCTTAGGGCCATTTTGCAAACTCTTAGAAAAGAACGACTTTATGCAAATGTGGAAAAATGCACTTTTGGTGTTGACAAGATTGTTTTCTTGGGCTTTGTTGTGTCTTCCAAGGGTGTTCATGTTGATGAGTCTAAAATTGAAGCAATTAAAACTTGGCTACAACCCACTAATTTGCAACAAGTGCGTAGTTTCCTTGGTCTAGCGGGTTTTTATCGTCGCTTTGTGAAAGACTTTAGCACTATTGCCGCACCTTTGCATGCCTTGAGTAAGAAGAATGCACCCTTTGTTTGGGGACCCTCGCAATCTACCGCATTTGATGAGCTCAAATCTTTGCTTACACATGCCCCAATTCTTGCTTTTCCTAATTTCAACAAAACATTTGAGGTCCATAGTGATGCTAGTGGTAATGGAATTGGTGGAGTTTTGATGCAAGAAAAGCGACCCATTGCATACTTTAGTGAAAAACTTTCCGGAGCTCAACTCGACTATCCCATCTATGACAAAGAAGTGTATGCTTTAGTGTGAGTATTGCATGTTTGGGAGCATTATCTTCGCCCACATGAATTTATCATACATACCGATCATAAGACACTAAAGTACCTTAAAGGTCAAACCAAGTTGAATAAACGACATGCTAAATGGAGTGAATTTATTGAATCTTTTTCTTATGTGATCAAGTACATTAAGGGTAAAGAAAATGTTGTGGCGGATGCTCTTTCCCGCAAGTGCATGTTAGTTACTCAACTTGATATTTATGCACATGATCCTACATTTGCGATTCCTTATGCCCAATGTCTTGCTAACACTTGTTGGGAGAACTATTATCTCAAGAATGGCTACCTTATGCGTGCTAACAAGCTTGGTATACCCGAGTCTTCGCTTCATTTGTTACTTTTGCAAGAGGCTCATGGCGGAGGACTTATGGGACATTTCGGGCACGACAAGACCTTTGCCACACTCTCCTTCAAGTACTTTTGGCCAAAGATGTTCCGCGACATGTCACGCTTCTCCAACCGATGCTCTACATGCCGCAAATCTAAGTCACAAGCTCAATTTGATGGTTTACATATGCCACTTCCAATTCCATATCAACCATGGGAAGATATTAGTATGGATTCCGTGCTTGGTTTGCCTAGGACTCAAAATGGAAAGGATCCCGTATTTGTTGTTGTGGACCGATTCTCAAAAATGGCACATTTCATCCCATGTAATAAGATAGACGATGCTTCACATGTTGCAAATCTTTTTGTAGGGAAATCTTGAGGCTACATGGAGTGCCAAGGACCATTGTGTCGGATCGCGACGTCAAGTTCTTAAGCTACTTTTGGAAGACCCTATGCGCCAAGCTCGGCATCAAGCTACTATTCTCCACGGCCTATCACCCCCAAACTGATGGCCAAATGGGAGTCATCAACCGGACGCTATCTACTCTCCTACGCATGTTGATCAAGAGGAACATCAAGGAGTGGGAGGAGTGCTTACCCATCGCCGAGTACGCCTACAGCCGAGCAAGACACTCTACTACCGGCAAGTCCCCCTTTGAGGTTGTCTATGGCTTCAATCCATTGTCCCCATTGGACATTCTACCTCTCCCACTACAAGAACGCGCGAACATGGATGCGAGTGCAAGGGCAAGTTTTCGCAAGAAGATGCATGAAGATACAAGGTCCACGATCGAGCGCTAAGTACAACGCCTCGCTGCCAAGCTCAACATCAACAAGACACCAATGGTGTTCCAACCGGGAGATCTCGTATGGCTTCATCTTCACAAGGACCGCTTCCCCAACGAGCGCAAGTCCAAGCCACTACCACGAGCCGATGGACCCTTCAAGTTGCTAGCATCCTACAATGACAACGCCTACAAGATCGACATCCCACGCGACAAGTACAATGTAAGCGACATCGTCAACGTCAAGGACTTGGCTCCATACCATGGTGATGAAGATCACGATCCGCGAACGGATCTCTGCCAAGGGGAGGGGGAGATGATGTGGAGCATCCTTCCATCATCCCCATGGACGCTACACCAACTCATCAAGAACCACGTGGACCCATGACTAGAGCTCGAGCACGCGCAATTGAAACCAAGGTGAACTCACTCTTACTTGAGAAGGATATGGACATGAACGGAACTTGGATGCTACCTCACCAAAACATGCTATATGTCCTTAGGTATGAAGGCCAACGCCACCAAGCAGCTAAGGGACACCCAAAGGAGGAGGAGAAGCACCCGAAGACCTCAAGGAAGAAGAAGGAGACCAAAAGGAACAAGGTGGCAAGTCCCAGGCGACCGCGTGCGCACGGGCCCCGAGACCCCGTGCCCACGAACTACACAAGGAGTTGACGCTGTAGCACCCCGTGCGCATGGGCGTGTACCGTGCACACGGGACCCCCGTGCGCACGGGCCCAACAGGATGGCCGGCCGAGGCTGCTGTTTTGGGCCTCCACTTCGTCCCCCTCCCCCACATACCTATATATTTCATACCTAGGGTTATGTTTAGACTTAGCAAAGTATATGAGAGATATTTAGAGAGCTTTGCTCCATCTACCACTCCTCTTGGAGATTAAGGCCTCTTTGGAGAGGGTCCCAAGTGGATTTCAAGACCTCCTCTTGGGAGAAGACTATCATTAAGACCTCACCTCCTTAGGAGTGGGAAGAACTTTACCTAGTGCTTGTTTCCTTTGATTGTGCTTGTACTCTTGTGGATCTATGTGTTTGCTATTCTAGTGGATGTGTAATTGGGTTTTGTTGGAGTGAATTCCTCTTTGTGTTCTTGGTGTTCATCCCTTTTCCCCCTCCAAGTATGAAAAGATCCATCTTAGCACTGGTACAGCGAGGTGCTATACAAACGGTTTTTAACCCCTTTCCGTGACAGCATTTTAAACTGTCGCCTAGTGAGTGTGGGCGATAGGGGGGTCCTTCCCACACGACCCAGAAACCGTCGGGGATAGGGATCCATGATGCATACATTTTCCAGAACAAAGCAAATGCGATGCCCGCACCTATCCCAAACGTGATTCTTCACACAACTGTTTGGGATGTATCTAATATCCCAAACGCTCCATCCTTGCTACTCGTGTGTGCTGGCATTACCATCGCAGCTGGTATTCTGTGGTGCTATGTTTATGATGCGCGGCCCATCACAAACAGTTCACGATTATAGAACATGTATGATAAGCAGACAATCACACATATTCACTTTTGCTGAACCGTATGCGATAACTAATTAAGAAGATTAGCTAATCATCGTACGAGTGTCGAATAGGATTATGAAACGTCGGACCGTCGTAACAGTGTCGTACATGATAAGTGTCGCACACGCTATTCTGTGGTGCAACGTTTATGATGTGTACCACATCAGAAGCAGTTCATGATTGTAAATCGTGTATGATAGGGCAACTATCACAAACAGTTAGTTTGCTCGCACTGTTTGTGATATTGTCTGACATCACACACGCTTTGCAAACGGCAACTGTGTGCATGCTCGCACACATTTCCTCTCTGTGAACCATGTCTTATTATGGTGTATATCACACACATTTGTGTTATACCGACCGTGTGCGCTGTAACGACCTACAGAGCGTAATTTCACCCTAATTTAATTGCTACTATTTAAAATTGTACCGCATTTGAATTTGAAAGTATGCTATAGCTTTATTCATATCCATCAGGTTCAAACAACCAATGCATTATTCGATTCACAGGTATATATGTTCAAGAATTACATAAGCACCAAATAAAGAATGATGAACCATAGTTGTATACTTGTACTATTAAAGACGGTAAAGAAAGAGGCGAAATACACTCTGGTTGCTGAACAAGGTGAAGCGGAATGCCCATATTGTGCCCTCCTCTGTGCAGAATGCACGCACGACTCTAGTCCAACCCCTTGTGATGGCCGACCGCCCATCCTTCACTGTCTTCATGAACACATCTAGATAGTCATCGTGTTCTGGTAGAAATACTTTAACCTTTGCATGCCCACCAATCATGTAGTTTGAGAGGTAATCTTGAGTAAACCGCTTTGGGAACCACTGCAAAGGAAAAAGAATCAGACATTGTCATCTAACACAACTCATTATGGGCAGTAAAAAGAAGGCTACAGAGTTCTTACTTACCATCCTGCAGTTCGCTGTTGTCTTGGATAAAGTGTAAACAAATAGTTTAATTGCCATCTTTTGACCCATTTTACTAACAATCTTTATCAGCTTCCTCACTTGATGTTGGTTCATCAATATCTCATTGCCCCATGCGCAGAAAGGGTCGAAGCGCGGATCTTTACAAATGACATATGTACCTAAAAGCACCAAGTTAATATTAGAAGCTAAATAATAATTGCACAATGATGTAGTACAACACTCCCTCCGTCCCATTATATAATATCTTATAACATCCAATATACTCGCATATTGGATGAATTAACATCTTATATTATGAGTCAGAGGGAGTTTATTGCATTTTTACAAATTATCGGCTGATTAACTGCTGTTGTGTTGTTATTGTTGCTGCTGCTCTTCTACGTATATCTAGACATCATCAGAACATTAATGTAACACTCTTCCTTGTTGCTATGTAGCCTAGGATTGCATATTTAGACATTCAGTACATTGCATGTTGCTATGTAGCCTAAGATATATTAGATAAGGCCCTAGTTAACCTACCGATAAATGGGCTACATATATATTTAGTTAAAAGTCTGATTCACCGATTAGTCCCTTATTAGCCCGCGGCCTATATGGTACCAGCTACCGATATCCTGAACAGTGAGTATATATAAACCATGGGATGAAACTAACCTCGATGGAAAACAGCAGTCGTTCCCAAAATTGTCCTATGTAAGTACATCGAGAGGCATGTTAAGCACAACAAGCTAAACATCAACCAAATATATCCATGGTAGACAAAATAATCTCCAAACGACAGCTTCAGTGTGTAGGTTTAAGCACGCTAGTTAAGCAAAACAAGAAGTGGAAAGGTGTGTTAACTGCAACAGGCCTAACATTTAACAACAAGCAAATATAGTCATTCAAACTAGTATTGTGCCGGTCTAAGTACACTGGTTATTGTTAAATAAAAATGGAAAGGCTTGTTAACTACAACATGCTTAACAGCAACCAAATGTAGTCATTCATAGTGGTATTGTTGAAACTGGTATTGATGAAATTGAACTGCATAGTTCATACTTGCACATATAGAACATCACGTTGTGAATAACTGGAATAAACAAGCCATACTACGAACAACCAAAGGTAGCATTTGAAATTGGACATATGCTAACTACAAACAACCGAACAACCAAAAAACTTTAAAAGAGGCATATGCTAGCTATAATAGGCTTAACAGCAAGCAAATATATGCATTCCTATCGGTATGTTTAAAACTGGTATTGATGAAAATGTACTGCACAGTAAATAGTTGCACATATAGAGCATCACATTGTGAACAACTGAAATAAACAAGGCATACTGCAAACAACCAAATATAGCAATTAAAACTGGACATATTCTCACTACACTACAAAAGGGACTCAACAAAACAAACCATGGGTTCCCCCTGTGAAGAGGCACGGCAAAACAAATCATGGGTTTCCTCACTTGTCACAGATGGGCTCGTTCCCGTGGGAAGAGCACGGACCCTGGGTGCGCTCCATGTTGTCGCAAATGGGCTCCTTCCCCTTGGAAGAGCACGGTTGTAGGGTACCCTCCCTGATGTCGCAGATGGGCTCTTTTCTATAAACCATGAAGATTGAGTCGTGACTTAGCTTTTTGACATGTAGCGCAGCGAGCAACAAAACACTCAACATCCCGTCTCATCTTTGGCCAAAATAAATGTGTAGGAAGTACGTCCTCCATCTTCTTCACGCCAAAGTGTCCCATTAATCCTCCTACATGCGCCTCCTGCAACAACAAAAGACGAACTGAGCTAGCTGGAATGCATAGCTTGTTAGCACAGAACACAAATCCATCATTAATGACGAACTTGTTCCATGTTCTCCCTTCTTTACAATTCTGCAACACATCTTTAAATTCAGCATCATGCACGTAGTGATCTTTGATGGTCTCCAAACCAAATATTTTAAAGTCAAGTTGGTGAAGCATAGTATAACGACAAGACAATGCATCAGCAATAACATTTTCTTTGCCCTTCTTGTGTTTAATGACATAAGGGAAAGTCTCAATGAATTCAACCCATTTAGCATGTCTACGGTTCAGTTTTGCTTGACTTTTAATGTGCTTCAAAGATTCATGATCAGAATATATAACAAATTCTTTGGGCTATAAATAATGTTGCCATGTTTCCAAAGTCCGGACAAGAGCATATAATTCCTTATCATAAGTAGAATAATTCAGACTAGGCCCACTCAATTTTTCAGAAAAAGTATGCAACAGGTTTACCATCTTGTAATAACACACCCCCTAATCCAATTCCACTAGCATCACATTCAAGCTCAAAGTCTTATTAAAACCAGGAAGTTGGAGTAATGGAGCATGTGTCGACTTATCTTTCAATACCGTGAAGGCTTCTTCCTGTGTGGTACCCCAAACAATAGGCACATCCTTCTTTGTAAGCTCATTGAGAGGTGCAGCAATGGTGCTGAAATCTCTCACAAAACGCCTATAGAAACCAGCGACTCTAAGAAAACTCCTCACTTGTGTGACCGTTGTGGGCTGCGGCCAACTCTCAGTAGCTTCAATCTTGGCTTTATCAACTTCAATTCCCTATGGAACATAGCCAAGAAAAGACACTCAGTCGGTGCAAAAGGTGCATTTCCCAAGGTTACCAAACAAACGTGCATCACGTAGAGCAATAAAAACAACACGTAAATGTTCCAAATGGTCTTCCAAAGATCTGCTATAAATCAGTATATCATCAAAATAGACTACCACAAATCGTCCAATTAAAGCACGTAAAACTTCATTCATTAATCTCATGAAAGTATTAGGTGTATTAGTTAACCCAAAAGGCATGATTAACCACTCATATAATCCAAACTTAGTTTTAAATGTTATTTTCCATTCATCTCCCAATTTCATATGAATTTGATGGTATCCACTACGCAAATCAACTTTAGAGAATATTGTAGAGCCACTCAATTCATCAAGCATATCATCTAGCCTAGGAATAGGATGAGGATAACGAATAGTAATATTATTAATGCCTCTACAATGAACACACATACGCGATGTACCATCTTTTTTTTTGAAACTGGTATAATAGGAACAGCACAAGGACTAAGAGATTCACGTATATAACCTTTGTCGAGTAGGTCCTGTACTTGACGCATAATATCCTTCGTCTCCTTTGGATTGGTACGGTATGGCGCACGGTTTGGCAGCGAAGCACCGGGAATTAAGTCAATCTGATGCTCAATCCCTCGAACAGGTGGTAATCTCGGTGGCACGTCTTATGGAAAGACGTCAGCGAACTCCTTCACAATGTTAGTGACAGCAGGAGGCAAAGAGGGAGGCAAGTCCTCGAATGAAAATAATGCCTCTTTGCATACAAAAGCATAGCAAACAGATTTGCTGAAATCTAGATCATCAATATCAGATTTGGTGGCAAGTAAACACCCACTTTTCAATTTAATTTCAGAAGCAACACTAGATGGTTTATTATTAGGCTTCATTTGTTGCTCAAATTCTTTTGCCACAATCTGATTTTCAATCTTATTTTGCTCCTATTTTGCTTTACTAGCTCTATGAATATCATCTTTCAAAATGGAATCAGGAGACATAGGAAGCAAAGTAATATGTTTATCCTTATGAACAAGAGTATACTGATTGTTTCTACCATGGTGTATAGATTTTTTATCAAATTGCCATGGTCTACCAAGTAATAAGGAACATGCTTGCATGGGTACCACATCACAATCAACATAATCAGCATGTGTAGTGATACTAAAATACACACGAACAATACGTGTTACCTTAACCTTGTCGCTATTGTTGAACCATTGGATGTAGTAAGGATGTGGATGTTGTCTGGTGGTGAGAGACAACTTCTCCACCATCTCCATGCTAGACAAGTTGTTGCAACTCCCTCCATCAATGATGACGCGGACAGAACATTCCTTCACAACTCCCTTTGTATGGAACAAATTATGCCTCTAATTTTGCTCAGCTTGTGTTACCTGCACACTCAAAACACGTTGAGCAACTAACTCTCATACCCGTCAGCATCTTCAGCAGCCATGTATTGCGTCTCATGTTCAGAATCATCTCCACCGTGTTCTTCACTTGCAATAAGAGCCAAAGTCTCCTCATCATAGTCACTAGCGGACTCATACCCACCATCCTCAGTAACAATCATCACACGCGAAGATGGACATTTGCTTGCATAGTGACCTCCACCATTGCAACGATGGCATATAACCTCATGTGTTTGCCCTGTTGATGTCATGGATGAAGAAGAGCTCTGTGCGGGACCAGAAGGTGTGCTCCTGGCAGATGGTGGTAGTGGTGCCTGTTTTCTTGTATCTCGGTTGGAATTGGCGGCTGAAGTTGGCGGTGCTACAGTAGGACGTGTGGAAGTAGAGGATGTACGTGGTGTCCATGATGAAGATCGACCTGCAGAAAAATTAGTTCGCGCCAATGCTTGTCGATCCTGCACTTCACGTTCAGCTTTGCAAGCAAGATGGAATAAACGAGCGATATTATTCTACTCCTTATACTCTAGAATGGTTTGAATCTCTCTATTTAGTCCACCCATAAAATGTGCAAGCATAGCTTCATTATCCTCAACAATACCACATATAATCATGCCAGTTTGTAATTCCTGATAATATTCCTCTGCAGAATTTTTCCCTTGTTTTAAACGCTGCAATTTTTGGAGTAATTCACATTGATAATATGGTGAAACCCAATGAGTACGCATAGCAATTTTCAAAGTAGCCCAAGTAGTAGGGATATTATCATGATATAATCTACAATGTTCAGACCACCAAACATAAGCAAAACTAGTGAATTCACAAACAGCAGCAGCAACACGTCTATCCTCGGGATATTGTAAGCATGTGAAACATTGTTCAGTTTCTAACTCCCAAGTAAGATAGACATTAGGAATGTATATACCCTCAAACGATGGAATATGCAATCTCAGTTTAGGAATATGGTCATAATCTCGTACATGAGGTGGTGGTGCAGCCTTACCGTTGTGATTATATGCATGAGGATGACCTGGTGGTGGTGGTGCTGGTGGTTGCACGTAGTTCTGATTTTGATCAACCTCATCCTCGTAATAGTCCTCCTCCTCTGCAGTAGCAGCATGAGCTACAAAAGCATCAACAGCAGTAGCAATGGTACCAGAAGTTAGTCCTGGCTCAAGAGGAACATGCTTCGCTTGTCCTGCTGGATCGCGATGTGGAGGTGGTTGTTGATGTTGTTGCAATGGTGCAGCAGAGGTGGATGGTGGTTGTGGTAGACGCGCGAGTACTTCATCGAACTTGGCTTCCAACTTGGTGTCAATTGCCTTCTCAATGCCATCAATCCTCTCCAGTGCCTTTCCAAAGCTGGCCATCACGTCTTGCACCTGTTCACCCAACATTTGTTGAATTTTATCATGTAGTTCATTCTTTGTCATGTTCTCCCAGTCCAGATTTTGCGCTTGTTATCCTGTCATGGTTAGCGGCAAGAGAACACACAAGAATATGTCCTACGGACTACTAAGAGGATGTGGTGGAAAGTTACAAATCCGTCAAGCTAATCACAAATTCTTACCAGTTCTTACCAAGTAATAGGCGGTGATCGGCTACCGTTGTAGTCAAAACTCCTCAAAGCTTGGATAGAGCAATTGCTAGGTGATGTCAAACGCACGACGTAGACGTATGAGGAGTTGGGAAGGCTTATAATATGGTAGCAAAAAGGGTCAGCAATAATCAATTCAGAGATGCAAAGTTGAATAAAAGCTCAAGGACGGTACTGTACTGGTCCTAGGCTAGACCGTGCTAGAGACGCGAGCCGAGACACTAACAAAATCACGGTGCTGAAAGTAAACACTCCGAATATTTTTTTTTTGGCACTCTTTTTTTTGCAGAAAATCACTATAATGGCGAGTGTCTCAAAACTCTTCCCAAGTCAAAATAATAGGATAGGCACGAAATTTTTTTGACTAATTTTTTTTGACTGCCCGAAGCAAAATTTGGAAACTGCTAAAAAAACTTTCTATAATGGCGACTGTCTCAAAACGCTTAGGAAAACCTAAAAATAGGATAGCCAGATTTTTTTTGACAAGTGCGTTTTTGGAAAATTTTGGGCCTAAACGGAGGGTGGTTTTCGGACTCTTTTTTTTGGAAACCGACCTCTTCTGATGACAAAAGATTGATGGAATCCAAAACCTAATCAGACAAGGAAAGACGAAAATGACTACAGATGGATCTTGAAAGCAAACTAAATATGGGATGGACTCGGATTGGTGATGGACAGACAGTGGTATATGTGGACTTGAATTGGTGGCGTGGTATATATGGACTCGGATTGGTGGCGTGCTATATATGGACTCGGATCGGCGGTGGATATTGAAAGTGCGTTATATCGACTAAAGGGGGGTGAATAGGCGATTTTTACAAATTTGTCACCAAGGAAATACTTCTTGAGGAATTTGCTAAGTGACGAACTACAAGCAGCAGAATAAGTACTCAGGTGCATGCATAACAAGATAGTAGCATAGTCATCATGATGAAATGAAACATACACAGAGCACAGGTAGCGTGAAAACAGGATAAGTAGGCAGAAGACAAGATGACTGGAGAAATGAGATTGAGGAAATTGAGAAAGTCTTCAGTCAAAGTCTTCAAACAATAACGATCAATTTCATCAATACATGAGTGAGGAAATGAAAGGGTTGAGGAAATAGAACCAGTAGCTCGGTCAAGATAGTGATTTGGTAGACCAGTTCCAACTGCTGTGACAGTTGTACGTCTGGTTGGAGCAGTTGGTATTTAAACCAAAGGACACACAATCCTTACTGTATTCCCCTTGAGCTAAGGTCACACAGACCTCGCCCAATCACTCGTGGTAAGTCTTCAGGTGACTTACAAACCTTCACAGACTTGGTCACTCAGTGATCCACAATTCCTCTTGGATGCTCTAGACCATGACGCCTAACCGTCTGGAAGATGCATAGTCTTCAAAGGTAACAAGCGCCGGTTCCACACAAGAACAATCTCTTCAGTGATGCTCAATCACTTTGGGTTTTAGGTGTTGGGGTTTTGGGTTTTTCCTCACTGATGATTTTCTCTCAAAGTCCTCAGAGGATGGGATGCTCTAAATGACAAGTGTCAGTTTCTCACGGAGCAGCCAACCAGCTAGTGGTTGAGGGGGGCGACTATTTATAGCCAGGGAGCAGCCCAACATGATAAGACATAAATGCCCTTCAATGATATGACTGTTAGGTGGATAAGATATTTGGGACAGCTGGCACATAGCACAGCAACGGTCAGAAATTTGAGCTCTCAAATTCCTTGGGGCTATCATGTTCCTCACTTGTAGGCAATCCGCACTGGCGAATTCCTAACTCCTCAGCAGAACAAATTCCTCAGAGAACAGAAGATCTTCATCTCTGCCACCGAAGAAATTGACTGAACTGTATGAGATTTCCAAAGGCTTCACTCGAAGGATTGGGTATGTGTAGGCTTTGAGATGAGCATCACCTGGAAACTTTTCCTTAGTATTACCTCGACCCCCTTTAACAGTACGGTGTTTCCTATGACTCAAGAAAGAGAAAATGAAACTACGAAAACAAAAGTCTTCACGCTTCATAATCCTTTCATCAATATCAATTTCTTCAAGGTCACAACAATTTCCTCATTTTCAAAGTCTTCAAGAAAACCAAAGTCTTCAACTGAAGACATTCATTTTTAGGGGTTGACTTTCTTCAGAAATATCAAACTCCTCGGAGACTTATAGAACCTGTGTACACTCACAAACACATTAGTCCCTTAACCTATAAGTCTTCAATACACCAAAATCACTAAGGGGCACTAGATGCACTTACAATCTCCCCCTTTTTGGTGATTCATGACAAATAGGTTAAGTTTTCAACGGGGATAAACATATGAAGTGTAAATACTGATATTGAGGAATTTGATTGCAAGATATAGAAGAACTCCCCCTGAAGATGTGCATATTTGAGGAATTTTCTTTGACTGCAAATGCACATTGTAGAATAAAATCATGGAGATCTCCCCCTATATCTTGTAATCCATACACGCATTTTAACATATAATATGAAGAATTTGAAATGCATGATGGAAAATGGTGTCTGACGAATTTCAGCATGCGTGTATTAAGGTACTTGAGGAAATAAGCATGCAGAAAGCAGTTCAAAAGTATCAGACCACCACCGGACTTAAGTTTATGACTCAACCAACAAACACTTCAGAAGAGCGAGAGTTGTAACTTAACGGAAAAAAACAGCCCATATATAAGACCCGCTTGAAGACTAACTCAAATTTCTCCCCCTTTTTCATCGAATGACCAAAAGGGACGAAAAATGAGGACTAACGCCCCTGAAGAATATCATCATGAGGTTGATGGAGGAGCGCCAGCGTTGTCGGGGTCATTTGTCGATGTAGGGCTTGCCGCAGTGTCGTCGAGATCCTCAGCTTCATCTGTCTCACGCGATGAAGAATATGAACTGGTGACCAGCTGAGGAACTTTGACCTTCTTGAAATTCTTCGAAGGAGGATGAGCCCAGTCAAAGTTCTGCTGAAAGTCCATCTCCTTGAGGTCTTTGTCACTGTAAAGATGAGACAGTGCACTCGAAGATTTCATGCGCATAGTAATGATTCTTCTTCATAGTATTCTGAGTGACAGTCATGTTCTGAAGAATGGAGCCAAATTGACGCTTGACCCACTTGTGATTGCGATCAACCTTCTGATGAAGACTTAGAAGAAGCTCACGATCAGTCATCACTCGTGGAGCAGTGGCTTGAGGATTTTGCTCATGGGCTCTGGCAGATTCTTGAGTAGCAGAGTCATCATTGGTGGAATAAGATGCAGCCTTACGAAACTGTCCATCCAATGGTCGAGTGCCTTCATCAATGACAGCAGCTTTGCCATTTTCATCAACTGAAGAAATAGTCCTTTTGAGGACTTCGATAGGAGGCAGAAAGCTGAGGTGATTCTAAAAATCAGCCTTATATGGAATTGAAGACCTGGTTCTGATGAATTTCATTATCCAGGGAGCATAGGGCTTCAATTCAAACGACGACAATGCAACATTTGCCAAAGTCCCCATGAAGAAATCGTGGTAGTTAATGGGAATCCCATGTATGATGTTGAACAACAGATTCTTCATGATGCCAACAACTTCTTCTTCTTCAGAGTTGTGGCCTTTGATCAGACTGAGGGTTTTGGTCAAGATGTGGTATATAGTCCTTGGCACATACAACAAATCCTTCACTAGGAAGGTGGTTCTTGGAGCTTGGCTAGGCCGCAAAGGCTTCATCAACACTTGCATGAGATGATTTTGAAGTTCAGGTTCTTCATATATGAGCCTTGCGCCTTCAGCAGGAGGACTGACTGGGATGGCATGAAGCAATTCAGAGGCCGGAGCTTTATAGTGAGTATTTTCAATCATCCAGTCTAGTACCCATGAATTGACATCAGCAACGTTTCCAGTGAGATGCAGAATTGCATAGAACTGAAGAATTAGCTCTTCATTCTAGTCACATATATCAGCACAGAAATTTAAGAGCCCAGCTTCATGAAGAACATTGAGAACTGGTTGGAAGCACGGAATGGACTCCATATCCACATGAGGAATTTGACGGTGCTGAAATACCTTATCCTTGTCAAACAAAATAGATGCATAGAAGTTCATCTAGCTTGCAGTCCAGAACCTCTTGTGCCTTAGCCTTGCTGGGTCATATGGATTTGCATCAGTGAAGAAATGATGCTCATCAATGAAATCATCAGCCTTGAATTTTGGCCTCTTTGTATGAGGGCTTTGAGGCTTGGGCTGAAGATTTGCAGTAGCAGGCCGCACAACCTCTTGAGTCACAACTTCAGGAACCTCAGACTGAGGAATTGAGGCAGCGGTTTCATCAGCAGTAGTCTGGTTCTCCAATTCTTCAGCTGTTGCAGCTGGAATTTCTTCAGGTATGGACTGGAGAGAAGTTTGACGTCCTTCAGACCCTGTTAATATTTCTTCAGTCTGCACAGGGAACTTAGGAATTGGATGCAGAGGTGTGGCCATTGGAGAGTTGTGGTGAAGATTTTCCCAATAGTCATCATTCAGCACAGGGGTTGTAGACCCAATGTCCACATCTTCTTCTATTTCTTCAACGCCCGCCTCTCCAGCAGTGAACTGAGGCACAGGCGATGATACCAATGGAGTGGAAATAACATCTTCCACTTGAATTTCTTCATCCAACTGCTCTGAAGAAGCAGCAGAAGGATTTTCTTCATCGGTGTCATCTGGAATGACATATTCTTCACCAAATGGAATGAGCTCCTTTGCTGGCACTATTGAGATAGGAACAACATCAATTGGTTCAGTGAAAGAGCACGTCAAAGTCCTCACTTTCTTGGGAGCTGAGGACTCTGCAGAGGTTGATGCTTTCCTCTTCTTTGCGGCTTCCTTCTCTGCAGCCTTCGTTTTCTTCACTTCTGATGCAGAAGGAAGTGTGGTTTTCTTCACCTTTGAAGATTTTGCTGGAGGAGCAGATGAAGTCGATGCAATTTCTTCAGACACAGCAGATTCTTCAGCTGGCCTGGGTTGATCTTCAGGCGCAACACTGGTGGTTGCCCTGGCATTGTCTTCAGGAGCTAGAATTTCTTCAGCCCTGGTAGCTTCTTTAGCAGCCTGACTTTCATCAGCTGCGCTTGTAGTTTCTTCAGCATGCTGAGCAGATGCTTCAGCCTGAGGAATTTGCTGTTGTGATGGTGCTGCAAAGTCCGCCTTAAGGTTCTTGGCAATCTTGACAAATCTGACTTTGGCACCGAGCCAATCTGCATGATATCTGTCAAATTCATTACTGAGGTCTCTGATCTCCTTCTGAATAGTGACAAGTTCTTCAGGAGCCAGTGTAAGAACGTTGTTCCTCAGGAATTGCTCCTTCTTGTACTGAGCCTTCTTGACTTGCCTGGCCTTCTAAAATTTCCATTTTTCTTCGCCTATGAAGGCAGTCAACATATGACTTTGACCAGGAGTCAGGTTAAAGTCAGGAAGTGGAGTGTTGGGATCTTTGTGCCATATGTCAATGAAATCAAGGATCTTCTTCGGATCCAGCATAAGAGGCACAGAGCTTCCTTTGACTCTTGTAGCCCTCCAGTTTATCTTTGATGATTTCAGTCAGTTCTTCATCATCAGCTTCATCATCGTCATCAGACGGAACATGGAAGGCCACTTGCTTCTTGTGAGGACTTGCCATCTTTCCAAGTCCAGCAGTGGTCTTGACCTCCAGCAGAGTTGGACCACTTGAGGATTGTGGTTGTACTGAGGAAGATGCAGATGCCCCTGAGGTAATAGAGAAGCCTGTAGTCTGCTGACACGTTGTAAGGTGCACAGGTGTTGAGGACTTTGAGGCAGTTACTGAGGATTTTGAAGCAACTGAGGGGATTGACACTGCCCTTGAAGAAGTTGCTTGAGGAATTTTCCCTGAGGGCTTTGCCGTTGAAGAACTTGGCCGTGAGGGCATAAAGCTTGAAGATTTCTTCACAGCAGACTTCTTCAAAATGGCCTTCTTAGGTGCAGCTTTACTAGCAGAGGCCTCAGCGATAGTAGCTTGAGAATCCACATTAAATTTCCTCACTGCCTTTGCAGCAACTTTCTGAAGCTTGGCTTGGCGCTTGGCCCATTCTTTATGAAATTCCTCACCACGCTTGAGGCTGGTGGGATCAGCTCGTTGGCCAGCTGCCAAAGGTGGTCTTGGACATGGAGGGTTCACAGCGAATTTCTTCATGTACTTTGGAGTTACATAGCGGTATTCCCTCCATTCCTTCGCCCATCTCCTCTCAATCCTCTGTATGCGCACTTTGCGCTGATTCTTGTTTTCCTTCCCATGAGTTTCTTCATCGGGTGTGAAATATTCATCATATATGTCCTCAGGGATCTCAAACGCTGTGTTAGTCTCAGGCCACTTGCCTCCCTTCTGAGGTCTCTTCACATCTGCCATTTTCCTCACTTGAGGACTTTGAACTTTGGATGTTTCTGATGAGGTATGCAAATTTTCTTCAAGGAACACTGCAAATGAGTTAAGTTGATGAGAACCTAGTGATTCAGCAGCAGACATTTTGTACCTGTGAACAGAGTATAGGTGCGAAGAATTTGGAGAGGTCATATGCGTTCTCAGAAATTTTTCAAAAAGTATCAAGTTTGAGGAATTTGACCATAGATGTCTTGAGGAATTTCACTAAGCGTTCTTAACTCAGGTTCCAGAGTTGTACAGATTTGAAAATCCACACAATTGAGGAATCTTGAGGAAAATCATGGCTTAGAGAAACAAATCAAGGAAAAGAAGCATTCCGGTGTTTATGGAGCGGGAAAGTGAAGAATAAACACCTTTTGAGGATTTTGTGAAAATCATAAGAATCAAAGTAGGATAGTAAAATTAGATTTTAATTACCCTTGACAAAGAACACAACGAACTGGGAGTGGAGATGGAGAAGTTTGTCAGTTCAGATCTCCCACACCCTAACTCGACGGAGGGAGACAGCTACGACGACGGCGGAGTGAAGATTTCCGAGGCCGGCACGAGAATGGCGGTGACGAGGTCGAGGCAGTGAAGCTCTTCCTCATCGGCGGCAATGGAGTGTAGCGGCAGCGCTAGGTCTGAGAGCTCGAGCAAGGGGAGTTGAGGTCGAGCAGAGTAAATGAAGTATGAGGAGGGTGAGGGGTATTTATAGCCGCAGTGAAAAACTGCTCGTCCAAAGATTTTGGATGAACATGCCCCTGACCCTTGCTATCCTAACGCCATGTGTCACCCATGTACAGAGAGGTGGAGATCGTGGGGGATCATGGGTGAGTAGTTTAATCCATCGTGGTAAGTGGAACAGTTTGAGCGGCAACAGCCGAAAATTTAGACGTGAAATTTTTAATGATTCGTTCGCAAATTCTTCAGCTGTCAAGGACACAGTGAAGACTTTGAACGGGTTTCAAATAGAACGCACATGAAGAATTTGTGAACAGATTGGGTTGAGTTTAGCATAGAGGAGGAGCGGGTCCGATCACATTCACTTAGAGGAAAATCAACTTGAAGAAATAGCAATAAGTGAATGTTGTTGAGGACATGAAAACTCAAATATATATATATATATATATATATATATATATATATATATATATATATATATATATATATATATATATATATATATATATAGCCAGTGAAGAACATCAGTTGAAAAGTTGAAGAATTTGCAAATTTGAAGATTTTGCAAAATGAAGAAAAACTATATTTTGAAGATTTTCAACTTTGGTTGGTGGCGTGGCCCATCGTATAAGAATGATGATTCCAGACGCCATGTACAATTGTCGTAGGGCTCTGAGAATCAAATTCTTCATTAATTTCTTCACACTTAGAGGGTTAGTCTTCATTGATTGAAGAAAAATGTTACTTCGTGTGTTGCACATTTAAGTCATCAATTTTGCGTAAGTGTTAGGATGTGTGTCCTTTCAAAGAACATTCGAAGATTATAAGATATTTAGCTCACACCGCAACTTGCTAAATCTCTTCTCATCCAAGGGCTTTGTGAAGATATCTGCTAGCTGTTCCTCAGTCTTCACGTGATCGGTGGAGATGTCGCCCTTCAACACATGATCTCGAAGAAAATGATGATGAATCTGGATGTGCTTAGTCTTCGAGTGCTGAACTGGGTTGTGAGCAATCTTGATGGCACTCTCGTTATCGCAGTAGAGTGGCACATTCTTCATATTGATGCCATAGTCCTGGAGGGTTTGCTTCATCCATAGCAATTGAGCACAGCAAGAACCAGCAGCAATGTACTCAGCTTCAGCAGTAGAGAGTGATACACAATTCTGCTTCTTCGAGGACCAACATACTAAGGATCGTTCGAGGAAATGACATGTGCCTGATGTTGACTTGCGATCCACTCGATCACCAGCATAGTCAGAGTCAGAATATCCAATGAGATCAAAAGTCGAGCCCTTGGGATACCATAATCCAAGTGTTGGAGTGCGAGCTAGATATCAAAGAATATGTTTCACAGCCTTATGGTGTGATTCCTTCGGTGTAGCTTGAAAACGGGCACGCATGCAAACACTAAGCATAATATCTGGCCTAGATGCACATAGATACAATAAAAATCCAATCATGGAGCAGTATACCTTTTGATCGAAGTCTTTACCATTTTCATCAGTGCATAGATGGCCATTAGTGGGCATAGGGATTTTGACGCCTTTGCAATCTTGCATGCCGAATTTCCTCAGAATGTCTTTGAGGTATTTCTCTTGAGAAATGAAGATGCCATTGTGTTGTTGACGAATTTGAAGACCTAAGAAGAATTTCAATTCTCCCATCATAGACATTTGATATTCTTCACTCATCTTATAGGCAAATTCGTCACTGTAATGTGTGTCAGTACAACCAAAGATAATATCATCCACATAAATTTGGCACACGAATAATTCATCATCATAGGTTTTAGTGAAAATAGTTGGGTCAAGTGAACCGGGTTTGAAGCCTTTCTTCATGAGGAATTCCTTTAGTGTATCATACCACGCCCGAGGGGCCTGCTTGAGGCCATAGAGGGCCTTGTTGAGTCTGAAGACTTTGTCAGGATGCTTAGGATCTTCAAAACCTGGGGGTTGAGCAACATATACTTCTTCCTCAATCTTACCATTGAGGAATGCACTTTTCACATCCATTTGATATAAGATGATATTATGATGGTTAGCAAGCAAGCAATATGCGAATAGCCTCAAGTCTAGCAACAGGTGCAAAAGTTTCATCGAAATCAATTCCTTCAACCTGTGTGTAGCCTTGAGCTACAAGACGAGCCTTGTTCCTCACCACTAGGCCATTTTCGTCTTGCTTGTTGCGGTAGATCCACTTGGTACCGATGATATTGTGCTTGCGAGGGTCTGGTCGCTTGACAAGTTCCCACACATTGTTGAGCTCGAATTGATGTAATTCCTCTTGCATAGCTTGAATCCACTCAGGCTCTAGAAATGCCTCATCAACTTTGGTGGGCTCTGTGATAGAGACAAAAGCAAAGTGCCCACAAAAGTTAGACAAATGTGAAGCTTTCGAGCGTGTGAGAGGACCTGGTGCGTTGATGTCGTTGATGATTTTCTCAATATGCACTTCATTTGCAACGCGAGGATGAGAAGGTGATGACCCACAAGTATAGGGGATCAATCATAGTCCTTTCAATAAGTAAGAGTGTCGAACCCAATGAGGAGCAGAAGGAAATGACAAGTAGTTTTCAGCAAGGTACTCTCTGCAAGCACTGAAATTATAAGTAACGAGTAGTTTGATAGCAAGGTAATTTGTAACGAGCAAGTAACGGTAGCGATAACAAAAGTGCAGCAAGTTAGCCCAATCCTTTTGAGGCAAAGGACAGGCCAAAACGGTCTCTTATGGTAAGAAAAGCGTTCTTGAGGGTACACGAGAATTCATCTAGTCACTTTCATCATGTTGGTTTGATTTGTGTTCACTACTTTGATAATTTGATATGTGGGTGGACCGGTGCTTAGGTGCTGTTCTTACTTGAACAAACCTCCTACTTATGATTAACCCCCTCGCAAGCATCCGCAACTACAAGAAAAGTATTAAGAATAAATCTAACCATAGCATTAAACTTTTGGATCCAAATCAGTCCCTTATGAAGTAGTGCATAAACTAGGGTTTAAGCTTCTGTCACTCTCGCAACCCATCATCTAATAACTACTCCACAATGCATTACATTAGGCCCTAATAAGGTGAAGTGCCATATAGTCGACGTTCACATGACACCACTAAGGGAATCACAACATACATACCATCAAAATATCAAACACATATCAAGTTCACATGATTACTTGCAACAAGATTTCTCCCGTGACCTCAAGAACAAAAGTAACTACTCACAAATGATAATCATGCTCAAGATCAGAGGGGTATTAAATAGCATAATGGATCTGAACATATAATCTTCCACCAAATAAATCATATAGTAATCAACTACAAGTGTAATCAACACTACTAGTCACCCACAAGCACCAATCTAAGGTTCCGGTACAAAGAATGAACACAAGAGATGAACTAGGGTTTGAGAGGAGATGGTGATGTTGAAGATGTTGATGGAGATTGCCCTCCCCAAGACGGGAGAGTTGTTGGTGATGATGATGACGATGATTTCCCCCTCCGGGAGGGAAGTTCCCCCGGCGGAATCGCTCCACCGAAGGGCAAAAGTGCTCCTGCCCAAGTTCGGCCTCGAGACAGCGGCGCTTCGTCCCAAAAGTCCTCTCCTTATTTTTTCTAGGTCAAAATGACTTATATACCAGAAGAGGGGCACCGGAGGTGGGCCGAGGAGGGCACAACCCACCAGCGCCCAGGTGGGTTGTGCCCACCTGGTGGGCCCCCTCTGGTAGTTACTTGCTCCAATAATTCTTATATATTCCATAAAAAATCTTCGGGAAGTTTTCACTCATTTGGAGTTGTGCATAATAGGTGGCCTGACGTAGCTTTTTCAGGTCCAGGATTCCAGTTGCCGGTATTCTCCCTCCTTGTATGAACCTTGCATATTATGAGAGAAAAGGCATTAGAATTACTCCAAAAAGCATTATTATGCATAAAAACAATATAAATAACGATAGGAAAACATGATGCAAAATGGACATATCAACTCCCCCAAGCTTAGACCTCGCTTGTCCTCAAGCGAATACCGAAATCGAAAAACATGTCCACATGCTTAGAGAGAGAGAGAGAGGTGTCGATAAAAACAAAATACGGACATAGAAGCATCATGTATATTATTATAACAGCAACAAACTTTAACATAGAACTTTATCATAGAACTTCTATCATATAACTTCTCATGAATAAGTAACAATTCATCACAACATCGAAGTATAAAGCATAAACTCTATTGAAAACCAACAAACTATGTTCTCAGTCAACTTTGCAACTACAATTCATCATCTTTTCAGGAAGGGTCATGTATCAGAGCCTTTAGGCAAGTCCACATACTCAACCATCATATAGTCTTCTATGATTGCTAACACTCACCACATACACATGAGCAAAAAGTTTCAACCGGACACATAGAAAGATAGGGGCTTATAGTTCCGCCTCCCAACGTATTCACCTCAAGGGTGATGTCAACAATAATAACTCATGCCCACTCATATTCAACTGGATATATGTGCCTAGATCTTTCCTCACCACATGGTGCTTGCCAAAAGAGAAAATAAAAAGGAATAAAGAGAAATACTTTGACTCTTGCATAAAAGTAAATACATAAAATTAAAAGACAGGCCCTTCGCAGAGGGAAGCAGAGGTTGACATGCACTTTTTGTTTGTATGCTCAATCTCTTAGTGCAAAAGAACGTCACGTTATATTGCCCCTTATGATAGCAACCATTATTATGCAGTTTGCCGCTTTTATTCTTTGCCATCACAAGTTCGTACAATGCTCAATTTTCTCTTACACTAAATGATCCAACACTTTTAGAAGCAGTTTTTATTGCCTTGTTGCACCGATGACAACTTACTTGAAGGATCTTACTCAATCCATAGGTAGGTATGGTGGACTCTCAAAACAAGATTTGGGTTTAAGGGTTTTTGGATGCACAAGTAGTATCTCTACTTAGTGCGGAATTTTTGGCTAGCAAAGATGGGGGACAAGTACCACATGTTAAAGGATCTATGACAATATAACTTCTATGTGAATATGGACAAACATAAATCATTACGTTGTCTTCCTTGTCCAACGTCAACAATTTTGGCATATAATATTTTGATGGGGGCTCACAATCACAAAAGCTGTCCAAGATAGTGTATTTGCATGTGAATCTTCTCTCCCTTATTAATTCTTTCATGAATTGCGTCATTAACCAATGCTATGTTTGTAAACCTCCAATAAAATTTTCTACTTATACTCTTCCTTATGTGATGTCATTACTTACCATAAGATTAGCATATGATCTTTTTCATTTATTTCCTTTCTTTTTATTGAACATGAAATTAAAGAAAACAAAACTCAAACTAAACTTTATTATATATCTCGCACACGATTACAAGGATAGATCACTAAGCTAACACTTGAAAAGAAAGGATCGAACTAAACTTTTATTCAACTAAAGCAAAAGATAACTATAGATCAAACTAAGATAAGTAAAGGCAAAAGATAGTGGAGGTGATACGATATCGGGGCACCTCCCCCAAGCTTGGCACAAGCCAAGGGGAGTGCCCATACCCGATACTCAAGTTTCCTTTGGTGATGAAGGAGGAGGTGGTGGTGATGAAGTGGTGGGTTTATCCTTCTTCCTTAGCTTACGCTTGAGGATGGAATTTTCCTCCTTTAAGTCACCGATCTCCTGCTCGAGCTCTAATATCTTTTTGCATAATTCTTGCTTGTTTTCCTGCAAGAGATGAAAGGGGATAAACTGGATCTTCTTCATCTTCCTCATCGGAGAACCATATGTAGGGATAGGTGTCCTTGAAAATATTTTTATCTAAAGGCTGATAAGAAACTGGACACTCCTCCTCGGAATCTTGAGACTACATATTTTCAAATCTGTCAGGAAAACAGCGAGAAAAGAAGAACAGAAGATTTCTCCGCGATACGGTGGTCAATAGGTTCGGGGGGTATATAAAGATTTTTTATCTTGGGAAACAAGCAAACGGAAGAAAAACGGAGTCCGGAAGGTACCCGAGGTGGGCACAACCCACCTGGGCGCGCCTGGCAAGCCAGGCGCACCCTGGTGTCTTGTGCCCACCAGGGTTACCTTCCTGGCTGTTTCTTATTTTCCTAATTTTTTATATATTCCAAAACTGACAGGAAATATTATTGCGGATTTTTCGGAGTCCGTTTACTTACCGTATCACGTACCTCCTCTTTTTTTTCATGATTCTGGAGTATTCCGGAAGGTTTCCTTTATGTGTTCTTCCGGTGTCATAGTTTGGATAATATTGCTTTCAACATTAATGGGCGTACCTGAGATGTAATGTTTTATTCTTTGCCCATTGACAACCTTCGGTTAGTACCTTCGGCATTATTTATTTTAATGGCTCCAGATTGATAAACCTCCTCGATAACATAGGGTCCTTCCCATTTGGAGAGGAGTTTTCCTGCAAAGAATCTGAAACGAGAGTTGTACAAAAGAACATATTCTCCAACTTTGAACTCACGCTTTTGGATTCTTTTGTCATGCCATCTTTTAACTTTTTCTTTAAATAACTTGGCATTTTCATATGCTTGGGTTCTCCATTCATCTAGTGAGCTGATATCAAATAACCTCTTTTCACCGGCAAGTTTGAAATCATAGTTGAGTTCTTTAATTGCCCAATATGCTTTATGTTCTAACTCAAGAGGCAAATGACAAGCTTTTCCATAAACCATTTTATAAGGAGACATACCCATAGGATTTTTATATGTTGTTCTATAAGCCCAAAGTGCATCATCTAATTTCTTAGACCAATTCTTTCGGGACCTATTGACAATTTTTTGTAAAATTAATTTTATTTCTCTATTGCTAAGTTCAACTTGACCACTAGACTGAGGATGATAGGGGGATGCAATTATATGGTTAACATCATACTTAGCAAGCATTTTACGGAAAGCACCATGAATAAAATGTGAACCACCACCAGTCATTAAATATCTAGGGACTCCAAACCTAAAATAACTTCCTTAAGCATTTTAATAGAGGTGTTGTGATCAGCACTACTAGTAGGAATAGCTTCTACCCACTTAGTAACATAATCAACAACAACAAAAATATGAGTATACCCATTAGAGGAAGGAAAAGGTCCCATGTAATCAAAACCCCAGACATCAAATGGTTCAACAGCAAGTGAATAATTCATAGGCATTTCTTAACGCTTACCAATATTACCAATTCTTTGACATTCATCACAAGATAAAACAAACTTACGGGCATCCTTGAAGAGAGTAGGCCAATAAAAACCAGATTGCAATACCTTGTGAGCAGTTCTGTCTCCCGCATGATGCCCTCCATAAGCTTCGGAGTGATATTTCCATAGGATTTGTCCCTATTCATGCTCAGGTACACAACATCTAATAATACCATCTACTCCTTCTTTATAAAGATGTGGGTCATCCCAAAAGTAATGTCTTAAATCATAGAAGAATTTTTTCTTTTGTTGGTATGTGAAGCTAGGTGGTATATATTTAGCAACAATGTAATTAGCATAGTCAGCATACCAAGGAGTGTTATGAGATACATTTATTGCAGCTAATTGTTCATCGGGAAAACTATCATTAATGGGTTGTGGGTCATCAAGAATATTTTCTAACCTAGACATGTTATCAGCTACGGGGTTCTCAGCTCCCTTTCTTTCAGTGATATGTAAGCCAAATTCTTGTAGCAAGAGAACCCACCTAATGAGTCTAGGTTTAGCATCTTTCTTTTCCATAAGATATTTTATAGCAGCATGATTAGTGTGCACAATCACTTTAGAATCAACAATGTAAGATCTGAATTTATCACAAGCAAACACCACTGCTAAAAATTCTTTTTCAGTAGTAGCATAATTGCGTTGGGCACTATCTAGAGTTTTACTAGCATAATGAATAACATTCGATTTCTTATCAATTCTTTGTTCTAGAACAGCACCAACAACATAATCACTAGCATCACACATAATTTCAAAAGGCAAGTTCCAATCAGGTGGTTGAACAATAGGTGCAGAAATTAAGGCTTTCTTAAGTGTTTCAAAGGCTTCTACACAATCATCATAAAAAACAAATGGAACATCCTTTTGTAAAAGATTTGTAAGAGGCCTAGAAATTTTAGAGAAGTCTTTAATAAATCTCCTATAGAAACCAGCATAACCGAGGAAACTACGAATACCTTTGATATCTTTAGGACATGGCATTTTCTCAACTGCATCAACTTTAGCTTTATCCACTTCAATACCTCATTCAGAAATTTTATGTCCCAAGACAATACCCTCATTAACCATAAAGTGGCACTTCTCCCAATTCAAGACAAGATTAGTTTGCTCGCATCTCTGCAAAATTCGATCAAGGTTGCTTAAGCAATCATCAAAAGAAGTTCCGTAAACAGAAAAATCATCCATGAAAACCTCAACAATCTTTTCACAAAAGTCAGAGAATATAGCAGTCATACATCTTTGAAAGGTAGCAGGTGCATTGCATAAACCAAAAGGCATACGTCTATAAGCATAAGTTCCAAAAGGACAAGTAAAGGTGGTTTTCTCTTGATCAGGTTGTGAAACAGGTATTTGAGAAAAACCAGAATATCCGTCTAGGAAACAAAAGTGTGTGTGCTTAGATAGTCTTTCTAGCATTTGATCAATAAAAGGTAGAGGGTAATGATCTTTTCTAGTAGCTTTATTTAATTTTCTAAAATCAATTACCATTCTATAACCAGTGATAATTCTTTGTGGAATAAGTTCATTTTTATCATTAGGAACAACAGTAATACCTCCCTTCTTAGGGACACAATGAACGGGACTTACCCATCTACTATCAGCTATGGGATAGATTATACCTGCTTCCAGAAGCTTCAATATTTCAGTTCTTACCACTTCTTTCATTTTAGGATTTAAACGTCTTTGGTGATCAACAACAGGTTTAGCATCAGGTTCCATATTAATCTTGTGCTGACAGAGAGTGGGACTAATGCTCTTAAGATCATCAAGAGTATATCCAATATCAGCTCGGTGCTTCTTCAGAACCTTCAATAATCTTTCTTCTTCATGTTCTGAAAGGTTAGCACTAATAATAACAAGATATATCTTTTTCTCATCAAGATAAGCATATTTCAAAGTGTCTGATAATTGTTTTAATTCACACACAGGATCACCTTTTGGTGGAGGAGGACCTCCTAGAGTTTCAATAGGCAAATTGTGTTTAAGCAGAGGTCGTTGTTCAAAGAAAATTTTATCTATCTCATTTCTTTCATACATATGCATATCATTTTCATGGTCTAGCAAATATTGTTCTAGTGGATTAGTAGGGGGCATGGCAATAGAAGCAAGACCAATTATTTCATCCTTACTAGGCAATTCTCTCTTATGATGCTTTCTACTAAACTTAGAAAAATTAAACTCATGAGACTCATCACCAAAACTTACACCGACGGTTTGTTTCTCACAATCTATTTTAGCATTAACGGTGTTCAAGAAAGGTCTACCAAAGATAATCGGACAAAAGTCATCTTGTGGGGAACCAAGAACAAGAAAATCAGTAGGATATTTTATTTTCCCACACAAGACTTCAACATCTCTAACAATCCCAAGTGGTGTGATGGTGTCTCTATTAGCAAGTTTAATAGTAACATCTATGTCTTCTATTTCAGCGGGTGCTATATCATTCATAATTTCTTGATATAAGGTAAAAGGAATAGCACTCATGCTAGCACCTAAATCACATAAACCATGATAATAGTGATCTCCTATTTTGACTGAGACAACAGGCATGCCAACAACAGGTCTATGTTTATCTTTTTCATCGGGTTTGGCAATTCTAGCAGCTTCATCACAGAAGTAAATGACATGCCCATCTAAATTTTCTACCAGGAGATCTTTAACCATAGCAACACTAGGTTCTACTTTGAGTTGTTCAGCAGGTTTAGGTGCTCTTATATAACTTTTATTGACCACAGTTGAAACTTTAGCATGTTCCTTTATCCTAACAGGGAAAGGTGGTTTTTCAATATAAGCAGTAGGAACAACTGGATCAACATTATAAATAATAGTTTCATCTTTAGCTATTACCGGTTCCTTAATTTCTTCTTTAATAGGTGGGTGATATTTAAACCACTTCTCCTTAGGGAGATCAACATGAGTAGCAAATGATTCACAAAAGGAGGCTACTATCTCAGAGTCAAGTCCATATTTAGTGCTAAACTTTTGAAAAGCATCGGTATTCATAAAAGATTTAACACAATCATACTTAAGCTTAATACCTGACTCTTTACCTTCGTCGAGTTCCCAATCTTCAGAGTTGCATTTAATCCTTTCTAAAAGATCCCACCTGAATTCAATAGTCTTCTTCATAAAGGAACCAGTACAAGAAGTATCAAGCATGGATTGATCATCACGAGAAAGCCGAGCATAAAAATTCTAAATAATAATTTCTCTTGAGAGCTCATGATTGGGGCATGAATATAACATTGACTTAAGCCTCCCCCAAGCTAGAGCGATACTTTCTCCTTCACGAGGCCAAAAATTATATATGTAATTCCAATCACGATGAACTAGATGCATAGGATAATTTTTTTGGTGAAATTCCAATTTCAATTGATTCCAATTCCAATATCCAATATCATCGCATAGCCTATACCATGCCAATGCTTTTCCCTTCAAAGATAAAGGGAAAACCTTCTTCTTAGCTTCATCTCCGGGTAAACCTGCAAGCTTAAATAATCCACAAATTTCATCCACATATATCAAGTGCATATCAGGATGTTCGGTTCCATCTCCTGCATAAGGATTAGCTAGCAGTTGTTCTATCATACCCGAAGGAATTTCATAACCAATATTTTCAGTAGGTGCAGTAAGTTGAGGGGTTACTAATTGTGGTTCCGGTCGAGGTGAAGATACCCCGAACAAACCCCTCAAAGGATTGTTCTCCACAGTAACAAGTGACAATAAATTTCAACACGTAGTAATAAATTTTCCTTACCGATTTCCACTTACCAAGAACACTTCACTTCCCGGCAACGGCACCAGAAAAGAGCCTGGATGACCCACAAGTATAGGGGATCAATCGTAGTCCTTTCGATAAGTAAGAGTGTCGAACCCAACGAGGAGCAGAAGGAAATGACAAGTAGTTTTCGGCAAGGTACTCTCTGCAAGCACTGAAATTATAAGTAACGAGTAGTTTGATAGCAAGGTAATTTGTAACGAGCAAGTAAGGGTAACGATAAAAAAAGTGCAGCAAGGTAGCCCAATCCTTTTGAGGCAAAGGACAGGCTAAAACGGTCTCTTATGGTAAGCAAAGCGTTCTTGAGGGTACACGGGAATTTCATCTAGTCACTTTCATCATGTTGGTTTGATTTGTGTTCGCTACTTTGATAATTTGATATGTGGGTGGACCGGTACTTAGGTGATGTTCTTACTTGAACAAACCTCCTACTTATGATTAACCCCCTCGCAAGCATCCGCAACTACGAGAAAAGTATTAAGAATAAATCTAAACATAGCATTAAACTTTTGGATCCAAATCAGTCCCTTATGAAGTAGCATAAACTAGGGTTTAAGCTTCTGTCACTCTTGCAACCCATCATCTAATAACTACTCCACAATGCATTCCCTTAGGCCCTAATAAGGTGAAGTGCCATGTAGTCGACGTTCACATGACACCACTAAGGGAATCACAACATACATACCATCAAAATATCGGACACATATCAAGTTCACATGATTACTTGCAACAAGATTTCTCCCGTGACCTCAAGAACAAAAGTAACTACTCACAAATGATAATCATGCTCAAGATCAGAGGGGTATTAAATAGCATAATGGATCTGAACATATAATCTTCCACCAAATAAATCATATAGTAATCAACTACAAGATGTAATCAACACTACTAGTCACCCACAAGCACCAATCTAAGGTTCCGGTACAAAGGTTGAACACAAGAGATGAACTAGGGTTTGAGAGGAGATGGTGCTGTTGAAGATGTTGATGGAGATTGCCCTCCCCAAGATGGGAGAGTTGTTGGTGATGATGATGACGATGATTTCCCCCTCCGGGAGGGAAGTTCCCCTGGCGGAATCGCTCCATCGGAGGGCAAAAGTGCTCCTGCCCAAGTTCCGCCTCGAGACGGCGGTGCTTCGTCCCGAAAGTCCTCTCCTTATTTTTTCTAGGTCAAAATTACTTATATACCAGAATAGGGGCACCGGAGGTGGGCCGAGGAGGGCACAATCCACCAGGGCGCGCCTGGGCTCCCTGGCATGCCCAGGTGGGTTGTGCCCACCTGGTGGGCCCCCTCTGGTAGTTATTTGCTCCAACAATTCTTATATATTCCATAAAAAATCTCCGTGAAGTTTCCGCTCATTTGGAGTTGTGCAGAATAGGTGGCCTGACGTAGCTTTTTCAAGTCCAGGATTCCAGCTGCCGATATTCTCCCTCCTTGTGTGAACCTTGCATATTATGAGAGAAAAGGCATTAGAATTACTCCAAAAAGCATTATTATGCATAAAAACAATATAAATAATGATAGGAAAACATGATGCAAAATGGACGTATCAGCAGGTTGACGACTTTGATTGGGTTGAGCATTTTCTTCAGCGACATTTTCTTCAGATGCACCAGCATGATTTTCTTCACAATCTGGAATCACTTCTTCAGCAGATTCTTCAGTGGGTATGGCATCCTCAATAGCCTTGAACTTGATGCATTCCTCATGAGACATTTCATCTAGCACGGGAGGTAGGTGCTCTCTTTGCGAGCCGTTAGTTTCATCGAACTGCACATCTACAGTTTCAACAACCTTGTTGTGATAGGTGTTGAAGACTCTGTAGGTGTGCGAGTCCTTTCCGTAACCAAGCATAAAACCCTCGTGTGCTTTCGATGCAAATTTAGAGTTGTGATGAGGATCTCTAATCCAGCATTTAGCACCGAAGACTTTGAAATAACTCACATTGGGTTTCTTGTCAGTGAGGAGTTCATATGAGGTCTTCTTGAAGAATTTGTGAAGATATACCCTATTGATGATGTGGCATGCAGTATCAATAGCCTCAGGCCAGAAGCGACGAGGCGTCTTGTATTCATCAAGCATAGTGCAAGCCATTCAACAAGAGTCCTTTTCTTGCACTCCACGACGCCATTTTGTTGAGGAGTGTATTGGGCAAATAACTCATGAGTAATACCAAGTTCATCAAGACCAGTGTTTTTGAACTCGGTCCCATTGTCACTCCGGATATGCTTGATCTTCACACCGAAATTCGTCGAGGCCCTTGAGGAAAATCGTTTGAAGACTTCCCTGCACTTCAGTTTTGTACATAATGATATGCACCCAGGTGTAACGAGAATAATCATCAACAATAACAAAGCCATATAGAGATGCTGCATTTGTTAGTGTGGCATAATGAGTAGGGCCAAAGAGGTCCATGTGAAGCAATTCAAAAGGACGAGTGGTAGTCATGATAGTCTTCGAGGGGTGCTTGGATCTGGTCATCTTTCCAGCCTCACAAGCCCCGCAAAGATGATCTTTGAGGAATTTGACACCCTCAATGCCAATGACGTGCTTCTTCTTCACAAGCGTGTGCAAGTTCCTCATGCCAGCATGACCGAGTCGACGATGCCATAGCCAGCCTTCTGAAGCTTTTGCAAGTAGACATGTGGCAGGCTGTGGTCCTGCAGAGAAATCAACAATATACAAGTCTCCTCTCCTAAAGCCTTCGAAGACTTTGGAATTGTCAGATTCCATGAGCACTATGCAGTGATATTTGCCAAAGACAACAACCATATCAAGATCACAAAGCATTGAGACAGACATGAGGTTGAATCTGAGGGACTCGACAAGCATGACTTTGTCCATGTGTCAATCCTTTGAGATTGCAACCCTACCTAGACCCAATACCTTACTTTTGCCTTTGTCAGCGTAGGTGATATGCTTCAGATGTGATGGAGATAGAGCAGAGTCCATCAGTAAGCTGTTGTCACCGGTCATGTGATTTGTACATCCACTGTCGAGGACCCACTCAGTAGCTCTGGGTGTATCATCCTATAGATGAATTAGTGCATCTTACGAACTCATATACTTCAGAGTGAAGAATATGACATCAAATTCATCAGATAGAAATTCATCAAATAGTGCAACATATATAGCAGTATGAGGACGTGAGAAATGAGCAAATAATTTCTTCATGATTAGCTTGCGTCCTTTCAAGCATATTCAGGTCTCCAGCAAATTCTTCAAACGTTCAAGTTCGTCTGGAGACCTGACCCCGCATAAGAGATTAGTTCTTTTTTTCACCACCCACATCTGGAGGGGTGGCAAAGAGTTCATCATTCTGTGAGCTCCATAAGAGAAAGGTGGCATTGAAGCCAGTGCACTTCGTTTCATAGAAGAGGGGTTAGAGTATGCATATGAGTAAGCAGAGAAATTCTTCGAGGACTTATGAACATAATGATTTGAAGAATAATGCACATGTTCATAACTCTTAGATTTTCCCTGCGAGATAGATGCATTAGCACGATGATGATCATATGAGGACATGGATCCATATGAGGAATTTGATCCATGTGAGGACTTGGATCCATGTGAAGACTTTGGTCCATATGAGGAATTTGATCTGGGGTTCCTGTTCTTCACAGGTGGTGTCATGAGGACATCCACCTGAAGACTTTCAAGGCACCTTTTGGGAACCCAGATTTTCTTCATAGGGGGACCGTTCCTGTAGTTAGTTCCAACATATCTGGCAAATACTTCACCCTTCTAATTTTTGAACAGCTTATAGTTGGAGTCAAATGACTCATCAGATGAATATGAAGAATCTTATATAAAGCCAGATAAAGTAGATGGATCCACAGGAGGTCCTTTTGCAGCAACCCATGTGGTTTTAGGATACTGCTCAGGTTTCCAGTAGGACCCATCAGCATTGAGTTTCCTCTCAAAGGCAATACCCTCTTTCCTAGGGTTCCTGTTCAAGATCTGCTTTTTGAGCACATCACAAAGAGCCCGATGCCCTTTGAGGCTTTTGTACATGGCTGTCACATACAATTCCTTCAACCCTGCATTTTCATCAGTAATACTTGTGGTATCCTCACATGAGAAATTTGTGACCACAGAGATAGTTGAAGAATTTGCAGCAATAGAAGCATTTGAACTTTCAAGTGAAGAATTAGCAGATTCACGTTAAATGCATTTCAAACATGGTGGAATGAATTCTTTCTGAGCAGAACTGATCTGTTGAGCAAGCAAAGAATCATTTTCCTTCTGAAGATCTTCATGACTCACCCTTAGTTTCTTAAGATCTTGCTTTCTTTGAAGAAATTCATAAGAAAGCTTCTCATGATCGGCTAAGAGTGTTTCATGACGACCTTGAAGGTTGTCAAACTTAGATTGTAGTCGTTGAAGATTATCAGTCAGGGTTTGAGCTCGATTCATTTCCTCACCCAACAGGTCATCGCTTTTGTCTAGCAGATTTTGAACCTTTTCCAAAGCCTTTTGTTGTTTTATGGCAATATTAGCAAGTTTGGAATAGCTAGGTTTGAGATTTTCATCAGATTCATCCTCACTTGATTCAGAGGAGGGATATTTGAGTACCTTGGCACCTTTTGCCATGAAGCAATAGGTGGGTGCAAAGTCATCATCGCCATCGTCAGCAGTGTTGGAGTTGCCATTTTCCTCACAGCTGAAGATGGACTTGCTGATGAAAGCAGTAGCGAGAGCTAGGCTCGCCACACCAGAGTCTGACTCCTCAGATTCCCCCTCTTCCTTATTTTCCTCAGATTCAGCTTCAGAGTCCATTTCCTTGCCAATGAATGCCCAAGCCTTTTTGGAACTGCTCTTCTTGTGAGATGAAGACTTTGAAGATTTTGACGATGAGGACTTTGAAGATTTCTTCTTCTTCTTTGAGTCGTCTGAACTATCATCCTTGTACTTCTTCTTCTTTGATTCCTTCGCCCACTAAGGACAATCAGTTATGTAGTGACTAGGCTTCTTGCATTTGTGGCAATTCCTCTTCTTGTAATCGCGGGATGAAGAATCTGATCTCATATCATCACATCTTGAAGATTTTCCAAAGCGGCCACGCCTATAGAACTTCTGGAATTTCCTCACGAGCATTGCTAGCTCCTGGCTTAGTTCTTCAGGATCACCAAGGCTGCTATCAGAATCTTCCTCTTCAGATGAGGAAACTGCCTTGGCCTTCAGTGCATGTTATCTTCCATAGCTTGGCCCGTAGAGGTCTCTCTTCTCAGCTTGTTGGAATTCATGAGCGTTCAACCTCTCGAGGATATCAGCAGGATCTAGTGACTTGTAGTCTCCACGTTCTTGAATCATCAGCGCCAGTGTATCGAATGAGGAATCAAGTGATCTCAGCAATTTCTTCACCACCTCATGGTCGGTGATGTCAGTGGCACCAAGTGCTTGAAGCTCATTTGAGATGTCAGTGAGGCGATCGAAGGTTTGCTAAACATTTTCGTTGTCGAGTGTTTTGAAGCGGTTGAAGAGATTGCGAAGAACGTCAACTCGAGAATCACGTTGGGTTGAGATTTCTTCGTTGACCTTGGACAGCCTGTCCCAGATAAGCTTTGCAGACTCCAAAGCACTCACTCTGCCGTACTGTCCTTTGCTCAGATGGCCACATATGATATTCTTCGCTTGAGAGTCAAGTTGCTTGAATCTCTTCACATCAGCAGCGTTCACGGAAGGAGTGATGGAGGGAACGCCATTTTCCACAACGTACCAGAGATCATTGTCAATTGCCTCAAGATACATACGCATCTTGTTCTTCTAGTAGGGGTAGTCCGTCCCATCGAAGGTAGGACACCCAACCGAGACGTTGATCATGCCTGCAGTCGACATAACTAAAACTCCAGGTGGTTAAACCAAAATCACACAGAACAAGGGAGTACCTTGCTCTGATACCAATTGAAAGTGTGTTATATCGACTAAGGGGGGTGAATAGGCAATTTTTACAAATTCGTCACTGAGGAAATACTTCTTGAGGAATTTGCTAAGTGACAAACTACAAGCAGCGGAATAAGTACTCAGGTGCATGCATAACAAGATAGTAGCATAGTCATCATGATGAAATGAAACATACACAGAGCACAGGTACCATGAAAACAGGATAAACAGGCAGAAGGCAAGATGACTGAAGAAATAGGATTGAGGAAATTGAGAAAGTCTTCAGTCAAAGTCTTCAAACAGTAACGATCAATTTCATCAATACATGAGCGAGGAAATGAAAGGGTTGAGTAAATAGAACTAGTAGCTCGGTCAATACAGTGATTTGGTAGACCAGTTCCAACTGCTGTGACAGTTGTACATCTGGTTGGAGCCGCTTGGTATTTAAACCGAAGGACACACAGTCCTTACTGTATTCTCCTTGAGCTAAGGTCACACAGACCTCGCCCAATCACTCGTGGTAAGTCTTCAGGTGACTTCCAAACCTTCACAGACTTGGTCACTCGGCGATCCACAACTCCTCTTAGATGCTCTAGACCATGACGACTAACCGTCTGGAAGATGCACAGTCTTCAAAGGTAACAAGCGTCGGTTCCACATAGGAACAATCTCTTCAGTGATGCTCAATCACTTTGGGTTTTAGGTGTTGGGGTTTTGGGTTTTTCCTCACTGATGATTTTCTCTCAAAGTCCTCGGAGGATGGGATGCTCTAAATGACAAGTGTCAGTTTCTCACGGAGCAGCCAACCAGCTAGTGGTTGAGGGGGGTGGCTATTTATAGCCAGGGAGCAGTCCGACACGATAAGACATAAATGCCCTTCAATGATATGACCGTTAGGTGGATAAAATATTTGGGACAGCTGGCACGTAGCACAGCAACGGTCGGAAATTTGAGCTCTCAAATTCCTCAGGGCTATCATGTTCCTCACTTGTAGGCAATCCGCACTAGCGAATTCTTAACTCCTCAGTCAGAACAAATTCCTCAGAGAACAGAAGATCTTTGTCTCTGTCACCGAAGAAATTGACAGAACTATATGAGATTTCCAAAGGCTTCACTCGAAGGATTGGGTATGTGTAGGCTTTGAGATGAGCATCACTTGGAAACTTTTCCCTAGTATTACCTCGAACCCCTTTAACAGTACTATGTTTCCTATGACTCAAGAAAGAGAAAATGAAACTACGAAAACAAAAGTCTTCACGCTTCATAATCCTCGCATCAATATCAATGTCTTCAAGGTCACACCAAATTCCTCATTTTCAAAGTCTTCAAGAAAACCAAAGTCTTCAACTGAAGACATTCATTTTTAGGGGTCGACTTTCTTCGGGAATATCAAACTCCTCAAAGACTTATAGAACCTGTGTACACTCACAAACACATTAGTCCCTTAACCTATAAGTCTTCAATACACCAAAATCACTAAGGGGCACTAGATGCACTTACAGATATGCAGTGGTTTTATGACAGCAACGGTGAAGGTGGTAGGATATGGCAGTGGTGGTGGTATATGGCAGCGGCGTTGAAGATGGTGCGGTGGCGATGTGACAACTTGTGACCAGAACTCGAAACTCTAATGGACTAGACCCAAAGACCAACAACTAGACACGACAATGCAACCGCAAATTCAACAAAGCAAAATACTGAAAATATTATGCAAAGGCTCAGATTGGTTCGGGTATGATGAACTAACCATATTTTTTGTGGCTTTTTCGTGGACTGTAGGTATGAAGAACAGATGCGATCTAAACTACTAAAAACTGAAAAATCTCACCGAGCAACCTGGAAATCTGATACCACTTGATAAAGGCAAAGGTGTCCCGTCTTTCAATGAGATGGTGATTACCGTTTTCGGAGGAGTAGACTTTGACGATCGGACTACGAACGTGCGAGGACGTCGCGCCTTAGCAATTGCTAAACCAACTTCGAGAGGTTATTGACCACGCCGGAGCACGATCAACCTGACCACGAGGGTCTATTTCCTGCAAGCAAACGAAGAACAAGCAAGAAACTGAGATTGCAATCTGGATATTGCGAATATAAGAGGAAAGCTTTATTGATCAAGGTGGGGTTATGTGACGTCTTGGCCTGGTCGTTGAACACAAATGAAGTACGCGAAGTTGCAGCTATGACAAACTTTAATCTAAACAATACCCAAAATCTAAACGATGCCCTAAGGGCTGTATATATGGAGGAGTAGGGGGGGATTTCATGACCCCTTGGAGGAGGGGTCCGAAACCAACCCTTAACTATGTTTCCCCACACATACGGACTCTAAAAACAACCTATACTGAAGTATTTCAAAATTACATGGGTCTGTCCCACTAATAAGGTGACACAACACCTATAATAGCCTTTGGACGAAATTTAGGAAATAGCATCTTGTATATTTCGTCCAAGTCTTCATGCACTCATTATGGTGGCTTCAAAATTGTCAAATCATCACTTGAAACTCCGTTCTTGTCTCCCTTGCGCATGCCATCAACTCCATGCTTGATCTTACTCCAATGTTCATCCTTCTTGTCCAAACTAGGCCCTTCATTTGTAAGCAAAACAAATGTATCCAATTTAGGCAGCGTCATATTCTCATGAACATTGGAATTGTTACCAAGAAACGAAAGTATCTGGTAATTCAATTGGCGTGCGCGAGCTCTAGTAATTGGTCCAGTATGTATAGCAGTAGAGGCTGTGGGTGTAACAATGGTATTGATGTCCTCGTCACCCCGTGTGGCCTTGCCTTATGTGGTCGGAGGCCGGGCTAGATGGGTTTAGCTGCGTGTGTCCTTTATTTAGGTTGAGGATCCCTCTTCCGTCTACTTCAGACACCATATCCATGCTTTTTTGCGTTCACGTAGTGTGTTGTACCATCTCTTATACTCTCTCTATTCTCTTATAAGTATTAATGAGAAGACACGCAGGTTTTGCGTATTCGTGAAAAATAAGGGCCTCTTTGATTCATAGGATTGCAAAACACACAAGAATAGGAAAAACGTAGGATTGGAATGGCATGTCCATTGGATCCCTATAGGATTTGAATTTGTTTGATTGTGTCACGGGAAAAACAAAGAATTTCTTTCAAGAGGTTAGAGTGGATGTTAGAATTCCTGTGAAACATAGCACAAATGAATTCTTAGGAAAAAAAATCCTACAGAATTCAATCCTACGAATCAAACGACCTATGTAGGAAAATTTCCTAAGAATTTTAGAATCCTTAAAAAATCCTATGAAAATTCTTTGAGTAAAAGAGACCCTAAAAATTGGCACTCCTCCTGGTGTTGGTGTTGGTGCCAGGGCCGATGGGGTACAGTGCCAAAAACGAGAAACGAATCCCCACCGACAGATCCACCGGGAGCAAAAGGAGGAGTCCCGTCCCGATCCCCACGCCGCGCTCGGCTCCGCTGTTCCCGCTGCCACCACCGTCCGACCCACGCCCCACGCGGGAGGCCACCAGCTGGCGCAAACAACCACGTACGCTTCCCGGGCCCACTCCAGCGACAACGCCTACCAGCTGACGGCTATCGGGCCGACGGCGTCGTTGGGATCCTCCCTCCGCACGTACGGCTGGGCGGTCCGCCTGAATTTCTATTCCACTCAGTAGACACGGGCAGGTGGGGCCCGCTAACGGAATCAGTTTTCTGTAGCATAGTACTACTCCTCTTTCTGATGGGCCCCTCCCCTCGCCCCTCCCCTCCGAGGCGCATTGGCGCCAAACGCCGACGAAAAATTTCAGTTTTCCCTCCCTCTCGTTTTCTCCGCTCGTACAAATGCTTTTCCCCCTTTCTCTCTCCTCTCCTCTCCTCTCGCCCATCCATTCCACACATCCATCCACCAGGATTCAGGAGAGAGAGAGAGAGAGAGAGAGAGATTGCGGAGAGGAGAGAGAGAGATTGTGCTGGTTCTCGGTGCCCGGCGGTTCGGCGGCTGTGATTCGGTTGCTTGCGTCTATTGCAGGAAGAGAGTTGAATCCAGCAAAGCCTATGGGAGCTGGCTCCTGAGCCGTGGCGGCGGGCGGGCGTATCTGGTAAAGACCAATTCTTTTCTACTTCTTCCTTTCCATGCGTCTTCTTGCTTCTATACTACTGATTCGGGGTCGAATTTTCTCGGCGACCTCGTCCTGTCTTCCTACACGAATCGAATCGAATCCAATCGAATCGGGATAGGACCGGGGCTTCTAGGTTTACCGTACCAAGGGATGAATCTGGCTGCCCATACATGTGTGCTTGCGTCCATCCTTACTACTGTACTGTAGTTTGTATTATCACTTATACAGGAGTACTACTGTTCAATGGAGATCTTCGATAGGAGTACTCTCTTGTGACTGATTACCCATAGATGTTGGAAATGAGACATTGCAGAGCGCGAGCCCGTCTTAACCCCTCCTCTGCGATTACCCATAGACACTACTCTCTTGTGACTGATTACCCATAGATGCTAGTACAATGAATTGGTACCCACTACTACTACTACGGTTCCTTTGCACAATTGGTCTCTCAGGTTGTTGCTAAGGGGGCTGTTAATGTAGTCAATCATGACCCATATCTCTCTTAATGTCGTTAATCATGACTCATATCTGTTTTAATGTGGTTAATCACGACTCATAATAATGGCCTCTCCAGCTAGTCGGCTTTCACCGACCATGTCACTATTTGTTGCTACAAAATTAGACAACCTAATATTAGCATATTAACAACACAATAATTATAGCACCCTCCATGGCCATGTCGCATGTGCTAACCTCCCCTTTATATGTTCAGTTTTATACTAGTGCCATTCATAGCATCCTTTAGATAAACAAAGGAAGCAGTCTTTGTTTTCTCGCAACATATACTAGTGCTAATTCGACATATGCCACTGACTACTTTCTGTAATTGAAAAATGCCATTGCAAAAAAGAAAACTTACGGACAAAGCCACTGCAAAAAGGGCTAATTCGATACATGCCACTGCCATAATGTCATTTATCAAAGTACCCAAGTGTTGACCATGGAAATGCTTTTGTAAGTTTTTTTTTGCAGTCATATTTTTTGAATACGCGAAATTGGCAGTGGTATGTATAGAATTAACCCATAATAAAATTGTTACATCCATTGGTTAAGATAGCTGATCAATAGTGTCCAGTTCTGTCTTAAAATAGTAAATTTGATATCAAGGTTTGGGCGGAGACGTGGGGAACACAACACGTGTGCAAATTAGCATGACATCACCAGGCAGGTTATGCACTGGGAAAAGAGTACAATTACTGGGTCTGGACCCTAACGCGAGGCCTGATCAAACTGCCAGTTCATGTCAACCAAATCCCAATACAAATCCAACAGGCAGGGAGGTGTGCACACTTACTGACTGAAACAGAAAATCCTCACTCTAAATGGTAAACACCTAAACCAAACATGAGAACGTCACATGAAAGAAATTAAAAGTTCACAACAATTTAGAGCCTTTACAGTAGGAAAATAGCGTCAAAAGTTTGGTTTTTGAAATGTGGATTCTGGGTGTGGCTGTACTTCCGTCTGTATAAGTTACTCCTTCTATACCTGCCAAATCTTACCGACAGAGCATAGGACAAGTCTTTCTATACCTGCCAAATCTTACCGACAGAGCATAGGACAAGCCTTTCTATACCTGCCAGCTGTGCATTGTGTAGCTGCTGTTAGCCTACCCACTGTTTTTGTCTCGCTTTCATTTCCTAACGATTGTTTGACTGGTGTAGCTTCATGTCGGCTGCTTGTGGTGCGCACACGTACCCACTGTGCCACCAAGTCATTTTCGTTACCGTTTAATGCACTCTAGAACCTGGAACATGAAGTTACATTTATATCACTATGTATTGCAATTTTGTTCAGTTATCCTGATCTCAGGCTGCATAAACTAATTATCAGCTTCTTCAATGGAGAACAGAGAACTGTTATACTTGCTTAGTAACTAAATAACAAATGAATACATTTGAATAGTTGGTATGAGCTTATTTGGTGGCAATGTGCTCACCTTCCCATTATTTTTCCCATATAACTATCTGTCCTGATTCTGACCCAATCTAGGGAGATGCGGAGGCCGCTACTTGTTGTTTGTCTAGCATAGGCTATTATGTTGCAGTTTCCTTTCTTACATCCTAGCTCTACCTGACATTAGAGTATTTTTTGTACCAACTGGGAAGATAGCAAAGCATGGTTTTTGAGTCGCTGATTAGTCGCTGTATAGTCGCCAACTAATCGCCAAGTCGTTTTCCAAAAATCAGGGCGACTCGCGACTATACAGCGACTTATGGCGACTATACAGCGACTTTCGTCGACTAATCACCGAGCCGCAGGGCTCGCGGCGACTCAACAAGTCGCGACTCAAAAACCTTGTAGCAAAGTTGAACTGACTTTTGATGTTCATAATGAGTTTAGTTCTCCTGTTATAGTATCTTTGTTGTTGCTGTACTCCTTTCTTAATTTGTGCTCCCTTTTATTGAAGCTGGGAGATGAAACTGGAAGATAATCAAGGTTTTGCATTATCTGCCGTTCCAAATTTTCCTGCTAGTAGTAGACATCATGGGGTCTGGATCAGTGACTCTGAAGCAAAAGAAACGAGTGAAACATACAAAGAACAAGTACTTGAAGCCTGGTGCCCTGGCTCAGATTCGTTATAGTAGGAGCACAAGCAGGGATATAGGGAAGAAACGGATTCTGTTGAATGTGGAGAAGGATGATGAGCTGGAGATATCACCACATGCCGAGGTTGTGTTTGAAAGCAGTACACCAATTATGTCTCCAGCAAGACTCAGTTTTGAGACATTTAGTGGCATCAAGGGACAGTTGTTGCCAACAACTCCAAAGACTCCTCAAGCAGCTGAATGTGATGGCCATTCAAGGCTTGAGTCACTTCCACTTGATCTGCTGGTATAGAACCGAAACCACTTCCTGTTAACTCCAATGTGCATTGTATTTGTATCACATCTGACTGCCATTGTTTTATTGAAAAGATCAAGATCGTCTGTTACTTGCACCATGACCAGCTGAAGGCTGTTTTCCACGTTTCATCAAGGATCCGAAAGGCAGTAAGTATCATGTTTTGTACATGCTTTATTAGTCCAGTTACTAAGTGTTTTTCCTTTTGCACTTTCAATACCCTTGTCAAACTTAGTTCTCACTAGAATCATGAACCAAATGATGTTTTGGTAACAGTAGGTGAGACCTGTGAGCATACCTAACAGGCTACATCTCTTATTTTTGTACGTTGGTGTATGGTATCCATGTAACCTGCATAGTAACTACCTACCATGGTATCTGACATGGCAGAAAGTCTGCTCTTCCATTGCTTAATTAGTTAATTACATCGGATTCCAAATCTTTCTGTAGCGTGCCTAGTCATTTCTATACTTGTTAATTGGTCCAGTGTTTTGGATGTTTGGTATCCCCTCAGTCTGGTACTCATGTTGGTCATGTGAACTAGGTGGAACTGGCACGGCAGTACCATTTCAACTACACCACTCCAGATCGCAGCAGGCAGGAACTGCTCCAAAACAAGACCCCTCTCCGGAGTGAGCACTGGCCTTTCATGAGGTTAGTCATATCTATCATGATTACCCTCAAATTAATTTAATTTGCTTGAATGAAGCTCTAATCTGTTTGAAAACCACTGAATTTTCAGCAGAATAGACGGCAAGGATGTGAGGGTGGCCACCCCTAGAACCCCAAAGGCTCCAAAACACGGCCCTCGGCCTTCACGTTTCAAGCTGCTCGATGTGAAGCCGATCACGGCCGTTCTTTTCCCAGATTCGTTGCCTTCAAAAAAGCGCCGTCTGCGGCGTCTGATGCCGCCAGGATTGCCAAGGCCTGTACCCAAAGCCGCAGCCTCTCCCAGAGTTTTACTATACGAGGAAGAGCTTTGCGAAGCGGTGGCGCAGAATAAGCTTCTATGAAGCCCCAAAAGAAGTGGTCTGGTTGCGATGGATTGACATCGCTTCTCATGCCTCATCTCATAATGTATATATGGTGTTTATCATTTATGTCATGTCTCTGGGTATGCTTTGTTTCTTCTTTTTGCCTGGTGGCACCTGTGTGTCATCTTGGATAATCATGGTCAGATTAGGCAGTTTTAGGTTAGTCATTAGTCTGTCATACTCTCCTGCGCATAAGGACCAAAGTCTGGTTTATTCCCTGGTTTTGTATATACTATAGTAGCGGTTGAATATCTTGGAAGGATAACAGTGTTTTGGCTTCAAAATCGGTGTCTGCTTATCAGGATTCTGGAGACACTGCAAATTCGTACTTGTCCATACATACGTAGATATAGAGATTGTAAAGTTTGATGATGCCTAATCTACCATAAGCCGTAGCGATTGATGATCTGCGCCATGAGGAGGTTGTAGCCCGTCTCGGTGAGATGGTAGGTGTCCCAGAAGAGGAACTTGGTGGGGTCGCTGCAGGCGTGCGCCGTGTATGCGTTGCAGGTGAGCGTCACCTCGAACAGCCCGGTGCCGCAGCAGCCGCGGTCGGACACCTGGAAGCCGTAGGCGGCCGGGCGCTGGATCATGTCCAGCAGCGGCGTGTAGAGGTCGATGTACTTGAGCACCGACCCCGGGAGCAGCGCCGTGCCGTTGAGCCGCCGGAGCTCCTTCTCCAGCGCCGCGTTGTACAGCACGGCCGCCTGGTTGTACAGGGACACGCACGCCCTCTCCTCGCCGCCGGCGTTGGTCCGCTGCGACGGCACGCACCCGATGGGCGGGGCGCCGGCGACGCTCACCCGCCGCGCGCCCAGCCCGTGCAGCTTCTGGATGAAGGCCGAGGCGCACTGCACGATGAACTCGATGTAGGACTCGAGGTCGTAGTCTCGCCGGAGCGGCGTCGTGAAGTAGGTGTTGGCCAGGTCGTCGGTGCCGGTCACCACCAGGTACAGGCTCGTCGAAACGATGTCGGCGGCTCGCTGCGCGCCGGCGATGCGGCTGATCTTACCCTTGTACTCCTTGAACAGGTCCAGCTGGTCGTCCATGCTCAGAACCGACTGATGAAATGCCACGGTGGAATGAGTTTATTTCATCTTGGAAGTGGAGATAAACGATGTTCCTTCCCTGGGCAGGGCTGGGCGCTCACCACGATCTCGGCCGTGAGGGGGTCAAAGCCGCAGCCACCGGAGGCGAAGCTGACGCCGGTGAGGAGGTCCGAGTCGCTGAGCTCCGTGCCGAGGTACGCCGGCACGTACTGCTTCAGGCCCATCCGGGTGGCTGGCAGGATCAAATGCAAACCATCAGTTTCAGTGCCATGCATGAACCGAGCAGCTAGAGAGAGTCGTCAATGGAGTGCCTGGTATGCATATACGAGACCCATACCGAGGATGTCGCCGACGATCTTGCCGTTGCTGAACCTGCCGGTGGCGTTGTGGGCGGGGAAGTCCTGGCCGTAGGGCGCGAAGTCGCACCGCACCGCCGTGGTGAGGCCGTTGTTGTTGCCCGGGTCCACGATGGAGTCCCCGAACAGGATCAGCGCCGGCGGCCGCGTCTGGCTCGAGCTCGGCTGGGAAACGGCAACGCAGCAGGAGGGACGCTGCAGCAGCATCAATGCCACGAGTGCTGTGATGATGAGAATGAGGCGGCGCGTTGCTCCTCCGGCTCCGGGCGTGCATTCGCTGGCCATGGCCATGCCTGCTCCGGTGTTGGTGCTGATCAGCTCTCTCACTCACACCACACGCCTGCCGCTGCTCTGTCCGATCGATGCTTCTCTTCTAGCCAGAGCGCATTGTAGTTATAGATAGAGAGACCTTCAATCTCATCTTAACTTGTGTAATTCCCTCCCCATTTCTTGCAAGATTGAGACGACAAATTCACAAGTTTCGGCTACCTCGGTTAATGCATTTTTGTTGTTTCGTCAAGCGAGGTGACACACGTCCGTGTGAGCATTGTCTTCGTTTTTTTTAGCGGAAAATCTTGGAATGGAAATTTTCGTGCCTACCCCAACCGTTCGCCACCTTCTAGAGATGGGCTGGGTTGTGTTGTGTGAGCCGAATGGATGCCGCAGGTTGGGCTTTCAAAAACTTTACCGGCCCGATCCAAAATTCTGGCAGGACGATGAGGCGGACCACGGCGTTGCTGCTGCGCCACGGCGGCGGCGGGATCCCGCAGGCGCTCGCCGACGTGCTCGTCTGCCCCTTGTCCAAGAAGCCTCTCAGGTAGCCAAGCCAGGCAATATCTGGCCCCTCCCATTTCCACACTATTCCCTTTGATCTCGTCTCTTTCCTTTGCCCACCAGGTACTGCGAGGCCAGCGGCTCTCTGGTCAGCGACGCCGTCGGCATGTCCTTCCCGGTGAGTTCCGGTGTCCCCTCCCGCTCCTCTATATGCCGCGCTTGTTGAATACTTGGGTCTGCAACCCTCTGGTGGTTTTAGCCGCTATTCCATGCTTGCGGCTGACCTGTTTGCTGTACTGCCTCGGCGAAAATGGAAACACATTCATCATGTGTAAAACGAAAAGGGGGGCGATTTCCCAGTATCGTTATGCAATGAGCCAATGACAACATGAAATCCGCGCAGTAGAGACTCAATTCAGGAAGCAGCTAGTGATAACTAGTCTTCAGACAGCATGTCTTTATGGTTATCGAGAATTTCACTGTTTGAGATGAAGTTTTAGAACATGAGAGACGATCGTATTACCTGAAAGTACTGGTGTTAGCATGCTGGGATCAGCGCGTGTGCAGTGGCGTGTGGGACAGACTCACATACTAGAGAGAGAAGGTGAGAGGAGAAAATGATTAAAGTGCACACGTAATGGCTAACAACCAACTGATTTGATGTTCTGAAACAGGGATATTTTATGTCAACTTTGAACTTTTAGGATAAACATGTTCCTATGGAATTTCAGGATCTCAATTTATTGCTTCCTGTAGCATTTCATCAATTTCTTCTGGCATCTCTGGCATTTCTGCTTAGCAGTTAGCCCTGATTTCATCCTGACGTTAACTGCAGATAGTAGATGGAATTCCTTGTCTCCTTCCGAAAGATGGGAAGTTGCTCGAGGACCACCAGAGGGAATCAGGACATGAAACCAGCTCTAGGGATTCCTCTGATTGAATCCAAGTTGTTGCACAGGCCGACAAAATCGTTCTGTATAAAAGTAAATCGAGATGGAAGCAAGAGTATGTGCTGTCCTCAAACTGTTTCTTGTCGCCGTAAATCATTGTCACGTTTCCCGAAAAAAAAAATCATTGTCACGTTGATGTGTACTGACTATTTCGTGCAATGGAAATAAAATTGTTACAGGGCATTGCTCTTAGCCGTAATTTATTTGCGCTTCATGTTTTTTTTGTTGCTGGTGTAGCTGTACAGTGAACCTTGCATACTACAGTAAATCAGAAGAACCCTAGAATCCGGATGTCAATATGTTTGAAATCTGCCTTGGGAAGGACTTCTCCAGTCAGATAGAATTCTCGATTTTTGCCTCAAAATATTGTACCTTTTGGATATGTCAAATTGCTTGTGGTTCTGGATCTGTCCTATCTATTAATTGACTGTTGTTTAAAGAAGAGTTCTGGTCTAATTTCGAGAGAGAAATCAAGAATTCTATTGGAGGAATAATTATGTGGACTGCCTTCTGAGATGATCAATCATTTGTGAATTTTCTTCTCTCAGCCGAAAAGAAGATTTTGGAGGATTTGCTTGGACCAGCCACGGATAATCTATCAAGAGAAAGATGAACAGGAAAAGCCTACTAGTACCTTGTAAAGCCGAAAGGTATGAAAAGTTGGAGAGTACCTGCCGAAGAAAAGTTTGGTGCCAGAAAGCAAATCTTACGTCCGTCCGACTGTTCGTCTGGTGAGGAACATAGTACGTACATACTGTACATACATGCATATGGCTGCGTAGCATCCAACAACCGTTGCATATGCCTGCCATCTCACGCACCCAGATCTGCCACGGCGGCTCAGGGTCTGGTTGGCGGTGGCAGCAGCGAAGCTATGGCGGCAACGCGAAGAGGTCGCCTCTGCCACAAGGTTTCTAGAGCACATGCGCGTGAGATGGCTCCCAGCGAAGTTCAACTCTGGGAGTTTCGGGATAGCTATAGCATCTCCCATAGATGATGTAAAACGGTGGTCATATTTAAAAAACTGTCGTTCGGGTCATTTGGGGCAAAAAATACTGCTTCAACAGATGATGTATTTTTATTTGTTGCTAAAAAAGAAAAAACTGCAGCAACATCAAATTGTTGACATCAGGTTTTGGCACAACATAAAAGGAAAGTAAGATGGTCTGAAGTGAAAGGGTTTTTAACCTGAAAAGTTTCATGTCACCGAGTGGAACAACTTTGATGTTTATGTTATCGTCATCTAACCTCGTCTTAGGGGTCGAAACTGTACTCGGCAGAATTTAGTGTTCCGAATGCTTTTCGGCCAATTACGCCTCCAAGACGACCTCGGATGAAGAAGCACTCTACATGGACTGTCTTCGTCTCGTCGTGGCAATCGATTTTTCAAATATAAATCATCTCAATCCGAGTTCGTATGCAAAAGTTACAGTCAGCACAGTGGGACCCGGCTAGAGATCAAAATATTACGCCTGACACCACACATGTTGATGAGTGTCTGATGCAATGCGTGGGCAATTAGACCCTCAGGATGGCTTTGAATCGAAAAACCTTCAACACGAAAAAGTTTCGTCTCGTCGAGCCGATCGATTTTCATTTATAAATTGTTTCAATCCGAGATCGTATGCGACCTGGAGAGGAAGAGCAAGATCAGGCTGAATTTCCAATCGGGGAATCCAAGTGAAAAATTACCGTCCGAGTGAAAGATTGCTGTCCGAGTGAAAATATTGCCATCTGAGTAAAAGTTTGCCTTCCAAATGAGAGATTGCCATCCAAGTGGAGAAATCTAGTCGTGCGATCCGAGTGAAGGACCCTAACATCCGAGTGGATGAATTCGAATCCGAGTGCTCCGACCAGAAGTTGAAGATGTGCCCGAAAGTTTATCAAGATGACCTCGGATGGAAAAGTGTTCAACAAGGAAGTTGTGCGTATCGTCGAAACGGTCAACTTTAGTTTTGGAGTCATCACCATCTGAGATAGTATGCAGCCTGCAACATCGCTACAGGACTCGGACAGTCCAGTCAGCTACATGACCGTGAAGTATTGAAGATGAACTTGTTTGGAAAAGTGATCAACATGAGAGTTGTTCGTCTCACCGAGACGCACATATTTGATGTTCGGTCCGTCTTGATCGGATGTCATATCCAAATTCGACGGCCCGCGCAAGGAGCAAGACAAAAGTTTGAGCCAGATTTAGACTAAATCCTAGTTGGACTAGAACTAGGACTCTAGGACGTGAATTGATGTAATTTTTTTGTGTAAGGAAAGCCTAGATGAATCCTTTGCTTGTACGGGAAGTCTAGCCGCCTCTTATATATGTTGGAGGTGACGGCCGATTGAACAACACACAATCGAACAAATCAATATACAACTTTCTCATTTACGTTTTATCTCTCCACCGTTTTTCTATCTCGTTCTTCGCTGTTCCTCGAGTTTGAGAGCTACGAATCCCGAGGCTCTAGGGGCGAGCGAATCGACCTAGGGCAGCCCATAGCTGCCGCACTCCCTGACGGGGTCCCTCCCGGGCGTGTGGGGTTTCGGGTCTTCAAAAGCACCCGCCGATTGTCCTGCGTATCGCGCTATCGGTCGGGTCTCCTTCGACGTAAGCTGCGGTGCATCACCCTCGGCATCGAGGGTACCCGTGACGTGTTCGTGTGTCAACACACTTTTTGGTGACTCCCCTGGGGATCGAAGATCAATCAATCATCATCCATCATGTATGATCTTCCCAAACCATCTGAGGTAGACGCTGATAACATTATTAAGCCGAGTCTTGATGAGTTATCGGTCGACGATCGCCAAGTATATGAGGAGTACAAGAAGGCACGCGAAGAGAAGGAACTGCAGGAGTTCCTTGCAAAATTCAAGAAGGATCGCCAAGGCAACATCACTCTAATTGAAGAAATCAAGTTCCCTCCTCTTCAAGCCGAGCAGGTTAAACCCTCTGTGAGTACTACCTTTTCTCCTGAGCAGTGGGCTGAGATTGAGAGTCGTATTGCTGATGGTAACAATCTGGTCTATCAAACTTTCATAGAAAATACTAATGCTCAGAAGAATATATCTCAATCATCTAGTGGTAATGGTGGTATACCTGCTAGCGTACAAAACTCTAATCTGGCTTTACCTATTTTATCGACGCCTCCCATGCCGATGACTTATTACCCTACCCAAGCAAATCAGATTGTGGCTACACCCATTAATCCTATCATGAGCATGCCAGGTTCGATGGCAACGCCGAACCAAAACCTACCTACAGGTGCAAACACTCGGCCGCAGCGAAACTATGGTTCGACATACATGCCGCAATTCACACCCATGACGAGTAATCCTACTCCTCCTATGCCATGGCAGCAAGTTTCATCGTCTACTACAGACGATGCTTTAGCTAATTTTAGAGAGGAGATGGCTAAGATGCTTCGGGAAAATTTTGGTGTTGAATTACTTAGGAATCAGATTTATCAAAAACCGTATCCCGAGTACTTTGATGCAATTCAGTGCCCTCCAGGATATAAAACTCCAGATTTCGTTAAGTTTAATGGAGAAGGCACGAAAACCACATGGGACGATGTTAGTCAATACTTGGCACAATTAGGTGAAGCAGGCTCACTAAATGAATTGCAAGTGTGCTTATTTCCTTTATCATTAATTGGTACTGCATTTTCATGGTTTGCTTCGTTACCACATGGTTCCATTCGGGTTTGGTCACAGCTAGAACAGAAATTTTATGATCACTTTTATAGTGGCGACAATGAACTTAAGTTATCACATCTAACATCGGTTAAGCAGAAGCATGATGAATCGGTCTCCGATTACATCAAGAGATTTAGAGAAACAAAAAACCGGTGTTATAGTCTGGTGATAACCGAGAGAGACTTGGCAGACCTAGTTCTTAGTGGTTTGAGAACCCCCATTAGAGAAAAGCTAGAAGGCTATGAGTTTTTAAACATCAACCAAGTCTTACAAAGAGCTTTGGCTCAGGAAAGCCGAAGCAAAGATCTCAAAGAAGTGCATAGATATAAAGCTGATCGTCCTAAGATGAATATGGTTGAATATGATAGTGATCACTTGGACGATGAGGGTGATATGTATGCTACTGAATTTGTTTGGCCATCCAAGGCCAAGCCATTTACTTGCAATGATCTGAAACTGATTCATAAGAATCATGATGAAGAGATGAAGTTTACTTTTAACATTGCCAAGTGTGATAAAATATTGGATGCTTTGCTGCAGGCTAAGATTATTAGGATATCTCATACTTTACCACCGTTTGAAGAGCTGAAATGGCGTGCCTATTATTGGAAATATGCCCTAGAGGCAATAATAAAATGGTTATTATTATATTTCCTTGTTCATGATAATTGTCTATTGTTCATGCTATAATTGTATTAACCAGAAACCGTAATACATGTGTGAATACATAGACCGCAGCATGTCCCTAGTGAGCCTCTAGTTGACTAGCTCGTTGATCAATAGATGGTTGTGGTTTCCTAACCATGGACATTGGATGTCGTTGATAACGGGATCACATCATTAGGAGAATGATGTGATGGACAAGACCCAATCCTAAGCATAGCACAAGATCGTGTAGTTCGTTTGCTAGAGCTTTTCTAATGTCAAGTATCATTTCCTTAGACCATGAGATTGTGCAACTCCCGGATACCGTAGGAATGCTTTGGGTGTATCAAACATCACAACGTAACTGGGTGACCATAAAGGTGCACTACAGGTATCTCCAAAAGTGTCTGTTGGGTTGGCACGAATCGAGACTGGGATTTGTCACTCCGTATGACGGAGAGGTATCTCTGGGCCCACTCGGTAATGCATCATCATAATGAGCTCAATGTGACTAAGGAGTTAGCCACGGGATCATGCGTTACGGAACGAGTAAAGAGACTTGCCGGTAACGAGATTGAACAAGGTATAGGGATACCGACGATTGAATCTCGGGCAAGTAACATACCGATGGACAAAGGGAATTGTATACGGGATTAATTGGATCCCCGACATCGTGGTTCATCCGATGAGATCATCGTGGAACATGTGGGAGCCAATATGGGTATCCAGATCCTGCTATTGGTTATTGGCCGGAGAGGTGTCTCGGTCATGTCTGCATGGTTCCCGAACCCGTAGGGTCTACACACTTAAGGTTCCGTGACGCTAGAGTTGTTATGGGAAATTGTATGTGGTTACCGAAATTTGTTCGGAGTCTCGGATGAGATCCCGGATGTCACGAGGTGTTCCGGAATGGTCCGGAGGTAAAGATTTATATATGGGAAGGCCTATTTTGGCCACCGGAAATGTTCGGGATTTTTCGGTATTGTACCGGGAAGGTTCTAGAAGGTTCCGGAGTGGGCCCACCTTCATGGGGGGACCCACATGAACGTGGGTAGTGGGGGCAAGGCCCCACACCCCTGGTCAAGGCGCACCAAGATCCCCCCTTAGAAGGAATAAGATCATATCCCGAAGGGATAAGATCAAGATCCCTAAAAAGGGGGGATAACAGTCGGTGGGGAAGGGAAAGGATGGGATTTCTTTCCTCCCACCTTTGCCAACGCCCCAATGGACTTGGAGGGCAAGAAACCAGCCCCCTACACCCCTATATATAGTGGGGAGGTGCATGGGAGCTGAAACCCTTGCCCCTGGCGCAGCCCTCCCCCTCCTACTCCTCCTCCTCTGTAGTGCTTAGCGAAGCTCTGCCGGAGAACCACGAGCTCCACCGCCACCACGCCGTCGTGCTGCCGGAGCTCTCCCTCAACTTCTCCTTCCCCCTTGCTGGATCAAGAAGGAGGAGACGTCCCCGTGCTGTACGTGTGTTGAACGCGGAGGCGCCGTCCGTTCGGCGCTTGGATCAGATCTTCCGCTATTTGAATCGCCGCGAGTACGACTCCATCAACCGCGTTCTTTGCAACGCTTCCGCTTAGCGATCTTCAAGGGTATGAAGATGCACTCCCTCTCTCTCATTGCTAGCATCTCCTAGATTGATCTTGGTGACACGTAGGATTTTTTTTTGAATTATTACTATGTTCCCCAACACCTATTGCAAGTATCATAATTATTTTTCTCATGTTACTAACGATTGTAATATTTTTCGACGACAGATACAATCCGCCATTAATGATGGACGATTGAACTTTTCTAAGATGCAAGTTGATAAACCTCCCTTTCCAATAAATACCATGGATTTGGAGGGGAAGAAGCTACTCATTCGGCCGAAGGTAGCCGAATCTGCTAATAAAGCTAATGTCATTGTTGGTGAGCCCAGGAAAGACAAGGAGGACGACAAGGTCTTGGGGAGACAGGTCGTGCTTGATAAGCAACCCGATGGCAAGGAAGTAATCAAAATCAGCATCAAGAGTCCTACACTCGGGGGGGGGGGGGCAACCGCAAGTGCAAGAAAATACTCGTGTTAAATTTGTCAAGCCCAAGAGTCCAGAAGTTTGGCAAGTGGAAGAGGAATGAAGCTAAAATACAGCGCAAGCGGATCAAGCCAACTTTTGATATGTTGCTGTCCAAGTATGCCAATCAGTCGGCTGGTTCCAACTCTAACCGGCCATCACACTTGAAGCGATCAAGGTCACCATCAGCTGATATGTTCAGTCGGTATATGAAACCGAGTGGACCAAGGGCGTTGTTTCCAGAAGAGTAGAGGCAGTCTGTTTGGGATCGACTTGACTACTCATATAAGGGCCAACTGGACATTGGTGACTATTAGTCGGCTGGTCAAAATATGCGACCGAGTGGAAACTATATGAGTGTAAGAATGCACCCAGGTGAATTCCATCCAAGTGAAATCCATCCGAGTGGATTCCATCCGAGTAAACAGGTGTGCACGAGTGGAAATTTCATTCATCGGGAAAGTAAAAAAGAATGGCATGTTAAGTCACCAGGTGCTACAGCAATTGAGTCGGGAAAGAGCAAGGAAAATATCAATGCCGACTCACTCATCTTGGGCACTGGAACATTCACCATACGACAGCCGACTGTGCATAGCAATCGGACTGAGTCGATACTCGCTATCGTGCCAAAGCACTCGGCTAATGACCATGAAGCAAGCACCAGCCAAACAAAGCTGAGAGATCCTAAATAAACTCAGCCAAAGTGGTGTCCTCCAGGGCTAACAAAGACTTAGAAGAGAAAACTACAGAGGTTAAGGAGTCAAGAGATGGCAGAACAGGAGGTCGAGAAGCAAAGGAACAAATTGTTCAATGACACTCAACCCATGGTACCTACAAAACAAGTGTGGAGGCCTAAACAAATACAAAATGTAGTGGCTTCTACATCTACCACAGCAGCACCTACACCACCAAAAGAGGACGATGCAATTATTGCATCATCTACGTCACCTATTGCTTCCTCTTCACTCGGACAGATTTCAGAATCGGTTGATACACTTGAGGAAGAGGATGATATGTTGGACTATGAGTCTACACCGGTTCATGAAGGTATGGATATTAATATGGTGTATTACTTACCCGCTGAGTTTCGTGCTGTAGATGAAGAAGGGGAAGTGGCTCAGCTAGATTTTTGCCCTAAAAATGTAATATTCGAGAAGCCAAAAGAACCAGTAACACATCTGAAACCATTGTATCTCAGAGGTCATATCAATGGATCGCCGCTCACTCGAATGCTTGTTGATTGTGGTGCTGTGGTAAATCTTATGCCCTATTCGGTCTTCAAGAAATTGGGTTTGCCCGATGAAGAGTTGATAAAGACCAATATGGCGCTTAATGGATTTGAAGGCAAAGAGAAAACTGAAGCCAAAGGCGTAATGTATGTGGAGCTTACAGTCAGAAGCAAAACTTTGGCTACTGCTTTCTTTGTCGCCGAGGTGCAAGGTAACTACAATGTCATACTGGGCCGTGATTGGGTTCATGCAAACCAGTGCGTGCCATCTACTATGCACCAGTTTTTGATCCAATGGGTTGATGATGAGGTGGGATTGCTTGTATCTGCGTTGGTATTTCCCCGAAGAGGAGAGGATGATGCAGCACAACAACGGTAAGTATTTCCCTCAGTTATGAAACCAAGGTTATCAATCCAGTAGGAGGATCCACCCAAACTATGTAAACAGTACCTGCACACAAATAACAAATACTTTCAACCCAACGCGTAAGAGGGGTTGTTAATCCCTCCTCGGTATTGAGATAGATTAAATTGTATGAGATTGGTTGAATAGACCTAACAAAAGCACAAATAAAATAAATAAAGAAAAAGTACAACAAGGTATTTTTGGATTAATAGATCTGAAAATAATATGATAGGAAATAGACCCGGGGGCCATAGATTACACTAGAGGCTTCTCTCAAGAAAATAGCATACGGTGGGTAAACAAATTACTGTTGGTCAATTGATAGAAAAGCAAATAATTATGACAATATCCAAGGCAATGATCATGTATATAGGCATCATGTCCAAGATTAGTAGACTGAAATGATTCTGCATCTACTACTATTACTCCACACATCGACCGCTATCCAGCATGCATCTAGTGTATTAAGTGTAGGGAAACGTTGCATGGAAAACAAAAATTTTCTACGCACACGCAAGATCTATCCATGGAGATGCATAGCAACGAGAGGGGAGAGTGTGTCTACGTACCCTCGTAGACCGTAAGAGGAAGCGTTTAGTAACGCGGTTGATGTAGTCGAACTTCTTCGCGATCCAACCGATCGAGTACCGAACGTACGGCAACTCCGCGATCAGCACACGTTCAGCTCGGTGACGTCCTCGCCTTCTTGATCCAGCAAGATGGCGAAGTAGTGGATGAGTTCCAGCAGCACGATGGCGTGGTGACATTGGTGGTGATGCTATCTCCGCAGGGCTTTGCCTCAGCACTACGAAAATATGACCGAGGGACGAAACTATGGAGAGGGGCGCCGCACACGGCTAAGAGATTGTCGTGGGATATGTGTGGCGGCCCCCTCCCACACACACACACACACACACACACACACACACACACACACACACATATATATATATATATATATATATATATATATATATATATATATATATATATGGGGGGGGGGGGGGGGCGGAGGGGAGGCAGCTAGGAGGCGCCCCAAGTGGGTCCGAATCCCACTTGGGCTCCTGCCCCTAGCCGCGCCCCTGCCATGTTTGTGTGCGGGAGGAAGGCAGGGGGAGGTGGCGCCCCCCTTTCCTTTCTCACATGAGGAGGGAAAGGCAGGAGGGGCCAACCCTCCCCCTTTCCTTCCCCTAGGGCTGGCGGCCAGGGAGAGGGCGCGCCAGCCCCTTTGTGGGCTGGTGTGTCTCTCCCCTTGGCCCATTAGGCCCATAGACCTCCCGGGGGTGTCCGGAACCCCTTACGATGATCCGATGACTACCCGGTGCACTCCGAAACTCTTCCGGTGTCCAAATAGTATCGTCCTATATATCAATATTTTTCTCCGAACCATTCTGGAGCTCCTCGTCATGTCCGTGATCTCATCCAGGACTCCGAACAACATTCGGTCACCAAATCATATAACTCATATAACACTATATCGTCAACGAACGTTAAGCGTGCGGACCCTATGGGTTCGAGAACTATGTAGACATGACCGAGACACCTCTCCGGTCAATAACCAATAGCGGAACCTGGATGCCCATATTGGTGCTTACATATTCTACGAAGATCTTTATCGGTTGAACCTTATGACAACATACATAATTCCCTTTGTCTGTCGGTATGTTACTTGCCCGAGATTCGATCGTCGGTATCTTCACACCTAGTTCAATCTCGTTACCGGCAAGTCTCTTTACTTGTTCCGTAATACATCATCTTGTAACTAACTCCTTAGTCACTTTGCTTGCAAGGTTCTAATGATGTGTATTACCGAGAGGGCCCAGAGATACCTCTCCGATACACGGAGTGACAAATCCTAATCTCGATCTATGCCAACTCAACAAACACCTTCGGAGATACCTATAGAGCATCTTTATGATCACCCAGTTACGTTGTGACATTTGATAGCACACAAGGTATTCCTCCAGTATCCGGGAGTTGCATAATCTCATAGTCGAAGGAATATGTATTTGACATTAAGAAAGCAATAGCAATAAACTAAACGATCATATGCTAAGCTAACGGATGGGTCTTGTCCATCACATCATTCTCCTAATGATGTGATCCCATTATCAAATGACAACACATGTCTATGGTTATTAAACCTTAACCATCTTTGATCAACGAGCTAGTCTAGTAGAGGCTTACTAGGGACACGGTATTTGTTTATGTATCTACACATGTATTTAAGTTTCCGATCAATACAATTCTAGCATGAATAATAAACCTTTATCATGAATAAGGAAATATAAAATAACAACTTTATTATTGCCTCTAGGGCATGTTTCCTTTAGTTTCTCACTTGCACTAGAGTCAATAATCTAGATCACATTGTAATGAATCTAATACCCATGGAGTCTTGGTGCTGGTCATGTTTTGCCCGCGGAAGAGGCTTAGTCAACGGGTTTGCTACATTCAGATCCGTATGTATTTTGCAAATCTCTATGTCTCCATCCTTGACCTTTTCACGAATGGAGTTGAAGCGTCTCTTGATGTGTTTGGTTCTCTTGTGAAACCTGGATTCCTTCACCAAGGCAATTGCTCCAGTGTTGTCACAAAAGATTTTCATTGGACCCGATGCACTGGGTATTACACCCAGATCGGATATGAACTCCTTCATCCAGACTCCTTGATGCGCTGCTTCCGAAGCAGCTATGCACTCCGCTTCACACGTAGATCCCGCCACGACGCTCTGCTTGGAACTGCACCAACTGACAGCTCCACCATTCAATATAAATACGTATCCGGTTTGTGACTTAGAGTCATCCGGATCTGTGTCAAAGCTAGCATCGACGTAACCATTTACGACGAGCTCTTCGTCACCTCCATAAACGAGAAACATATCCTTGGTCCTTTTCAGGTACTTCAGGATGTTCTTGACCACTGTCCAGTGATCCACTCCTGGATTACTTTGGTACCTCCCTGCCAAACTTATGGCAAGGCACACATCAGGTCTGGTACATAGCATAGCATACATGATAGAACTTATGGCTGAGGCATAGGGAATGACTTTCATTTTCTCTCTATCTTCTGCAGTGGTCGGGCTTTGAGTCTGACTCAATTTCACACCTTGTAACACAGGCAAGAACCCTTTCTTTGACTGATCCATTTTGAACTTCTTCAAAACTTTGTCAAGGTATGTGCTTTGTGAAAGTCCTATTAAGCGTCTCGATCTATCCCTATAGATCTTGATGTCCAATATATAAGCAGCTTCACCGAGGTCTTTCATTGAAAAATTCTTATTCAAGTATCCTTTTATGTTATCCAGAAATTCTATATCATTTCCAATCAACAATATGTCATCCACATATAATATCAGAAATGCTACAGAGCTCCCACTCACTTTCTTGTAAATACAGGCTTCACCGTAAGTCTGTATAAAACCATATGCTTTGATCACCTCATCAAAGCGTATATTCCAACTCCGAGATGCTTGCACCAGTCCATAGATGGATCGCTGGAGTTTGCACACTTTGTTAGCACCTTTAGGATCGACAAAACCTTCTGGTCGCATCATATACAACTCTTCTTTAAGAAATCCACTAAGGAATGCAGTTTTGATGTCCATTTGCCAGATTTCATAATTATAAAATGCGGCAATTGCTAACATGATTCGGACAGACTTAAGCATCGCTACGGGTGAGAAAGTCTCATCGTAGTCAACCCCTTGAATTGTCGAAAACTTTTTGTGACAAGTCGAGCTTTGTAGACAGTAACATTACCATCAGCGTCAGTCTTCTTCTTGAAGATCCATTTATTCTCAATGGCTTGCCGATCATCGAGCAAGTCCACCAAAGTCCATACTTTGTTCTCATACATGGATCCTATCTCAGATTTCATGGCCTCAAGCCATTTATCGGAATCTGGGCTCATCATAGCTTCTTCATAGTTCGTAGGTTCGCCATGGTCTAATAACATAACTTCTAGGACAGGATTACCGTACCACTCTGGTGCGGATCATGCTCTGGTCGACCTACAAGGTTCAGTAGTAACTTGATCTGAAGTTTCATGATCATTATCATTTGCTTCCTCTCTAGTTGATGTAGGCATCACGGGAACGTTTTTCTGTGATGTGCTACTTTCCAATTCGAGAGAAGGTACAATTACCTCATCAAGTTCTACTTTCCTCCCATTCACTTCTTTCGAGAGAAACTCCTTCTCTAGAAAGGATCCATTCTTGGCAACAAAGATCTTGCCTTCGGATCTGTGGTAGAAGGTATACCCAATAGTTTCCTTAGGGTATCCTATGAAGATGCACTTCTCCGATTTAGGTTCGAGCTTATCAGGCTGAAGCCTTTTGACATAAGCGTCGCATCCCCAAACTTTAGGAAACGATAGCTTAGATTTCTTGCCAAACCATAGTTCATACGGTGTCGTCTCAATGGATTTCGACGGTGCCCTATTTAACGTGAATGCGGCTGTCTCTAATGCATAACCCCAAAACGATAGTGGTAAATCGGTAAGAGACATCATAGAATGCACCATATCTAATAAAGTACGGTTACGACATTCGGACACACCATTACGTTGTGGTGTTCCAGGTGGCGTGAGTTGTGAAACAATTCCACATTTTTTTAAATGAAGGCCAAACTCGTAACTCAAATATTCGCCTCCGCGATCAGATCGTAGAAACTTTATTTTCTTGTTACGATGATTTTCCACTTCACTCTGAAATTCTTTGAACTTTTCAAATGTTTCAGACCTGTGTTCCATTAAGTAGATATACCCATACCTACTCAAATCATCTGTGAAGGTGAGAAAATAACGATACCCGCCGCGTGCTTCAACACTCATCGGACTGTATACATCGGTATGTATTATTTCCAATAAGTCATTAGCTCGCTCCATTGTTCCGGAGAACGGAGTTTTAGTCATCTTGCCCGTGAGGCATGGTTCGCAAGTATCAAATGATTTATAATCAAGTGATTCCAAAAGTCCATCCGTATGGAGTTTCTTCATGCGCTTTACACCAATATGACCTAAACGACAGTGCCACAAGTATGTTGCACTATCATTATCAACTTTGCATCTTTTGGCATCAATATTATGAATATGTGTATCACTACGATCGAGATTCAACAAGTGATCTACAACATAGATATGCAAAACTATAAGACTAAGTTCATGATAAATTAAGTTCAATTAATCAAATTACTAATGAACTCCCACTTAAATAAACATCCCTCAAGTTATCTAAGTGATACGTGATCCAAATCAACTAACCCATGTCCGATCATCACGTGAGCTGGGGTAGTCATCAATGGTGAACATCTGTATGTTGATCATATCTACTATATGACTCAGGTTCGACCTTTCGGTCTCTAGTGTTCCGAGACCATGTCTGTACATACTAGGCTCTTCAAGTTTAACCCAAGTATTCTGCATGTGCAAAACTGCCTTACACCCGTTGTATGTGAACGTAGAGTCTATCACACCCGATCATCACGACGTGCTTCGAAACGATGAACTTTGGCAACGGTGCATACTCGGGGAGAATACTTTTATCTTGAAATTTAGTGAAGGGATCATCTTATAATGCTACCACCGTTCTAAGCAAAATAAGATGCATAAAGGATAAACATCACATGCAATCAAAATATGTGACATGATATGGCCATCATCATCTTGTGCTTTTGATCTCCATCTCCAAAGCATCGTCATGATCTCCATCGTCACCAGCTCGACACCTTGATCTCCATCGTTGCGTCGCGGTCGTGTCGCCAACTATTGCTTCTACAACTATTGCTAACACATAGCGATAAAGTAAAGCAATTACATGGCGTTTGCATTTCATACAATAATTAAGAGACAACCCTAAGGCTCCTGCCGGCTGTCGATATTACAAAACATGATCATCTCATACATCAACATATATCACATCATATCTTGACCATATCACATCACAACATGCCCTGCAAAAACAAGTTAGACGTCCTCTACTTTGTTGTTGCAAGTTTTACGTGGCTGCTACGGGCTTCTAGCAAGAACCGTTCTTAACTATGCAAAAACCACAACGGTGATTATCAAGTTTGCTATTTTAACATTCTTCAACGACCGGCCGTAGTCAAATTTGATTCAACTAATTTAGGAGAAACAGACACCCGCCAGCCACCTTTATGCAAAACAAGTTGCATGTCAGTCGGTGGAACCGGTCTCATGTGCGTGTACATGTAAGGTTGGTCTGGGCCGCTTCATCCCATAATACCGCCGAATCAAAATAAGACGTTGGTGGTAAGTAGTATGACTATCACCGCCCACAACTCTTTGTGTTCTACTCGTGCATATCATCTACGCATAGACCTGGCTCGGATGCCACTATAGGGAAACATTGCATGGAAAACAAAAAATTTCTACGCACAGGCAAGATCTATCCATGGAGATGCATAGCAACAAGAGGGCAGAGTGTGTCTACGTACCCTCGTAGACCGTAAGCGGAAGCGTTTAGTAACGCGGTTGATGTAGTCGAACTTCTTCGCGATCCAACCGATCGAGTACCGAACGTACGACACCTCCGTGTTCAGCACACGTACAGCTCGACGACGTCCTCGCCTTCTTGATCCAGCAAGATGGCAAAGTAGTGGATGAGTTTCGGTAGCACGGCGGCATGGTGATGGTGGTGGTGATGCTATCTCCGCAGGGCTTTGCCTAAGCACTACGAAAATATGACCGAGGGACGAAACTGTGGAGAGGGGTGCCGCACACGGCTAAGAGATTGTTGTGGGCTATGTGTGGCAACCCCTCCCACGTATATATAGGGGGGGGGAGGGGAGACAGCTAGGAGGCGCCCCAAGTGGGGCCGAATCCCACTTGGGCTCCTGCCCCTAGCCGCGCCCCCCTGCCATGTTTGTGTGCGGGAGGAAGGCAGGGGGAGGTGGCGCCCCCTTTCCTTTCTCACATGAGGAGGGAAAGGCAGGAGGGGCCAACCCTCCCCCTTTCCTTCCCCTAGGGCCGGCGGCTAGGGAGAGGGCGTGCAGCCCCTTTGTGGGCTGGTGTGTTTCTCCCCTTGGCCCATTAGGCCCATGACCTCCCGCGGGTGTCCGGAACCCCTTCCGGCGATCCGATGACTACCCGGTGCACTCCGAAACTCTTCCGGTGTCCGAATAGTATCGTCCTATATATCAATCTTTACCTCCGGACCATTCTAGAGCTCCTCGTCATGTCCGTGATCTCATTCCAGACTCCAAACAACATTCGGTCACCAAATCATATAACTCATATAACATTATATCGTCAATGAACGTTAAGTGTGCGGACCCTACGGGTCCGAGAACTATGTAGACATGACCGAGACACCTCTCCGGTCAATAACCAATAGCGGAACCTGGATGCCCATATTGGTTCCTACATATTCTATGAAGATCTTTATCGGTCGAACCTTATGACAACATACGTAATTCCCTTTGTCTGTTGGTATGTTACTTGCCCGAGATTCGATCGTCGGTATCTTCATACCTAGTTCAATCTCGTTACCGGCAAGTCTCTTTACTTGTTCCGTAATACATCATCTTGTAACTAACTCCTTAGTCACTTTGCTTGCAAGGCTTCTTATGATGTGTATTACCGAGAGGGCCCAGAGATACCTCTCCGATACACGGAGTGACAAATCCTAATCTCAATCTATGCCAACTCAACAAACACCTTCGGAGATACCTGTAGAGCATCTTTATGATCACCCAGTTATGTTGTGACGTTTGATAGCACACAAGGTATTCCTTCGGTATCCGGGAGTTGCATAATCTCATAGTCAAAGGAATATGTATTTGACATTAAGAAAGCAATAGCAATAAACTGAACGATCATACGCTAAGCTAATGGATGGGTCTTGTCCATAACATCATTCTCCTAATGATGTGATTCCGTTATCAAATGACAACACATGTCTATGGTTAGGAAACCTTAACCATCTTTGATCAACGAGCTAGTCTAGTAGAGGCTTGCTAGGGACACGGTAGTTGTTTATGTATCCACACATGTATTTAAGTTTCCGATCAATACAATTCTAGCATGTATAATAAACCTTTATCATGAATAATGAAATATAAAATAACAACTTTATTATTGCCTCTAGGGCATATTTCCTTCATTAAGTTCATGGAAAAATAGAGTAATGCAATAAGAACGATGACATGATGTAGACAAGATCTATTCATTTAGGAATAGACCCCATCTTTTTATCCTTAATGGCAACGATACATGAGTGTCATGTCTCTTTCTGCCACTGAGATTGAGCACCGCAAGATCGAACCCATCACAAAGCACCTCTTCCCATGGCAAGAAAAATCAATCTAGTTGGCCAAACCAAACCAAAGTTTTGGAGAAGAAGTACGAGGCTATAACAATGATGCATAAAAGAGTTCATAGAAGACTCAAATAATATTCATAGATAGAACTGATCATAAACTTGCAATTCATCAGATCCCAACAAACACACCGCAAAAAGTCATTACATCAAATAGATCTCCAAGAACATCAAGGAGAACATTGTATTGAAGATCAAAAAGAGAGAAGAAGCCATCTAGCTACTGCCTACGGACCCGTAGGTCTGTGGTAAGTACTCATGCATCATCGGAGGGGCAAGGGTGTTAATGAAGAACCCCTCCGTGATCGTTGACCCCTCCGGCAGAGTGCTGGAAAAGGCCTCTAGATTGGATCTCGTGGTTCTGAAACTTGCGGCGGCGGAAACTATTTTTTCTCTACTCCTCTAGGGTTTATGGAATATTAGAGTATTTATAGAGATGAGAGGCGGTGGAGGGGGTGCTTGTGGGCCCCACTACCCACCAGGGCGGGCCAGGGGCCTCTGGTGCGCCTTGGTGCCTAGTGGGCCCCTCAAGGCCCCCCTGGTGCACCTCCTGGTTGTCTTCTGGGCAGAAAAAATTCTCCAAAAAGTTCGCTACAATTGGACTTCATTTGATATGGATATTCCGTGAAGTAAAAAAATAAGCAAAGAATAGCAACTGGCATTGGGCACTATGTCAATAGGTTAGTCCCAAAAGTTGATATAAAGTTGCTATAAAATGAATATAAAGCATCCAGTATTGATAATATAACAACATGGAACAATAAAAAATTATAGATACGTTGGAGACATATTAGCATCCCCAAGTTTAATTCCTGCTCATCCTCGAGTAGGTAAATGATAAAAACAGAATTTTTGATATGGAATGCTGCCTAACATGTTCATCTCATAATCTTTTCTTTTGTAGCATAGATTAAAGTATTGCCATCTTTAGTTTTTGCTTCATAGGTTGCCCTCATGATTGATTCATATGGTGGCTTAATTTTAGTTCGAGGGAAGTGTTCCATACCCTTCTTTAGAGGAAACTGAAATTTAACATTCCCTTCTTTCATATCAATCACGGCACCTATAGTTCGTAAAAACGGTCTACCAAGTATTATGGGACAAGACGGATTGCAATTAATATCAAGCACAATAAAGTCTATGGGCACATAATTCATATTTGCAATAATAAGAACATCATTGATTCTTCCCAAAGGCTTTTTAATAGTAGAATCCACCAAGTGCAAATTAAGAGAACATTCTTCAATATTGGTAAAACCAAGCACATCACAAAGATATTTCAGAATTGTGGAAACACTAGCACCTAAATCACATAAAGCATTGCACTTATAATTTTTGATCTTGACTTTAATGGTGGGTTCCCATTCATCATATAATTTTCTAGGAATTGAAATCTCTAACTCCAACTTTTCTTCTAAGGCTTTTAGCATGGCATCCACAATATGTTTAGTAAAAGATTTATTTTGTTCATAGGCATTGGGTGAATTTATCATGGATTGCAACAAAGAAATACACTCAAGCAAAGAACAACTATCATAATTAAAGTCTTTGTAATCCAAAAGAGTGGGCACATCACTATCTAAAGTTTTGACCTCTCCAAACCCACTTTTATCAATTTTTTCAACAAGATTTTCACCCTCCGAATTATGAGGATGCCTTCTAGCTAAAGTTGACTCTTCTTCAGTCCTCTTATCATCAATTTTAACGTTACTAAACAAGGAATCAATAGAAGAAACACCAATCATCTTAACATCTTCATCATTATTATGAAAGCAATCAGTCGAAAACGCTCTTTCTAAAAATTCTCTTTTAGCTCTAAGCATAGCAGTTCTTTCCTTACTTTCATCCATAGAGACATATAAAGCTTTAATTGATTCATTAACATCAACCTTAGGTTAATTTTTTTTACCTTGAGATTTTCTACATCATGAGTAATTCTATCAATGCTTCTAGGCATATCATCAATCTTATTCAATTTTTCTTCTATCGTAGTATTGAAAACTTTTTGCGCATTCATAAATTCTTTAATATTACTCTCAAGATCAAAGGGCATCCTATTATTATTGTAAGAAGAATTACCATAGGGATTGCCATAATTATTAGAGGAATTTCCAGGAAAAGGCCTAGGATTAAAATTACCTCTATAAGCATTGTTATTAAAATTGTTTCGCGAGACAAAATTCACATCTACGGGATCACTATTTTTTGCTCAATCAAAGTAGACAAAGGCACATCATTAAGATCAATAGGAGCATTTTTTACTAGCAACCAACTTCATAAGAGCATCGACTTTTTCACTCAAAGTACTAATTTCTTCAACCGATATTAACTTTTTTACTATTAGGTGCTCTTTCGGTATGCCATTGTGAATAATTTGCCATAATATTATCAAGTAATTTAGTGGCTTCACCCAAAGTAATTTCCATAAAAGTACCACCCACGGTGGAATCCAAAAGATTTCTAGAAACAAAATTCAACCCCGCATATTTTTTTTGTATAATCATCCATAGATTTAAACCATGAGTAGGACAATTTCTTAACATTAATTTCATTCTTTCCCAAGATTGTGCAACATGTTCATGCTCAAGTTGCTTGAAATTAATGATTTGATTTCTAAGGGAAATAATTTTCACGGGCGGAAAATACTTAGTAATAAAAGCATCTTTGCACTTATTCCAAGAATCAATACTATTGCGAGGCAAAGATGAAAACCAAATTTTTGCACGATCACGCAAAGAGAAAGGAAATAATTTCAACTTCACAATATCATTGTCCACATCTTTTTTATTTTGCATATCACACAATTCTACAAAAGTGTTTAGATGGGACGCGACATCCTCATTAGGACTACCGGAAAATTGCTCTTTCATAACAAGATTCAACAAAGCAGCGTTAATATCATAAGACTCCACACTAGCGGCGGGAGGAGCAATCGGATTACTAATAAAATCATTATTATTAGTATTGGAAAAATCACACAATTTGGTATTTTCTTGAGACATCGTGACTACGCAAACAAGATCACACGCAAACAAAAGATCGAACGAGAAAAAGGAACGAAAAGAAGGCAAATATTTTTGTGCGTTTCGCAAAAACTTTTAGAAGTGGGGGAGATGAAAATGAGAGGCAAATGGCAAATAAAGTAAATTGCAAGGAGATGAGGTTTGAGATTGGGTACTTGATAGATCTGGACGTGATACTCCCCAGCAACGGCGCCAGAAATTCTTCCTGATTGCTTGTATCTGCGTTGGTATTTCCCCGAAGAGGAGTGGATGATGCAGCACATCAACTGTAAGTATTTCCCTTAGTTATGAAACCAATGTTATCAATCCAGTAGGAGGATCCACCCAAACTATGTAAGTAGTACCTGCACATGAATAACAAATACTTGCAACCCAGCGCGTAAGAGGGGTTGTCAATCCCTCCTTGGTATTGAGATAGATTAAATTGTATGAGATTGGTTGAATAGATCTAACAAAAGCACAAAATAAAATAAATAAAGAAAAAGTGCAGCAAGGTATTGTTGGATTTTTGGATTAATAGATCTGAAAAATAATATGATAGGAAATAGACCTGGGGGCAGTAGATTTCACTAGAGGCTTCTCTCAAGAAAATAGCATACGGTGGGTAAACAAATTACTGTTGGGCAATTGATAGAAAAGCAAATAATTATGATGATATCCAAGGCAATGATCATGTATATAGGCATCACATCCAAGATTAGTTGACCGAAACGATTCTGCATCTACTACTATTACTCCACACATCGACCTCTATCCAACATGCATCTAGTGTATTAAGTTCATGAAAAAACGGAGTAATGCAATAAGAACGATGACATGATGTAGACAAGATCTATTCATGTAGGAATAGACCCCATCTTTTTATCCTTAATGGCAATGATACATGCGTGTCATGTCTCTTTCTGTCACTGAGATTGAGCACCGCAAGATCGAACCCATCACAAAGCACCTCTTCCCATGGCAAGAAAAATCAATATAGTTGGCCAAATCAAACCAAAGTTTTGGAGAAGAAATATGAGGCTATAACAATCATGCATAAAAGAGTTCAGGGAAGACTCAAATAATATTCATAGATAGAACTGATCATAAATTCACAATTCATCGGATCCCAACAAACACACTGCAAAAAGTCATTTCATCAAATAGATCTCCAAGAACATCGAGGAGAACATTGTATTGAAGATCAAAAAGAGAGAAGAAGCCATCTAGCTACTGCCTACGGACCCATAGGTCTATGGTAAACTACTCACGCATCATCGGAGGGGCAATGGTGTTGAGGAAGAACCCCTCCGTGATTGTTGACCCCTCCGGCAGAGTGCCGGACCTCTAGATTTGATCTCGTGGTTCTGGAACTTGCGGCGGCGAAAACTATTTTTTCTCTACTCCTCTACGATTTCTGGAATATTAGAGTATTTATAGAGCTGAGAGGCGGTGGAGGGGGTGCCTGTGGGCCCCACTACCCACCAGGGCGCGCCAGGGGCTTCTCGCGCGCCCTAGTGCCTGGTGGGCCCCACAGGGCCCCTCTGGTGCACCTCCTGGGTGTCTTCTGGGCAGAAAAAAATTCTCCAAAATGTTTTGCTGCAATTGGACTTCGTTTGATATGGATATTCTGCGAACTAAAAAAACAAGCAAAAAACAGCAACTGGCACTGGGCACTATGTCAATAGGTTAGTCCCAAAAAATGATATAAATTTGCTATAAAATGAATATAAAGCATCCAAGATTGATAATATAACAACATGGAACAATAAAAAATTATAGATACGTTGGAGATGTATCAAGGTGGAAGTCATTCATGCGGATAACTCGGCTTGCATTGGTTTGGCTGGTGCATCGGTGGATTGGCAACTCACCAATGCAACTTGCTTAACGGCGCGCAACTTGTCAGTGTTTGATTTTCTCAGCGCGACCAAGAATGTTTCGTGCCCGTCTCTTTAAAGCCGAGTGAGTGCAATCGGCTCCAAGGTATCATATGTTTAAATGGATTCTAATTCCGAGTGGTTACATTTATTGAAAAGTTATGTCTATGCTTATATTATGCTTGCACAAAATTAAGACATCACCTAGTGCCGAGTGCTTGCATAGTAGCTTGTCAAACCGATGTGATCAAGTACATGTTGAATAGGCCAATTCTTAGTGGTAGAATTGGCAAGTGGGCTTATGCTTTAATTGAATATGATTTGGCTTATGAATCTCTAAAGTCCATGAAAGGCCAAATCGTTGCTTATTTTATTGTTGAACATTGGATTGATGACAAGCATGATGTTGCTATAAACCTTGTCTTATTAGTACCTTGGAGATTATATTTTGATGGTCCGGTTTGTAGCAATGGCCAAGGTGTTGGTATTGTCTATATGTCTCCTCATGGTGCTGTTTTTTAAGCCTCATGCCGCTTAGAATATTTTTGCACAAATAATCAAGCCGACTACGAAGCATTGTTATTCGGCCTGGAGATGTTGCTTTCTATAGGTGCTAAACATATTGAGGCCTTTGATAATTTGTTATTAGTAGTACAACAAATATACAAAGTTTTTCAGTCTTTGGACGAATCACTTAATGTTTATCTTGATAAATGTCTAATTTCTACATTGGATTGTTTTAGCATTGCTCATATATCTAGGCATGACAATTGGAGAGCAAATGAGTTGGCACAACAAGCATCCGGCTATCATGTTGATCATGGCATGTTTCATATTTCCCAAAGGCCGATGTCTACCCTTGCCAATATAGAGGCCGAACCAGAACCCACTGATTCGGCCATTAATAGAAAAAATCTAGTGCAGGTGACAATCCCGAATGGAGGAAGCCCATTGTTGATTACTTGTGCCATCCTAGTGAAAGGGTGGACAAGGCTATTCGGCGCATGCTTTGAAATATACAATAAGGGATGATGACCTTTATCGCTGAACAGTTGATGATTTTCTTTTAAAGTGCTTGGACGAGGACCAAGCAAGAGTTGCTATGGGAGAGGTACATGAAGGCATATGTGGCACTGATCAGTCGGCTTCCAAGATGAAATGGTTACTACGACGTGCTGGATTTTATTGGCCAACTATGACTAATGATTGCTTCAGATATTATAAAGGGTGTGAAGCATGTCAAAAGTTTGGTGATATTCAATTGGCTCCTGCTACTATGTTACATCCTATTATCAAGCCGTGGACTTTCAGAGGATGGGGTTTAGACTTTATTGGAGAAATTCATCCATCTTCCTCAAAGGGCATCGGTTCGTATTGGTGGCAACCGAATATTTCACTAAATGGTCTGAAGCAGTACCTCTCAAGAACATGACACATACAGAGGTAATTCAATTCATAACTGAGCACATTATTCATAGATTTGGCATTCCTCAAACGTTAACTACAGATCAAGGTTCATCTTTCATGTCGCACCAAGTCACAAAATTTGCCGAATCTTATAACATAAAGTTTCTCAATTCCTCTCCGTATTATGCCCAAGCTAATGGACAAGCTGCGTCTAGCAATAAAATTTCAATCAAGCTCATCAAGAATAAGATTGAGGATAATCCAAGGAGATGGCATGAGTTGTTGTCTGAAGCTTTGTGGGCACATAGAATCTCAAGGCATGGTGCTACAAAGGTGACTCCATATGAGCTGGTATATGGCCAAGAGGCTGTTTTACCAGTGGAAATAAATTTGAATGCTTTGAGAATAGCCAAACAAAATGATTTATCGGTAATAGACTTTTATAACTTGATGATGGACAATATTGATGAGGTTGCTGATAAACGTTTGGCTTCTTTGAAGGCCATAGAGAAAGACAATTTGAGAGTGGCAAGAGCTTACAATAAAAAAGTCAAGTTGAAGAATTTTGAAGTTGGCGATCTTGTCTCGAAAGTGATTCTGCCGATTGGTTCAAGAGATAGAAAATTCGGGAAGTGGTCTTCGAGTTGGGAAGGTCCTTTTAGGATTACAAGAGTAGTTCCCGGAAACTCATATTTGGCGGAATCTGTACAAGGGACATTCTTACCTCGAGCTCTCAATGGCAAGTACTTGAAGAAGTACCACCCGAGTGTGTGGCAAGAAGCCTAAGTACGCAATGGCCGATATACGATTATCGCTCTTAGCATAAACATGGCCGATACATAATTATTGCCCTGAGAGATATAAATGGCCGATGGAGTGTTGACATCGTCCTTAGAACAAAAACCGTGCATATTATTTTTCGGCATGCAAGCTTTGCCGAAAAACAGGGGGCATGTGTTGACATCAGATTTTGGCACAACATAAAAGGAAAATTAGATGGCCTCAAGTGAAAGGGTTTTCAACATGAAAAATTTCATGTCATCGAGTGGGACAACTTTGATGTTTAGGTTATCATCATCTGACCTCATCTTAGGGGCCAAAACTGTACTCCGAGCGACAGAATTTAGTGTTTCGAATGCTTTTCGGCCAATTACGCCTCCAAGACGACCTCGGATGAAGAAGCACTCTACATGGATTGTCTTTGTCTCGTCGTGGCAATCAATTTTTCAAATATAAATCATCTCAATCTGAGTTCGTATGCAAAAGTTACAGTCAGCACAGTGCGACCCGGCTAGAGATCAAAATATTACGCCTGACACCACACACATGTTGATGAGTGTCTGATGCAATGTGTGGGAAATTAGACCCTCGGGATTGCTTCGAATCGAAAAACCTTCAACATGAAAAAGTTTTGTCTCATCGAGCCGATCGATTTTCATATATAAATTGTTTCAATCCGAGATCGTATGCGACCTGGAGAGGAAGAACAATATCAGGCTAAATTTCCAATCGGGGAATCCAAGTGAAAAATTACCGTCCGAGTGAAAGATTACCATCTGAGTGAAAATATTACCATCTGAGTGAAAATATTGCCATCCGAGTGAAAGTTTGCCGTCCAAGTGAAAGATTGCCATCCAAGTGGAGAAATCTAATCATGCGATCCGAGTGAAGGACCCTAACATCCGAGTGGATGAATTCGAATCCGAGTGCTCCGACCAGAAGCTGAAGATGTGCCCGAAAGTTTATCAAGTGACCTCGGATGGAAAAGTGTTCAACATAGAAGTTGTGCGTATCATCGAAATGGTAAACTTTGGTTTCGGAATCATCTTCATCCGAGATAGTATGCGGCCTGCAACATTGCTACAGGACTCGGACAGTCCAGTCAGCTACATGACCGAGTCTGACTGGAGGTTAAAGATGGTCTCGTGAAGTATTGAAGATGGCCTTGTTTGGAAAAGTGATCAACATGAGAGTTGTTCCTCTCATTGTGGCGCACATATTTGATGTTCGGTCCATCTTGATCGGATGTCATCTGCAAATTCGACGGCCCGCGCAAGGAGCAAGACAGAAGTTTGGGCCAGATTCAGACTAAATCCGAGTTGGACTAGAACTAGGACTCTAGAACGTGAATTGATGTAATTTTTCATGTAAGGAAAGCCTAGATGAATCCTTTGCTTGTACGAGAAGTCCAGCCGCCTCTTATATATGTTGGATGTGACGGCTGATTGAACAACACACAATCGAACAAATCGATATACTAGTTTTTCATCTACGTTTTATCTCTCCACTGTTTTTCTATCTTGTTCTTCGCCGTTCCTCGAGTTTGAGAGTTGTGAATCCTAAGGCTCTAGGGGCGAGCAAATTGACCTAGGTCAGCCCATAGCCGCCGCACTCCCTGACGGGGTCCCTCCCGGGCGTGTGGGGTTTTGGGTCTTCAGAAGCACCCGCCGACTGTCCCGCGTATCTCGCTGTCGGTCGGGTCTCCTTTGACGTGAGCTACGGTGCATCACCCCCAGTGTCGAGGGTACACGTCATGTGTTCGTGTGTCAACACAAATTTAATCCTCAAGTGTTGTATACTTGTAGAACATGCACGACTGCTGCAAAATCCCAAAGCCGTCGCACGAACCCTCGACCACCCGCTGAAGTTTCCTAGCCCACAGACGTCCACCGATTTTGGCCGCCCCCACGACGACACCGCCGCCCCGCTTCCTGATTTTACCCCCATCTTTGCCACCGCCATGTCGCATCCCAATGTTGCCCCCCGTAACAGCCGTCACTGTCGCTGCCCCAATCCTGCTGCCACCATCACTTGCCATCGCCCGATGCGCCATCCCCCGATGCGCCATCTCCATCACCAAATATGTCCATTCTGACTGTGGGGTGCCCATTTCATCAACTGCCGCCGTCAACACCGTTTTGTCCGCTACAGTTGGGCTTCTCCGTCGGTTGTTCATTCGCCATGTAGAGCTTCTCTGTTGCCTCTCGTCGAGGATGCTGCCGCGTGATACGTCTCCGACGAATCTATAATTTTTGAATGTTTCATGATATTATATTATCAATCTTATATGCTTTATATGCAATTTTATATCATTTTTGGGAACTAACCTATTAACCAAGTGCCTAGTGCCAGTTGTTGTTTTCTGCATGTTTTAGGTTTACAGAAAATCCATACAAAACAGAGTCCAAACACGACGAAATTTTTTGATGATTTTTTCTGGACCAAAAAAGATCCTAGAAGCTTTGGAGGGAGTCCAGAAGCCAGACGAGGAGACGACAAGACAACAAGGCGCGCCCTCATGTCTTGTGGGCCCCTCGTGGATCCGTCTGACCTAATTCCAACACTATAAATTCTCAAATATTGAAAAAAACCCAGAAGCACTAACGAAACAATTTTTCCGCCATCGCAAATATATGTTCTTCCGCGATCCCATTTGGAGGCCTTCGCCGGTACTCTGCCGGAGGGGGAATCGATCACGGAGGGCTTCTACATCAACTTTGCTGCACCTTCGATGATGTGTGAGCAGGTTCCCACAGGACTTATGGGTCCGTCGCAGTAGTTAGATGGCTCTCTCTCTCTCTCTCTGATCCTCAATAGAATGTTATCTTCAGAGATCGATTTGATGTAATCTTTTTGTGGTGCATTTTTTGCATCCGATGAATTGTGGTTTATGATCAAATTGTTCATTGAAAGTAATTGAATTATTTCTGAACTTTATTGTGTGTGTGATGTTATAGCTTTGCATTTCTCTCCGATCTATCCCGTTTGGTTTGGCCAACTAGATTGATTTATCTTCAGTGGGAGAGGTGTTTTATGGAAGGTTCAATCTTGTGGTGTCCTCACTCTATGACAGGAAGGGTAGCGAGGCACATATTGTATTGTTGCTAATAAGGATAAAACGACGGGGTTTCATCATATTGTTTGGTTTTATTCTGTCAACATTCTTCATGCATTACAATGTTTGTCATGAACTTAATACCTAGAGAGGCAAGCATAAAAGCACCCTCCAAGTGGAGTAATAGAAGTAGATGCATAATCGTTTCGGTCTACTTGTCATGAACGTAATGCCTATGTACTTGTTGGAGAACGTTGCATGGGAAACAAAAAATTTCCTACGCTCACCAAGATCAAGCTAGGAGATGGACATCTACGAGAGGAGAGATTGCATCTACATACCCTTGTAGATCGCTAAGCGGAAGCGTTAAGAAACATGGTTGATGTAGTCGAACGTCTTCGCGATCCAATCATGATCCGTCCCGCAAACTCCCGATCCAAGTGCCGAACGGACGACACCTCCATGTTCAACACATGTACGGCTTGATGACACCTTCACCTCCTCGATCCAGCGAGCGATGGTGAAGTAGTAGCTCGAGTCCTTCGGCAGCACAGCGGCGTGGTGGCGGTGGTGGTGGAGAAATCTCGGCAGAGCTTCGCTAAGCACTATAGAGAAGAAGATGGCTACGAGGGAGAGGGAGGGCAGCGCCGTGGCATAGATGGGGTGCTGCTGCCCTCCCTCTACCCCTCTATATATAGGGGGAAGGGAGGAGGAGGGGGCGCCCTAGATCCCATCTAGGGAGCAGCGGCCAAGGCAGATGGGGGCGCCCCCTAGGGAAACCCTAGGGTGGCTTGCCCCCCAAGCCAGGTGGAGGGAACCCTAGAGGGGGCGCCCCACCTCTCCTGGTTACGTGAGATGGGGTGAGGGGGGCGCACAGCCCCTTAGTGGGCTGGTTTTCCCCCTCCCCTTCGGCCATGAGGCCCCACAACACTTGCCGGGGCCCCCAAAACCCCTTTCGATCATGCTGGTCATCACCCGGTACCCCCGGAACAATTCCGGACTCCAATACCCTTCATCCAATATATCAATCTTCACCTCCAGACCATTCCGGAGTTCCTCGTCACATTCGCGATCTCATCCGGGACTCCTAACAACCTTCGGTAACCACCATAATGACTCAACTATACTTATATCGTCACCAAACATTAAGTGTGTAGACCCTGCGGGTTCGAGAACTATGCACACATGACCAAGACACCTCTACGGTTAATAACCAATAGCGGGACCTGGATGTCCATATTGGTTCCCACATATTCTACGAAGATCTTATCGGTCGAACCTCGATGTCAAGGATTCAGCCAATCCCGTATGCAGTTCCCTTTGTCTATCGGTATGTTACTTGCCCAAGATTCGATCGTCGGTATCTCCATACCTAGTTCAATCTCATTACCGGCAAGTCTCTATACTCATTCCGTAATACAAGATCCCGTGGCTAACTCATTAGTCACATTGCTTGCAAGCTTCTTGTGATGTTGTATTACTGAGTGGGCCCTGAGATACCTCTCCGTCATACGGAGTGACAAATCCCAGTCTTGATCCATGCCAACTCAACAGACACCCTCGGAGATACCTGTAGAGCACCTTTATAGTCACCTAGTTACATTGTGATGTTTGGTACACACAAGGTACTCATCCGGTGTCAGTGAGTTGCATGATCTCATGGTCATAGGAACATATACTTGGCATGCAGAAAATGATAGCAATAAACTTGATACGATCATATGCTACGTTCATAGTTTGGGTCTTGTCCATCACATCATTCTCCTAATGATGTGATCAACGAGCTAGTCTAGTAGAGGCTCACTAGGAACACGTTGTTGTCTATGTATCCACACATGTATCTGAGTTTCTGATCAATATAATTCTAGCATGGATAACAAACGATTATCATGAACAAGGAAATATGATAATAACCAATTTATTATTACTGCTAGGGCATATTTCCAACAGTCTCCCACTTCCACTAGAGTCAATAATCTAGTTCACATCACCATGTGATTAACACCAAATGAGTTCTGGGGTTTGATCATGTTATGCTTGTGAAAGAGGTTTTAGTCAACGGGTCTGCAACATTTAGATCTGCGTGTACTTCGCAAATCTCTATGTCATATTGTAGATGCTGCTACCACACTCCACTTAGAGCTATTCCAAATGGCTGCTCCACTATATGCATCCGGTTTGCTACCGAGACTCATCCGGATTGGTGTTAAAGCTTACATCGACGTAACCCTTTATGCCAAACTCTTTATCATCTCCATAACCGAGAAACATTTCCTTATTCCTCTAAGGATAATTTTGGCCGCTGTCCAGTGATCCACTCCTGGATCACTCTTGTACCCCCTTGCCAGACACGTGGCAAGGCACACATCAGGTGCGGTACACAGCATGGCATACCGTATCGAGCCTATGGCTGAGGCATATGGGACGACCTTCGTCCTTTTTCTTTCTTCTACTATGGTTGAGCTTTGAGTCTTACTCAACTACACACCTTACAACTCAGGCAAGAACTCCTTCTTTGACTGATCCATTTTGAACTCCTTCAAAATCATGTCAAGGTATGTGCTCTGTGAAAGTCTTATCAGGCATCTTAATCTATCTCTATAGATCTTGTTGCCCAATATGTAAGCAGCTTTACCCAGGTCTTCCGTTGAAAAACTCCTTTCAAACAACCCTTTATGCTTTCCAGAAATTCTACATCATTTCCGATCAACAATATGTCATCCACATATACTTATCAGAAATGTTGTAGTGCTCCCACTCACTTTCTTGTAAATACAAGTTTCTTGCAAACTTTGTATAAACCCAAAAGCTTTGATCATCTCATCAAGCGTATGTTCCAACTCCGAGATGCTTGCTCCAGTCCATAGAAGGATCGCTACAGCTTGCATACCTTTTAGCATCCTTAGGATCGACCAAACCTTCTGGTTGTATCACATACAACCTTTCCTCATGGAGACCGTCAAGGAAACTTTCTTTTGACATCCATCTGTCAGCTTTCGTAATTGAAAATGCAGCAACTGCTAACATAATTCCAACAGACTTTAGCATTGCTATGAGTGACAAAGTCTCATCATAGTCAACTCCTTGAACTTGTCGGAAACTTCTTTGCGACAAGTCGAGCTTCATAAATGGTGACATTACCATCAGTGTCTGTCTTCTTCTTAAAGATCCATTTATTCTCAATGGCTTGCCGACCATCGGGCAAGTCCACCAAAGTCCATACTTTGTTCTCATACATGGATCCTATCTCGGATTTCATGGCTCCTAGCCATTTGTTGGAATCCAGGCCCATCATCGCTTCTCCATAGCTCGTAGGTTCACTGTTGTCCAACATCATGACCTCTATGACAGGGTAATTGTACCACTAAGAAGTTGTACGTAGCCTTGTTGACCTACGAGGTTCGACAGTAACTTGATCCGAAGCTTCATGATCATCATCATCAGCTTCCTCTTCAACTGACGTAGGTGCCACAGAAACATCTTTCTTTGCTGCGCTACTCTCTGGTTGAAGTAAAGGTTCAACAACCTTATCAAGTTCTATCCTCCTCCCACTCAATTCTTTCGAGAGAAACTCTTTCTCGAGAAAGGACCCGTTCTTAGTGACAAACACTTTGCCCTTGGATCTGAGATAGAAGGTATACCCAACCGTCTCTTTTGGGTATCCTATGAAGACACATTTGTCCGCTTTGGGTTCGAGCTTTTTGGCTGAAGCCTTTTGACATAAGCATCGCAGCCCCAAACCTTAAGAAACGACAACTCGGGTTTCTTGCCAAACCACAGTTCATACGGTGTCGTCTCCACGGACTTAGATGGTGCCCTATTTAAAGTGAATGTAGATGTCTCTAATGCATAACCCCAAAACGATAGTGGTAGATCGGCAAGAGACATCATAGAATGCACCATATCCAATAAGGTACGATTACGACGTTCGGACACACCATTACGTTGTGGTGTTCAGGTGGCGTCAACTGTGAAACAATTGCACATTGTCTTAAGTGATTGCCAAACTCATAACTCAGATATTCTCCCCCTCGATCGGATTGTAGGAATTTAATCTTCTTGTTACGATGATTCTCAACTTCACTCTGAAATTGCTTGAACTTTTCAAACGTTTCAGACTTATGCTTTATTAAGTAAATATACCCATATCTACTCAAATCATCGGTGAAGGTGAGGAAATAACAATATCCACTGCACGCGTCAACACTCATCGAACTGCACACATCGGCATGTATGATTTCCAACAGGTCACTTGCCCGTTCCATTGTTCCGGAAAACGGGGTTTTAGTCATCTTGCCAATGAGGCATGGTTCACATTTGTCAAGTGATTCAAAATAAAGTGACTCCAAAAGTCCATCAGCATGGAGTTTGTTCATGCGCTTTACACCAATATGACATAAGCAGCAGTGCCACAAGTATGTGGTACTATCATTATTAACTTTGCATCTTTTGGCATCAATATTATGGACATGTGTATCACTACGATCGAGATTCAATAAACCATTCACATTGGGTGCATGACCATAAAAGGTATTATTCATGTAAACAGAATAACCATTATTCTCTGACTTAAATGAATAACCACATTACAATAAACACGATCTCATCATGTTCATGCTCAACACAGACACCAAATAACATTTATCTAGGTTTAACACTAATCCCGAAGGTAGAGTGAGCGTGCGATGGTGATCACATCAACCTTGGAAACACTTCCAACACACATCGTCACCTCGCCCTTAGCTAGTCTCCGTTTATTCCGCAACTTTTATTTCGAGTTACCAATATTAGCAACTGAACTGGTATCTAATACCCAGGTGCTACTAGGAGTACTAGTAAGGTACACATCAATAACATGTATATCAAATATACTTTTGTTGAAATTGCCAGCCTTCTTATCTACCAATTATTTGAGGCAGTTCCACTACCAGTGACCGTTCCCCTTACAATAGAAGCACTTAGTCTCAGGTTTGGGTTCTTGGGTTTCTTCACTGGAGCGGCAACTGGCTTGCCATTCATGAAGTTTCCCTTCTTGCCCTTGCCCTTCTTGAAACCAGTGGTCTTGTTAGCCATCAACACTTGATGCTCCTTCTTGATTTCTACCTTCGCGGCCTTAAGCACTGCGAACAGCTCCGGGATCATCTCCATCCCTTGCATGTTATAGTTCATCACGAAGCTATGGTAGCTTGGTCATAGTGACTGGAGAACTGTGTCAATCACTATCTTATCTGGAAGAGTAACTCCCACTTGATTCAAGCGATTATCGCACCCAGACATTCTGAGCACATGCTCACTGGCTGAGCAATTCTCCTCCATCTTGTAGGCAAAGAACTTGTCAGAGGTCTCATACCTCTCAACACGGGCATGAGCCTAAAATATCAATTTCAAATCTTGGAACATCTTATATGTTCCATGGCGTTCAAAACACCTTTGGAGCCCCGATTCTAAGCCGTAAAGCATGGTGCACTAAACTATCAAGTAGTCATCAGAACGTGTCTGCCAGATGTTCACAACATCCATAGACGACGCTAGAGGGGTTGGCACACCGAGCGGCGCATCAAGGACATAAGCCTTCTGTGCAGCAGTGAGGACAATCCTCAGACTACAGCCCTAGTCCGCATAATTGCTTACAATATCTTTCAACTTAGTCTTTCTCTAGGAACGTATTAAAACAGGGAGCCACAACGCGAGCTACTGATCTACAACATAATTTGCAAAGACAACTTAGACAATTTTTCATGATAATGAGTTCAATGAATCATATTACTTAAGAACTCCCACTCAAATCAACATCCCTCCGGTTGTACGAGTGTAACACGATCCAAATTCACCAACCCAAGTCCGATCATCACGTGAGATGAGGTGGTTTCAATGGTGAATATCTCCATGTTGATCATATCTACTATATGACTCATGTTCGACCTTTCAGTCTCTTGTGTTCCGACGCCATGTCTGTACATGCTAGGCTCATCAAGTTTAACCCAAGTGTTCCACATGTGCAAAACTGGCTTGCACCCGTTGTATGTGAACGTAGAGTCTATCACACCCATCATCACGAGGTGCTTCGAAACGACGAACTTTCGCAATGGTGCACACTTGGGGAGAACACAATTTTATCTTGAAATTTTAGTGAGGGACCACCTTATAATGTTACCGTCGTCCTAAGCAAAATAAGATGCATAAAAGGATTAACATCACATGCAAATCATAAGTGACATGATATGGCCATCAACTTGTGCTTTTGATCTCCATCTCCAAAGCACCGGCATGATCTCCATCATCACCGGCATGACACCATGATCTCCATCATCATGCCACCATCGGGGTTGTCACGCCAAGCATGCTTCTACTACTATTGCTACCGCTTAGCGATAAAGTAAAGCATTACATAGCGCTTAATGATTGACACGCAGGTCATACAATAATTAAAGACAACCCTATGGCTCCTGCCGGTTGCCGTATACATCAACATGCAAGTCGATATAAACTATTACAAACATGATCATCTCATACATCAAATATATTTCATCATGTCCTTGGCCATATCATATCACAACATACCCTGCAAAAACAAGTTAGACGTCCTCTGATTGTTGTTGCATGTTTTACGTGGCTGCTATGGGTATCTAGCAAGAACGATTCTTACCTACGCAAAGCCACAACGGCGATATGCAAGTTGCTATTTAACCTTCTACAAGGACCGCCTTTGTCGAATCCGATTCAACTAAGGTGGGAGAGACAGACACCCGCCAGCCATCTTTATGCAACAAAGTCACATGTCTGTCGATGGAACCGGTCTCATATACGTGGACATGTAAGGTTGGTCTGGGCCGCTTCATCCCACAATACCGCCGAATCAAGAAAAGACCAAGGAAGGAAGCAATCTGAATATCAACGCCCACAAACTCTTTTGTGTTCTACTCGCTATGTCATCTACGCATAGACCTAGCTCATGATGCCACTGTTGGAGAATGTTGCATGGGAAACAAAAATTTTCCTACGCTCACCAAGATCAATCTAGGAGATGGACATCTACGAGAGGAGAGATTGCATCTACATACCCTTGTAGATCGCTAAGCGGAAACATTAAGAAATGCAGTTGATGTAGTCGAACGTCTTCGCGATCCAATCATGATCCGTCCCGTGAACTCCCGATCCAAGTGCCGAACGGACGGCACCTCCGCATTCAACACACGTATGGCTTGATGACGCCTTCACCTTCTCGATCCAGCGAGCGATGGTGAAGTAGTAGCTCGAGTCCTCCGGCAGCACGACGACGTGGTGGCGGTGGTGGTGGAGAAAGCTCGGCAAAGCTTCGCTAAGCACTATAGAGAAGAAGATGGCTACGAGGGAGAGGGAAGGCAATGCCGTGGCATAGATGGGGTGCAGCTTACCTCCCTCTACCCCTCTATATATAGGGGGAAGGGAGGAGGAGGGGGCGCCCTAGATCCCATCTAGGGAGTGGCGGCCAAGGCAGATGGGGGCGCCCCCTAGGGAAACCCTAGGGTGGTTTGCCCCCCAAGTCAGGTGGAGGGAACCCTAGAGGGGGTGCCCTACCTCTCCTGGTTACGTGAGATGGGGTGAGGGGGGCGCATAGCCCTTTAGTCGGCTGCTTTGCCCCCTCCCCTTTGGCCCATGAGGCCCCCCAACACTTGCCGAGGCCCCTGAAACCCCTTTCGGTCATGCCGTTCATCACCCCGTACCCCCGGAACAATTCCGGACTCCAATACCCTTCGTCCAATATATCAATCTTCACCTCCAGACCATTCCGGTGTTCCTTGTCACATTCGGATCTCATCCAGGACTCCGAACAACCTTCGGTAACCACCATAATGACTCAACTATACTTATATCGTCACCAAACGTTAAGTGTGTAGACCCTGCGGGTTCGAGAACTATGCACACATGACCTCTCCGGTTAATAACCAATAGCGGGACCTGGATGTCCATATTTGTTCCCACATATTCTACGAAGATCTTATCAGTCGAACCTCGATGTCAAGGATTCAGCTAATCCCGTATGCAGTTCCCTTTGTCTATCGGTATGTTACTTGCCCGAGATTCGATCGTCGGTATCTCCATACCTAGTTCAATCTCATTACCGGCAAGTCTCTTTACTCGTTCCGTAATACAAGATCCCGTGGCTAACTCATTAGTCACATTGCTTGCAAGTTTCTTGTGATGTTGTATTACCGAGTGGGCCCTGAGATACCTCTCCGTCATACGGAGTGACAAATCCAAGTCTTGATCCATGCCAACTCAACAGACACCCTCGAAGATACCTATAGAGCACCTTTATAGTCACCCAGTTACGTTGCGACGTTCGGTACACACAAGGTACTCCTCCGGTGTCAGTGAGTTGCATGATCTCATGGTCATAGGAACATATACTTGACATGCAGAAAACGATAGCAATAAACTTGATACGATCATATGCTACGTTCATAGTTTGGGTCTTGTCCATCACATCATTCTCCTAATGATGTGATCCCGTTATCAAATGACAACTCATGTCTATGGATAGGAAACCATAGCCATCTTTGATCAACGAGCTAGTCTAGTAGAGGCTCACTAGGGACACGTTGTTGTCTATGTATCCACACATGTATCTGAGTTTCCGATCAATATAATTCTAGCATGGATAATAAACGATTATCATGAACAGGGAAATATGATAATAACCAATTTATTATTGCCTCTAGGGCATATTTCCAACAGTCTCCCACTTGCACTAGAGTCAATAATCTAGTTCACATCACCATGTGATTAACACCCAATGAGTTCTGGGGTTTCATCATGTTATGCTTGTGAGAGAGGTTTTAGTCAACGGGTCTGCAACATTTATATCCGCGTGTACTTCGCAAATCTCTATGTCATATTTTAGATGCTGCTACCATGCTCCACTTGGATCTATTACAAATGGCTGCTCCACTATACGTATCCGGTTTGCTACCGAGACTCATCCGGATTGGTGTTAAAGCTTGCATCGATGTAACCCTTTACGCCGGACTCTTTATCACCTCCATAACCGAGAAACATTTCCTTATTCCTCTTAGGATAATTTTGACCGATGTCCTGTGATCCACTTCTGGATCACTCTTGTACCCCCTTGCCAGACACGTGGCAAGGCAAATATCAGGTGCGGTACACAACATGGCATACCGTATCGAGCCTATGGCTGAGGCATAGGGGACGACCTTCGTCCTTTTTCTTTCTTCTGCCGTGGTAAAGCTTTGAGTCTTACTCAACTTCACACCTTACACCTCAGGCAAGAACTCCTTCTTTGACTGATCCATTTTGAACTCCTTCAAAATCATGTCAAGGTATGTGCTCTGTGAAAGTCTTATCAGGCATCTTGATCTACCTCTATAGATCTTGTTGCCCAATATGTAAGCAGCTTTACCCAGGTCTTCCTTTGAAAAACTCCTTTCTAACAACCCTTTATGCTTTCCAGAAATTCTACATCATTTCCGATCAACAATATGTCATCCACATATACTTATCAGAAATGTTGTAGTGCTCCCACCCACTTTCTTGTAAATACAAGTTTCTTGCAAACTTTGTATGAACCCAAAAGCTTTGATCATCTCATCAAGCGTATGTTCCAACTCCGAGATGCTTGCTCCAGTCCATAGAAGGATCGCTGGAGCTTGCATACCTTTTAGCATCCTTAGGATCGACAAAACCTTATGGTTGTATCACATACAACCTTTCCTCACGGAGACCATCAAGGAAACTTTCTTTTGACATCCATCTGCCATATTTCGTAATTGAAAATGCATCAACTGCTAACATAATTCCAACAGACTTTAGCATCGCTATGAGTGAGAAAGTCTCATCATAGTCAACTCCTTGAACTTGTTAGAAACTTCTTTGCGACAAGTCGAGCTTCATAAATGGTGACATTACCATCAGCGTCTGTCTTCTTCTTAAAGATCCATTTATTCTCAATGGCTTGCCGACCATCGGGCAAGTCCACCAAAGTCCATACTTTGTTCTCATACATGGATCCTATCTCGGATTTCATGGCTCCTAGCCATTTGTTGGAATCCGGGCCCATCATCGCTTCTCCATAGCTCGTAGGTTTACCGTTGTCCAACAACATGACCTCTAAGACACGGTAATTGTACCACTCAGAAGTTGTACGTACCCTTGTTGACCTATGAGGTTCGACAGTAACTTGATCCGAAGCTTCATGATCATCATCATCAGCTTCCTCTTCAACTGACGTAGGTGCCACAGAAACATCTTTCTATGCTGCGCTACTCTCTGGTTGAAGTAAAGGTTCAACAACCTTATCAAGTTCTATCTTCCTCCCACTCAATTCTTTCAAGAGAAACTCTTTCTCGAGAAAGGACCCGTTCTTAGCGACCAACACTTTGCCCTCGGATCTGAGATAGAAGGTATACCCAACTGTCTCTTTTGGGTATCCTATGAAGACGCATTTGTCCGCTTTGGGTTCGAGCTTTTTCGGCTGAAGCCTTTTGACATAAGCATCGCAGCCCCAAATCTTAAGAAACGACAACTCGGGTTTCTTGCCAAACCACAGTTCATACGGTGTCGTCTCCACGGACTTAGATGGTGCCCTATTTAAAGTGAATGTAGATGTCTCTAATGCATAACCCCAAAACGATAGTGGTAGATCGGCAAGAGACATCATAGAACGCACCATATCCAATAAGGTACGATTACGACGTTCGGACACACCATTACGCTGTGGTGTTCCAGGTGGCGTCAACTGTGAAACAATTGCACATTGTCTTAAGTGATTGCCAAACTCATAACTCAGATATTCTCCCCCTCGATCGGATCGTAGGAATTTAATCTTCTTGTGACGATGATTCTCAACTTCACTCTGAAATTGCTTGAACTTTTCAAACGTTTCAGACTTATGCTTTATTAAGTAAATATACCCATATCTACTCAAATCATCGGTGAAGGTGAGGAAATAACGATATCCACTGCACGCGTTAACACTCATCGGACCGCACACATCAGCATGTATGATTTCCAACGGGTCAATTGCCCGTTCCATTGTTCCGGAGAACGGGGTTTTAGTCATCTTGCCAATGAGCCATGGTTCACATGTGTCAAGTGATTCAAAATCAAGTGACTCCAAAAGTCCATCAGCATGGAGTTTCTTCGTGCGCTTTACACCAATATGACTTAAGAAGCACTTGTATTCGAGCCCTCGAGGCTCCAACATCTAGTTTCATACCTCTCAACACGGGCATGAGCCTAAAATATCAATTTCAACTCTTGGAACATCTCATATGTTCCATGGCGTTCAAGACGCCTTTGGAGCCCCGATTCTAAGCCGTAAATCATGGTGCACTAAACTATCAAGTAGTCATCAGAACGTGTCTGCCAGGTGTTCACAACATCCATAGATGATGCTAGAGGGGTTGGCACACCGAGCGGCGCATGAAGGACATAAGCCTTCTGTGCAGCAGTGAGGACAATCCTCAGACTACAGCCCTAGTCCGCATAATTGCTTACAATATCTTTCAAGTTAGTCTTTCTCTAGGAACGTATTAAAACAGGGAGCCACAACGCGAGCTATTGATCTACAACATAATTTGCAAAGACAACTTAGACTATTGTTCATGATAATGAGTTCAATTAATCATATTACTTAAGAACTCCCACTCAAATCAACATCCCTCCAGTTGTCCGAGTGTAACCCGATCCAAATTCACCAACCCAAGTCCGATCATCACGTGAGACGAGGTGGTTTCAATGGTGAACATCTCCATGTTGATCATATCTACTATATGACTCATATTCGACCTTTTGGTCTCTTGTGTTCCGAGGCCATGTCTGTACATGCTACGCTCATCAAGTTTAACCCAAGTGTTCTGCATGTGCAAAACTGGCTTGCACCCGTTGTATGTGAACGTAGAGTCTATCACACCCGATCATCATGTGGTGCTTCGAAATGATGAACTTTCGCAACGGTGCACACTTGGGGAGAACACAATTTTATCTTGAAATTTTAGTGAGGGATCACCTTATAATGCTACCATCGTCCTAAGGAAAATAAGATGCATAAAAGGATTAACATCACATGCAAATCATAAGTGACATGATATGGCCATCAACTTGTGCTTTTGATCTCCATCTCCAAAGCACTGGCATGATCTCCATCATCACCGGCATGACACCATCATCTCCATCATCATGCCGCCATCGGGGTTGTCATGCCAAGCATGCTTCTACTACTATTGCTACCGCTTAGCAATAAAGTAAAGCATTACATAGCTCTTAATGATTGACACGCAGGTCATACAACAATTAAAGACAACCCTATGGCTCCTGCCGGTTGCCGTATGCATCAACATGCAAGTCGATATAAACTATTACAAACATGATCATCTCATACGTCAAATATATTTCATCATGTCCTTGGCCATATCATATCACAACATACCCTGCAAAAACAAGTTAGACGTCCTCTAATTGTTGTTGCATGTTTTACGTGGCTGCTATGGGTATCTAGCAAGAATGATTCTTACCTACGCAAAGCCACAACGGTGATATGCAAGTTGCTATTTAACCTTCTACAAGGACCGCCTCTGTCAAATCCAATTCAACTAAGGTGGTAGAGACAGACACCCGCCAGCCATCTTTATGCAACAAAGTCACATGTCTGTCGATGGAACCGGTCTCATGTACGTGGACATGTAAGGTTGGTCCGGGCCGCTTCATCCCACAATACCGCCGAATCAAGAAAAGACCAAGGAAGGAAGCAATCTGAATATCAACGCCCAAAAACTCCTTTGTGTTCTACTCGTGATGTCATCTACGCATAGACCTAGCTCATGATGCCACTGTTGGAGAACGTTGCATGGGAAACAAAAAAATTCCTATGCTCACCAGGATCAATCTAGGAGATGGACATCTACAAGAGGAGAGATTGCATCTACATACCCATGTAGATCGCTAAGCTAAAGCATTAAGAAATGTAGTTGATGTAGTCGAATGTCTTCGCGATCCAATCACGATCCGTCCCGTGAACTCCCGATCCAAGTGCCGAACAAACATCACCTCCGCGTTCAACACACGTACGGCTTGATGACGCCTTCACCTCCTCGATCCAGCGAGTGATGGTGAAGTAGTAGCTCGAGTCCTCCGGCAGCACGACGACGTGGTGGCGGTGGTGGTGGAGAAAGCTCGGCAAAGCTTCGCTAAGCACTATAGAGAAGAAGATGGCTACGAGGGAGAGGGAGGGCAGCGCCGTGGCATAGATGGGGTGCGGCTGCCCTCCCTCTACCCCTCTATATATAGGGGGAAGGGAGGAGGAGGGGGCGCCCTAGATCCCATCTAGGGAGCGGCGGCCAAGGCAGGTGGAGGCGCCCCCTAGGGAAACCCTAGGGTGGCTTGCCCCCCAAGCCAGGTCTAGGGAACCCTAGAGGGGGCGCCCCACCTCTCCTGGTTATGTGAGATGGGGTGAGGGTGGCCCACAGCCCCTTAGTGGGCTGGTTTGCCCCCTCCCCTTTGGCCCATGAGGCCCCCCAACACTTGCCGGCGCCCCCGAAACCCCTTTCGGTCATGCTGGTCATCACCCGGTACCCCCGGAACAATTCCGGACTCCAATAGCCTTTGTCCAATATATCAATCTTCACCTATGGACCATTCCAGAGTTCCTTGTCACGTCCGAGATCTCATCCGGGACTCCGAACAACCTTCGTTAACCACCATAATGACTCAACTATACTTATATCGTCACCAAACGTTAAGTGTGTAGACCCGGCGGGTTTGAGAACTATGCACACATGACCTCTACGGTCAATAACCAATAGCGGGACCTGGATGTCCATATTGGTTCCCACATATTCTATGAAGATCTTATCGGTCAAACCTCGATGTCAAGGATTCATCTAATCCCGTATGCAGTTCCCTTTGTCTATCGGTATGTTACTTGCCCGAGATTCGATCATCGGTATCTCCATATCTAGTTCAATCTCGTTACCGGCAAGTCTCTTTACTCATTCCGTAATACAAGATCCCGTGGCTAACTCATTAGTCACATTGCTTGCAAGCTTCGTGTGATGTTGTATTACCAAGTGGGCCCTGAGATACCTCTCCGTCATACGGAGTGACAAATTCCAGTCTTGATCCATGACAACTCAACAGACACCCTCGGAGATACCTGTAGAGCACCTTTATAGTCACCCAATTACGTTGCAATGTTTGGTACACACAAGGCACTCCTCTGATGTCAGTGAGTTGCATGATCTCATGGTCATAGGAACATATACTTGACATGCAGAAAACGATAGCAATAAACTTGATACGATCATATGCTACGTTCATAGTTTGGGTCTTGTCCATCACATCATTCTCCTAATGATGTGATCCCATTATCAAATGACAACTCATGTCTATGGCTAGGAAACCATAGCCATCTTTGATCAACGAGCTAGTCTAGTAGAGGCTCACTAGGGACACGTTGTTGTCTATGTATCCACACATGTATCTGAGTTTCCGATCAATACCATTCTAGCATGGATAATAAACGATTATCATGAACAGGGAAATATGATAATAACCAATTTATTATTGCCTCTAGGGCATATTTCCAACAGTACGGATCATGCCATGAATAACATCATAACTATGCAATTTTCTATCAATTGCCCAACAATAATTTGTTTACCCACCGTATGCTATGTTCTTGAGAGAGATGCCTCTAGTGAAAGCTATGGCCCCAGGGTCTACTTTCATCATATTACTAAAACCCTAAATACCTTGCTGCAATTTATTTACTTTTATTTTACTTTGCAATTTATATATCTCCTACTATCAGATTTGATCCTTGCAATTAACGAATACAAGGGGATTGACAACCCTCTAGCCCGCGTTGGGTGCAAGTATTTGATCATGTGTGTGTAGTAATGCTAAAGGTCGTTTGCATGGATCTCCTATTGGTTCGATAAACCTTGGTTCTTTACTGAGGGAAATACTTTCTGTTACTATAATACTTCACCCTTCCTCTTTGGGGAAATCCCAACGCCTATCATAAATAGCAGAAGAATATCTGACGCCGTTGCCAGGGAGACTTCATCAAACAACTCAAGGTCCCTTCATACACATTATCATTTACTTGTTCTACTTTTTACTTGCTTTTATTTTCTTTTATTAGTCTCATTAAAAAAATCGAAAATACCAAAAATATCTTCTGTGCTATTTTGTCTAATACTTTGTCATGGATGCTATGTGTTCTACCCTCCCACTCCCTTGGCAGGTTTCTGCGATTTTTGTTTTTAAACAGTTACATAATGAATCTAGTGTGCTTGGCTTAGAATAACAGAAATTTATGAAAAATATACTCGCAAGCTGCATGTTAAAGCCCTACTTCAAAGCTTTTATGTTGGACTATGCACTCATCATATACGTCTCCTAGACTTGATATTTGAAGGAAATTTTGTTGATCATGACTTTTTTGATTCCTTTGAAATGCTAAAGGATATGTTAGGGGAACCAAGTAGAAAACTCCCAAATATAAACCTTGGAAAGTTTGAACAAGAATCTTTTGGACGTTTCACTCGTATAATAAACGAGGTCAAAAAGAGTAAATTGAGTGCATATCCTACTGGCAATACTCCTATGCCTTTTGGGAAGATAAGTGATAATAATACTTATGATAACACTTGAAACTACACATTACGCCTTGCTAGGGGAATAAAAAAATAGCGCTTGTTGGGAGGCAATCCAATAGTTATCTTTTTTTATTTTCTGTTTTGTTGTGATGACATGATTATTGCTACTTTGATGATTGTGTTTTTATCTTTTAATTAGTGTTTATGCCAAGTAAAGCCTTTGGGATGATTTGGATGATAGTTGAACTGATTCTGTGCAAAAAAAGAAACTTTTGCACCAAGTGCAGGAAGTTACATTTTTTACTGGAGCGTGATCTTGATCTGAAATTTTTACACAATATTTTGATACAAAGTGTCTACATTGTCCTAATTTTTCAGAATTTTTGGAGTTACAGGCATAGTGTGCTTGTTTTAATGATGCTATGGATTATATCGGGGGGTATAAGTCATGGAGAAGTTAAAATACAATAGGTATTATGCAAGAACAATTATGGATTGGTTTATAATAGCACCTAAGTCTATGGTTTACCGATTATACTAATGAATCTCACGAGGTTTTGTTGAGTTTTGGGTGATGAAGTTTTCAAGTTTTGGTTGAGTTAGCGATGGACAAAGGAATAAGGAGCGGCAAGACCCTAAGCTTGGGGATGCCCAAGGCACCCCAAGGTAATATTCAAGGAAGACCCAAGCGTCTAAACTTGGGGATGCTCCAGAAGGCATCCGCTCATTCATCCACAATTCATCGGTATAATTACTCGGAGCTATATGTTTATGATATGAGTTTTACTTGGAGAGTCTTCTGCTATAGTTTTATTTTGTTTGTTAGTTTGCCACAACCATTGTTTGCTGGACTCACCTTTTGAGAGAGGCACACATTCATCATAATTTGTTAGAATACTCTATGTGCTTCACTTATATCTTTAGAGCATGGCGGTTGTTTTATTTTATAGAAATGATTTGCACTCTCATGCTTCACTTATATCTTTTTGAGAGTCTTAAATAGGAAGTGGTAGCAGGCACGGGTTATGAGACTAGTCCGAGAATGATATGTATACAAGAGTGGTATAATAAAAGGTAGCTGCTAGGCGTCAGCCGACTCATTTTAGGAAAAGATCAGCCGGCTGGCCAGCCGTTGATTTCGGCCGCGTGATCCCGCCTATGTCATTCACAAAACGCCCACATCCGCTTGATTCCCTAAACCATGTCATCACAATACACCATTACTCTAGCCACCTGTACGTGCAACCCAAATTCTTCCTTCCCGTGTGGCATGCATAGCTCCGACGAGAAATGGTGTATGGTGTATTATGATGGTGTACGTGCAACCCACAATACACCATCACAATACCTGGCCACGACTTGTAGCACCAACTTTGGCTTGCACCACTAGCAATGCTCAGGTTGCAGAGCCATGTTGCCGGTCGTGTCATGGCAACGTCGGCAATCTCGCCATGCATCGTCCACAACTACAACACCGGCAAACTCCGGGATTGTAGCACCAGCAACAACACTCCTACGACCATCCCTTCAAGCATCAGTGATGCTCCGGTTTCTCGACAATGGCCCCACTGCAATACTAGTGGTGCTCCGTTGCAGCACCGGTGATGCTCCAGTGGCCCGGGGACGCTCCATTGCAACACCCATGACCTTTCGGTGACCTGATGATGCTCCGTTGTAACACCGACGATGCTCCGGCGGACAAGCGAGCTCCATTGCAGCACCAACGATGCTCCGGCGGACCAACGATGCTCCGGCGGACCGGCGAGCTCTGTTGTAGCAGTGATGATGCTTCGGCGGCCTGATGATGCTCCATTAACACACCGAGGATGCTTCGATGGCCCGGCGAGCTCCGTTACAGCACTGACGATTCTTCGGCAGCCCGACGATACTCCATTGCAGCATCGATGATGCTCCGACGGCCCGACGATGACCCATTTCAACATTGGTGATGCTCCGTTGTGATGCTCCATCACCCGATGTCGCTCCATTGCAGCACCCTCGAGGTTTCGATGGCCCGATGATGCTCCATTATAGCACAAACGATATTCCGACGGACCGCGTTGTCCCAGCATCGCTGACCACCAATGCGGCATAGCACCGAGACAACCTTGCAGCCCTCCGCAACAACATGCAGTAGACGTCCATGACCCTCACCTCACGGCGGCGTCTGGTATCACATCACCCTGCGGCAGCTCCCAACACTCCAGTGTCGCACGGACGATGGTACGAGTAGCCGGTCGCAGCATTAGCCATCTTTGCCCCAGCCAATTGCGCCTTATGTGAGTAGTAGTTTAAGTGCAACAAGCTAGCAAATACACTAGCAAATGGTGCGAAAAAAGAAACAAAGCCAAAAGAATCACGATAGCTAGTTGTAGGGACCAACCACATGCAAAGACGCATAGCGTGCTCATGCGCTCTGTGAACGAGTTGATCTGGTAATCGGACGACGTAACGGGCAGTTTACGCGTTGCCAGAAATCAGTCGGATGAATATAAGCATTTGTGATAATAAAACTTTCATGTAGATCAATGGATATGAAATGTGTGGTTTAATTATATTGATGTAGTAATATGAAGTGGTATTGGTTCATGGTCATTGGTTAGTAAAGATATCGATATTAAAGCTTGTTATGTATTACTCATTTAAGTGTGGGTCATGACATGATGGGTATGTTAGAGCATTTTTATTTCTGATTGAAATCCTTTGTGATGTTTGGATCAGGGCCGCGTGATGGTTAACTCCTACCAACCTCCCCCTAGGGGCATGCGAGTATTACTTTGCTTCGAGGGCTAATAAAACTTTCACAATAAGTATATGAGTTCTTTATGACTAATGTGAGTTCATGGACTAATACAACACTCCCACCTATCCACATATTGCTAGCCTCTTCGGTACCATGCATTGCCCATTATCACCTCAAGAATTGATGCCTTCGCTGGTGCATCCAAATCACGTGATATGATACGCTCTATCACACATAAGCCTCATTATATCCTTCCTCAAAACAGCCACCATACCTACCTATCATGGCATTTCCATAGCCATTCCGAGATATATTGCCATGCAACTTCCACGGTTACTATCCACATGACATGTGTGTTCATCATCAAATTGCTTTCCATGATCATATAGAGCTGACATGATATTTGTGGAAAATCCACCATTCATCATTGTAGTACATGTTATGCTAGATCATTGCACATCCTGTACACCGCCAAAGGCATTCATATAGAGTCATATTGTTTCAGTTTTATCGAGTTGGAAGTAAAAAGAAGTGTGATGATCATCATTACTAGAGCATTGTCCCAGTAAGGTAAAGAATGATGGAGACTGACGAGTCCTCAAAAAAGTGGGGATGGGGTTCATGATATTGTCCTAAAAAAGATAGAAAAGAAGAAAAAGTAAAAATAAATAAAAGTGAGAGAAAATGAGAGAAGGGACACTATCCTTTTACCACACTTGTGCTTCAAAGTAGCACCATGTTTTCATATAGAGAGTCGCCATGATTTGTCATTTTCATATACTAGTGAGAATTTTGACATTATAGAACTTGACTTGTATATTCCAATGACGGGCTTCCTCAAATGCTGAGGTCTTCATGAGCAAGCAAGTTGGATGCACACACACTAAGTTTTAGTAGTGAGCTTTCATACACTTATAACTCTAGTTCATCAGTTGCATGGCAATCCCTACTCCTTGCAGCGATATCGATTGAAAGGCCTCTCCATTGCCTATTGATCCACTGAGTTGATGCGAGACTTTCTCCACTTTTGTCTTCCCTTATACACCTCTACCAACATATTCTATTCCACCCGTAGTGCTAAGTCCATGTCCCACGCTCATATATTGAGTGAAGTTGAAAATGCTGAAGCGAGAAAAAGTATATACAATTGCTTGGTTTGACACTGGGGTGCTCATGATTTATACTTGTGTGAGGAAGACGGAGTCATGCCATGCTTACATAATTCAATAAGTAAGGATAACATTTGTTAAGCATGGTATATTTTGAAAAGTAATGATTATGTTCTAGTATTCATGATTATTATTTTGTTGATATCAATTTCTTAATCGTTTCTCAATATTCATACCGTAAAAGATTACATGATAAACATGCTAGGTAGCATTCAACATAAAAAAAATCTGGTTTTATCATTTACCTACTCGAGGACGAGCAGGAATTAAGCTTGGGGATGCTGATACGTCTCCGACGTATCTATAATTTTTGATTGTATAATTTTATATCATTTTTAAAACTAACCTATTAACCCAGTGACTAGTGTCAGTTGCTGTTTTCTGCATATTTTTGGTTTTATAGAAAATCCATACCAAACGAGTCCAAATACGACAGAACTTTTTGACATTTTTTTGTGAACCAAAAGAGACCCTAGAAGCTTTGGAGGGAGTCTAGACGTCAGACAAGGAGATGGCAAGACAATAGAGCACGCCTAGGGGGTAGACATGGCCTGATGTCTTGTGGGCCCCTCGTGGCTCCGTCTGGCCTAATTACATCGCTATAAATTCCCAAATATTGCAAAAACCTTAGAAGCACCAACGAAACAATTTTTCCGCCGCAAGTCTCTGTTCTTCCACGATCCCATCTGGAGGCCTTTGTCGGTACTCTACCAGAGGGGGAATCGGTCACGGAGGGCTTCTACATCAACCTTGATGCACCTCCGATGATGTGTGAGTAGTTCCCCACAGGACCTATGGGTCCATAGCACTAGCTAGATGGCCATCTCTCTCTTTTTGATCTTCAATACAATGTTCTCTTCGGAGATCAATTCAATGTAATCTTTTTGCGATGCGTTTGTTGGGATCCTATGAATTGTGGGTTTATGATCGGATTGTTCATTGAAAGTAAATGAATTATTTCTGAACTTTATTGTGTGTGATTTTTATAGCTTTGTATTTCTCTCCGATCTATCCGTTTGGTTTGGCCAACTAGAGTGATTTATCTTCAGTGGGAGAAGTGCTTTGTGGTTGGTTCAATCTTGCAGTGTCCTCACTCTGTGACAGGAGGGGTAGCGAGGCACATATTGTATAGTTGCTAATAAGGATAAAGCGACGGGGATTGATCATATTGCTTGGTTTTATTCTGTCTACACTATGTCATCATTCTTCATGCATTACTCTGTTTGTCATGAACTTAGTACCTACAGAGGCAAGCATAAAAGCACTCTCGAAGTGGAGTAATAGAAGTAGATGCATAATTGTTTCGGTCTACTTGTCACAGACGTAATGCCTATGTACTGATCATGCCATGAATAACATCTTAACTATGCGCTTTTCTATCAATTGTCCAACAGTAATTTGTTTACCCACCGTATGCTATGTTCATGAGAGATGTGCCTCTAGTGAAATCTATGGCCCCCCGAGTCTACTTTAATCATATTACTAAAACCCTAAATACCTTGTTGCAATTTATTTACTTTTATTTTACTTTGCAATTTATATATCTTCTACTATCATATTTGATCCTTGCAATTAACGAGTACAAGGGGATTGACAACCCTCTAGCCCGTGTTGGGTGCAAGTATTTGCTCTTGTGTGTGTAGGTACTGCTAAAGGTTGTTTGCGCGGATCTCCTATTGGTTCGATAAACCTTGGTTCTTTACTGAGGGAAATACTTTCTGTTACTATACTACTTCACCCTTCCTCTTCGGGGAAATCCCAATGCCTATCACAAGTAGCACTGTGAGCACCATGTTGTATCGCGGTGTTCCTCGCCGGGCGTCGGGCCACTTCACCGCCGAGATCACCTTTGAGGAGGGTGGAGGTGGATCGGCATCTTCGAGACCCCGAAGCTCGCCGCGACAATGCGGTGGTAGTTCGATATGGCCAGAGCCTGGCCGAGCTCAACTTCGCTAGATAGAGTGTCCTCGCCCCTCCCATGCGGGCCATGTCCCATGAGGAGAAGGCACACCATCAGGCCGAGGTGCAGCACGGTGCTGAGGCCAATGATTAGCTATACACGGCAAAAATCGCTCAGACTAATCTAGAACTTGTGGCAGCGGCGATTGCATTATACGCTGAGATGTACGCGGAGCACGGGAAGGAGGACAGGGAGAACCATCCCAGGATAGAGGCTGAGGTCGATGATCTATTTGACCAGCTCGGCATAATGGGATGACCCGATGAGGAGGAGGTGAAGTCGTCTACCGGTAATGACCATGAGGCAGGCCCCTCTGGCGGAGTGGCGATCGACATCGACTCGAACGATGATACCTTGTGCGCACAAAGATGCCTTCCGTGTGATGGTTGATAACCCACAAGTATAGGGGATCACAACAGTTTTTTAGGGTAGAGTATTCAACCCAAATTTATTGATTCGACACAAGGGGAGCCAAAGAATATTCACGAGTATTAGCAGCTGAGTTCTCAATTCAACCACACCTGAAAGACTTAATATCTACAACAAAGTTTTTAGTAGCAAAGTAGTATGGAAGTAACGGTGACGGTGACAAAAGTAACAGTAGCAGTTTTGTAGTGATTGTAACAGTAGCAACGGCAAACTAACTTAGCAAAGATCAATATGTGAAAAGCTCGTAGGCATCGGATCAGCGATGAATAATTATGTCGGATGGCAATCATCATGCAACAGTTATAACCTAGGGTGACACAGAACTAGCTCCAATTCATCAATATAATGTAGGCATGTATTCCGTATATAGTCATACGTGCTTATGGAAAAGAACTTGCATGACATGTTTTGTCCTACCCTCCCGTGGCAGCGGGGTCCTAATGGAAACTAAGGGATATTAAGGCCTCCTTTTAATAGAGAACCGGAACAAAGCATTAGCACTTAGTGAATACATGAACTCCTCAAACTACGGTAATCACCAGAAAGAATCCCAATTATTGTCACCTTGGGGTATGTGGATCATAACACGTAATAGGTGTCTACAACTTGCAAGATAGGATCAAGAACACACATATATTCATGAAAACATAATAGGTTCAGATCTGAAATCATGGCACTCGGGCCCTAGTGACAAGCATTAAGCATAGCAAAGTCATAGGAACATCAATCTTAGAACATAGTGGATACTAGGGATCAAACCCTAACAAAACTAACTCGATTACATGATAAATCTCATCCAACCTATCACCGTCCAACAAGCCTACGATGAAATTACTCACTCCCGGCGGTGAGCATCATGAAATTGGTGATGGAGGAAGGTTGGTGATGATGATGGCAACGAATCCCCCTCTCTGGAGCCTCGAACGGACTCCAGATCTGCCCTCCCGATGAAGAACAGGAGGTGGTGGCGGCTCCGTATCGTAAAATGCGATGAATCCTCTCTTCAATTTTTTTTCTCCCCGAATAGGGTTATATAGAGTTGGAGTTGAGGTCGGAGGAGATCCAGGGGCCCACAAGCCCTCTAGGCGCGCCCCAGGGGGGCGCCCCCCAGGCTTGTGGCCTCTGGGTGGACCCCCTCTGGATAATTCTTGCGCCAGTATTTTTTATATATTCCAAAAATATTCTCCGTAAATTTTCAGGTCAATCCGAGAACTTTTATTTCTGCACAAAAATAACACCATGGCAATTCTGCTAAAAACAACATCAGTCTGGGTTAGTTCCATTCAAATCATGCAAATTAGAGTCCAAAACAAGGGCAAAAGAGTTTGTAAAAGTAGATACGATGGAGACGTATCAATGGTTTATTGCAAAAGTGAGGAGGAGGAGTGCGATGATCTATCATAGTACTGTTTAGTTATCTAATGTGATGTTGTCTTAATGCGTAATGTTGAATGTTTCATCTTAGAGTTTAGTTTTCAGGATATGGAATAAACAATGCCTAAGTTTGAAAGTTTTAGGGCACCAGTTTTACATCATTTGTTACGACAGAAAATTCTCTGGTGCCTGCTACTTGTGAGCTGCGTTGGGATTTCCTCAAAGAGGAGAGGATGCAGCAGTACAGTAGAGATAAGTATTTCACTCAGTTAAGAACCAAGGTTATCAATCCAATAGGAGAACCACACAAAACCTCATTAGCAGCACCTGCACACACAAAAGCAAATACTTGCACCGAATGCAAACAAGGGGGTTGTCAATCCCCTCAGCGGTTATTTCCAAGGATCAAGTCTCATAGTGGTAGACAAATAATAAATTGCAAAATAAATAAAAGTGCAATAAGGTATTTTTGGATTTTATATATGATAAAAGTAGACCCCGGGGCCATAGTTTTCACTAAAGGCTCTTCTCTCAAGCACATAAAGTACGGTGGGTGAACAAATTACTGTTGGGCAATTGATAGAAAAGTGTATAGTTATGACGATATTCAAGGCAATGATCATGTATATATGCATCATGTCCGAGACAAGTAGACTAACTCTTGCCTGCATCTACTACTATTACTCTACCCATCGACCGCTATCCAGCATGCATCTAGGGTATTAAGTTAATGAAAACAGAGCAACTCCTTAAGCAAGATGACATGATGTAGAAAAAGTAAACCCAATCAATATGAATAAACTCCATCCTTTTATGCTTAATGGAAACAATACAAATGTGTGTCATGTCCCTTTCTGTCACTGGGATTGAGCACCACAAGATTGAACCCATCACAAAGTACCTCTCCCATTGCAAGAAAAACCAATCTAGTTGGCCAAACTAAATGGATAGATCGGAGAGAAATACAATGCTATAATAATCATGCATAAAAGAATTCAGTGAAGACTCAATTAATATTCATGAATAATCTGATCATAAACCCATAATTCATCGGATCCCAACAAACATCAGATCTTCAATACAATGTTCTCCCTTTGCAAAAGAAGATTACATCGAATAGAAATCCAAGAACATCGAGGAGAACATTGTATTGAAGATCAAAGAGAGAGAGAGAAGAAGCCATCTAGCTACTAGCTATGGACCCGTAGGTCTGTGGTAAACTACTCATGCATCATCGGAAGGGCACCAAGGACGATGTAGAAGCCCTTCGTGATCGATTCCCCCTCCGGCAGGGTGCAGTAAAAGGCCTCCAGATGGGATCGCGGAAGAATAGAAACTTGCGGCGGCGGAAAAAGTATTTAGGGTTGCTCTCTGATGTATTGGGAATATTTCAGAATTTATAGAGGTGGAATTAGGTCAATAGGCGCCATGAGGGGCCACATGCCTGGAGGGCGTCCCCTGGGGCATACCCCCTGGGCTTGTCACTTTCTCGTGATTCCCCAGGTCTTCTCCCGAACCTTCTAGGGCCCCTTCGGGTCCAGAAAAATCAATCCAAAGTTTGTTCTCTGTTTGGACTCTGTTTGATATTGATTTTCTGAAAAGGCAAAAGCAAGCAAAAACAACAACTGGCACTGGGCACTAGGTTAATAGGTTTAGTCCCAAAAAATGATATATAATTGCATATATAACATCCAAGATTCATACTATAATCGCATGGAACAATCAAAAAATTATAGATACGTTGGAGACGTATCAAGCATCCCGAAGCTTAATTCCTTCTCTTCCTCGAGTAGGTAAATGATAAAAACAGAATTTTTTATGTGGAATGCTACCTAACATGTCTATCATGTAATCTTTCTTTTATGGTATGAATATTTAGATCCGAATGATTCAAAGCAATAGTCTATAATTTGACATGAAGACATTAATACTCAGGCATACCAACAAACAATCATGCCTTTCAAAATATAAATGCTAAAGAACGCTATCCCTACAAAATCATATAGCCTTGTCATGCTCCATCTTCTTAACACAAAGTATAAATCATGCACTACCCCGGTGTCAGCCAAGCAATTGGTTTATACTTTTTAACGCGCTTCAGCTTTTTCAACCCCCATGCTATACATGAGCGCGAGCCATAGATACAGCACTATGGATGGAATAGAATATGATGGTAGAGATTAATTTGGAGAAGACAAAAAAGGAGAAAGTCTCACATCGACGCAGCTAATCAACGGGCTATGGAGATGCCCATCAATTGATGTCAATGCAAGGAGTAGGGATTTCCATGCAACGGATGCACTAGGAGCTATAAGTGTATGAAAGCTCAAAATGAAAACTAAGTGGGTGTGCATCCAACTTGCTTTCTCTGGAAGACCTCGGGCATTTGAGGAAGCCCCACATCAGAATATACAAGCCAAGTTCTATAATGAAAAATTCCTACTAGTATAAGAAAGTGACTACATAGGAGACTCTCTATATGAAAAACATGGTGCTACTTTGAGATTTTTTTTCAAAACTATGATGATTATTATACCAAATTCAGAAACTATAGGACGTAATTCGAAAAAAGCAAAACTGTGACCCCGTCGGTCGCGGGCTGGCCGAGGAGTGGGCCGTCGGTCTCGCGTGGGCCGAAGACAGGTCCGTCGGCCAGCAGGCAACCGAAGAGCGGCCCGTCGGCCAACCAGCGGCCGAGAAGGGCCCGTCGGCCAACCAGGAGCCGAGGAGTAGCCCGTCGGCCAACCACCGGCCGAAGAGCGTGGATAACGCCCCCGACCTCTTTCTTCTTCCTCTGGCGCTGCCTCATTCTTGCTCTCTCTCTCTCTCTCATAGCTCTCTGTTGCTCGCCCCCCGCGCCGATCTCTTCCCTCGTCCACCCATTTTCCTATCCAACCCGCAGAAACAATAGATCATACCATTCTCCGCCGGCCTACGGTATTTTTTTGTGCCTATGGGGTAGTTTTTTGTGCGTGAGGAGGAGCCATGGTGGGGTGGAGGAGGTGTGGCTGGTGAGGAGGTGGTGGGATGGAGGAGGTGCTGGTTTGGAGGAGGTGGTGGTGAGGAGGAGGAGGTGGTGGTGAGGAGGAGTTCCGGTGGTGTTGTCCGGTGGTGCAAGGAGTCCGCGAGGTGGCCGGTGCCGCTGAGTTGAAGAGAGGAGGAAGAAGAAGTGGACACACGCGTCAAAGGTATAACAATGTCGTCACAAATTTTCTATGAGCTGTACAGTTTATTTAGGGTACATAGTCATTTTAGCGGATAGTTAGTGTAGCCGGTAATAATTATGTTCATTGCGATTATTGAGAATGTGGCAATGTCTGACAGGTGAAAATGTCTGAATCAGTAAATTTGACTATTTACTACAGCCCTGGTAATGTTTGATATAATGAGTTGGGGGTTGATCTTAGCGAGTTTAAAAATGGTGTCATGACACTTTCAGACCCGGACAGACTGGACATTAGACAGTTGAAGCACTGGTTGACTACTAGTTTTGGGCTGGATCCTGAAGTATGTTCCGTCAGTATTCATGCATTGTGGACCAAATCCTGTAAAAATGTCAAGTGGGAGTTGATGCCGATAGATAGGAGCCATCATTGGTTGACCCTGTTAAGTCGTTGCCGAGACCAAAGAATCCACCCATATGACCTAGTGTAACCAGTGGCGAAGGAGGAGAATACCGTACAACTCCATGTGGGGTATGAACCCGGCCAGGGTAGTCAAGTGGCTAACGAGATTTATTTATCCGGGTCACAGCCACAGGATGTGGATGCTAGCCAAGAGTCAGACTACGTGTCACACAATGTTTGTGGTCATGATACTGGGCAGAGTCAGTCGATAATATTAGCTGGTTCTGGTGTTGCTGATGGGGATGAGGAAGGCGATGAAATGCAGAGGGTGATGGAGGAAGAGGACGAGGATGGACTTGTGGAGGATTTGGATTCTGAAAATTCCGAGGATGAAGTGGAGGTACCAATTCCTTCTGCATGGGATCAGGACATATCCACCGGTCTTACTGTCAACGATGGCCATGAGACTCCATGGCAATATAATCTGAACCAAGTCCAGATAGGGGCTATGTTTGATACAAAGAAAAAATTGAAGTATGCGGTGATAAAGTGGGCTATGTCTACGCAGAGGGTTTTCCGGACACACATATCAAGTCCAACAAACTATAGCGTGAAGTGTGTTGAAATAGATTGTCCTGCGAAGGTGCATGGGCACGTGCCGAAGTATAACATCCACTGGGTTGTCACCAATGTGGTCCCACACAATTGTGTGAGGAAAAACCTGTTGGTTCGTCATCCAAACCTGACTTCAACTCTCATTGCGCAACTCATGTATACTGAGATAGTGGAGAAGAAAGATATGGAAGCAAAACACATCCAGACAGTAGTGAAGGTGAGATGGAATTATGACATTCCTTATGGGAAGGCTTGGAGGGCTAAGCAGAAGGCTATGGAGGAAAGGTTTGGGACGTTCTTCGACTCATATGATAATGTTGTCCGTCTCCTTGACATACTGAAGGAGAGGAATCCCGACACTTATGTTAACATACAACACACGAGGTTGGAGAGTATACCAGATTTCAAGGTGTTGAAACGAGTATTCTTCTCTTTCTCTATGTGCATCGAAGCTTTCCAGCATTGTCCTCCTGTGATGTTTGTGGATGGTACATTCCTGACTGGTCAATACAAAGGGCAAATCCTGACTGCTATTGGTGTGGACGGGAACAATCAAATCATCCCACTTGCCATGGCATTTGTGGAGGGTGAGAACTTTCTGAGCTGGGTATGGTTCTTCCGTCAAGTTAAAATTGCGATTGTGAAAGACCGACCAAACGTGTGTGTCATTCATGACAGACATGCTGGTATATTGAAGGCCGTGAAGACACTAAGGAATCCAACAGCTGACGAACCAACACCTTGGAAGGACTTGCAGAGCCGATGGTGCATGCGCCATCTTGGGGCTAATTTTTTCTCACAGTTTAAGAACAAACGGTTGATGAACTTGTTCAAAAAATTATGCAACCAGAACCAGCAGCGCAAATACGAATTTATTTGGTCAAAACTAGATGAGTTTACTAAGAAGCAGGTCCGTGCGAGGAAGAAAGTGGAAAAAGATCAGGTTAAATTAGCAGCACTCATCGCGGAGCTAGAGGAGCCAGTAGGTCTTTGTGACTTGCTAGCAATTGACCCTCCTAATACTCAAAGAAAGAAGGGCAGGGCAATGAAGAATTTTTCTGAGTGGATAGAGAAAGAGCCTCCGGTGAATTGGTCTTTGCTGCATGACACCCATGGAGCTAGGTATGGCCACATGACAACCAATCTTGCAGAGGTGTATAACTTTGTACTCAGAGGGAATAGAGCATTGCCACTCACAGCTATTGTAGAGGCTATATTCCATGGCACTTTGAGATATTTCAGAGAAAGGCATGAGTTAGCAAAGAAGCATATTGCAGATAACCAGAACACACCTTATTGTAGCCGTCTCATGGAGTACATGGCAAAGAAGATAGAGAAAGCAAAGAAGCACACTGTCAGACTCATAGGTAATCAGGAAAGGAGGTATGAGGTTCAACTTCCTACAGATGGTTTTGGTTCTGCAAATGAGGTGAAGACACACGAGGTAAAAATTGGAACGGAATTTTATCCAACTTGTGAGTGTACATGCAACAAACCGAAGTTGTTGCACCTGCCTTGCTCACATGTGTTGGCTGCCTGTGGCCAGATTGAGTTGGACGCTATCTCCTTCGTGTCCCCATACTATTTAAAAGATGCAGTACTCAATGTTTGGACAGGTGAGATGACAGGGTTTAGAGTTGTCGGCAATTTCAACAAGGTAAACGATGGGGAGAGAGTATACATACCGGATCTAGAACTTCGGCGAACAAGCAGGGGCAGACATAAGGTAAAGCGCATCCGAAACGATATGGACCAATCTGAAGCTGGTGGAGCAACCAGACAATGTTTGCTATGCGCGGCTTATGGGCACAGGATGAAATATTGTCCCGACCTGAACAAAGACGGTGCTTCCACATCGACGAGTGCTTCCACATCGACGACTGTGACAACAGTAGGAAGAGGTGGACGTGGTCGTGGCAGTCGTGGTGGTCGTGGCAGTCGAGGCCGAAGGGGCGGACGAGGAAGAAATAACTCAGAAGCTATATAATGTGTTGGACTATGTTTTAATTTGTAATATGTCAGACTATGTTTTAATTTGTAATATGTCGGACTATGTTTTAATTTGTAATATTATTTGTCTATGTTTTAATTTGTAATATGTCGGACTATGTTTTAATTTGTAATATTATTTTACTATGTTTTAATTTATAAAATGTCTGTACTATGTTTTAGTTTGTAATATTATTTGACTATGTTTTAATTTGTAATATGTTTGGACTATGTTTTAATTTGCATCTGAGATTTGTTGTTCGAATTGCAGATATGGCTTCGTATCCGTTACTTAATGGTAATATCAATAGAGGGCACCGGGCCGCACTTATGGAAGCGGGCAAGAACTTAGATGTGTTGGTCACTCGCACCCCAAAGTCTAACTGGATGATACACGACTCATGGGTTAATAGGTATGTGTCCGTGTAATGACTTACTATGTTTGACATACTTTTGATAGCTGGTATAATGACTCTCTTTATTTTGTAGGTTAAGTTGGGCTGGACTTCTACCCTTGGCACGGCTGGTTGAGGGTACATTGGATGAGTGGGTTGAAGATCCGCAATTGGATGAGACAGGTGAACCAATGCAGTTACACAAGAGGCAAGTGAAACGTTTCTCTTACGACAAGTCACTCCTTACCTACTTAGTAGATAGATGGAGACCAGAGACACATACGTTTCACTTTCCCTGGGGAGAGATGGCACCTACTTTACAGGATGTGCCTTACTTGTTGGGATTACCTCTGGCCGGTCCTGCCAGAGGTCCTTTAGAGGCAGAACCTGGTTGGCTAGCATCGATGCAGGCCCGTTTTTTGGCTGCGGTGCCAACTGCTACAGGCCTAGACAACGATCCTCACGGGCCTCGTTTTAAGTGGTTGAGCCAGTTTCAGGTAACCTTCACGGCCAGTTTAAAAATGTTGTTTTCATTGTTGTCCTCATTGCATAGTTTATACAATCATTTGGTTTCTATGTAGATTGTCTCCTTAGGATATCCCGATGTTCAGTTGTCAAAGGCACAGATTGACCGATCCCTAGAGGCATATATTATGTGGTTGTTCGGCAAGACAATGTTCACGGAGAACCACGTGACCACTGTCGATGCACGACTCATCGGTATTGCACGGGAGATAGCTGACGCACGTTACCCTGGGGACATTCTGCAGAGGAGTTTTGGTTCTGCTGTGTTAGCTGCTATGTACAGAGGCCTGTGCAAAGCTTGCTTGCTGAAGTCTAGAAAATCAGGTCTTGTTGGATGTCCACTATTGTTGCAGCTCTGGTCATACGAGAGATTCCCTATTGGTCGACCCTATGTCTGCGTTGATAAACCTTTTGGTTTGGAGGACATGGCTGGGACTTACGTGCCTGCTATCGGCGACTTGCCTACTATGGAATCTGTTTGGACACGGAGAGAGGTATTTTCATATTAAGTAACAATATGAATTATTAATGTTTATTTCTTGCCATTCAATAGTATTACTAATGCTTATTTGTTGTCATGCACAGAGACAGTTTGCTCATAGCCAGGTGAGGGGCTGCTACCCCTCCTTCACGACGCAGTTTGATAGTTTGCACGAGGATCAAGTTATCTGGGAGCCATACTCCCATCAGGCTATATTATCTAGATGCCCAGTTGGAATTTCTGGATTGTGCACTAGAGATCGGCACTATTGGATGACCAAGGCCAGGTTGGTGTTCGACGTGACGGTTGAGGAGATGGCTCTTCATAGGGTGATGAGATAGTTCGGTCTATGCCAAGAGCTTGGACCCTCCAGTTATTCCACACTTACCAGATCACGTGCACAAGTAAGTAATACTATTTTAGTTCTTAGGTCTGCATTCAGAATATAACTAATCATGTAACGCGCATGTCAATCTCAGGTACAGTCATGGAGGAGGAAACAAGTCCCTGCATTCTTGGCTTCAAGACATTAGCCCTTATGTGGATGAATGGACTAGTGCGCCGACAAATATCTAGGATGAGATTCCGCCCTTTGACTGGGACAAGTTCGAGTTGTATCTGCAGCGTTACCGGCATAGCACGAGGATCTACTTGGTTCCATCAGCAGCTCTTGATCAGATCGAAGCCCCTCTCACCAGCGATTTGTTCCCAACTGCCTCTGTTGTGGGAACCAGACACCACGCGGTACGTGCTATGGTTCTCACATGTTCAGTTTTTTCTTAACCTGAACATATACAATTGGTTCACTATTCGTGTTGTCTGCCATACAACGATGATCTAATTAGTTAACTCTCCATGTACAGGGTGACTTGACATGCGAGGCGCTAGAGGAGGTTTCCGCTTTAATGCAACGCTTTGAGAGGGGAGATAATATTCCACCGCGAGAGAACGTCTCATGGTTGAGGCGACTTGATGAGAAGCTACGCGGGATTTACGCAGCTGTTACATGTAGACGATCTTTGGATGTTGCTATTCCTCGTCCAGCACATCGTCCGCCACGCCCCTCTCTACAGCGTTCAGAACCTCGACCCTCTGTGCACCGTTCGGAACCACGACCCTCTGTGCAGCGTTCAGAACCACAACCTTCACAACCAGGGAGCTCTTCCTGGCAGCAAACACCTCCTTCACAACCAGGGAGCTCTTCCTGGTAGCAGAGACCTCCTTCACAACCAGGGAGCTATTTCTGCCAGCAGCCACCTCATTCACAACCAGGGGGCTCTTCCTGGCATAATTAGATGGACCTAGGTAACACTACTTTGTACATTCTTTTAAACATTGTAGGTTCGCAAATCAATTTTACATGTTTTACTTTACCGTAGGCGGCAGCCAGTCGCAATCGTTCATGTATTCAGTCCATTCATCGATACTTAGTGGTGCTGGTTCATTCTTAGACGGTGACGGCGATGACGATGACCGATCTGCAAACACCTATGAGTTCTCGCAGACAGTTCTTCACACTCCACCACCACCATGGACGCAGGAGACACAGACACTGACAGACCAGGTTGTCTATGGTCGTGCGACTCGTCCACCGGCTGAGCGCTTATCGCCTTCCGGTCCTCGTCCGAGGAAGCCCAAGATTCGTCGTCGTCCCCAGCAGTGATATGGTTATCTATGTATGATTCATTATCTATGTATGAGACATGCTTGATGTATGTGTTACTATCGCACTTGCTTCTATCAGATTTGGAGACATATATCGACCTATGTATGCGAGAAACATATTACTATTAATTTGCATTGTCATTCCAGTTACATTTCCAAAGAGACTGCAATAGTTCATTCAGATACAGGTACATCTGAATTAAACGGTAGGGCTGAACTTGAAAAAATGAAGCTTACAGACTACATGAAGGCATCATCGTCATCCTCCGTCGATGCGGTACTCTTGCCCTTCGACGATGCGGTACTCTTGCCCTTCGACGATGCGGTACTCTTGCCCTTCGATGATGCGGTACTCTTGCCCTTCGACGATGCGGTACTCTTGTCCTTCGATGATGCGGTACTCTTGCCCTTCGACGATGCGGTACTCTTGCCCTTGGTGCTCGACATGAAGATATCGTCTTCATCTTCGCTGTCGGCAGTCCATAAATATGTATGCTCTGCTGCAATCCTTAAGAAAGTTTCACTCTTCGTCTGCACTACCTTCTTCCACCTTCCATGCAACCTAAGAAGTTCTTTACGTACCTCCTCATATGTCCTTCCAGGCCACCCAGACCTACGTAATGCGTGAGCCAACTCATTCAGTATGGTGTCACTACCGATGAGTTCGTCCCATGGAACTATCCTATTGTCCATCCTGAAATTGGTGGTTAGTCTCAGAAGACATTTGCTCATCTCAGGGTGAAAACTACGATCAAAAGGATAGTCGGACATCTCGAGTACACTACACTGCACTACTTACCCACCTTACTGTCAAGGGGGTTTTATAGGTAGAGAGTAGAAAATGGCGGGAAAGTATGGCGGGAAAATATGGCGGGAAAATATGGCGGGAAAGGGATGCCGGGAAAATATGGAGGGAAAGAGTTGCGCGGAAGCATAAATAATATTTTTACAATGTTTATAAGACGAGCAATCATTATACATCATTATTAAATTAAAATTCAAAAAAAAAAACATTTCGGCCTAGCAGAGGCCGACAGGTCACCCCTCGGCCAGCCAGAGGCCGACGGGCCTCTCTTCGGCCAGCCATAGGCCGACAGGTCCCCCTTTGGCCAGCCAGAGGCCGACAAGTATCTCTTTGGTCCACCGCAGGCCGACGGGGTTGCAGTTTTGATTTTTTGGCGTTCAACCCTATATATTTCATATTTGCTATAAATCCCGTCATAGTTTTGAAAAAAATCCTACTTTGAAGCACAAGTGTGAAAAAGATAGTAACATTGCCCCTTATCTCTTTTTCTCTTATTTTTTTTGGCGGGCTCTTTTTGGCCTCTTTTTTTGTGGGCTCTTTTTGGCCTCTTTTTTCCTCACTGGGACAATGCTCTAATAATGAATAATGATGATCATCGCACTTCTATTTACTTATAACTCAAAATTACAACTCGATACTACCACAAAATATGACTATATGAATACATCTGACAGTGTACCAGGATGTGCAATGATCTAGCATAACATGTATAAAAAATGATGAACAGTAGCTGAGCCACAAGTACTATGTCAGCTATATGATCATGCAAAGCAATACGACAATGATGATGTGTGTCATAATAACGTACGATGGAAGTTGCATGGCAATATATCTCGAAATGGCTATGGAAATTCCATGATAGGTAGGTATGGTGGCTGTTTTGAGGAAGATATAAGGAGGCTTATGTCTGATAGAGCGTATCATATCACGGGGTTTGGATGCATCAATGAAGTTTGCACCATATCTCGAGGTGAGAAGGGGTAATGCACGGTACCGAAGAGGCTAGCAAATTGCGGAAAGGTGAGAGTGTGTATAATCCATGGACTCACATTAGTCATAAAGATCTCACATACTTATTGCGAAAGTCTATTAGCCCTCGTAGCAAAGTAATACTACGCATGCCCCTAGGGGGAGGTTGGTAGGACTTAACCATCGCGCGCCCCCGACCTTCACACAAAGGAAGACACTCAATAATAAATCATGCTCCAACTTCTTAGCATAACGGGAGACTATATGTGCATGCTTCGGGAATCACAAACCTTAACACCAATATTCTTAGTAAACCACAATTACTCACTAGTACAACCCGCATATCACCATCTCTATATCTCAAAACTATTGCAAGGAATCAAACTTATCATATTCAGTGATCTACGTGAAAGTTTTTATTATATCCCTCTTGAATACCTATCATATTAGGACCAATTTCAAAACCCGTGTGTCGGTGTGAAATCCTACAGACCTCGGGGTGGGGGGTCCTGAGCTGTGGATCTCGGATCGATGGTAACAGGAACAGGGGAGACGATATTTACCTGGGTTCGGGCCCTCTTGATGGAGCTAAAACCCTATGTCCTGCTCATGTTTATATTGATGGAGATGTATCAAGTGTAGAGTTGATCTACCTCGAGATCGTAAGTTGTGTTCTATCCATAGGGCTAGGTGAAAGTAATTGTGACTCTCCCCTCTACGGGCTAAACCCTTTGGCTCATATACATGCCAGGTAGGGCATCTAGGGTTACATGGTCGGTACCCAGAGGATCACATGGAGGCGGTAGGGGATGTCTTGGAGTATACGTCAAGTCTTTGACAGGCACAGTCTTGATCTCATCCAGGCGTGCAGCTTCCGGAATCATCCTTAATGAGAATGTGGGCCCATTGGCCCAGCCCGAGGACTATGGACCGATTAGGTTAGTACCCCCTAGTCCAGGACACCGTTAGTAGCCCCCGAACTAGTCTTCTATGCCGAGGACGACCTTCTTGAAGTAAATACCCCTGGATCTGAAGTCCTTGGCTTGACAGACGAGTTCCCCTTCATTGGTAATTCAAGATTCCTTCCCTCTAAGAGGTACTATGAACCACCTCCCTGAGGAGTAGCATTCCTCGGCCATGGCTCAACTGAGCTCACCCAGCACCCGAAGACACGGGATTACTTAGCCTCGAAGGCCGGTCGTATAGGTGTGAACAGTGCTTTCTAGCATGAAACTTTATCAAAGCGGCACTACCCACGACTAGTCAAGCAGTTACTGCTCACCTAAATCATGGCCCAAGACAATCTTTTTACTAGCACGTCCTACCAAAGTGGAGATCGTGCCCGTTTTCTCAGGGAAATCATTAAGATTTTGTTTACCTCCATACGCATAATGGCATATTTTGTTGGGAGTGGCGATTTCACCGACGCGGCAGTGGGACTCTTGGACTTTCACTAGCCTATAAGAGCAAAATAATTGCAATGAAAAGAACCACACTCTCATTTCCCTCGCCTGCAGCATCTTGAGCTCCAGCACTCAGATCCAATCTCACCTTCCTCCTTCGCAGCGCACCCTAGCTCCCATTCCTAGCAATGGCTGATGCCACCCTCAAAGGGCACTGGGCTAGTTCCTCTGTGATAGAGGGCATCATCCTAGAGCTACACAGCGCGGGGTACATCCCCGCAGCGGTCGCCGCCCACGCGCCCGACGCCAATCAACAGGTGCCTGCTCCCAATCCAGGGGAGAGGGTAGGCTTTGTTCCCCACCTCGTCAGAGGTTTAGGGTTGCCATTGCACCCCTTTGTGGGTGGGGTAATGTTCTACTATGGGCTAGATTTCCACCATATGGCCCCGAACTCCATCCTCCACCTCGCCTCCTTCATCACGATCTGCGAGGCCTTTCTCCGCATCGAGCCGCACTTCGGCCTATGGCTGAAGATCTTCGGTGTCAAGCTGAAGTCCATTGCCTCCGACCTCACAGAGTGTGGGGGTGCCATGATTAGCAAGAACCAGAAGGTCCACTGGTTCAAGGGCACCTTCATAGAGACTGTCAAAGAATGGTAGCACGAATGGTTCTACATCACTGAGACGCTCACCGCTGGCCAGGCCGAAGTCCCAGCATTCTCGGCTGGGCCCCCGAGGAAACTCGTATCCTGGAAGAAGAAGGGCATCGCCTAGGGAAACCCAGGGGAGGTGTAGGCACTGATCAAGAAGATCAAGTGGTGGTCTGATGAGAAGAACCTGCAGCTAGCTGACGTGGTGAACGTCCTGCTCCATTGGTGCATCCTCCCAATTCAACTTCGGGCCACCCCAATGTGGGTGCACAAGTCCGGGGACGCGGGGCCCATTCTTCGCTTCTTTCGCTCCACCTTGGCTGGGATGTGGACGCGGCTGTTTAAGTCATCCGAGGATGACTTCCCTTCAGAAGGGCGCGACCTCAGCTTCGAGCTGGCTACGACGCCCCAAGGTAAATTTCCGACACGCAGTTCTATTCCCTGCAATGTAGATTTCGGCTAATCAACTAATTTTATGCTTACAGAAGTGGATCACCAAGGGGCAGAAGATGCTGTGCCTGGCGCCACTGCCCGAGGAGGAGATAACCCCCCTGCTCATGGCCCTCCTAGTCGAGGAGTCACACTTGGTGATCCCCAAGGGGTCAAAGCCCCAGAAGGGCAGGACTGGTCTTCGGACCCGGGAGACTTCAGTCACTTGGTCCGAGGACACCCACGCCTCCTCCACCCACGAAGGCAACGTGAACAAGGACAAGGAGGAAGAAGACACTTCCCTAAAGGGGAAGAGGGCGGCGCCTGAGGGCTCCGAGGCTGAAGCATGGGCGAAGGGCCAGAAGAGGGTGCGCAAGGCCTCTGCCGAGCCCGCCAACAGACCCGCTCCGCCGGAGAAGATCACCTTCCTTGACGAGTCGGACGATGACCTCCTCGAGATGGGGAGGGAGAAGCCTGTGCCCAGGAGGTATGTTATCGTCACTATGTCCATTACTTAATAAGTTTTTCTATCATGATAAGATTTATATGAGTAATCTCTTCAGTTCGATGCAGGCGCGTCTCAGTGGCGACTGCTCGAACGGGCCGCCACCTGCTAGCAGGACGCCAGTCCCCGCCTCCCCCCTCCATCTCAAGAGGGGCTGGGGGAGGCGACGTCTACTCCGGCCCTCATGGTCAACACGACAGGGGACAAAGTGTCAGTCATCATGGTCGAGGTTGAGACCTTGGCCCAGCAGGACCAAGGGGACGAGGTCCCTGAGGTCGTCAAAGAAGGACTGGGCCAGATATCGGCCCAGCTGAAGTCGACTCCGGCGCCAGCACCACAGCCGGAGACCCTTGTACGCAACACTTTGGTGCTAGGTTCTGAGGTTCTGCCACCCCCGCCCTCCGCCTCAGGGCGGGCTAGTGCGGGGTGGACCAAAGAGATGGAGGTAGCCCTGACGGGCTCCTACCTCAAAGAAGAGCACCGCGCGCTGATCCGCACAACGCTGCAAGGCTTCCAGTCCATAGAGGCCAGAATGCATGAGGTCTTCATGGGCCTCGTCACGAGCTTCGAGGTATTCTTCTGCGCTTATATTAAGAACAACCTTCCTTCTTAGATTTATTGGCAAATCCGTATATTTGTCCAAGGACGTCTTCTCACATTACGGCATAGTATTTAGACAGCATAGCCAGTGAGTAGCCCCCGAGCCTGATGATCCACAAGTATAGGTGATCAATTGTAGTCCTTTCGATAAGTAAGAGTGTCAAACCCAACGAGGAGTAGAAGGAAATGACAAGTGGTTTTCAGCAATGTAATTTCTGCAAGCACTGAAATTGTCGGTAACAGGTAGTTTGATAACAAGATAATTTCTAATGGACAAGTAACGGTAATGGTAAATAAAGTGCAGAAAGGTAGCCCAATCCTTTTGTGGCAAAGGGCATGCCAAAACGGTCTCTTATAATAAGCAAAGCGTTCTTGAGGGCACACGAGAATTTCATTTAGTCACTTTCATCATGTTGGTTTGATTCGCTTCACTACTTTGATAATTTGATTTGTGGGTGGACCAGTGCTTGGGTGCTGTTCTTACTTGAACAAGCCTCCCACTTATGATTAACCCCCTCGCAAGCATCCGCAACTACGAGAAAAGTATTAAGATAAAATCTAACCATAGCATTAAACATATGGATCCAAATCGGCCCCTTACGAAGTAGCGCATAAACTAAGGTTTAAGCTTCTGCCACTCTAGCAACCCATCATCTAATAACTACTCCACAATGCATTCCCTTAGGCCCAAAGATGGTGAAGTGCCATGTAGTCGACGTTCACATGACACCACTAAGGGAATCACAACATACATACATATCATCAAAATATCGAACACATATCAAATTCACATGATTACTTGCAACGTGATTTCTCCCGTGGCCTCAAGAACTAAAGTAACTACTCACAAATGTGATTCATGCTCAATATCAGAGGGGTATTAAATATCATAATGCATCTGAACATATAATATTCCAGCAAATAAACCATATAGTAATCAACTACAAGATGTAATCAACACTAGTAGTCACCCACAAGTACCAATCTGAGGTTCCGGTACAAAGATTGAACACAAGAGATGAACTAGGGTTTGAGAGGAGATGGTTCTGTTAAAGATGTTGATGGAGATTGGCCTCCCAAAGATGAGAGGGTTGTTGGTGATGACGATGGCTTCGATTTCCCCCTCAGGGAGGGAAGTTCCACCGGCGGAATCGCTCCGTCGGAGGGCAAAAGTGATCCTGCCCAAGTTCCGCCTCGAGACGGCGGCGCTCTGTCCCGAAAGTATTCTCTTTTTTCTCTAGGTCAAAAGACCTTAAGTACCAGAAGATGGGCACCGGAGGTGGGCTGGGCTGGCCACAACCCACCAGGGCGCGCCTGGGGGGCCTGGCGTGCCCTGGTGTCTTGTGGTCACCAGGTGGCCCCTCCTGTAGTTATTTCCTCTAGTATTTTTTATATATTCTAAAATAATTATCCGTGAAGTTTCAGCTTATTTGGAGATGTGCAGAATAGGTGTCTCTGACATAGCTTTTTCAGGTCCATAATTCCACCTGCCGGTATTCTCCCTCTTTGTATAAACCTTGTTTTTTATGAGAGAAAAGGCATTAGAATCACTTCATAAATCATTATTATGCATAAAAACATTATAAATAACAGTAGGAAAACATGATGCAAAATGGACGTATCAACTCCCCCAAGCTTAGACCTCGCTTGTCCTCAAGCGAAAGCCGATGTTGAAAATCATGTCCACATGTTTAGAGAGAGAGGTGTCGATAAAAACAAAATACGGACATAGTACCATCATGTTTATTATTATAACAGCAACAAACTTTATTATAAAGCTCTATCATATAACTTCTCATGATCAAGTAACAATTCATCACAACATCGAAGTAGAAAGCATAACTTTATTGAAAACCAACAAACTATGTTCTCAGTCAACTTTGCAACTACAATTCATCATATTTTCTGGAAGGGTCATGTATCGGAGCCTTTTTGGCAAGTCCACATACTCAACCATCATTTAATCTTCTATGATTGCTAACACTCACCGCATACACATGAGCAAAAAGTTTCAACCGGGCACATAGAAAGATAGGGGCTTATAGTTTCGCCTCCCAACTTATTCACCTCAAGGGTGATGTCAACAATAATAACTCATGCTCACCCATATCCAACTAGATATATGTGCCTAGATCTTTCTTCACCACATGATGCTTGCAAAAGAGAAAATAAAAAGGAATAGAGAAGAATACTTTGACTCATGCATAAAAAGTAAATTCATAAAAGTAAAAGATAGGCCCTTCGCAGAGGGAAGCAGAGGTTGTCATGCGCTTTTTGGTTTGTATGCACAATCTCTTAATGCAAAAGAACGTCACGTTATATTGCCCCTTATGATAGCAACCTTTCTTATGCAGTCCATCGCTTTTATTACTTTGCCATCACAAGTTTGTACAATGCTTAATTTCTCTTACACTAAATGATCAAACACATTTAGAAGCATTTTTTATTGCCTTATTGCACCGATGACAACTTACTTGAAGGATCTTACTCAATCCATAGGTAGGTATGGTGGACTCTCAAAAAATGAGTTTGGGTTTAGGGTTTTTGGATGCACAAGTAGTATCTCTACTTAGTGCAGAATTTTGGCTAGCAAAGATATTGAGCAAGCACCACATGTTGAAGGATCTATGACAATATAACTTCTATGTGAATATGAACAAACATAAATCATTACGTTGTCTTTCTTGTCCAACGTCAACAAGTTTGGCATATAATATTTAATGGGGGCTCACAATCATAAAATATGTCCAAGATAGTGTATTTGCATGTAAATCTTCTCTTCCCTTATTAATTCCTTCATGAACAACATCATTGACCAATGCTATGTTTGTCAACCTTCAATAAATTTTACCACTTATACTTTTCCTTATATGGTTTCATTACTTACCATAAGATTAACATATGATCTTTTTCATTTATTTCCTTTATTTTGATTGAAACATAAAAGTAAAGAAGCAAAAGTTCAAACTAAACTTCATTAAATAACTCTCACTCAATTACATAGATAGATAGATCACGGAACTAATACTCAAAAATAAATCATACTAAATTTTCATTCAACTAGATAACAAAATAGCTAAGGATCGAACTAAAAAAATAGGTAAAGGTAGTAAAAGTGATGGTGATACGATACCGGGGCACCTCCCCCAAGCTTGGCACAAGCCAAGGGGAGTGCCCATACCCGTGTACTCAAGTCTTCTTTGGTGGGGAAGATGATGAAGGTGGTGGTGATGAGGTAGTAATGTTCTTCGTCTCCAACTTGCGTCGGAGGCTAAAATTATCCTCGCTAAGATCCTCATTCTCTAGCTCAAGCTTTAATATCTTCTTGCATAATGCTGCCCTGCTATCTTGCAGAAAACGAGAAGGGATAGACTGGATCTTAGTTTTGTTGGGGAGAATTGACTTCTTGAACTCCACGTGCATATCTCTAGGTTGAGGTAGTGGAACTTCATCTTCATCTGAGGATGCATCCTCCGTCTCATCAGGATCAATGTCCTCCTCCTCATCCGTGAACCAAAAATATGGGAAGTCTTCTTAAAGATGTTTGGATCTAGAGTACAGCAGATAACATAACCCTCTCCATCCGAATCTTGAGATGACATATTTTCAGATCTGCCAGGAAATCAGCACGGAACAAGAACAGAGGATTTTTCTGCGATACGGTGGTCAAATTGTTCGGGGGTATATATAAAGATTTTGAAACAATTCCTTATTTAACACTATCTTAAATTTCGATTCCTTATTTAACACTCAATTTTTTTTTCTTCACTATCTAACAATGAGTCTAAATTTTATTCCCTTTATGACACTTTTGTCTACTTTGAGCCTAAATGACATCTGAAAAGACCCTTTTGCCCCTCATGTGATATGTGTGTGTGTGTGCGGGCAGTAGTATACACACAACATCAGTGGGGTAGTAGCACGCACACACGCAGCAGCACATAAACACGCACGCACACACACGCAGCAACACACGCAACAGCACACACAGAACAGCACACACAGGCACACATGCACCGGTGTCACCGCGATACCGAATGTGTCGTAGCTGTGGGCGCGCCCTTCCGGGTCTCCTCGACGCTGCCCTAGGGTGCGTCTCCTCGGCGTGGCTTCTCTTCTCTCCTCAGTGTTCCGTGGCTTGTCTTGCTTGAGTTGTCCCCGACGCATCTAAATCTCTACTTGCCAAATAATGGATTCCATATAAAAAAAAGGATTCCATAGTCAGCCTCGTACACGTTTGTAGATGAACCGGCTCATCAACCCATTGTAAGACACAGTCCGAGGCTCCGAGCGCGAGCACAATACCGAAACAAATATACATACATGGCCATGTGTATTCTATATGTGCAGCAGAGACGTGTGGGTATCATCGGCTAGAGCCATAAGCCACGTACATGCTACTGTCGTGCATGGCCTTTGATGCATGCATGCAATTGTACGTGGGCAATTTTGCCATGCACCACGTACAAAGCTAATGATAGACCATTACTGTATGCATCCTATATCATGTATCTACACATACATATATAATATATTCTCCCTTGGAGATCCTGCATAAAAAAACTCAGACATTCAAAATAGATTATGTGAGCTCCATAAGAAAATCCAACAAATAATAGTACAATAAGTATTAATAAAGATGATAAAAAACATCGAACAACACGCGAGCACAAACATACTACATGAGGGGCAAAAGGGTCTTTTCAAGTGTCATTTAGGCTCAAAATGGACAGAGGTGTCATAAAAGGCATAACATATAGACTCGTTGTTAGATAGGGAAGAAATCATTTGGCGATGTCAAATAGGGCATAAAATTTAAACATAGTGTTAAATAAGGAATTCTCTCAAAGATTTTTTTATCTTGGGGAACAAGCAATATGGAAGGAAAACGGAGTCGGGAAGGTGCCCGAGGGCACCACAACCCACCTGGGCACGCCTGGAAGGGCAGGCGCGCCCTGGTGTATCGTGGCCACCTCGGTTGCCTTCCCAGTTATTTCTTAATTTCCTATTTTTCTAATATTCCAAAACTAACAGAAAATATTTTTGCGGATTTTTCGGAGTCAGTTTACTTACCGTATCACGTACCTCCTCTTTTTCAGGGTTCTGGAGTGTTCTGGAAGGTTTCTTTTATGTGTTCCTCTGGTGTCATGGTTTGGATAATATTGCTTTCAACATTAATAGGCGTACCTGAGATATGGTGCTTAATTCTTTGCAGATTGACCACCTTCGGGTTAGTACCTTCGGCATTATTAATCTTGATAGCTCCAGAGCGATAAACTTGTTCGATAATATATGGTCCTTCCCATTTGGAAAGAAGTTTTCCTACAAAAAATCTAAAACAAGAGCTGTACAAAAGAACATATTCTCCAACTTTGAACTCCCACTTTTGGATTCTTTTGTCATGCCATCTTTTAACTTTTTCTTTAAATAGCTTGGCATTTTCATAAGCTTGGGTTCTCCATTCATCTAATGAGCTAATATCAAATAACCTCTTTTCACCGGCAAATTTGAAGTCATAGTTGAGTTCTTTAATTGCCCAATATGCTTTATGTTCTAACTCAAGAGGCAAATGACAAGCTTTTCCAAAAACCATTTTATAAGGAGACATACCCATAGGATTTTTATAAGCTGTTCTATAGGCCCAAAGTGCATCATCCAGTTTCTTAGACCAATTCTTTCGGGGCCTATTGACAGTTTTTTGTAATATTAATTTTATTTCTCTATTGCTAAGTTCAACTTGACCACTAGATTGAGGATGATAGGGTGATGCAATTCTATGGTTAACATCATATTTAGCAAGCATTTTACGGAAAGCACCATGAATAAAGTGTGAACCACCATCAGTCATTAGATATCTAGGGACTCCAAACCTTGGGAAAATAACTTCTTTAAGCATTTTAATGGAGGTGTTATGATCAGCACTACTAGTTGGAATAGCTTCTACCCACTTAGTAACATAATCAACAGCAACCAAAATATGTGTATACCCATTAGAGGAAGGAAAAGGTCCCATATAATCAAAACCCCAAACATCAAATGGTTCAACAAGTGAATAATTCATAGGCATTTCTTGACGCTTATCGATATTACCTATTCTTTGACATTCATCACAAGACAAGACAAACTTCCGGGCATCCTTGAAAAGAATAGGCCAATAAAAACCAGATTGTAGTACCTTATGTGCAGTTCTATCTCCTGCATGATGTCCTCCATATGCTTCAGAATGACATTTACGTAGGATTTGTTCCTGTTCATGCTCAGGTACACAACGTCTAATAATACCATCTACTCCTTCTTTATAAAGATGTGGGTCATCCCAAAAGTAATGTCTTAAATCATAGAAGAATTTTTTCTTTTGTTGGTATGTGAAACTAGGTGGTATATATTTAGCAACAATGTATTTAGCATAGTCAGCATACCAAGGAGTGTTATGAGAAGCATTTATTACAGCTAATTGTTCATCAGGAAAGCTATCATCTATAGGTAGTGGGTCATCAAGAACATTCTCTAACCTAGACAAGTTATCAGCTATGGGGTTCTCAGCTCCTTTCCTATCAGTGATATGTAAATCAAATTCTTGTAGCAAGAGAACTCACCTAATGAGTCTAGGTTTTGCATTTTTCTTTTCCATAAGATATTTTATAGCAGCATGATTAGTGTGAACAATTACTTTGGAATCAACAATGTAAGATCTGAATTTATCACAAGCAAACACAACTGCTAAAAATTCTTTTTCAGTAGTAGCATAATTTCTTTGGGCACTGTCTAGGGTTTTGCTAGCATAATGGATAACATTTAATTTCTTATCAACTCTTTGTCCTAGAACAACACCAACTACATAATCACTAGCATCACACATAATTTCAAAAGGCAAGTTCCAATCAGGTGGTTGAACAATAGGTGCAGAAATTAAGGCTTGCTTAAGTGTTTCAAAGGCTTCTACACAATCATCATCAAAATCAAATGGAACATCCTTTTGTAAAAGAATAGTGAGAGGCCTAGAAATTTTAGAGAAGTCTTTAATAAATCTCCTATAGAAACCAGCATGACCAAGGAATCTTCGAATACCTTTAGTATCTTTAGGACATGGCATTTTCTCAATTGCATCAACTTTAGCTTTATCCACCTCAATACCTCGTTCAGAAATTTTATGCCCCAAGACAATGCCTTCATTAACCATAAAGTGGCACTTCTCCCAATTCAAGACAAGATTAGTTTGCTCACATCTCTGCAAAACTCGATCAAGGTTGCTTAAACAATCATCAAAAGAAGTTCCATAAACGGAAAAATCATCCATGAGAACCTCCACAATCTTTTCACAAAAATCAGATAATATAGCAGTCATACATCTTTGAAAGGTAGCATGTGCATTGCATAAACCAAAAGGCATACATCTATAAGCATAGGTTCCAAAAGGGCAAGTAAAAGTGGTTTTCTCTTGATCAGGTTGTGAAATAGGTATTTGAGAGAAACCAGAATATCCATCAAGAAAACAAAAGTGTGTGTGCTTAGATAATCTTTCTAGCATTTGATCAATAAAAGGTAGAGAGTAATGATCTTTTCTAGTAGCTTTATTTAATTTTCTAAAATAAATTACCATTCTATAGCCAGTAATAATTCTTTGTGGGATAAGTTCATTTTTATCATTAGGAACAACAGTAATACATCCTTTCTTAGGGACACAATGAACGGGGCTTACCCATCTACTATCAGCTATGGAATAGATTATACCTGCTTCCAGAAGTTTTAGTATTTCAGTTCTTACCACTTCTTTCATCTTAGGATTTAAACATCGTTGGTGATCAACAACGAGTTTAGCATCAGGTTCCATATTAATCTTGTGCCGACATAGAGAGGGACTAATGCCCTTAATATCATCAAGAGTATATCCAATAGCAGCACGGTGCTTCCTCGTAATTTTTATTAATCTTTCTTCTTCATGTTCTGAAAGATTAGCACTAATAATAACATGATATATTTTTTTTCTCATCAAGATAAGCATATTTCAAAGTGTCAGGCAATTGTTTCAATTCAAACACAGGATCACATTAAGGTGGAGGAAGACCTCCTAAAGTTTCAATAGGCAAATTGTGTTTAAGGAGAGGTTGTTGTTCAAAGAATGTCTTATCTATCTCATTTCTTTCACGCAAGTGCATATCATTTTCATGGTCTAGAAAATATTATTCTAGTGGATCAGCAGGAGGCACGATGATAGAAGCAAGACCAATTATTTCATCTTTACTAGGCAATTCTTTATTATGGGGTTGTCTGCTAAACTTGGAGAAATTAAATTCACGAGACTCACACCAAAGCTAACACTGGCAGTTTCTTTTTGGCAATCTATCTTGCATTGATAGTGTTCAAGAAAGGTCTACCAAAGATAATGGGACAAAAGTCATCTTGTGGGGAACCAAGAACTAGAAAATCAGTACGGTATTTTATTTTCCCACACAAGACTTCAACATCTCTAACAATCCCAAGTGGTGTGATGGTGTCTCTATTTGCTAGTTTAATAGTAACATCTATGTCTTCTATTTCAACGGGTGCTATATCATTCATAATTTATTGGTATAAGGTAAAAGGAATAGCACTCACACTAGCACCTACATCACATAAACCATGATAGCAATGATCTCCTATTTTAACTGAGACAACATGCATGCCAACTACGGGTCTATGTTTATCTTTTTCATCGGGTTTGGCAATTCTAGCAGCTTCATCACAGAAGTAAATAACATGCCCATCAACATTTTCTACCAAGAGATCTTTAACCATAGCAACACTAGATTCTACTTTGATTTGTTCAAAGGGTTTAGGTGCTTTAATATTACTTTTGTGAACCACAGTTGATACCTTAGCGTGTTCCTTTATCCTAACAGGGAAAGGTGGTTCTCAATAAAAGCAGTAGGCACAACTGGATCAACATTGTAAATGATAGTCTCATTTTTAGCTATTGCCGGTTCTTTGATTTCTTCTTTAATGGGGGGGGGGGGTGATATTTAAAGCATTTCTCCTTAGGGAGATCAACATGAGTAGAAAATGATTCACAAAAAGAGGCTACTATCTCAGAGTGAAGTCCATATTTAGTGCTAAACTTGTGAAAAACATCGGTATTCATAAAAGATTTAACACAATCAAACTTAAGCTTAATACCCGACTCTTTAAATTAGTCGAGTTCCCAATCTTCAGAGTTGTGTTTAATTCTTTCTAAGAGATCCCACTTGAATTCAATAGTCTTCATCATAAAAGAACCAGTACAAGAAGTGTCGAGCATGGATTGATCATTACAAGAAAGCAGCACAAAAATTCTGAATGATAATTTCTCTCGAGAGCTCATGATTGGGGCATGAATATAACATTGACTTAGGCCTCCCTCAAGCTAGAGCGATACTTTCTCTGTCACGAGGCCAAAAATTATATATATAATTTCGATCACGATGAACCAGATGCATAGGGTAATATTTTTGGTGAAATTCCAATTTCAATCGATTCTAGTTCCAAGATCCAATATCATCGCATAGCCTATACCATGTCAATGTTTTTCACTTCAAAGATAAAGGGAAAACCTTCTTCTTAACTTCATCTCCGGGTAAACCTGCAAGCTTAAACAATCCACAAATTTCATCCACATGTATAAGATGCATGTCGGGATGCTCAGTTCCGTCTCCTGCATAAGGATTAGCAAGCAGTTGTTCTATCATACCCAAAGGAATTTCATAACCAATATTTTTAGTAGGTGCAGTAGGTTGAGGGGCAACTCTTTGTGTTTCGGTCGAGGTGAAGATACCCTGAACAAACCCCTCAAAGGATGGTTTTCCATAGTAACAAGTGACAATAAATTTCAGCATGTAGTATAAATTTTTCCTTACCAATTTACACTTACCAAGAGCGCTTCACTCCCCGGCAACGGTGCCAGAAAAGAGTCTTGATGACCCACAAGTATAGGGGATCAATCATAGTCCTTTTGATAAGTAAGAGTGTCGAACCCAACGAGGAGCAGAAGGAAATGACAAGTGGTTTTCAGCAAGGTAATTTCTGCAAGCACTGAAATTGTCGGTAACAAGTAGTTTGATAACAAGATAATTTGTAAAGGACAAGCAACGGTAATGGTAAATAAATTGCAGCAAGGTAGCCCAATCCTTTTGTGGAAAAGGACAGGCCAAAACGGTCTCTTATAATAAGCAAAGCGTTCTTGAGGGCACACAGGAATTTCATCTAGTCACTTTCATCATGTTGGTTTGATTCGTGTTCACTACTTTGATAATTTGATATGTGGGTGGACCAGTGCTTGGTTGCTGTTCTTACTTGAACAAGCCTCCCACTTATGATTAACCCCCTCGCAAGCATCCGAAACTATGAGAAAAGTATTAGGATAAAATCTAACCATAGCATTAAACATATGGATCCAAATTAGTCCCTTACAAAGTAGCGCATAAACTAGGGTTTAAGCTTCTGTCACTCTAGCAACCCATCATCTAATAACTACTCCACAATGCATTCCCTTAGGCCCAAATATGGTGAAGTGCCATGTAGTCGACGTTCACATGACACCACTAAGGGAATCACAACATACATATCACCAAAATATCAAACACATATCAGATTCACGTGATTACTTGCAACGTGATTTGTCCCGTGGCCTCAAGAACTAAAGTAACTACTCACAAATGTTATTTATGCTCAAGATCAGAGGGGTATTAAATGGCATAATGGGTCTGAACATATAATCTTCCACCAAATAAACCATATAGTAATCAACTACAAGATGTAATCAACACTACTAGTCACCCACATGTACCAATCTGAGGTTCCGGTACAAAGATTGAACACAAGAGATTAACTAGGGTTTGAGAGGAGATGGTGCTGTTGAAGATGTTGATGGAGATTGGCCTCCCAAAGATGAGAGGGTTGTTGGTGATGACGATGGCTTCGATTTCCCCCTCCGGGGAGGGGGGGGGGAAGTTCCCCGGCTGAATCGCTCCGCCGGAGGGCAAAAGTGCTCCTGCCCAAGTTCCGCCTCGAGACGGCGGCGCTCCGTCCCGAAAGTATTCTCTTTTTTCTAGGTTAAAAGATCTTAAGTGCCAGAAGATGGGCACCGGAGGTGGGCTGGGCTGGCCACAACCCACCAGGGCGCGCCTGGGGGGCCTGGCGCGCCCTGGTGTCTTGTGGTCACCAGGTGGCCCCCCTTCGATAGTTATTTTCTCCAGTATTTTTTATATATTCCAAAATAATTCTTTGTGAAGTTTTAGCTTATTTGGAGATGTGCAGAATAGGTGTCTCTGACGTAGCTTTTCCAGGTCCAGAATTCCAGCTGCCGGTATTCTTCCTCTTTGTGTAAACCTTGCATTATATGAGAGAAAAGGCATTAGAATCACTTTATAAAGCATTATTATGCATAAAAACATTATAAATAACAGTAGGAAAACATGATGCAAAATGGACGTATCACAGCCCAATGCTAGTTTTAAGAAATTGGCTTTGGGATCGAAGCTGACTACCATAACTTTATAAATGAGTAGCCCCCAAGACTTTGGCATGCGTGTCCAGTGTGTTAATGACTGGGGCAAGGGTTAATTGTAAAATGTTTACTTGCAAGTTTCTACCTCAGCTTTGAGCTCCGCCAGTCCCAAAGCAGGAGTAGGGTGTTACACCTAAACGGTGGCCCGAACCTGGGTTAGATCCCTGCGCCCTCTCCTGATCCTACCATTTGCGTTTTGTGCATTCCCTAGCCAAACCACAAAGGGGCTAGATGGCCCCATAGATGGTCGTACACACCGACATCTTTGGCGCACCAGGTAGGGATATCACTGGCATGAACCTGGTTTAGCAGACGGCACATGATTTCATTGAGCTTCATCCTCATTTTCTTCATCCATGGCGCCCAAGAAGAAGGGCTCCATGGCGACGATGCCCTCCACATCCAAGATTCCTTCCCACGCCTCTGCGGGCGGCGCAGGCGGCGCCATCGCCACGGGTGGCACAAACGCTGCGGTACACACGACCAGCGCAGGCGGCGCGGTCGCTGTGCCCACTGTGGTGGGAACGAGCGGTGGAGGCGCTGGAGGCAGTCACCTTCCACGACCCTCTGGCGAAGATAGCAACAACGGTGCGGGCGGCACGGGCACATAGTTTCCGCCTCCTCGATGCACCGGCGCGCGTAGCCATCAAGGCAACATCCGTCCAGTCGGGCACGAGCTAGGATCCTCTCACTACAGCAACTCCGGCGGTAGCAATGTCAGCAGCAACGACAAGCGTGATGAACTGTTGAGCCCGACAAAGTGTTGATGGCCTCTTCAGATCCGCGGCTGCGGCAAGATTAACGATAGCTATTACCAGGCAAGTGAACAAGAAGGTACTCGCACCACTTTTGAACAACGCCAGGGGGAGGCTACCCCGACAACACGATGTGCGCAATGATACAATCATTGACAAGCCTGTGCCCGGCGTTGGCGGGCAACCACCTTACGGGGTTGGATGCCTGGCCACACTTGCGAGCTGCGGCAAGTTCATTGGTCATTCAACCGGGCCAATGGGCCCGGGTCATCATGGGAATGCCCTGGCAAGATTGCCCCCGGCAAAGTTCTCAGTGTTCTTCGGCTTTTTGTACATATCAATCATGTATATATGCATGTGGTATTGCAAGTATACTTCCATTTGTATGAGATTGCTAACGAACCGCCAAGGTTTCCAAAACCACTCTTTTATCGTCTCTGTTTTTATCAAAGGATAAAAAAATCCCTCGTGTGCAAATTTCCCGGGGGAGTGGTGGAAGGAATCCATTCAAATGGTATTATTGCACATTTCATGCGACAAGAAGTACATCAAACAAAGATAAGTTGGAAGGCAACTAGAAATTTTTCATTGTTACATTTATAGTTCACCCTTTGCACAATTTTGTGTTGTATAAGAAACCTGCACGCGGGGGAATCTTGTCGTGTTTATTCGTGCTCTTATCTTGCCTCGAGTTGACTCGGCAAGATCTTTGTAGCTGCGTTGAGACCGGCAAGATGCCTTGCCAGTGACAGCACTACCAGCAGGCTGCTAAGGACCAATTCCTCGAAGCACTCGAGGCAAGTATGTGTGCCGGCAAGCTTCCAAACTACGTAGGGTGTCGGATTGAAATCATATGAGAACAAAGACAAATGAGGGGAACAGTATACGTTCATTTGAGCATGGAAAATATCATATATTTATTGAAAAGTGCTCCATAACATTTTTCTTAGCCCTTTCTTCCCAGGGTTTACATTGAGTGCAACTCAGGGCAAAAGCGGCGCCTAGGCGAAGTGCTCCCGGCAGGCCGAATGATGGTGCTGCCGGCGCTAAGCTAGAGATGACGGTGTTGCCGGCGCTCAGCTGGAGTCAGAGCCGTCATCCTCGATCTTGATGCCTGAAGAACCGTCGTCATCGTCTTCACCATCGTCCTCCTCATCGCTTTCACTCGAGGAGGAGGTTTCGTTCTTGCTCGAGCTCTCCACGCAGCACTCCATGCGAGTGCCTGAAGCTCAGAAGAACTTCACAGAGAGCGTGTCGGATTCCACTAGCTTGAAGCGGAGAAGATGCCCTTGCTTTAGATAACGGACGCGGGCGAAGGATTTCCACCCATGCATGAGGTACATGATGCCGTCGGCTGAGAACTCGATGTTCACCCAAACGGAGCCGTTGCAGCAGTCGTTCATGTGCAACCACAGACCAAGCGGTTGGTCGACCTCCATCACCCTAGTAAAGGGGCGGGGGATCCGCAACTAGCTTCACGGTGGGTCGCGCAGCTCTACGACGAATTCGAGCGTCGTGTCCTCTGTATGGCCTTCTACCGGGGGAGGAGCAGCTGGGGGTGGAACGACGAGCGCTCTACTCTGGCCACCCCGGCCCCGAGCGCCGCATCTTCCATGACCCCGACCTGCAGCCCCGCCCCGAGCACTGGAGCCGGCCTCCGCAACCGCGGGTGAAGCAGGAGTATGCTACTGAGGGTAAGCTCTCGCTGCAACAGTAGAAGCACAAGTTCGGCCTTTTCCTCTCGCCATGGTGGTGGCAGATGCTGGAAGAATGGAGAAGGGAGAGGTGGATGAGCATCGCCTTCCACAGCCCCTCTTTTATAGGGGAGGCGACGGGGCTGGCTCTCCACCATTTTAGGGCAACTGCCCTGTTCCGCCAGTCCCGCGCCCTGCATTTCTAGCCGGCGCATTACTCCAGCAACCGCCCTACCTCGCCAATCCGACGCCCTGCCTACCCTGTTCAGGCACTACTTCCACGACCGCCTCTCTCCACCAATCCCATGTTCCACATATGGCGTGCGTCGTGGGGAGAGATTCAGTAAAGAAGGGAGTGTTGGCAGGCATGGCAGTTACCTTTGGCCACCCGTGATCGTGGCTTGTCTGAACCACGCCCAGCAGCGACCCTGTTGGGGAACGTAGTATTTCAAAAAATTTACCAACGATCACGCAAGATCTATCTATGTGATGCATAGCAACAAGCGGGAGAGTGTGTCCACGTACCCTCGTAGACCGAAAGTGGAAGCGTTTAGTAACGCGGTTGATGTAGTCAAACGTCTTCGCGATCCAACCGGTCAAGTACCGAATGCACGGCACCTCCGCGATCTGCACACGTTCAGCTCGGTGACGTCCCTCGAACTCTAGATCTAGCTGAGGCCGAGGGAGAGTTTCGTCAGCACGAAGGCGTGGTGACAGTGATGATGAAGTTACCGACGCAGGGCTTCGCCTAAGCACTACGACAATATGACCGAGGTGGAAATCTGTGGAGGGGTGCACCGCACGTGGCTAAACAATCAACTTGTGTGTCTATGGGGTGCCCCCTGGCCACGTATATAAAGAAGGGGAGGGAAGAGGTGGCCGGCCCAAGGGGGGCGCGCCAGGTGTGGGGAATCCTACTAGGACTCCCTAGTCCAAGTAGGATTCCCCTCCTCTTTACTATTCCTAGTAGGAGAAGGAGGGAAGGAAGAAGAGGGGAGAAGAAAGAGGGGGGCGCCGCCCCCTCCTAGTCCAATTTGGACCAGCCCATGGGGGGGCGCGCGGCCACCCCTTGAGGCCCTTCTCTCCTTTCCACTAAAGCCCAATAAGGCCCATTAACTTCCCCCGGCGAATTCCCGTAACTCTCCGGTACTCCGAAAAATACCCGAATCACTCGGAACCTTTCCGATGTCTGAATATAGCCTTCCAATATATGAATCTTTACCTCTCGACCATTTCGAGACTCCTCGTCATGTCCGTGATCTCATCTGGGACTCCAAACTACCTTCGGTACATCAAAACCGTCAATAACCAATGGCGGAACTCCTCATCATGTCCTCATCATACCGATCGTCATCGAACGTTAAGCGTGCGGACCCTACGGGTTCGAGAACTATGTAGACATGACCGAGACTCATCTCTGATCAATAACCAATAGCAGAACCTGGATGCTCATATTGGCTCCCACATATTGTACGAAGATCTTTATCGGTCAAACCGCATAACAACATACGTTGTTCCCTTTGTCATCGGTATGTTACTTGCCCGAGATTCGATCGTCGGTATCATCATACCTAGTTCAATCTCGTTACCGGCAAGTCTCTTTACTCGTTCCATAATGCATCATCCCGCAACTAACTCATTAGTCACATTGCTTGCAAGGCTTATAGTGATGTGCATTACTGAGAGGGCCCAGAGATACCTCTCCGACAATCGGAGTGACAAATCCTAATATCGATCTATCCCAACTCAACAAACACCATCGGAGACACCTGTAGAGCATCTTTATAATCACCCAGTTACGTTGTGACGTTTGATAGCACACAAAGTGTTCCTCCGGTATTCGGGAGTTGCATAATCTCATAGTCATAGGAACATGTATAAGTCATGAAGAAAGCAATAGCAACAAACTAAACGATCATAGTGCTAAGCTAACGGATGGGTCATGTCAATCACATCATTCTCTAATGATGTGATCCCGTTCATCAAATGACAACTCATGTCTATGGCTAGGAAACTTAACCATCTTTGATCAACGAGCTAGTCAAGTAGAGGCATACTAGTGACACTCTGTTTGTCTATGTATTCACACATGTACTAAGTTTCCGGTTAATACAATTCTAGCATGAATAATAAACATTTATCATGATATAAGGAAATATAAATAACAACTTCATTATTGCCTCTAGGGCATATTTCCTTCAGACCCGTGTACGTGCTCGCCCCTGGTTTCTACACATGCGGTGGGTACCCGCCCGACGACTTGGTTTGCTGGAGGGAGGCTAAAGATGGACACGGGTCCAGGTTAATGAAGAAGCAAAGAAGATCTCCAGATATAGTTATCGTTTTGGCAAAATTTGACGTCAATATTTGCCATGTGTCTATGCATCATTTGGGCCTAGCCCAACGATGCTCAGCAACGCGTGTGGACCAGCCCGGGGGCTATTGTCGGTGTATAAAACATGGGTGTTTTACACCACTGACTTATGCACAGACGAGTAGCGGTTCCTTTGCTAGCTACACAAGCTTATCAAAGATATCCCAAGCCAAAAGAGGATACTCTTTGAGAGATCAAAGAGCACATCAAGAAGACAAAGGTTCAAGGCCAAGTTGATCTACTTAGCTAAGGAGAAGAACAAGAAAGAGCACTAGAAGCAGCCTTTGCCGGCAAGGCCAAGCCAGCAAGGCGAAGGCCCGGCAAGGTCCATGGCCGGCAAGCCCTTGCCAGCCACCAGCGCTCCACCTCATCGAGCAGCTAGTCACCTATCAATGAGGTGTCGAGCCCGCAGGTGGTTTGGTGGGATCTGTCAGGCACATGGCAGCTAGCTGGAAGGAATATTACCTTTAATGACAAGCGGTGCAGCAACCTTGCCCGCGCTTCTCCTCCTAACGACACCTAGCGATGCATTTAATGCTTTTCATCCTAACTAGCAGAGTTAGGTATGATACCACTGTTTGCTATCTAATCAACATGTAATTGCCTTTTTGCCACTGTGGTAACCCCTTGAGCTATAAAAGGAGGGCCACGACAACCTTTACAAGGGTTCAAACCCATTCAAACCCCACACACACTTGCACGTGTAGCTGCCTCCTCCTTCCACCTTGCCGGGGGAAAGCGCTCCTTCTACTTGTGCATCCACACTTCTAATACACCCAAAGTAGGAGTAGGGTGTTACACCTAAAAGGTGGCCCGAACCTGGGTAAAGATCCCTGCGCCCTCTTCAGATCCTGCTCCTTGCATTCTGTGCATTCCCTAGATGAACCACAAAGGGGCTAGATGGTCCCATAGATGGTCGTACACACCGACACCTTGATCTGATGAACAAGCAGATCAAGCAATCTTAAGGTAAAATCCAGTACACCGTCAAATTTACTTTGCGTGAGGATAGCTTTGTGAAATAGAAGTTAATGCCTAACTGTTTTGAATGATAGCGGCTTTGTTCGAGCTTGAGGTACTCAAGATCGAGCTTGTGAAAGCTCAGCAGGAGGCCCAGCAGCAGAAGGCTGCGGCCGTCAAGGCGGAGAAGGACCTAGCCACCGAAAAGGTGGCTAGGGGCAGGGACCTGGCGCGGGTCTTGGAGATGGAGGAGACCCTGAAGGGTGTCTACGAGGTGCGCGGTGCCCTTCAGGCCAAGGAGGAGAAGGCGAGCGAAGAGCTCAAAAAGCTCCATCTTGCGCACTCCAAGCTCTAGACCCAGACCAGGGCCAATCGCGAGGTGCTCCAGCAAGTGGAGCAAATTGCCGCGGGTAAGCCATATTTACTTCAATGTCTATTTGGTAGCAAGGGTTTCGTTGAGCTTACCCAGGTGTGGCGCTCTGCAGAGGTCTACGTGGATCTGCTGAGGAGTGCATCGGATGCCGCCAACCACTTTGGAGAGCGGGAGGGCCACGAGGCGGAGAAGGAATTCTGGCAGGAATTCCAGGCGTTGCCGCGTCCAGAGTTGCTGAATCATCGGATGAAGCAGCTGGTGGAGCTTCTCGGTATGGCTAGGCCGGCGCTCCAAGACCTCTGCATCAATCTGTGGCCCGCGGAGGTGCTGCCCACCAGCTTCTTCGGGCTAATAGCTTGATTGCAGGAAGCCATCCCGCAAGTGGCCCGATGAAAGTGGTCCGGGGGCCTGGAAGGTGCTCAACGGGCATACGCTTGTGTGAATATGCATTTTCGGTGCGTCGAAGCAGAGTTCGTTACCGCAGGACCCCCCGAAGGGAAGGTTCAGACCGCGGAGCAATTCTTCGCCGAGGTAGCAGAAGGGGCCCGGATTACCGAGGCCATGTGTCCCAAGGACACTTTGTATTTTTAGATACTATTTCGGAATGCCGAAGTGTGTGGGATGTACAAAAACTATCCTTTTATCTTACTAAATGCGGCTTTAAATACCGTCATGTGATTGTGTTATTTTTATTTAATATTCCTCCTATTTGACTGTGTGGAACTGAAAGTGGCCAGTCGTCAGCTTCAACCCCTATGTACAGTATAGAGAGGGTGTCCCTTTAGGCAATCGTGACCCTTAGCCGATGTCTCGGTACTTGAAGGCAGTCCATGCACCTAGGAACTAGGCGATCGGACTATGATGGCTTTGTAACTTTCACTTAGTCATAGGAGTTTGACTGTGGGGGCTGATGACGAGCCCCCGGTGTGTGAAGTGGTCGGCTCGGGTGGCCGAGGTCTATGCCACTAAACACTTCAGCCAATGCGAGGAAGAGGCCCTTCATTTAACATGGGTGATCGCTAACAACACGTCGCTTAACGCGGTCTTCGAACGGCTGATCAGTTTACGCTTACCAAGACAGTTAGTTTTCGGCACTATCGCAGTGGTTCTCCCGTTATGCCCTTAGCTAAATTGGTCGGAAACGTAAGGGGTATACATAGGAGTCAGGCAACCCAACTATTGACCAAAATCTAGGTTCGAAACTGATTCTTATAATGCGAACATCCGAGACGCCAAGTACCTCGGACTTATAATTGGGGCATGCGATTAGAAAGCGAAGCCCTTTGTATCATAAAGTATTCTTTTTTCCTGAAAGGCAGTAATTATAAGGAAATGCTAAAAAACCTTGAGGGGTGCAGTTTCCTTATTTCATATGGTCAAGCTGTACATGCCGAGGTTGGACAAAAAGAACTTCGACAAGATAAAATGCGGGTAATGTAAAGAAAGAGTAAGAAGGAAATCAAAATAGGGCGGACTTGTCATCGGGTTTATTGGCCCGAGCCGCTTCCTACCGCACGTGTGTGTCTCCATGCCGTGGACCAGCTCATCTTCATTGATGGCGAAGTGGATATAGGCTGCCTGCGACCTCGGCCGTTTTACGTGCTTGATGCTTTCGAAGGTCGAGTCCTTTGAAGAGGTCCGCAACTGCCTCTTGGGTGGTTAAAGCTACCTGGGAATGCTTGTTTTGGCTAGGTCTTTGACAGAACCCTGCCGGTGCACAAGCTCGAAGTGCGTCGCTGCTCAGTCTAGCCTATCCGAATGTTTCCATTGTTTTTGGCTCCTTGGCAACCCAGGGAATTTTGAGTGCAAAGTTATGCACCCTGGGGACGTAATGCCCCTTCAAAGGGAGGCGTGCGAGGAGTCTGTACCCCTATTTAGGATGGGGGAGTGCTTGTCCGAGGTCGGCTGGCATGGCCTGCGTACGTTTTAGTGAGCTAGGGGGGCGCTTGCCCTCACGGGCTGCCTCCTCGAACGCCTGCACGTCGGCTGCGAAAGCCGCGGTCTGCTCCTCGTCCGGAGAGAGCGTTCGGTGTTTCCATTGACTGTTATAACACCGTTTGGTCCTGGCATTTTGAGCTTGAGGTAAGCATAATGTGGGACTGCGTTGAAGCGAGCAAATGCGGTGCACCCTAGGAGCACGTGGTATCCGCTACGAAAGGGTACAATGTCGAAGATTAATTCCTCGCTCCTGAAGTTCTCGGGTGACCTGAAGACTACCTCCAGTGTCACAGTGCCCATGCAGTGAGCTTCAACACATCGTATCACACCTTTAAAGGTGGTGGTGCTGGGCTTTATCCAAGATGAGTCAATGCCCATCTTTTTGATCACGTCAGTGTAGATTAGATTGAGGCCGTTGCCTCTATCCATGAGGACGCGCGTCAGATGAAAGCCATTGATGATCGGGTCCAGGACCAGCACAACCGATCCACCATGCCTGATGCTGGACGGATGGTCGTGTTTGTCAATGTGATCGGGTAAGCTGACCATGGATTAAACTTCGGGGAGATAGGCTCCAATGCATAGACGCCCTGAAGTGCGTGTTTCCTCTCCCGCTTGGGGATGTGGGTGACATAGATCATGTTCACATCCTTCACCTCGTGAAGAAACTACTTCTGGCCTCCATTATTTCGCTGCAGAGGATCATCCTCATCCTTGCTGCGGGGCTGGGCTTTACTGTTCCCCTCCATCGCCATTTTGCCAGCCTGCTTGAAGACCCAACAATTCTTGTTAGTGTGGTTTGCTGGTTTGTCCGAAGTACCATGGATTTGGCACGGCCTGTCAAGGATCTTGTCTAGCTGGCTGGGTCCATCCTTGTCCCATTAAAGGGATTCCTTTTCTGTCCGGATCTAGGTCCATTGAACCATGCATTGACTGTGGTGTCCTCTGTATTGCTTCCACTGTTTCTATGCCTGCACTTGTTTTTATTGCACTTAGGATTACCGTTGGTGTCTCGGGTCTCCGAGGTGCCCGCCTCACCATTGTGAGTACTGCGGGCCAGCCAGCTATCCTCTCCCATGAAAAAACGGGTCATGAGCAAGGTGAGGGCTGCCATGGTCCTCGGCTTATCCTGCCCAAGCTGTCAGGCAAGCCATTCATCTGAATGTTATTTTTGAACACCGTGATGGCCTCGGTGTCGGAGCAGTCTATAACCTGGTTCTTTTTAGTGAGGAACTTGTTCCAGAACTTTCGAGCTGATTCGTCAGATTACTAGATGACGCAGCTGAGGTCGTCGGCGTCCGGAGGTTGGACGTATGTTCCATGGAAACTTGCCCTAAAGGCGTCCTCGAGGGCTTCCCAGCTCCCGATGGAATGAGGGGGGCATGCTATTCAGCCAATGCCTTGCCGGCCCTTTTAATTTGAGCAGCAGATACTTGATGGCGTGGAGGTCATCTCCATTGGCCATGTGTATATGTAGGAGGAAATCCTCGATCCATACAACTGGATCAGTTGTGCCATCATATGATTCTATGTTGATGGGCTTAAACTCGTCCGAAAACTGATGCTCCATTACCTTGTCTATGAAATAGATCGGGTAAGCGGGACCTCGGGTCTGATTAGTGTCGCGCCGGATATTAGGGGAGATCCGTGTGTAGGCCTGGTCCCGAGCTCGGCCATTCCTGTCCATCCAGACAGCATAGCCGTCGAGTCCCGCGGGTTCGCACCTTCTTGATCCGTAAATGGACCGAGGCGGCGCCCGGTTTGCCTCTATCCAACGTCGAACGCCATGAGGGTCTAAGTAGTCCACAGGGTCCTTGCCGTGACACCGTGGAGCTGGTTAGTTGTGGTAATTTTCCCGCACTGGCCTATCACGCCCTCTGGGGGGTCGGTCGGGCACATCGGCGGCGAGCTCATCATTGAACTCAGGCAGCAGACGTCTGCGTGGATAACACTTAGGTGCACTGTGGTGCCGTTCTTCGAGATCTTATTCAGCCGAGAGTATTTCGACCCACTTGTCATTTAGTGCATCTTCATTGGCCTGCAGCTGTTGCTGATTCCGCTTCATGCTTCGGGCGGTGGCGATGAGGCGCCGCCGGAAGCGTTCTTGCTCGACAGGGTCTTCGGGGACTATGAAGTCCTCGGTACAAAGGCTCTCATCTTCCTCGGATTCCAGCATGTAATTGTCATCGGTCCCTTCAAACAGGTCATCGGGGTCTAGGTCCTTGGGGATTCCTTCGGGGGTGGCGTGATGCTCTGGGGAAGCTTGAAGATCTTCCCCTGGATCATCGGCCTCGCCTGCTACCGTGCCACCGTTATCGGTGGTGGCGTTGTTCCCGCTGGGGTATCCGTTGGTGCCCTGTTCGCGTCTGCGTCGACGCCTGGAGGGCTTTCTAGGGGTGTCGACCATGTACACATTGTAAGTCGATGTTGCAGTCCACTTGCCGGTGTTTATGAACAGCAAGGTGTTTTCAATGGGGCCATCGACATCTTCATCCATGTCCGTGGCCTCCTCTGTTGGGGAATGAAGCATGAAAATAAAATAAAAATCGGACGAACACCCAAGATCTATCTAGGAGAAGCATAGCAACAAGAGTGGAGAGTGTGTCTACATACCCTCATAGACCGTTAAGCGGAAGCATATATCATGTGGTTGATGTAGTCGTACTCGTCACGATCCAATCGCGATCCAAATTGATGAAGTACCGAACGGACGGCACCTCTGCGTTCAGCACACGTACGGCTCGATGACGTCTCCTCCTCCTTGATCTAGTAAGAGACAGAGGAGAAGTAGATGGGATCACCGGTAGCATGATGGCATGACAGTGATGGTGGTGGAGTGATTCTGGCAGGGCTATGCCGAGCACTACCGAAACAACAAGGACGGAGGAGTTACGAAGTAACGGGAGAGAGAGAGGGGGGGCCAAGGGCTTGTGTATCCTCTTGGGGCACCCCCTCCCCTCTATATATAGGTGGAGGGGCGTGGTGACCAGCCCTCCAAGCCCTAGGGGTGCACCAAGGGGGAGAAGTTGGACTCCTAGTCCAATTCCCTCATTTTCCATACACAAGTGGACTTTCCACCTCTCCCAAGTCACATGGGCCTTGAGGGACTCGTGCGCCTGGCCCGATAAGGCCAGGGTGCCTCCTGTCAGCCCATGTTGGCTCTTGGGACGTGGTGGAACCCTTGGTGGACTTCCGGACTCCTCTGAAAGTTTCCGAAACCTTCTGGAAGCTTCCCGGTACAATACAGAAAAAACTGAAACTTTTTTCGGAACCCTGAACTTTCCAGATATAAATCTTTACCTCCAGACCATTCCGGAGCTCCTCGTGACGTCCCGGATCCCATCTGGGACTCTGAATAATATTCGGTCACCAACATGCATATCCCAATATTACTCTAGCGTCATCGAACGTTAAGCGTGCAGACCCTACGGGTTCGAGAATCATGTAGACATGACTGAGACACCTCTCCGATCAATAACCAATAGCGGAACCTGGATGCTCATATTGGTTCCTACATATTCCATGAATATCTTTTATCGGTTGAACCACGATGTCAAGGATTCGGTTAATCTTGTATGCAATTCCCTTTGTCCGGCGATATGTTACTTGCCTGAGATTCGATCATCGGTATCTCCATACCTAGTTTAATCTCATTACCGACAAGTCTCTTTACTCGTTCTGTAGTAGAAGATCTCATGACTAACTCATTATCCACATTTCTGGCAAGCTCTTTATGATGTTTTATTATCAAGAGGGCCCAGAGATATCTCTCCATCACACGGAGTGACAAATCCCAGTCTCGATCCATGCCAACCCAACAGACACCTTCGGAGATACCTGTAGAGCATATTTATGATCACCCACTTACGAAGTGACATTTGATAGCACACAAGGCATTCCTTCGGTATCCGGGAGTTGCATGATCTCATGGTCTTAGGAATAGATACTTGACATGAAGAAAGCTATAGCAATAAGCTTAAGTGATACGATCGAATGCTAAACTTAAGGTTGGGTCTTGTCCATCACATCATTCTCCTAATGATGTGATCGCATTATCAAATGACAACTCATGTCTATGGTTAGGAAACCTTAACCATCTTTGATCAACGAGCTAGTCTAGTAGAGGCTCACTAGGGACATAGTATTTGTTTATATATTCACACATGTATTTAAGTTTTCGGTCAATACAATTTTAGCATGAATAAACCTTTATCATGAACAAGGAAATATGATAATAACCAATTTATTATTGCCTCTAGGGCATATTTCCAACAATCTCCCACTTGCACTAGAGTCAATAATCTAGTTTACATAGTAATGAATCTAACACCCATGGAGTTTTGGTGTTGATCATGTTTTGCCCGTGGAAGAGGTTTAGTCAACGGGTCTGCCACATTCAGATTCGTATGTACTTTGCAAATTTCTATGTCTCCATCCTTGAGATAATTACGAATGGAGTTGAAGCGGCGCTTGATGTTCTTGGTTCTCTTGTGAAACCTGGGCTCCTTGGCAATGGCAATAGCTCCAGTGTTGTCACAAAAGATAGTCATTGGATCCGATGCACTAGGTATTACACCCAGATCAGATATGAACTCCTTCATCCAGACTCCTTCTTGTGTTGCTTCCAAAGCAGCTATATACTCCGCTTCACATGTAGATCCCGCCACAATGCTATGCTTAGAACTGCACCAACTGACCGCCCCACCATTCAATATAAATACGATCCGGTTTGAGCTTTAGAGTCATCCAGATCTGTGTCGAAACTAGCATCGATGTAACCGTTTACGACGAGCTCTTCGTCACCTCCATAAATGAGAAACATGTCCTTAGTCTTTTTCAGGTACTTCAGGATGTTTTTTACTGTTGTCGAGTGATCTACTCCTGGATCACTTTGGTTCCTCCCTGCAAGACTTATGGCAAGGCACACATCAAGTCTAGTACACAACATGGCATACATTATAGAGCCTATGGCTGAGGCATAGGGAATGACTTTCATCCTTTCTATTTCTTCTACTGTGTTCGGGCATTGAGTCTTACTCAACTTCACACCTCGCAATACAGGCAAGAACACTTTCTTTGACTGATCCATTTTGAACTTCTACAAAACTTTGTCAAGGTATGTACTTTATGATAGTCCTATTAAGCGTCTTGATCTATCTCTATAGATTTTGATGCCGAATATGTAAGCAGCTTCACCAAGGTCTTTCATTGAAAAACTCTTGTTCAAATATCCTTTTATGCTTTACAAAAATTATATATCATTTCCAATCAACAATATGTCATCCACATAATATTAGAAATGCTACAGCGCTCCCACTCACTTTCTTGCAAATACAAGCTTCTCCGTAAGTTTGTATAAAACCAAAAGCTTTGATCACCTCATCGAACCAAATATTCCAACTCCGAGATGCTTGCACCAGTCCATAGATGGATCGCTGGAGCTTGCATACTTTGTTAGCATCCTTAGTGTCGATAAAACCTTTTGGTTGCATCATATACAACTCTTCCTTAAGAAACCCATTAAGGCATGTCGTTTTAACGTCCATTTGCCAGATCTCATAATCATAAAATGCGGCAATAGCTAACATAATTCTAACAGACTTAAGCATCGCTACAGGTGAGAAAGTCTCATCGTAGTCAACCCCTTGAACTTGTCGGAAACCCTTTGCGACAAGTCGAGCTTTATAGACAGTGACATTACCATCAGTGTCTGTCTTCTTCTTAAAGATCCATTTATTCTCAATGGCTTGACAATCATCGGGAAAGTCCATCAAAGTCCATACTTTGTTCTCATACATGGATCCTATCTCGGATTTCATGGCCTGAAGCCATTTGTCAGAATCCGGGCTCATCATAGCTTCTTCATAGTTCATAGGTTCGCTGTTGTCTAACAACATGATTTCCAGGACTTGATTACCATACTTCTCTAGTGTGGAACGTACCCTGATCGACCTAAGAAGTTCAGCAGTAACTTGATCCGAAGTTCCATGATCATCATCATTAGCTTCCTCTTCGGTTGGTGTAGGCATCATGAGAACTGCTTTCTGTGATGTCCTACCTTCCAATTCGAGAAAAGGTACAATTACCTCATCAAGTTATACTTTCCTCCCACTCACTTCTTTCGAGAGAAACTCCTTCTCTAGAAAGGACTCATTCTTGGCAACGAAGATTTTTCCCTCAGATCTGTGGTAAAGGTATACCCAATGGTCTCTTTAGGGTATCCTATGAAGACGCACTTTTCCGCTTTGGGTTCGAGCTTATCAGGTTGAAGTCTCTTGACATAAGTGTCGCATCCCCAAACTTTAAGAAATGACAGCTTAGGTTTCTTGCCAAACCACAACTCATACGGTGTCATCTCAACGGATTTAGACGGTGCCCTATTTAAAGTGAATGCGGTTGTCTATAATGCATAACCCCAAAATGATAGTGGCAAATAGGTAAGAGACATCATAGAACGTACCATATCCAATAGAGTATGATTACAATGTTTGGATACACCATTACACCATGGTGTTCCAGGTGGTGGGAGCTGTGAAACAATTCCATGTTGTCTTAAATGCATACCAAACTCGTAACTCAAATATTCACCTCCACGATCAAATCATAGAAACTTTATTTTCTTGTTACAATGATTCTCCACTTCACTCTAAAATTCCTTGAACTTTTCAAATGTTTCAGACTTGTGTTTCATTAAGTAAATATACCCATATCTACTCAAACCATCTGTGAAGGTAGGAAAATAACGATATCCACCGCGTGCTTCAACACTCATCGGACCGCATACATCGGTATGTATTATTTCCAATAAGTCACTAGCTCGCTCCATTGTTCCGGCGAACGGAGTTTTAGTCATCTTGCCCATGAAGCATGGTTCACATGTCTCAAATGATTCATAATCAATAGATTCCAAAAGTCCATCAGCATGGAGTTTCTTCATGTGCTTTACACCAATATGACCTAATTAGCGGTGCCACAAATATGTTGTATTATCATTATTAACTTTGCATCTTTTGGCATCAATATTATGAATATGTGTATCACTACGATCGAGATTCAACAAGAATAAACCATTACAAGGGGTGCATGACCATAAAAGATATTACTCATATAAATAGAACAATCGTTATTCTCTGACTTAAATGAATAACCGTCTCGCAATAAACAAGATCCAGATATAATGTTCATGCTCAACGTAGGCACCAAATAACAATTATTTAGGTTTAAAAATAATCCCTAAGGTATATCTAGAGGTAGCGTGCCGACGGTGATCACATCAACCTTGGAACCATTTCCGATGCGCGTCGTCACCTCGTCCTTAGCCAATCTTCGTTTATTCCGTTGCTCCTGTTTCAAGTTACAAATATTAGCAACCGAACTAGTATCAAATACCTAGGTGCTACTACGAGCACTAGTAAGGTAGACATCAATAACATGTATATCAAATATACCTTTTTTTGACATTGCCGGCCTTCTTATCTGCCAAGTACTTGGGGCAGTTCCGCTTCCAGTGACCATTCCCCTTGTAGTAGAAGCACTCAGTCTCAGGTTTGGGTCCAGCCTTGGGTTTCTTCACGGGAGCGGTAATTGTCTTGCCATTCTTCTTGAAGTTCCCTTCCTTTCCCTTGCCTTTCTTGAAACTAGTGGTCTTTCTAACCATCAACACTTGATGCTCCTTCTTGATTTCTACCTCCACGGCCTTAAGCATCGCGAAGAGCTCGAGAATTGTTTTCTCCATCCCTTGCATATGATAGTTCATCACAAAGTCCTCATAGCTTGGTGGCAGTGACTGGAGAACTCTGTCAATGCCCGTGTCATCGGGAAGATTAACTCCCAACTGAGTCAAGCGGTTGTGAAACCCAGACATTCTGAGTATATGCTCACTAACAGAACTGTTCTCCTCCATCTTGCAGCTAAAGAACTTGTTGGAGGTGTCATATCTCTCAACCCGGGCATGGGCTTGAAATACCAATTTCAGCTCCTGGAACATCTCATATGCTCCATGGTGCTCAAAACGTCTTTGGAGCCCCGGTTCTAAGACATAAAGCATAGCGCACTGAACTATCAAGTAGTCATCAGAACATGCCTGCCAGATGTTCACAACATCCACATAGGACGCTGGAGGGGGTGCAACACCTAGCGGTGCATCAAGGACATAAGCCTTCTGTGCAGCAATGAGGATAATCCTTAAGTTATGGACCCAGTCCGTATAGTTGCTTCCATCATCTTTCAACTTAGTTTTCTCTAGGAACGCATTAAAATTCAGGGGAACTACAGCGCGGGCCATTGATCTACAACACAAATTTTGCAAAGACAATTAAGACTAAGTTCATAATAACTAGTTCAGTTAATCAAATTACTAATGAACTCCCACTTAAATCAACATCCCTCAAGTTGTCTAAGTGATAGATGATCCAAATCAACTAACCCATGTCCGATCATCACGTGACATGGGGTAGTCATCAATGGTGAACATCTCCATGTTGATCATATCTACTATATGACTCGTGTTCGACTTATCAGTCTCCTGTGTTCCGAGGCCATGTATGTGCATGCTAGGCTCGTCAAGTTTAACCCAAGTATTCTGCATGTGTAAAACTGGCTTACACCCGTTGTATGCGAACATAGAGTCTATCAAACCCAATCATCACAAGGTGCTTCAAAATGACAAACTTTTGCAATGGTGCATACTTAGGGAGAACACAATTTCTTGAAATTAAGTGAAGGGATCATCTTTTAATGCTACCGTCGTCCTAAGCAAAATAAGATGCATAAAAAGATAAACATATCATGCAATCAATATGTGACATGATATGGCCATTATCATCTCGTGCCTTTGATCTCCATCTCCAAAGAATTGGCATGATCTCCATCATCACCTACATGACACCATGATCTCCATCATCGTGTCGTCTTGTGGTCGTCTCACCAACTATTGCTTCTACAACTATTGCTAACGCATAGCGATAAAGTAAAGCAATTACATGTCGATTAATAAATTAAAGACAGCCCTATGGCTCCTGTCGGTTGCCGAACTCATCGATATGCAAGTCGTGAACCTATTACAAAACATGATCATCTCATACATCAACATATATCACATCATGTTTTTGGCAATATCACATCACAACATGCCCTGCAAAAACAAGTTAGACGTCCTCTACTTTGTTGTTGCAAATTTTACGTGGCTGCTATGGGCAACTAGCAAGAACCGGTCTTACCTACGCATAGCCACAATAGTGATAATCAATTTGCCTTTTAACCTTCTACAAGGACCACCTTCGTCAAATTAGATTCAACTAAAGTAGGAGAGACAGACACCCGCTAGCCACCTTATGCAAAACAAGTTGCATGTCAGTCGGTGGAACCGGTCTCATGTGCGAGGACATGTAAAGTTGGTCCGAGCCGCTTCATCCCACAATACCGCCGAATCCAAATAAGACAAGAGAGGTAAGAAATTTGAGCATCAACACCCACAACTCTTTGTGTTCTACTCGTGCATATACATCTACGCATAGACCTAGCTCATGATGCCACTGTTGGGGAATGAAGCATGAAAATCAAAAAAATCCTATGAACGCCCAAGATCTATCTAGGAGAAGCATAGAAATGAGAGGGGAGAGTGTGTCTACATACCCTCATAGACCATTAAGCGGAAGCGTATATCATGCGGTAGATGTCGTCGTACTCGTCACGATCCAATCGCGATCCAAACCGATGAAGTACCGAACGGACGACACCTCCGCGTTCAGCACACGTACGGCTCGATGACGTATCCTCCTCCTTGATCCAGCAAGCGAGGGAGGATAAGTAGATGGGATCGCCAGCAGCACGATGGTGTGACAGTGATGGTGGTGGAGTGATTCCGGCAGGGCTACGTCGAGTCTACCGAAACAACAAAGACGGAGGAGTTACAAAGTAATGGGGGAGAGAGGGGGGCCAAGGGCTTGTGTATCCTCTTGGGGCGCCCCCTTCCCTCTATATATAGGTGGAGGGGCGTGGTGGCCAGCCTTCCAAGCCCTAGGGGCGCACCAAGGGGGAGGAGTTGGACTCCTAGTCCAATTCCCTCCTTTTCCATACACACGTGGACTTTCCACCTCTCCCAAGCCACATGGGCCTTGAGGGACTTGTGCGCCTGGCCCAATAAGGCCAGGGCGCCTCCCCTCATCCCATGTTGTACCGTGGGACGTGGTGGAACCCTTGGTGGACTTCCGGACTCCTCTGGAAGTTTCCGGAACCTTCTGGAAGCTTCCCGGTACAATACCGAAAAAGCTGAAACTTTTTTCGAAACCCTGAAAACAACTTTCCATATATAATTTTTTTTACCTCTGGACCATTCCAGAGATCCTCGTGACATCCCAGATCCCATCCGGGACTCCAAACAACATTCGGTCACCAACATGCATATCCCAATATTACTCTAGTGTCACCGAACGTTAAACGTGCGGACCCTACGGTTCGAGAATCATGTAGACAAGACCGAGACACCTCTCTGGTCAATAACCAATGGCAGAACCTGGATGTCCATATTGGTTCCTACATATTCCATGAAGATCTTTTATCGGTTGAACCACGATGTCAAAGATTCGGTTAATCACGTATGCAATTCCCTTGGTCCGGCGATATGTTACTTGCCCGAGATTCGACCGTCGGTATCACCATACCTAGTTCAATCTCGTTACCGACAAGTCTCTTTACTCGTTCCGTAATACAATATCTCATGACTAACTCATTAGCCACATTGCTTGCAAGCTCTTTATGATGTTGTATTTCCGTCACACGGAGTGACAAATCCCAGTCTCGATCCATGCCAACCCAACAGACACCTTCGGAGATACTTGTAGAGCATCTTTATGATCACCTAGTTACGGAAGTGACATTTGATAGCACACAAGGCATTCCTCCATTATCCGGGAGTTGCATGATCTTATGGTCTTAGGAATAGATACTTAACATGAAGAAAGCTATAACAATAAACTTAAGTGATACGATCGAATGCTAAGCTTACGGTTGGGTCTTGTCCATCACATCATTCTCCTAATGATGTGATCCTGTTATCAAATGACAACTCATGTCTATGGTTAGGAAACCTTAACCATCTTTCATCAACAAGCTATAGAGGCTCACTAGGGACATAGTATTTGTTTATGTATTCACACATGTATTTAAGTTTTCGGTCAATACAATTCTAGCATGAATAATAAACCTTTATCATGAACAAGGAAATATGATAATAACCAATTTATTATTACCTCTAGGGCATATTTCCAACATCGTCATAGTCTAGCATGTCAGTTAAGTCGTCGACCGTGGCGACTAGATGGTTGGTGGGTGGGACATAAATTTCCGATCGTCAGCTTTAAGTCCGATCTTGTCATAAACCGAGGTCTTGCCGTCCAGATTGACATGCTCTGGATACGGTCAAGCATCTCGTTCAAGTGAGATAACTCCTCAGAGTTCATGGCCTGGCTATAGGTGGGGCTAACTCGAAGTACCCCCGGCGTATAACTCGACAAGCTTTCAACATGGTGAGGGTTCGAGGTCAATTCCAGATCCTGCGCTTGGGTTGGTTCTAGATCTGATGTAGTTTCCGAGGTGGGGGCCGAACAAGCATCCAGGCCAGGAGTCGAGACGAGATCGTACGTGGTCATGATGTTAGGTTCCTTTGGCGGGACCATGGAGCCTGGTACGACGTCCTCAAAGAGACCGGTTCCGAAGTTGAGCCTCCAATGTCTGATATACCTCAACCCAGTCGGGCGTCCAGCCTGATAGGACAAGCTCGCCGTGGGAGTCTGTGGTGTATTCTAGGCCTCCAAAAGTTACGATCTGACCTGGGGCGTAGTTCTCTACAGAAGCCAGATGGCATGCTGAGTTGGCGCAAAAGATCATGCTGCCAAACACAAAAGGTTGGCCAGGGACGTAAACGTTCCCATGGTCGGCACCGCAGTTGATCTACGGATGAGCCATTGATCCTTCTGGTGATCACACAGCAGAACTCTCAATGAAAGCACCAGTGTCGGTGTGAAATCCGGTAGACCTCGGGGTAGGGGGTCCCGAACTGTGGGTCTCAGATCGATGGTAACAGGAACATGGGAGACGATGTTGTTGGGGAACGTTGCATGGAAAACAAAAAAAATTCTACGCACACGCAAGATCTATCCATGGAGATGCATAGCTACGAGAGGGAGAGTTTGTCTATGTACCCTCGTAGACCGTTAAGCAGAAGCATTTATCAACGCAGTTGATGTAATCGTACACCTTCACGATCCGCCCGATCAAGTACTAAACGTACGGCACCTCCGTGTTCAGCACACGTTCAGCTCGATGACGTCCTCGCCTCCTTGATCCAGCAAGACGGGTGAAGTAGTAGATGTGTTCCGGCAGCACGACGGCGTGGTGACGGTGGTGATGCAACTATCTCCGCAGGGCTTCGCCGAGCACTACGAAAATATGACCGGGGATGAACTAGAGGGAGAGGGGCGCCGCACACGGCTAGGGAATCGTGGTGTGTCTTGTCCCTCTCCCTCTACACATATATATAGGTGGGGGGAGGGGAGGCAGCCTAGGGTTCCCCCAAGGGGGCTGGCGGCCAGCCTTGTCCCCTGCCCTAGCCGCGCCCCCCTTGCCTTCTTAGGCGCGCGGGGGAAAGGCAGGAGGGGGTGGCGCCCCCCTTCTTTCTCCCATGTGGAGGGGAAGGCAGGAGGGGCTAGCCCTCCTCCCTTTCCTTCCCTAGGGCCGGTGGCCAGGGAGAGGGCGCGTCAGCCCCTTATGGGCTGGTGTGTGCCTCCCCTTGGCACATTAGGGCCATATACTCCCCATAGGTCTCCCGAAACCCCTTCCGGTGACCCGATGAATACCCGGTATATCCCGAAACCTTTCCGGTGACCAAATAGCATCGTCCTATATATCAATCTTTACCTCTGGACATTTCCGGAGCTCCTCGTCATGTCCATGATCTCATCTGGGACTCCGAACAACATTCGGTCATCAACTCACATAACTCATATAATACTATATCGTCAACGAACGTTAAGCGTGCGAACCCTACGGGTTCGAGAATGATGTAGACATGACCGAGACACCTCTCCGGTCAATAACCAATAGAGGGACTTGGATGCCCATATTGGTTCCTACATATTCTACTATCATGGTGGAACATGATCACCTATGGGGCCATCAGCCCCTTGTGGTACGGCAGGGGGCAGATCACGTAGTGCAAAGAGCAGAAGCCATGGAGCAGAACGACAGTGGTGACTGATGTTTGCTTGAACTACGTCGGTATTTCCCCCAAGAGGAAGGGATGATGCAGCACAGCAATGGTAGGTATTTCCCTCAGTGATGAGACCAAGTTTATCGAACCAGTAGGAGAACCAAGCAACACTACGTAAACAGTACCTGCACACAAAGAACAAATACTTGCAACCCGACGTGTTAAAGGGGTTGTCAATCCCTTTCGGGTAACGGCGCCAGAAATTGGCAAGTTGACGGGAGATAAATTGTAGTAGATTGGATAAATAGATCGCGAATAAAATAAGGTGCAGCAAAATATTTTTGGGTTTTTAGAAATATAGATCTGAAAATAAAAGTGGCAAATAAATAAAAAGGCAAATAGCAAAATAGATCTGAAAATATATGATGAGAAAATAGACCCGGGGGCCGTAGATTTCACTAGTGGCTTCTCTCGAGAAAAATAGCATACGGTGGGTAAACAAATTACTGTTGGGCAATTGATAGAACTTCAAATAATTATGACGATATCCAGGCAATGATCATTATATAGGCATCACGTCCAAGATTAGTAGACCGACTCCTGCCTGCATCTACTACTATTACTCCACACATCGACCGCTATCCAGCATGCATCTAGTGTATTAAGTTCATGGAGAAACGGAGTAATGCAATTAGAATGATGACATGATGTAGACAAGATCTATGTATGTAGAAATAGACCCCATCTTGTTATCCTTAATAGCAATGATACATACGTGTCGGTTCCCCTTCTGTCACTGGGATCAAGCACCGTAAGATCGAACCCATCACAAAGCACCTCTTCCCATGGCAAGAAAAATCGATCTAGTTGGCCTAACTAAACCAAAGATTCGAAGAAGAAATACGAGGTTATAAGTAATCATGCATATAAGAGATCAAAAGACTCAAATAACTTTCATGGATAAAAACATAGATCTGATCATAAACCCAAAGTTCATCGGATCCCAACAAACACACCGCAAAAAGAGTTACATCAAATAGATCTCCAAGAGACCATTGTATTGAGAATCAAAAGAGAGAGAGGAAGCCATCTAGCTACTAACTACGGACCCATAGGTCTACAATGAACTACTCACGCATCATCGGAGAGGCACCAATGAGGATGATGAACCCCTCCGTGATGGTGTCTAGATTGGATCTATGGTTTCTAGAACTTGCGGCGGCTGGAATTGATTTTCATCGACCCCCCTAGGGTTTCTGGAATATTGGGGTATTTATAGAGCAAAGAGGCGGTGCGGGACGGCCGAGGTGGGCACAACCCACCTGGGCGCGCCTGGGGTGGGTTGTGCTCCCCTCGGAGCCCCCCTCAAGTACTTTCTTGGCCCAACTTGTGTCTTCTGGTCTAGAAAAGTTCACCAAAAAATTTTGCTGTGTTTGGACTCCGTTTGGTATTGATTTCCTGCGAAGTAATAAACAAGCAAAAAACAGCAACTGGCACTGGGCACTATGTCAATAGGTTAGTCCCAAAAAATGATATAAAGTTGCTATAAAATGATTGTAAAACATCCAAGAATGATAATATAACAGCATGGAACAATAAAAAATTATAGATACTTTGGAGACATATCAGCATCCCCAAGCTTAATTCCTGCTCGTCCTCGAGTAGGTAAATGATAAAAACAGAATTTTTGATGTGGAATGCTGCCTAACATGTTCATCACATATTCTTTTATTTGTAGCATGGGCATTTGGACTTTTATATGATTCAAAGCAATAGTCTAGTTTTGACATGAAGATTTCAATACTCAAGCATATCAACAAGCAACCATGTCTTTGAAAATATCAACACTAAAGCAAGTTATCCCTAGCCCATTATGCTCAATCATTGATCCATTCATGAAACACACTCGCATATTAGCTACACCCAATGCTCAAGTACGATCATAGTGCCCCTTAGTTGGTGCTTTATAAGAAAAGATGGGGACTCAAAATAAAATAAAAATTGCATAAAGTAAAATAAAGGCCCTTTGCAGAGGGAAGTAGGGATTTGTAGAGGTGCCAGAGCTCAAAGCGAAAAAAGTAGAGATAAAACATTTTGGGTGGCATGCTTTTCCTGTCAACGAAAACGATCGAGTAGTTCCCAATACTTTCCATGCTAGATATATCATAGGCGGTTCCCAAACAGAAAATAAAGTTTATTCCTTTTTCCACCATACTTTCACATTCCACGGCTAACCGAATCCACGTGTGCCGTCCATACCAACACTTTCCAAGGAATTTATTATTTGACAACATAAATTAAATTCATTTTTCATTTCGGGACTGGGCATCCCTAATACCTTTGTCGTACTCTCGTGCAATGACAAGTAAATAAACACTCATCTTGAGAATAACACATCTAGCATGGAAAAATATCAGCCACCCCCTACCGTTTCATGAGCGGTACGAGCACACAAAAGAGAAATTTATTTTGAAATTAGAGATGGCACATACAAATTTGCTTAGAACGGCACGAAAATACCACATATAGGTAGGTATAGTGGACTCATATGGCAAAACTGGTTTAAGGATTTTGGATGCACAAGTAGTGATCATACTTAGTGCAAATGAAGGCTAGCAAAAGATTGAGAAGCATCCAACCAAGAAACGAAAAATCTCATAAGCGAGCATTAAGCATAACTAACACCGAATAATGCACCACAAGTAGGATGTAATTTCATTGCATAACTATTGACTTTCGTGCTTGCAGAGGGAATCACAAACCTTAACACCAATATTCTTACTAAAGCATAATTACTCATCAACATGACTCACATATTATATCAACATATCGCAAAACTATTACAAGGAATCAAGTTTATTTTGTCCAATGATCTTCATGAAAGTTTTTATTATATCCCTCTTGAATATCTATCACTTTGGGACTAATTTCATTTGTTGCTCTTGATAGCTCAAACAAATCTAAGTGAAGAACATAAGCATAAAATTTTCTTCTCTCAAAATAATTTAAGTGAAGCAAGAGAGAATTTCTAAAAAAAAATTACTAACTCTCAAATAAATCTAAGTGAAGCATGAGAGCATTTCTTCAAAAATACTAAAGCACACCATGCTCAAAAAGATATAAGTGAAGCACTAGAGCAATTCCATAGCTCATAAAGATTTTAGTGAAGCATAGAGAGCAATTCTAACAAGTCATAGCATAATTTTGGCTCTCTCAAATAGGTGTGTCCAGCAAGGATTCATGACTAAAATTAAAAAGCAAAATAAGCAAAGATTCATATCATACAAGATGCTCCAAGCAAAACTCATGATATGTGACGAATAAAAATATAGCTCCAAGTAAAATACCGATGGTCATTAGAAGAAAGAGGGGATGCCACTCGGGCATCCCCAAGCTTAGTTGCTTGCTTCTATTTGGATAATGGCTTGGGGTGCCATGGGGCATCCCCAAGCTTAGGCTCTTCTTACTCCTTATTCCTTCATCCATCGTAATCTCACCCAAAACTTGAAAACTTCAATCACACAAAACTCAACAAAACCTTCGTGAGATCCGTTTAGTATAAGAAACCAATCTTTATTAAGTACTATAAAAACCCATTCAAATTTTGTTCTTGCATATATCTACTGTATTCTAACTTACCATGGCTCATACCCCCCCCCCCCCCCCCCCCCCCGATACAAGCCATAGATTCATCAAAATAAGCACACAATGCAAAGAAAACAGAATCTGTCAAAAACAGAACAGTTTGTAAAGATGCGAATTGTTTTCATACTTCTGGAACTCCAAAAATTCTGAAAATTAGGACAGCGGATGAAATTTGTATACCAATCTTGTGTAAAAAATTCAAATTTTTTAGTAGCTTCCGTGAATTATCAAAATCTTTTTACTGGACGCAAAAGTTTCTATTTTCCAACAAGATCAAATCAACTATCACCAAAGCTATCCTAAAGGCTTTACTTGGCACAAACACTAATTAAAACACAAAAAACACAATCATAATAGTAGCATAATTGTGCAAACACTCAAGAACAGAGAGAAAAAGATAAAAATAAATTTTATTCATTGGGTTGCCTCCCAACAAGCGCCATCGTTTTACGCCCTTAGCTAGGCATTGATAATTTTAATGATGCTCACATGAAAGAAAAAAAATTGAAGCACATAGAGAGCATCATAAAACATGTGACAAACAAACTTAAATCTAACATACTTCCTATGCATAGGGATTTTATAAGCAAACAAATTATCAAGACAAGAAATAGCTAGCAAATGCAAGGAAGAAGAATAAAACATAGACAATCTCAACATGAAGAGAGGTAATTTAGTAACATGAAAATTTCTACAACCATATTTTCCTCTCTCGTAATAATTACATGTGGGATCATATTCAAATTCTACAATATAGCTATCACATAACATATTCTCTACATGATCCACATGCATGCAAAGTTGACACTCTTCCAAAATAGTGGGATCATTATCAAAGAAAGTCATGACCTCTCCAAGCCCACTTTTATCAAAAAATTCATAAGATTGAACACTCTCCAAATATGTGGGATTACTTTCAGCTAAATTTGACACTCTTCCAAACCCACTTTTAATATTATCGCAAGCATATTCATCATGAGGTTTAAATAAATTTTCAAGATCACAAGAATCATTATCACCCCAATCACGATCATTGCCACAAGTAGTGGACATAACAAAACAAGCATCCCCAAGCTTGGGGTTTTGCATATCACTAACACAATTGACATTAATAGAATTTATAGTAAAATCATTGCAATCATGATTTTCATTCAAGGAGCTATCATGAATCACTTCATAATTTCATCATTTAACACTTCATCACAATTTTCAGATTCATATATCTCAAGCAAAACTTCATAAAGGTAATCTAGTGAACTCAATTCACTATTGATTGGTTCATCAAAATTGGATCTTTTGAAAATATTAGCAAGTGGATGAGGATCCATATCAAGAGATTTTTAGCAAGCGAAGATACAAGCAAAATAGAAGACACATGGCATCACAAGCAAATAAAATATCGAACGAGAAAAAAGCGAACGAAAAAGATGGCGAATAAAACGGCAAATTTTGGTGAAGTGGGGGAGATGAAAACGAGAGGCAAATGGCAAATAATGTAAATTGCAAGGAGATGAGATTTGTGATTAGGAACCTCGTAGATGTTGATGATGTCTCCCCGGCAACGGCGCCAGAAATTCCTTTTGATGTTTGCTTGAACTACGTTGGTATTTCCCCAAAGAGGAAGGGATGATGCAGCACAGCAACGGTAGGTATTTTCCTCAGTGATGAGACCAAGGTTATCGAACCAGTAGGAGAACCAAGCAACACTACGTAAACAGCATCTGCACACAAAGAACAAATACTTGCAACCCGACGTGTTAAAGGGGTTGTCAATCCCTTTCGGGTAACGACGCCAAAAATTGGCAAGTTGACGGGAGATAAATTGTAGTAGATTGGATAAATAGATCGCGAATAAAATAAAGTGCAGCAAAATATTTTTGGGCTTTTAGAAATATAGATCTGAAAATAAAAGTGACAAATAAATAAAAAGGGAAATAGCAAAATAGATCTGAAAATATATGATGAGAAAATAGACCCGGGGGCCGTAGATTTCACTAGTGGCTTCTCTCGAGAAAAATAGCATACGGTGGGTAAACAAATTACTGTTGGGCAATTGATAGAACTTCAAATAATTATGACGATATCCAGGCAATGATCATTATATAGGCATCACGTCCAAGATTAGTAGACCGACTCCTGCCTGCATCTACTACTATTACTCCACACATCGACCGCTATCCAGCATGCATCTAGTGTATTAAGTTCATGGAGAAATGGAGTAATGCAATTAGAACGATGACATGATGTAGACAAGATCTATTTATGTAGATATAGACCCCATCTTGTTATCCTTAATAGCAACAATACATACGTGTCGGTTCCCCTTCTGTCACTGGGATCAAGCACCGTAAGATCAAACCCATCACAAAGCACCTCTTCCCATGGCAAGAAAAATCGATCTAGTTGGCCTAACTAAACCAAAGATTCGAAGAAGAAATACGAGGCTATAAGTAATCATGCATATAAGAGATCAAAAGACTCAAATAACTTTCATGGATAAAAACATAGATCTGATCATAAACTCAAAGTTCATCGGATCCCAACAAATACACCGCAAAAAGAGTTACATCAAATAGATCTCCAAGAGACCATTGTATTGAGAATCAAAAGAGAGAGAGGAAGCCATCTAGCTACTAACTACGGACCCGTAGGTCTACAATGAACTACTCACGCATCATCAGAGAGGCACTAATGAGGATGATGAACCCCTCTGTCATGGTGTCTAGATTGGATCTGTGGTTTCTGAAACTTGCGGTGGCTAGAATTGATTTTCGTCGACTCCCCTAGGGTTTCTGGAATATTGGGGTATTTATAGAGCAAAGAGGCAGTGCGGGAGGTGGCCGAGGTGGGCATAACCCACCTGGGCGTGCCTGGTGGGTTGTGCTCCCCTCGGAGCCCCCCTCAGGTACTTTCTTGGCCCAACTTGTGTCTTCTGGTCCAGAAAAAATTACCAAAAAGTTTTGCTGCGTTTGGACTCCGTTTGGTATTGATTTCCTGCGAAGTAAAAAATAAGCAAAAAACAGCAACTGGCACTGGGCACTATGTCAATAGGTTAGTCCCAAAAAATGATATAAAGTTGCTATAAAATGATTGTAAAACATCCAAGAATGATAATATAACAGCATGGAATAATCAAAAATTATAGATACATTGGAGACATATCAATGACGCTGGTGGTTTTTTTCCCAGGTTCGGGCCGCTAAGAAGCATAAAACCCTACTCCTGCTTTGGTGGATTGAAGGGTGGACCGTGGTGGTCACGCAGCGCTCAAGCCCGGCAAGGTCGCCTTGGGGAGAGCAGCTACGCGTGTATGAGTACACAAGGGTCTGAATCCTCTTTTAGGTTGCCATGGCCCTTCTTTTATAGGCTAAGGGGTTACCACAGTGGCAAAACATTCATTATTTGCTGATTAGATAGCCAACAGTGCTATCATAACTAACTCTGGCAGTTAGGACAAAGTGCATTAAATGCACTGCTAGGTGTCACGCTGAGGATGCAGCCCGGCAACCCTGCCGCGCCGCTTAATCATCTTCTACCTGTCCGCGTGACACGCCTCTGGATGGGTGTCCTATAGGGGGAATCTCCCTTCCAAATGTTTGCCACATGCCAAATGACAACCACTTAATCACTTGGGGGCTCGACACCACACTGATAAGTGACTTGCATCGCTGTGGGGTGGAGCGGTGGAGTCTTGGCGGGGAGATTCGCCCTTGGCGGCCCCGGCAAGCCTGCCGGGGAAATCTTGGGACTTGTTCTTGGTGAGGCCTCGACCTGGCCAGGCTCGCCTGCCTGGTAAGGGAGGTCTTTTCTTAGTGACATCTTGTTCCCTTGGCTTGTCTTGGTCTTCTTGATCTGCCCTTTGATTCCTGAAAGAGCTATCTCTCTGGCTTGGTCTCATCTTGGGTGTTTGGTGCTGCTGGGTTGGAGGCCTACTGTCCATGCACAAGTCAGGGGAAACATACACTCCTGTTTGTGTACCCCAACAGAAGCCCCCGAGCCTGAGCCATACGTGTCACCGGGCACATTGGGTTAGGCCCCAAATAGTGCACGGACACGTGTCGAGGAAGTGCTGCGCGTGCAGTGGTTTGTTATGATGACCAGTCCACTCCGCGTAATTACTGCAAGTCGTGGGGTCGTGGGATTGTAGCAGTTAATGTAAAATGGTAACTTCCTGAGAGAAAGTAGCAAAGAGCCACCCCCCCCCCCACGTTCGTTCCTCATAAAAGAGAAAACGCGAAAGGGCGCTGCTCATTTGCATCCGTTTCTCCCTCCATCATCTTCCTCCTCAAGCCAAGCGACCGCTCCTGCGCCCACACTCACCTCCAATGCCTCATCCGGTCTTCCACCCTTTCCAAAGCCCCGAAGGATGGGAAAGAAAGCCGCCACCGCAAGGGGGGAGTGGGCGACCACCGCAAAGGAAGCGGCAGCAGAGGGGAAGAAGAACAGAGCGGCGGAGTTGGACAGGAAGCGGCGAGATGATGTGGTCTTCTTCCCTTCGACCTTGGACAGCAACACCTTGGTTATAAGGTATGCGTACATGTGGGGGAGGGAAGTCCCAAAAGGGCATGGCGTGCCTGCGGTCTTGCCGGAGGGGAAAGAGGATCCGCCAAATTTGTACCGCTTCTTCTGCGCATACTTTCTCTGTGGCCTCGGTCCCCCTTTCTCAGATTTCTTCGAGGAGATGATGGTGGTGTATGGATTTCATCTCTTGGATTTCACGCCAAATGCAATGGCGTGCATGGCAATTTTTGCCCATCTGTGCGAGAACTTCGTCGGAGTTGCCCCCAATGTGGATCTGTTCAGGCACTTCTTCGTCCCGCGGGTCGAAGACAGGACTCACCGCTAAGGGAATATAAGTTGGATTCCCCGGGGAAAGAGGGATTTTTGGGATTACCTTCGTGGTTAGCAGCGCGGCAGATGGGAAGAATGGAGGGCGGACTGGTGCTGGATTTAGGATGCGGATGCTCCAGAGACCTGTCGGGCGCGGATGGAGTGCGTCGTGTGTGGCAGCGATTGGGGGAAGCCAGGCCTTACTGACGACAGGCTTCGCTCGGCGCTGAACAGGATCACCCACCTCAAAGCCGCCGGGCTAACCATCGAACAGGTGCGGGCTGACTTCCTCCGATGCCGCATCACGCTGCTGCAGAAAAGGGACAGGTTCGCGTGGCGATATGGAGATGCTGCGGACAGGATGCGCCTATATCCAGGCCTCACCAACAATTTATCGATTTATGGTCACGGCTGACTGTGTGAATAGCTGTTCGGCCGCCTTGGGCCATTCAAATTGTCGGCAAGGGTTGTCCCGCTGAATATTAACTCTGCCCTGGACCAGATTTTGAAGTGGATGCATGACTGCAACGCTTTATGGAGTTGAGGCTGATTGACAACTACCTGAGCTTGATGCAGATATCGAGTGGGTTTCCAATCTGGAAGAAAGGGCTTCCAGGGTGGAAGGCAACATGTTCAAGCACACCTCCACGGTAGAAGCAGAGTTTATCAGGAGGCGGATTGAGGAGGACAAGGCGCTTCGAGCTGCCGGGAAGGCAAGGCCCAAAGGAGAGGAGGAGGAAGACAAGGAGGAGGCCAAAGACGAAGGCTCTTCCCATGGCAGGAGCGAGGGGCACGCCACGGAGGAGGCTGCCGGGGACGAGTCTGCCGGGGTCGAAGCCTTTTATGCCACGGCAGCAGAAGTCCAAGAAGGGGATGATACTGAGGAGACGGAGCAGCCCGAGGAGGAGTGGCTCACAATGGGCCCTCAAGCCCCGGAACCAGACTTGGAACAGCGCCCTCATAGGCGGACCAGCCGGGGAGCAGCCCCTGTTCCTGCGCCCATCACCAAGAGGGTGAAGAAGATCGCCTCTAAGGGCAACAGGCCGGACGTGGTGCACCACCATTCTTCGCGCCTTTCTGAGGCCAAGACCCCTCCCGCCAAGCAGCGAGCGGTCACAGGGCTCGACCCCATCTCCCAATCAAGCTCGAGCTCCTCGTGCAGCTCATCCTCGCCGGAGCCCCCGGCCCCTCAAAAGGGCTCGAAGCTGCCGGGAAGCACTGCTCCCCCGACCTTGAAGAGGAGCAGAGCGACCCCACCACCTATGGGGTTCATGTTGGGCTCCTTGCTCATCGATTCAAAGTAAGGAAAATACTTTCTTTCCTTGTTGAAGCGTCATGCACTTGTTGGTTTGCTGACCCAATCTTGTTTGTTGTCCTTGACAGAGACGAAGAAGAAACCCTCATCCACGGGGCCAAACGATCCAAGCAAGTGGAATCGTCAGGGCCTTCGGAGGGCACGGGCTTGGCGGGAGGTAGCACGAATGATCCAGCGCCAAGCCCCCGGCACGAAGGTATGGGATAGGTTTCTCCCGCCAGGGGAGGCGTGGGAGAGCATGTCCCATCTCCTGCTAAGGAAGGGAGGGAGGTCGTCCAGAGCGAGGCTCTCTAGGAGGGGCCCACCCTGCCTGATGTCCAAGCCAAGAAATCCCCGGCAAGGGCCTCTATTGAAGGATTGGCCCATGCTGATGCTATGGTTACCGAGGAAAGGGGCGGGGGTCATGCCTCGGCAACTGATGTTGCCGAGGAAACTGATGCCCTCCCATGGCAAACATCTCTGGGTAATCCGTTCGCTCTTTGTCTTTTGTTGCTTGCTTTATTTTGCCTCAAGTCTCTGTCTCACCAATGTATATTATATCTTTGTCATTGCCTGCCGCTCTTGCTTGCAGTTCCATTGGCCAAGGAACCAGAGCTGTTGGAAGAAGTGGCCAGCATTAGCAAATGCTGTTGAAGAGGCCGCCAAGATTGCTACCACGGAGGACCAGGAACATACTGTCAGGGATATCCAAGAGGCCCCAAAGGAAGCAGAGAAGATCCCCGGTAGCATGCCAGGATCGGAGGTAGTGGTTGAAGAGAAAGTTCCCCTTCAAACTATGAGCCCTCCTCCCCAGTTTCGCACCTTGGCCGCGGCCCTACAGCCATCTTCGAGCAAGCTGGCATTGGTTCTTGCCCAACCTGGACTCAGAGCCCCCAGCTTATCCGCGACAGTAAATGCAGACCTTGATGAAGAGATACAGCGCATCATGGTGCCACTGTTCCAATGAGCTGAAGAGATTGATGATTCAGCCAGTGCAGCCATGGACTTGTCCTTCCTGGAGTTCGTGGCAACAGGCATCAAGGACATGTAGAGCAGATACAGCCTGAAATGGCAGGCGATCAAGGAGCAGCGCAACTCCGCCAGTCTCATGGATCAAAAATTGAGGGACAAGGGCAGTGAACTGGGCAAGTGGCACATCAAGCAGTTCCAAACCCTTCTACGGCAGCAGGAGGTGATAACCATGGCAAAAGAGGATGTCGCTGCCCGGGAAGCCCATTTGGCGGAGCGCGAAGTGCTTCTGAACGCGAAGGAGGAAGACATCTCTTCCCGGGAAGGGAACCTCGAGGCCACCCTCCGCAACAAGGACGAAGAACTGGAGGCCCTTGTCCAGCAGTGCACCAAGGATCTGGAGGACAGGCACAAGGCAGCCCTTGACACGCTCACCCTTGACTCTGCTGCCCAGTTGAAGAAGACTACTGACGATCTTGCCGCTGCATCCATTGCTATCGGTGCAAAAAAACCTGGGTCTGTTGCCCAGACTATGCACAGGCACGGGGACGAGATTGAAGCACCAACCCAAGTCAGAATACAAGGGACTAAGAGGTTCAAAGGACTAACATACAGATCAGAGGGACCAAGATCAAGCCAAAGAAGCAAGGCACCATCAGGAGAAGGGCCTCCTTTGCCAGGCAGGCGAGCTCGGCAAGGGGCGAGGCCACCCCCGGAAGACGACGTCCAAGACGTCCCGGCAGGGCCTGCCGGGGCACACGGAGGAAAAACCACCTCACCAACTACTCCACCATGACCCACGTCGTCAATCAGTGCGGTGTCAAACCGCGGAGTGACTAAGTGGCAGCCATTCACCACATGGCAGCCTCTCCCTACAGGAAACACCTGCAGATGACACCCGTCCTGCAATGTGCAAGCGAGCAGGTGTGGAGCTGGCGAGATAGCCCAGCGAGCCTTGCCGGGCAACCAATGATGTGACATTGAGCGGTGCATTTAATGCGCCCTGTCAGCCCGCAGAGTTAGGTATGATAGCACTGTTTGCTATCTTATCAGTGCATAATGATTGTTTTGCCATTGTGGTGACCCCTTAATCTATAAAAGGAGGCCCATGGCAACCGTAGAGAGGGTTAGAAGGTTGGATAACTCAAACCCCCATACGCGCGTAGCCACTGCCGCCCTGAGGCAACCCTTGCCGAGCAAGTGTACTACGCTCCACCACCACCTTTCCACCATCAATCCACCAAAGCAGGAGTAGGGTTTTACGCCTCATGGCGGCCCGAACCTGGGTAAAAATGCCTGTGTGATCTCTGTCGTGCTGCCACACGCTCGTATGCTCTTTGTGCAACGCGATGCCCCCCTGCCGAACCAGCAAGGGCCTCCTCGTCCCATAGGTGGCCGTGGTTTCCCGCGACATCTTTGGCGCGCCAGGTAGGGGGACCGCTTGCGCGAACCTGAAGGTGTGTGTAGCGCGTCACCTTTATCACCATTAGCATCATCGACAACGCCATCGACCATGGCGCCCAAGAAGAAACCCGGTTCTTCGGCTCATCCTTCCACCTCGAAGGCTCCGCTGCCCGCGGCCTCTAACGCTGCGAGGGGTGCGGAGACACGCGAGGACGCAGACGCTGCTGGGGATGTGGTCGGAGCAGGCGGCGCCGTCACCACTTCCCCCGCGGCTGACGCAGGAGCAGGAGACATCGGAGGAGAGAAGCATCAGCAACATCCCGATGGCCACGCTCCACAAGGTCCGAGTGAAGGGGTTACTCCATTTGCGCCCCTTCCGCCCGCCGACGGGCACAGCCGCAGCAACGGCACTTGGGCCGGGGTGAATCGCCGCCCTCCGACCGCTCCCACCACGGGTGCGGTCTCAGCGCGTGCACCTCCACCGGGACGGGTCGACCAAGCCGCTGCGCCCGACGGAGCCACTGGCCCTTGAGCGCCTTCGCCGCACCACCCTGCCATCCAGGTGGTCGCCCCGCAGCAGTGGGGGCGCAGTGCTGCCGCCACTGGCACCGTCAGGAGCCGAGCGACGGTGCGATCGACTTCATCATCACCCATGCCAAGTACAGCCTCGGAGGCCATGGCGCGGGCTCAGCTGCTGCTGAGGTTTCCGCCAGCAGCCGAGCAAATGGACGAATGGCGTGCCACCATCCAAAGTCTGCTTGGTTTCGCCAAAGCTGGGGGCTCACGGCGAGCTGGCCCGCCATGGCCGCCCCAAGCGACAGCAACGGCTCATACTGCTGACCGTACAGAAGGGGCCGTCCCCATGGTGCAGTCCCCGCCACGGCAGCCAGCACGTGCGCAACAGAATCAAGACCCCGACGATGTCTCGATGGCCTCTTCTGACCCTCGAGCGCATCCAGGCCAACGACGAGCCCCGGAGGATAGGCGGAGAGGAGACACGCGCGCCGTTGTCGAGCGACACCGCGACGACCTCCGCCGGACCGATGGGTGTGACGGCCCCGGCGTCGACGAGCCCGCGCTCGGTATTGGCAGGTGCCTACCTTTCGAGGTTGGCTGCCCTGCCTTTACCCGTGAGCTACGGCAAGTCCATTGGCCGTCCGTTCGCACGTTCAAGCCAGAGATACCTGAGAAGTACGATGGGAGGCTGAACCCGGCAGAGTTCCTAAGCATCTACACCATCGCTGTTCAGGCTGCCAGGGGAAGAGATGAAAAGGTGTTCGCCAACTACTTTCCTTTGGCCCTCAAGTCTAATGTGAGGTCTTGGCTGATGCACCTGCCGGAGAACTCCATTTCGTCATGGGCAGACCTATGCCATGAGTTCATCGGTGCCTTCACCGGTGGCCACCAAGAGCCGGGCCGACCCAGCGACTTGCAGCTTCTCCAACAAAAGGAAGGAGAGACCCTCCGTAAGTATTTACAGAGATTCAGCAAAGTTCATAGAAATATCCCAAATATCCATCCGGTAGCCGTGATAGCCGCCTTCCAGTCCAATGTGCGCAACCGCCAGATTCGTTCCAAGATGAACATACAGTTGCCCAAGACTGTGAAGGAGCTCTACACGTTGGTGGATAAGTGTGCTCGGATGGAGGAGGGAAGAAAGTTGCCCGGAGAGGAAGATTGCACCAATATTGATTCAGAGGATGAGGATGAATCAACCAGTCAGAAGAAGAGCAAGAAGCGTAGTAAGAAGCGAAGGGATAAGGCAGTGATGACTGTTGAAGGATCGGGTACGCCTAGTACCGGCAAGAAGGCCAAAGCTGAGGGCCCCGGCAAGGAAGCTGCCATGTGCGCTGACTGCCGGGAAGCCGCTGCTGCCAAGAAAGCCGGGAAAGGAGATGGGCCGTATTGCAAGATTCATCGGACCAAGGGCCACGACCTTCAAAAATGTTATCAGGTTGAGCAGCTTGTCAAAAGACAGAAAGCAGAGTATGAGAAGCGTGACAAGGAAAAGGGTGAGAATGTTGCTGGCGGCAAGGGCCGAGGTGGTGAAGTAAATCGTCCCGGCAAACCCTTTCGGAACCAAGGAAAACCCGCCAGAGGTCGAGAGAAGGAAGCCTATGGTGATGAGAGTGATGGAGGGGATGAAGAGGAAACTAGTGAGCAAGAGTTTTAGAAGGCCACCGACGCCCTGTGCATTGACGGGGGTGCATCTCTGCACACCTCTCACTGCCAACTCAAGCAGTGGGCGCGAGAAGTCAATGCTGTGGAGCCAGCGCCCGAGGCCCGGAAGTCGCTCAAGTGGTCCCGTACGCCCATCATCTTTGACGAGGAGGATCATCCTAGCCGTACCACTGTGGTGGGGTGTTTGCCATCGTTGGTCTCCCCAACAATCCGCAACCTCAAGGTCACGAAGATGTTGGTGGACGGCGGGGCCAGGTTGAATCTGATTTCCCCAGCAGTTATCAGCAAGCTTCAGATAGCAGAGGAAGAGCTGGAGGTTACCGGCATGTTTCAAGGAGTTAATCCCAGCAGGAGTTGTCCTAAGAGAAAGATCACATTGCCGGTAACGTTTGCAGGAGAACTGAACTACCGGACTGAGAGAATTGTGTTTGATGTGGTTGATCTCCCCCTGCCATACAATGGGATTCTTGGACGCCCGACCCTGGCTAAGTTCATGGCGGCATCTCACTACGCCTACAACACCTTGAAGATGCCTGGGCCACTGGGAGTCATCACCATCCCATCAGATGAGAAGGATGCAATCATTTGTGTGGACAAGATGTACCGGGATGTGGTCGCAGCAGAGGCAGCGGCAGCGGCGGCTCCCGCTAAGGAAAGCAAAGGAAAGAAGAGGGATTGCAAGGACTCCGGCAAAGAGTTCGGGAAGCGTGCCCCCACCGAGTGCACGACACTCGTTGACGACGTGCCGGAGTGTTCCAATGGCAAGAGATCCAAGGTCGCTGCACCCCTAGTGAAGAAGGTCCCGGCAGGGCTGGCTGGCGTTGATGGTACTTTCACTATCAGCGCCACCCTCGATGACAAATAGGAAAGCGCGCTCGTTGCCTTCCTGCGGGCGAATATCGATGTGTTTGCCTGGCAACCATCTGATATCCCTGGTGTTCCCAGGGAGGTAATCGAGCACCACCTTGCTGTCTACCCACATGCCCGACCTGTCAAGCAGAAAGTCCGAAAGTAGGCCTTGGAGAGGCAGCAGTTCATTGCAGAAGAGATCAAGAGACTAGAGGCAGCTGGATTGGTCAGAGGAGTACTGCATCCCACGTGGTTGGCAAACCCAGTGGTAGTCCGGAAGGCTAACGGGAAGTGGAGGCTTTGCATAGATTTCACAGGTCTCAACAAGGCTTGCCCGAAGGACCCGTTTCCCTTGCCGCGTATCGATCAGATTGTGGATTCCACTTCAGGTTGTGATTTGCTCTCCTTTCTGGATGCGTATTCTGGGTATCACCAGATCTTCATGTCCAAGGAAGATGAAGAGAAGACGTCATTCATCACTCCATGTGGTACGTACTATTTTGTCCGCATGCCATTCGGATTAAAGAGTGCCGGGTCCACTTTTGCAAGGGCAGTCCAGATTGGTTTTGAGCCACAGTTGCACAGAAACATAGAAGCCTATATGGATGATATTGTGGTCAAGACCAAGGATAGGGCCACCCTTATTCAAGATTTGGAGGAGACGTTTGCTAATCTGTGCAAAATCAATTTGAAGCTCAACCCAGAGAAGTGTGTATTTGGTGTTCCCTCCGGCAAGTTGCTTGGGTTCTTTGTATCCCATCGCGGGATCGAAGCCAATCCCGACAAGATCAAGGCTATCGAGCAGATCCAAGCACCAAGGACAATTAAGGATGTAAGGCGTCTGACAGGATGCGTTGCCGCGCTAAGCAGATTCATCTCCAAGTCTGCCGAGCGTGCCCTGCCGTTCTTCAAAATTTTGAAGAAGGCAGGACCCATGAAGTGGACCCCGGAAGCAGATGCAGCTTTGCAAGAGTTGAAGGCCTACTTGTCCTCCGTGCCTACCTTGGTCGCTCCCAAACCCTAGGAGCCGTTGCTGCTATACTTAGTGGCAACCAACCAAGTAGTCAGTGCAGCTTTGGTAGCGCAGCGAGAAGTGGATGAGGCAGAGAGTGAGCAGAGACCGGCAGAGTCAGAGAAGGATCAGGACAGCAATGAGCACGACAACAAGAGCAACCCCAAGGATGCGGCAAGGAAGAAAGTGGTGCAGCGCCCAGTGTACTTCGTCAGCTCCTTATTACAGGGGGCTAGATCGAGGTACTCTGGCGTGCAAAAGTTGATTTTTGGTCTCATCATGGCCTCAAGGAAACTGCGCCACTACTTCTAAGCCCATGAGGTTGTCACTCATTTCCTGCTGCAACGGATACTCCGAAACCCTGAGGCTACCGGCAGAATAGTGGAGTGGCCTTTGGAGTTATCCAGTTTTGGTTTGAAGTTTGAAAGCACGTCAACTATTCGGAGCAGGGCATTGGCAGAGTTTACTGCAGAATGGACGCCAACCCCTGATGAGGAAATGACGGAGACAGCTATCCCCGGCAAGGAATCGCCCCAAGAATGGATTATGTATTTTGATGGTGCTTTTTCCCTACAAGGTGCAGGAGCTGGCATGCTTCTTGTTGCCCCCTCCGGGGAGCACTTGAGGTACGTCGTCCAAATGCATTTTGCCCGGGAAGAAGCAACCAACAACACAGCAGAATATGAAGGGCTCCTTGCCGGGCTCAGGATTGCAGCTGAATTGGGAATTAAGAAGCTGATCATTCGAGGAGATTCACAGCTTGTGGTGAGACAAGTTAACAAGGATTACCAAAGTCCATTGATGGAGGCATACGTCGAGGAAGTGAGGAGATTGGAGGAGCACTTTGACGGATTGCAAACAGAGCACGTACCCCGTGCGGAAAACAGCATAGCTGATCATCTGTCGAAGTGTGCTGCGCAGAAGCTCCCTGTGGAACCAGGGACTTTTGTTCTCCATCTCACTCAGCCCTCCGTATCCCCAGCAACAATGGCCCGGAAAAGGAGAAAGTTGGACTCCGGTAAGCCTCTCCCAGTAGAGCCGTCCGCTCCTGGCAGAGACCCTGCCGGAAACAACTCCTCGCAGTCTGCCGGACCACACCCTCCAGCCTGGCCCATGGACCCCGCGAACGAGGCATGTGCTCCTGCAGCAGAGGAGGTGCCGCTAGTCCTCGTTGCCGAGCCCCAGGCTCCAACTTGGGCAAGGCACATTGTCCACTTCCTCCAAACCGGAGAGCTTCCCGGCAACCAAGACGAAGCTGGAAAAGTAGCCCGGAGGGCCAGTATGTATCAGTTTATCGATGACACTCTGTACAGAAGGAGGCCCAACGGTGTGAAATTAAAGTGTGTCTGCCGGGAAGAAGGAAAGGAACTGCTGGCTGAGATACACAAAGGCATGTGCGGCTCCCACATTGGATCAAGGGCACTAGTTGGGAAAGCATTCTGGCAAGGATTCTATTGGCCCACAGCCCTCCAAGATGCGGTCGAGCTAGTCACCAAATGTGAAGCAAGCCAGTTCCATTCCAATAAAACCCACCTGCCTGCCCAAGCTCTTCAAACAATCCCTCTATCATGGCCATTTTCAGTCTGGGGGCTCGATATCCTCGGCCCTTTCCCCCGAGCAATCGGGGGCTTTGAATTCTTGTTCATTGCTATCGACAAGTTTACAAAGTGGCCGGAAGTGACTGCCATGAGAAAGGTGAATGCTCAGTCAGCTATCAAGTTCTTGAAAGAATTGGTGTGTCATTTTGGAGTTCCGGCAAGGATCATTACCGACAACGGCACCCAGTTAACGAGCCGCGCCTTCATGCAATATGTTCATGCCCTCGGATGCAAGATCTCATTTGCCTCTGTGGCACACCCCCGGAGCAATGGGCAAGCTGAGAGGGTGAACGCTGAAGTGCTGCGTGGACTCAAGACAAGAAACTTTGATACGCTACAGAAGCACGGCAGGCGGTGGATCGAGGAGCTGCCGGTAGTTCTCTGGTCCCTCAGAATGACACCAAACCGAGCTACCGGGCAGACTCCCTTCTCCCTGGTCTACGAGGCAGAAGCAGTTATCCCCACGGAACTCATTTACGGGTCGCCTCGAGTGCTTGCCTACGATGAAGTAGCGCAAGATCAGCACCGGCGTGACGACGCTGTGCTACTCGAGGAGAACCGTCTCCGGGCTGCTACGCGTGCTGCACGCTATCAGCAAGCCCTGCGTCGCTATCATAGCCGCAGGGTTCACGCCCAGTGTTTTGAGGAAGGTGACCTTGTCCTTAGGTGCGTTCAGTCCGCCAAGGGTACAAACAAGTTCTCACCGAAGTGGGAAGGCCCTTACCGGGTAGTACGAGTCACCAGACCTGGCGTAGTCCGTCTGGAGACCGGAGATGGCATTCAGTTGCAAAACTCATGGAATATTGAGCATCTCCGCAGGTTCTACCCGTAAGGCGCGGCTGTCGGGCCCTGCACGGCAGCCTCCCTTTTGTACAGGCTTTGCCTCAGCTGCATGTAACCCCTTGTACAAAGCCAGGGCGATGACCCTGTGCAAGAGAAAATAAAGAAGTGCTGTGGGGGGGCCCCGACCAAGATTGCATGCATGCATGAGCATTCCAAGATCACCGCATAAGCATTTCATCAGCATTTGCATATGCATATAGATAGGATCGCATCCTGCATTCATTCTCATCCGCATGAAGCTGCAGGTTCCTGTCGTGAACTAGGCTTTGACAAGGAGTTGAGAAGATTGCCCGACACTGCGATCCCCGGCAAGCCAAACAGATAAGTTCTACCTCCTGTCCATTAGTGTTCTGTAAGTTATAACTTGTGCATAAGAAAACCCCGCCACTCTTTTGAGACTTAGGTGCTCCCATCCCTAACTCGAACGTTGCTTCGGACAGGATGGTCATAGTGGCCTTTGGTAAAAAGAAGTTGGCGGGCGGCTGGGCCCTTTGCCTGTTGCCCGGTAGACACAGCTCTCCGGCAGACAGAAAAGGCGCCGACAGGATAGCCTGCCGGGGAAAACTCGTTTATTTACACTACAGAGGCATCTCGCCTCTGCATGGACATACACATGCACGGGTTCCCGGCAAGGTTCATCTTTTTCATTAATATGTTGATACAAGTACAAGCATTACAGAACACAAACATGGACTCGAGAGATTACATTATTTGAATTAAAATTTGGCAATTGCCTACAAGTTTAAGATTGAAAAAATATAGGTGCTCCGTAAACTCCTCTCCCTGTCCCTCTTATCCCAGGTAGTGCGGTGGGAAGAGAAGAGGGTGGGCGACGCGCCGGCACAACGCCACCCCGATCCCCGTCAGGAGCTGTCGGACACAGCCTGACAAGATCGGGAGTGGCGAGGCTGTGAAGGAGGAAGACGTGCAGAGTGCCCTGGCGGCCCCAGGATCACAACTTCCAGGACCGAGCGGGGGGCTCCAGCACAGGCACCAACAGATCAGCCCGGCGCCTTCCCCGGGGAGACGGCGAGCAGCCAGGGGGCTTGAGGAGCACCGCTCCCCGCCTTGGCGGGCAGGAAGGCGCGCCTCTCATCAACATCAGCCCCAAGACCTCTGGGAGGGGTGGTGCTGGGATTACCAATGGTCTCCAGCCCCGCCTCCCAGCCGAGCCTAGAAGGAACCAAGAGGTTCGCCACAGCAAGGACCAGGCTCACTCCCCGAGCGCCAGCACCGGCATTTGGCAAGACTAGCCCCAATCAAGAGCCCGGGGGCTGGCCCCAGGCTCTCCTATTCAGCATAACCAGCAGAGGCAGAAAGCGGAGGAGAAGAAGAATGCGAGGGTGGGTGACTTCGCCCTCCTCCACCCCTCCATTTTATAGGCGGATCGGGAAGGGGAGCCGCTCCCTCAACAGGCGGCCACCGTCCTCCTCCACCAACTCAAGATGACCGGGCCCTCGCCTTGACGCTCTCCCACGCCACGCGCCTCCGTTACCTACCCCGCGCGATGCATGTAGCATACGTGGCTAAGGATAAGGGCGTGGTAGGAAGAGTGAATTGGCAGTTTCTCCCCCGTGTGTTAAAGTCATTCACGGGCCATCACTGGAGCGGCCCCACCACCATTGGCCTTACACGACGCGCGGAGAAACCGGAAACTGGCCCGGAATCAAGGCTAATGAAGAAGCAAAGAAGACCTCAAGAGACCAGCCTCTTCAGTGACCCCGCATGTGCACTTATTAGGCCCTACCCCGACGACGCTCGGCAGCGCGTTCGGGGCAGGCCCTGGGGCTTCTGTTGGTGCAACAAACCCTGGGTTTGTTGCCCAGATTGTGCACAGGCACGGGGAAGAGATTGAAGCACCAACCCAAGTCAGAATACAAGAGACTAAGAGGTTCAAAGGACTAACATACAGATCAGAGGGTCCAAGATCAAGCCAAAGAAGCAAGGCACCATCAGGAGAAGGGCCTCCTTTGCCGGGCAGGCGAGCTCGGCAAGGGGCGAGGCCACCCCCGGAAGACGACATCCAAGACGTCCCGGCAGGGCCTGTCGGGGCACACAGAGGCAAAACCACCTCACCAACTACTCCACCATGACCCACGTCGTCAATCAGTGCGGTGTCAAACCGCGGAGTAACTAAGTGGCAGCCATTCACCACATGGCAGCCTCTCCCTACAGGAAACACCTGCAGATGACACCCGTCCTGCGACGTGTCAGGTGAGCAGGCGTGGAGCTGGCAAGATAGCCCGGCAAGCCTTGCCGGGCAACCAACGATGTGACGTTGAGCGGTGCATTAAATGCGCCCTGTCAGCCCGCAGAGTTAGGTATGATAGCACTGTTTGCTATCTTATCAGTGCATAATGACTGTTTTGCCATTGTGGTGACCCCTTAATCTATAAAAGGAGGCCCATGGTGACCATAGAGAGGGTTAGAAGGTTGGATAACTCAGACCCCCATACGCGCGTAGCCACTGCCGCCCTGAGGCAACCCTTGCCGGGCAAGTGTACTACGCTCCACCACCACCTTTCCACCATCAATCCACCAAAGCAGGAGTAGGATTTTACACCTCACGGCGGCCCGAACCTGGGTAAAAATGCCTGTGTGTTCTCTGTCGTGCTGCCACACGCTCGTCTGCTCTTTGTGCAACGCGACGCCCCCCTACCGAACCAGCAAGGGGCCTCCTGGTCCCATAGGTGGCCGCGGTTTCCCGCGACAATTGCCAAGGTTGATCTCGATCAACAGGTGGCCAAACTGACAGAGGACCTTGCTGGGAGCACCAAGGAAATCGTGGCTCTCAAGGAGGAAGCGCAGAAGGCAGAGATTCTTCTGAAGAAGGTGCAATTGTAGCTTTCCTCCAAGAGCCAGGACCTCGACACTGCCAATGGCACTATTACTGACATGAAGGCAAGGCTTGGCACCTTGGAGAGTGGAATCGAGTCTGCCAGAGCTCGTGAGAAGCAGCTGATGAAGGACTTGGACAATGCAAGAATCCTCCGAAAGGACGCAGAAGAGAAACTGGCGAACCAAGTTGAGCAGCGTGACCTCTGGATCAAGAATCTGGTTGATATTGCCGAGCGCCTCTCTGCCCAGATCACAATGATTGATATGAAGAGTGGGGCCTTCTCAGTCAACAGACATGAGGTTTCAAGCGTCAAGCTAGTGCTCTTCTTTGAAGGCTTGAACGAAGGGCTGAAGACATAAGAGGAAGAAAGAGCCGCTTGTTTTGCAAACGAGTCTCGAAAGCTTGCCCATGATGCCCTCTTCATGGTCTTGAGCAACCTCGCCTATCGCCACCCAGACCTCAACCTTGCCGATGGCTTCAAGAGGCTGCCGGCAGGTGTCGACATTTCTACTACTGAGGAGAAGGCTGGTCCCTTTGCCGACAAGGTTCTCTCTGTCCCCAGGGTCCCAGAAGACCACCAAGACAGCCTTGAATCATTCTTGTTGCCGTGGTGCCCTGTAACAGAACATAATGCATGTCTCGTGTTTAAGCCTCGTACTGTATTTGCTTTTGCTCTTGTTGAACTAGTGTCAAATTAACTTTTAGTGCATGCTATCCCTCTTGTGTTTTACCCATGGATGTTCGTATGGTTAGCTTCTTTCTGTGTATTTTGGTTGCCCGCCAGTAGCATGCTGCCGCGATTGCTGTGAGGAGCGGGTCCTTAGCATTCAGTTGGCGAGGACATGCCCCGGCAGGTTTTCCTTAGGAGGCTTTGACACTACCGCCCACTTCGTTGAGCAGGCTCAAAACAAAGCGGGGGCGCAGACAAATACAGCAAGGTGCCATCACATGAAAGAATTAACCACACAAAAAAGCCTTGGTTGTTCGAGGGATAAGCAAATGCAAACTTTGGAGAAAAAGTCGGTGAGCATGCTGACTTAGCTTTTGTTCACGCTTCCCTCCTTCCTTAGTCGCGGTCGTTCATCACGTCCGCATACCTTGAGAGGACGGCGTTTGCGTATCTGCCTCAGGTCTGTAAAATTAACAACGGAAAACATGCGCAAGGAGAAAACTTGGCAGTTTATCAGTTGCTCGTCCACCCCCGGCAAGGGCTGGAGGGGATAGCAGAACACTTGCAGGTGATAATGCATGGTGAAATGGGAAGGGTCGGCCCCTCTCTCCTCTTCCTTATGTTGTTAATGATATCACGGCCGTGGGCATAAAGGTCACGCTGGCGCGGATGGCCCTGCTAGAGCATGCCTGCCGGGGTGTCAATCAATGGATTCGCACCAGCGTTTCACTCAGGATTTTCCCTTGGCGGGGGTAAATGCTGGACCGAGTTCCGCATGGGATTATCAATGTTGATGATGCTACCCCTGCATGGCTCGATCATCGATGAGCGAAAGTGGAGGAGGAGGAGGCCATATACCATATTTCTTGCTTGCCCCAGCGATTCTCTCAGGCACCGGGTATGCTTGGCGAGAACCCGCAAGGAGGACGGCATCACCGCATCCCTCGCTCCATTCCTTGGATAGGGGCAGCATGGTGGCCACGCCACTCGAGCTGCCCGGGGTCATCGCATCGCTACCACCTTCCGTTCCCGCCACCGCCACGGCTGCGGTGGAGATGGGCGACAGGATCTGGGAGGGATGGAACGAGGGAGTGACATCGCCTTTCTTCCCCAAAGCTGTTGACGGAGGGAGCGTCGACACTGATGATGGTGTAGCTTGACGCGATGTTCATGACCTCGGGTTCAAGCTAGCGCTTCCCCCTACATGGCGCGCCAAAGATGTCATGGTGGAATGCGATCTCCTATGTCGGCGTGCGACACCTATGGGATCCCAAGAGACCCCTTTACGATTCGGCGGGGGGAGAGGTATGCGCAAAGAGCAGAACCAACGATCGACGCGGGGCAATTTTACCCAGGTTCGGGCCGCTGATCAGCGTAAAACCCTACTCCTGCCTTGTGGTTATTATTAGTGTTCTTGAGCCCAGGCTCCAGGAGCGCTCACAGTGAACAGTACGTTCAAGAGCAGCTACACATGCAGAATGGGCCAGAAGATCCTCCTCCCCTGTAGCAGTTGCCGTGGGCCTCCTTTTATACCACAAAGGGGTCACCACAGTGGCAAAATGTACATACATTGAGGTGTAAAGTAGCTACAGGGTCATCATACCTTACCCTTGACGGACTAGGACGAACGCATTTAATGCACCGTAAGGTGTCCGTTTTTTTAGGTGTCCTTACTTTCTTGGGGATGGAAAAAGGGGCCATCCCATCAGCATCGCTTAAGCTCTCCTCCACTGGCGCGTCGCCACGCATCCAAAGAAGGACCCAGAATGTCGGGTTTGTCGCTGTGCTAGAGCGGTGGCACAGCAACAAAACCTTGCCGGGCGCCGAAGCTTGCCGGGCGCCGATCCTTGCCGGGCTCCGCAGGCCACCCCGGCAAGATCTTGCCGGGGAAGCTGACCTTCGGATTCCAGCTCTTCTTATCTGCTAATCCTCAGATCTCTGACTTGATGATTTCTTTGGTGGCTTGAGTCAACCTCGAACTGTTCCCCGACAAGCCTTGCCGCGAGTATGGCTACAACTGCCCGTGCACAAGTACGGGGTACTAGTGGCCCAATACTTAGTACACCGACAGGAGCCCCCGGGCCTAGGCCATACACGAGTGCGAGGCGTTGTTGGGCTAGGCCCAAACAGTGCACAGGCACACGTGGCAGGGGATTAACTGCTCGTAAATATCCCGTTTATTGTGCCCCCCACTACGCGCGCCGAACGCGTGACGTGGGAAGCGTGCCTCAAAAGCTGCAACTGCAGCGCGCCTATAGAGGCGCATTCACATTGGGGAGTAAAAGAGGCGGCCCCGCTCCTTCCCCATAAAAAGGAGAAGCCACAGAGGCACAAGCCTATTTACCCCCCTCTTCTTCTCAATCTGGCCGTCGCCATCGCCTTCCTCCTCTCGAGCTCAGAGCAAAGCTTTCCCTCTTCCGCCCGCCGCCTCCATGCTCGCTTCATCCCCGGCTTCCGCCCTCGCAGCCGCCATGCCACCCAGGGCCAGCAAAGGCAAGAGCAAGGAGGCGAAAGCTGATGTCCCGGAGAGCGAACTGGTGAAGATGCGGAAGAAGTATGTCGTCTTCGCCCCGTCGCTCGATGCAGAAGCTTTGAAGAGACGGTACCAGTGCATGTGGGCGAAGGAGACGCAGGCTCACCCCGCCACACGCGTGATTCCAGGTTCTTGCTCCAAAAGTGGGTCGGACAGATACCCCTTTTTCGTCGCATATTTCTATTGCGGGCTCTGCCCCCCATTTTCTGACTTCTTCAACGACATCATGTACACATACGGCTTTCATCTTCTCGATTTCACGCCGAATGCGATATTGTGCATGTCCATCTTTGCCCACCTTTGTGAAAACTTTGCCGGAGTGGTTCCCAACACTACCCTTTTCCGCCACTATTTCCCTCGTATCCAAAAAGTAGAGGCCCTCTCTGGTTCTATCGCTTGGATTCCAAGGGCTTGGAATAAGGAAATATATCCAGAAGGAGTTTACCGCGAAAAGTGGGACGAATGGTGGGCTGAATGGTGCTGGATTAAGGAAGCAGATCCCCATCCGTTTTGTCTGCCCCGGCAACAAAAAGCGGTCCGCGGCAGTGGCTGTAGCAGTCTTGCCACTGACGACGAAAAGCTCACAATCGCCACCACCAGGATTCTTCACCTGAAAGCTGTCGGGCTAACAATGGAGATGATTGGCTTGGACTTTCTCCGCCGCCGCATCGCCCCCTTGCAGAATAGGGGAAGGCCAGCTTGGGAATACCGAAACGCAGCAGACATCATGAGATTGCGCCCTGGGTTGAATAATAATCTGACTGCTATGCAACTTGGCGCTCTCCGTCAAAAGCTGTTCCAGCGCGATGACAAGCATCGGTTGCCGGCAACGATTGTCCCTTTGTGCAACAACTCTGCTTTGGGGTCAATCATCGCCTTTATGCCGATGTTCAACGCCCACGGTCTTGACGCGACTTGGGCTGAGCCAACCGAGGAGGAAGCACAAAAGTTTTTTGATAACTTGACGGAGAGAGCCGTCCGGGAAGAGGCAGACTTCATCCGAGCCACCACCGACCAAGAAGTAGCATACATCGCCACTAGGGTGGAGGAGGCAAATCTCGCCACGGAGGCTGGTAGCGCTGGCTTGACAGAATGGGAAACCAGCAATGCAGAGGTAGCGGTGGAAGTAAAACCTACCGGGAAGGACAAAGCTGCCGGGGAACAGAGCAGCACAACCGTTGAGAGCTCGTCCGACGAGGACACGGCTGAAGAAGAACCGCAAGAAGAGCTCCCAGCCCCGAAGAAGACAAAGCGTGTTCTTCGAAAGGCTGTATCTGGCATCCCGGCAAGCCAGCCTTCCTTGAGCGGCAAGGCTCCCGGCAGGAAAGCGGCCGGCAAGACTGCACAGCGGCAAGGGGTTCGTCAGCAGCCTGCGCGGCGCGCGAGACCCGCACCAGCGGCCACTGCTGAGGCGGCAGGGGTGTCTCGCACTACCGCACCAGAAGCTGAGGCGGCGAAAACACGCCAACCCCCGGCGCCTGCTACAGCCAAGCGACCTAGGACCCCTCCTCCGCCTCCCCACTCAGACATCGCAACGGAGGCGAATTCGACATCTCCGGCTTTAGTCCGGAGCGAGAAGAGGAAGAGTGAGTGCTTTGCCACAGCCTTTATTTTCCAATCTTGGATCAATCTTAGTGACTTGCTCGTATTGTCTCTGCAGTGATGCAGAAACCTTGATGGAGAGGATGGCGAAGAGGACAAAGACTTCCATGGGCGACGGGCCCCCGGCAGGCTCCACGAGCGTGCCAGAAACTGTCATCGTCAGCCCGGAGCTCAGTCCTCAATGCAGCCCCCAGCACAGCCCCCAGCGCAGCCCCTAGCGTAAGTTCACTGTTCTTTTTCCACTGGCAGGCGCTGAGGTTTCTATTCTTGCCGCTGATATCTTTGCGCTTGCAGGAGAAGAACGGCAACAAGGGGAGTTGTTGGAAGACGCCCCCGTCGTGCCACCTCCATCGACCACGCCGCCCACAAGCACGTCCCCGGCAAGAGATCCTACCGACGAGCCCATCTTAATTGAGGAGGAGCCGGCAAGCATGGACACCGGCAACCCTCCCCCGGCAACCGAAGTTGCCGGGAGGGGCGAGGCCACCTCTCAACAGCTCGACGCAGGTAACTGATTGCCTCAGAACGCTTGCTATTCTTTCCCTTCTCTCTCTGTCTTTGGTCCCTTCGAACTTCAATCTTGATCTTATTCTGTTTCCCTCCTTCATCCTTCAGAGTTCCCTGTGATGGAACACATGGACATCGACGTTGTCATCGAGGAGACCACCAGGGACGCCGCTACCGAAGTAGACAGGATCACTGCCAGCGAGGCCGCCAAAGATGCCACTATCGAGGCCGGTGGTGCTCTTGGCGAGGAGGCCGCCAAGACTGCACAGGAGGAACCTGCCAAGGAGTCTACTCAAGGGGGCGGCAGGGAGGCTGATGACCGTACTGACGGCATTCCTGCCGCAGGAGCGCCAGGCGCTACACCGGCCACGGAGCCCCCTGCCACTGGTGAGGCGGTTGTTGAAGACCAACCGTCAACATCTGAAGGCCCCTCATCCAGCAAATATCTCAAGGTTGGCGAGAACTTGTTCGTCAACTTGTCGGGGACGGCAAGCATTGGGGCACCAGCCGAAGGAGAAGTCTTTGACGAAGAAATCATCGCTGCTGCCGGGCTCGAGGTTGCTGACGATCCCAGCGCTAGCAGCGGCAAATCTGAAGAGGATCTGCTCCTTCAGGCCATGGGCGAGAATTTCCGCAAGCTCCAGGCTCTCCACCGCGCCCGGAAAGAGAAAGCAGATTCCAGAATGGCAGTTGTCGAGGCGGCCGAAGCAGATTTCCAGAGGCGCGTCGAACAAATGCAAGTCTGGTACACCGAGGCCCTCCAAGAGTTGACTGCTAGCCGAGAACAAGTGAGCCAACAGTGGACAGAAATCCTCCTGAATTAATCTGACATGGAGAAGGCGCAGGATGAAGCTACTCAAAGAATCGCTGCCGAAGATGCCCTCCTGACGGGGCGCCGCGTTGAGCTTGATGCTCACGAGGAAGATCTCACCGCACGCGAGCAGGCGCTCGCCGCCAAGCTTTGCAGCAAAGATGAAGATATCGAGAAGCTTGTCGCGCGGCGGACCCAGGAGCTGGAGCAGAAACACAAAGAGGCACTCGAAGCTCTGACTGTAAGTCACGCCGGCAAGCTCAAGGAGGCCGTCGATGCTGCCGAAGCTGCAGAGGCCGCCAAGAATGAGCTGAGCGACAAAGTAAAGAAGCTGGAAGTAGATCTCGAAGAGCACGGCAAGGAGCTCTCGACGCTCAAAGGTGATAGGGAAAAAACCCTCCACACCCTGGCGGAGATGCAAGTTGCTATGTCTAACAAGACCAAGCAGCTCTCCTCGGCAAATGAAGCCATTGCCGTTCTGGAATTGAAGCTGACCACGTTGGAGAAGTCTCTCGAGGCCGGCAGGGCCCGCGAGAAGGCTCTACTCAAAGATCTCTAGGGAGAGAGGAACCTGCTCAAGAGCGCTGCCGCCGCCCAAATCGATTACGAAAAGGGGGTGGAGATCTGGACTGGACGTCTCATCGACGCTGCGAAGAAGCTTACGGCAGAACTATCAACCATGGGCCTGTCAAACTTCAGGTATTCTTCCGAGGAAAGGATATCTTCAAACGCCAGGTTGACGATGTTCTTTGAAAGCATCATCGACGCCTTGAGGCTGCTTCAGTCTAGCCGGGCGACCCAATTGGCCAACGAGACCCGCCGGCTTTGCCGGGCCGTCCTCCGCAAGGTGCTTATCAAGGTAGTGCACAGCAATCCCGGCATCGACCTCTCCAACGCGCTCGGCCATCTACCAAAGGACGCAAATGTCGAGGCGCTTGAAGAACTTATCGCGCCTATTCTTGAGAAGGTGGATTCCATCAAAAGGATCGAAGGCCAGCGCAGAGATTAAGTGCTCCACCTTTTCTTGCCGTCGTCATTCCATGTCAAAGATAATTAAGTCTCAAGTTAGAATTGCGGCAACTCATTAATGTAATATAACTCGCCTATGTTTAGGTACATGCTTGCTATTTTCCTTGTCTGATTCCTTTGTGTATGGAGTTCACCCTACGCTTACTGAAAAACTTGCCGGTGCGCAACCTACCGCGAGCGCTGGGTGCGGGACTTCAGCAGCCTGCTGGAGGCACAGCGGCCGGCAAGACTCCTTGGTGTTCTCAGTGCAGCCACTTAAATCATTGAGCGGACTCGAAACAAAATAAGGGCGCAACTGATTACAACAAGGGTTCCTTCGCGTGCAGATTTTCCATACAAGAGTCGGAATCGTCCAAGGAAATAACTTTGCAATAAAGGAAACTTGTTCTAAGTTTTTAGAACTTAGCTTTCTGTCACTGTCCTTCCTCCGGCAAGCGTTGATTCCGAACGTCACCAACTGGTACTCATATCTCCCTTCCCCCCCCCCCCGGCAAATGTGCACGCGAGGAATCCTTCTGTCTTCTAAGAAAAAGAAAGAAGAGAAAATAAAGATGTGAAACCTTGGCGGTTCGTTAGAACTTACCGAGAGCAAGTGTCATACAACATCTTAGACAAACATGCATATATAAATATGAACATGGAAATCAACAAGGGAATGCACAACACTTAAATTTATTCATCTGTGCTCAGGGTCTGCGCCTGGCTTTGTACAAAGGATCATATGCCTCGCCGGCAAGACTTGTACAAAAGGGTGGTTGCCGGGGGCCCCCGGCAACCGCGCCTTACGGGTAGAACTTGCGAAGATGTTCGATATTCCATGAATTGCTCACTGGAACGCCATCTTCGGTCTCCAAGCGGACAGCGCCGGGCCTGGTGACTCGTACTACCCGATAAGGGCCTTCCCACTTCGGCGTCAACTTGTTTGAATTCTTGGCGGACTGAATCCACCGAAGAACAAGGTTGCCTTCCTCAAGGCTTCGGGCATGAACTTTGCGGCTATGGTAGCGGCGCAAAGCTTGCTGGTAGCGTGCAGCTCGCACAGCAGCCTGAAGACGATTCTCCTCAAGGAGCACAGCGTCATCTTGGCGCAGTTGCTCTTGCTCAAGCTCATCATAAGCGAGCACTCGAGGTGATCCGTACGTGAATTCCGTGGGGAGAATTGCTTCCGCTCCGTAGACCAGAGCGAAGGGCGTCTGGCCGGTGGCTCGATTTGGTGTCGTTCTGATTGACCAAAGAACCGCCGGTAACTCATCAATCCAGCGTCTTCTGCACTTTTTCAGCCTGTCAAAGGTTCTGGTCCTGAGACCGCGCAGCACTTCAGCATTGGCCCTCTCCGCCTGGCCGTTGCTTCTCGGATGAGCAATGGAGGCAAAACAAATTTTGCCGCCAAGGTCTTGGACGTACTGCATGAAGGTGCGACTTGTGAATTGCGTGCCGTTGTCGGTGATGATCCTGTTGGGCACACCGAAACGGCAAACTATCCCCTTAAAGAACTTGACGGCCGATTGTGCTGTCACCTTCCTCACTGCTTCCACCTCCGGCCACTTTGTGAACTTGTCGATAGCAATGTACAAGTACTCAAAGCCCCTGGTAGCACGGGGGAAAGGGCCCAGTATGTCGAGCCCCCAGACCGAAAATGGCCAGGAGAGAGGGATTGTCTGAAGAGCTTGAGCTGGTTGATGCGATTTCTTTGAATGAAACTGGCACGCTTCACACTTGGTTACTAGTGCAGTTGCATCCTGGAGAGCGGTGGGCCAAAAGAAACCTTGCCGGAATGCTTTCCCGGCAAGTGCTCTTGATCCTATGTGAGAACCACATATGCCTCCATGTATCTCTGCCAATAGCTCTAGTCCATCCTCCCAAGGAATGCACTTTAATTTCACACCGTTTGGTCTCTTTCTGTACAGGACGTCATCGACAAACTTGTACATAACAGACCGATGGGCTACTCTTTCCGCTTCTTCCTGTTCCTCCGGGAGTTCTCCTATTTGAAGGAAATGGACAATGTGATGCGCCCATGCTGGAGCCTGAGGCTCGACGGCTAGGACTAAAGGCATCTCCTCCGCCGGGGGAACGTTTGTCTCGACAGCAAGGGCCTGAGCCCCTGCTGGAGCCTGTTGTTCCCCGGCAGGCATGTCGTCGATCCCGGCAACTTCCTTGCCGGCGGCTCCCGGAAGCTCTGCCGGGAAGTACTGACCAGAGTTCAACTTTCTTCTCTTTTCTTGCCGCATTGATGGAGCCACGGATGGTTGAGTCAATTGGAGCACAAAAGTTCCTGGTTCCACAGGCAACTTGAGGGCGGCACGCTTTGACAGGTCATCAGCAATACTATTCTCGACACGAGGAACATGCTCCATTTGCAGACTGTCAAAGTGCTCTTCCATTTTTCTCACTTCATCCACGTAGCCTTGCATCAATGGACTCTGATAACTATTGTTAACTTGTCTGACGACAAGCTGCGAATCGCCTTTGATGATGAGCTTTTTGATACCAAGGTCTGCCGCGATCCTAAGACCGGCAAGCAAACCCTCGTATTCTGCTGTGTTGTTCATTGAACTCTCCCGGGGAAAATGCATCTGGACTACGTACTTGAGGTGCTCTCCGATGGGTGCGACAAGCAGCACACCAGCACCAGTGCCTTGCAGCGAAAAAGCCCCGTCAAAGTACATAACCCATTGCTGATCGATTTCCTTGCCGGGGAGAGTTGTTTCTTGAACCTCTTCGTCCGGCGTTGGGGTCCATTCCGCAACGAACTCCGCCAAGGCCCTACTCTGAATTGTTGAAGTGCTTTCAAACTTGAGGCCAAAGCTCGACAACTCCAACGCCCACTCCACGATCCTGCCGGTTGCTTCTGGATTTTGCAAAATCCGTTGCAACGGAAAACGAGTGACGACGGTAATTTCATGTGCATGAAAATAATGGCGCAGCTTCCTCGAGGCCATAAGAAGACCGAAAAGCAACTTCTGCACGCCAGAATATCTTGACCTAGCTCCTTGTAAAAGAGAGCTAACAAAATAAACTGGGCACTGCACCACCTTTTTCTTCTGCAATGGTCCTTCTCACTGCACAGATCTTGTCTTGCCGGGATCAATCCTTGCCGGGGAAGATCCTGCCGCGTCATCTGACGGTCCTGCCGCTGGTGTCGCTTCCTCATCAGCCTCTCTCTGCGCCACTAGCGCAGCACTAACCACTTGATTTGTCGCTGCCAGATACAGCAGCAACGGCTCTTGTGGTTTAGGCGCGACTAGCGTCGGCGGAGAGGAAAGGTATTTCTTCAAATCTTGCAGCGCAGCCTCCGCCTCCGGAGTCCATTTCATTGGACCTGCCTTCTTCAAAATTTTGAAAAAGGGCAGGGCGTGCTCAGCAAATTTGGAAATAAACCTGCTTAGAGCAGCAACACAGGCGGCAAGACGACGCACATCCTTGACGCGTCTCGGCGCTTCAATTTGCTCAATAGCTTTGATCTTGTCGGGGTTTGCTTCAATTCCCCGGCAAGATACAAAGAATCCGAGGAGCTTGCTGGAAGGAACACCGAACATGCACTTCTTAGGATTGAGCTTTAAGTTGATCTTGCGCAGATTTGCAAATGTTTCTTCTAAATCTTGTATGAGCATCGCTTTGTCCTTGGTTTTGACCACTATATCATCCATGTACGCCTCCATATTTCTATGGAGTTGAGGCTCAAAACCAATTTGGACTGCTCTCGCAAATGTCGAACCAGCACTTTTCAACCCGAAAGGCATTCGTATAAAACAATACGTACCACATGGGGTGATAAATGCGGTCTTCTCTTCGTCTTCTTTCGCCATGAAAATCTGATGATACCCTGAATAGGCATCAAGGAAGGACAGGAGATCACAACCAGCGGTGGAATCCACAATCTGGTCGATGCACGGCAAGGGAAAGGGATCTTTTGGACAGGCTTTATTGATATATGTATAATCGATACAAAGCCTCCATTTCCCATTCGCTTTTCGCACTACAACCGGATTGGCCAACCAGGTTGGATGAACCACTCCTTTGATCAATCCTGCCGCCTCCAGCTTTCTGATTTCCTCGGCAATGAATTCTTGCCGCTCCAAGGCTTGCTTCCCAACCCTCTGCTTGACAGGCTGCGTGTGAGGACAGACAGCAAGGTGGTGCTCAATTACCTCCCTGGGAACACCGGGGATGTCAGACGGTTGCCATGCAAACACGTCGACATTCGCCCGCAGGAAGGCAACGAGCGCGCTTTCCTATTTGTCATCTAGGGTGGAACTTATGGTGAAAGTTCCCCCCGTTCCGTCCTCCTTGACGGGCACCTTCTTGGTCTCCGGCGGAGCAGCCTTGGATTTCTTGTTCTTGCCGGTGGAACTATTTGGTGCATCCTCGATGGAAGCGCAGCACTCCGAGGAGGCGCGCTTGCTGGAGTTCGCGCCAAGATTTTTGCCGGTCTTCTTCTTCCCCCCGGGAGTTCCAGCGGCAGGAGCAGATGCCTTGATGGCAGGTGCTGCAACTGCTTCCCAGTAAAGTTGGTCGGCACAGATGAGCGCATCCTTCTTATCGGAATGGATAGTGATGACGCTCAACGGCCCGGGCATCTTCAAAACATTGTATGCGTAGTGTGATGCCGCCATAAACTTAGCCAGCGCTGGCCAACCAAGGATCTCATTGTATGACATGGGGATCTTGGCGACATCAAACACTACCTTCTCGGTCCTGTAGTTGAGCTCGCAACCAAATGTCACCGGCAGCGTAATATTGCCCTTGGGCTGGGTTCTTCCCGGATTGACCCCTTGAAACGTACCCGTTTCTTCGAGGTCCTCATCGGGAATTTGGAGCTTCTTGAGCACATCCGGTGAGATTAGGTTTAGCCCGGCCCCACCGTCAACTAGCATTTTCGTCACCTTGAGGTTGCGAATTGTTGGTGAGACCAACAATGGCAAGCATCCGACCGCAGTTGTGCGATCAGGGTGATCCTCGGCGTCGAAAATGATAGGCGTGTTGGACCACTTCAGGGGCCTACATGCATCTGGCGATGGCTCCGCTGCATTGACTTCCCGTACCCACTGTTTGAGTCGACGGTGGGAAGAATGCAGTGAGGCACCCCCATCGATACACATGGCCTCTGTAGCTTTCTGGAATTCTTGCTCACTGGACTCATCGTCTTCTTCATCATCATCTTCTTCTTTGTCTCGGCCCCGAGCGGGCCTATCCCTCTGTTGCTTGGCCTTGCCGCGGCGCCCCCCTCGGCCACCGCGCTTCTTGCCGGATCCGTCAGCACCATCTTGGGCCTTCTCCTTATCTCGCCTTTCATACTCGGCCCTCTGTTTCTCGGCAAGCTGTTCAACTTGCCGGCAGTTTTGGAGATCGTGGCCCTTGGTGCGATGGATCTTGCAATACAGCTTGCCGGAGCTTTCCGACTTGTCGGCAGCCGCCAAGGCCTGACAGGAAGGGCACCCGGCAAGATCCTTGCCGGGGTCACCAACCTTGGCCTTCTTGGCAGCGCCGGGGTTGTCGGATTCCTCGACAGCAAGCATGGCCTTGCCTCCGCGTTTCCTGTTCCGCCGCCGGCCTTTCCTTGACGGGGTTGCGGCATCTTCATCTTCGGATTCGCCCGCCGCGCCAACAGCCTCGCCAGGGAGTTTCCTCCCCTCTTCAGCTCGAGCGCATTTATCGGCCAGAGCGTAAAGCTCGGCAATACTCCTGACTTTGTTCATTGCCAGCTCTTCCCACATTCTGTGGTTACGCACATTCTGATGAAACGCGCTAATGACAGCAGCAGGGTGAACATCAAGAATATTGTACTGCACCCGGCTAAACCTCTGCATAAACTTGCGCAGGGATTCGCCCTCCTTCTGAGGGATGATATGCAAATCACTCTCTTGGCCAGGAGCTTGGTGGCCTCCAACAAAGGCGCCAACAAACTGATGGCACATATCTGACCAAGAAGAAATAGAATTCTCCGCCAGATGCATCAACCACGACCTGACGTTGGGCTTGAGCACCAACGGGAAGTAGTTGGCAAGTATCTTGTCATCTCGGCCCCCGGCAGCCTGCACCGCAATGGTGTAGATGCTCAGGAACTCCGAGGGATGGGTCTTACTGTCATATTTCTCCGGGACCTCTGGCTTGAAGGTTCGAGAATTGGGCCATTGGACTTGCCGCAGCTCACGGGTAAACGCTGGAGTCCCCACCTCATAAGGCAAGTCTCCTACGTCCCCTGGCGCAGGCTCGTCGACAGCCGGCCCTGCGCGCTTATCAGACTGATAGCGCGCTTCCCGTCGCCGCTCGATGGTAGTTGGAGCGTCCTCCTTGCCTCGTTCCTGGAGAACTTGACGCTGATCGCGGCGCATCCGTGGATCGGACGACGTCGTGGAAACTTCTTCACGGCGGTCGACCTGCTGGGTTGTCGGCCGCCGCTGGTGCCGCGGAGGGGAGTGCACCGTGGTTGCACCACCTCCGGTTTTCTCCACATCGGCTCGCGCCGGATCGATGGGCCTTCGCTGTGAGGGCCCTGCCTCTTGCGGCCCATCTTTGTTGGCGAAGCCGATAAGGCTCTGGATAGTAGCTCGCCACTCCTCCATCTTCTCCAGGGTAGGAGGGAAATCAAGGAGCAGCTGCGCACGTGCCAAGGCTTCCGCTGGCATAGGCGGCGGCGACAGGTGCGAGGTACGTGAGGTGCTCTAACTCCTAGCCATGTTATAAGGAGCACCGTCACGGTCACGCGACCGCGCGCCACCTCCGCCGGCAGCTCGGTGTGCATGCTGGGCCCGTGCATCTTGGGATCGATGCGCGGAAATCTTTTCATGGGGACGCCCTGAACCACCAACGCCATGACGTCGCTCGTCATGCACGACCTGGGTAGGCCGTGACGCTTGCGCCGGCGCGGGAGCTCCAGCAGGCGTCCTCCGATCTCTGGAATTCGTTGTGCCACCCGTAGGCAACATAGCTCCGTCTCTGGATCCAGTGGCGTGTGGGTTGCCGCTGCCACTGCGAACGACGCCGCTCGCCTGGCTTGGATCACCGGAACGCCGTGGAGGCTCTAGTCCTCTTCCTTCTGTACCCACGTTGTCGCCCGTATGGGAAGGCGCAGGCAAAATGGACATGGACGGTTGCGCCGTCGCAGCGCTCTTCTTCTTGGGTGGCATGATGATGAAGATGATGAAGAAACTAAAGCGCCGATCACTAGATCAGGTTCACACAACCTACAATCCCCCTACCTGGCGCGCCAAAGATGTCGGCGTGCAACACCTATGGGATCCCAAGAGACCCCTTTACGATTCGGCGGGGGGAGAGGTATGCGCAAAGAGCAGAACCAACGATCGACGCGGGGCGATTTTACCCAGGTTCGGGCCGCTGATCAGCGTAAAACCCTACTCCTGCCTTGTGGTTATTATTAGTGTTCTTGAGCCCAGGCTCCAGGAGCGCTCACAGTGAACAGTATGTTCAAGAGCAGCTACGCATGCAGAATGGGCCAGAAGATCCTCCTCCCCTGTAGCAGTTGCCGTGGGCCTGCTTTTATACCACAAAGGGGTCACCACAGTGGCAAAATGTACATACATTGAGGTGTAAAGTAGCTACAGGGTCATCATACCTAACCCCTGACGGACTAGGATGAACGCATTTAATGCATCGTAAGGTGTCCGTTTAGGTGTCCTTACTTTCTTGGGGATGGAAAAAGGGGCCATCCCATCAGCACCGCTTAAGCTCTCCTCCACTGGCGCGTCGCCACGCATCCAAAGAAGGACCCAGAATGTCGGGTTTGTCGCTGTGCTAGAGCGGTGGCACAGCAACAAAACCTTGCCGGCCGCCGAAGCTTGCCGGGCGCCAAGCCTTGCCGGGCGCCGATCCTTGCCGGGCTCCGCAGGCCACCCCGGCAAGATCTTGCCGGGGAAGCTGGCCTTCGGATTCCAGCTCTTCTTATTTACTGATCCTCAGATCTCTGACTTGATGATTTCTTTGGTGGCTTGAGTCAACCTCGAACTGTTCCCCGACAAGCCTTGCCGCGAGTATGGCTACAACTGCCCGTGCACAAGTACGGGGTACTAGTGGCCCAATACTTAGTACACCGACAGGAGCAGGCTTCGCAGGCCACCCCGACAAGATCTTGCCGGGGAAGCTGGCTTTCGGATTCCAGCTCTTCTTATCTGCTGATCCTCAGATCTCTGACTTGATGATTTCTTTGGTGGCTTGAGTCAACCTCGAACTGTTCCCCGACAAGCCTTGCCGCGAGTATGGCTACAACTGCCCGTGCACAAGTACGGGGTACTAGTGGCCCAATACTTAGTACACCGACAACCTATGGGGCCATCAGCCCCTTGTGGTTCGGCAGGGGGGAGATCACGTAGCGCAAAGAGTGAAAGCCATGGAGCAGCACGACAGTGGTGACGCTGGTGGTTTTTTACCCAGGTCCGGGCCGCTGAGAAGCGTAAAACCCTACTCCTGCTTTGGTGGATTGAAGGATTTACCGTGGTGGTCATGCAGGGCTTAAGCCCGGCAAGGTCGCCTTGGGGAGAGCAGCTACGCGCGTATGAGTACACAAGGGTCTGAATCCTCTTTTAGGTTGCCATGGCCCTCCTTTTATAGGCTAAGGGGTTACCACAGTGGAAAAACAATCATTATCTACCGATTAGATAGCCAACAGTGCTATCATACCTAAATCTGGCAGTTAGGACAAAGTGCATTAAATGCACTGCTAGGTGTCACGTTGAGGATGCAGCCCGACAAGCCTGCCGCATCGCTTAATCATCTTCTACCTATCCATGTGACACGCCTCTGGACAGGTGTCATATAGGGGGAATCTCCTTTCCAAATGGCTGCCACGTGCCAAATGACAGCCACTTAATCACTTGGGGGCTCGACACCACACTGATAAGAGAATTGCGTCGCTGTGCGGTGGAGCGGTGGAGTCTTGGCGGGGAGATTCGCCCTTGGCGGCCTCGGCAAGCCTGCCGGGGAAATCTTGGGACTTGTTCTTGGTGAGGCCTCGACCTGGGCAGGCTCGCCTGCCTGGTAAGGGAGGTCTTTTCTTAGCGACATCTTGTTCCCCTGGCCTGTCTTGGTCTTCTTGATCCGCCCTTTGATTCCTCAAAGAGCTATCTCTCTGTCTTGGTCTCGTCTTGGGAGTTTGGTGCTGCCAGGTTGGAGGCCTACTGTCCATGCACAAGTCCGGGGAAGCATACTCCCCGGTTTGTGTACCCTAACATCTACGAAGACCTTTATCGGTCGAACCTTATGACAACATACGTAATTTCCCTTTGTCTGTCGGTATGTTACTTGCCCGAGATTCGATCATCGGTATATTCATACCTAGTTCAATCTCGTTACCGGCAAGTCTCTTTACTCGCTCCGTAATACATCATCTCGTAACTAACTCCTTAGTCACTTTGCTTGCAAGCTTCTTGTGATGTGTATTACCAAGAGGGCTGAGAGATACCTCTCCGATACATGGAGTGACAAATCCCAATCTCGATTCATGCCAACTCAATAGACACCTTCGGAGATACCTGTAGAGCATCTTTATGATCACTCAGTTACGTTGTGATGTTTGATAGCACACAAGGTATTCCTATGGTATCCGGGAGTTGCATGATCTCAAGGTTGAAGGAATATGTATTTGACATTAAGAAAGCAGTAGCAATAAACTGAACGATCATATGCTAAGCTAACGGATGGGTCTTGTCCATCACATCATTCTCCTAATGATGTGATCCCGTTATCAAATGACAACTCATGTTTATGGTTAGGAAACCTTAACCATCTTTTGATCAACAAGCTAGTCTAGTAGAGGCTCACTAGGGACAAGGTATTTGTTTATGTATCCACACATGTTTTTAAGTTTTCGGTCAATACAATTCTAGCATGAATAATAAACCTTTATCATGAATAAGGAAATATAATAATAACAACTTTATTATTGCCTCTAGGGCATATTTCCATCAGTCTCCCACTTGCACTAGAGTCAATAATCTAGATTACATAGTAATGAATCTAACACCCATGGAGTCTTGGTGTTGATCATGTTTTGCCCGCGGAAGAGGTTTAGTCAATGGGTCTGCTACATTCAGATCCATATGTATTTTGTAAATTTCTATGTCTCCATCCTTGACCTTTTCATGAATGGAGTTGAAGCATCTCTTGATGTGTTTGGTTCTCTTGTGAAACCTGGATTCCTTCGCCAAGGCAATTGCTCCAGTGTTGTCACAAAAGATTTTCATTGGACCCGATGCACTGGGTATTACACCCAAATCGGATATGAACTCCTTCATCCAGACTCCTTCATGTGCTGCTTCCGAAGTAGCTATGTACTCCGCTTCACACTTAGATCCCGCCACGACGCTTTGCTTGGAACTACACCAACTGACAGCTCCACCATTCAATATAAATATGTATCTGGTTTGTGACTTAGAGTCATCTGGATCTGTGTCGAAGTTTGCATCGACGTAACCCTTTACGACAAGCTCTTCATCACCATCATAAACAAGAAACATATCATTGGTCCTTTTCAGGTACTTCAGGATGTTCTTGACCATTGTCCAGTGATCCACTCCTGGATTACTTTGGTACCTCCCTGCTAGACTTATTGCAAGGCACACATCAGGTCTGGTACACAGCATGGCATACATAATAGAACCTATGGCTGAGGTATAGGGAATGACTTTCATTCTCTCTCTATCTTCTGCCATGGTCAAGCTTTGAGTCTGACTCAATTTCACACCTTGCAACATAGGCAAGAACCCTTTCTTTGACTGGTCCATTTTGAACTTCTTCAGAACTTTGTCAAGGTATGTGCTTTGTGGAAGTCCTATTAAGCGTCTTGATCTATCCCTATAGATCTTGATGCCCAATATATAAGCAGCTTCACCGAGGTCTTTCATTGAAAAATTCGTATTCAAGTATCCTTTTATGCTATCCAGAAATTCTATATCATTTCCAATCAACAATATGTCATCCACATATAATATCAAAAATGCTACAGAGCTCTCACTCACTTTCTTGTAAATACAGGCTTCATCGTAAGTCTGTATAAAACCATATGCTTTGATCAGCTCATCAAAGTGTATATTTCAACTCCGAGGTACTTGCACCAGTCCATAGATGGATCGCTGGAGCTTGCACACTTTGTCGGCACCTTTAGGATTGATAAAACCTTCTGGTTGCATCATATACAACTCTTCTTTAAGAAATCCATTAAGGAATGCAGTTTTGACGTCCATTTGCCAGATTTCATAATCATAAAATGCAGCAATTGCTAACATGATTCGGACAGACTTAAGCATCGCTACGGGTGAGAAAGTCTCATCATAGTCAACCCCTTGAACTTGTCGAAAACCTTTTGCGACAAGTCGAGCTTTGTAGACAGTGATATTACCATCAACGTCCGTCTTCTTCTTGAAGATCCATTTATTCTCAATGGCTTGCCGATCATCGGGCAAGTCCACCAAAGTCCACACTTTGTTCTCATACATGGATCCTATCTCAGATTTCATGGCCTCAAGCCATTTGTCGGAATCTAGGCTCATCATAGCTTCTTCATAGTTCGTAGGTTCGTCGTGGTCTAATAACATGACTTCCAGGACAGGATTACCGTACCACTCTGGTGCGGAACATGTTCTGGTCAACCTATGAAGCTCAGTAGTAACTTGATCTGAAGTTTCATGATCATCATTAGCTTCCTCTCAAGTTGGTGTAGGCATCACGGGAACGGTTTTCCATGGTGTGCTACTTTCCAATTTGAGAGAAGGTACAACTACCTCATCAAGTTCTACTTTCCTCGCACTCACTTCTTTCGAGAGAAACTCCTTCTCTAGAAAGGATCCATTCTTGGCAACAAAGATCAGGCCTTCGGATCTGTGGTAGAAGGTATACCCAATGGTCTCTTTAGGGTATCCTATGAAGACACACTTCTCCGCTTTGGGTTCGAGCTTATCATGCTGAAGCTATTTGACATAAGCATCGCATCCCCAAACTTTAAGTAACAACAGCTTAGGTTTCTTGCCAAACCATAGTTCAGATGGTGTCGTCTCAACGGATTTAGACGGTGCCCTATTTAACGTGAATGTGGCTGTCTCTAATGCATAACCCCAAAACGATAGTGGTAAATTGGTAAGAGACATCATAGAACGCACCGTATCTAATAAAGTACGGTTACGACATTCGGACACACCATTACGCGTGGTGTTCCAGGTGGCGTGAGTTGTGAAGCTATTCCACATTGTTTTAAATGAAGGCCAAACTCGTAACTCAAATATTCGCCACCGCGATCAGATCGTAGAAACTTTATTTTCTTGTTACGATGATTCTCCACTTCACACTGAAATTCTTTTAACTTTCAATGTTTCGGACTTGTATTTCATCAAGTAGATATACCCATACCTACTCAAATCATCTTTGAAGGTTAGAAAATAACGATACCCGCCGTGTGCCTCAACACTCATCGGACCGCATACATCGGTATGTATTATTTCCAATAAGTCATTAGCTCGCTCCATTGTTCTGGAGAGTAGAGTTTTAGTCATCTTGCCCATGAGGCATGGTTCGCAAGTATCAGATGATTCATAATCAAGTGATTCCAAAAGTCCATCCGCATGGAGTTTCTTCATGCGCTTTACATCAATATGACATAAACGGCAGTGCCACAAGTATGTTGCACTATCATTATCAACTTTGCATCTTTTGGCATCAACATTATGAATATGTGTATCACTACGATCGAGATTCAACAAGAATAGCCCATTCTTCAAAGGTGCATGAACATAAAAGATATTACTCATATAAATAGAACAACCATTATTCTCTGACTTAAATGAATAACCGTCTCGCAATAAACAAGATCCAGATATAATGTTCAAGCTCAACGCTGGCACCAAATAACAATTATTGAGGTCTAAAACTAATCCCGAAGGTAGATGTAGAGGTAGCGTGCCGACGGCGATCACATCGACCTTGGAACCATTCCCGACGCGCATCGTCACCTCGTCCTTACCCAATCTTCGTTTATTCTGCAGCTCCTGTTTCAAGTTACAAATATGAGCAACCGAACCAGTATCAAATACCTAGGCGCTACTACAAGCATTAGTAAGTAACACATCAAGAACGTGTATATCAAATATACCTTTATTCACTTTGCCATCCTTCTTATCCGCCAAGTATTTGGGGCAGTTCCGCTTCCAGTGACCATTTCCCTTACAGTAGAAGCACTCAGTTTCAGGCTTGGGTCCAGCTTTGGGCTTCTTCACGGGAGCGGCAACTTTCTTGCCATTCTTCTTGAAGTTCCCTTTCTTTCCCTTGCCCTTTTTCTTGAAACTAGTGGTCTTGTTAACCATCAACACTTGATGCTCCTTCTTGGTTTCTACCTCCGTGGCCTTAAGCATTGCGAAGAGCTTGGGAATTGTTTTCGTCATCCCTTGCATATTATAGTTCATCACGAAGCCTTTGTAGCTTGGTGGCAATGACTGAAGAACTCTGTCAATAACACTCTCAACTGGAAGATCAATTCCTAGCTGAATCAAGTGGTTATGATACCCAGACATTTTGAGTATGTGTTCACTGACAGAACTGTTCTACTCCATCTTGCAGCTATAGAACTTGTTGGAGACTTCATATCTCTCAACCCAGGAATTAGCTTGAAATATCAACTTCAGCTCTTGGAACATCTCATATGCTCCGTGACGTTCAAAACGTCTTTGAAGTCCTGGTTCTAAGCCGTAAAGCACGACACACTGAACTATTGAGTAGTCATCAGATCGAGTCTGCCAGACGTTCATAACATCTGCAGTAGCTCCTGCAGCAGGTTTGTCACCTAGCGGTGCATCAAGGACATAATTCTTCTGTGCAGCAATGAGGATAATCCTCAAGTTATGGACCCAGTCCGTGTAGTTGCTACCATCATCTTTCAACTTAGCTTTCTCTAGGAACGCATTAAAATTCAGGGGAACGATAGCACGGGCCATTGATCCACAACATAGATATGCAAAAACTATTAAGACTAAGTTCATGATAAATTAAGTTCAATTAATCAAATTACTAATGAACTCCCACTTAAATTAACATCCCTCAAGTTATCTAAGTGATACATGATCCAAATCAACTAACCCATGTCCGATCATCACGTGAGATGGGGTAGTCATCAATGGTGAACATCTCTATGTTGATCATATCTACTATATGACTCACATTCGACCTTTCGGTCTCCAGTGTTCCGAGACCATGTATGTACATGCTAGGCTCGTCAAGTTTAATCCAAGTATTCTGCTTGTGCAAAACTGTCTTACACCCGTTGTATGTGAACGTAGAGTCTATCACACCCGATCATCACGAGGTGCTTCAAAATGACGAACTTTAGCAACGGTGCATACTCGGGGAGAACACTTTTATCTTGAAATTTAGTGAAGGGGTCATCTTATAATGCTACTGTCATTCTAAGCAAAATAAGATGCATAAAGGATAAACATCACATGCAATCAAAATATGTGACATGATATGGCCATCATCATCTTGTGCTTTTGATCTCCATCTCCAAAGCATCGTCATGATCTCCATCGTCACCGGCTCGACACCTTGATCTCCATCATTGCGTCGGGGTCATCTCGCCAACTATTGCTAACGCATAGCGATAAAGTAAAGCAATTACATGGCGCTTGCATTTCATACAATAATTAAGAGACAACCATAAGGCTCCTGCCGGTTGTCGATATTACAAAACATGATCATCTCATACAACAACGTATATAATATCATGTCTTGACCATATCACATCACAACATACCCTGCAAAAACAAGTTAGACGTCCTCTACTTTGTTGTTGCAAGTTTTACGTGGCTGCTACGGGTAACTAGCAAGAACCATTCTTAACTACGCAAAACCACAACGGTGATTATCAAGTTTGCTGTTTTAACCTTCTTCAAGGACCGACCTAGTCAAATTCGATTCAACTAAAGTAGGAGAAATAGACACCCGCCAGCCACCTTTATGCAAAACAAGTTGCATGTCAATCGGTGGAACCGGTCTCATGTGTGTGGACATGTAAGGTTGGTCCGGGCCGCTTCATCCCACAATACCGCCGAAGCAAAATAAGATGTTGGTGGTAAGGAGTATGACCGTCACCGCCCACAACTTCTTTGTGTTCTACTCGTGCATATCATCTATGCATGGACCTGGCTCTTGATGCCACTGTTGGGGAACGTTGCATGGAAAACAAAAAAAATTCTATGCACACGCAAGATCTATCCATGGAGATGCATAGCTATGAGAGGGAGAGTGTGTCTACGTACCCTCGTAGACCGTTAAGCGGAAGCGTTTATCAACGCGGTTGATGTAGTCGTACACCTTCATGATCCACCTGATCAAGTACCGAACGTACGACACCTCCGCGTTCAGCACATGTTCAGCTCGATGACATCCTCGCCTCCTTGATCCAGCAAGACAGGCGGAGTAGTAGATGAGTTCTGGCAGCACGACAGCGTGGTGACGGTGGTGATGCAACTATCTTCATAGGGCTTCGCCGAGCACTACGAAAATATGACCGAGGATGAACTAGAGGGAGAGGGGCGCCGCACACAGCTAGGGAATCGTGGTGTGTGTTTCCCCTCTCCCTCCACACATATATATAGGTGGGGGAGGAGGGGAGGTAGTCTAGGGTTCCCCCTAGGGGGCTGGCGGCCACCCTTGGCCCCTGCCCTAGTCGCGCCCCCCTTGCCTTCTTAGGTGCGCGGGGGGAAGGCAGAAGGGGGTGGCGCCCCCCCTTCCTTTCTCCCATGTGGAGGAGAAGGCAGGAGGGGCTAGCCCTCCTCCCTTTCCTTCCCTAGGGCCAGCGGCCAGGGAGAGGGCGCGCCAGCCCCTTGTGGGCTGGTGTGTGCCTCCCCTTAGCCCATTAGGCCCATATACTCCCTGTAGGTCTCCCGGAACCCCTTCCGGTGACCCGATGAATACCCGGTATATCCCGAAACCTTTCCGGTGACCAAATAGCATCGTCCTATATATCAATCTTTACCTCCGGACCATTTTGGAGCTCCTCGTCATGTCCGTGATCTCATCTGGACTCCGAACAACATTCGGTCATCAACTCACATAACTCATATAATACTATATCGTCAACGAACGTTAAGCGTGCGGACCCTACGGGTTCGAGAATGATGTAGACATGACCGAGACACCTTTCCGGTCAATAACCAATAGCGGGACCTGGATGCCCATATTGGTTCCTACATATTCTACGAAGATCTTTATCGGTCGAACCTTATGACAACATACTTAATTTCCCTTTGTCTGTCGGTATGTTACTTGCCCGAGATTCGATCGTCGGTATCTTCATACCTAGTTCAATCTCATTACCGGCAAGTCTCTTTACTCATTCCATAATACATCATCTCATAACTAACTCCTTAGTCACTTTGCTTGCAAGCTTCTTGTGATGTGTATTACCGAGAGGGCCCAGAGATACCTCTCCGATACACGAAGTGACAAATCCCAATCTCGATTCACGCCAACTCAACAGACACCTTCGGAGATACCTGTAGAGCATCTTTATGATCACCCAGTTACATTGTGACGTTTGATAGCACACAAGGTATTCCTCCGGTATCCGGGAGTTGCATGATCTCATGGTCGAAGGAATATGTATTTGAATTAAGAAAGCAGTAGAAATAAACTGAATGATCATATGCTAAGCTAACATATGGGTCTTGTCCATCACATCATTCTCCTAATGATGTGACCCCGTTATCAAATGACAACTCATGTCTATGGTCAGGAAACCTTAACCATCTTTTGATCAACGAGCTAGTCTAGTAGAGGCTCACTAGGGACACGGTATTTTTTTATGTATCCACACATGTATTTAAGTTTCCGGTCAATACAATTCTAGCATGAATAATAAACGTTTATCATGAATAAGGAAATATAATAATAACAACTTTATTATTGCCTCTAGGGCATATTTCCATCAGATGTTTACCCAGGTTCGGGCCCTCTTGATGGAGGTAAAACCCTATGTCCTGCTCATGTTTATATTGATGGAGATGTTTCAAGTACAGAGTTGGTCTACCTTGAGACGTAAGTTGTGTTCTATCTCTAGGGCTAGGTGAAAGTAATTGTGACTCTCCCCTCTATGGGCTAAACCCCTTGGCTTATATACACGCCAGGTAGGGCATCTAGGATTAAATGGTTGGTACCCAGAGGATCGTATGGAGGCGGTAGGGGATGTCTTGAAGTACACGTCAAGTCTTCGGCAGGCACAGTCTTGATCTCATCCAGGCGTGCATCTTCCGGAGTCTTCCTTAATGAGAATGTGGGCCCATCGGCCCAGCCCGAGGACTATGGGCCGACTAGATTAGTACTACCTAGTCCAGGACACTATCACCGTGCATATTGCCATTGCTATTTATTAAACTCTCAAAATGATATAAGTGAAGCATGAGAGTGGAACTATTTCTTTAAAATATAACCACCGTCGTGCTTTAAAAGATATAAGTGAAGCTTCTCCTAATGATGTGATCCCGTTATCAAATGCCAACTCATTTCTATGGTTAGGAAACCTTAACCATCTTTTGATCAACGAGCTAGTCTAGTAGAGGCTCACTAGGGACACGGTGTTTGTTTATGTATCCACACATGTATTTAAGTTTCCGGTCAATACTGAAGGAAATATGCCCTAGAGGTAATAATAAAGTTGTTATTTATATTTCCTTATATCATGATAAATGTTTATTATTCATGCTAGAATTGTATTAACCGGAAACTTGATACATGTGTGAATACATAGACAAAACAAAGTGTCCCTAGTATGCCTCTACTTGACTAGCTCGTTAATCAAAGATGGTTAAGTTTCCTAACCATAGACATGTGTTGTCATTTGATAAACGGGATCACATCATTAGGAGAATGATGTGATGGACAAGACCCATCCGTTAGCTTAGCATATTGATCGTTTAGTTTTATTGCTATTGCTTTCTTCATGACTTATACATATTCCTCTGACTATGAGATTATGCAACTCCCAAACACCGGAGGAACACTTTGTGTGCTATCAAACGTCACAACGTAACTGGGTGATTATAAAGATGCTCTACAGGTGTCTCCGAAGGTGTTTGTTGGGTTGGCATAGATCAAAATTAGGATTTGTCACTCCGTGTATCGGAGAGGTATCTCTGGGCCCTCTCGGTAATGCATATCACTATAAGCCTTGCAAGCAATGTGACTAATGAGTTAGTTACGGGATGATGCATTACGGAACGAGTAAAGAGACTTGCCGGTAACGAGATTGAACTAGGTATGAAGATACCGATGATCGAATCTCGGGCAAGTAACATACTGATGACAAAGGGAATGACGTATGTTGTCGTGCGGTTTGACCGATAAAGATCTTCGTAGAATATGTAGGAACCAATATGAGCATCCAGGTTCTGCTGTTGGTTATTGACCAGAGATGTGTCTCGGTCATGTCTACATAGTTCTCAAACCCGTAGGGTCCGCACGCTTAACGTTCGATGACGATTTGTATTATGAGTTATGTGTTTTGGTGACCGAAGATTGTTCGGAGTCCCGGATGAGATCACGTACATGACGAGGAGACTCGAAATGGTCGAGAGATAAAGATTGATATATTGGAAGGTAGTATTCGGACACCGGAAGGGTTCCGGAGTGTATCGGGTACATACCGGAGTACCGGAGGGGTTACCGGAACCCCCCCGGTGGAAGATATGGGCCATAAGAGGGAGGCTAACCAGCCCACAAGGGGCTGGTGTGCCCCCCACAAGGGAGGAGACCGAATTGGACTAGGGAAGGGGGTGGCGCCCCCCTTTCCTTCTCCCTCTCCCTCTCCTTCCCTCTTTCCACCTCCGGAGAAAGGAAAAGTGGGGGGGGCGAATCCTACTAGGAGTGGAGTCCTAGTAGGACTCCCCCCCCATGGCGCGCCCCCTTTGGTGGCCGGCCTCCTCCTCCCCTCCTTTATATACGGGGGCAAAGGGGCACCCTAGAACACAACAGATATTCTCTTAGCCGTGTGCGGTGCCCCCCTCCACAGTTTACTCCTCCGGCCATAGTGTCGTAGTGCTTAGGCGAAGCCCTGCACGGATCACATCACCAACACCGTCGCCACGCCATCGTGCTGAAGGAACTCTCCCTCGACCTTCTGCTGGATCAAGAGTTTTTGGGACGTCATCGAGCTGAACGTGTGCTGAACTTGGAGGTGCCGTACGTTCGGTGCTTGATCGGTTGGATCGCGAAGACGTTCGACTACATCAACCGTGTTAAGTTAATGCTTCCGCTTTCGGTCTACGAGGGTACGTGGACATACTCTCCCCCTCTCATTGCTATGCATCTCCTAGATAGATCTTGCGTGAGTGTAGGAAAATTTTTGAAATTGCATGCTACGTTCCCCTTCAGTGGCATCCGAGCCAGGTCTATGCGTAGATGATATGCATGAGTAGAACACAAAGAGTTGTGGGCGATAATAGTCATACTGCTTACCACCAACGTCTTACTTTGATTCGGCGGTGTTGTTGGATGAAGCGGCCCGGACCGACATTACATGACCGCGTTCATGAGACTAGTTCTACCGACGTGCTTTGCACACAGGTGGCTGGCGGGTGTCTGTTTCTCCAACTTTAGTTGAATCGAGTTTGACTATGGCCGGTCCTTGTTGAAGGTTAAAACAGCACACTTGACGAAAAATTGTTGTGGTTTTGATGCGTACGTAAGAACAGTTCTTGCTAGAAGCCCGTAGCAGCCACATAAAACTTGCAACAACAAAGTAGAGGACGTCTAACTTGTTTTTGCAGGGCATGCTGTGATGTGATATGGTCAAGACATGATGTGATATACGTTATTGTATGAGATGATCATGTTTTGTAAAAGTTATCGGCAACTGGCAGGAGCCTTATGGTTGTCGCTTTATTGTATGAAATGCAATCGCCATGTAATTGCTTTACTTTATCACTATGCGGTAGCGATAGTCGTAGAAGCAATAGTTGGCGAGACGACAACGACGCTACGATGGAGATCAAGGTGTCAAGCCGGTGACGATGGAGATCATGACGGTGCTTTGGAGATGGAGATCAAAGGCACAAGATGATGATGGCCATATCATGTCACATATTTTGATTGCATGTGATGTTTATCTTTTATGCATCTTATTTTGCTTAGTACGGCGGTAGCATTATAAGATGATCTCTCACTAAATTTCAAGGTATAAGTGTTCTCCCTGAGTATGCACCGTTGCTACAGTTCGTCGTGCCGAGACACCACGTGATGATCGGGTGTGATAAGCTCTACGTTCACATACAACGGGTGCAAGCCAGTTTTGCACGTGCAGAATACTCGGGTTAAACTTGACGAGCCTAGCATATGCAGATATGGCCTCGGAACACTAGGACCGAAAGGCCGAACGTGAATCATATAGTAGATATGATCAACATAGAGATGTTCACCATTGAAAACTACTCCATCTCACGTGATGATCGGACATGGTTTAGTTGATATGGATCACGTGATCATTTAGATGACTAGAGGGATGTCTATCTAAGTGGGAGTTCTTAAGTAATATGATTAATTGAACTTTAATTTAGCATGAACTTAGTACCTGATAGTTTTTGCATATCTATGTTGTTGTAGATCAATGGCCCGTGCTACCGTTCCCTTGAATTTTAATGCATTCCTAGAGAAAGCTAAGTTGAAAGATGATGGTAGCAACTACACGGACTGGGTCCGTAACTTGAGGATTATCCTCATTGCTGCACAGAAGAATTACGTCCTGGAAGCACCGCTAGGTGCAAGACCCGCTGCAGGAGCAACTCCGGATGTTATGAACGTCTGGCAGAGCAAAGCTGATGACTACTCGATAGTTCAGTGTGCCATGATGTACGGCTTAGAATCGGGACTTCAAAGACGTTTTGAACGTCATGGAGCATATGAGATGTTCCAAGAGTTGAAGTTAATATTTCAAGCAAATGCCCGAGTTGAGAGATATGAAGTCTCCAACAAGTTCTATAGCTGCAAGATGGAGGAGAATAGTTCTGTCAGTGAACATATACTCAGAATGTCTGGGTACCATAACCACTTGACTCAGCTGGGAGTTAATCTTCCTGATGATAGTGTCATTGACAGAGTTCTTCAATCACTGCCACCAAGCTATAAAGGCTTCGTGATGAACTATAATATGCAAGGGATGGAAAAGACAATTCCCGAGCTCTTCGCGATGCTAAAGGCTGCGGAGGTAGAAATCAAGAAGGAGCATCAAGTGTTGATGGTTAACAAGACCACTAGTTTCAAGAAAAAGGGCAAAGGGAAGAAGGGGAACTTCAAGAAGAATAGCAAGCAAGTTGCTACTCCCGGGAAGAAGCCCAAGTCTGGACCTAAACCTGAAACTGAGTGCTTCTACTGCAAAGGGGCTGGTCACTGGAAGCGGAACTGCCCCAAGTATTTGGCGGATAAGAAGGATGGCAAAGTGAAAGGTATATTTGATATACATGTTATTGATGTGTACCTTACTAATGCTCATAGTAGCGCCTGGGTATTTGATACTGGTTCTGTTGCTCATATTTGCAACTCGAAACAGGGGCTACGGATTAAACGAAGATTGGCTAAGGACGAGGTGACGATGCGCGTAGGAAATGGTTCCAAAGTCGATGTGATCGCCGTCGGCATGCTACCTCTACATCTACCTTCGGGATTAGTTTTAGACCTAAATAATTGTTATTTGGTGCCAGCGTTGCGCATGAACATTATATCTGGATCTTGTTTGATGCGAGACGGTTATTCATTTAAATCAGAGAATAATGGTTGTTCTATTTATATGAGTACTATCTTTTATGGTCATGCACCCTTGAGGAGTGGTCTATTTTTGTTGAATCTTGATTGTAGTGATACACATATTCATAATATTGAAGCCAAAAGATGCAAAGTTAATAATGATAGTGCAACTTATTTGTGGCACTGCTGTTTAGGTCATATTGGTGTAAAGCACATGAAGAAACTCCATGCAGATGGACTTTTGGAATCACTTGATTATGAATCATTTGATGCTTGCAAACCATGCCTCATGGGAAAGATGACTAAGACTCCGTTCTCCGGAACAATGGAGCGAGCAACTGACTTATTGGAAATAATACATACTGATGTATGTGATGAATAAAAATATAGCTCCAAGTAATATACCGATGGTTGGTAGAAGAAAGAGGGGACGCCATCCAGGGCATCCTCAAGCTTAGAGTCTTGGGTGTCCTTGAATATTACCTTGGGATGCCTTGGGCATCCCCAAGCTTAGGGTCTTGCCGCTCCTTATTCCTTCATCCATTGCGATCTCACTTAAAACTTGAAAACTTCAGCACACGAAACTCAATAGAAACCTCCTGAGATCCGTTAGTATAACAAGCAAATCATAAACTTTAGGTATTGTTATCAACCCATTCATATTTTATTACTGCATAATACCTACTGTATTCTAACTTAGCCATGACTTATACCCCTCGATACAATCCATAGATTCATTAAAACAAGCAAACTATGCAACAAAAACAGAATCTGTCAAAAACAGAACAGTCTATAATGATCTGAACAAATGCAATACTTCTGTAACTCCAAAAATTCTGAACAATTAGGAAAACATGTGAAATTGTATATAAATCATGTGTAAAGAATTCAAAAGTTTATCACGTTCCAGTGAATTTAAACAACTCTGCTACTGGGCACAAATGTTTTTGCTTTTTCACAGAATCAAATCAACTATCAACCAAATCATCTCAAAGGCTTTAATTGGCACAAACACTACTTTAAACACAAAAACACAATCATAGCAGTAGAATAATTGTGTGCACACTCAAAAAAGTATAAATGATAACTATTGGGTTGTGTCCCAAGAAGCTCTTCCTTTATAGCCATTAAGATAAGTTTGAGATTATATTGATGTTCACATGAAAGATAATAATTGAAACACAAAGAGAGTATCATAAAACATGTGAAAAACATATTTAAGTTTAACATAATTCCTATGCATAGGCATTTTATAAGTAAACAAATTATCAAGACAAGACATATCTAGCATATGCAAGGAAGAAGAAACAATAGCAATCTCAACATGAAGAGAGGTAATGTAGAACATAAAGATTTCTACAACCATATTTTCCTCTCTCATAATAATTACATGTAGGATCATATTCAAATTCAACAATATAGCTATCATAAACAATATTCTCTTTATGATCCACATGCATCCAAATCTTATAGTCTTCCAAGATAGTGGGATTAACATCAATAAAGTCATGACCTCTCCAAACCCACTTTTATCAATAATTTCATAAGATTGGACACTCTCCAAATATGTGGGATCATTATTACCTAAAGTTAATGCTCTTCCAAACCCACTTTTAATAGTATCGCAAACATTACTATCAATGACATAATCATTATGAAGCTTAAATAAATTTTCAAGATCATAAGAAGCATCATAATTATCACCCAGTCATGATCATTGCAATACGTAGTGGTCATAATAAATTATCATCCCCAAGCTTGTGTTGGGAAACTTTGCATGGAAAACAAAAAAAAATCTACGCACACGAAAGATCTATCCATGGAGATGCATAGCAACGAGAGGGGAGAGTGTGTCTACGTACCCTCGTAGACCGTAAGCGGAAGCGTTTAGTAACGCGGTTGATGTAGTCGAACTTCTTCGCGCTCCAACCGATCGAGTACAGAATGTACGGCACCTCCGCGTTCAGCACATGTTCAGCTCGGTGACGTCCTCCGCCTTCTTGATCCAGCAAGACGGCAAGGTAGTGGATGAGTTCCGGCAGCACGACGGTATGGTGACGGTGATGGTGAAGTTATCTCCGCAGGGCTTCGCCTAAGCACTACGAAAATATGACCGGGGGTGTAAACGGTGGAGGGGGCGCCGCACACGGCTAAGCAATTGTTCTGGTTGTGCTAGGCGCCCTCCTCCCACATATATATAGGTGGGGGGAGGAGGGAGCAGCCATGAGGGTGCCCCAAGTAGGCCGAATCCTACTTGGGGTCCCTTCCCAAGTGGCGCCCCCCTTACCATATTTATCAGATGGGGAAAGGAAAGGGGGAAGAGGGAAGGAAGGGGAGGCCGAATCCCCCCTTTCCTTTCCCTCGCTTGGGCGGCTGCCATGGGGGGTGCGCCAGTGTCGGCGTACGACACCTATGGGATCGCGTGGATCCCTTTTACGGTTCAGCAGGGAGAGAGGTGTACACAAAGAGCAGATCCAACGATCAACGCAAAGGGGATTTTTACCCAGGTTCGGGCCGGTAAGAAGCGTAATACCCTACTCCTACTTGAGTTTATTGTGGGTGATTAAGCCCAAGCTCCAGGAGCGCTTGCGATGAACAGTATGTTCGAGCAGCAGCTACGCATGCAGAATGGACTAGAGTGTCCTCTCCCCTGTAGCTATGCCTTGGGCCTCCTTTTATATGTCCAAGGGGTCACCAACAGTGGCGTACAGTACATACAAGAGGTGTAAAGTTGCTATAGTGTTTACATGCTTATCACTGACGATTTAGGACAAACGCATTTAATGCTCCGTTTAGGTGTCCCTTACTTTCTTGGGGACCGAAAAAGGGCCCATCCCATCAGCACCGCTTAAGCTCGTCCACCACTAGTGCCATGACACGCATCCAGGAGGACAAAACCCAAATGGCAGGCTGGTCGCTGCGCTGGAGCGGTGGCAGGGTGGCGTGATCTTGTCGGGTGCGAGTCTTGTCGGGGCTTCGCAAGCCATCTCGGCAAGGATCTTGCTGGGGATCCGGCCTTTGGGCTTCTGTCTTCTGGTCACTGGTTTGAACGCCTTCTTGATGGTCTTGCATTTGCTTCCAGCTGTCCCCCGGCAAGCCTTGCCGCTGGTATGGCTACAAATGTCCGTGCACAAGTATGGGGTACTGAAGGACCCAAACTTTAGTACACCGACAGGAGCCCCCGGGCCTAGGCCATACACGGGTGCGAGGCATTGTTGGGCTAGGCCCAAACAGTGCACGGGCACGCGTGGCAAGAGTTAGCTATCATAATTATCTCGTTTACCGCGCTTCCCCAGGGCGCATATTGAATGCACGATGTGGGATATGTGCTAGAAACGACCGCAGTACAGCGCGCTTGTAAAAGCGCATTCACACTGATTAGAAAGGAGACAGTTCCACGCCTTCCCCATAAAAAGGAATCCGCAGAGGCGCCATTCATTTAATTCCCATCCTTTCCAATCTGGAAACCGCCATCGCCTTCTTCCTTGAACTCAAAGCAGAGCCTCTCACATCCATCCGCCGCCCCCACTCTCTCATCGCCCTCGGCCCCTGCTTCCTTAGTCGCCATGCCGCCCAAAGCAAGCAAGGGCAAAGAGGTGAAAGCCGTCGAGGAGAGCGAGCTGGTGAAGATGCTGAAGGAGCACGTCATCTTTGCTCCAACGCTCGACGCGAGCGCCCTGAAGGATAGGTATCTGTGCATGTGGGGGAGGGAGACGAAGGCTCACTGCTACTTCTTGAGCTTGCGTTGGTTTTTCCCTTGAAGAGGAAAGGGTGATGCAGCAAAGTAGAGTAAGTATTTCCCTCAGCTTTTGAGAACCAAGGTATCAATCCAGTAGGAGACAACGCTCAAGTCACCGAATACCTGCACAAACAAACACCAACCTTGCACCCAACGCGATAAAGGGGTTGTCAATCCCTTAACGATTATTTGCAACATGAGATCTGATAGAGATGATAAACGGTAAAGTAATATTTTTGGTATTTTTGTTTTATGGAACAGAAAGTAAAGATTGCAAAGTAAAATAAATAGGAAACGGAAATTGTAGATCGGAAACTTATATGATGGAAAATAGACCCGGGGGCCATAGGTTTCACTAGAGGCTTCTCTCAAGATAGAAATTATTACGGTGGGTAAACAAATTACTGCCGAGCAATTGATAGAAAAGCGCAAAGTTATGATGATATCTAAGGCAATGATCATGAATATAGGCATCACGTCCGTGTCAAGTAGACCGAAACGATTCTGCATCTACTACTATTACTCCACACATCGACCGACTCCTGCTTGTATCTAGAGTATTAAGTTCATGAGAACAGAGTAACGCATTAAGTAAGATGACATGATGTAGCGGGATAAACTCAAGCAATATGATGAAAACCCCATCTTTTTATCCTCGATGGCAACAATACAATACGTGCCTTGTTGCCCCTACTGTCACTGGGAAAGGACACCGCAAGATTGAACCCAAAGCTAAGCACTTCTCCCATTGCAAGAAAAACCAATCTAGTTGGCCAAACCAAATCGATAGTTCGAAGAGACTTGCAAAGATATCAAATCATGCATATAAGAATTCAGAGAAGATTCAAATAATATTCATAGATAAGCTGATCATAAATCCACAATTCATCGGATCTCGGCAAACACACCGCAAAAGAGTATTACATCGAATAGATCTCCAAGAATATCGAGGAGAACTTTGTATTGAGAATCAAAGAGAGAGAAGAAGCCATCTAGCTACTAGCTATGGACCCGTAGGTCTGAAGTAAACTACTCACGCTTCATCGGAGAGGCAATGGTGTTGATGTAGAAGCCCTCCGTGATCGATTCCCCCTCCGGCAAGACACCGGAAAAGGCCCCAAGATGGGATCTCACGGGTACAGAAGGTTGCGGCGGTGGAAAAGTGGTTTTGTTGCTCCCCTGGATGTTTTTAGGGTATAAGAGTATATATAGGTGAAAGATCTAGGTCTGAGGGGCTACGAGGGGCCCACAAGGTCGGGGAGCGCGCCCTACCCCCCTGGGCGCGCCCTCCACCCTTGTGGCCGCCTCGCGACTCTTCTGACTTGCACTCCAAGTCTCCTGGGTGTCTTCTGGTCCAAGAAAAATCATCGCGAAAGTTTTATTCCGTTTGGTATTCCTTTTCTGCAAAACTCTAAAACAAGGCAAAAAACAGAAACTGGCACTGGGCTCTAGGTTAATAGGTTAGTCCCAAAAATCATATAAAATAGCATATTAATGCATATAAAACATCCAAAATAGATAATATAATAGCATGGAACAATCAAAAATTATAGATACGTTGGAGACGTATCAAGCATCCCCAAGCTTAATTCCTGCTCGTCCTCGAGTAGGTAAATGATAAAAACAGAATTTTTGATGTGGAATGCTACCTAACATATTTATCCGTGTAATTCTCTTTATTGTGGCATGAATGTTCAGATCCGTAAGATTCAAAACAAAAGTTTAATATTGATATAAAAACAATAATACTTCAAGCATACTAACAAAATAATTATGTCTTCTCAAAATAACATGGCCAAAGAAAGCTTATCCCTACAAAATCATATGGTCTGGCTATGCTCCATCTTCATCACACAAAATATTTAAATCATGCACAACCCCGATGACAAGCCAAGCAATTGTTTCATACTTTTGACGTTCTCAAACTTTTTCTACTTTCACGCAATACATGAGCGTGAGCCATGGACATAGCACTATAGGTGGAATAGACGGTGGTTGTGGAGAAGACAAAAAAGAGGAGATAGTCTCACATCAACTAGGCGTATCAACGGGCTATGGAGATGCCCATTAAAAGATATCAATGTGAGTGAGTAGGGATTGCCATGCAACGGATGCACTAGAGCTATAAGTTTATGAAAGCTCAAAAAAGAAAACTAAGTGGGTGTGCATCCAACTTGCTTGCTCATGAAGACCTAGGGTGTTTTGAGGAAGCCCATCGTTGGAATATACAAGCCAAGTTCTATAATGAAAAATTCCCACTAGTATATGAAAGTGATATCATAGGAGACTCTCTATCATGAAGATCATGGTGCTACTTTGAAGCACAAGTGTGGCAAAAAGGATAGTAACATTGTCCCTTCTCACTTTTTCTCTCATTTTTTTTCTTTTTTTCTTTTTTTTTTCTTTTTGGGCCTTCTCCTTTTTTTTGGCCTTTTCTCTTCTTTTTTTTATTATTTCCTCACATGGGACAATGCTCTAATAATGAAGATCATCACACTTTTATTTACTTTACAACTCAAAAATTACAACTCGATACTTAGAACAAAATATGACTCTATATGAATGCCTCCAGCGGTGTACCGGGATGTGCAATGAATCAAGAGTGACATGTATAAAAAATGATGAACGGTGGCTTTGCCACAAATACGATGTCAACTACATGATCATGCATAGCAATATGACAATGATGAAGCGTGTCATAATAAACGGAACGGTGGAAAGTTGCATGGCAATATATCTCGGAATGGCTATGAAAATGCCATAATAGGTAGGTATGGTGGCTATTTTGAGGAAGGTATATGGTGGGTTTATGGTACCGGCGAAAGTTGCGCGGCACAAGAGAGGCTAGCAATGGCGGAGAGGTGAGAGTGCGTATAATCCATGGACTCAACATTAGTCATAAAGAACTCACATACTTATTGCAAAAATCTATTAGTCATCGAAACAAAGTACTACGCGCATGCTCCTAGGGGGATAGATTGGTAGGAAAAGACCATCGCTCGTCCCCGACCGCCACTCATAAGGAAGACAATCAAAAAATATCTCATGCTCCAACTTCGTTACATAACGGTTCACCATACGTGCATGCTACGGGACTCACAAACCTTAACACAAGTATTTTTCAAATTCACAACTATTTACTAGCATGACTCTAATATAACCATCTTCATATCTCAAAACAATCATAAGGAATCAAACTTCTCATAGTATTCAATGCACTTTATATGAAAGTTTTTATTATATCCCTCTTGGATGCCTATCATATTAGGACTAAATTTATAACCAAAGCAAATTACCATGCTGTTTTAAAGACTCTCAAAATAATATAAGTGAAGTGCGAGATTTCATCAATTTCTATAAAATAAAACCATCGCCGTGCTCTAAAAAGATATAAGTGAAGCACTAGAGCAAATTTGCCTAGCTCAAAAGATATAAGTGAAGCACATAGAGCATTCTAATAAATCACGATTCATGCGTGTCTCTCTCAAAAGGTGTGTACAGCAAGGATGATTGTGGAAAACTAAAAATCAAAGACTCAAATTATACAAGACGCTCCAAGCAAAACACATATCATGTGGTGAATAAAAATATAGCCTCAAGTAAAGTTACCGATAGACGAAGACGAAAGAGGGGATGCCTTCCCGGGGCATCCCCAAGCTTAGGCTTTTTGACATCCTTGAATATTACCTTGGGGTGCCTTGGGCATCCCCAAGCTTAGGCTCTTGCCACTCCTTATTCCATAGTCCATCAAATCCTTACCCAAAACTTGAAAACTTCACAACACAAAACTCAACAGAAATTCTCATAAGCTCCGTTAGTATAAGAAAATAAATCACCACTTTTGGTACTGTTGTGAACTCATTATTTATTTATATTGGTGTAATATCTACTGTATTCCAACTTTTCCATGGTTCATACCCCCCGATACTAGCCATAGATTCATCAAAATAAGCAAACAACACACAAAAAACAGAATCTGTCAAAAACAGAATAGTCTTCGAAGATCTGAATTGTTCCAATACTTATGTAACTCCAAAAATTCTGAAACATTAGAAAAACATAGTAAATTAGTATATCAATCTTGTGTAAAAAATTCAGAGTTATTCCACACTCCAGTGAATTTAAACAATTATGGGACTGGGCACAAAAGTTTCTGTTTTTCAGCAGGATCAAATCAACTATCACCGTAAGCCATCCCAAAGGTCTTACTTGACACAAACACTAATTAAAACACAAAACCACATCTAACCAGAGGCTAGATGAAATATTTATTGCAAAACAGTAAGGAAAAATATTGGGTTGTCTCCCAACAAGCGCTTTCTTTAAAGCCTTTTGGCTAGGCATTGATAATTTCGATGATGCTCACATGAAAGACAAGAATTGAAGCACAAAGAGAGCATCATATAGCATGTGAAAAACACATCTAAGTCTAACATACTTCCTATGCATAGGAATCTTATAGGCAAACAAATTATCAAGACAAGCAAAAACTAGCATATGCAAGGAAGAAGAAAGAGACGATAGCAATCTCAACATAACGAGAGGTAATTTTGTAACATGAAGATTTCTACAACCATATTTTCCTCTCGTAATAATTACATGTGGGATCGTATTCAAACTCAACAATATAACTATCACATGAAATATTCTCTTTGTGAACCACATGCATGCAAAGTTGACACTCTTCCAAAATAGTGGGATTATCATAAAATAAAGTCATGACCTCTCCGAACCCACTTTTATCAAAAACTTCATAAGATTGAACATTATCCAAATATGTGGGATCTAAAGTTGACACTCTTCCAAACCCACTTTCAATATTATTGCAAACATTATTATCAATCTCATATTCATCATGGGGCTTAAATAAATTTTCAAGATCATAAGAAGAATCACCCCAATCATGATCATTACAACAAGTAGTAGACATAGCAAAATAAGCATCCCCAAGCTTAGGGTTTTGCATATTATTAGCACAATTGACATTAACAGAATTTATAATAACATCATTGCAATCATGCTTTTTATTCAAAGATCTATCGTGAATCACTTCATAAAGTACTTCATCACAATTTTCAGATTCACGAATTTCAAGCAAAACTTCATAAAGATAATCTAGTGCACAAAACACACTAGCAATTGGTTCATCATAATTAGATCTCCGAAAAAGATTGGCAAGCGGATGAGGATCCATAGACTTAGATTTTTAGCAAGCAAAGATGCAAGCAAATAGAGGGCACATGGTAACACAAACAAAGATACCAAATGAGCAAAAAGGCAAACGAAAAAGATGAACGTAAGAAGGGCGAATAAAAGGCAAAGAAAAAGGCAAATCTTTTCGAAAATCATTTTAGAAGTGGGGGGGAGGAAAACGAGAGGCGAATGGTGAATAATGTAATGCGAGAGATGAGAGTTTATAATGGGTACTTGGTATGGCTTGACTTGGCGTAGATCTCCCCGGCAACGGCGCCAGAAATTGGCAAGTTGACGGGAGATCAAATCTTGACTTGACTTGGCGTAAACCTCCCCGGCAACGGCGCCAGAAATCCTTCTTGCTACTTCTTGAGCTTGCGTTAGTTTTTCCCTTGAAGAGGAAAGGGTGATGCAGCAAAGTAGAGTAAGTATTTCCTTCAGCTTTTGAGAACCAAGGTATCAATCCAGTAGGAGACAACGCTCAAGTCACCGAATACCTGCACAAACAAACACCAACCTTGCACCCAATGCGATAAAGGGGTTGTCAATCCCTTAACGGTTATTTGCAACGTGAGATCTGATAGAGATGACAAACGGTAAAGTAATATTTTTGGTATTTTTGGTTTATGGAACGGAAAGTAAATATTGCAAAGTAAAAGAAATAGGAAACGGAAATTGTAGATCGGAAACTTATATGATGGAAAATAGACCCGGGGGCCATAGGTTTCACTAGAGGCTTCTCTCAAGATAGAAATTATTACGGTGGGTAAACAAATTACTGCCGAGCAATTGATAGAAAAGCACAAAGTTATGACGATATCTAAGGCAATGATCATGAATATAGGCATCACGTCCGTGTCAAGTAGACCGAAACGATTCTGCATCTACTACTATTACTCCACACATCGACCGACTCCTGCTTGCATCTAGAGTATTAAGTTCATGAGAACAGAGTAACGCATTAAGTAAGATGACATGATGTAGCGGGATAAACTCAAGCAATATGATGAAAACCCCATCTTTTTATCCTCGATGGCAACAATACAATATGTGCCTTGTTGCCCCTACTGTCACTGGGAAAGGACACCGCAAGATTGAACCCAAAGATAAGCACTTCTTCCATTGCAAGAAAAACCAATCTAGTTGGCCAAACCAAATCGATAGTTCGAAGAGACTTGCAAAGATATCAAATCATGCATATAAGAATTCAGAGAAGATTCAAATAATATTCATAGATAAGCTGATCATAAATCCACAATTCATCGGATCTCGGCAAACACACCGCAAAAGAGTATTACATCGAATAGATCTCCAAGAATATCGAGGAGAACTTTGTATTGAGAATCAAAGAGAGAGAAGAAGCCATCTAGCTACTAGCTATGGACCCGTAGGTCTGAAGTAAACTACTCACGCTTCATCGGAGAGGCAATGGTGTTGATGTAGAAGCCCTCCGTGATCGATTCCCCCTCCGGCAGGACGCCGGAAAAGGCCCCAAGATGGGATCTCATGGGTACAGAAGGTTGCAGCGGTGGAAAAGTGGTTTTGTTGCTCCCATGGATGTTTTTAGGGTATAAGAGTATATATAGGCGAAAGATCTAGGTCAGAGGGGCTACAAGGGGCCCACAAGGTTGGGGGGCGCGCCCTCCACCCTTGTGGCCACCTCGCGGCTCTTCTGACTTGCACTCCAAGTCTCCTGGGTGTCTTCCGGTCCAAGAAAAATCATCGTGAAAGTTTTATTCTGTTTGGACTCCGTTTGGTATTCCTTTTCTGCAAAACTCTAAAACAAGGAAAAAACAGAAACTGGCACTGGGCTCTAGATTAATAGGTTAGTCCCAAAAATCATATAAAATAGCATATTAATGCATATAAAACATCCAAAACAGATAATATAATAGCATGGAACAATCAAAAATTATAGATACGTTGGAGACGTATCACTCACCCTGCTACTCGCGTGAATCCAGCTTCCTCCGAGGGTGGCCCAGATAAACTCCCTTTCTTTGTTGCATACTTTTATTGTGGGCTCTGCCCTCTGTTTTCTGATTTCTTCAACGACATCATGTACACATACGGCTTCCGTCTCTTGGATTTCACGCCGAATGCCGTGACATGCATTTCAGTCTTCGCCCATCTCTGTGAAAATTTCGCCGGAGTAATCCCCAGCATAGCCCTCTTTCGCCACTATTTCATTCCCCGTATCGAAAAAGGAGATGCCCTTTCCGGTTCTATCGCCTGGATTCCAAGGGCATGGAATAAAGAGATATACCCAGAAGGGCTCTACCGTACGAAGTGGGAAGAATGGCGGGGAGAATGGTGCTGGATTAAGGAGAAAGATCCCCAGCCTTTCTATCTGCCCCGACAAACGAAAGTGGCCTGCAGCAATGGCTGGAGCGCTCTCGATCCTCAAGACGAGAAGCTCACAATTGCAATTACCAGCATCCACCGTCTCAGGGCTGCCTGGCTCACAATAGAAATGATTGGCGTTGATTTCCTTCGCCGCCGCATCGCTCCTCTACATAACAAAGGGAGACCAGCCTGGGAGTTTCGGAATGCGGTAGATATCATGAGGCTGCGTCCTGGGCTAAACAATAACTTGACAATCATATAGCACACAGCTCTCTGCCACAAACTGTTCAGGCCCGGCGGAAAATATAAGTTGCCGGCGAGCATAACTCCTCTGTGCAACAACTCCGCTCTGACCTCAATCATCGCCATGATGCCGGCATGTAATGCCCATGGCCTTGATGGAACTTGGGTCGAGCCATCCGCAGAGCAAGCACAGGGGTTCTTTGACAATCTGTCGGAGAGAGCCGTCCGGGAAGAGACAAATCTCATCCGCCCCACTACTGACGAAGAAATGGCGTATATCGCCAGCAGGGCGGAAGAGGCAAATCTTGCCGCAGAGGCCGGCAGCGCTGGCTTCGTGGAAGAGGAAGCCAGCAAAGAAGAAGTAATGTCAGAGGAAAATCTTGCCGGGCAGGGTGAGACTGCCAGGGAACAGAGCGGCACAGCTACCGGGAGCCCTTTTGTCGAAGACACAACCGAGGAGCAGCTGCACGAGGAGCCCCCAGCTCCAGAGAAGAAGAAGCGTGTTCTTCGGAAAGCCACCTCTGGCATCCCAGCACGTCAGTCTTCCTCAAGCAGTGAGGTTCCCGGCAAGAAGGCAGCCGGCAAGGCTGCGCAGCGGCAAGAAGCTCAACAGCAACCCGAGCGATGTACGAGACGCACGACCATGACAACAACTAGAGCGGCGGGGGCGTCTCATACGACAGCGCCAACAGCCGGAGCAACAGGGTCACATCGACCGCTGCTTCTGTCATATCCAAGCGACCTAGGACCCCTTCTCCGCCCCCTCATACGGACACTGTAGTGGAAGTCGACTTTGACCTCACCGCTTTTAGCTCGGAAAGAGAAGAGTAAGAGTCCTGCCGGATCTTTTAACTTCTGATTTCCTGATTTGCTTAATTCACTTGTCTTGCTTTGGCCTATCTCCGCAGGGATACGGAAACATTGGCGCAAAGGATGGCGAAGAGGGCAAAGACTTCAACGGGTGACGAGCCCCCTGCAAGCACCGTAGGTGCACCAGAGCTCATCGTCGTCAGCCCGGAGCTCAGTCCTCAATGCAGCCCCCAACCCAGCCCCCAGCATGAGTCCACTACTCATTTTTCGCTGGCGGGCGTTGAGGTGTTTATCTTTGCTACTGACATCACCGGACTTGCAGGAGAAGAACGGCAACAGGGAGAGCCATTGAAGGCCATCCCTGACATACCGCCTCCATCAACCACACCGCCCAGAGATGAATCTCCGGCAAGGGCTTCCACTGGCGAGCCCATTCATGCTGAGGAGGAGCCGGCAAGCACGGGCACTGGCAGTCCTACATCGGCAACCAATGTTGCCGGGGAAGGAGAAGCCACTTCTCAACAGCTTGACACAGGTAAACCACTTGCCTCTGAGTACTTGCCATTATTTTTTTATTTTTGTTTTCTTGAACTTCAACCTTGGTCTCATCTTTTTTCCTTCAACGGTCTTCAGATCTTCCTTCGATGGAACAAATGGATGTTGATATCGTCATCGAGGAGACCGCCAAAGATGCTGCCACCGAGGCTGACAGGATCGCTGCTGACGAAGCCGCCAAGGATGCACAAGAGGAAACCGCCAAGGGGTCTGCCGAGAGGGCCGGCAAGGAGACCGGTGACCATACTGATGGCATTCCTACCACAGGAGCGCATGGCGCTGCACCGGTCATGGAGCCCCCAGTTGCCTGTGAGACGGTTGTCGAAGATCAACCGTCAACATCTGAGGTCCCCCCGTCAAGCAGATACCTTAAGGTTGGCGACAACCTGTTCGTCAGCATACCAGGGATAGCAAGCACTGGGGTGCCAACCGAAGGGGAAATTTTTTATGAAGACGTCATCGCCACTGCCGGACTTGAGATCATTGACGAGCCATGTGCCAGCAGCAGCAAGTCCAAGGAAGAACAGTTCCTCCAAGCCATGAGCAGCAACTTCCAGAAGCTCCAGGCGCTTCACCGCACCCGAAAGGAAAAGTTGGATTCCAGGGTGGCAGTTGTTGAAGCAGCGGAGGCAGAATTCCAGAAGCGCGTCGAGCAAACGCAGGTCTGGTACGCTGAGGCTTTCCAGGACCTGATGACTGGCCGGGAACAGCTGAGTCAAAGTTTAAGCGAGTTCCTCTTGAAGCAGTCCGACACCAAGAAGGCACAGGAAGAGGCCGCACAGCGGGCCGCTGCAAAGGAAGCTCGCTTGACGGAACGCCTCATCAGGATCGATGCTCATGAAGAGGACCTTGCCACTCGCGAGGAGGCGCTTGCCGCCAAGCTCCGCAGCAAGGACGAGCAGATCGAAAGGCTTGTCACGCAGCGAACCCAGGAACTGGAGCAGAAACACAAGGAGACGCTCGAAGCTCTGGCCTTAGATCACGCCGGCAAGTTGAAGGAGGCCATCGATGCCGCCAAAGCTGGAGAGGCCGCCAAGAACGAGTTGGGCGACAGAGTAAAGAGGCTGGAGGCGGATCTCGAGGACCATGGCAAGGAGCTCTCGACGCTCAAAGCCGACAGAGAGAAGACTCTCTATAGCTTGGTGGAGATGCAAACCTCCATGTTCGACAAGATCAAAAAGCTCACCTCAGCTAATGAATCCATCGCTGATCTGAAACTGAAGCTGACCACGCTGGAGAAATCCCTGGAGGACGGCAAGGATCGAGAGAAGGCTTTGATCAAGGACCTCCAGAACGAGAAGGACCTGCTCAAGAGCGCTGCCGCCTCTTATAATGACTGAGAATGGTGTGAAGATCTGGACCGAGCGCCTTGTCGATGTCGCGGAAAGACTTGCAGCAGAACTGTCCACCATGGGCCTGTAGAACTTCAACTATTCTTCTGACGACAGAGTGTCCTCGAGCACCAAGCTGACCATGTTCTTCGAGAGCGTCGTTGATGCCCTGAAGCGGCTCCATTCTGAACGAGCAACCCATCTAGCCAACGAATCCTGCAAACCCTGCCGGGCCGTCCTCCTCAAGGTGCTCGTCAAAGTGGTGCACAAGAACCTTGGCATCAACCTCACCAACGTTCTCGACAGCTTGCCGGAGAATGTCGACCTCAAGGCACTCAAAGAGCTTGTCGCGCCCATCGTCGACAAGGTGAGCCAAGTCAAGAGGATCGAAGGCCAGCGCAGGGACTAGCCACTTTGCTTCATCTCTGTCGCCACCATTCCATGCCAAAGACAAATTCATCTTAAGTTAGAATCGCGGCAACTATCAATGTAATATAACTTGCTATGTTTTGGATGAATGCATGCTATTTCTCTTGTCGGATTTCTTTATGTATGGTGCATGCCCTACGCTTATTGGAAAACTTGCCGGCGCGTGCACCCTTGCCACGAGCGCTTTGAGGAATGGATCCTTAGCAGCCTGCTGGAGGTGTCGCTACCAGCAAGATACCTTGACGTTTTTAGTGCAGCCACCTAAACTGTTGAGCGGACTCAAAACAGAGTAAGGGCGCAACCGATCATGACAAGGTTCCTTCGCGTGCAGGTTTTCCATACAAAGGCCAAAATCGTTCAAGGAAAATAACCTCAAAGTAAAAAGAAATTCACTTAAGGTTCTGCAACTTAGCTTTTTATTGCTCAACTCCTTCCTGCAAGATGTCAACCTTGAACATCGCCTGTCGGTACCCATACCATCACTCCCCCGGCAAACTTGCACGCAAGGGAACCTTCTATCCTTTGAGAAAAAGAAAGAAGAGAAAACAAGGATATGGGACCTTGGCGGTTCGTTAACGCTTATCGGAAGCAAGTGTAATACAATATCTCAGACAAGCATGCATATAGATGAACATGAAAATCGACAGGAATTGTAAAACACTTAAGCTTATTCAGCTATGCACAGGGTCTGTGCTTGGCTTTGTACAAAGGATCACATGCCTTGCCGACAAGACTCGTACAAAAGGTGGTTGCCAGGGGTCTTGGCAACCGCGCCTTATGGGTAGAACTTACGAAGATGTTCGATATTCCAAGAATTGCTCACTGGAATACCATCCTCGGTCTCCAGGCGGACTGCGCCAGGCCTGGTGACTCGTACTACCTGATAAGGTCCTTCCCACTTCGGCGTCAACTTGTTGGAGTTCTTGGCCAACTGAACGCGCCGAAGAACAAGGTCGCCTTCCTCAAGACTTCGGCCATGAACCTTGCGGCTATGGTAGTGGCGCAAGGCTTGCTGGTAGCATGCAGCTCACACAGCAGCCTGAAGACGATCTTTTTCAAGGAGCGTAGCGTCATCTTGCCGCAGCTGCTCTTGCTCAAGCTCATCATAAGCGAGCACTCGAGGTGACCCGTATATGAGTTTCGTGGGGAGAACTGCTTCTGCCCCGTACACTAGGGAGAAGGGTGTCAGGCCAGTGGCTCGATTTGGTGTCGTTCTGATTGACCAAAGAACCGCCGGCAGCTCATCAATCCAGCGTCTTTCGCACTTTTTCAGCTTGTCGAAAGTCCTTGTCTTGAGACCTCGCAACACTTCAGCATTTGCCCTTTCCGCTTCGCCATTGCTTCTTGGATGAGCAACAAAAGCAAAATAGATTTTGCTGCCAAGGTCTTGGACATATTGCATGAAGGTGTGGCTCGTGAACTGTGTGCCGTTATTGGTGATGATCATGTTTGGCACACCAAAACGGCAAACTAGTCCTTTGAAGAACTTGACGGCTGACTGTGCCGTCACCTTTCTCACTGCTTCCACTTTCGGCCACTTTGTGAACTTGTCGATTGCGACGTACAAGTACTCAAAGCCCCCAGTAGCACGGGGAAAAGGGCCCAATATGTCGAGCCCCCAGACCAAAAATGGCCAGGAAAGAGGGATTGTCTGAAGAGCCTGAGCTGGCTGATGCAATTTCTTTGAATGGAACTGGCACGCTTCACACTTGGTTACTAGTGCAGTTGCATCCTGGAGGGCAGTGAGCCAAAAGAAACCTTGCCGAAATGCCTTACCGACAAGAGCCCTTGAGCCTATGTGGGAGCCACATATGCCTCCATGTATCTCTGCCAATAGCTCCAGTCCATCTTCCCGAGGAATGCACTTCAATTTCACGCCGTTCGGTCTCTTTCTGCACTAGACATCGTCCATGAATTGGTACATACTAGACCGACAGGCTACTTTCTCCGCTTCTTCCTGTTCTTCAGGGCGTTCCCCTGTTTGGAGGAACTGGACGATGTGTTGTGCCCATGCTGGAGCCTGAGGCTCGACAGCAAGGACTAAAGGCATGTCTTCTATTGCGGGAGCATTTGTCTCTACGGCAAGGGCTTGAGGCCTTGCCGGAGCCTATTGCTCCCCGACAGGCTTGACGTCGTTCCCGGCAACTTCCTTGCCAGCGGCTTCTGGGAGCTCTGCGGGAAAGTACTGGCCAGAATTCAACCTCCTTCGTTTATCTTGCCTCGCTGATGGTGTTACGGATGACTGAGTCAATCGGAGCACAAAAGTACCTGGTTCCACAGGTAACTTGAGGGCAGCACGCTTTGACAGGTCGTCAGCAATGTTGTTCTCTGCTCGAGGAACATGCTCTGTCTGCAGACCATCAAAGTGCTCCTCCAATTTTCTCACTTCATCTACATATGCTTCCATCAACGGGCTCTGATAGTCTTTGTTCACTTGCTTGACGACAAGCTGTGAATCACCTCTGACGATGAGCTTCTTAATTCCAAGGTCCGCCGCGATCCTGAGACCGACAAGCAGCCCTTCATATTCTGCAGTGTTGTTTGTTGATCTCTCCCGGGGAAAGTGCATCTGAATTACATATTTGAGGTGCTCTTCGGTGGGTGCGACAAGCAGCACGCCAGCACCGGCGCCTTGCAACGAGAAAGCCCCGTCAAAATACATAATCCACTCTCGATCCGTTTCCTTGCCGGGAAGAGTTGTCTCTTGACTTTCTTCGTCTAGCGTTGGGGTCCATTCTGCAATGAACTCTACCAAGGCTCTGCTCTGAATTGTTGAAGTGCTTTCAAACTTGAGATCAAAGCTTGACAGTTCCAACGCCCACTCCACAATCCTGCCGGTCGCATCTGGATTTCGTAAAATCCGCTGCAACGGAAAGCGAGTGACGACGGTGATTTCGTGTGCTTGGAAATAATGGCGCAGCTTCCTCGAGGCCATAAGGAGGCCGAAGAGCAACTTCTGCATGCCAGAGTATCTTGACCTAGCCCCCTGCAAAAGGGAGCTGACAAAATAAACTGGGCGCTGCACCATCTTCTTCCTCTGTGTTGCTTCATTTAACCTTGCAGATTCTGCCTTGTCGGCACCAGACCCTGCCGGGGAAGATCCCAGATCGTCATTTCATGGTCATGCCGCCGCCGCTGCTTCTTCGTCAACTTCTCTCTGCGCTACTAACGCAGCACTAACCACTTGATTTGTCGCCGCCAAATATAGCAGCAACGGCTCTTGTGGTTTAGGCGCGACTAGTATCGGCGGAGAAGAGAGGTACCTCTTCAAATCCTGCAGCACCGCCTCCGCTTCCGGAGTCCATTTCATTGGACCTGCCTTCTTCAAGATTTTGAAAAAGGGCAGGGTGCGCTCAGCAGATTTGGAGATGAACCTGCTCAGAGCAGCGATGCAGCCGGCAAGTCGACGCACATCTTTGACGCGTCTTGGTGCTTCAATCTGCTCAATTGCCTTGATCTTGTCGGGATTTGCTTCGATCCCACGCTGAGATACAAAGAACCCGAGAAGCTTGCCAGATGGGACGCCAAACACACACTTCTCGGGATTGAGCTTCAGATTGATCTTGCGCAGATTTGCAAATGTCTCTTCCAAATCTTGTATGAGCGTTGCCTTGTCCTTGGTTTTAACCACTATGTCATCCATATAGGCTTCCATATTTCTATGCAGCTGAGGCTCAAAACCGATCTGGACCGCTCTTGCAAACGTTGAACCGGCACTTTTCAACCCAAAAGGCATACGTAAGAAACAATACGTACCACATGGGATGATAAATGTGGTTTTCTTTTCGTCTTCCTTTGCCATGAAAATCTGATGGTACCCTGAATAGGCGTCGAGAAACGACAACAGATCACAACCGGCAGTGGAGTCCACAATCTGGTCGATGCACGGCAAGGGGAAAGGGTCTTTTGGATAGGCTTTATTGATATTTGTATAGTCGATACATAGCCTCCATTTTCCATTCGCCTTGCACACTACAACTGGATTGGCCAACCACGTCGGATGGAGCACTCCTCTGACCAAACCTGCCGCTTCCAACTTCCTGATTTCTTCGGCAATAAATTCTTGCCGTTCCAAAGACTGCTTCCTAACTTTCTGCTTGACGGGCCGTGCATGAGGACAGACAGCAAGATGGTGCTCAATTACTTCCCTGGGAACACCGGGGATATCGGATGGTTGCCATTGATACGTCTCCAACGTATCTACAATTTATGAAGTATTCATGCCATGTTTACAACAATTTTATATGGTTTTGGTATGATTTGGATGGAACAACCCGGACTAACGCTGTTTTCAGCAGAACTACCGTGGTGTTATTTTTTGTGCAGAAATGAAAGTTCTCCAAATGCAACGAAACTTTTTGACGATTTTTTTTGGGAACAAAAGAGGCACTAGAAGCTTCGTGGAAGGACCAGAAGGTGAAGGAGTAGGGCACAAGACACCGGGGCGTACCTGGGCCCTTGCCCGTGCCCCGGTGGGTTGTGCTCACCTCGAGGCCCATCTTAGCGTGAAACCAATGCCAAAAATTCCTATAAATAGAGAAACCATCGGGGGTAACCCTAGATCAGAAGTTTCGCCGCCGCAAGCCTCTGTAGCCACGAAAAACCAATCTAGACCCCGTTCCGGCACTCCGCCGGAGGGAGAAATCATCATCGGTGGCCATCTTCATCATCCCAGCGGCCACCATGATGAGGAGGGAGTAGTCCACCCTCGGGGCTGAGGGTTTGTACCAGTAGCTATGTGTTTAATCTCTCTCTCTTGTGTTCTTGAGATGTCATGATCTTGATGTATCACGGGCTTTGTTAATATAGTTGGATCATATGATGTTTTCCCCTCTCTATCTTGTTGTGATGAATTGAGTTTTCCCTTTGAGATTTCGTTTTATCGGATTGAATACTTTTATGGATTTGAGAGCACTTGATATATGTCTTGCATATGAATATCCGTGGTGACAATGGGGTATTATATTGATTCACTTGATATATGTTTTGGCACTCAACTCACGGATTCCCGAGGTGACATTGGGGTAATCTATGCATAGGGGTTGATGCATGTTTTCGTCCTTGTTTCTCCGGTAGAAATCTTGGGGCACTCTTTGAGGTTCTTTGTGTTGGATTGAGTATTATGAATCTGAATTTGCTTTGGTGTTATTTAGTACGAACTCTTGATAGATCGATCGGAAAGAATAGCTACGTGTTATTTTAGTACGAACTCTTGATAGATCGATCGGAAAGAATAACTTGGTGTTATTTTAGTACAAACTCTTGGATAGATTGATCGGAAAGAATAGCTACAAACAATTTCTTCTTATGTTCTCCACTAGATAAGAACTTTGGAGTGATTCTTCATCGCACGTTGAGGGATGGTTATATGATCCAATTATATTAGCATTGTTGAGAGATTGCACTAGCGAAAGTACGGACCTAGGCCTCATTTTCAAGCATTGCAATACCATTTGTGCTCACTTTTGTTACTTGCTACCTTGCTGTTTTTTATTGTTCCTATTACAAAAATCAATATCTACTATCATTACTACGCTTGTATCACCATCTCTTCGCCGAACTAGTGCACCTATACAAATTACCATTGTATTTGGTGTGTTGGGGACACAAGAGACTTATTGTTATTTGGTTGCAGGGTTGTTTGAGAGAGACCATCTTCATCCTATGCCTCCCACGGATTGATAAACCTTAGGTCATCCACTTGAGGGAAAATTGCTATTGTCCTACAAAACTCTGCGCTTGGAGGCCCAACACGAGTCTACAAGAATAAAGTTGCGTAGTAGACATCAAGCTCTTTTATGGCGCCGTTGCCGGGGAGGTGAGTGCTTGAAGGTATATCTTTAGATCTTGCAATTGAATCTTTTAGTTTCTTGTTTTATCACTAGTTTGGTTCATAAAAGAAAACTACAAAAAATGGAATTGAGGTTGCATCATGTTGTTCATCTTTATAATGTCTTTCGTGAAAATGATGGAAAGGAAAATTGTGCTCAATTGATAGAAGAAGAATTCAATAAAATGTTTGGCATTAAATCTTTGAATGATGGGCATGATTGCAATGTTGTTGGTATGAATTCTTTGAATATCCATGATGCTAATGATAGTCAAAGCCATAAGCTTGGGGATGCTATATTTGATGAAGATGATATTTTTACTCCCCCAAGTTTTGATGAGAAAATTTATTATGATGAAAGTATGCCTCCTATTTATGATGATTATATTTTGGAGGGTGTCGAATCTTATTGTGATAATTATGAAAGTGGATTTGGAGAGGTCATGACTTTATTTAGTGATGAATCCACTATTTTGGAAGAGGTTTCAATTGATTATGAGAACAAAGTTGCTATCTATGATGATTATGGTGATGACATGTATGCTATAAAGAATAATGACAACCATGAAACTTGTCATCATGATTTTAATTTCCAATCACATGATAGTTATTTTGTTGAGTTTGCTCCCACTACTATTGATGAGAATAAATTTGCTTATGTGGAGAGTAATAAAATTTCTATGCTTGTGGATCATGAAAAGAATGCTTTATGTGATGGTTATATTGTTGAATTCATTCATGATGCTGCTGAAAATTATTATGAGAGAGGAACATATGCTTTTACATATCTCAATAATATCAAGTTTCCTCTCTTTATGTTGAAAGTTTTGAAGTATTGCTTGTTTTGCCTTCCTATGCTAGTTGATTCTTGCTCCCATAAACTGTTTGCTCACAAAATCCCTATGCATAGGAAGTGGTTTAGGCTTAAATTTGCTAGTCATATGCTTCATGATGCTCTCGTTATGTTTCAATTCTTATCTTTTATGCGAGCATCATTGAAATCATCATGCCTAGCTAAAAGACATTAAAGAAAAGCGCTTGTTGGGAGACAACCCAACACTTTTACCTAATATTTTTGTGTGTTCACATGGTTAGGCTACTGTAGTGATCTTGTTTTATAGCTTTTGTTTCAATAAAGTGCCAAGTAAAGCCTTTGGGATAGTGTGGATGATAGTTGACTTGATTCTGTGCAAAAACAGAAACTTTTGCACCAGTGCAGTAATTCCGGTATTTTACTGGAACGTGGAAAAATTCTGAATTTTTTATAGTTGATGACTATACAAATTTTTTACGTTTTCCTAATTTTTCAGAATTTTTAGAGTTACATAAGTATGACCTTAACTCAGATATTAACATACTGTTCTATTTTTGGCAGATTCTGTTTTCAATGCATAATTTGCTTGTTTTCTAGTTTCTATGGCTTATATTGCTTAATATAAATTGTGAAAATTGTAGAGTACAGTAGGAATTGTGTGATAACAATTATGAATCTTGTCTTTGACATTACCAAAGTGAATGATTTGTCTTTGTCATACTAACCCATCTCATGAAGTTCCGTTAAGTTTTGTGTGATTGAAGTTTTCAAGTTTTGGGTGAGATATCGATATGAGGAGAATAAGGAGTGACAAGACCCTAAGCTTGGGGATGCCCAAGGAACCCCAAGGCAATATTCAAGGAATATCCAAGCAACTAAGCTTGGGGATGCCCCGGAAGGCATCCCCTCTTTCGTCTCCGACATTATCGGTAACCTCACTTGGAGCTATAATTTTATTCGTCACATGATATGTGTTTTTCTTGGAGCGTCATTTTATTTTATTTTTATTTGCTTGCTGTTATTTATAGTAATGTTTTTCATCTTTTACTTCAATAAAAATGTCAGGTATAGCCTTTGGCATGCTTATTTTGCAAGTATATGAGTTGCTGTTTCAAAACAGAAAGTTTATCGTTGTTGCAATAATTATCCAGAAAAGTCAGAATGTGATAAAATGTTGAAATTTTTTGCAAAGTAATAAATAATAAATTTTATACAGTGTGGTAAATTTTCAAAAAATTTGGAGTTAGAGAAGTATGAAGAATATTGCGAATTTTTGGAGTTAGGGAAGTATGAAGAATATTGCACTCTTTACATACTGTACTGTTTAGGCAGATTGCTGTTATGTTTGCATTGTGTGCATATGTTTGCTTGTTTAATGATTCTATTTGAGGATGGAAGTATTAAATATGCAGAGGCATTTAGTATGCAATGTTGAATAATAATTTTAGTGATTTGCTACAGTAGAGAATGATAAGGTTTTTGCATTGATTTATACTAACTTATCTCACGAGTTCTTGTTGAGTTTTGTGTGGATGAAGTTTTTAAGATTTAGGGAAACCGTGATATAAAAGGAATTAAGGAGACACAAAAGCTCAAGCTTGGGGATGCCCAAGGCATCCCAAGTTAATAATCCAAGAAGTCTCAAGCATCTAAGCTTGTGGATGCCCCGGTAGGCATCCCACCTTTCTTCATGAACAACTATTGGTTAGTATCGGTTGAGCCTAAGTTTTTGCTTCTTCACATGATGTGTGCTATTCTTAGAATGTCATTTTGTTTTGTTTTGCTTGCTGTTTTAATAAAATACTTAGATCTGAAAGTTTTTAAATAAAAGAGAGTTCTCAAATGGCTACCCATTTACTTAACTACTCGCATGGTCTTCACTTATATCTTTTTGGAGTAGTTTGTCGAACACTCTCATGCTTCACTTATATTATTTTGAGAGTTGATAATAGCGATGACAATTTTCACAAGCTATGAAATTGGTCCCAAAGTGATGGATATCCAAGAAGGATATAATAAAAACTTTCATATAGATCATTGGATATGATAAGTTTGATTTCTTGCAATAGTTTTGCGATATGGAGATATTAATATGTGAGTCATATTGGTGAGTAATTGTGATTTAGTAAGAATATTGGTGTTAAGGTTTGTGATTCCTTATGCAAGCATGAAAGTCAATAGTTATGCAACGAAATTACATCCTACTTGTGCTGCATTATTCGGTGTTAGTTATGCTCAATGCTCGTTTATGTGAATTTTCGTTTCTTGGTTGGTTGCTTCTCAATCTATTTGCTAGCCTCCATTTGTACTAAGTGGGAATACTACTTGTGCATCCAAAATCCTTACACCTAGTTTTGCCACATGAGTCCACCATACCTACCTATATGCGGTATTTCCATGCCGTCCTAAGCAAATTTGCATGTGTCATCTCTAAATTTTCAAAATAATTTCCTTTTTGTGTGCTCGTACTGCTCATGAAGCGGCAGGGGGTGGCCAATATTTTCCATGCTAGATGTGTTATTCTCAAGATGAGTGTTTATTCACTTGTCATTGCACGAGAGTACGGCAAAGGTATTAGGGATGCCCAGTCCCGAAATGAAAAATGAATTTACTTTATGTTGTCAAATAATAAATTCCTTGGAAAGTGTTGGTATGGAGGGCACCCATGGATACGTCTAGCCATGGATCGTGAAAGAATAGTGGAAAAAGGAATAAACTTTATTTTCTGTTTGGGAATCGCCTATGATATATCTAGCATGGAAAGTGTTGGGAATTACTCGGTCGTTTTCGTTGACGGGAAAAGTATGCCTCTCAAAAAATTTATCTCTCAATTTAAGCTTTGAGCTCTGGCACCTCTACAAATCCCTACTTCCCTCTGCGAAGGGCCTATATATTTACTTTATGCAATTTTTATTTTTATTTGATGTGACGCCCCTGGCTCAATCGTGCACTAATCATACACGCAAATGCACACGATCAAGCCTAAGGACTCACGGGAAGATATCACAACACAACTCTAAAACATAAATAAAGTCATACAAGCTTTATATTACAAGCCAGGGGCCTCGAGGGCTCGAATACATAAGCTTGCGTACAAGCGTCAGCGGAAGCATCAGATATCTGAGTACAGATATAAAAGAAAACACAGAAAGGCCTTTAGAAAGGCGGGGCAAAAGAAAACACTACGATCGAAAGGCGCAGGCCTCCTGCCTGGGACCCTCCGATCCTACTCCTGGTCGACGGCAAGCTCGAAGTAATATCCACCCTCGGGGTAGTAGTAGCGATCGTCGGCGGGGGCAGCTGTCTCAGGGGCTCCATCATCTTGGTCACGACAAACTGATATGGGGAGAAAAGGAAAACAAAGCAACCGTGAGTACTCAGAAGTACTCAGCAAGCAAGGATCTACACTATATATGCAACATTTTCAAAGGGAGGCTGTATATGTGGACTGGGCTGCAGAAATGCCAGAATAGAGAGGAAAGCCTAGTCCTATCGAAGACTAGCATCTTCATCGGTCTTGCAGCAATAGAAGAGAGTAGAACAGTACAATATAATGTAGCAGTATCATTAAGTCTCAACCTCACCCAGAGATCCTTTCTCGACTCCCTGCGAGAAAGCAATCCCAGAGCCATACATTCACCAACCTCGTCCTGAGATCCCTTCTCGACTCCCTGCGAGAAGCAATCCCAGAGCCATATATCCAGGTATCATCTCACGTTCTAGTTGTGTCGATCGTGATACAACTCCGAGTGTCCTTTACCATAGGACCGGCTATCGATAGATGTGTTCTTCCCTGCAGGGGTGCACCAACTTACCCAACACGCCCGATTAACTCCGGCCGGACACACTTTCCTGGGTCATGCCCGGCCTCGGCCAAACGATACATCGCAACCCTACCTACAGCTCAGCAGAGAGGTCCCCGTCGGTCTATATCCTAAGCGCTCATGGGTCTTGGGCCATCGCCCTGTGCACTCCGGGTCGGTGTGTGCAGGGTCAGGACGAACACCACCTCAGTCCTGGATGGTACTGGCCCGGCCCGGCCACGAGGCTGAACTGGACGTCTGACAAAGCTTTCGGCTGATGCATACGATGTAGAGTGCCCATAACTCTTCCCACGTGATGGTTAGTGCTATCAGGCCAGAGGCCTGCTCGGATCAAATATCCAAATCGTTAGTGGACTAGGGCTTGCGGTAACGAGCAGAGACTCACGAAAGATGTGACCCCATCGCCCCGTCTCGAGGACTTGCGTCAAGGGCCAAGAATGCCCGGCCGCGCCTCATATTCACCAATCGGGCACCATACAGGCAACCCGTCTTCACATCACACGCGGGTACCCCTCAGGGTCGACCCGCCTATCCAGGTAACAGTGTAAAGTCCAAGTATCCGTGTGTCCATAACATCAGGGGAATCCGAGGTATCACCCTCGTTGGATTCCTACTCGATGTGTCTGTCAAGGTGAACTCGGAGGATTCACCCTCGATGGGTTCACACTTGAGGTGGTGCACGACAGCGTCGTTATCGGAAGCGGTGAAAGAGGAATCACCCTCAATGACCATGATCGAATAGCTACTCTACAGAGTTAACATCAGAAGTGCTACACGAGGTATGACCCTCAGCACTCGATAGTAACGCTGCAGTGTCGTTACAACTAAGGGGGGGTGATGTGCGGTGTCGGGGCCTGGTCTTCAATCCCGTTGATCGGGTCTTCTGATAATCCAGCGGGGCAGTCGGGACTAGTGGGGTCACGGATAGGTCTCTACCCAGCCTATACTAAGCAGTTTAGGACAAGCAGGTAAGGTATCAATAGTAGGTTACAATAAACAGGCTATGCATCAGAATAGGTAAAGCAGTAGCAGCAGCAATTCTAATGCAAGCATGAGAAAATAGAATGGGCGATATCGGGATGATCAAAGGGGGGGGCTTGCCTGGTTGCTCGGCGGCAAGGGCAGGGTCGTCAACGGTGGCATCGGGCTCCGGAGCTGCGTCGGTACCGGGAACTGCGTCGGGGTCTAACGAGAGAGAAGAGGGGGAGAAAATAGTAAATATAAAGCAAACAAGAGCATGACATGACAATACGCAGTGCCGGGTGTGCCCTAACGTATGGTTGCACGACAACGAGGAAGGGGGAATCCATCCGGGAATGTTTTCCCGGTCCCGGACATTTGTCAGACAGATGACCGGAGGGGAACGGTTGCATGTTCGCTATGCTAGGGACGTGTGGCGGATGAACGGACCGCGTATTCGGATTCGTCTCAAAATTCTGAGCAACTTTCATATATAAATTATTTTCATTGGAGTTACGGATTATTTTATATGATTTTACAAAGTTTTAACAATTTTCTGAAACTTAATTAATTATTTAATCCAACATTATCCAGAATAGTAATTGATGACGTCAGCACGACATCATGCTGACGTCAGCAATCAATCAATGCAGTTGACCTAGTCAACTGACGTGTGGGTCCCACTGTCATTGACTGTTTAGGTTAATTAACAGATTAGTTTAATTAGCAGGTTAATTAAGTTTAATTAAACCAGATTAATTAAGTTAATTAATGATTTAGTAATTAATTAATTAATTAATTAATTAACATTTATTTATTTTATTTTATTTTTATTTCCTTCCCCTTTTTTTTAACAGGGGCTGGGCCCCTCTGGTCAGAGACCCAGCCCAACCGGGGCGGCTGAGCGGGCAAACGGGCGCAGGGGAGGGCGTCGCCCGATCGGGCGCGGGCGAGGCCGTAGAGCCGGGGCTCGCCGAAGCGCGGCCACGGCGAGCGAAGGCGCGGCGATGCACGGGCGGGCGCCGGGCGGAGCAGCGGCGGTGCGGTCGTACGGGCAAGGTCACAGGGAGCGAGGCGTGCGGGCTGCGGGGTTGGTGGCGGCCGAGCACGACCACGGCGAGCAAGGCGGCAGAGGAGGCGTCGGCCACGGGCAGAGAAGGCCAGGGGGCCGCGGGCGCGCGCACAGCGTGAGCGGGCGTGGGGCTCAGGGGGCGTGGCCCGAGCGCGACGCGGACGGCGGCAGGCGCGAGCGTGTCGGGGGGGCGCGGCGACCGGCTCGGGCGCGGGCATGCGTGGGAGACAGCGAGGAGGGGGGTGCTCACTTTCGTTGCAGGGGAACAGAGGGGCGGCGAGGCTCGTTGTAGCCGTTGGGGAGGAGGACGGGGACGGCGACGAGGTGGCGGTGATGACGGGCGACGGCGTCAGGTCGATGACGAGGCGAGGCCGCGGCGTCAGGCGGGCGTCGCGCGAGGGAGAGGAGGGGCGAGGAGGAGTCCAAGAGGCAAGCGGCGGCGCGATGGGGTCGGCGGTCGGCAACAGCGGGCGTCGGGGCGGCGCGGTCGCCGGGGTTGCTTCCCTGTTGCCCCGATCCGATGGGATCGGGAGAGGCAGAGGGGGGGAAGTGGGGGTAGTGGGGGAGGGGATTAGGGTTGTGGGGGTTCTGGGGGGGGGAAGCCGGGTGGGCCGGCTTGTGGAGTGGCCGGTCTGGGCCGTTTGGCCCAGCGGGGAGGGGGGCTCTCTGTTTTCTTTTCTTTTTTTTTTCTTTTATTCTTTCTGTTTTGCTAATTGTTAGGCCACTAATTGACTTTTACAAAATATGAGACTTAGCCCAATAATTACAAAGTATTACTAGCTAACACCAGAAATTGGTTTGGGTAATAAATAATTTCATTTGAAATTTAGAGTAATTAAAATGGATTTAATGGTTGATGTTTGCTACTGTTTTAGATTGTTAGAGCCACTTAACTACCTCTAAAAATGTTGGGTTTAATTTTATAGTTGCCTCTGAATTATTTGCTATTAAATGAACATTTTGGTCTCTGTTTTGAACAACTTTATTTATCACTTTTAGTTTGAATTTCCAATTGAGTTTGAATTTGAAATGAGATATGATACAAATGATATTTAAGCACTGTTGATCCTGGTGACATGGCATAATCAAAAGGGGATTACTGTAGTTAACCACTGGGGGTGTTACATTTGAGTCTCCATCTTCTCTTATAAAGCACCAACTAAGGGGCACTATGATCGTACTTGAGCATTGGATGTAGCTAATATACGAGTGTGTTTTGCGAATGGATCAATGATTGAGCATGATGGGCTAGGGATAACTTTCTTTAGTGTTGATATTTTGAAAGACATGGTTGCTTGTTGATATGCTTGAGTATTGATGTCTTTATGTCAAATTATAGACTATTGCTTTGAATCATTCAAGTCCAAATGTCCATGCTACAAAAGAAAGAGTATATGATGAATATGATAGGTAGCTTTCCACAACAAAAATTCCGTTTTCAATTGCTACTTTATCATGATAAGTTTTATGAGAAAGAGTTGCTGTTATGATGCTAGGAAAAGTGATTGAAATTATCATTGATCAAACTTATGCACTATGCTAGCATTCACACTTCATAAATTATTTCTTTTATCATTTACCTACTCGAGGACGAGTAGGAATTAAGCTTGGGGATGCTGATATGTCTCCAACGTATCTATAATTTATGAAGTATTCATGCCATGTTTACAACAATTTTATATGGCTTTGGTATGATTTGGATGGAACTAACCCGGACTAACGTTGTTTTCAGCAGAACTACTGTGGTGTTGTTTTTTGTGCAGAAATGAAAGTTCTCCAAATGCAACGAAACTTTTTGATGATTTTTATTGGAAAAAAAGAGGCACTAGAAGCTTCGTGGAAGGACCAGAAGGTGAAGGAGTAGGGCACAAGACACCGGGGCATGCCTGGGCCCTTGCCCGTGCCCCGGTGGGTTGTGCTCACCTCGAGGCCCATCTTAGCGTGAAACCAACGCCAAAAATTCCTATAAATAGAGAAACCATCGGGGGTAACCCTAGATCAGAAGTTCCGCCACCGCAAGCCTCTGTAGCCACGAAAAACGAGTCTAGACCCCGTTCCGGCACTTCGTCGGAGGGGGAAATCATCACCGGTGGCCATCTTCATCATCCCGGCGGCCACCATGATGAGGAGGGAGTAGTCCACCCTCGGGGCTGAGGGTTTGTACCAGTAGCCATGTGTTTAATCTCTCTCTCGTGTTCTTGAGATGTCATGATCTTGATGTATCGCGGACTTTGTTAATATAGTTGGATCATATGGTGTTTTCTCCTCTCTATCTTGTTGTGATGAATTGAGTTTTCCCTTTGAGATTTCGTTTTATCGGATTGAATACTTTTATGGATTTGAGAGCACTTGATATATGTCTTGCATATGAATACCCGTGGTGACATTGGGGTATTATATTGATTCACTTGATATATGTTTTGGCACTCAACTCGCGGATTCCCGAGGAGACATTGGGGTAATCTATGCATAGGGGTTGATGCACGTTTTCGTCCTTGTTTCTCCGGTAGAAATCTTGGGGCACTCTTTGAGGTTCTTTGTGTTGGATTGAGTATTATGAATCTGAATTTGCTTTGGTGTTATTTAGTACGAACTCTTGATAGATCGATCGGAAAGAATAGCTACGTGTTATTTTAGTACGAACTCTTGATAGATCGATCGGAAAGAATAACTTGGTCTTATTTTAGTACGAACTCTTGGATAGATCGATCGGAAAGAATAGCTACAAACAATTTCTTCTTATGTTCTCCGCTAGATAAGAACTTTGGAGTGATTCTTCATCGCACGTTGAGGGATGGTTATATGATCCAATTATATTAGCATTGTTGAGAGATTGCACTAGCGAAAGTACGGACCTAGGCCTCATTTTCAAGCATTGCAATACCGTTTGTGCTCACTTTTGTTACTTGCTACTTTGCTGTTTTTTATTATTCCTGTTACAAAAATCAATATCTACTATCATTACTACGCTTGTATCACCATCTCTTCGCCGAACTAGTGCACCTATACAAATTACCATTGTATTTGGTGTGTTGGGGACACAAGAGACTTTTTGTTATTTGGTTGCAGGGTTGTTTGAGAGAGACCATCTTCATCCTACGCCTCCCACGGATTGATAAACCTTAGGTCATCCACTTGAGGGAAAATTACTACTGTCCTACAAAACTCTGCGCTTGGAGGCCCAACACGAGTCTACAAGAATAAAGTTGCGTAGTAGACATCAGCCATGCAAACACATCGATATTCGCCCGCAAGAAAGCAACGAGCGTGCTTTCCTATTTGTCATCGAGGGTGGAACTTATGGCGAAAGTTCCTCCCGTACCATCCTCCTTGACGGGCACCTTCTTAGTTTCTGGTGGAGCTGCCTTGGATTTCTTGCTCTTGCTGGTGGCGCTCTGCGGCACATCCTCGATGGTAGTGCAACACTCCGAGGAGGTGCGCTTGCTAGAGTGTGTGCTAGAGGTCTTGCCTGTCTTCTTCTTCCCCGAGGAGCTTCAGCGGCAGGAGCAAGTGCCTTGGCGGCAGATGCTGCAACTGCCTCCCGGTAGAGTTGGTCAGCGCAGATAAGCGCATCCTTCTTGTCGGAGTTGACAGTGATAACGCTCATCGGCCCGGGCATCTTCAATACTTTGTAAGCGTAGTGCGAGGCCGCCATGAATTTGGTCAACGCCGGACATCGAAAATGATTTTTTCTGTTCTGTAGTTCAGCTCACTGCCAAATGTCACCGGCAATGTGATCTTGCCCTTCGGCTGGCTCCTTCCTGGATTGATCCCTTGAAACGTGCCCATTTCCTCGAGATCTTCGTCAGGAATTTGCAACCTCTTGATCACACTAGGCGAGATCAGGTTCAAACCGGCCCCACCGTCAACTAACATTTTTGTCACCTTGAGGTTGCGAATCGTTGGTGAAACCAACAATGGCAAACACCCGACCGCGGTTGTGTGATCAGGGTGATCCTCGGCGTCAAAAATGATAGGCGTGTTGGACCATTTCAGAGGCTTCCGGGCATCGACTGACGGCTCTGTCGCATTAATCTCGCGCACCCACTGTTTAAGTTGGCGGTGAGAATAATGCAACGAGGCGCCTCCGTCAATGCACATAGCTTCTGTAGCCTTTTAGAACTCGTGCTCGCTGGACTCGTCGTCCTCTTCGTTGTCATCGTCACCCCCCTCTTCCTTGTCGCGGCCTCGAGCGGGCCTCTCCTTCTATTGCTTGGCCTTGCCGCGGCGACCTCCTCGGCTACCGCGCTTCTTGCCAGACCCCTCAGCACCATCTTGGGCTCTCTCCTTGTCTCGCCTTTCATACTCAGCTTTCTGCCTCTCGACAAGCTGCTCAACTTGTCGGCAGTTTTGGAGATCATGGCCCTTAGTGCGATGGATCTTGCAGTATTGCTTGTCGGAGCCCTCCGGCTTGTCGGCAGCCACCAAGGCCTGACAGGAGGCACACCCGGCAACCTCCTTGCTAGGGCCATCAACCTTGATCTTCTTGGCGGTGCTGGGGTTGCCGGATTCCTCGACGGCAAGCACAGCCTTGCCCTTGCGCTTCTTGTTAAGCCGTCGACCTTTCCTTGTTGGGGCGGCGGCATCTTCACCTTCAGAATCGATTCCTGCACCGGCATCCTCGCCGGGGAGTCTCCTTCCCTCTTCAGCCCGAGCACATTTGTCAGCCAGAGCATAGAGCTCGGCAATATCCCTGACCTTGTTCATCGCCAGCTCTTCCCGCATCTTGCGATTGCGTATGTTCTGATGGAACGCGCTAATAACAGCGGCAGGATGAACGTCTGGGAAATTGTGCTGTATTCGGCTGAATCTCTGTATGTACTAGCGCAAAGGCTCGCCCTCTTTCTGAGGGATGAGATGTAAATCGCTTTCCTGGCCAGGAGCTTGGTGGCCTCCGGTAAAGGCGCCAACAAACTGATGACACAGGTCTGCCCAGGAAGAAATGGAATTCTCCGGCAGATGCATCAACCACGACCTAACGTTGGGCTTGAGCACCAACGGGAAGTAGTTGGCGAGTATCTTGTCGTCTCGAGCCCCGGCAGCCTGCACCGTAATGGTGTAGATGCTCAGGAACTCCGACCGATGAGTCTTGCCATCGTATTTCTCCGGGACCTCTGGTTTGAACGTTCGGGAATTGGGCCACTGGACTCGCCGCAGCTCGCGGGTAAACACTGTACAACCCACCTCATAAGGTAAGTCACCAGAATACCCTGGTGCAGGCTTGTCTACAGTGGGCCCCGCGCGTCTATCACATTGATAGCGCGCTTCCTGTCGCCGCTCGATGGTAGTTCGAGCATCTTCCTTGCTCCGCTCCCGAAGAACCTGACGTTGATCACGACGCGTTTGCGGATCAGACGACGCCGTGGAATCGCCATCACAGACATCGGTCCGCTGAGTTAGCGACCGCTGTTGCTGTCGTGGAGGAGAGTGCATCGTAGTCGTCCTTCCTCCAGCCTTTTCGTCATCGGCACGCGTCGGCTCGATGGACCGCCGCCGCGAAGGCTCCGCCTGCTGCAGCCCATCTCCGTTGGCGAAGCCGATGAGGCTCTGAATAGCAGCTCTCCATTCTTCTGCTGGTGCGCTCGCGCCAACGCTTCTGCTGGTGTAGGCGGCGGCGAAAGGTGCGAGGAACGTGAGGTGCTCTGACTCCTAACCGTGTTAGAAGGAGCTCCATCACGGTCCCGCGACCGCGCCGCGCTTCCACCGGTATCTTGACGTGCATGCTGGCCCCGCGCGTCTCGGGAATGATGTGCAAGGGTCTTTCCTTGGGAACGCCTAGAACCACCGATGTCACGGCGCTGTTCATCACGCACGACCTGAGAAGGCCACCGCGCATGCGCCGGCGTGGGTGCCTTGGAAGGCGCCATCTCATCCTTGGAGTTCGCTGCGCCACCTGTAGGCGGCACGGCTCTGTCCTTAGATCTAGCGGCGTGCGGTTTGTTGTCGCCGCTGCGAACAACGCCGCTCGCCTGGCTTTGATCACCAGAACGTCATGGAAGCTCAAGACCTCCACCTCCTCCACCTGCGTCCACGCCATCGCCCGTCCGTGAAGGCACGGGCAAACCGTACGCAGATGGACCAACCGCCGCCAAACCCTTCTTCTTGGGAGCCATGGCGATGAAAATGATCAAGAGACTGATGCGCTGATCGCTAGATCAGGTTCGTGCAACCTACTCCCCCTACCTGGCGCGCCAAAGATGTCGGCGTACGACACCTATGGGATCGCGTGGATCCCTTTTACGGTTCGGCAGGGAAAGAGGTGTACACAAAGAGCAGATCCAACGATCAACGCAAGGGGATTTTTACCCAGGTTCGGGCCGCTGAGAAGCATAATACCCTACTCCTGCTTTAGTTTATTGTGGGTGATTAAGCCCAAGCTCCAGGAGCGCTTGCGATGAACAGTGTATTCGAGCAGCAGCTACGCATGCAGAATGGACTAGAGTGTCCCCTCCCCTGTAGCTACGCCTTGGGCCTCCTTTTATACGTCCAAGGGGTCACCAACAGTGGCGTACAGTACATACAAGAGGTGTAAAGTTGCTATAGTGTTTATATGCTTATCACTGATGATTTAGGACAAACGCATTTAATGCTCCGTTTACGTGTCCGCTTAGGTGTCCCTTACTTTCTTGGGGATGGAAAAAGGGCCCGTCCCATCATCACCGCTTAAGCTCGTCCACCACTAGTGCCATGACACGCATCCAGGAGGACAAAACCCAAATGACAGGCTGGTCGCTGTGCTGGAGCGGTGGCAGGGTGGCGTGATCTTGCCGGGTGCGAGTCTTGCCGGGGCTTCGCAAGCCATCCCGGCAAGGATCTTGCCAGGGATCCGGCCTTTGGGCTTCTATCTTCTGGTCACTGGTTTGAACGCCTTCTTGATGGTCTTGCATTTGCTTCCAGCTGTCCCCCGGCAAGCCTTGCCGCTGGTATGGCTACAACCGTCCGTGCACAAGTATGGGGTATTGAGGGACCCAAACTTTAGTACACCGACAGCCAGCCCCTTGTGGGCTGGTGTGCTCCCCTCTTGTGGCCCAATAGGCCCACTATCCTCCCGAGGGTGTCCGGTACCCCCTCCGGTACTCCGATGACTATCTGGTACACTCCGAAACACTTCCGGTGTCCGAATACCATCATCCTATATATCAATCTTTACCTCTCGACCATTTCGAGACTCCTCGTCATGTTCGTGATCTCATCCGGGACTCCGAACAACATTCGGTCACCAAATCATACAACTCATATAACATTATATCGTCAACGAATGTTAAGCATGCGGACCCTACGGGTTCGAGAACTATGTAGACATGACCGAGACACCTCTCCGGTCAATAACCAATAGTGAAACCTGGATGCTCATATTGGCTCCTACATATTCTACAAAGATCTTTATCGGTCGAACCTTTATGACAACATACGTAATTCCCTTTGTCTGTCGGTATGTTACTTGCCCGAGATTCGATCGTTGGTATCTTCATACCTAGTTCAATCTCGTTACCGGAAAGTCTCTTTACTCATTCCGTAATACATCACCTCGTAACTAACTCCTTAGTCATTTGCTTGCAAGCTTATGATGTATATTACTGAGAGGGCCCAGAGGTACCTCTCCGATACTCGGAGTGACAAATCCTAATCTCGATCTATGCCAACTCAACAAACACCTTTGGAGATACCTGTAGAGCATCTTTATGATCACCCAGTTACGTTGTGACGTTTGATATCACACAAGGTATTCCTTCGGTATCCGGGAGTTGCATAATCTCATAGTCGAAGGAATATGTATTTGACATGAAGAAAGCAATAGCAATAAACTGAATGATCAATATGCTAAGCTAACGGATGGGTCTTGTCCATCACATCATTCTCCTAATGATGTGATCCCGTTATCAAATGACAACTCATGTCTATGGTTAGGAAACCTTAACCATCTTTTGATCAACGAGCTAGTCTAGTAGAGGCTCACTAGGGACACGGTATTTGTTTATCTATCCACACATGTATTTAAGTTTCCAGTCAATACAATTTTAGCATGAATAATAAACCTTTATCATGATTAAGGAAATATAATAATAACCATTTTATTATTGCCTCTAGGGCATATTTCCATCAGTCTCCCACTTGCACTAGAGTCAATAATCTAGTTCACATCGCCATGTGATTAACACCCATAGTTCACATCGCCATGTGACTAACACCCAAAGAGTTTACTAGAGTCAATAATCTAGTTCACATTGCCATGTGATTAATACCCAAAGAGTACTAAGGTGTGATCATGTTTTGCTTGTGAGAGAAGTTTAGTCGATGGGTCTGCCACATTCAGATCCGTATGTATTTTGCAAATTTCTATGTCTACAATGCTCTGCATGGTGCTACTTTAGCTAATTGCTCCCACTTTCAATACGTATCCAGATTGAGACTCAGAGTCATCCGAATCGGCGTCAAGGCTTGCATCGACGTAACCCTTTACGACGAACTCTTTATTACCTCCATAACCGAGAAATATCTTCTTAGTCCTCTTAGGTAACTAAGGATAATTTTGATCGCTGTCCAGTGATCTACTCCTGGATCACTATTGTACCCCCTTGCCAAACTCATGGCAAGGTACACCACAGGTTTGGTACACAGCATGGCATACTTTATAGAACCTATGGCTAAGGCATAGGGAATGACTTTCATTCTCTCTCTATCTTCTGCCGTGGTCGGGTTTTGAGTCTTACTCAACTTCACACCTTGTAACACAGGCAAGAACCCTTTCTTTGACTGGTCCATTTTGAACTTCTTCAAAACTTTGTCAACGTATGTGCTTTGTGAAAGTCCTATCAAGCGTCTCGATCTATCCCTATAGATCTTGATGCCCAATATATAAGCAGCTTCACCGAGGTCTTTCATTGAAAAATTCTTATTCAAGTATCCTTTTATGCTATCCAGAAATCTATATCATTTCCAATCAACAATATGTCATCCACATAAAATATCAGATATGCTACAGAGCTCCCATTCACTTTCTTGTAAATACAGGCTTCACCGTAAGTCTGTATTAAACCATATGCTTTGATCACTTCATCAAAGCGTATATTCCAACTCCGAGATGCTTGCACCAATCCATAGATGGATCGCTGGAGCTTGCACACTTTGTTAGCACCTTTAGGATCGACAAAACCTTCCGGTTGCATTATATACAACTCTTCTTTAAGATATCCATTAAGGAATGCAGTTTTGACGTCCATTTGCCAGATTTCATAATTATAAAATGCGGCAATTGGTAACATGATTCGGATAGACTTAAGCATCGCTACGGGTGAGAAAGTCTCATCGTAGTCAACTCCTTGAACTTGTCGAAAACCTTTCACGACAAGTCGAGCTTTGTAGACAGTAACATTACCATCAGCGTCAGTCTTCTTCTTGAAGATCCATTTATTCTCAATGGCTTTCTGATCATCGGGCAAGTCAACCAAAGTCCACACTTTGTTCTTATACATGGATCCTATCTCAGATTTCATGGCCTCAAGCCATCTGTCAGAATCTGGGCTCATCATAGCTTCTTCATAGTTCATAGGTTCGCCATGGTCTAATAACAGAACTTCCAGGACAGGATTACCATACTACTCTAGTGCGGATCGTGCTCTGGTTGACCTACGAAGTTCAGTAGTAACTTGATCTGAAGTTTCATGATCACCATAATTTTCTTCCTCTCTAGTTGGTGTAGGCATCACGGGAACGGTTTTCTGTGATGTTCTACTTTCCAATTCGAGAGAAGGTACAATTACCTCATCAAGTTCTATTTTCCTCCCACTCACTTCTTTCGAGAGAAACTCCTTCTCTAGAAAGGATCCATTCTTAGCAACAAAGATCTTGCCTTCGAATCTATGGTAGAAGGTGTAGCCAATTGTTTCCTTAGGGTATCCTATGAAGACGCACTTCTCCGATTTGGGTTCGAGCTTATCAGGCTGAAGACTTTTGACATAAGTGTCGCAACCCCAAACTTTAAGAAACGACGGCTTAGGTTTCTTGCCAAACCACAATTTATACGGTGTCGTCTCAACGGATTTAGACGGTGCCCTATTTAACGTGAATGCGGTTGTCTCTAATGCATAACCCCAAAACAATAATGGTAAATCGGTAAGAGACACCATTACGCTTATGACGTTCGGACACACCATTACGCTGTGGTGTTCCAGGTGGCGTGAGTTGTGAAACAGTTCCACGTTGTTTTAAATGAAGGCCAAACTCGTAACTCAAATATTCGCCTCCGCGGTCAGGTCGTAGAAACTTTATTTTCTTGTTACGATGATTCTCCACTTCACTCTGAAATTCTTTTAACTTTTCAAATGTTTCAGACTTGTGTTTCATCAAGTAGATATACCCATACCTACTCAAATCATCTGTGAAGGTCAGAAAATAATGATACCCACCGCGTGCCTCAACACTCATCGGACCGCATACATCGGTATGTATTATTTCCAATAAGTTATTAGCTTGCTCCATTGTTCCGGAGAACAGAATTTTAGTCATCTTGCCCATGAGGCATGGTTCGCAAGTATCAAATGATTCATAATCAAGTGATTCCAAAAGTCCATCTGCATGGAGTTTCTTCATGCGCGTTACACCAATATAACCTAAACGGCAGTGCCACAAGTATGTTGCACTATCACTATCAACTTTGCATCTTTGGCATCAATATTATGAATATGTGTATCACTACGATCGAGATTCAATAAATCATTTGCATTGAGTGCATGACCATAGAAGGTATTATTCATGTAAGCGGAACAACAATTATTCTCTGACTTAAATGAATAACCGTATTGCAATAAACACGATCTAATCTTGTTCATGCTCAACGCAAACACCAAATAACATTTATTTAGGCTCAACACTAATCCCGAAGGTAGAGGGAGTGTGCGATGGTGATCGTATCAACCTTGGAATCACTTCCAACACACATCGTCACCTCGCCCTTAACTAGTCTGTGTTTATTCTGCAGCTCCTGTTTCGAGTTACTAATCTTGGCAACTGAACTAGTATCAAATATCCAGGGGTTACTATGAATACTAGTAAGGTACACATCAATAACATGTATATCAAATATACCTTTGTTCACGTTGCCATCCTTCTTATCAGCCAAGTATTTGGGGCAGTTCCGCTTCTAGTGACCATTTCCTTTGCAGTAGAAGCACTCAGTTTCAGGCTTAGGTCCAGTTTTGGGCTTTTTCATGGGAGTGGCAACTTGCTTGCCATTCTTCTTGAAGTTCCCTTTCTTTCCCTTTGCCCTTTTCTTGAAACTAGTGGTCTTGTTAACCATCAACACTTGATGCTCTTTCTTGATTTCTACCTTCGCCAATTTCAGCATCACGAAGAGCTCGGGAATCGTTTTCGTCATCCCTTGCATATTATAGTTTATCACGAAATTCTAGTAGCTTGGTGATAGTGACTAGAGAACTCTGTCAATCACTATCTTATTTGGAAGATTAACTCCCACTTGATTCAAGCGATTGTAGTACCCAGACATTCTGAGCACATGCTCACTGGCTGAGCTATTCTCCTCCATCTTGTAGGCAAAGTACTTGTCAGAGGTCTCATACCTCTCGACATGGGCATGAGTCTGAAATACCAATTTCAGCTCTTGGAACATCTCATATGCTCCGTGGCGTTCAAAACATTTTTTAAGTCCCGGTTCTAAGCCGTAAAGCATGGCGCACTAAACTATTAAGTAGTCATCATATCGAGCTTTGCCAAATGCTCATAATGTCTGCATCTGCTCCTGCAATAGGTCTGTCACCTAGCGGTGCATCAAGGACATAATTCTTCTGTGTAGCAATGAGGATAATCCTCAGATCACGGATCCAGTCCGCATCTTTGCTACTATCATCTTTCAACTTATTTTTCTCTAGGAACATATCAAAAAAATAGGGGAGCTATATCACGAGCTATTGATCTACAACATAGATATGCAAAACTATTAAGACTAAGTTCATCATAAATTAAGTTCAATTAATCAAATTACTAATGAATTCCCACTTAAATCAACATCCGTCAAGTTGTCTAAGTGATACATGATCCATATCAACTAAACCAAGTCCGATCATCACGTGAGATGGAGTAGTCTTCAATGGTGAACATCTTCATGTTGATCATATCTACTATATGACTCACGTTCGACCTTTCGGTCTCCAGTGTTCCGAGACCATGTCTGTACATGCTAGGCTCGTCAAGTTTAACCCAAGTATTCTGCATGTGCAAAACTGTCTTACACCCGTTGTATGTGAACGTAGAGTCTATCACACCCGATCATCACGAGGTGCTTCAAAACGAAGAACTTTGGCAACGGTGCATACTCAGGGAGAACACTTTTATCTTGAAATTTAGAAAAGGGATCATCTTATAATGCTACCACCGTTCTAAGCAAAATAAGATGCATAAAGGATAAATATCATATGCAATCAAAATATATGACATGATATGGCCATCATCATCTTGTGCTTTTGATCTCCATCTCCAAAGCATCGTCATGATCTCCATCGTCACCGGCTCCACACCTTGATCTCCATCATTGCGTCAGGGTCATCTCGCCAACTATTGCTTCTACAACTATCGCTAACGCATAGTGATAAAGTAAAGCAATTACATGCGCTTGCACTTCATACAATAAAGAGACAACCCTAAGGCTCCTGCCAGTTGTCGATATTACAAAACATGATCATCTCATACATCAACATATATCACATCATATCTTGACCATATCACATCACAACATGCCCTGCAAAAACAAGTTAGACGTCCTCTACTTTGTTGTTGCAAGTTTTACGTGGCTGCTACGGGCTTCTAGCAAGAACCGTTCTTACCTACGCAAAAACCACAACGGTGATTCATCAAGTTTGTTGTTTTAACCTTCTTCAAGGACCAACCGTAGTCAAATTCGATTCAACTAAAGTAGGAGAAACAGACACTTGCCAGCCACCTTTATGCAAAACTAGTTGCATATCTGTCGGTGGAACCGGTCTCATGTGCATGGACATGTAAGGTTGGTCCGGGCCGCTTCATCCCACAATATCGCTGAATCAAAATAAGACGTTGGTGGTAAGTAGTATGACTATCACCGCCCACAACTCTTTGTGTTCTACTCGTGCATATCATCTACACATAGACCTGGCTCGGATGCCACTGTCGGGAAACGTTGCATGCAAAAACAAAAAAAATTCTATGCACACACAAGATCTATCCATGGAGATGCATAGCAACGAGAGGAGAGAGTGTGTCTATGTACCCTCATAGACCGTAAGCGGAAGCGTTTAGTAACGTGGTTGATGTAGTCGAACTTCTTCGCGCTCCAACCGATCGAGTACCGAACGTACGGTACCTCCGCGTTCAGCACACATTCAGCTTGGTGACATCCTCCGCCTTCTTGATCCAGCAAGACGGCGAGGTAGTGGATGAGTTCCGGCAGCACGACGGCGTGGTGACGGTGATGGTGAAGTTATCTCCGCAGGGCTTCGCCTAAGCACTACGAAAATATGACCGGGGGTGTAAACGGTGAAGGGGGGCGCCGCACACGGCTAAGCAATTGTTCTGGTTGTGCTAGGCGCACCCCTCCCACATATATATAGGTGGGGGGAGGAGGGAGCAGCCAGGAGGGCGCCCCAAGTAGGCCTAATCCTACTTGGGATCCCTTCCCAAGTGGCGCCCCCCCTCCCCCTACCATATTTATCGGAGGGGGAAAGGAAAGGGGGAAGAGGGAAGGAAGGGGGAGGCCGAATCCCCCCCCCCTTCCTTTCCCCCACTTGGGAGGCTGCCATGGGGGGTGCGCCAGCCCCTTGTGGGCTGGTGTGCTCCCCTCTTGTGGCCCAATAGGCCCACTATCCTCCCGGGGGTGTCCGGTACCCCCTCCGGTACTCCGATGACTATCTGGTACACTCCAAAACACTTCCGGTGTCCGAATACCATCGTCCTATATATCAATCTTTACCTCTCGACCATTTTGAGACTCCTCATCATGTCCTTGATCTCATCCGGGACTCCGAACAACATTCGGTCACCAAATCATATAACTCATATAACACTATATCGTCAACGAACGTTAAGCGTGCGGACCCTACGGGTTCGAGAACTATGTAGACATGACCGAGACACCTCTCCGGTCAATAATCAATAGCGGAACCTGGATGCTCATATTGGCTCCTACATATTCTACAAAGATCTTTATCGGTCGAACCTTTATGACAACATACGTAATTCCCTTTGTCTGTCGGTATGTTACTTGCCCGAGATTCGATCGTCGGTATCTTCATACCTAGTTCAATCTCGTTACCGGCAAGTCTCTTTACTCATTCCGTAATACATCACCTCGTAACTAACTCCTTATTCATTTGCTTGCAAGCTTACGATGTCTATTACCGAGAGGGCCCAGAGATACCTCTCTGATACTCAGAGTGACAAATCCTAATCTCGATCTATGCCAACTCAACAAACACCTTCGGAGATACCTGTAGAGCATCTTTATGATCACCCAGTTACGTTGTGACATTTGATAGCACACAAGGTATTCCTCTGGTATCCGGGAGTTGCATAATCTCATAGTCGAAGGAATATGTATTTGATATGAAGAAAGCAATAGCAATAAACTGAATGATCAATATGCTAAGCTAACGGATGGGTCTTGTCCATCACATCATTCTCCTAATGATGTGATCCCGTTATCAAATGACAACTCATGTCTATGGTTAGGAAACCTTAACCATCTTTTGATCAACGAGCTAGTCTAGTAGAGGCTCACTAGGGACACGGTATTTGTTTATCTATCCACACATGTATTTAAGTTTCCAGTCAATACAGTTCTAGCATGAATAATAAACCTTTACCATGATTAAGGAAATATAATAATAACTATTTTATTATTGCCTCTAGGGCATATTTCCATCAGCTTGTAGCTTTGCATACCATTAGCATAATTGACATTAATAGAATTTATAATAACACCATTGCAATCATGCTTTTCATTCAAGGAGCTATCATGAATCACTTTATAGATTTCTTCTTTCAACACTTCATCATAATTTTCAGATTCATGATTTTCAAGCAAAACTTCATAGAGGTAATCAAGCACACTCAGCTCACTAGCAATTGGTTCATCATAATTGGATCTTTTGAAAAGATTAGCAAGTGGATGAGGATCCATAGTTACTTAAATTTTTGCTTTCATTTTCTATTTTTGAGTGTTGATAAGAAGAAAAAATAATTTTGTGTTTTTTTACAAAATAGAAGTGGGGGAGATGAAAACGAGAGGCAAAGACAAATAAAAATAAGAGCAAGTAGATGATAGTTTATGCGAAGGTACTTGATATGTTTTGGTGATGTCTCCCCAGCAACGGTGCCAAAAATTCTTCCTGATACTTGTGAGCTGCGTTGGGATTTCCTCGAAGAGAAGAGGATGAAGCAATACAGTAGAGATAAGTATTTCCCTCAGTTAAGAACCAAGGTTATCAATCTAGTAGGAGAACCACACAGAACCTCGTTAGCAGCACCTACACACAAAAGCAAATACTTGCACCCAACGCAAACAAGGGGGTTGTCAATCCCCTCAGCGGTTATTTCCAAGGATCAAATCTCGTAGTGGTAGACAAATAAATAAATTGCAAAATAAAATAGAAATAAATAACAGTGCACCAAGGTATTTTTGGATTTTATATATAATAAAAATAGACCCGGGGGCCATAGTTTTCACTAGAGGCTTCTCTCTCGAGCACGTAAAGTACGGTGGGTGAATAAATTACTGTTGGGCAATTGATAGAAAAGCGCATAGTTATGACGATATTCAAGGAATGATCATGTATATAGGCATCACATCCGAGACAAGTAGACCAACTCCTGCCTGCATCTACTACTATTACTCCACCCATCGACCGCTATCCAGCATGCATCTAGGGTATTAAGTTAATGAAAACAGAATAACACCTTAAGCAAGATGACATGATGTAGACAAAGTAAACTCAGTCAATATGAATAAACTCCATCTTTTTTATCCTTAATGGCAACAATACAAATACGTGCCATGTCCCTTTCTGTCACTGGGATTAAGCACCGCAAGATTGAACCCATCACAAAGCACCTCTCCAATTGCAAGAAAAATCAATCTAGTTGGCCAAACTAAACGGATAGATCGGAGAGAAATACAATACTATAATAATCATGCATAAAAGAATTCAGAGAAGACTCAATTAATATTCATGAATAATCTGATCATAAACCCACAATTCATCGGATCCCAACAAACACACCGCAAAAGAAGATTACATCGAATAGGACTCCAACAACATCAAGGACAACATTGTATTGAAGATCAAAGAGAGAGAAGAAGTCATCTAGCTACTAGCTATGGACCCGTAGGTCTATAGTAAACTACTCACGCATCATCGGAAAAGCAGCAAGGATGATGTAGAAGCCCTCCGTGATCGATTCCCCCTCCGGCAGGGTGCCGGAAAAGGCCTCCAGATGGGATCGCGGAAGAACAGAAACTTGCGCGGCGGAAAAAGTATTTTGGATGGCTCTCTGATGTATTGGGAATATTTGAAAATTTATAGAGGTGGAATTAGGTCAAGAGGTGCCACGAGGGGCCCACAAGCCTAGAACTCCCCCCCCCCCTAGGCTTGTCGCTTCCTCGTGACTCCCCAGGTCTTCTCCCGAACCTTGTAGGGTCCCTTCTGGTCCAGAAGAAATTAATCCAAAGGTTTTTCTCCGTTTGGACTCTGTTTGACATTGATTTTCTGAAAAGCCAAAAACAAGCAAAAAACAGCAACTGACACTGAAAACTAGGTTAATAGGTTAGTCCCAAAAAATGATATATAATTGCATATAGAACATCCAAGATTGATACTATAATAGCATAGAACAATAAAAAATTATAGATACATTAGAGACGTATCAGTGCCCAAAAACTAACTCTCTTCTACCCTAAAACTTTTTTAGGCATTAACTTTTACATCATCTGTTGGAGATGTTCTTGTGTACTCGCAGGCATAGATTTAATGGCGATATTCACACCAAGGATATGCACGTGAGCGGCTTGTCTGCCCACTCTGCTACTGCTCTTACTAGTGTCTCTTCCTCCACTAGTAGTTTTGAGACTCGGCATCGTGCCATGATATGGGTGCGCCTCCATGAATTATTATTTTTTGGCATGTGGTAGCTGCAATACACGGTTACTTTGGCTTGGTAGTGCTCTTCTAGCACCGGTTCCCAAGCTCTCAGGTGAAAACCCTAAGGCTAACCTTTGGTGGTTGAACCTGACAATGACGGTGTCTTGCGCGCTGGGTCCTTGTTGAAGGCATTGCTTTGGAGTCTGCTCAAACATGTTCTTCAAGGGGAAAACTCAGGATTTGACCTGTGGTGGTTGGATTCCTCGACGGCGGCGATTGCGCGTTGTTTCCTTCCCGGAGGTGGTGTTTCCGAAGAACCTTTCTCGTTCGAGGTTTTTTAACATGCTTCCTCTTACCTTCCCTTTTCACATGAAAAGTAAGAGTATAAAATAAATCTGGGCCGTTGACTGCATTAAATAGTGAGTTTGATTAACCTTCTTACCTCCCATGTGAAAAGAGGGGGTAAGAGGGACATGGAGTATTTGATCCCGAGCTCATATGCTCCCGCATGAACAGTAAAATCGAAAAAAATAGTAAAAAAATTCAAAAAAATCTGAAATTTTTTTGTGATGAACATTGATAAATTTTCTAACTGCGTGCAAAATTTCAGGTCGAAATGACATTCGTGGAGGTCTGGGCGAAAAAAATAAAATCGATGGTCCAAAAAGACTATTGTTGGAAGCATTTTGGAGCATCGATTTTGTTATTTTTGCCCAGACCTCCAAGAATGTCATTTCAATCTGAAAATTTGCACGCACTTAGAACATTCATCAATGTTCGTCATAAAAAAAATTCAGATTTTTTTGAATTTTTTTACTATTTTTTTCGATTTTACTGTTCATGCAGGAGCATATGAGCTCGGGATCAAAAGAGGACTTTCGGGGTAAGAGAAAGCATGCTAAAATTGCTCTTCCCGTAACTCATGTGTTGTCAAGTACCGTGGACGACATTGATGCTGGTCTGTTGCAAGTCGTCGGCCGTGCCAGCTATCTTTGCCTTTCTTTCTTCTTCTTTTCACTTTTTTGGTGGTATGCATCATTGTTGTCTCGACTATGCCTTGATGTTGTGTCGTTGATGTAATTGGTATATCTTGATATTAATATGTTGGTCTTTGTCAAAAAAATTACTCCCTCCGATCCATAATAAATATCGCAGTTTTGAACTAACGTTGAGGGAGTATCTACTACTAGCACATAATTGATGAGATTGCATGAAACTTAGAACGATCAATTGGTACAGGAGTGATGTGACGCGTTACGGGCAGAGCCATGATGAGTGACCGCTCACCTTCGCCCACATTCCGCCTGCAGCTCCAGTCAGTGTACCTAACCACTGATCACTCACTCATTTCCTGCGGTTAATCCCATACCTTGCAGGTTACTGGGGTTGCTTAGCCATGGGAGAAGCTCCCCTTGCTTTTGCGCCGATGAAGCAACAGGCAGGCAGCGTAGCTCGGCCGACCGACACATATGGTTGGCTACAGCCGACAAGCCCATACAGGCCCTAACTAAACAATTTTTTTAGGAAAAAACATTACTGTAGGAGTATTAAAATTCCACGTACATAGTGCAGTTCTTGAGGTTACTCAGGTCGCTTTTTGATCGATCTACCTATCAACGTACGTATACCCCGCAAAAAACAAGAAAAAAAAAGGCTGCGTCTACGAAGTAGAATACCTCATGAAACCTTGTGGTTGGTCAGACTGACATACACGAATGATCGACGTTGCCGCTCAATTAGTTAGCTTTCGCATCGCACAAGCTTTGTGTCCACGGAAAGGGAAACGGCACTGGAGTTTCTAGGTGCGCCTTCTCCATCAACCCTTTCGCTAATGATTCCATGCAACATCCAGAGAAAATGAAAATGATTCCACGCGCGCGCGCGCGCACACACACACACTCGCCTTATATAAAAGCCATCGCAGTCCATCTTGGATGCTGATCCACTCGCAGCAAATCTTGGCACACGCACATACATTTATATGTCATCTGCATCGCGATATTGATTCACATAGATAGATGGTGACGACGATGGGGCACGTGGTGGCGCTCCTCTCCGCTGCCCTCTCCGGCTCCGGCGGCGTGGTCGGCTGCGGTCGCCACGACGACCACTACCACTCGGGCGGCTGCTGCGTGTGCATATCGAGGTTCCGCGACGGGGAGGACATACGCAGGCTGCCGTGCGGCCACGCCTTCCACCGGCAATGCGTCGACAGGTGGTTGGCGCTGTGCCGCCGGACCTGCCCGCTCTGCCGCCTGCACGTCGGCAGCGTGGCAGATGAGCACCAGCTCAGCGACGATCTCGTCATCTGGTTCTCTTCTCTCTTCGTCGCCGGCTTGTAGCCTGCAGGAACATCAGTCCATCGCTGCTCTGCAGTGTAGGCTCTTAGTCGATGAGCATGTCAAATCTCACCGCGCATGGTGGGCTCTAGTTCTACCCCTTGTTCTAGGCTTTGCTTCACTGATAAGTGATAAGCAGTTCAATATGGAGGCTCATGGCCAAAATTTAAATTATGTCAAACAGACAGACATCCTTCTCAGTATACAACATGGGTGAAGTGTGCCAACAGTTATTCTAGTTGTCCCGACAGTTATTCATGTAATACATTCTTTGCGGCTGCAAGTTGGTTGCTTCAAAACAACAAGTTACTGTAACTAATTCACTATGCTACACTAGCTGTCAACTGAAAAACTACGACAGGCATCACCTGACCTCCAGGATCCATCGGACGCAATCCTGGAGCAGCTCGAACTTCTGGCTCACCGCGACGTTCAGGAAGACCCACATCTTGCCGAGGAACTGCGGCGCCTCCTCCTTGCACCGGAACGACCCTCCACAGTTGCACTGCTCCGACACATGGGCCGCCTTCACCTGCCTGCACCGGACGCACACCAGGTCCTGCAGGTGGTACAGCCTCTCTCGCTGCCGCACAATCTGCAGGAGCGCGTTCTCCATCTCCTCGCGGTGGTACGGCTGCCCGCACTGCGGCACCGCGCACCTCCACTCGTGGCCTTGGAGCGTCGAGTCGCGGCAGAGGTCAAGGTCCCGGCAATCATTGCAATAGCTGCCAACATCACTCTATTTGTAAGAGACAGTGTGACGCTATCATAAGAACATCAAGGGGAAACAAAAGCGGTTCGGTTCAAAGTTGCAATACCTGCAAATCACGTTCGGGAGGATGAATGAGGCACAGGGATCTTGGAACTGTGCTTCTGGAGCAAATTCCTTTACGCGCACCAACTTTAACAAGTTCTTCCGCATTCTCTGTCATATATATATTGGATGATGAGAATAATAATAACAATAAAGGAGCTTTTTTGCGGGAATAATAAAGGAGCTAACTTTAAACCAGAACGTGACACAGTATTCTTAGGCATGTATTCCCTCTGTACACAAACGTAAGACTTTTTTCCTACATTTGTTTACAGAGGGGGTAATAAATAATTCAAAATCAGGAGGGGACAATGCTACATTTAAGAGATCTAACTAAAATAGTCGCCGGCGTACATGGCCCCACCATGGCATCTCCCAGTTATGGGATGGGATCCCCAATCTCTATATTATTATTTAAGTCTATCCATTAAACTAAATTGGGAAGGTATCTTTTAGCTTGGTCCATAAGCCAATTAGAGATAACATCTACAGTTTGTTACTAAGATCGGGAGCCCCTATGAGGAATAAAGCAACCAAGAATTACAAGAATGGTTCTAATATCTTGCCTCCAGGGGCAAGAGCCTCTTCTTAACCTTAGTGCACAACAGGACAGGACAGATGTCAATCAAGAAAGAAAGCCATGCTATTAGACTGCATTTCACTTGATAACTACTCCCTCCGTTCCTAAATATAAGTCTTTTTAGACATTTCAAATGGACAACATACGGATGCATGTAGACATATTTTAGAGTGTACATTCACTCATTTTGCTCCGTATGTAGTCACTTGTTAGAATCTCTAGAAAGACTTATATTTAGGAACGGAGGGAGTAGATTGTGACACAAGAACAGTACAGGTAGGACACTGAATCTCATTACAAAGTTGATTAGCAGATGAAGATAACACATGATACCGGTTTTAAAGTTGCTAAAGACAAAAGGAAGTTATTACCGGCTGAATATGGTTCGATAGAGATTTACCAGAATATCATGCTGAACATTCTGGTCGAGAGCAAGAACAGCACATATATGTTTAATGAACTCCAATGCGGCATCGCCTTTATGTGAGTGAGGATCAAGTTCACTATTTGAAGGTCCAACTGATTCAGACTTGCCTTTTCCTTTGAAATGGAGAAGTATATCACTCACAATTGTGAGAAGCTTTTCTGCAAAATAAGTGCCGATCTGCAAAAAACAAAAAACAGATTAGAGGAGGTTGAGTTTGATGATTCCGACAAGGTATAAAAAAGGTGGTAAATTCCCGGTTGGTGGGACATACCTTCGTGGGCAAAAAAAAGTGGTCTAAATGGCTAGAAAACTCCATTTGAATGTTGGAAAGATCATACTATATGAGCGTCTGTATAAGCTAATGAAACCTACTACCACCAATGGGTTGAGCGATTTCCATGATTTCTGAGGTGTTCAATTTACTAAAGCAGTAAAACCTCGCAATGAGAATAAAAAGCCAAAAAGATTCTAGATGCACTTCAATTTACTTTAACTATGTGTACAGTTTATATCTTCAAATTCATGGCAAGTTAAGAGTAACATAAATGAAAATAATCTGAGAAATGATAAACTAAAAGTAATTGGAAGGGCAAATATCACAAGATTTAATGTTCGAATTCCCAGAGAACATATCTTCTTTGTCCCAGAATTTCATGTCTAAGTTTTGAAGGTTATTAGACCCTTACATAATATATTGCAGAAGATATATTTTTTGTGTTAATCTATGCCCACACCAGAAGTTGACTGAAGTGCACAATAAATAGAAACAGCATGGCATAATCAACACGCAGTTAAGTGGTTACGGACTAGATTACACTATAGACAATGCCAATGTCCAGAGTGACATATAATATATGAGCAGAGGATACTGGAATTACCTGCCCACGGAGGTAATCAACGACCTGTCCCTCAAGATTCTCAGCAGCCATGATTGTTATAGATGGAGTGCATGAGGTGTCATCCCTCATAGCTGCTCGACAAGCTACTTGTTCTTCCATGTATTTCCATGGAACATATAGGAACTCCGATACGATCAAGACAAAGTGATCCTGGAGATTTTTAAAGAACGTCAAGTGATTGATTATCAATTGCAGAACTGTTACTGAACATTTGACGCACAATTGAGAACATCGCAGTCAGCAAAGAGAAATGCTAATTTCAAGTGGCTTTGACTTAAGATGTCTGACCTGTGTAGCTTTGGGCAAGTATTCTGCTATGTTCCAGCTTGACACGATGTCAATATCATCATCACCATCTGAACTGTCTGCAGATGTTACAGTTTGTGTTTTGGCCTGAATCCCACCGTAGTTGTACTGAAACAGGAAACAGAAAATGAAACATCAAAGGTGGAAGCGTGTTCTTAAGACGAACAGTTAATTAGACCATCTTTCGTAACACAATTAAATATACAAACCTGATCCATGAACAGTAAGGAGTGCCAATAGTGCAAAGGTTCCAGCTCTATCCACTCGAAAAGATCCCTAAAACACAGATGCTCTTAGTTTCACTTAGGTGACACACATATCTGCAGCAGGAGGTCAAACAGTACCTTGTCTGTAAGGTTTTCAGCAAGCTATCACAGTATGCACGTGCTGACGGCAAGTCCACTTTTCCGGTATCTATGATTATCTTAGAAAAGTTTGCAAAGATAACATTAGCTCCAAGCTTTCGAAACTCAGCTAACAATAGAGCAAAGACCTTCTTCATGACCTGATAAAGTTTGACAGCCCAAAAGAAAAGACAGGGTAAGGAAACTTACAGGCAAAGAAACATATGTCCACAGGGTATCAAATGATACAGAAATAGAGAAGAGCATTCATCACTAGGGAAAATACTTATTACACCACAAATGTATTAGCAAATAACAGGCAACCTGTAACTCTTGTAGCAATAAAAGAAGTCAAAGACTGACAGAGAAGTAATTTAACTTACATTATGAAGGAGACGATGGAGAGCTGGGTCATGAAGTCTTGAACGTGGGCTGAAAATGTAGACATGAGAATGTCAAAAGAGCATATTAAAATTAGAAAAACAATTAGTAAGAGGTTCAAGTGCAAACATATCGAATTATAACCTGCAAAGCCAACGGTAGAGATGTTGCAATATCGCATCAGCAAATACATTTCCAGAAGACACTGCATCCGAGATGCATCTTTGAATGAGTTGCTTCAGCACTTGGAAAGCAGGTAGACACAAGCTGGCGTCATTATAGTCAGTTTCGGTGGCATTTGGACCAGGAGGAATATCATTTTCAAAGTTGCCGATAGATCCTCCTTCCATTTCATCCACTTGACTGCTCTTAAGGAGAGAATTAACCGCCAAATGATGAATCTGCAGAAGAAATATGTGCAAATGTAACTAAATTACCAGGAGATACATAACCACATGTGGATGCAGATTTGCAAGAGGCCAGACGCCAGAAGCCGGATCAACTCTCCCATCTTTGAGCTGTTTACTCTAGCAGCATGGGATATTTGGAACCAACGGTTTCAAGGCTTAGTTCTTCCAATCATGGAAGCATAGATTTCAAGATCTATCTCTGCTAGTGTCTATAGGGTCAAAGACACCCTAAGGCTACATATTATCTCTTTCCTAGAACGCCGGTAGTTTTGCTTTCTTTCGTTTGGGGACCCTAAATATTTATCTCTTTCCTAGAACGCCAGCTCCTACTGTTTTCAGGATGAGCTTATTACGTTCTATGATGTCCAGGCAAATGCATTAGGGGCCTACCTTAAGCTCAACAGAAATCCTCCTATAAGCGCCAGGATATGTTAGTGCAGGTTGAATGACCTGCAAAATAAGGTCATATTTAAGTCAAGCAGCAAAAAAAAAAGGAAAGCATAAAAAACCAGGCAGTCTTAAGACAGCAAAAGAGGACTTCTCACTTCATCAGCAAAGCATGTATCTCCTTCATATGTGCCGCCTAAATCAGGAATACCATCATCAGAAATCCATAGTACCTAGCATGCACATGTCAGAAAGAAACTTAGAATTAGATGTCCACACCACACCATGCTAATTGCACTCAGCTTTGTGTAGAGAAAAAAAGGGTTCCAATGTATAATTTCTTGAAAACTAATTTTGAGAAAGGACGCATGCAAGGGCCAAAGAACTTTTAGCACATAAGAAAATAACTCAATCAAGATGGCGTGACAAAGGTCTCAGCATGCCATCATTCCAAGTTTCCTACTTTCATCAAAAACTGGCCACAACAAAGGCAGAATCAACATGTAAAAGATTGGTATTCCAAGTCTGCACCCCAAACTATCACACAAAGTCTGGATAAGCCCCACAGCATAACTTATTTACCCAACTTCCAAACCATGCTAAAGTACACCCTGAGGTGGTTTTGCTAACATTGATCCAACCATCCAAATCAGCATGGTCTTGCCACTGTGTTTGCCATAATGCCATGCCATCTGACTTTCGCTAAAATTGGATGGTAGTCTCTCCCAGTTCTGTCGCACCATTGCCGCGAAAGCATGTGTACCATGTTTGACGAAATACCCGACGCAGTATTGGGGAGACTTGTATTAGATCTCACATTTAGGTGAGATCGTGAGATCAACCCCAAGAAATCATATTTAGACATTTCGAAAAAATCTGAAATTATTTGACAACATTCATGTGGGGTATGTTTACAGCTCCAAAAGAATCAACTCAAAACTCAATGTAAATTTAGAGATTCAAAAAAGACAAATTCGAATGTGAATAGTAGCAGCTTTGGTGAATAATACTTTGACACTATTCACATCCGATTTTGACTTTTGTGTTACTATTAATGTAAGTTGAATTAGGAGCTGAACTTTTTTGGGTTGTACATCAAACATTGATGTGTGTCTAGTGTCTACAAAAAAATTGAAAATGTTTGGACATGTATTTTTTTTAAAAAAAAATTGATCTCGTAGATCTCACCTAATGTGAGATCTCATACAAGTCTCCCCCCAGTATGTATCAGGGCAATGAACATAGGCCAGAGTAACTGCAGGCACAGCCATCTGAAAACTTGCCGTCCAAGATACCCAGCACTAGAGCAAGGAGATGACTGGATCTGGCATTGCCCAACTCGAGGCACAGGCTCAGTCTCACAAACTCCTAGACCTCATGTTTAGTGGTTACTTGCCTAACCAACATATATGTTCAAAGTTCTTCCTATTATGTGCACACTGTCTGGAGGTAGTTAAAGCGGGGGCTATCAATCAATCATCTGAGTGATGGTGGCACCGCAGCTCTGTACCAGCTGTTTGGCCTGCCTCTGATGCTCCCTCGTAGGCCAGCACCATGGCTGTGTGTGTGACGTATGGAGCTCAACATGCCAGGGGGGAAGAGGAACAACGCTGGAATGTTGAGGTGGAGCAAATTGAAGGATCGACTAGGCGTAGCATTGTCGAGTGAGTTTCGGATCTGTCACCACAGAGCAAGCAGGGAAGCGAATCCGCTCCAGAAATTGGGCAGAACAGCAGTGAGCACTTACGGGATGTGGAGAAGGTGGTAAGGTAGATGCTGCCAGGTTCTGATGAGGGGATGAATACTTTTTTTTGCTAATTATGTACTTGTCACAAAAATCAAGTGGCTGGCAAAGGAAGTGACAAACCCACATTGATTTGGATCAACGTAACCAAAACCACCCTTCCCCGGCCTCTTTGAGGAAATCCAGGCCTCTCCACAGCGTGTCCGCCACATTAGGTGGCTGGGTATTGGGTTTCTGGCTTGGACGCTTTGGACGGTCCGCAATAAACTTGTGATCCAGCGTGTGCCTCTTCGACGTGCTACTGACGTGGTTTTCAAAATGTGTGTATATTTGCAGCTTTGGCAGCCGTTTAGCCGCCCTCGGGACCGTGACGCCATCAACATCATTGCAGATCTTCGCACGATGGCTCTCCGCTTGGCGCCGCCGCCTCCTCCACCGCCTCCTGAGACGGATTAGACTCTTCGGGTCTTGTGCCATCGCCTTTATTTTCGTTTCCTTAGGGCTTGTTGAGCTGTGCCCTCAGCAGAACCCTCTCGTACTTTGTTGTGTGCTACCTTTGCGTGTGTGTGCGGTGTGAACTTTTTTTTTTGTGGCTCTGGTGGTTTGCTTTATATATAAAGCGGGGCGAAAGCCTTTTTCGGTAAAAACTAAAAAACGAGGCCAGAGGGGGGGTAACCCCTCGGCATATTTTTATAGAAGGAACGAGAAACACAGTTGTAATATCTGCTCCCTGTGGGGGTCGAACCCGGCTGGCCTGGAACACAATACAGTGTCCCTACCATTGAACTAGCGCTCAGTTCTCTACCAAAACCACCCTCTGTAACTGCCTCAAGGTGTAGTAGGCAGGAGTTTCCTGAGTCAAGAAGAACTTCACAAAGCTTTCGCATATTGACATGATACGCAAAGCTTTTGCGTATTGAAATGATAGGCAAAGTTTTTAACTCGACCAGAAAGCAATTTGTTCCTTGCAAAAAATGGCCCTAGTCACTAAGTTTTGAATTTTGCTTTGCACTTCTAACAATACAAAAAAGAATCAACTTCACCATCCTGAAATCTGAAAAAGTCTGTAGTGCTATACCAATCCAATGTTCAGTTGAAGACGGGGCAGTAGTCAGGAGCATTTGCCTTGTGAGATGGAAGAGCTTTCTTGAAATTATCTTGGACTGCCCTTGTCCATCAGAAAGTTAACAAAAGCCCAAGTTCAACCTATTATTGATAGAATTGCTGACCAACTTCCGGGATGGAAGGCTGAAATCATGACACGGGCTGACCGAGCAATTATGGTTAAGGCTGTGCTAACCTCTATGGTTAAAGCAATCAGAAGAGATTTCTTGTGGAGAGGAAGGAAAGAGGCTAGAGGTGGTCACTGTTTGATTGCATGGCCGAAGGTTTGCCGATCCAAGGAACTTGGAGGTCTTGGTGTTCTTGACTTAAAAGGTTGGGCCCTGCGAATGTGATGGCTTTGGCTGTGCATAATACCCAGCCGGATAAACCTTGGGCCAGGTTCACTGTACAAGTTCATCCTTGTGTTAAGGCTCTCTTCCCCACCGCTATAGTCTCGGTGGTGGATGATGGTCGTAACACCCTTTTCAGGAAGGATTGATGATTGGAGGGGAAGTCATTTGCTGATCTTCTCCACACCTTTTTGCCCTCGTTCCTAAGCGCCGGGCTAATAGTCGTACAGCTCATGATGCACTGATTGGGCATTGCTGTGTTCAGGATATACAGGGCGCTCAGATTTGGGGATTTGCTGGAGATGATCAGTATTCAGCAAAAACGGCCTATGTTCTATATTGATTCAGTTAGTCTGGAGCATTGGAAGTTGATCTGGAAGTCATGTGCCCCTAAGAATGCCAATTCTTCCTTCGGTTGGTTGCCCATAATAGATGACGGACGGCTGGCCGCCTTTCTCGGAGGGGTTTGCCACATCCAGAATGCTGCCCGCTTTGTGATCAGGACGAGGAAACGGTACATTACATCCTTGCATCTTGTATCTTTGCAAAAGAGACCTGGTCGCTCCTGTTTAGATATCTTGGTCTCCCTGACTTGGTGCCCCAATCACCTTCTGCATTTTTCTTTGACTAGTGGTCCAGAACCATCTCTATTGTGCAAGGTTCTATGCAAGCTGGTTTGAACTCCTTAATCATGCTTGGTGCTTGAATGATTTGGAAGCATCAAAATGAATGTGTATTCATCGGGAGTTCACCTAATGTTCAAAGGGTGCTGCTGGCCATGTCAACTTCAACCTGGACGAGGTCGTAGCTGTGGCACTAGAAGCTTGCATCGGTGGACTGTGCGGCAAGCTTGAGGTTGTATCCCTACTAGGCCGCGTGTTTCACTTCTCTGTATCCTCCAAGCGTGTTGGCCTCCAGATCGTCACAACCTGATTCTATGGGTGTGTTTGGATCGATGCCTACGGCAGCCAAGCCAAAAAAAATTGGGCGTTGACCAGAGGGTGAGCACGTGGTTGGTTGTGGGCCAATAATTTGGCTCGCCCGGACCAATGCTGCTTCACCAGTTCATTTTGGTGCCAATGCATTGGCGAGTTGCCGGCGGCAGAAAGCTTCGCCAATTTTTTGGCAAGCCTGTGGTTTGGTAGGGCAAGCAGGGGCATCATCCAAACACACCCTATAGATGTGATGCTTTTGCTCTCAAGATCTGGCTAGATCAGCTTGAGGCTAATTCTTAGCTAGTGCCTAGCTTTCTGCAGTTTCATCCCTCTGTTTACACCCCCACCCAAATATTCTCTAATTCAATAAAAAAAATACTATCGGGGCCTCCCCTGCAGTTTTGCGCTCAAAAAGAGAAGGGGCTCACCACAAGGAACAGAACAGAAGTAAAGTGTGATTTAACCTATTTAGATAAAATACAGCCTAATTATATCAACTCAAGATAAAACAAACCTGTTGTTGATCATGCAATGCCCTTGAGAAGAACACATCAGCAGTAAAAAGAAGCCAATCAAGTTCAAAGTTTCCCAATGGCACCTGTTTCAGTAAGAATCAATGTAAAGTCATTTTCATGTAAACTGAAATAATTCACTAGAACCACAATAAAGAACCCCTACATGTGCATATCTAGCAAGTGAAATTCTTTCATTGAACCATTGAGTTGATGCAGCACAGCGTTGCATGCTTGTTCTACCAGCTGTCGCTTGCCAACCAAGAGCCTGGATAAATAGGTGTAAGCAAAACAACAAGGCAAAGAAACAAAAATGCAAAGAAAATATAACCATTGGGGCCCCCATTACATACCTGATAGTTGTTGTCCCGTGCATTGCAAGGAATGGTTACACACGGGAAATCATCAAGTGCACGTACAGATTCCCTTATAGCTTGGAGTTTAGGGCATTCAATGATGCCTATGACAGGTCCAGGATGTTGTTGGCTGAAATATTTCACTTAGTTTATCGTAGGAAAATATCTGAAATAATCATTACTTGGCTAGTTTTCTTTTGTAGAAAGCTTTGACTAGTATATTGCTAATGACCCAACTGGTAGAGACAGACATTCTTCAATTTAATAACATTTGATCGATACAAGACTCTACTCCATTATTGGTGCATGTACATATTTACGATGCTATTATGCGTCACAATTTTACCAAAAAAAGAATATTAAATTGAGATTATGCTGAATAATTTTAGATTCAGATAGTTTTATTAAACATGACTGGCCAGTACAGGTAATCAGTAAGTTACCAACAAAACCAGGCTACAGAAACTGAATACATACATGTTCATACTTGTTAGTGCCACAGCTTACTGAAGCAATTCAACAGCAGACAACTCATAGAAAGAGACTGATGGAATATGATTGATGCTTGATTTAAACAGAAAAATGGCTTACCTGTACTCAAGTAACATTCGTTGCACATATTTGCTACCTGCATCCATTGATGTGTGGTAGTCCACCTAAAATAAGGAATCAACGAATCAGAACTTAGCAAAGAAACAGTAAGGTCAAGTTTGTGTTTTATGTATCATTTTTCCCAGTCATACATACCTGGAAAGTGAGATTTTCATGCAAAGGGTCAGGAGTTTGGCAAGCATCCCGAAATTGCTTTTCAAGAAATGCAGGTGACAGTTCTTTATTGCGGAAAGGATTGATAACCACTGCATGTACTCTGAGAGATGTAGGGAAGTACATGACATATACAGCCCTTCCTTCAGACACACTGGAAATAGGAGAATCCATAGATCAGTGTCAAATGAAAATCAACATTTTACCGTAACAAGAGCACAACGGCTTATGCACGGCAACAAGAATAGCATTGAAAGTGCCCGTTATCCAACATATCAGTACTCAAGACTATATAGTTTTGATTGGTAAATTACAGGGAAATTGCTTTTGGATCCCAGGCCCCATGGAGCCTGACTTTTTGAAAAACACAAAAAAAAAACATATTTTTGAAGTTTCAAATAATTCTGAAAAAAAAATACACATGAACATAGGGATGTATCCTACATTTATGTACAATTTCATGATGAAATGCGTTTTGGTGCAAGTTACACACACAAAAAATCCATGTATTGCTAGCACACTAAAAATCATGTAATCACTCTAAAAGTCCAGATTTTTTTGTGTGCAGCTCACACCAAAACGTATTTCATCATGAATTTTTACAGAAATGTAGTATGCATCCCTATGTTCATGTATATTTATTTTCAGAATTTTTTGAAACTTCAAAATATGATTGTTTTTTTTTTCAAAAACCAGGCCACATGGAGCCCGGTAGCAAGAAATCCGCTATCCTAATGTTCAACCTACCATACATTTAGGAGGGTAAAGATAGTTTTACTACTAACAGTCTAGTTTTCATGAGAATCAATCCTTGGGTCCTGGAAAGGATTAAAAATAACATTTTACTCCGTAAGTGCTTGAATGAATGAACTTCTCTTGCCTTTTCTACTTTGACAGAGAAAAATAATGGGTTTAAGTGATCCCTCAAGGTAAAGTATATGATGAGTGAAAAATACAAATATAATGCAGAAATAAGGCATTAAAGAAATAATAGTATCTCATGCAAAACATCTTTAACTCTAGTTGTACAATGATACTTACAACAAGCAAAATATAGAACTGGTAATAAAGCAATTCAAATCAATTTAGATAGCCATTGTAGGTCTTCTCACAGCTATCGTCAGGCCTACCTGTGGTATAGATAGAAAAATGAAACTGTTTGCTCCAGGTATGAGAACTCTGCAGTTGTTTTCATTTGCAACTCAGCAAGATCCCATCCATCTTGGATATTTCGTTTCTTCACAGATTTGTCCACTTTGCAGACACAACCAATTTGGAGAATAGCATTTAGCTCCAGTGGAATTTTCGTCTCATATATGCCCTACATGCAAGTCCAATATCTGTAAGGGGATAAAATAAAAACAATACAAGACCATATGCACAAGTTGGCAAATACTCACTTCAACATCTGGCTCTGCAAGATGAGCAGCAAGTTTTCTTCCTTCAGCCCTGAACTGTTCTTCACTAGTTACAACCTGGATGCTACAGCCATTAGTATGTAATCTAAATCGCAGCCCTAGTTACTTTCCAGCTACTGTTTTAAGATTTTCACCTCGATGAGATTGAAAGATGGTTTTCCATGAGGAAGAATCTTCTTTACACGCCTTCCTGGAAACTCATCTGTGATAGGAGCTTTCGAGTTTAGGTAGAAAACTCTAGGCACATTGATGGGAATCTTGAACATGATACCATCAGCAACAACCCATGCAAAAAAACGGCCAGGCAATGTACTTGGAGCAAGCTGGATTATCTGATGCGGAACATATATATGAACTCGTCAATTGTCAATAAATATAACTACAAATACTACAGAAAATAATAAATTTTGAAAATTTACATGCCTGCCAATGTGATCTAAAGAGGGACAATTCTTGTTTCTGGAAAAATGTAGACCGATTCCTACCATTGCCATGTAACTGACTGACATTTCTTGCAGAAAACAAATTATTACTGGGACCCTCGGAAGAGGCTGCAGCACCCAACCTGATAGAAGCAGAAGCAAATATGAGCATTGATTGTCCATCAGTACTTAGTTTACTCAGCTTAGTCTCAATTGCATTAGTGGCTCCAGCATAACAGTAGATGAGTTCAAATAACATAAGTTGTCTATTTAACCCATACAAAACATGGATGGTCCATTGCTTAAAAAGACATATTAAAATTTGTTTTCAATGACATCTGGAACACTGGAACCTGGTGCAGCTATCATAGCGCCACAGTAAGAGTTCAACTACTTTATATGATGTCTTGATCTCATAGGCAGGTAAAAAAAAATGGCCAGCAGGACTGCTTAGGCCAGTATCGCTTGACTCAGCATATGAGCTTACAAGCTGAAGCTGAGGAACAGGGAGACACTCAATTGCTAAATTAATTCATCAATAAACTAAAGTACACCGCCCACATAGGAGCGCCACACTGTGTACACTGAATTCAGTCGGTAACAGTTGTAGTCTCAAGGCAAAACTAGATGAGTAGATGTTGGCAATTGGCACCCATTTTATGCATTTGCCAAGCAGCCAAGGTTCATTCTCTTGCATAAATTGGTACATAAGTGTTAAATGTGGGTTATTATTGGTGATGGGCAACCTTAACCCATCAAAGGATGTATCTTTGGAACTTGGTTTGCAGATAAGCATGGAACTCAAGATAATTCATGGCAAGATCTCAAAAAAATTCGAAGCGCGGAACTCAGACCAGTGTAATCTGGCGTCCACGGGCGCCGCTGTTGGGACTGGCACTGCAGCGGACCCGCCATCCTCAGACAGGACGTAAACATGCCAGTTTTGGAGGTTTGACTGAGTTCAGCACCCATCTGGTTCGTAGCTGCACTTTTGGCGAGATCCCTTTTCTACGATGTGTTCGACGCGTCCAAGACTTAGAAAAGTATGGCAAGATTTCCTTAGGCTAGAAAAAGTATGGCTCTGATTTCAGTAACCTAACCATAGGCAAGTTTGGCAAAAAAAGAAAAATGCTGGAAACTTTGGCAGCCTTAGTATATGAACCAAGCATCATGCTCTTTGAAATGAATCTGCCTGGAGTGAAATGTAGAATTTGAATGTGGGAGAGAACAATTAGAAGACATCTAGGAGGACGAGGAAGAGTCAGAGACAAAACCCAGCCAGGAAAGTCTCTGCCACCCAAAGGGACCAGACCCATCTCTCAACTATGAAAGGGGATGTGTCCCATTGGTTTTGTGCATCCAATCCCATGAGTTCTGATTTTGAAACTTGTCTTATTTTAGTTGATAGGGCAGCAGAAATCTGCTAGGTAGACCTTAGCTTTACATTATATGATGATGACAATACAGCCCTTCATATTGCTCTAGTTGACTAAGTTTAACTTCTACCTTGCCTCTTCTTTCTTGTTGATCATCTAGTATACAGGAAATGTTTTCTTTATATTAAAAGCATTTCTATCTAAATAGCAGGTCCCTTTAAATCGTAGTGATTAGGTCGATTTTGTGAATCCTTGTGTTTTAGTTTCTTTCTTGGTTTTGATTGCGCACAGATTCAATACATCCTTACGATCAAGGGTCATCACAGCATCTAGTGGTTGCCACCGCAGCAATATTTATTAACATCAAACAGAAGGGCTCGGATCTACCAGGCAAAAAATATTTAACTGTGTGTATAGTTTAGTTGTGTATCATTACCTTCGACGTTTCTTCTGTTCGCGGACATATTTCCATTTTCTCTTCCTGGCCTCAAGCCATCCTTGATAATCAGTACTTCTATCAACTCTTTCATCAGCAGAGTCATCTCGGAGTGGTTCATTTGACCTGATTACAGATTTTTGCTGGTTTTTGCAATGACCCAAACTAGCTTTTGCTGATGGTGACCCATTTGGATGATTTTCTTTGCCGATGTTAAAACCATGGGATGCAGTAGCTTTTCTCAAACCTTTGTCTGATGTTAATAAATCCTCTATGTCTCCAGTTCCATTCAAGTTATGCATCCCCATGTCTTTATTCAAGGGACTGAACATATCACGTAGTTTGCGCTGGCGAAATCGATCATCCTTCTCTCTGACCTTTTTATGCAACCAATCAGGATGAAGAACTCGGGGAACAGGATTTGAAATCTGTAGAGCTGAATATCTCAGAAAATGGTGCATAATAATTAACAGGAACAAGAAAGGGTTATATATTACCTTTTGCATCGCTGCAGGAATAGTTATGATCTTCTGAATAGCCGAGCTTAGGCGCTGCTTGTAGTAAGACCAATCAAGGATAAATCGGATGTTTGCTTCCGTGGAGACTTTGCACCATTTTCTTAAATAGAACTTTGCAACCTCTGTCAAATACGAGGATAGCAAGAGAATGTAAGTAAGTTGAATAGTTTGGGGATACAAAAGCAGCGATTTGCATGAAAAGTATTACCAGCATCTGTCTCAAAAATAGCCACCGGAACAGCACGCTCGCTCACTGGGGTGCCCTACATGATTTGGGAAAGACAATAACCATAAACAAATTAATACAACAGTTCAATCCACTTAAAATTATAGGAGCAAACTATTGTCATCAAATGAATGAGGGTTTTTTGTCCAGATGCTGAAAGGGTAACATAATTTATTGCCAAATATAAATATTAATAAGTTATAGGGTAAAAATCTTAACACTGCAGTACTTACTTGTGGCTCTCGGGCAACTATATATTGGCAGTGCAGTCCTTTGTCTTTAACCATTGAATCTCCAAGGAATTCTGCAAGTCTTTTTGCTGTAGTTACAGCACATGACTTCTGTTCTCCATAGTCAACAAGGGACTTACTCATTGTGCTTGACTCCGATATGAACCCAAGCAACTCGCTGTCAGAAATATCAATTCCTTGATTCTGCAATAGACAAATATTGTTAGATAATACTTTATGGGTTTAACAATGCAAGTGAGTAGGTTAGACAAATAGGATACGATTGTGAATTTTGCAACCCACTTACGTCCAGTAGATCTAACCAGCAGTTAGCAACAGAGGCAACAGCTGCATAGCACTCCTCTAAAGTAGAGCCATGGAGAAATTTATCAAATACCTCCGCCTACAAATAAAAACATAAATCAAAGAAAATATATTAGCCATATACTAACTGATGTAGTAGTCCCTGTATTCCTGTTTAGGATGCATAAATTAGTAACTGATGCAGAACTGGAGCATGTACCTGAAAAACTTTGATGAGCTTCAGCTCACCTCGACGCTTAATCTCAAAGCCTTTAAGTTCTGCCAGGGTGCCATCTTCATTGAAGACAGCATACCTCTTCTTTATCAGAATCCCTTCCTCTTTAGAGGCAGGTAGAATCATGGCCTGTAATTTTAGCATGCATTGTGACATGCAAATAAAAGTTACGATCAATTTTGGGATTAGACAAACTAACTTGGATCTTGCATGAGTAGAAGGAAAGTGGTCCTAATAAATCACTTCACCTTGTATGGTCCATCTACCTCAAATTCGATGGAGCATTCACTATTTGTTGTGTATAGCTTGCTTACAGGATCTTTCAATGTCTAACAGGACAAGACAGGAACAGAGCAAGTATTATTCCAGTTGTTAGAAAGAAGAATATCAACAATGGATGAACCTAATAATTTAAAACATAACTTGCAGAAGAACAACTCTTACTTGATATTGATCATTGGTGTTGTTTCTTGCAACATCAACATTAAGCATAACACATGGATAACATATTGTGAGCTTCTTCTCAGCTCTGCAATATCATCAACTAGTGTTAGCATACTAAATTGAGTGTTCATGGGAGCGTCAGTTCATAGTAAACTGGGTAAACGGATTATTTTCCTGGATAGAACAGTTACTCGTTTTATACTACCTTAAATCCAAAATAAAGGTAGCTATGAATATGATTCACATGAACTTAAGAACTGAACATTCTTCAATTTTGGTCACTCACATACTAAGGCGCATAAAATAACAAGAATGGACTCTCAAGCAAAATCATAAAAAAAAAGGGGTACCCGGTGCTGAAAGCTCCCACACAAGGTGGGGTCTGGGGAAGGGAATTTCTAGACAGCCTTACCCTTGCATAATACTTCTGCAAGGAGGCTGGTTCAAACCCAGGACCTACAGGCCAAGTGGAGAGACTCTACCAGTGCCACAAGTGGAGAGATTCTACCACAAGAATGGACTCTCAAGCAAAATCATAGTATCACATTTTTATAATTTTACTACAGTGTTATGATCAGAATAAGTAGTTGAACTAGTGTCTTGGAGAATGCGCAAAAAAAAATGCACTAATGACAATTCTACATACGGTATCTTGCCACTAACTTGTGCCTTACTCATTGTTCGAATCACAACAGCAGCTTTTCATATGGAAAAGAGAAGAGACTAGTGATAATCAGGCAAGCACGATACTCAGCAGAGACAAATACTTCCATTGAAATACAACAAATAGAAGTGTCCTCACTTTGTCTTGAAAGTAAAATTCTCTGGGAAAGAACCAGGCAAAACACACCAAATGCCATCCGTGTCGAGTTCCAGTGGTCTTCCAATTTTGTCTACAAGTAATCGAGCATTTTGGATGATCTTTGCACCAGTATATGTTACAACACCAGCCATTTCCATAGAGTACCATCTTGCACCCCTAAATCAGAAAGTACATTCGCTATTACATATCTTCCTTTGTATTGAATAAACTAGTATTACATTTCCATGGAGTACAATACATGAAGGCAAAGGAAATACTGTCTGTATAAGTTACACTTACTTGCGCATAACATACCCATAAAAGGAATTTAATATGCACTTGTGAGCAAGTTGCAAAGAATCATATAGCACAACCATGTCCTGCAAAAGTAAAGCAGACATGCACTAAGAAGAAGCTCAAAATGACCGAAAACATAATAGGCACCTAAATAGGCATCACTGAACCTGTGCTTCCTGAATTTTGATAGAATTTCCACTGGCTTTTGCTTCTGACAGTTTTCCTTTCCATGTTTTATTCAGGCCCTTGTATTCGTACCTTCTATCACGAAAGCTGCAGCACCAAAAGAAGGGGAGATTTTAGAGCAACTCCACGAAAAACATTAGCAGAACAATAGTATGAAATCAACAAGAAAGTGCAGTTTTCTTCATCAGAAATTATCATGTGAGATCAATCCAAGACCAAGTTACTATATAGTATACCATCAACTTTTTTTGAAAGCTAGTAACACACCAACTTTAGGGTTATAATGAACATCTGACAAACCTTCGCACTGTATCTACGTAGAAAGAATTCTCACGCATGCATATTCCAGCTTCTCTAACTTCTGTAATTGGTTTGTCAACTACTCTTTTGTACGCCTGCATTGTGCCATAAGTATAGTCAGCGAAGGCCCACCAAAAGGGTTAATCCATGAATTCAAATATATTACCTTCTGGCAGTACTTCTTCAAACGATCCTTCAGCTTTAGTAAATGCTCTGGTTTTGAGAGGTCAAGGAAAGGCTTTGAAGATGTAACCCCACCAGTTTGAATCATCTCTGACTCAATTTGCCTCTTTATATGATGATAGTCACTAGAAAATAGAATAACATTAGAACGGAAAGTCAACATATTCATGCAAGTTTGTAAAGCTTACCTCTTTTTTGCCGTGTAGGTTTCTCCTCGCCAGACCCATTCGAGCGTTCTAAGGCAATTCTTTCCAGGGCGATTGAAATCACATGCTGTGCAGTCCACGTCTGTAACTATGGATGGTGGCTGCCATCAACAAGTGAGGAAAAAAGCTTAATTTGGTTGCTGGGTTATAATCATGCAAATGTGACACTACAAGCGATGTGACAAAGCTGAATGTTTCTGGTGATATCTTTCATGGTATAGGGTGATTGGCATATCTCATCGATGTGTAGCACTGTCATCAGCAGACATAATATAAACCCCCACCTAGGTAATAAGGGACAGACCCAGTGCTAGAAGCTCCCCACCAGGTGGGATCTGGAGAAGGATTATACGAGGCAAGCCTTGCACATGCACACTGCAATGCAGAGAGGCTGCGTCAAATCCAGGACCCCTTGGCACAAGCGGGGAGTACTTCACCACTGCGCCAGGCCTGTCCTTCATACCTCCGCCTAGGTGCCTGCTGAAAGATGCATCTAATATCTTACATCACCCGCCATTCCATTATGACCATAACAGCTAAACTTTTAGTTAACTGGTTTGTTCATGGAACTATGGTACGGCAGCAAGAAATCCTAAGCTATCCAGCACCCCTTGTGCTGATTTGACACAATGGACCTGTGAGACTTGACATGAGTGGCAGTATTAGAGTATGAGTGAACTGCTTACCTCCCCCTAAAGACACGTGAACTGAGAACATAATCACTCACTCTGACCAAGTTCTGGTGGCAGTGACAGCAGCGCTGCTGCTTGCTCAGTTTTGCCATAGTTCAACTTAGTTGGTTCCGTCACTTTTTTGCTCTTTGCCTTTTTTTGCTTTCTTGTTTAAGTTGGTTGGGTTTGTACTTCACGTCTTCTCGGCATTCTTCTTTGAAGAAACAAAGACACACTTGATGCGTATTTGAGAAAAAGATTTGGGGTGAAAACATCTAGTGCTAAACACGCCAAACAAAATTTTGTTAATGCAACAGTCCAGATTTCCCATCCAACCTTCATATTTTCTATAACTCTCAGCATGATGCTTAAGAAAACAGTACCCAAAGAGATTCTGCATCTCAGCCGGATAATCTTCACAAAATCACCATACCACCAGAACGCCAGAAAAGTAAGTTCAGCTATCGCTTAACATGATAAAACCTTATCACTCATGGAATTATCAATACCAGCAATACAGCATTCGAATACTTCATTAAAGTATAGAAAATTACCTGGAGCCTATTTGTCAAAATGATATTTGGATACATTGCAGCAACATCCAGATGATATATAAGAGGGCATTCTTCACGAGTTGGGTGGTCTCGCAATGAAACAAGCTGTGAATTTGACATGACAACAAAGGTCAATCAAGCATGGAGCTGACAAGTTATAACATTTTATCGATGCCAGTTATGTAGATATTATGTTCAGCGAGATCTTTCTATAAGAAAATAATGAATATCCTTGATATATTAACAACTGGTATTTATAGTATGCTCTGACAGCACAGCACAGTGAGCTAACAAGTCTGCTTCGTTTGGTGCCTAAGCTTTCCAAGCCGAATTTTGGCAATCTAAGAAAAATTAGCCTTCACTATGTTTGGTCCCATGTTTCTCCTCACATTGGCTTGCTCCAGTTTTGGACCCATTCGGCTAGCTCCGGTTCTGGGTTGGAAACTTATTTACTAAACCAATAAGGCCCAAGCCACCCAACATTTGCAAAATCAAACCTCAAACGGTAAATAAGTATCTTGGTAATCAAATAAAGAATGAGCTAAAATGGTTGAATAAATTTGCTTCAACAGTCAAACTTTTCATGTTTCAGTGTAACCAACTATGGGAATTGGCACTATGCTTCAGTTTGTCACATGGTCTTAAAGAGGCTGAACAGAGAGTGAAGATCAAAGAGCACAGCAGGACAGGACACGATACCTTTTGCTTTATGGCATCCTTGACTTCATCATAATTTGTGACAGAATCAATATCCAATTTTCCTTCCACAGCAATGGCATATTGCAGATCACGGTCAAGGTTTTCAATTAGTTGCTGAAAGAACAAATATGCATTGAGTTAATACACTGAACGTATGCATACAAATTCTTGTATGAAACCACATCAATGTCCAACAAATTAATAATCCAACCAGGTACAAAAAAGCTCAGGAACATTTTCACTAAATTAAATAACATTTCCAGAATATTATAACTCAACTTACCTCAAATGCTGAGGGTTCCAGCTGAAATTTTGTAGGAAGATCAGATCTAAATACACCAGTTTCAAGACACTCAACATGACCACCGATGTATGTTTCGCTTTCTACTAGACGGTTATTGTAAAACTTCTCCAGGTCAGCTTGGTGCTTGTTCGGACAAATGATATTAGCCTGGAATGCCTATACATCAGAAGAAACTGATTTTCAGCAAGCATCACAAAATCAGAAACAGTTGAGGAAGTGGTGCTCCTATATTGTCGCGACTTGGGAGTCCCAAGTGCTTGGAGTGGGTTCAAATCCTGGGCCAATAAAGAGGGGGGGGGGGGGGGGGGGGGGAAACTCATACGAAAAGATGTTCAAAACGTGGTATCTAATTAATTTAATCTTGTTAAACAACAGGCAAGTTTTATGTGTCATACTCCTATATAGTTGCCCACAGACCAAAAAGGACTATCTTTTGACTCGAATAATAACAACAGTAGAGAAAACATGGCAACAAAGTTTATTCAACACACCTGGACCATTAGCAGCATCTCACATAGTGTCCCACTTCCTTTCCGCAACACCTCATCAGGTGACATAGGTATTATGGTCGCAAGGGAGAAGATAAACGGATGGACATAAGTCATGTATAAGTAGTATGTGGCAACAGCATCTGATACAGAATAAGAAGCCATTGTCTGAAAATGAGACAATGCAATGTAAAATGAGTAGCAGTGTCATTTCAGGTCAAGTGGTGACAAGTACATTTTAAACAACAATATAGACAAGCAGCAGTATTCACAGGTTAGTTTTCATGTAACCATTTGCACTTCAGCTACTTCTCAATGACAAAAGTTACCCCATCACCAAGACAGGTAGCCTAGAGATACCTGTGGCTGCTCCATTGCAAAGCGAACCATATCTTCTGGATTGACCTCCAGAGGATCATAACCAAGCTTGGCTTTTGTAACAGCCTGTAAATGTCAAAATGGAAGGAAAGTCACTATATAAATGCAAAAGCAACATATTTCGAATAAGAAAGATAACAGGCAAATAAAGCCATCTACAACGGCAACAGTTCGGATTTTGCTAGCTACGTGGATATCATCCAGTGGGGCACGGGTGAGAGCACCAGCCAGAGATAACGGACTCCAGACGATTCTACCAGACATTGTTCAGTTTCTGTTCTGTAGCATGTAGTCAGCCTTCCATACATAACTTTCTTCTTATCAATGCAACAAGATGCAAGGGTTTTTGCGTTTTCTCAGAAAATAGAAAATAATGCAAGAAAAATTCAGGCAATAAAAAAAGGTTAAATGACTGACGCTAACCTTTTAATGCTAATTCAATACCCAAACTTCAAATTTTCATAGCATTTTCAAAACTCAAGTTTGACAAATCATTTAGTACCAAAAGCATAGAGATCTTGAATTTAGAGTATTTTTCTTTCAGTAAGTAAAGTATCACCTTTAGACCTTGGCTTCCCTGTGGAAGGTAACTGTCTCGCTTCACCCAGGCAAAACAGTCAAGATGACAGGAAAATTTAGCTCGGCATTCACCTTGATTACTGTCGCATTGGAAACCGATCTCCTGTAAGAACAAAATAGGAAACACAAAAATGAAAAACACAGTTTTCCATTCCAACAATTTTCCTCAAAATCTAGACAAAGGATAAATTATAAAACATATGTACTACAGAGGGAGTACATAATTTCCCTCTGTAAACTAATATAAGATCGTTTAGATCACTACGAGTACACAATATTCCTTGAAACGTTACGGAAGACACTACCATGCTACTAACACTATCCCAGTCTTGTGAACTTTCCCATTTAGCTGCAGAAGTGCATATGACTTTTTACAGATAACTTTATTTGCATGCAACTGTTTGGCCAAGATTGTGAGCATTCTACTACATAATTTATCATATCATATGCTACATGAGTCATACCAAAAGCAACAATTGTCTGCTAAATTAAGGAGAAATTATCAGCATAGAGATACCTCATTCATTTTTATCCCATGGTGGGCAGCTCTCTTCTCCAAAAACGGCCAGTCAAAAAAGTCACCGTTGTACGTAACATAAATACCAGGTTTAACCTCTTGCATGTGAGAAAACCAAGCTTTAAGTAGACCCACCTACAAATATAAAATATGAAGAAAAAAATGAACAAATTAGCTACCATGATGAAAAATGCATATGCCACTGGACATAATATGCAAAAGTTCATACCTCGTCTGCGACATTCTTAACTCTAAAATGTCCCTCAAATTCTGGTTTAGGTGTGTATTCCAAATCTTCAATATCTTCCCCTACACACTACAAATAAAATAATATGTTATGCAAAACCTATTTTAAGGGAGAAAAAACATATGGTTCTTGCAAGCACAATCAAGAACAGTAGGTTCAGCTAAGTTAATGATCTAACTGTTATATGTATGTAGAAGTTGATTCTTAAGTATGCATCTGGTGGTTAATGCACATGACAGCTTCTTGGATTCCCCTTGGCAATTGCCATCTTTTTTAACATGGAAATAACGTTTTTGTAAAGATTTTTTTCCCAGAGGAAGGAGAACTGGAGAATTGCATGTTGCTTCAAACGAACAGAAAGTAAACGGCATACAGACATGCCAGGTAACTGATGATGTCCAAGACTAGGCAATAAATTGAACACAATAAACTGGACAAGTGATAAATAACTATAGCACAAACAAGACAATTCGCACCTCTCGGTTGATTATCAAGTACCCTTGCCCATCAATCATGTAGGAGATCATCATTACACTGTCGTATTCAGCATCTGGAAACTTCAAGGGAAGCTTTGTGGTCTCAATATCAAATGCACATACATGAACTTCTGCACGCTGAAGCAGATCTTCCCTTCTCTGAAGCAAAACATCAGAACCAGATACACCAACATTATACCACTGTCCAGATCTCACATCTGCGAAGAGGTTCAATGCAGAATAAATAGTGTCAGTTCCTCGGTGTTATATTAGCACATGCTTAAAAAACAAGACTTGCAAACTTTAGCCTCACCGTTATCTATAGCGAAACGAACGTGATAGGGAACATCGTATTCACGCAAATCGATGATGCAGTTTATGTAATCTTGTGGCCTTTCTACCCTGTTAGATCAAAAAACAATAGGTTAACAATAAATGCAAAATATGCACAATACATAAAAACATGGAAAGGATACACAGTAATATTAACCCCATAGAAACAAAACATAACTGGGGAACAGCAAAACAGGAGCCATTTAATGCAGAGTACCTTTTTACACCATAAATTGATTCAAATGCATCCACAGCATCTCTTTCTTCTTCATTCTTTTCAACAACATGCATTAGATCACTCCTCACACGCATTAATTGCTGCACGGTATCAAACTGAATCTTCAAATATTTTCTCTTCAAACCAGAAAGATGGTTTTTCTGCAACAGGAAGACGCAGAAAGACGGGGTGTTAAAATTGTCTGCTACATTCGGCCCAGCAAAATGTAGATGACAAAAAATTACACACGTGCATGCGAGCATTGGCACCTTTGTGGAGTCATAGTAGGGACAGTCAGCAGAAGTACAAAACAATAACAGGTAAACTTAACATATTGCAACTAGCTTGTCCATTGGTTCAATTTAAGTAAAACTACATAGCACTTAGCGTGTGAACCTCACTCTACTGTAACAAGCAACTAAGGTAAGAAAAAAGGACCCCAATGGAATCTGAACATAGAATCCAACTCATCACAATGATTGCATTTTCTGATGCATACAAAATGATATACTGAATTAAGTATGCACATTAAGGCACGTACAAGATCCAGATCCTCTTTTTCAATTATTTCTATATCAGCAATTTCCCCTTCATAACGTCGCCTGAGATACGCCTCAACTTCCAACTCCGTCTTCTCCTGAACATTTCAATTCACAAAAATAGAATATCAGCCAAGGAACAGACTCACCAGGAAAGTTCACAGAAAAATTGTGAGTGTTACATCTATATAAATACTTTGATGGGATAAGAGAACAGATCCCTCAGAAAACCTTAAGCTCACCTTAGTTGCAGCATAAAAATAAGGTGGGAATTTGTACTTCACTTTAAATGTAGAACCATCCTGCAAGAAAGCGTAAACAATTAGACATGGCAGGTCAAACAGTGTTTTTTTTTTGCGAGATGGTCAAACAGTACTACTGCAGTTGCATTTTGTTTACCTGGGACACAAAGTACAGGTCAACACAGCTGTAGATTTTCCCTGTATCCTCGTCCTCCCATGATGACTGCAGGTGTTATTGCAGTGTAAGAAATCACATAAGAAAGCCACTCATCTCATTAGATTTAGCAAATTGTAAGCCAGTGGCTCTTGACCTTCAACTAAGCGTCTCCGAGTAGGTTCTACCATGTGTTTGATTCGTTCACAATATAGATGGGCCTGTATTAGGCAAATCATTTTATTCGAGATGGATGGACATTTTTGGCGTTTTTCCAGGTCCTACTCTATATGGCAGCAGCATTATCTTGCTTTTCAGAGATTGTATCAGTAAATTCACTTGTATATGCACAAATTTTTGCTGTTGAAAAAAAAGTTGCTCATTCTTGTGGAACCATGGAGATTCTGCAGCTTCAAGTAATTTCGTTGTTACTTTAAGTTGCAGTCGGAGACAACGTTTCACTATACCGACAATAGCAGCAGATTCACCACCCAACACTATGGATTTGAAGTGCAAAAAATTAGATAATGGAAGCAAACAATTCCTTCCGTGATCTCACACTCTGCATTACCTGGGTGGTCTAAACACCCTACTGATCTGTCAATTTCTCAAGCGATTGCGCTTGAAATGAGAAGCATTTCACAGCCTCTGCAGAATTCAGCTGCTAGTTCCACAATACAGTCGACGCGAAATTGAAGCTAGAGCAGCGAGATCGAGAGGGAACTCACGGGGGAGAAGGTGAGGAGCCAGCCAAGCCGGCGGTCGCCTTGGGTGTAGGGCGCGAAGCCAAGCCGGCCCTCGAGGAGCTCCTCCGCACCCAGCCGTATCCGCTGCTCCTTTGCCGCCGAAGATCCAGACCTCCGACCGCCCCAGCTGCCGCCGCCGCCGCCGCCACCTCCACCTCCTCCGGCCGACGGTCTCCGTCGCCGGCCATCACCACCGCTCATACTCGGCTGCCCTCAGTAAGCTGGGGAGAGGGGGGGGGGGGTCGTCGCCGGCCGGGATGGAGCTTCTTGAGTGGCGGAGGGAACGGGCTGGACCAGGGGCGCCAGCGAACGGCGAGACGCGCTGTGGCGGCGGAGGGACGGGGATTGGAGCGAACCGCGCGATGGGGTTTGCGACGTGAGTTTTTTTTTTCTTTTTCTTCTTTTTTTTGGAGGAGGCGCGTATTTGGCCGCGCTGCCGTTTTGGTTTTTGGCGCGCTCCTTTTCCTTTTTCCCGCTTCCTACCGGTGCACGTGCAACCTCTTCCCCTTGGCCTTGGCCCAGCAGATTTTCCTTCAAAGAAGTTAAGGAGGCGTTTAGTAGCCTCATTCTCCTCGACCAGCCCGTTTGTACAAATTTGTCATGTTCGGATGTTTGTGTCTGGTGTTTCGCCTGCATAGCACAAATCTTAAAGATGGGTTTGGTTACTCGCATGAATTTGAGAACTTTGCATTTGAGACCCAGTAGAGCCTGATCGAGGGTATGCATGCTCTGGGCCACTGAGCATTTGAATGTCTGATGTTTAGTTGCTCGCATATGTGCTTTAGAGGTGAGCACATGCAAATCACAGTTATTTGGTTGTGTACACATCTGCTAATGTGTTCTCCCCTTTTGAATGTGATGGACTTACCATCACACTACACAGCAGCACGTAACACATCAATAAAAGAGCAGACATAAGCAGCAAATTCAAAAATAAGCAGCAAGCACACAGCAAAATCAGAACTAACATTACTAATCACGACATTAACTTAATAGGAGGAGTTTTAAAGCCAACAAGAGCATCACATGCCCCTGCACAAACTTGGGGTGTTGTTCCTGACCAAAAAATACAAGTTTAAACACCAACTATCGACGGTTTAACAGCTAACATGTTCACACAACTAGACAGACAAGAGGAATTTAGCGACCGATGACAAACAGCTCTTGGCAGACGAACTTGTTGCATCTGTATCTGGCAATGGTGGAGGTCTTGTCGTCGTAGATCTGCATTGTGACCCCGAGGTTGGAGAGCTTGAACACGAGGAGGTCGCCGGTGAAAGGATCGATATGGACCTAGAGGGGGGTGAATAGGTACAAATACAAATTTTAATTATTACTTAGCAATTTTAAGCTATAATGCGGAATATGAAGGTAAGCCTAACAATTGCAAAGATGATACAATGAGCTAAGCAAGGTGACCAAGTAGTACAAGAATATGAATAAGCAAGCACAATATGGAACAAGTAAAGTTAAAGAGACAAGTAACCACAAGTAGGTAGCTAGGGTTAGGAATAACCACAACTCCGAGAGACGAGGATGTATGCCGATGTTCACTTTCTTGGAGGGAAGCTACGCCACCGTTTAGAGAAGTGGATGTTACCACGAAGGCACACCAACGCCACGAAGGCTCACCCTATTCTCTCTTTAAGATATCACCACGAAGGTGATTCTCAACCACTAGTGGTAGACCTTGGGGTGGTCTCCAAACCCTCACAAACTTTCCGGGGGCAATCACAATGGTTTGATTCCTCACCGAAGGACTCCTACCGCCTAGGAATCTCCAACCTCCAAGAGTAACAAGATCAAGGGAACCACTCAAAACTTGCTCAATTCACAAATTCCTTTGGTTGAGAGGAGGAGAGAGGGACGATCTATCTTTTGATTGGAACAACACTCAAGAATCCTCACAAATGCTCTTGGGATCTAGGATTTGGTGAAAGCAGGAGAGAGTGAGAGAGAAAGGTGTTCTTGGAATCTTTTCACTGTGTTGGACAACCTTCACTCGAGGTGGAAGAAGGATATTTATAGTCATAGTGCAAAAGTGGCCGTTGGAGGTCACTTATGCTGCACAGACGCTGATGTCCCACAGGTACCGGACGTCTGGACATAAAAGTTGGACCGGACGTCCAACAGGCGTCGGTCGTCCGGCCATCAGAAAGTGCAGTGGTCTAGCGCAGCAGTAAGAGAGAAAAGAGCACAGGAAGCGGACGTCCGACGAACGTCAGCCGTCCGGTGAACGGTCGTCCGGAGCGAACGAAATTCCGTCAATTTTGGTTCTGTGAAGTGGCACCGGATGACCGGTCACCCACGGACGTCCGAAAGCCGGTCGTCCGGAAAGACCAGAAATCCGAGAATTTCTATTCTGTAACGAGCCACCGGACATCCGGAGAACGCCGGACAGCCGGAGGACAAGGAAGCGTCGGTCGTCCGAAAACCTACGGACGTCCGGACAAGGCAGAGACCAGACAACTAAGGAAGGAACTCCTCCAAGAGATTTTCCTAGATTTTGAGCAAGTCTTTTCGCGAGAACCAGCGATCCCCTCTTAATAGTGCGGGATCCCTATACTCAATAAAAGAAAACCGAGAATGAGCTAGAGCTTTGTATCTTGTTTCTCCATACTTTGAGTATCTTGATTATGTCCGTCATGATCCACACTATAATCTTTTTGGGAACTAACCTGAGATGCACTTGACAGAGGTGATTAGTTCCTTATATGTATGTTGTCAACAACATCAAAATATGATTAAGGGCATGATTGCACTTTCAATCTCCCCCTTTTTGGTAGTTGATGACAACATACATATAGCTCTCAAAATAAATATACTTATGAAGCTTATGAGAGATTTGGTACAGAGCTCCCCCTTATTGTATGCATAGTGAAACAGGATATGGGCAAGAGCTCACTTTTACTTGATAAAGAGCACATGATAAAGAGCACATGCAACAAGCCCAAAAAGTCATCATACAGATAATTCACGATAGAGCTTAAACATACATAGAAGGCATAATGGTTTGAACACATATAACATAACATAATGGTCCAACGAGCTCATCAACATAATGGTTCACCATACGATCAAACATACATAAATAGCAGAGTGGTTAACAAATCTATGATAATCTCCTCCCCCTTTGGCATCAAGTACCCAAAAGGGGAAGGCACCGAGATAACATCCACATAATCAGAGATCATCACTGTCATCGTCATCGCCATGAGTGCCACTGCCTCCTGCCTCGTCAAAGAAATCAGCCCATTCAGGGCCAGAAGGGAAACCAAAGTCGAAAGGAGGAGCCTCAGGAAGACGCTCATCCTCACTCACATCGGTGGCTCCGGAGTCTCTCAGACGAGCCTTCAAAGCATTCTTAGAGGAGACTATGCGAGTGACCACATCATGGTTTTGGGAACAGTGGAAGGAGAAGGCCTTCATCATGGCAGAATGGGCCTTCCCGAGAAAGTGAGCAATGCGACCGAAAGGCGCAGAGCCAGAGGGAGCAGAGCGAGACTGAGCAACAGACCGTCGAGCAGGGACAGAGGTGGATTTCTTGGGAGCCCAATCATCCACCATATGAGGTGAAATGACCCACCGCAGATGCACATGAGTCCGAGCAATGGGAAAAGGAGCTATACTCTCAATGAAAGCCTGAAGAAAAGGAGCATGAGGAAAAGCCCGCTTGTAATGAAGACTAGCAAGACGAATCTCATGCCACAGAAAGTGAGGAACATTGATCTTCCCGTTGGGATGCTCATAAAGATGAGACATGAGATCAATACAATACCCGTTACAGGACCCCTTGTCACCCATCTTGGGATAGATGGTGCGAATGACACACTGATAGATAATGAAGAAGGGAGATCGCCAAATAGATACCTGATTTAGATCCTTGCCCCTTTCCACTTCATCAAGCTCAGTAAGAGGTTTGAGGAGATAGCCACATGCCTCAATGTTTTTGGGCGCATGATTTGGGTTAGCCTTATGGATTTTAAACCCAGTGTCAGGAAACCCAAGAGCGGCGACAAACTGAGCATAGGAGCGGTGAGTTCGGTGTCAGAAGTCATCCAGGTGACGGTCTTGTCAGGACCAAAGAAACATGTGGCATAAAACTGATGAATGGCAGCATGATTGTAATCGTGATGAAAAGTGAACGGAGCAGCAAGGCCAGAGGACTCAATGAGTTCAATGGCACCCGGATATTTCACGGGGTGAGTATGGATATGCTCTAAATCGACATAGTGGTGAACAGACAGACCCTTAGGAACAATGACAGTGGTGAAAATGTCTACCTGAATGTTTGTACAAAAACGAGAATCCATCGAGTCATGCTCAACAGAGAATTGATCAACAACGCGACGAAATTTAAGGTAAGCATGTTTGGAGACTAGAGTGAAGTTCTTGATCTCGCGACCTAGAGACGGAGGAGGCTCAAAAGAAATGCGGAGAGCATCACCGTGAGGCTGATTCGGAGGTGGAGGAGGCATGTAGGAGGGCTTCCGTGTTCCAGGCTTTGGAACATTGATACGAACAGCGACATATTTCGCCCGTTCTTCGTATTCCATCTCCTCTTCATAGTCAGACCCTTCAGGAGAAGTGGTATCCTCATGGACAGGACGTTTCCCAGCCCGTTTTCGCGGACGGAGATGCTCTTGCGAGTCATCCGAGCCACCGTGTCATGATGCTGAAAAACGACAGGAACAGGGGAAATCACCACATGGAAACGATGTACTAAGGAAAGTTGAGTCCACAAGAACACGAATGGATCGGAAAAATTACCATGAGACGACGAGCCCCCGGTGTTTTTGTGGGCTGTGTGTTTGATTTTCGACATCTTTGAATGAACTACACCTTTTGAACAACCAAAATAGGGAGGGGAATCACAACAGGGCACGGAGACAATCAATGCGAGAAGGCAACTATGGGCAGAGGAAGATACCGGGCCGGATCGAAGTGAGAGAGAGGCAGATCGACGGAGAGCCCCTGAGGCGGCGCGACACCCTGGCGGCGGCGCGGCGGCGGATAGGGGCACGAGATGGGGACGGGAGAAGATAGGGCAACTGCCCGTTCAATCCCGTCCCGGGATTTTATAAGGGCCGCGAAATTTACCGGATGACCGACAGATATCGTGCGTCCGAAGACTGATGAATGCGTCAGGCAGGTCAGGCGACGGACGACCGGGTAGCTTCGGACGACCGATGCCTGGGGTAAAATGAGGGTTGGGGAACGAGTGCTACACGGCGACCGAACGACCGAACAACGTCGGACAACCGGTGTTCTGTGAGTCACCGGATGTCCGACAACTGTCGGAAATCCGGTGTCAAATGTGCAGAGGCAGCACTAAAAAAGAGTTCTAGATGAATCCTAGGAAGATAGGAGATGTATATATAGATATATATATTGTATATAAATAGATAGATATAGATGGAACCACATGATTTATAACTAGTCACACTTATGATGTTGAGTATATGAGATGCGACATTTAGAACACAAGGAACATGACCAAACGAAACAATTTTGACCCTAGATAAAATAAGTAAGTGATGTCTACTACGCAACCTTCTTCTTGTAGACTCGTGTTGGGCCTCCAAGCGTAGAGTTTTGTAGGACAGTAGCAAATTTCCCTCAAGTGGATGAGCTAAGGTTTATCAATCCGTGGGAGGCGTAGGATGAAGATGGTCTCTCTCAAACAACCCTGCAACCAAATAACAAAGAGTCTCTTATGTCCCCAACACACCCAATACAAATGGTAAATTGTATAGGTGCACTAGTTCGGCGAAGAGATGGTGATACAAGTGTAATATGGATGGTAGATATAGGTTTTGGTAATCTGAAAATATAAAAACAGCAAGGTAGCAAGTAGTAAAAGTGAGCGGAAACGGTATTGCAATGCTTGGAAACAAGGCCTAGGGTTCATACTTTCACTAGTGCAAGTTCTCTCAACAATGATAACATAATTGGATCATATAACAATCCCTCAACGTGCAACAAAGAATCACTCCAAAGTTTCTATCGGAGAACGTAGGACGAAAATGTGCATCAACCCCTATGCATAGATTACCCCAATGTCACCTCGGGAATCCGCTAGTTGAGTGCCAAAACATACATCAAGTGAATCAATAGAACATCCCATTGTCACCACAGATATCCCATCGCAAGACATACATCAAGTGTTCTCAAATCCAATACTCAATCCAACATAACGAAACCTCAAAGAGCAAGACTCAATTCATCACAACAAGAGATAGAGAGGGAAGAAACACCATATGATCCAACTATAATAACAAAGCTCGCGGTACATCAAGATCGTGCCAAATCAAGAACACGAGAGAGAAAGATCAAACACATAGCTACTGGTACATACCCTCAGCCCCGAGGGTGAACTACTCCCTCCTCGTCATGGAGACCGCCGGGATGATGAAGATGGCCACCGGTGATGGTTTCCCCCTCCGGCAGGGTGCCGGAACGGGCTCCCGATTGGTTTTTCGTGGCTACAGAGGCTTACGGCGGCGGAACTTCCGATCTAGGTTTATTTCTGGAGTTTTCTCTATTTATAGGAGTTTTTGGCGTCGGGGACAAGTGAAGGGGGTCCACGAGGTGGCGGCAAGGCAGGGGGGCGTGCCCTCCACCCTTGTGGTTGCCTCGGGACTCCTCTCTGGTATCTTTTCGCTCCAGTATTTCTTATATTTTCCAAAAATATTCTCCGTAAATTTTCAGCTTATTCTGAGAACTTTTATTTCTGCACAAAAAACGACACCACGGTAGTTCTGCTGAAAACAACGTTAGTCCAGGTTAGTTCTAATAAAATCATACCAAAACCATATCAAATTGTTGTAAACATGGCATGAATACTTCATAAATTATAGATACGTTGGAGGCGTATCAGCATCCCCAAGCTTAATTCCTGCTCATCCTCGAGTAGGTAAATGATAAAAGAAATAATTTATGAAGTGTGAATGCTAGCAAGTGCACAAGTTTGATCAATAATAATTTCAATCACCTTTTCTAGCATCATTATATATCATAAACAGTCGCTCATCTCATAAAACTTCTCATGATCAAGTAGCAAGCTATTCACATGTTAAAGCATAGACCATAAACTTTCTTGAAAACTAACAAACTAGGTTCTCAGTCATCAAACAATTGCAATTCATCTTATTTTCAGGAAGGGTCTATGTAAGAGCTTTGATTTAGCAAATCCCACATACTCAACTATCATATAGTCTTCCATGATTGCTACCACTCAAAGCATATTTTTAGAACAAATAGCATCCATTGAACACAGAGAAAGATAGGGGCTTAATGTTTCGCCTCCCAACTTATTTATCATATAGATAATTATCAACAATAATAATTCATGATCAAATATATTTGAATGGCCATATATGCTTAGATCTTTCCCCACCACATGATGCTTGCCAACTAAAGAATAGGTTGGAATAAGAAATTGACTCAACGAAAATAAAAGATAGGCCCTTCGCAGAGGGAAGCAGGGATTTGCAGAGGTGCCAGAGCTCGAAGCTTTTAAAACAGAGATGAATATAATTTTGAGAAGTATGCTTTCATTGTCAATGTAACAACCAAGAGTTCTCACTATCTTCCATGCTAGACACATTATAGGCGGTTCCCAAACAGAATGGTAAAGTTTTTACTCCCCCTCCACCAACAATCACACTCCACGGCTGATCTGAAACAACGGGTACCGTCCATACCAACAACAATCCTGGGGGAGTTTTGTTTGATGATTATATTTTGATTTGATTTCGAGCATGGAACTGGGCATCTTGATTACCAGCCACTTTCTCGTGAATGACAAGTGAATCAACACTCATCGTGAGAATAACCCACCTAGCATGGAAGATACTGACAGCCCCTAGTCGCTACATGAGCGATTCGGGCATACAAAACATATTATTATTTGAAGGTTTAGAGTTTGGCACATGCAAATTTACTTGGAACGGCAGGTAAATACCGCATATAGGTAGATATGATGGACACTCATGGAGGAAACTTGGTTCAAGGATTTTGGATGCATAAGCAGTATTCCCGCTTAGTACAGAAATTTTGGCTAGCAAAAGATTCTAAATAGCAAGCACCACATGTTGGAGGATCCATAACAATATAACTTCTATACAAATATACCCAAGCATAACTCATTACGTTGTCTTCCTTGTCCAACTTCAACTAATTTTCTCAAGTTTGAAAATAATTAATGGGGCTCACAATCATAGAAGATGTCCAAGATAGTATATTTATATGTGAAATCTCTCTTCCTTCAATATTCTTTCATGAATTGTTCAAGTGACCAATACTATGTTTGCTAACTTCCAATAAATTTACCACCTATACTTCTTATATGTGAAGTTATTACTCCCCATGGGATAAGCATATGAAACATGTATAATTTCAGATTTATGATATTCAATTCATTCAACCATTTACTCATAGGATATAAGTGAAGCACACGAGTAAATGACAAACTACTCCAAAAAGATATAAATGAAGATCAATGAGTAGTCAAATAATTAGGTAGCTATGTGAAGACTCTCTCTCATTTAAGAATTTCTGATCTTAAGTATTTTATTCAAACAGCAAGCAAAACAAAATAAAAATGACATTCCAAGGATAGCACATAGCATGTGAAGAAGCAAAAACTTAGGCTCAACCAAAACTGACCGATCGTTGTTGAAGAAGAAAGGTGGGATGCCAACCGGGGCATCCCCAAGCTTAGATGCTTGAGACTTTTTGAAATATTAACTAGGGATGCCTTGGGCATCCCCAAGCTTGAGCTTTTGTGTCTCCTTAATTCCTTTTATATCACGGTTTCCCTAAATCTTAAAAACTTCATCCACACAAAACTCAACAAGAACTCGTGAGATAAGTTAGTATAAATCAAATGCAAAACCTTATCATTCCTACTGTAGAAAATCACTAAAATTATAATTTGACATTGCATACTAAATGCCTCTGCATATTTAATACTCCTATCCTCAAATAGAATCATTAAACAAGCAAACATATGCAAACAATGCAAACATAACAGCAATCTGTCTAAACAGGACAGTCTGTAAAGAGTGCAATTGTACTCATACTTACCTAACTCCAAAAATTCTGAAAAATTACCACACTGTATAAAATTTGTTGTTACTCATTGTGTAAAAATTTCAAGATTTTATCACGTTCTGACTTTCCAGAATAATTCATACAACGATAGAAAACTTTCTGTTTTCAAAACAGCAACATATAGACTTGCAAAATAAGCATGGTAAAGGCATACTTGACACTTTTATTGAAATAAAAGATGAAAACATTAATATAAATAACAGAAAGAAAATCTTAATAAAATAAAATGACGCTCCAAGCAAAACTCATATCATGTGACGAATAAAAATATAGCTCCAAGTAAGGTTACCGATAATGTTGGAGACGAAAGAGGGGATGCCTTCCGGGGCATCCCCAAGCTTAGTTGCTTGTATCTTCATTGAATATTACCTTGGGGTGCCTTAGGCATCCCCAATCTTAGGGTTTTGTCACTCCTTATTCTTCTCATATCGATATCTCACCCAAAACTTGAAAACTTCAATCACACAAAACTTAACGGAACTTCGTGAGATGGGTTAGTATGATAAAACAAATCATTCACTTTGGTACTGTCAAGACAAGATTCAAAATTTTTCTCACATGATACCTACTGTACCCTATCATTTCCATAATTTATATTGAGCAATATAAGCCATAGAAACTAGAAAACAAGCAAACTATGCATCGAAAACAGAATCTGTCAAAAACAAAACAGTCTGTAAAGATCTGAATTAAGGTCATACTTTTGTAACTCCAAATATTCTGAAAAATTAGGACAACGTAGAAAATTTGTATAGCAATACTCTGTAAAAAATTCAGAGTTTTTACATGTTCCAGTAAAATATAGTAATTTCTGTACTGGATGCAAAAGTTTTAGTTTTTGCACAGAATCAAACCAACTATCAACCACACTATCCCAAAGGCTTTACTTGGCACTTTATTCAAACAAAAGCTATAAAACATGATTACTACAGTAGCCTAATCATGTGAACACACAAAAACAGTAGGGGTAAATATTGGGTTGTCTCCCAACAAGCGCTTTTCTTTAATGCCTTTTAGCTAGGCATGATGATTTCAATGATGCTCGCATAAAAGATAGGAATTGAAACATAATGGAAGCATCATGAAGAATATGACTAGCACATTTAAGTCTAACCCACTTCCTATGCATAGGGATTTTGTGAGCAAACAATTTATGGGAACAAGAGTCAACTAGCATAGGAAGGCAAAACAAGCATAACTTCAAGATTTTCAACACGTAGAGAGAAAACTTGATATTATTGCAATACCTACAAGCATATGTTCCCCCCTCATAGTAATTTTCAGTAGCATCATGAATGAATTCAATAATATAACTATCACATAAAGCATTCTTTTCATGATCCACAAGCATATAAATTTTATTACTCTCCATATAAGCAAATTTATTCTCATGAATAGTGGGAGCAAACTCAACAAAATAACTACCATGTGAGGCATAATCCAATTGAAAATTAAAATCATGATGACAAGTTTCATGGTTATCATTATTCTTTATAGCATACATGTCATCACAATAATCATCATAGATAGCAACTTTGTTCTCATAATCAATTGGAACCTCTTCCAAAATAGTGGATTCATCACTAAATAAAGTCATGACCTCTCCAAATCCACTTTTATCAATATTGTGAAAAGATTCAACACCCTCCAAAATAGTGGGATCAATGCTACCTAGAGTTGACACTCTTCCAAACCCACTTTCATCAATGTAATCATCATAAATAGGAGGCATGCTATCATCATAATAAATATTCTCATCAAAACATGGGGGACTAAAAATATCATCTTCATCAAACATAGCATCCCCAAGCTTATGGCTTTGCATATCATTAGCATCATGGATATTCAAAGAATTCATACTAACAACATTGCAATCATGCTCGTCATTCAAAGATTTTATGCCAAACAATTTATATACTTCTTCTTCTAACACTTGAGCACAATTTTCCGAACCATCATTTTCAAGAAAGATATTATAAAGACGAATAATATGAGGCAACCTCAATTCCATTTTTTTGGTAGTTTTCTTTTATGAACCAAACTAGTGATAAAACAAGAAACTAAAAGATTCGATTGCAAGATCTAAAGATATACCTTCAAGCACTCACCTCCCCGGCAACGGCGCCAGAAAAGAGCTTCGTTGACGGGATGTGAGTGCCGCTTACCTAGCCTCCCCGGCAACGGCGTCAGAAAAGAGCTTGATGTCTACTACGCAACCTTCTTCTTGTAGACTCGTGTTGGGCCTCCAGGCGCAGAGTTTTGTAGAACAGTAGCAATTTTCCCTCAAGTGGATGAGCTAAGGTTTATCAATCCGTGGGAGGCGTAGGATGAAGTTGGTCTCTCTCAAACAACCCTGCAACCAAATAACAAAGAGTCTCTTGTGTCCCCAACACACCCAATACAATGGTAAATTGTATAGGTGCACTAGTTCGGCTAAGAGATGGTGATACAAGTGTAATATGGATGGTAGATATAGGTTTTTGTAATCTGAAAATATAAAAACAGCAAGGTAGCAAGTAGTAAAAGTGAGCGGAAACGGTATTGCAATGCTTGGAAACAAGGCCTAGGGTTCATACTTTCACTAGTGCAAGTTCTCTCAACAATGATAACATAATTGGATCATATAACAATCCCTCAACGTGCAACAAAGAATCACTCCAAAGTTTCTATCGAAGAACGTAGAACGAAAACATGCATCAACCCCTATGCATAGATTACCCCAATGTCACCTCGGGAATCCGCGAGTTGAGTGCCAAAACATACATCAAGTGAATCAATAGAACATCCCATTGTCACCACAGATATCCCATCGCAAGACATACATCAAGTGTTCTCAAATCCAATACTCAATCCAACATAACGAAACCTCAAAGAGCAAGACTCAATTCATCACAACAAGAGATAGAGAGGTAAGAAACACCATATGATCCAACTATAATAACAAAGCTCGCGGTACATCAAGATCGTGCCAAATCAAGAACACGAGAGAGAAAGATCAAACACATAGCTACTGGTACATACCCTCAGCCTCGAGGGTGAACTACTCCCTCCTCATCATGGAGACCACCGGGATGATGAAGATGGCCACCAGTGATGGTTTCCCCCTCCGGCAGGGTGCCGGAACGGGCTCCCGATTGGTTTTTCGTGGCTACAGAGGCTTACGGCGGCGGAACTTCCAATCTAGGTTTATTTCTGGAGTTTTCTCTATTTATAGGAGTTTTTGGCGTCGGGGACAAGTCAAGGGGGTCCATGAGGCGGTGATAACCCACAAGTATAGGGGATCGCAACAGTTTTCGAGGGTAGAGTATTCAACTCAACTTTATTGATTCGACACAAGGGGAGCCAAAGAATATTTGCAAGTATTAGCAGCTGAGTTGTCAATTCAACCACACCTGGAGATTAATTATCTGCAGCAAAGTGATCAGTAGCAAAGTAGTATGATAGTTTTGATAGTAGTAGCAGCAGCAATAGTAACGGTAACAGTGGTAGCAGTGATTTTGTAGCAAGTGCAATAGTAACAACAGCGGTAGTAACTTAGCAAAAATAATATGTAGGAAAATCGTAGGCATTGGATCAACAATTTGTTGGATGATATTCATCATGTGACAGTCATAACCTAGGGCGATACGGCACTAGCTCTAGTTCATAAATATAATGTAGGCATGTATTCCGTAAATAGTCATACGTGCTTATGGAAAGAACTTGCATGACATCTTTTGTCCTACCCTCCCGTGGCAGCGGGGTCCATATTGGAAACTAAGGGATATTAAGGCCTCCTTTTAATAGAGAACCGGAACAAAGCATTAACACACGGTGAATACATGAACTCCTCAAACTACGGTCATCACCGGGAGTGGTCCCGACTATTGTCACTCCGGGGTTGCCGGATCATAACACGTAGTAGGTGACTATAACTTGCAAGATCGGATCTAGGACATGGATATAATGGTGATAACATAAACGGTTCAGATCTGAAATCATGGCACCCGGACCCAAAGTGACAAGCATTAAGCATGGCAAAGTCATAGCAACATCAATCTCATAACATAATGGATACTAGGGATCAAGCCCTAACAAAACTAACTCGATTACATGATGAATCTCATCCAACTCCTCACCAACCAGCGAGCCTATGAAGGAATTACTCACTCCCGGTGGGGAGCATCATGGAATTGGCGATGGAGAAGGGTTGGTGATGACGAAGATAGAAGATCCCCCTCTCCGGAGCCCCAAACGGACTCCAGATCTGGCCTCCCGATGAAGAACAGGAGGTGGCGGCGGCTCCGTCTCGTGAAACACGATAATTCTTTCTTCCTAATTTTTTTTCTGGAAAAATAGGATTTTACAGCGTCGGTTTCAGGGTCTGCGGGGCCACCAGGTGGGGACAACCCACCTGGGCGTGCCTAGAGGGGGTGGCACGCCCTGGTGGGTTGTGCCCACCCAGGTGCCCCCCTCCGGTGGTTCTTGGCTCCAGAAATTATCTTTTATTGTATAAAAAATCCTCGCAAAGTTTCGTTCCATTCCGAGAACTTTTATTTCTGCACAAAAACAACACCATGGTAGTTCTGCTGAAAACAGCGTCAGTCCGGGTTAGTTTCATTCAAATCATGCAAATTAGAGTCCAAAACAAGAGGAAAAGCGTTAGGAAAAGTAGATATGACGGAGACGTATCAACTCCCCCAAGCTTAAACCTTTGCTTGTCCTCAAGCAATTCAGTTGATAAACTGAAAGTGAAAAAGAAAAACTTTTACGAACTCTTTTGCTCTTGTTTGCATAAATAAGCTTAAACAGCACCCAGGTTTTCAGCAAAGATTATAACTAACCATGTCGACAATAACTCTTAAAAACTATATTAACTCATATCAATGACATAATCAACTAGCGAGCAATAATAAGATATCTCAAAGAACAACACGTTGTCAAAACAACCATGATATAATATGACAATAGTGGTATCTCGCTAGCCCTTTCTGAGACCGCAAAACATAAATGCAGAGCACCACCAAAGTTCAAGCAGTGACTAAACATTGTAATTCATGGTAGGAAAGATCCAGTCATGATGCACCCAACATTAGCTACACACAATGCATAAGCATGACAACAGTGCTCTCAGGTTCTGGCGCTTATTTGAGAGGGTGATGACACAACATAAAAGTAAATAGATAGTCCCTTCGCAGAGGGAAGCGGTGATTTGCAGAGGTGCCAGAGCTCAAGTTTTTAAAACAGAGGTAAATGAAATTTTGAGGCATGCACCCTTCTTGTTTACTTCGTGACCATCAGTTATCAGTATCTTCCATGCTAAACACATTAGTGGCGGTTCCCAAGCGATAAAAGTAAAGATTTACTCCCCCTCCACCAACAGTCACACTCCATGGCTTGTCCAAAACAACGGGTGCCGTCCATACCAACAACAGTCCCGGGGGAGTTTTGTTTAATTGTTTGCATTTTGAGTTCGGGACTGGGAATCCCTATTACCGCCCCTTTCTCGTGCAATGGTGAGTGAATAAATACTCATCCTGAGAATAACCCGCTTAGCATGGAAGATACCGACTACCTCCTATCGCTCTATGAACAATCCAGGCACACAAAAAGGATATTTATTTGAAGTTTTTAGAGGTGGCACATGCAAATTTACTTAAGACGGCAGGGTAATACCGCATATAGGTAGGTATGGTGGACTCATCTGGAATAACTTGGGTTTCAGGTTTTTGATGCACAAGCAGAATTCCCACTTAGTACAGGCGAAGGCTAGCAAATAGGTTGAGAAGCGGCCAGCTAGAGAGCAACAACGGTCATGAACATGCATTATGCATAAGTAACATTGGATACTAGCATGAGTAGGATATGAACACCATGAACATAAATATCATAGAGGCTATGTTGGTTTTGATTCAACTACATGCATGAACATGTGCCAAGTCAAGCCACTCGAACATTCAGAGGAGGATACCATATCATCATACTACATCACAATCATTTTAACGCAATGTTGACATCTAAGATAAATCATTATCCACTCCTAGCTACTTATGCATGGCATGAGAAACTATAATCTCTAATTGTCATCGCAAACATGTTTGATCATAATAGGCTGAATCATGGATACTAGGTTAAACATATTTACAAAAACAGAACAAGTCGAGTTCATACCCGTTTCTCTCTGCCACGGCCAGTTCATCGAATATCGTCATTATTGCCTTTCACTTGCATGACCGAACGATTTGAAATAATAATAGTGCAAAAGTGCCGTGGACTAAGCTGGAATCTGCAAACATTTTATTCAAAAGGAGAAGACAAGGTAATATGGGCTCTTTGTTAGATCAACAATAATGCATATGAGAGCCACTCAACATTTTCATCGTGGTCTTCTCCTCGGTATGACTCAGTAAAAAGAAAAGGAATTCAGAGAAACACACTGAAATATTTTTGTAGTTTTTGATTTTTCTTGAACAAGCAAATAAAAAGGGAAAAGCAAAAACGAGAAAAACTATGTATACGGGAAAGCTCCCAACAAGCAAAAGAAGAACAAGGAAATCTTTTTGAGTTTTCTTTTTAGTACTACAACAATTTAAACTAGGAAGAAAAATAAAAAAGAAGCAAGAAATATATTTTTGGATTTTCTCAAAGTTTTTCAAACACACAAGAAGAAAGCGAGAAAATAATTCTAACATGGATAATACAATGAAAAAGTGTGGACACCGACAACTGAAATGAAATGTGTGAACATGAACGTAATGTCGGTGAAAATACGTACTCCCCCAAGCTTAGGCTTTTGGCCTAACTTGGTAATCATCAGTCGTAGAAGCCATGGGGTCCTATGTTGAAGTGCCGAGGAGCGGGCACCTGTGGATCCCATTGCTGAGGTTCCTCCTCTGCTGTAGCCTGGTTGTTCCGGTAAGCAACAATGTCCTCAGGCATAATCCTATATCCGTGCCTGGCAATATGATCAAACAAAGCAGGTGCAGGCAGTGGAATAATATCACGAGTTTTCTCACTGAAAACTAAGTTATAGGGAATAGGGATATTAGGGTAATCAGCAGCAATAAACTGGTGGTGTTCCATAGCCGCACGATCTAGGTAAACCTTGGGCAAAGGGTAATCATGCTGGCGTATCTGAACGTTAAAGTGAGTCGCCAAGCGAGTAGCGTAAATGCCACCATGTATTTTGCCCTTGGATCTGTTAATGTGAAGGCGACGTGCCACAATAGCTCCCAAGCTATATGTGGTGTCGCCGTAAAGTGCGCGGCGTAAAACAGCGAAGTCCAGGGCACTGAGTGCACCCACCTTCTCTCTAGCAAGCAAACACTTTGCGATGAATAAAGCAAAATAATGCACGGCAGGAAAATGCAAGCTAGTAGCGGTGATACTCGATACCCCTCTCTCATCCCCCACTATCAGAGTATGGTAAAAATCATCAAACTCTGTAGGCCTAGGCTCAGCTAAACTACCATCAGAAGGAAGCAAGCATATGCCACAAAAATCAGTAAGCGGTATCTGATGGGTTTCAGCATATAAATTAAACTGCACCTCAGGGGGATTATTCCTAGGATGGAAATGAAAATTTTGCACAAAGGAATTTGTGAAAAGATGATACTGTTCGCATTCAGCTGCGGTGAAGTCGGTGAGGCCGGCATTAGCAGCGTATTGTGCAAACTCCTGAAGGATTCCGGCCCCTTCCATGAACGGGTTATGCGGCCATTCGCACGGCTGTAACTCCGCCAGTCTCCGGGTATGGCGATCACTGTCAGATGACTCCCCAATAACTCCCTTGGTGTTCTTCTTGGAAGCAAACTTCCTAAAGATGCTCATCTTTTTTCCTATAAACAAGATTCTGAAATTTTTAGTCAACAATATTTTTCTCAACAAAACTTCACAAGATTGTAAGCAACTATTCATAGGGATGCATAGAGGCCATAGCAAGCATTCAAACTACTTAGAACTCTAAGGATTCAACATGCAAGCTCATCTACAATAGCACCAAGAGTAGCTAATTATTCAAAGTATAAACTACTAAAGCAAAAACTAATTGGACACAGGGAGGAGTCACATACCAAGCAACAATCCCCCGAAACAGTTTCGGAAATGGAGCTTTGAGCAAAGAGATCAAAATCCGCGGGTTTGAGAGCAAGAACACGAGAGAAAGAGCAATGGTGAATTTTTTCTGGAGGTAGGTGGTGGTGTGGGATGAAGAGATAAGTGAGGGGGCCCACGTGAGGACCATAACCCACCAGGGCGCGCCTGGGGGTCCTGGCGCGCCCAGGTGGGTTGTGCCCACCTGGTGCACCTCCCTCTGATATTATTTGCACCAAAAATTCTTAAATATTCAAAAAAAATCGTATCAAATTTTTAGAGCATTCTGAGAACTTTTATTTCTGGGTCATTTTTTATTGCACAGAAAATTCAGAAAACAGACCAAGCATGGCATTTTATTTTATTTAACTAAGGAAAACAGAAGGTAAAAGTAAGGGACAGAAGGTAGTGCTCACTAAATTCATCAACTTCATACCTCTAAAAAATGATTAATTAATAAGGTTGATCAAGTCTTATTAACAACCACTTTCGATTAACATGAAACCGAAGAACTTTCGTAAATCACTAAGTTACCTCAACGGGGATATGAATGTCCCCAACAATAAGCATTTCATATTTCTTTTTAATAGTAGGTAGAGGTAGTTGAAAACTTCCAATAGTGATTGTCGGAGATTTGTCAATAACATTAATACCATTCACTTGGAATTGTTTCTTCGGAAAGTGCACCGTATGCTCATTACCATTCATATGAAAAGTGACCTTGCTTTTTATTGCAATCAATAATAGCCCCTGCAGTATTCAAGAAGGGTCTACCAAAGATAATCGACATGTTGTCATCCTCGGGCATCTCAAGTATAACAAAGTCAGTCAAAATAGTAACATTAGCAACAACAACGGGCACATCCTCACAAATACCGATAGGTATGGCAGTTGATTTGTCAGCCATTTGCAAAGATATTTCAGTAGGTGTGAGTTTATTCAAATCAAGTCTTTTATATAAAGAGAAAGGCATAACACTAACACCAGCTCCTAAATCACATAAAGCAGTTTTCACATAATTTCTTTTGATGGAGCAAGGTATAGTTGGTATTCCCGGATCTTCAAGTTTTTTAGGTACTCCATCTTTAAAAGTATAATTAGCAAGCATGGTGGAGATTTCAGCTTCCAGTATTTTTCTCTTATTGGTGATGATGTCTTTCATGTACTTTGCATAAGAAGGCATTTTTAAGATATCAGTCAAGCGAGTACGCAAAAAGACTGGCCTCAGCATTTCAGCAAAGCGTTCAAATTCTTCATCATCTTTCTTTTTAGTTGACTTAGGTGGAAAGGGCATATGTTTTTTAACCCATGGCTCTCTTTCCTTACCATGTTTTCTAGCAACAAAGTCTCTTTTATCATACATTTTATTCTTAGGTTGTGGGTTATCAAGATCAACAGCTGGTTCTATCTCAACATCATTGTCTGGTTCTTTATTATTTGTTTGAGTTTCTTCATGAACCTCATCATTATATTTTTCATTATCAGAAGGTGAGTGTTCACTACCAGATTGAGTTTCAGCATCAGAGATAGAAACTTCATTATCATTATCAAGAGGTTTTTCTACTTCAGGTTCACTAGAGGAATGCAAAGTCCTACCATTTTTCTTCTTCTTTTTCTTTTTAGAAGGACTACGTGCATCTGTGTCAACTCTTTGAGAGTCTTGTTCAATTCTTTTTGGGTGTCCCTCAGGATAAAGTGGTTCCTGAGTCATCCTACCTCCTCTAGTCATTACTCTAAGAGCATGATCATTGATATTATTATTCATTTCATCTAACAATTCTCTTTGAGATTTAGCAACTTGTTCTAACTGAGTTTGAACCATAGAAGCATGCTTCCCTACACCTCTAACATCATTTGAGACCCTAAATAACAAGTCACTCAAGCGGGGTATCATATCGGAATTGTATTTCAATTGTTTCATAACATTTGCATTGAAGTGATCTTGCTTTCTAATGTAGTTTTCAAACTCATAAAGGCATTGGCTAGGGTGCATATTGTGAGGATTATCATTATCATTGAATTTCATTAGAGAATTTACCTCTACCACCTTAGGTGGTGGTGGTGTATCAAGCCCATGTATTTCTTCAATAGGAGGTAAATTTTTGACATCCTCGGCTTTAATACCCTTTTCCTTCATAGATTTCTTTGCCTCTTGCATATCTTCAGGACTGAGATATAAACTACCCCTCTTCTTCGGAGTGGGTTTAGGCGGTGTTTCAGGAGGAGTCCAATCATCATAATTTTTCAATATGTTGTTCAATAATTCTTCAGCTTGCCCAATAGTTCGTTCCCTGAAAACACAACCAGCACAACTATCTAGGAAGTCCCTAGAAGCATCGGTTAGTCCATTATAGAAGATATCAAGTATTTCATTTTTCTTAAGAGGGTGATCAGGCAAAGTATTAAGCAATTGGAGAAGCCTCCCCCAAGCTTGTGGGAGACTCTCTTCTTCAATTTGCACAAAGTTAAATATTTCCTGCAAGGCAGCTTGTTTCTTATGAGCAAGGAAATATTTTTCAGAGAAGTAATAAATCATATCCTGGGGACTACGCACACAACCAGGAGCAAGAGTATTATACCAAGCTTTGGCATCACCCTTTAATGAGAACAGAAATAATTTGAGGATATAGTAATAGCGAATTTTCTCCTCATGAGCAAAAAGGGTGGCTATGTCATTCAACTTAGTAAGATGTGCCACAACAGTTTCAGTTTCATAACCATGGAAAGGATCAGATTCAACCAAAGTAATTAACTCTGGGTCGACAGAGAATTCATAATCCTTATCATCAATAAAGATAGGTGAAGTAGCAAACTTAGGATCACATTTCATTCTAGCATTCAAAGATCTTTCTTTACACTTGCTTAATAATTTTTCTAGATCATCTCTATCCTTACAAGCAAGAATATCTCTAGTTGCCTCCTCACCCATAACATAACCTTTCGGTACCTTTGGCAATTCATATCTAGGAGGGCTAGTTCTAATAGGTGTTTCAAGGTTTTCAGTTTCAAGCTCATCACCAGTTTCAACAATATCATGCTGTCTTACTCTAGCAATTTGTTCATCAAGAAATTCACCTAGTGGCACATTATCATCAAGCAAGGTACTAGCATCATCATGAGTAGCATTCATAGCAGAAGTAGCATCATCAATAACTTGCGACATATTAGAATTGATAGCATGTGGTGGTGTTGCAAGTCTACTTATATCATCAAGCAAGGTACTAGCATCATCATGAGTAGCATTCGTAGCAGAAGTAGCATCATCAATAACTTGCGACATATTAGAATTGATAGCATGTGGTGGTGTTGCAAGTCTACTTATAACAGAAGGTGAATCAAGTGCAGAGCTAGATGGCAGTTCCTTACCTCCCCTCGTCTTAGAGGGAAAAATCTTAGTCTTAGCATCCTTCAGATTCTTCATAGTGATAATTTGATAATAATCCCAAGTGACTCAACAAATATAGCTATGCTCCCCGGCAACAGCGCCAGAAAAAGGTCTTGATAACCCACAAGTATAGGGGATCGCAACAGTTTCCGAGGGTAGAGTATTCAACCCAAATTTATTGATTCGACACAAGGGGAGCCAAAGAATATTTGCAAGTATTGGCAGCTGGGTTGTCAATTCAACCACACCTGGAGATTAATTATCTACAGCAAAGTGATCAGTAGCAAAGTAGTATGATAGTTTTGATAGTAGTAGCAGCAGCAATAGTAACGGTAACAGTGGTAGCAGTGATTTTGTAGCAAGTGCAATAGTAACAGCAGCGGTAGTAACTTAGCAAAAACAATATGTAGGAAAATCATAGGCATTGGATCGGCAATTTGTTGGATGATATTCATCATGTGACAGTCATAACCTAGGGCGATACGGCACTAGCTCCAGTTCATAAATATAATGTAGGCATGTATTCCCTAAATAGTCATACGTGCTTATGGAAAGAACTTGCATGACATCTTTTGTCCTACCCTCCCGTGGCAGCGGGGTCCATATTGGAAACTAAGAGATATTAAGGCCTCCTTTTAATAGAGAACCGGAACAAAGCATTAACACACAGTGAATACATGAACTCCTCAAACTACGGTCATCACCGGAGTGGTCCCGACTATTGTCACTCCGGGGTTGCCGGATCATAACACGTAGTAGGTGACTATAACTTGCAAGATCGGATCTAGAACATGGATATAATGGTGATAACATAAACGGTTCAGATCTGAAATCATGTCACCCGGGCCCAAAGTGACAAGCATTAAGCATGGCAAAGTCATAGCAACATCAATCTCAGAACATAATGGATACTAGGGATCAAGCCCTAACAAAACTAACTCGATTACATGATGAATCTCATCCAACTCCTCACCGACCAGCGAGCCTACGAAGGAATTACTCACTCTCGGTTGGGAGCATCATGGAATTGGCGATGGAGAAGGGTTGGTGATGACGAAGATAGAAGATCCCCCTCTCCGGAGCCCCAAACGGACTCCAGATCTGGCCTCCCGATGAAGAACAAGAGGTGGCGGCGGCTCTGTCTCGTGAAACGCGATAATTCTTTCTCCCTAATTTTTTCTGGAAAAATAGGATTTTATAGCGTCGGTTTCAGGGTCCGCGGGGCCACCAGGTGGGGACAACCCACCTGGGCGCGCCTGGAGGGGGTGGCGCGCCCTGGTGGGTTGTGCCCACCCAGGTGCCCCCCTCCGGTGGTTCTTGGCTCCAGAAATTATCTTTTATTGTATAAAAAATCCTCGCAAAGTTTCGTTCCATTCTAAGAACTTTTATTTCTGCACAAAAACACACACCATGGTAGTTCTGCTAAAAACAGCGTCAGTCCGGGTTAGTTTCATTCAAATCATGCAAATTAGAGTCCAAAACAAGAGGAAAAGCATTAGGAAAAGTAGATATGATGGAGACGTATTAGGCGGCGGCAAGGCAGGGGGCGCGCCCTCCACCCTTGTGGTTGCCTCGGGACTCCTCTCTGGTATCTTTTCGCTCCAGTATTTTTTATATTTTCAAAAAATATTCTCCGTAAATTTTTAGCTCATTCCGAGAACTTTTATTTCTGCACAAAAAACGACACCGCGGTAGTTCTGCTGAAAACAGTGTCAGTCCGGGTTAGTTCTAATAAAATCATACCAAAACCATATAAAATTGTTGTAAACATGGCATGAATACTTCATAAATTATAGATACATTGGAGACATATCAATAAGCTGCTCTATCATTGGGGGGTGGCCTAAGCCACCATGTTTGAGTAACCGTGGAATGGCACTGCAAAGAAAAGAACCTTGAGGCCATCGCCACAACTCCATCATTGAAAGTACCGTGGTCCCATAGAGGTAACATAGTGACTTTGAGAGTGTTTGTTTTGTTTGTGCATCATATAGAGAGAAGAAGATTCATGAAGTGAATTTCTCCCCCCTAAATATATGCCTACATCTAGACAGACACAAGGTAAATATATGCATGGGTACAATATTTCACATAATGTTATCAAGCTCCAAGATACCAAGTTCACACATAAGTTGACAAAACCTTGCTTCATCCAATGGTTTGGTGAAAATGTCAGCAACTTGCATATCTGTACCAACATGAACAATATCAATGCCACCCTTTTGCACATGGTCTCTTAAGAAGTGATACCTAATATCAATGTGCTTGGTGCGAGGATGATCAATAGGGTTCTCAGCAATCTTGATGGCACTTTCATTATCGCATAGAAGAGGCACATGTCTATAGGTGATACCATAATCCTTCAAAGTTTGCCTCATCCATAGTAATTGAGTTGCACAGCTTGCGGTTGCAATGTATTCTGCTTCGGCGGTGGAGAGAGAGACACAATTCTGCTTCTTCGAGGACCAACTTACCAAGGAGCGTCCAAGAAACGGACATGCACCGGAGGTAGACTTCCGTCCCACTTTGTCTCCAGCCCAATCCGCATTCGTGTACCCAATGAGATCAAACTTGGGCATCCTTGGGGTACCATAGACCCAACTTTGGCGTGTGAACAAGGTATCTAAGAATATGCTTAACCGCCTTATGATGACTTTCCCTAGGGGAAGCTTGAAATCTTGCACATATGCCTACACTTAACATGATGTCTGGTCTAGATGCACAAAGATAAAGCAATGAACCAATCATAGAGCGGTAAAGAGATGGGTCAAAAGGGATATCGTTGGTGTCTTTAGTGAGAACAAGTTTTGTTGGCATGGGTGTCTTACATGGGCTTGCATTTGTCATGTCAAACTTCTCTAGAATGTCCTTGAGGTATTTTGTTTGGGACAAGAAAATTCCTTCTTGAAATTGTTGAATTTGAAATCCGAGAAAGAACTTCAAGTACGCATTGAGTGACATCTCAAAGGTCTTAGTCATGGAGGCCGCAAACTTCTTGCACAAATGAATGTTAGGAGAACCAAAAATGATGTCATCTACATAGATTTGGCATAGGATCAAATCACCCTTTTCCCTCTTAGTAAAAAGAGTGGGATCGATCACCCCTCTCACAAAGCCATCATCGAGTAGAAACTTCTTAAGATGATCATACCAAGCATGAGGTGCTTGTTTGAGGCCATACAAAGCCTTGTGAAGTTTATACACATAGTCTTTGTGATCGGGATCAACGAACCCAGGTGGTTGTGACACATATACTTCTTCTTGTAGAGGACCGTTAAGGAAAGCACTCTTTACATCCATTCGATGCAAAGTAAAACCATTGAAAGCAACATAAGCAAGTAAGATGCGAATAGACTCAAGACGGGCAACGAGAGCAAAGGTCTCATCAAAGTCCAAACCGTCAACTTGTGAGTACCCTTGTGCCACTAACCTTGCCTTGTTTCGGATGATTACGCCATTTTCATATTTCTTGCTTTTGAAAATCCATTTTGTTCCAATGACATTGTGCTCCTTAGTTGGTCTCTTAACTAGTGACCACACTTTGTTGCGTCCAAAACTGCTCAACTCTTCTTGCATAGCAACGAGCCAATCATTTTCCATCAATGCATCTTGTACCTTGAGTAGCTCAACACTAGAGACAAACGAAGAGTGAGCACAAAAGTTTGTCAATTGTTTACAAGTGACTCTACCTTCCGATATGCCGTTAAGAATTTGATCAGCATCAACATGATCGGCCACTCGTGGCATGATGGAAGTTAGGGTTTCACGAGGTTCAACTTCATTTCCATCATCCACATCCTCAACATATGGATCATTAATGTGTGGTGGAAGAACTTCTTCTTCACGTTGCATTTGTTGAGGTTCATCATCAATGATTGCACTTTCTTGTTCTTGCTCTTGATGATGATCTTGTTCTTGAATATGATCATGGTGATGGACTTGCTCTTCTTCTTGTTCTTGAACAATGGGCTCCGCTTGAGCAATAGGATCTTGTGATGACATGGGTGTTGAAGTGGCTTGATGATGAGTGAAACTTCCATCTTCTTCTTCATCAGCATGAGGTTCTTGTTCCATAGGAAGAAGAGCACCAACACCCATGGTCAATATATCTTGAGAAGGATCTTCTTCACCTACATCACTTAGATCAACTTTCTCCCCATGGGAGCCATTAAATTCATCAAACACCACGTCACAAGTTTCTACAGCACATCCATTGGATTTGTTGTAGACTCTATAGGCGTGAGAGTTTCATCCATAACCAACAAATATGCCCTCAATTGCTTTGGATTGAAATTTTCCTAACCGTTCTCTCTTGTTGAGAATGAAGCACTTGCACCCAAATACACGAAAGTACTTGACATTTGGCTTGTTCCCGGTTAGGATCTCATATGGAGTCTTCTCCAATAATGTGCGGAGGAAGAGCTGGTTTGATGCATGGCATGCGGTGTTGACGGCCTCGGCCCATAAACTATGTGGTGACTTGTACTCATCCAACATGGACCTTGCCATTTCCACACGTGTATGGTTCTTCCTCTCGGCTACACCATTTTGATGAGGAGTGTAGGGTGCAGAATATTGATGCTCAATCCCCTCATCACTAAGAAATTCTTCCAAGGTGTAGTTCTTGAACTCAGAGCCATTATCACTTCTTATTGCCAAGATTTCTTTGTCAAACTTGCGTTGGGCTTGCTTGGCAAAATCAATAAAGGTGATCTTTGTCTCGTCCTTGGACTTGAGGAAAAACACCCATGTGTATCTTGAGTAATCATAAACAACGACAAGTCCATACTTTTTCCCACCAAGACTATCCCATGAAGGAGGCCCAAAGAGATCCACATGAAGGAGCTCCAAAGGACTTGAGGTGGATACAATATTTTTGGGTGGGTGCTTTGATTGATGTTGCTTCCCGGTTATGCATGCAGTACACACACGATCTTTCTCAAAAGAGACATTGGTTAGTCCAAGGATGTGATTACCCTTTAAGAGATCTTGAAGATTTCTCATGCCGACATGGGCTAGCCGGTGATGCCATAGCCACCCCTTGTCGGCCTTGGCCATCAGACAAGTTGCATGGAATGTGCTCTCTTTCGAGAAATCAACCGTGTAAAGGTTGCCATACAACTCTCCAACAAAGGCCACTTCGAGAGTATCTCTCTTAAAGACTTTCACATTCGTTAGTCCAAATAGTGTATCATAACCAACGAAAGCCAATTGGCGAATGGAAAGCAAATGGTATTTAAGGGATTGAACAAGCATGACATTTGCAAGAGACATGTCATTTGTGATAGCCACCTTGCCCAACCCGAGTACCTGTCCTTTTGATCCTCCACCAAACACAATGCTCATAAATGGTTGAATAGCTTCCATGAAATCGAAGAGCAGTTTGCTATCTCCGGTCATATGGTTGGTGCATCCACTATCGATCACCCATTTGACTCCACCGGAGAAAGCAACCTACACACAATTTATGACTTGGTTAGAGGCACCCATTTTGCAATGGGACCTCTCAAGTTAGTCACAAGGGTCTTAGGAACCCAAATAGCATAAAACCGGGATGCATTACGTGGACCAACAAATTTAGCATAAACTTCTCCATCGTTTGTTTTACGAAGTACATAGGATGGAGGCATGAACTCTTTTGGCTTGTTGAGAGTGGGCATGCCCCTAGTGGCCTTCCCACTCACAACCTTACCTTTCTCCTTGTGTCCTTCACGTACAAATGTCTCCTTGAGAGGTGTGATGCACTTTTGAGAAGACGTTTTCCTCTTGCTTGTGCTTGGATCAAACCCAATCCCTTCCTTGGCAACCACCTCATTGTGTTGGCTCAGTACCTCATTAAGGTTCTTTTGTCCTTGAGCACATGTCATGAGTCCTTTCTCGAGTTGTGCCTTTAGAAAGCGATTTTCCTCAAGAATAGATGCTAGGTCACCACTAGAGTTAGTAGTACAAGCATCAACATTAATAATAGGTGAAGAGTAAACCTTGGCTATTGTTTCAAGATAAGTAAGTTTGAGCGTCTCAAAGCTCTTTGTAAGGAGGGTGAGCTCCTCTTCCTTAGTCTTGAGGGTCACAGATAGAATCTCACACTCCTTAGAGAGAGAAGCATGAGATTCCACAAGCTTACTTTTATCATTCATCAACTCCTTGCAAGAGTTCTTGGCCTTTTTCAAGGAGGCATGTTCTTTAGTATGAACATCAATGTTTGCACCAATTTTTAAGCATAGTTCATCATTTCGTGCTTCCTCATATTGGACTTTCCGCTCAAGGATTTCATATTTTTCCTTTTCCTCGGTGATGAGGATCTCAAGTTCCTTAATGGTGATGGTGTGCTTACTCACCATCTCCATAAGCATACGAAACATAGTGAGCTTATTTCCCTTAAGGGAGCACATGAACTTATTTAGTTTAGCAAGCATAGGATCATCTATATCATCATCATCATCATCATAATTATCCTTCGCATCAAGATACTCATCACAAGGAGTGGACGGAGTGAAAAGAGGAGGATTTGAGCGTGGGGTTACCTTGACCTTGTCAGGAGAGTTTTGTTCCTCTCCATCTTCTACCATGGCCTTTACCATTAAGCACTTGTGAGCGTTGCCCTTATAATCTTTCATGTAGTTGTAGGTGACAACATCACCACTCTTGTTGACTAGCCTTAAGGTGTTTTGAGAGTCTTGAGCTACTCCGGTAACACCACCAACATCATCCAGATCAGATTCTTCATGGGCAACCATTGCTTTCCCATCTATCTTCTTGAGCTTGGAGTTCAAGGATTTGGCAGCTTCTTCTTAGGAAAGGTTTTGGGAAACCTTGGTTTATATTCTCTCTTCTCATAAGGGCAATCATTTGAGAAGTGGTTGGTTTCTTCACAGTTGTAGCATTTTCTCACTTTCTTCTTCAGGAATCTTCCCTTGAATTTTCCCGCGCTAAACTTCTTGACAAAGAGGGCAATGTCTTCATATGAAGGGTTCTTGTCGGAGTCAATCTCATCACCATCTTCTTCTTCTTCACTTTGCTCTTCCTCACATACATGCTTGGCCTTCAAAGCAAGATTGATCTTTGATGTTGAGATACCATGCATGGCAAGATGTTTTGTAGCATTTGCCTTTGATTCTTCGAATAGTTGGAAAGTGGATATGATGTCATCCGAAGTCATTTCCTTGAATCCATGATGTTGCCTTATGTCCCACACCATTTGGTGATGATATGGAGCAAGAGCATGAAGTAACTTGTCCACGAGAAATCGCTTAGTCAAGTTGAATCCATCTTGTGTCTTGTCACAATCACAGGACTCAATGTCGGCGGTGAGAGTCATGAGACGCTCAAGGAGCTGCTTGGGGGATTCACCTTTCTCCATACAAAAGTTTTGCAACTGACCCTTGGAAATTTCATATTGAGCCAGCCGGAGAGTGGAGGTACCGGTCTTGGTCCTCACAATACTATCCCATAACTCCTTGGCACTTGTGATGTGTATAAGGTCTCCTTTGCTTATCATTCATTCCTTTCCTTATGCACATGATTGCGGTGTCGTTGAGATGCTTGTCATATGTTTCTCTTGGAGTGAGGTTCTTTGGGTCGACAGGGTTGTAACCATGCTCCAAGATGTCCAACATTTCATCATTGGCGTACCTAAGATGGTCCTGCATACCAGCTCCCCACAAAGCAAAATCGGAACTGTCATCAAGCAAAGGAGGTTTTCCCCCAGGGTTATACTTAGGTTTCTCTACTTGAGGTCTTGAATAAAGCCATGGAACACTGGAGTGATCATTACTAGGAGGTTGTTGGCCAAGTGAAGGAGTAGGCGCAGTTGGCCTCGAGGCTGCTCCATCAGAATTAGTAAGTGGTGCGAGCATCGTGGTTAATGCGGCTAATCTCATTTGGACCAAGGCCTCAAGAGAAGCATCACGCTCCTCCTTTTGCTTAGCAAGGGCCCGTTCCAGATCCTCGGAAGTGAAGGACTTGGCTTCCATGGAGGCCGCGCCATTATCCATCGGATCTGCAACAAGGGGAGTCCCATCGGGGTTCATCTCGCTCTAGGGAGGTTAAGCCACAAGAATAGAGCACAAGGCTCTGATACCAATTGAAAGGATCGAGATGGACATAGAGGGGGGGTGAATAGGTACAAATACAAATTTTAATTCTACTTAGCAATTTTAAGCTATAATGCAGAATATGAAGGTAAGCCTAACAATTGCAAAGATGATACAATGAGCTAAGCAAGGTGACCAAGTAGTACAAGAATATGAATAAGAAAGCACAGTATGGAACAAGATAAAGAGACAAGTAACCACAAGTAGGGAGCTAGGGTTAGGAATAACCACAACTCTGAGAGACGAGGATGTATGTTGATGTTCACTTCCTTGGAGGGAAGCTACGTCACCGTTTAGAGTGGTGGATGTTACCACGAAGGCACACCAACACCACGAAGGCTCACCCTATTCTCTTTTTGAGATATCACCACAAAGGCGATTCTCAACCACTAGTGGTAGATCTTGGGGTGGTCTCCAAACCCTCACAAACTTTTCGGGGGTAATCACAATGGTTTGATTCCACACCGAAGGACTCCTACCGCCTAGGAGTCTCCAACCTCCAAGAGTAACAAGATCAAGGGAACCACTCAAAACTTGCTCAAATCACAAATTCCTTTGGTTGAGAAGAGGAGAGAGGGACGGTCTATCTTTTGATTGGAACAACATTCAAGAATCCTCACAAATGTTCTTGGGATCTAGGATTTGGTGAAAGCAAGAGAGAGTGAGAGAGAAAGGTGTTCTTGGAATCTTTTCACTGTGTTGGACAACCCTCACTCGAGGTGGAAGAAGGATATTTATAGTCATAGTGCAAAAGTGGCCGTTGGAGGTCACTTATGCTGCATAGACGCCGGACGTCCCACAGGTACCGGACGTCCGGACAGAAAAGTTGGACCAGACGTTAGACAAGTGTCGGTCGTCCGGCCATCAGAAAGTGTATTGGTCTACTGCAGCAGTAAGAGAGAAAAGAGCACAGGAAGCGGACGTCCGACGAACGGTCGTCCGGAGCGGACGGAATTCCATTAATTTTGGTTCTGTGAAGTGGCACCGGATGACCGGTCACCCATGGACGTCCGGAAGCCAGTCGTCCGGAAGGACCAGAAATCCAATAATTTCTATTCTGTAAGGAGCCACCGGACATCCGGAGAACGTCGGACAGCCGGAGGACAAGGAAGCGCCGGTCGTCCGGAAACCTACGGACGTCCGGATAAGGCAGAGACCAGACAACTAAGGAAGGAACTCCTCCAAGAGATTTTCCTATATTTTGAGCAAGCCTTTTTGCGAGAACCAGTGATCCCCTCTTAATAGTGCGGGATCCCTATACTCAATAAAAGAAAACCAAGAATGAGCTAGAGCTTTGTGTCTTGTTTCTCCATACTTTGAGTATCTTGATTATGTCCGTCATGATCCACATTATAATCTTTTTGGGAACTAACCTGAGATGCACTTGACAGAGGTGATTAGTTCCTTATATGTATGTTGTCAACAACATCAAAATATGATTAAGGGCATGATTGCACTTTCAGCCGGGGACGATCTTGTGCTTGCGATAGAAGTAGTCCCACTCCGCCGAGCACGATATGGTCTCGATTCCTCTTCACCCACACCCAGTAGTCGCAGGTCTTGTTCGCCGACAGCTTCATGACTAGCAACCAAATTTGTCCTACTCAAATCACATACACGGTACTAGCAAAACATTCTAGTCAAACTTGTCATTCATTATAACCTTACACGAATCATAACATGCATGCAGCAAGCTTGCTATTCATACCAACCATTGCATGTAATCGCGAATGGATCATAGTACATCCTATTCTAGCCAGCATACTTGCTAGAAGTGGAGCACTAAAGCAAGCATATACACGGTGAAGCATGGATCCGAAATGAATCTAAGCGGGTCAAATCAAATGTAATCAATTGGATTCGGAACACGTCTGATTCATTCAAAATGAATCGAAGCATAAAAAACTAACCATCGATGAAGGGTTGGAGGTACTTACCGGGTGCAGAGGCGGAGCATGTGGATGAACATATCCCATTGGCGGATGTAGTATGAAGCCTAGCAGGCAGGAGAGACCGTCCGACGCCAACGAGGACCCGACCAATGTTAGGGCCACCGGCGTCGTTGCTGCAACGCTCCTGGTCAAGCGCGTCATAGATGTACCGACTGCCACCCTCGAGGCATCGGCCACCGCCGTACACTAGTAAGGAAAACCCCTTATAGGATTTTACTACTATTAGCATCCAGACAAAACAAGACGCCGCAATTACTTAGCGCAGATACCTGCAGCGTGCAGCTAAATACCGAACGATGTTGGTGACATTCAATTTGCAGCGTGCAGACAATGCGGACGCCGCTAGTTTGTCGGAACCAGGAAGCCCTCTGGCTAGACCGAGTTTGGGGCGTGGAAGAAGCTGGCACGCTACTACATTTAGTAGCATCTAGTAGCGTGCGCCTAAAGCCATACGTGGCTCAGTCAGCTCGCAAGCCCTGCTCGTTGACACAAGTGTGGAACCCATAGTTTTGTAGCGTGTGCTTGTCGTGAACGTCGCTAATGTTCATCCCACTGGCAGCACGCCATTTTAGACAACAACACTAGTAGATTTAGGCTCACGGGACCACTTTGTCTGCGCGCGTGCACTTTTGTTGCACGTTGCTAACTTAAGAGTCTTAGTCGCGTGTATGTTTACACAACCGTTGCAAGATTGCTCGCATATGCATAGTCCATGTGCACGTGTTTCATCGATGCATTATATACTAACAAATTACTCTCTCACCAAGACACCCCTTTATATGGAATAAATCTAGGAGCGTTTATAGACTTCGGGCACTCCGCTAACTATTTTTAATAGTAAATTCACTTAAAATTTGTAAACAACCCCAACTAAATGCCAAAATTGGGGGTGTAACTCTAAATTGTATATATTTCATGTATACAAACTAATAAATAACAACACTGCTTTCTCTCTTTCAAACTGCCCACTTCCCCCCTTCGAAACTGTCACATCCCTAGCTTTGGTTTGCACTAGGTTAGCACTTTCCATGTTGCATCATGTTTAAATTTTCTTTTAACTTGAAATGAGGATTGATGACCCACAAGTATAGGGGATCAATCGTAGTCCTTACGATAAGTAAGGGTGTCAAACCCAACGAGGAGCAGAAGGAAATGACAAGCGATTTTCAGCAAGGTATTTTCTGCAAGCACTAAAATTATCGGTAACAGATAGTTTGATAGCAAGGTAATTTGAAACGAGCAACAAGTAGGAATTGTAACAAAGGTGCAACAAGGTAGCCCAATCCTTCTTATAGCAAAGGACAGGCCAAAACTTTCTTTTATAGCAAGCAAAGCATTCTTGAGGACAGATGGGAATTCATCTAGTCACTTTCATCATGTTTGTTTGATTCACGTTCGCTACTTTGATAATTTGATATGTGGGTGGACCAGTGCTTGAGTGTTGTTCTTACTTGAACAAACCTTCACTTATGATTACCCCTCTCGCAAGCATCCGCAACTACGAAAGAAGAATTAAGATAAATCTAACCATAGCATGAAACATATGGGTCCAAATCAGCCCCTTACGGAATAGCGCATAAACTAGGGTTTAAGCTTCTATCACTCTAGCAACCCATCATCTAATTACTACTCCACAATGCCTTCACTTAGGCCCAAGTATGGTGAATTGTCATGTAGTCGATGTTCACATGACACCACTAAAGGAAGCAATAACATACATATCATCAAAATATCAAACGAATACCAAATTCACATGATTACTTATAACCGGACTTCTCCCATGTCCTCAAGAACAAAAGTAACTACTCACAAATCATATTCATGCTCAAGATCAGAGGGCTATTGAATATCATTAAGGATCTGAACATATAATCTTCCACCAAATAAACCAACTAGCATCAACTACACGATGTAATCAACACTACTAGAAACCAACAGGTACCAATCCAAGGTTTTGAGACAAAGATTGAATACAAGAGATGAACTGGGGTTTGAGATGAGATGGTGCTGGTGAAGATGCTGATGAAGATTGGTCCTCCCACGATGAGAGGATCGTCGGTGATGACGATTGCTTCGATTTCCCCCTCCCGGAGGGAAGTTCCCCCGGTGGAATCGCTTCGCCGGAGAGCAAAAGTGCTCCTGCCCAGGTTCCGCCTCGAGACGGTGGCGCTTCATCCCAAAACCTTCCTTCTGATTTTTTTCTAGGTCAAATGGCACCTTATAGCAGAAGATGGGCTTCGGAGGCCTGCCAGGGGCGCGACCCCAGGCTTGTGGATGCCTGGTGGGCCCCTTACTGATGATTCTTTCGCCAATAATTTTTATATATTTCAAAATAATTCTCCATCAATTTTTAGGTCATTTGGAGTTGTGCAAAGGTGTCTCCGGTATAGTCCTTTCCGGTCCAGAATTCCAGTTGCCGGCAATCTCCCTTTTCATGTGAAACTCGCAAAATAAGAGAGAAAAGACATAAGAATTGTATCATAAAGTGAAATAACAGCCCAAATTGCAATAAATATCAATAGGAAAACCTGATGCGAAATGGACGTATCAACTCCCCCAAGCTTAGACCTCGCTTGTCCTCAACCGAAAGCCGACATCGATAACCATGACCACATGTTTAGAGAGAGAGGTGTCAATAAAAACAAAATACGGACATGAAAGCATCATGGTCATCTATAATACCTAAATAGTTCATCCCCACTAAGCTATTTCTCTTGACATGCAGCCTATCCACCTCATCACACATGCCCCACACATCCATCTTAGAAAAAAATCCAACAAATCTATAATGTTCCGCTACCAGCGCATGGAACATACTGAAGACCACTCTCCATTTTTTTGAGGGTGAAGACCTCTCTCCGTTACCAGACATAAAAGCCACGGGCCCTCCCCCTCTCTTTAAAAAAAGAAGAAAAAGGAAACTAAACAGTCGGGCCCTCTCTCAACGATCAGAATACAAATCATTTTCACGTCAAAAAAAGAAAGAATACAAATCGTTTTCCATATAAAAACACCCACCGTTTCCCTGTATAAAATACAGTGCGGCGGCTGGGATCCAATCCCTCCGGCATGCGCTCCTCCGTCATGACCGCCAGTTCAACTGCCTCTGGTAGACCCTCTAGCTTTACCTGCGTCTACGGTGCCGACGCCCTACTCCAGCCATCCATTGAAGGATGCCAGGTCGCCACGCCAACAAGATCCGGATTGCAGCCGCGAAGACTCTCCTGCTAAAGTTGTCCAATCTCCCGTTCCTTCTCACCGCGTAAGACAAAGTGCTTTGGTTCATGTCGATTCCTAAGCTCTTGACAGGACCCCCCCCCCCCTTGAACAATTGAATTTGACTGCTGGCCAGCATATATAGTCGTGTGGTTCAAGGACAACCAAGCCCCCGTCGATGGTCCAGCATGTTCATGTATGCATATTATGAACCTCACATGCCCCATTCAATCTTATACATTGTTATTCCCAATTTCACATATGTAGTATCCGAATTATAATATGTTTAAGAATTTAATTATGAATCAGTTTTGTTGCTGTTTCAGATTCATCGTATTCCTCGCCCAGATTGAAGCTTTGATCTGAATTAGCAAAAGTAAAAAGTTGCAGGTAATTGGTTCTCTTACTGTGGTTTATATAGTCCGTACCAGATGGTTTGATGAGATTTATGTACATGAATAATGAAGGATATTTTTATTGTGGCCCGAACCTTGATAATTTGGTGGACTATATTCTGTTTGAATGATGTTGCCTCGATACCTGTAAAATGACTACAATTTAAGGTGAATTTTGTTCTTTCAGAAAATATATTCGTGACAAATGGTATTGTTAAATCTGCCAACTTTGCGATGGCAAGAGAAGTATATTCCAGTCCTCCTAACAGAGATTATGTTCCCACCAAATCATGAGTTTGTGTATATGAAAAGGCCATGCTACTCTTTTGTGTATATGTACCTAAAAGGCTAAAATTAACCTGTTATTTTCAAGGTATTAGGCTCCAGAGGTGCTGCTGCAAGCTTCAGCTCACACACCTACTATATCACTGCCTTTTATTTTGCGGGACAATTGTAATTGACGGTTCATGTATCAGTCGTATCACTATATCAGGTATATCTTTGACTCCTGTCGGGGCACGACACCTATGGGATCCCGAGAGACCCCTTTACGATTCGGCGGGGGGAGAGGTATACGCAAAGAGCAGAACCAACGATCGACGCGGGAAGATTTTACCCAGGTTCGGGCCGCTGATCAGCGTAAAACCCTACTCCTGCTTTGTGTTCTTATTGATGCTTTTGAGCCCAGCCTTCAGGAGCGCTCGCAGTGAACAGTACGTTCAAAGAGCAGCTACGCATGCAAAATGGGCCAGCAGTTCTCCTCCTCTGTAGCAGTTGCCTTGGGCCTCCTTTTATATGCTCAAAGGGGTCTCCACAGTGGCAAAATGTACATACATTGAGGTGTAAAGTAGCTACAGGGTATCATACCTAACCCCTGACGGATTAGGACAAGCGCATTTAATGCACCGTGAGGTGTCCGTTTAGGTGTCCTCACTTTCTTGGGGATGGAAAAAGGGGCCATCCCATCAGCACCGCTTAAGCTCTCCTCCACTGGCACGTTGCCACGCATCCAGAGAAGGACCCAGAATGTCAGGCTTTGTCGCTGTGCTGGAGCGGTGGCATAGTGGCAGAATCTCGCCAGGCGCCGAAACTTGCCGGGCGCCAAGCCTTGCCGGACGCCAAGCCTTGCCGGGCGCCGATCTTTACCGGGCTCCGCAGGCCACCCCGGCAAGATCTTGCCGGGGAAGCTGGTCTTCGAATTCCAGCTCTTCTTGTCTGCCGATCCTCAGATTTCTGACTTGATGATTTCTTTGGTGACTTGACACGCATCCTGAAGGACAAAACCCATCTGACAGGTTTGGTCGCTGCACTGGAGCGGTGGCAGCTTGGCGGGGTCATCTTGCCGGGACCAAGCTTGCCGGGATCATCTTGCCGGGGCTCACTAGCAAGAATCTTGCCGGGGCTCACCAGCAAAAATCTTGCCGGGGCTCACCAGCAAGAATCTTGCCGGGGCTCACTAGCAAGAATCTTGCTGGGGCTTCGGCCTTTGGTCTTCTGCCTTCCAATTATTGACTCGAATACTTTTTGGATAGTCTTGTGCTTGTTCCCAGTTGTCTTCTCCCAGGAAGGCTCGCTCCCCTGGCATGCCCTTCCTGCCTGGGGGCTGCAACTCGCCGGTGCGTGTCCAGGGGTAATGAACACCCCCTGTTCACTACACCGACAGGAGCCCCCGGGCCTGGGCCGGACAAACCCGCATAGTGTTTGTCTGGGCTAGGCCCAAAAACATGCACCGGTACACGCGCGGTGAGAAGTAACCATTACTCTTGACTTTTAACTGCATGCTGGTGATGATGCAAGAGAGCTTGCGGTTTGCCGGGCCTTGGGCTTGCCGGCAGCATGGGCAGACAGAGCAGGACGGCAACAGGAGTCGTGTGCCCGAAAGGAAGTGCCACACTGTGCAACGAGGAGTCAGTTCCCGAGCTTTCCCCATATAGGGTACTGCGGGTGCGGTGCTCGATCCATATAGTCACCCCTGCTGCCGCAGCCGTCTACCGCGAATGTCTCACTGTCGTCTTGCCGGCCTGTTGCTGCAATGGCGCATATAAAGAAGCAATTTATCTTAGTTAAATCAATCTTTATGCATGCAATGCATGTTACATTATGCTGAATGAATGTATGCTTCCCCCTTGATTAATTCAGTCCTTGCACTTATTTTAGTCCCTACGCTGTCTGGAAACCTTGCCGGTGCACACGTTTGCCGCGAGCGCTAGATGCGGGTCTTTAGCAGCCTGCTGGAAGCGCCGCCGCCGGCAAGGCGACTTGCCGGGCCAGAACGCAGCTGCTAAGCTTGCCGAGCGGACTCGAGGCGAAGCTAGAGCGCAGGCTAACCACGACAAGGTTCCTCCGCATGCAGGTTGATGTACAAGGACAAAGAATTAATCAAGGCGACCCACGCTCGCCGGAAAGCTTTCCGGTGCGCATGCTCCAGTCGGCAGCGCTTGAGGAACGGGTCCTAAGCAACTTGCCGGGAACGCTGCCTCCCGGAAAGGTTTACCTCCTCGGTGCTTATGCAGCCACCTAAATTGTCGAGCGGACTCGAGACAACTAGGGGCGCAATTAGCCCCGAGAGGGCTCCTTCGCGTGTAGGTATAAGAAGCAAGTGAGGATAGCAAAATGAATGTAATAAATCTTGGAAACTTAGCTTTTCTTGCGAGGGCGCTGCCAGCCCCCGAGCTTATTTTTTGCTCAAAGGGTGGTTGTCGGGAAACTTTTGACTTTAGCGGAGAACTTTGATATTCTCGACGCTAGCTTCCGGCAAGGAGTTGCCGGGAAAGCTCATGACGGAGGACTTCGTCGTTCTCGACGCTGGCTTCCGGCAAGCTTGTTGACAGGAAGGCTTATGGCGGAGAACTTCGTCGTTCTCGACGTCGAGAAGATTGGTCCAGAGGACGCTGCCAGCCCCCGGGCCACAACTGCGTTTAAATACGACAAGTTAATTAGCATCTTAAAAGCATTTTAACTTATGCGTAACTTTATTTAGAGCTCTTCTCCACATGTTTTTGTTTTTGCACAGTTGTCACCTACGCTTGCCGGAATGCATCTCGATCGCGCACGTCCAAGTCAATGGCGCTTAGGAATGGATCCTAGTTAGCAGCCTATCGAGGACGCCGCCTCCTCGAGAGCTTCACACTCCAAGAACAAACGCGGCTACACAGGTGTTGCTAGGCAGACCCGAACAACCCGGAGCGCAGAATGTCTCAAGAGTGCTCCTTTGCGCACAGGTTATGTGCAAAGAACATCATCATGGATAAAATCAAATCAGCAAAAAGCATTAAAGTTTTAGAACTTAGCTTTCTGTATGTGGAGCGAAGTCGCCATGGACGATGAAGCTGACGCGCCGACCGCTGGACCAGGTTCATGCAACCTCGATCCCCCTACCTGGCGCGCCAAAGATGTCGGGGCACGACACCTATGGGATCCCGAGAGACCCCTTTACGATTCGGCGGGGGGAGAGGTATACGCAAAGAGCAGAACCAACGATCGATGCGGGAAGATTTTACCCAGGTTCGGGCCGCTGATCAGCGTAAAACCCTACTCCTGCTTTGTGTTCTTATTGATGCTTTTGAGCCCAGCCTTCAGGAGCGCTCGCAGTGAACAGTACGTTCAAAGAGCAGCTACGCATGCAGAATGGGCCAGCAGTTCTCCTCCTCTGTAGCAGTTGCCTTGGGCCTCCTTTTATATGCTCAAAGGGGTCTCCACAGTGGCAAAATGTACATACATTGAGGTGTAAAGTAGCTACAGGGTATCATACCTAACCCCTGACGGATTAGGACAAGCGCATTTAATGCACCGTGAGGTGTCCGTTTAGGTGTCCTCACTTTCTTGGGGATGGAAAAAGGGGCCATCCCATCAGCACCGCTTAAGCTCTCCTCCACTGGCGCGTTGCCACGCATCCAGAGAAGGACCCAGAATGTCAGGCTTTGTCACTGTGCTGGAGCGGTGGCATAGTGGCAGAATCTCGCCAGGCGCCGAAACTTGCCGGGCGCCAAGCCTTGCCGGGCGCCAAGCCTTGCCGGACGCCAAGCCTTGCCGGGCGCCAAGCCTTGCCGGGCGCCGATCTTTGCCGGGCTCCGCAGGCCACCCCGGCAAGATCTTGCCGGGGAAGCTGGTCTTCGAATTCCAGCTCTTCTTGTCTGCCGATCCTCAGATTTCTGACTTGATGATTTCTTTGGTGACTTGACACGCATCCAGAAGGACAAAACCCATCTGACAGGTTTGGTCGCTGCACTGGAGCGGTGGCAGCTTGGCGGGGTCATCTTGCCGGGACCAAGCTTGCCGGGATCATCTTGCCGGGGCTCACCAGCAAGAACCTTGCCGGGGCTCACCAGCAAGAATCTTGCCGGGGCTCACCAGCAAGAATCTTGCTGGGGCTTCGGCCTTTGGTCTTCTGCCTTCCAATTATTGACTCGAATGCTTTTTGGATAGTCTTGTGCTTGTTCCAGTTGTCTTCTCCCAGGAAGGCTCGCTCCCCTGGCATGCCCTTCCCGCCTGGGGGCTGCAACTCGCCGGTGCGTGTCCAGGGGTAATGAACACCCCCTGTTCACTACACCGACAACTCCAAAGGGTTGCAATTTTTTTAACCTACACATATTAAGTTTATGCTGCAAATTTATCTTTCAACATTGCACTGTAGTTAAAGGTGTAAATCAAGGATCTAAGTTTATGTTTAACACTATCGCAAATCATGAGAATGACATTTATTTGTCAATTATCTCGATAACATATTTTGCTCATTTTATGAATGTTTATTTTGTACACCAAGAATTATAAAAGTCATGCAGAAGTGTTGGTTAACGTACTTCATTTGGCATCGGTTTGCTCATCATAACAAAAGAAGAAGAGTCTAAGGTAACCTTTTGGTGACAGAAATTTGGTTCATGTCAATATACAAGAAAAAACATCCTACCTCAATTTAATGTTTGCAATATATCATTTTTTTATCTCCAGTTTCTTATGTTTCGTATGCATCCTCCAATCAATCATCCATTTCATCGCTTTTGAACACCTCTTTCATCAACCGGCAAACATTCCATGTCATTCGTCGGTGGTTAATATAGGTCATATGTAATACCTTCCAACATTGAATCAGGCTAGCCATGTTTATTTCCCACAAAAATAGGCTAGCTATGTCCATGTCTATACCTTTTCGGGAAAAAATGTCCATGTCTATATTTATTCGGTTGATTGTTCTGATTCCAAATGAGTACAAACGTATATCTGACACTGAACACACTTTTTTCACCTATATAAGTTAAGGAGATGTATCTGGCTACCTCGCTGGTGAATTTGACTTGCAGAGTTTTGTTTTAGACATATGATATTCCAAGCCATTTTTAGAATTTTCATTAACTATGGTATGTTGATTACCCATTTTGAAAATGATTTTTATTACCTAGCAACCGTTCATATCCATCCAGTGCCACATATTTAGTGTTTTTTTTGGTCTACAGCTGAGTTTGGGAAGAGAGTAAAACGCACATTATTATATTTATGGTGTATCGTAAATTTGTGATTGGGAACCTTTAGTGTTGTATCACAATCTTTCATCACTTCTTAGTTAATCTTTCATAAGACCTTTTAGCTTGAAAGATTGAATTCTGTAACTTCTATTCCTTTCCTTTCGGTGACACTCTTCATGAATCCTCTCTTCCCCGTTCACGTAAACTTCAAGATAGCCACTGCTACCTGATTCTAGCAATATTGAGTGTTTAGTTGACCAGTTCAATGATTTTGGTGTTAGATCCTGATGCAAGTTTTACTCTAATACATGCAATACTGATTATCATATGCCGGCCGTGAACTAATAATATGGCAAGCAAAGTAAAAGTATTTCTGGATGATCTTCTTTCATTACATTTGATCTATTTACCATACCGCATATTGTTAATTGTGTTATCATGGCATGATGTCTTTTACATACCTCGAGCCTTTTCATGTCTACCAAAATGTGACTTTCGTCTCAGTTTATTCTAATTTCTTTTACTCCAACAAGTCTCCGCAGCAACGCGCGAGGTGTCATCTAGTTATCATAACAACAACATATCATCATAAAACTTCTCATGCTAGAGTAACAATTCATTCACAAGCTAAAGTATGAAACTTAAACTTTATTGAAAACTAACAAACTATGGTTCCAGTGATTGAAACAAATCACAATCCATCATATTTTCATAAAGAGTCTATGTAAGAGCTTTGTTTAGCAAGTTCACATACTCAACTATCATTTAGTCTTCTATGATTGTTGACACTCAAGGCATATTTATAGAGCAAATGTTTTAGTCAGACACATAGAAAGATAGGGGCTTATGGTTTCGCCTCCCAACTTATTTACCTCAAGGGTAATGTCAACAATAATAACTCATGATCACCTACATTCAATGGGATATATATATATATATATATATATATATAATAATATACATAAACACTATTTTGATCACGGGATGAGAATAATATTCTGATAACTACCTGACCCGTCCCAGCAGTAGTAGTTGAACTTCCCCCAGTGCTAGGTTGAACTTCCGCGAATATTGTCCAAATGGGGCTTGCGATATACCGTTGGAAAGCTATGGACACGAGTATCATGATCTAAGTTAAATTTTTGGCAAAATATAAACGGTTTAAGAGCAGTTTTGATAACTATTTTTTCTTCATACAAAAACATGAATCGTATTTTCGAGCCCATTTCTAAACCGTTTATCGAAATGAGGCAAATAATATGGCGTTGGAAAACTGCTGCAAATCCGCTCGTTCCACATATACAAAGTTTTCTCAAATTCCCTATGGTTAAAGAGTAATTTAAAAAATCATAGAATTTCGTAAACCGAACAGCCGAGTTTGTATTTTCGAGGCCATTTCTAAATGGCCAATCCGATTGAGGCAAATGATATGGCGTTGGAAAGCTTATGAAAATGTGCTTCTTTTTCAAGTAGAATTTTTTTTTCTAATTTTAAACGATTTAAGAGTAATTTTGAAAACAGTCAAAGTTCTACCGAGTTTGTATTTTTGAGTTAATTTTTAACCGTTTGTCGGAATGCATAAAATGATATGGCATTGGAAAGCTTGGACAAATGCGAAACTTTTATGTATATAATGTTTCTCACAATTCCCTACAGCTTTACGTCAATTTTTAAAATGGCTGAAATCGTATTTTGGCCGTAATTTTTGCAAACTTTATCAGAATGGGGCAAAAATATACCCCTGGATAGCTATGTAAAATGTGAAACTTTTCCGTGTAGGAACTTTTCTCTGATTCCTAGCCGTTTTTACTTAATTTTGAAAACGGCGAGATCATGCGTTCTGCCTTCATCTCGAAAACAGATTCTCCGAAAATGCACTGCGTGAAGAGGTTGAACTTCTGGAGCGGTACTGTTTGAACTTCACTTTGTTTTTCACGTGTTATTTTTTGCCCGTAACTCCCCAACCACTTACCGGAATTGAGCAAATGATATACCGATGGAAAGTTGTTGAAAACACGCAACTTCCCCGTGTTGATCATATTTTCATACTCGCGATGATTCAAAAGAATTTTTTGAATACATAAAAACGTGTTTTAATTGGTATACATGAAAAACATATAATATACCGCTGGAAAGCTTATGAATAGGAGCAACTTTTTCATGTAGACATTAGATTCAAATTCGTTGCCGTTTGAGAACAGTTTTAAAAATGGCACACACGATGTTATTTTTGCCTCTTTTTTTTTAACATGTAATTGAAGGTCGGAGTCTCGCACTAGAAATTTTGAACCATGTAGGGAGCAACACGTGAACTTCTTGCAACAACCCTTTTATGCTTTTAGTTTTGTATTCTTTTTAATCTCACCTAAAATGCATTCCGTGTAGTAGTTGAACTGCTCACGGTTTTCATCTTGAACTTTGGTTACGTATTTTTGTTCGTAGTTCCTTACCCTGTTCGACAGAGTTGCACAAATGATATACCTGTTGAAACTTGTTGAGAAGACTCAACTTTTTTCTAATACGGTTAAAGTTTTGTTCGAACAACATACACCAATTTATTTTAATGGTTTATTTTTTAAGTAGAGCATACGATATACCCTTGGAAAGTTTTCGAACACGAGGAACTTTTTTCATGTAGAGCATTTTTGTTCCAAATTTGTAATGGATTGAGAGAACTATTTTAAAACACGAGAAACAACATCTTTTTTTGTGTTTTTTGAACATGTAACCACACGGTGAACCTCTCCCTCAAGAATTTTGAACTTTCGAGGGCAGAACACATGAACTTCTAGCAACAAAAAATTAGACTTTAGCTTTTTTGTTCTATTTTTTCTCGTATGAAACACAAACCATGTAGTACGTGAATTTCCGGCTGTTATCAATTTGAACTTCTCTCTGTTTCGCTTTAGTGACGAAAAAAATCAGAGTTTTTATAGACATCGAACCGCTCTAACTTTTTATTTTGAACTTCTCTTGTGTATTTTTAGAAATGTGAAGATTGGAGTTTTGTTATAAACATCAAACTTCTTCGTTATTTCAAATTAAACTTCTTGGTTTATCCGTTAGTAAGTGAAAAAATCCAAATTTTAAATAAATATCCAACTGCTCTGCTTTTCCCAATTGAACTTCTTGGTTTTATTCTCTAGTAACGGGAAAACCTAAGTTTTTATATACATTGAACTAGTCCATTTTTTAAATTGAACTTGGTTTTATTCTTTAGCATTGGGGAAAACCTGAGTTTTTTATAAACATCAAACAACTTCATTTTTAATCAGGACTTCTTAGTGTTATTCATTAGTAAAGGAAAATGTCCTAGTTTTGTAATAAATATCGAACCGCTCAATTATATAAATTAGAACTTCTAGGTCTTTTTTGATAAGGGGGAAAATCCGTTTTTATAAACTTTTTGAACTGCTCGGTTTTTTAATTTGACCTTCTTGGTATTGTAATAAACATTGAACTTCTCCGTTATTTAAATTTGAACCTCTAGGTTTTTTTGTAGAAACGGCGAAGATCAATTTTCTCTTACAAATTTCCAGCTGCTCTATTTTTCTAAATTGAACTTCTTGGTTTATTCTTCAGTAATGGGAAAATTCCTAATGTAGTAACAAACATCGAGCCGCTCTGTTTTTTCAATTTGAACTTCTAGGTTTTTTTTAACGAGAAAATCACATTTTTAGGTTTTATTTCCTTTAGTAATGAAAAAAAATCTCAGTAGTTTGTAGTAAACATCGAACCACTCTATTTTTTATTTGGACTACTAGGGTTTTTTAGAAACGGGGAACGTCCGTTCATTAATTTTGACCTTCTTGGTTTGTAAATTTGGCCTTCTTGATTATCTAATAAAAATCAAACTTCTCTGTTGTTTTAATTTTGAATCTCTAGGTTTATTTTGGAATGAGGAAAATCAATTTTTTGTTATCTTTTTTTAACTTCCCTATTTTTTACATTCAAACTTCTTGGTTTATTCTTCAGTAACGTGGAAACTCTAGTTTCATAATTAATATTGAACTACTCCATTATTTATATTTGAACTTCTAGTTTTTTAAGAAGCGGGCAAAATCAGCGTGCGCCTCATTCAGTTTAAAAAAAATTAGCGATCTCCTTTTTTAACTTACTTTATTTGAGTTTCCAAATTCTTTGTATTTTTGCTACATGAATCCGCCTTTTTTTTGGTGAATCTAGTGGGCTTTTTTTCTTTTAACTTTTTTTCTCTTTTCAAACTTTTGACTCGTGAACCTCTTGTGAGTTTTGTTAACTTTTTTCCTTTTTTTATTTTTTTGCAAATACCCGTTGTTTGTCCAAATGGACCCCTCATATTTTTAAAGGATTTTTATGCTCTTAGCTCTCTATGTGTTTTGTATAGATGAACACCTCGATAATAATGTCTTTTGCATTTTTACGCAAACTTTTTCCTAGTACACGTACATGACCTTCTCCCATCTATTTTATTTGAACTTCTTTTCAAGACAGGACGAGTGATGCAAAATAGGACGAGTAATGCTGGCGGTTCTACACCTTGTGTAATGCAGTTTTTTCATCCAGGAGTGGAGGAGGGAGCAGCAGAGAGGGAAGAAGGTCAGCAACCAGGCAGAGAGAATGCCATCTTGTGGTCTAAGATGAAGGTGGGGAAGGTGATGGCCGGAGACGCACGAGTGGAAAGAAGAAAACTTCTGTACATATCGACCAAAGTCAAAAGATCACATGAACAGAAAACATATCTCTCTCAATTGAATAAATGGTCTGGTACAAAATGTTTATAACACCAGGAACTAGTGCTGCATCATTGAACTAAGAGACTACTTCTAGATAGCAGCAACTACAAGCTAAAATGGACATGAGCAGTAGCCAGCAAAGTTGTAACACGTCCTGTCGGACCATCACAGGTGACCTTCCCACGCCCATGGAGAAGAAGGGGCCCTCCAACACTGCACACTTCCACCTCTCAGTGCTGTGCATGTAAGGATTTCATGAAAAGACGGATTTAATAAAATGAAAGTACGAAACCAAAGAAATGTAAAAACTGTAGGAAATACATGGAATGCTGTGTATCTAAACTGATCTGGGCGTGCATTGGAGCTTCACGCAGATTTTTTTGGCACATGATTAAAATTTATTCATACCTAGATAATAAGATTTAGATAGGAGTATGTTTGGCTCTAAAAGTATCTCCTCAGTCGATCACTAAGCCAAGAAATTATCAGGTTGAAGTATTTAAAGGATGCAGAGTATACTGATATCATAAGGTACATATAACAGAATGCCATGAATAAGTAAACATTTAGCCAAATGCTCTAGCACACATGTAGTACTTTTTATGTTCATGAACTATTACTTTTTCTTTTTTACTGAAGTGTCACATAAAGATTTTCTGAACTATTTTTTTCTGTACCAAGTATAGTTGAACTATTGATTTTTCTATTACTGAACTTCTGTAAGTATATGAGTTATATGCGCTACAAGCTGCTGTTTTGTTGAACTGATGATATGTTTTTATTTGTCAATAAACTGACCTGTTTTGTAGTATAGGCAGTATAACTGATGAGTTCAGATCAATCCACAGGCTGAGGTTGACACTTGAGTGAACGAGGAACCCGGCACCGGTAGAGACAACTTGAATCCGACCGTGGCAGAGGTAACGATGACTAGTATAGTTCTGGAAAAGGAAAAGGAATCAAATAAGCCATTTCCTAGGTTCAACCATGGTCGATATCTGCAATAGCAGGTTGTTATTCAACCCAAAACATCTGCAATTTGCATACTTCATTATTTAAACGAAAATCCTCAGTGGAAGATGGGAATATGCATGCTTACTTTTTCAGGGCATTCTTTTCGAGGTGGTGTATGATTCAAGCAGATGCATCATATTTTGAATTATCCAAGAAATTTAATACTTGAAAATAAAAATCAAAGTATCTGCAGTGAGAAATGAACTTGAACTACTCGTCCACCCAGACCATTCCTTCATTTTCATACAATTTTCACATGGGAAAATTAGGAAGAATATGACACAAGCAGTCCAATTCAATTCAGAAAACTAAAGATCAAAATTAAAGGCAAGGAGCATCTGAACATGCACACAAGCATGTTTTGCTGGTAATGTGCAGCTTCAGATAACAACTACAGTTAGCAAACATGCAACACTCTTTTTTTTTTGACTGAATTCATCTTCTAGCTAGCGTCACACATACTTGTTTTGCAAGAGTTCAGAGAGGGAGAGCTGAGCATGTATAGCCACAGTGAAGAACAAGGAAGTTCAGAGAAAATCCGAGCAGTTGTTCTGCTTTGTTTTCAGTAGCAGGAACGCAAAAAATAACACAGCTGCTCGTGCGACTGTTGGGCATGGGCTCAATCGGGTAGCTGGTGTGGCGGCGGGTGGGGGTTGCCAGGGGGACTCGCGCTCGAGGAAGCAGGTGCAGGTGCGCCCATGGCTGAGCGTAGGGCTGCAGGTCGGTGGATCATCGGATGTTTGTGCCGGGATGTCGGGCGGCGGGGTGCATGCTGATGGGAAGGAAGATGTGGCTGGTGGCACGTGCTTGCTGGGGGCGCGTTGCGGAGATGGGTGCTATCATGGAAGGGAGGCGGAAGCATGCTGGCTAAGAGGGCGCGTCGTGGCTGCGCGCCTGGCCGGAGGAGGAAGGTGGGCGACGGCGCGGCGGCGGCCGGATCCGTGGGCGATGGCGCGGCGGCGACCGGATCCATGGGCGATGATGGCGGGGAGGTGGCCGGATCGATGGGAGATGGCGGGGAGGCGGCCGGATCCTGGGGCGATGGCAGCGGGGCAGGGGCTCGTGCCGGCGGTGGGAATCGAGGGAGAGGAAGGGAGGTGCGGGAGTGGGTGTTTTTTCTTTTTCCTTTTAGCGTTTCAGGGGTGCGGGATCTCAGGAACATCTGATCAACCGCTATATAGGGCGTGGAGTTATTAGAATAACTATTCTAATCCTGGGATTAGAATAGTGTTACTCTCTATATACACACACACACACACACACACCACATGATGCTTGCCACTAAAGAGTATATAGGGAGGAATAGGGATGAACACTATTGACTCTTGCATAAAAATAAATACATGAAAGTAAAAGATAGGCTCTTCGCAGAGGAAAACAGAGGTTGTCATGCTTTTTTGTTTTTGGATGTGCAAGCTCTTAATGTAAAGAAACGTCACTTTATATTGCCCCTTGTGATAGCAACCTTTATTATGTGGTCTGTTGCTTTTATTTCTTCACCATCACAAGATCGTACAAAGCTTATTTTTCCCTTACAATAAAAGATCATACATATTTAGGAGCAATTTTTATTGCTTTATGCACTGACGACAACTTACTTGAAGGATCTTATTCAATCCATAGGTAGATATAGTGGACTCTCATGACATGAAATTGGGTTTAAAGGGTTTTGATGCACAAGTAGTATCTCTACTTAGTGTGAATTTTGGCTAGCAAAAGATCCTAGACAAGCACCACATGTTAGAAGATCCATGACAATATAACTTCTATGTGAATATAAACAACCATAACTCATTATGTTGTCTTCCTTGTCCAACATCAACTAATTGATATAGAATAGTTGATGGGGGCTCACAATCATAAAAGATGTCCAAGATAGTATATTTATATGTGATACCTCTCTTCCTTCATTACTTTTTTTCATGGATTGCACCAATGACCAATGCTATGATTGTCAACTTCCAACAAATTTTATCAACTATATTTCTTTTATGTGAAGTCATTACTCCCCATGGGATTAGCATATGATATTTTCATTCTTTTATTATTTATTTTTCATTGCTAAGATCGAAACAAGAAAGCAAAGCAAAACTCAAACTACTCTTTATTATATAACTCACACACTATTACATAGATAGATGATCACTAAGCAAGCACTAGAAAATAGATCATACTAAACTTTTATTCTTCTAAATCATGAAATAACTAAGGATCGAACTAAGATAGTTAATGATGATAAAAGTGGTGGTGGTACGATACAGGGGCACTTCCCCCAAGCTTCGCACAAGTCAAGGGGAGTGCCCATACCCGTGTACTCAAGTCTCCTTCTTCAGTGATGGTGGTGAGATGAGGAAGTAGTAGGCTTGTCGTCCGGCTTCCAGGGACCCCTTGTGGGAAGATCCTCCAAGGATTCAAGACCTCTTTCCTTCAAGGATTGGGATGAACTAGTTCCCCTTTTGTACCCCCTTTGTTGACTTTGGATCTTGTATCTCCCCTTTGTGTATGTGGATTTAGCACATGTGTGATTGGATCTAGTTGATTTGTGTGTTTTCCTCTCTTGTGTTCTTCGTGTTCTTTGGGAAATCCCCTCCATTTCGTGAAAGATCGGCCATTAGAGTTCCACCCTACATCATCTTGGTACCATGAGCCATGGTTGATCACGGATCTGGAGTCCCTACCCCCCCCCCCCTTTAGCCTATTTTTGTGTGTTTTTTGTCCAATTTTGAAAAATCCCCACAAAAATAGCCATACCAATTTTTTTGTGAATTGTTGGTTTGATGACTTTTTTTGGATGTGATCAGTGGATTCGTTGTGTTGTAAGTGGACCTACCTATTCCCCACCATCTCCACCACGAAATCCATCAAAAACCCCATAATTTTTACTTTTCCCCACCATTTTCGTGTTCATCCTGAGCCCTAGCACGAGCAGATTGACCTGCCCAGATCATCCAGACCAGGTCCCGGATCATCCGGCCATCGCCCGGATCAGCCGGACCTCCACCCGGATCATCCGACTTCCACTGACAGAACTAATTTTTCTTTGGAAAATTCCAGCCACTGTCATATTTTCGCATAGCCACCTTCGACCACCACCATTACACTTTCGCAAACGCCTTGACATACCACCGCTTTCCGCTACCCACTTTTGACATTTGGTTTGAGAATTTGAGTTTCGGTTCTCCGTTTCCTAGGGAGTTTCGGCTAACTGGAACGGTTCGACATCGACACGACCGATGCTCGTCTTCGCCATGAATTCTTCATTGACAACAACCGCTTCACCATTGTGACACCATCAACCATAAGCAAGGACGGTAACCTCGATGACATCATCGTATGTTCTCCCTTGCCATTGCTTTGTTAACCCTGAGCCCGTTTTGCGTCACTTTCCTAACGAGACTAGCCACTTGAGTATTGCCGGGCAATGTTACTTGTGCACTTTAGTGATATCCATCCCGCATAGCTATCATAACGTGCATATATCATCGGATAATCTCTTGTGTTATCAATTGTTCCCACATATACATCATTGTTGCCTTGGTTTGAAAATTTTGCATAATTGGCCAACGAAAAATATCAAAAGAAATAAAAGCTTTTAAGCAAATAGAAAACAAAGAACTTGTAAGTAATAGCCATAGCATCGCCACATTGCATATCATATTGCCATATTTGATCATCTTGGATCATTGTGAGAGAATCACCGGGGACCATACATACATAGCATAACTGGGATAGAAAGTCGATATGTTTTGTCTCTTATAGGTTGTGCACAAGTTCCGTATCCTCCTATTGAGCAATCATGCTAGCTGATACGTCTCCAATGTATCTATAATTTTTTAGTGTTCCATGCTATTATATTATCAATCTTGGATGTTTTATATACATTTACTAGCAACTTTATATCATTTTTTGGGACTAACCTATTAACTTAGTGCCCAGTGCCAGTTGATGTTTATTGCTTGTTTTTTACTTTGCAGAATATCAGTACCAAACGAAGTCCAAATGCCACGAAACTTTTTGGAGATTTTTTTCTGGCGACAAGAGACCCTGGAAGCTTTGGGAGGGAACTAAAAGATGAAAGAGGGGCCCACTAGGCACCAGGGCGCGCCAGGGGCCTCCGGCGTGCCCTCGTGGGTAGTGGGGCCCACAGGCATCGTTTTGACCTACCTCCGCCTCTATAAATACTCTAAAATCCCAAAACCCTTAGGGGAGTCCACGAAATTCTTTTTCCGCCACCGCAAGTTCCAGAACCACGAGATCCCATCTAGAGGCCTTTTCCGGCACTCTGCCGGAGGGGGAAATGATCACGGAGGGGTTCTTCATCATCCTTGCTGCCCCTCCGATGATGCGTGAGTAGTTTACCATAGACCTACGGGTCCATAGTTAGTAGCTAGATGGCTTCTTCTCTCTTTTTGATCTTCAATACAATGTTCTCCTCGGTGTTCTTGGAGATCTATTTGATGTAATTTCTTTTTGCGGTGTGTTTGTTGGGATCCGATGAATTGTGAGTTTATTATCAGATCTATCCATGAATATTATTTGAGTTTTCTCTGAACTATTTTATGCATGATTGTTATAGCCTCATATTTCTTCTCCAATTTACTGGTTTGGTTTGGCCAACTAGATTGATTTATCTTGTCATGGGAAGAGGTGCTTTGTGATGGGTTCGATCTTGCGGTGCTCAATCTCAGTGACAGCAAGATACATGACACGCATGTATCATTGCTATTAAGGGTAACAAGATGGGATTTATTTCATACGTGAGTTTATCTTGTCTACATCATGTCGTCTTGCTTAAAGCATTACTCCGTTCTTTCATGAACTTAATACACGAGATGCATGTTGGACAGCGGTCAATGTGTGGAGTAATAGTAGTAGATGTAGAATTGTTTCGGTCTACTAATGTTGGGCGTGATGCCTATATACATGATCATTGCCTTGGATATCGTCATAATTATTTGCTTTTCTATCAATTGCCCAACAGTAATTTGTTTACCCACCGTATGCTATTTTCTCGAGAGAAGCCTCTAGTGAAAACTATGGCCCCTGGGTCTATTTTCTATCATATATTAAAACAAAAAAAATACATTGCTGCAATTTTCTTTTATTTATTCTATTTTGTATTTTTGTTAGATCTATTTATCAAAACCTATACAATTTAATCTTTCTCTTGACCGTTGAGGGATTGACAACCCCTCTACGCATTGGGTTGCAAGTATTTGTTGTTTGTGTGCAGGTGCTGTTTACATAGTGTTGCCTAGTTCTCCTACTAGATTGATAACCTTCGTTCATAACTGAGGGAAATACTTATCTCTACTGTACTGCATCAAACCCTCCTCTTCGGGGAAATCCCAACGCAGTTCACAAGTAGCGCTAGCATCTCTCTAGGGTTATGCAACAAGAGCATTTTCCGTGGATCCACATTTTGAGCTCGTCCCTTGGTTGCACGACCCCATTTGTCTATTCGTGTGTGTGTGTGTTTCCGTGTGCCACATATTGCCTTTGGTCTAATTGTTTCACTTGCAAATTTGTGCATCTCTTTCAACATTACTGAATCTTGCTAACAATTGCATAAATTTTGTGCCACCATCACCAAGCTACTCCAAAGGCTTTACTTGTGTAGGTGTGAGAATTGACAAGATCCGATACCAATTGTGCTACTTCCATAATACTACATTGGGTGATGTTTGATCGATCTTCAACATTGGATAAGGTACATTTGGTCTAGTTCTTTCATTTCTTCCACTCACATGTTTGCTAGAGATGATGGATAGGCCAAGTACTTCTACAACCCACTCTTCATCGAGCAAGAAGAGGAGCCAAACAACTACGTCACCAAGAATCAACTATTCGGCGCACTGATACGTCTCCAACGTATCTATAATTTTTGCTTGTTCCATGATGTTATATTATAATTCTTGGATGTTTTACAATCATTTTATAGCAACTTTATATCATTTTTTGGGACTAACCTATTGACATAGTGACCAGTGCCAGTTGCTGTTTTTTGCTTGTTTTTACTTCGCAGAATATCAGTACCAAACGGAGTCCAAACACAGCGAAACTTTTTGGAGAATTTTGATGGACTAGAAGGAACAACATGGGCCAAAGAAGTACCAGAGGGGTGCCCCGAGGGGGGGCACAACCCACCTGGGCGCGCCTGTGGGCCCAGGCGCACCCTGGTGGGTTGTGCCCACCTCAGTGGCCTCCCGCACCGCCTCTTTGCCCTATAAATACCCAAATATTCTAGAAACCCTAGGGGAGTCGACAAAACACAATTCCAACCGCCGCAAGTTCCAGAACCACGAGATCCAATCTAGACACCAACACGGAGGGGTTCATCATCCTCATTGGTGCCTCTCCGATGATGCGTGAGTAGTTCATTGTAGACCTACGGGTCCATAGGCAGTAGCTAGATGGCTTCCTCTCTCTCTTTTGATTCTCAATACAATGGTCTCTTGGAGATCTATTTGATGTAACTCTTTTTTGTGGTGTGTTTGTTGGGATCCGATGAACTTTGAGTTTATGATCAGATCTATATCCATGAATATTATTTGAGTCTTCTTTTGATCTCTTATATGCATGATTACTTATAGCCTCGTATTTCTTCTTCGAATCTTTGGTTTAGTTAGGCCAACTAGATCGATTTTTCTTGCCATGGGAAGAGGTGCTTTGTGATGGGTTCGATCGTGCGGTGTTCTTTCCCAGTGACAGAAGGGGTAGCAAGACACGCATGTATCGTTGCTATTAAGGATAACAAGATGGGGGCTATTCCTACACGAATAGATCTCGTCTACATCATGTCATCGTTCTTATTGCATTACTCCATTTCTCCATGAACTTAATACACTAGATGCATGCTGGATAGCGGTCGATGTGTGGAGTAATAGTAGTAGATGGAGGCAGGAGTCGGTCTACTAATCTTGGACGTGATGCCTATATAATGATCATTGCCTGGATATCATCATAATTATTCGATCTTCTATCAATTGCCCAACAGTAATTTATTTACCCACCATATGGTTTTTTCTCGAGAGAAGCCACTTGTGAAATCTACGGCCCCCGGGTCTATTCTTTATCATATTTGCTTTGAGATATATTTTTATTTGCTTTTATTTTCAGATTTATTATTCCAAAAACCCAAAAATACCTTGTTGCACTTTTTTTGCTATTTATTTTATTTTGCGTTTTATCGAGATCTATTTATCCAATCTATCACAATTTTATCCCGTCAACTTGACAACATCTAGCGCCGTTACCCGAAAAAGGGATTGGCAACCCCTTATAAGCGTCGGTTTGCAAGTATTTGTTCTTTGTGTGCAGGTATCATTTACATAGTGTTGCTTGGTTCTCCTACTGGATTGATACCTTGGTTTCATAACTGAGGGAAATACCTACCGTAGCTGTGCTGCATCATCCCTTCCTCTTTGGGGAAATACCGACGTAGTTCAAGCGACATCAAAAGGAATTTCTGGCGCCGTTGCCGGGGATACATCATCAAAATCTATCAGGTTCCTAATCACAAATCTCATCTCCTTGCAATTTACATTATTTGCCATTTGCCTCTCATTTTCATCTCCCCCACTTCACAAAAATTTGCCATTTTATTCGCCCTCTTTTTCGTTCGCCGTTTTCTCGTCAGATCTGTTTTTGTGTGCAAACTTGTTTGTGTAGTCACGATGTCTCAAAGGAGGTACTATGATGTTCCTTACCCCAATATTTTGCTTGAGATTGAAAAAAGTACCAAGGAATATATGACTACACAATTTGAGCACAATAAGTATTTTACCGAGGAACTAAAAGAACACTCTACTGTGTTAGATGCTATAACAAAACAACTTGATGATATTAGTAGAGAAGTTTGTAATCTCCAATCTAAGTATGCTTTTGCTAAAAAAATTCTAGGCAAAATATCCGATGCACAAGCTACCCTAGTAAATCAAATGGCCCCTAAACCAATCTCTTTAGAAGATAAAAAAGATGAAGATTTTAAAGTGATTGGTGTTTCTTCTATTGAGTCCTTGTTTAGTAAAATTTAAATTGATGATAAAGGGACTGAAGAAGAGTCAACTTCAGTTAGAAGACGTCCCTATAATTCGGAGGGTGAGAATCTTGATTAAAAAATTGATAAAAGTGGGTTTGGAGAGGTCAAAACTTTAACTAGTGATGTGCCCACTCTTTTGGATTACAAAGACTTTAATTATGATAATTGCTCTTTGATTGATTGTATTTCTTTGTTACAATCCATGATAAATTCACCCCATGCTTATGAACAAAATAAAGCTTTTACTAAACATATCGTAGATGCCGTGATGAAAGCTTTGGAAGAGAAGTTGGAATTAGAGATCTCAATTCCTAGAAAATTGCATGATGAATGTGAACCTACTATCAAAGTCAAGAATAAAAATTATGAATGTTTTGCTTTATGTGATTTGGGTGCTAGTGTTTCCACAATTCCGAAATCTTTATGTGATGTGCTTGGCCTTACCGATATTGAAGAGTGTTCTCTTAATTTGCACTTGGCGGATTCCACTATTAAAAAGCCTATGGGAAGAATTAACGATGTTCTTATTCTTGCAAATAGGAATTATGTGCCCATAGATTTTATTGTTCTTGATATTGATTGCAATCCGTCTTGTCCAATTATACTTGGTAGACCGTTTTTACGTACTATTGGTGCCGTGATTGATATGAAAGAAGGCAATATTAAATTTCAATTTCGACTAAGAAAGGGTATGGAACACTTCCCTAGAACAAGTATTAAGCCACCATATGAATCAATCATGAGGGCAACCTATGGATCTAAAACTAAAGATGACAATACTTGAATCTATGCATTATGCCTAGCTAGGGGCATAAAACGATAGCGCTTGTTGGGAGGCAATCCAATGAATAAAAATTATTTTTGCCTTTTTATTTATGTTCTTGAGTGTTTGCAAAATTATGCCTCTGTTATGATTGTGTTTTTTATGTTTTAATTAGTGTTTGTGCCAAGTAAAGCCTTTGGGATAGCTTTGGTGATAGTTGATTTGATCCTGTTGAAAAACAGAAAATTTTGCATCCAGTAACAGAATTGTTTATATTCACAGAAGTGACAAAAAATTCTGAATGTTTTACATAAGATTTATATACAAATTTCCTATGTTGTCCTAATTTTTCAGAATTTTTGAGTTACATAAGTATGAGAACAATTCGCATCTTTATAGACTGTTCTGTTTTTGACAGATTCTGTTTTCTTTGCATTGTGTGCTTATTTTGATGAATCCATGGATTGTATCAGGTGGTATAAGCCATGGTAAAGTTAGAATACAGTATATATAATGCAATAATAAAATTTGAATGGGTTTGTAACAGTACTTAAAGTAAAGATTGGTTTTCTTATACTAACGGATCTCATGAAGGTTTTGTTAAGTTTTGTGTGATTGAAGTTTTCAAGTTTTGGGTGAGATCACGATGGATGAAGGAATAAGGAGTAAGAAAAGCCTAAGCTTGGGGATGCCCCATGGCACCCCAAGTTAATATTCAAGGAGAACCAAGCAACTAAGCTTGGGGATGCCCCGGAAGGCATCCCCTCTTTCTTCTAACAACCATCGGTATTTTACTTGGAGCTATATTTTTATTCGTCACATATCATGGGTTTTGCTTGAGTGTCTTGTATTATATGAGTCTTTGCTTGTTTTGCTTTTTAGTTTGTCGTAAGTATCCTTGCTAGACACACCTATTTGAGAGAGCCAAAATTATGCCATGATTTGTTAGAATTGCTCTTTATGCTTGACTTAATTTTTTTGAGCTATGGAATTGCTCTAGTGCTTCACTTATATCTTTTTGAGCACGGTGTGCTTTAATATTTTCTAAGAAATGCTCTCATGCTTCACTTAAATTTATTTGAGAGTTAGTAATTTTGAAGAAAATTCTCTCATGCTTCATTTATATTATTTTGAGAGATAGATTTTTTTTGCTCATGTACTTCACTTAGATTTGTTTGAGCTTGTCAAAAGCAATTGCAAAATATGAAACTAGTCCCAAAGTGATAGATATTCAAGAGGGATATAATAAAAACTTTCATGAAGATCATTGGACAAAATAAACTTGATTTTTTGTAATAATTTTGAGATATGATGATAGTGATATGTGAGTCAAGTTAGTGAGTAATCATGCTTTAGTAAGAATATTGGTGTTAAGGTTTGTGATTCCCTATGCAAGCGCAAAAGTCAATAGTTGTGCAATGAAATTATATCCTACTTGTGGTGCATTATTCGGTGTTTGTTATGCTTAATGCTCGCTTATGTGATTTTTTGTTTCTTGGTTGGTTGCTTCTCAATCTTTTTGCTAGCCTCCATTTGTACTAAGTAGAAATACTACTTGTGCATCCAGAATCTTTAAACCCAGTTTTTCCATATGAGTCCACCATACCTACCTATATGCGGTATTTCCGTGCCGTTCTAAGCAAATTTGTATGTGCCATCTCTAATTCTCGAAATAAATTTCCTTTTTGTGTGCTCGTACCGCTCATGAAGCGGCAGGGGGTGGCCAATATTTTCCATGCTAGATGTGTTATTCTCAAGATGAGTGTTTATTCACTTATCATTGCACGAGAGTGCGGCGGTAATAGGGATGCCCAGTCCTGAAATGAAAAACAAATTTACTTTATGTTGTCAAATAATAAATTCCTTGCAAAGTGTTGGTACGGAGGGCACCCGTGGATACGGCTAGCCATGGATTGTGAAAGAATGGTGGAAAAAGGAATAAACTTTATTTTCTGTTTGGGAATCGCCTATGGTATATCTAGCATGGAAAGTGTTGGGAATTACTCGGTCGTTTTCGTTGATGGGAAAAGTATGCCTCTCAAATTTTTTTATCTCTCAATTTTAGCTTTGAGCTTTGGCACCTCTACAAATCCCTACTTCCCTCTGCGAAGGGCCTTTCTATTTACTTGATGAAATTTTATTTTTATTTGAGTCTCCATCTTCTCTTACAAAGCACCAACTAAGGGGCACTATGATCGTACTTGAGCATTGGATGTAGCTAATATGCGAGTGTGTTTCATGAATGGATCAATGATTGAGCATGATGGGCTAGGGATAACTTTCTTTAGTGTTGATATTTTGAAAGACATGGTTGCTTGTTGATATGCTTGAGTATTGAAATCTTCATGTCAAAACTAGACTATTGCTTTGAACCTTATAAAAGTCCAGATGTCCATGCTACAAAAGAAAAGAATATGTGATGAACATGTTAGGCAGCATTCCACATCAAAAATTATGTTTTTATCATTTACCTACTCGAGGACGAGTAGGAATTAAGCTTGGGGATGCTGATACGTCTCCAATGTATCTATAATTTTTGCTTGTTCCATGCTGTTATATTATCATTCTTGGATGTTTTACAATCGTTTTATAGCAACTTTATATCATTTTTTGGGACTAACCTATTGACATAGTGCCCAGTGCCAGTTGCTGTTTTTTGCTTGTTTTTTACTTCGCAGAATATCAGTACCAAACGGAGTCCAAACGCAGTGAAACTTTTTGTAGAATTTTTATGGACCAGAAGGAACAACATGGGCCAAAGAAGTACCAGAGGGGGTGCCCCGAGGGGGCACAACCCACCTGGGCGCGCCTGGGGGCCCAGGCGCGCCCTGGTGGGTTGTGCCCACCTCGGTGGCCTCCCGCAACGCCTCTTCGCCCTATAAATACCCAAATATTCCAGAAACCCTAGGGGAGTCGACAAAACATAATTCCAGATGCCGCAAGTTCCAGAACCACGAGATCCAATCTAGACACCATCACGAAGGGGTTCATCATCCTCATTGGTGCCTCTCCGATGATACGTGAGTAGTTCATTGTAGACCTACGGGTCCGTAGGTAGTAGCTAGATGGCTTCCTCTCTCTCTTTTGATTCTCAATACAATGGTCTCTTGGAAATCTATTTGATGTAACTCTTTTTTGCGGTGTGTTTGTTGGAATCCGATGAACTTTGAGTTTATGATCAGATCTATATCCATGAATATTATTTGAGTCTTCATTTGATCTCTTATATGCATGATTACTTATAGCATCGTATTTCTTCTTCGAATCTTTGGTTTAGTTAGGCCAACTAGATCGATTTTTCTTGCCATGGGAAGAGGTGCTTTGTGATGGGTTCGATCGTGCGGTATTCTTTCCCAGTGACAGAAGGGGCAGCAAGACACGCATGTATAATTGCTTTTAAGGATAACAAGATGGGGACTATTCCTACATGAATAGATTTCGTCTACATCATGTCATCGTTCTTATTGCATTACTCCGTTTCTCCATGAACTTAATACACTAGATGCATGCTGGATAGCGGTTGATGTGTGGAGTAATAGTAGTAGAGGCAGGCTGGAGTCGGTCTACTAATCTTGGACGTGATGCCTATATAATGATCATTGCCTCAATATCATAATAATTATTCGATCTTCTATCAATTGCTCAACAGTAATTTGTTTACCCACTGTATGCTATTTTCTCGAGAGAAGCCACTGGTGAAATCTACGGCCCCTGGGTCTATTCTTTATCATATTTGCTTTGAGATCTATTTTTATTTGCCTTTATTTACAGATCTATTATTCCAAAAACCCAAAAATAACTTGCTGCACTTTTTTTGCTATTTATTTTATTTTGCATTTTATCGAGATCTATTTATCCAATCTATCACAATTTTATCTCGTCAACTTGACAACATCTGGCGCCGTTACCCGAAAAAGGGATTAACAACCCCTTATAAGGGTCGGGTTGCAAGTATTTGTTCTTTGTGTGCAGGTACCATTTACATAGTGTTGCTGGGTTCTCCTACTGGATTGATACCTTGGTTTCATAACTGAGAGAAATACCTACCGAGTCGTGCTGCATCATTCCTTCCTCTTTGGGGAAATACCAACGTAGTTCAAAGCAACATCACGCACATAGAGCTTTGCACCAAGAGAATGAAGCATTGGGCGACCGCATCGATCAACTTGCCACCGACTTGCGACAATCCGAGCAACGCACAAGAGACTACCTTGACGACAAGCTATCATCACAAATGGAAGAGTTCCGTGCCTTGATGGCCAATCATTCCTTGGCAACATCGTCATCATCATCAAGACGACGCAAGTCAAGTCGACACTGTTCAGACACTTCTTCGGATGCAAGTCTTCCACGAGCTTGTCTGCATCATCGCCAAGACCATGAAGATCATCAAGCTCGACAAAACCCATTTCATGACAATGGCTTACAAGACCGCCTTCGAGAACGTGAACGACATCATCGTCAAGCAAATGATCCCATGGAACAAGAGCAAGCTCCTATACGCCAAGATCACCAAAAAAACCAAGATGGCGATGCCCTTCGACAAGAGCAACAACGCCGTGAAGAACAAGCCCTTGAAACCCAACGTGCTCTACGTGAAGAAACTAATAACATATGACAGCGCAATCGCCAAGTACGTCTACAAGAAGAGGCCCTCCGACGAGAGCGACAAGAAGAAGCTGCATGCCTTAAGGAGCGCCAAGAGATGAGGAATCGGGCAAGAATTCCACGCCCACAACATCAAGCTAATCAAGCAGAGCATGATGAACAAGCGGTTGAAGACCCTCCCCCACGGCTAGAGCGCCATCACCATCGCCCCGCACGCGTTGAAGAACAACGTTACGACAAGCTCAAGTTCACCATGCCTAAGTTTTCCGGAAGCAATGATCCCAAAGACAACCTCTCGTGGGCATTGAAGGTCGACAAGATATTCTGCCTTCACAATTATGAAGAAGAGAAGAAAATTGATATGGCCTCACTTGAGTTCCAAGACTATGTCCTCATTTGGTGGGTGTCGGTGTTGAAAACGGCGGATCTCGGGTAGGGGGTACCGTGTGGCACCCCGGCTCAAAGAGACCAGAACGCCCCATATTCCAGCCCAGAGATCGAGGAGAAGTCTTCTGGAATACATCACTGCTTGGCATAGAACAAATCAGCTCTATATTACAACATGGATATGGATACAAGAGTTCCGATATAATAGGGAATTACATTGGCACGACGACGCTACGCCTGCCACGGTTGCTCTATGCAAGCATCAGAACAACTCAAAGCAGCGGAATAACTACTCACAGTGGAACATCAAATGACGATGATGATGGACTCCACTCCGCAGGGACTCTGACTGGAATGTTTATCCTAGCGCGCCAGCAAGGGATCCACGACAAACATGCAAGCAGACAAGGCATGACCTGCAAACTGGCATGACACGCCAGGTCAGTACATTGAATGTACTTGCAAGCTCACAACAACCAAAAGCAATCAAGAAAAACAACAGTATGGCATTTACAGGTTAAACAATGGTGAACATGATACCACTAGAACAACATCAGATGAGCATGGCATGAACAGGTTGAACATAACACATCTAGCATCATATGAAATGAGCATGGCAATGCTACTCATGATGTGCACAGGATGTGTCGTGGTAATCTCACGCCAGATGCCAGGGGGTGGCTTATCGTGGGTGGAGCCATGAGGACGTCGTCGGGTTCCGGAAGCGAGAGTGAGCACGAGCTCGGGAGCACATGAGACTTACCCAGGTTCGGGGCTCTCCGGAGAGATAATACCCCTAGTCCTGCTGTGATGACTATGATCAAGAGTATACAGAGTTGCTCCTGGAGCTGTATTGCTAGAGGAGGAAGAAGGGTAGGGCTTTCCCTCTTCTCCTAGCTATGGTGTGGGTGTGTGGAATGAGAGCTGAACCCTTTGCATGGGTGAGCCCGGGGGGGGGGGGGTTATAGGCCGACCCCCCAGGGGTACAATGGTAATACGGCCGGGTGTAGGACTCGGACATCAGTGTCTAAGGTCGCTGGGTTCCCTGTTGGCTGCTGGGGCCCGCCTCTGGAGGGACCCACCGGCTACCGAGAATCCGGCCGACAAGTAGGGCCCGCCACCTGCGGGCCATGCTGATTGCCTTTTGCTGTAGCGCGGTCCTTGCTGACGAGGGCCGCGTCATGCGTCGCATGGCTACAGTCCCGCGCCGTGCGGGTAGGTGGCTGCTTGGTCAGCCCGCACTATAGCCATGCCCCTCCGGGATTCGGGGGAGCAGGCGGCACTGTAGCCATGCCCTGTCTCATCGTAGTGGGTGAGTGCAGACTCCGAGGAAGAGGAGGGGCCGGCCGCTGGGAGCCGTCCCGCCCCCGATGCCATCTTCTATGAGAGCGCCGTCTTCTAGAAGTCGGCCGCGTGGTCCTAACCGGCCCAGGGAGCCGGCCACGCGGCTAGCTGGCTTGAGGGGCTTTGCCAGCCCCGATGTCTTGAAACATTATTGGGTGCGGATGAGGCTACCCCGAGTACATCCCCCCGACAGTAGTCCCCGAAGCTAGTGAGGCGCCATGGCTTGAAGCCGGAGTGCCTCAGCAGTTTCCCCCTCTGGGAGATCATGTGTCTCTGTTTGTCCAGCTTGAAGAAGCCGCGTGCCAGGAGCCGACCGAGGCGAAACCGGCCGACTGATGAATTTGAATCTCCGTGGCGGGCGTCAGGGGTACGCCACCGCGTAGCGCGTCAGTCGCCCGTTGCTTGCATGCCACGCGTCGCCAGCGGGCCGGGCCGACCTGCCAGCCCACGCGCGCGATGGGATGGCGCCACAGGCCCGGGCCCGCCACTACACAGCCTCGGCACGCGCGCGGACCTGCTGCGGCCGAGGAAATCCGTTGCCCTTCTGGGGCAAATTGAATGCGCGCCGTAAAGGCGCGAATATTGCGGGGGCGCGTGGGACGTGGGAGCAGTTAATCCCACGCCCCCCGAAGAGTTGCCTCAACCCCGCCGTCGCCGTATAAATGGAGGGGAGGGGGCGGCCAAACGCACGCGCGCCCCCTCCTACTCTCTCTTTCTCCTCTGCTCCTTCGCCTCCTTGCTGCCGCCGCACCGCTGCGCCACACACTACCGGAGCGCCGCCGCGACCTCGTCACCGTCTAGCCTCGCCGAGCCGCCGCCGGACCACCATGAGCTATGGCGCGAGGCGACTGGGACGGATCTAACATCCACGATGGCCATATCGAGTTCCTCCGCGTGACGCAGAGGATTCTGGTCGAGGCGGTCGTGGGGACGCGCATCCCCGACGCGAGGGAGATCTCGCTGGCGCCGAGGGCCGATGAGTTTGTAGTGTTCCGAAGCCACTTCCTCTGCGGGTTTGGCTTGCCCGCAAGCGGTTTCCTCCGCAGCTTCCTCGACTTCTACCGCCTCTAGCCGCATCATCTCACCCCCAACACCGTTGTTCTTCTCTCCGCCTTCGTAACCTTCTACGAAGGCTACCTAGGCCTCCTGCCCACCCTCAAGTTGTGGGGCAGGTTCTTCTACTTGAAGCTGGGGACCTGGGCCAAGGGCGAACCAGCCCAGTGCGGATCCTACGTCGCCGTGCAGCGCAGCGGCTCCGGGACCCGAATCCCGTTCATCTCCTTGCTAGAGTCGGCGAAGCTGTGGCAGAAGTCATACTTCTACGTCCGCAACCTCCATCCGACTCGAGACTACATCAACCTGCCGGCTTACGCAGCCGGCCCGCCGAGCGAGCGTGTGATAACTGGGGGCAGCAACCGAAGCCGGTGCCGGCTGCCATCACGAACATCTTGGTCCGGCTCCAGGAGATGACGGACGCGGAGGGCCTCAAGCCGGCAGACCTGCTGGCCGCCTTCGTCTACCACCGGGTTTTGCCCCTCCAGGCCCGGCCGCACCGGATCTGCGACATAAGCGGTCGCCGGGATCCATGCCGGATGTCGACCAAGGGGCTGCCGATGGTTGAGGTGGTCCGCCATGTCAACTTCTTCTTCGACAGCAAGCTCAGCGAGGCCGACTGGACATTCGGTAAGCTGCCGTACAGTCGATCCAACCCACCACCGCCGGTCAGTATCTGGTCTCCCTTCTTTGCTCATGCCACGCTTTTCATTCGACCTGAACATCCGGCCGCGGGGCAGCGCTTTCCTGGCCAGGTGGTAGCCAACGAGCTGGCTCCAGGCCATCAATGGATGCCGGACCGCGAGGAGAGCGACGTGGGCGACCCCGAGTTGGGGGCGGCCGCGTTGGAAGACGGAGCTGAGGACGACGCCACCGGGGAAGGCGGCGCTGGAGGAGGCGGAGCCACAAGAGGTGGCGCAGGAGGAGACGGCGACGTCCGGTCCTGGCCGGATGATGATGAAGACGGTGAAGGGCAATGCCGCCCCGAAGGCGCCAAGAGGACGGGCACTGGCTCTTCGACGGCGCGGCCGTCTAGTGGAGCGCCGGCTGACGCACCCGGCACGGCTAAGCGTCGCGCCGAGGGGTTGTTCGGCAACAAGCCGCCCAAGAAGGCCAAGTAGACTGCCGCGACCAGGCGGCAAGAGGCCGCGAAGGCGGCCACCACCAAGGGGCCAACCCGGAGGGCCCCGAAGGAGCGCCCCATGGTGTCCGGGTAAGTGCATTTGTTGCACTGTCTTAATCATTTATTCCCTTTTGCGAATTTCTCATCTTTGATTGTTTTGCTGTGCAGGGCCGCCATCTCCATATCTCGGGCTCCATCCGCCTCGCTGGTCGGATCAGCAGGCGGCTCCGAGGAGGCCCGGCGTGTGGACCCGGCCGCCGCCCTCTGGGAGGCGACGGAAAGGAATGCGTGGGAGGCGCGGGAGGAGCGGGAGGAGGCCGTGGCGCGGGCGGAGACCGATCCCAGGCCGCCGTGTCAGCGCAGGCGGAGGCCGAGGCCGCGGCGTCGGCGCAGGTGGAGGCGGTGACCAAGGCGCAGGCGGAGGCCGACGCGAAGGCCACGGAGGACCCGGCTGGTGGCGGGATCCCGGAGGCCACCGATCTTGAGCAGCCGGAGCCACCGGTGGTGGAGGCCCAGGCACCGACTGGAGCAGCCGGAGCCGACCAGGCGGCGACGGAGCGAGTGGTTGCCGACCCGGCAGCCTCAGAGGTGAAGGCGACCCGGCGCGCGCCCGGTGCCTGTGGGCGGGATGGCGGATATCCCAGAAGGCCTGAGACGCCACTGGCCAGCGCCGGGATGGACATGATCCAGGCCATGATGGTGCACACCCCCATGCGTCTGCGCTAGGCGCGAACATCTTTCGAGCCGAGGCCGGCGAAAACTGGGGCCGCGAGCTCGTAGGAGGCCGACGCCGGGGCCACGAGCTCCGCCCCACCGGGCTGGACGCCAGCAGCCGGCACGGCCGCCCTGAACCTCACGGTGCAGGATGTCCTGGACAAGTTCGCCGCCCACGACACCACCCTCCTGAAGGCGAGGAGCGAGATGGTGGAGATGCAGACGTCCGTCCGGGTACGCCCTTGATTTTCTTCTTTTATTTTTTGCGATCTTCAGTGGGGGCACGCCAGCGCACCCACTGGGTGTAGCCTCCGAATTCCAAGCCGACTGCTGAGCAGACGGGTTGGAACTTTAAGGCATGTTTCTGAATGTTGAGATGTCGTTCTTGATGCAAGACTACCACAACCTACGTGCGGCCGCCTACAACTCCCAGAACTAGACGCTCGCCACCTGGACCGCCGAGTTGCAGAGGAGCTGAGGTACGCAGGCTGGCTTTCAGTGGGGGCGTGCAAGCGCACCCACTGGGTGTAGCCCCCGAGATTCGGGCCGACTGCTGAGCAGTCGGGCCGGATCTTCCCGACAGCTTCTTGTTTTTGATGATTCTTCTTTGTTCTCGCAGAAGCCGCCTCCCAGCTGCAGGGCCGCATGCAGGAGCTCGAGGGCCAGCTTCAGGCCAAGGAGCTGGAGCGCAGCCAGGCGGCCGCGGAGCGCAATCGGCTTGAGAAGGAGCTAGCCGACCAGGAGGCCCGGCATGCGGAGGAGGTCAAGCGGATGAAGGGCGAGGAGGAGCACCTCAAAGCCGGGTTCGAGTCCCAGCGCTCGGGCTGGGCCGACAAGGAGAAGTACCTGTTGGAGGGCTATATGGTCATTGAGGACCTGCTCGAAGGTAAAGCTTCTTTCTTTCTCGATTGGTTGGTTGGTTGCCGTCTGTTGTGGGAAGCCGACTTCTTATTCTTTTGTCTTCTTTTAAGCAGAGTACTTCCTGAACCACACCGGCGCCATCAGCCAGGAGATCGAGGCGCGGCGCGAGCAACGGAGGCAGAAGGGCGTGCAGATTGCGTCGGACCGGCCTCGGAACTTGGGCGAACAGTTCGAGGCCGTTCGGCTGCGCCTTGAGCCGATGCGTCAGCTGCTCCGCCGGTTTCAGCGTGCCGGGTCGTAGGTCTTAGAAGGGCTCTGGCCGGGTGTGCGGGTCCCCCGGACTCTCGGCCGGACTGCCAACTGGCTGGAGGTGGCGTGGGAGCGTCTCGACACTTGGAAGGGTGCCGCGGCACGGGCCGGCGCCAAGGTGGCGCTGGAGTTCGTGAAGGCGTGGTATCCGGGTGTGAGTGTGGCGCAGCTGGCCACCTTCCGCCAGGAGGTGACGCCGGAGTTGGAGCTGGAGCGCGAAGCAATCGCCATTCGTGCTTCGGCCCTCGTCGAGTACACCAACGGCGATGTCTTCGTCCCGGAGCGGGCAAAAGATGGCACCGAGGTGCCACCGTCCTGGTTCGGGCTGGACCCGGACGAGGAGGAGAACCCGGCAGAGGAGATCGCCTCCAGCGGCGAGGCTGTAGAGGAGGACGAGGACGAGGAAGGCGACGGCGTCGTGCCAGATGACGGAGCGACCAGCCGGAACCGGCCCGATCCGGCCCCAGCCGGTGAGCAACGAGAGACCACGTCGGCCGCCGCCGCTGACCAGACTGGAACCAACTAGCCGGAGGCCCCGCCAGCCGGCGCTACAGCTACCGCCGACTCGTCCGAGCAGCCCGTAGTACCTTCGGCCTAGGCGGCCCTTATCTGTTTGCATTTTTTCTGTCTTGTGCTCAAGAACAAAGTTAGTTATGCGCAGTTCCACCCACTGGGGCTGTACTTTAAACTTTGATGAATGTCGTCCGCGGGCCTTTTGGAATGTAAATGGATTTACTTTCCCCACATGTTTGTGTGCTATGCCGAGTTCTAACTCGATTTTGCCTTTGCTCTCTTTGGCTTTTTCTTTTTCTTTTGCCGTGTTCCTTTGGCTATCGCCCTGCCAGCCAGACAGCCGCGCTGCGGTCTATGGCCGGGTCAGGGACTTGGCCGTTTAAAATAGGCAAATTACTTCAGCCATTTAGAGCGTGTGCTAGTCAAGCAAGAAGCCGGCCGACCGGCTGCTGGGCAGCCGGACGGGGGAGGCGAAAGGCCGGCTTGGCCTGAATCGCGTTCTTCCTTAGTCATTTTTCATGTGGACAGTGTTTCCGGCCTTTAGCTCTTGCCAGCCGGACAGTCGCGCTGCGAGCTGTGGCTGGGGCGAAGAGAGGGCTTTGGCGTCGGCACATTACTGGACCGGCTTCGGACGATGCCGCCTTGGGCCGAGTCGGTGAGCCCCCGGGCCAGTTGACTAGACCTGGGCAGGGCGAGAGAATAAATACTCATGCATAGGAGAAGTTTATCATAGTGATAAAAAGGTAGCCCCCGAGTGCGCCTCGGGGTACCTGTTGTCTTTACTTAGTACAAAAGATAGCGTGATACATACACTGCATCACTGTAAAACGGGCGGAGAAGGTTCGCGTTCCATGGGCGCTCCGACTCTTGGCTGGCTGTGTCTCTCTTGCATGCCCTGGGCTTCTGTGCATCAATTAGGTAGTAGGAATCGTTACCCAGGGCCTTGCTGATGATGAAGGGCCCCTCCCAAGGAGCAGAGAGCTTGTGCTGGCCGGCTGATCGCTGGATCAGTCGGAGCACGAGGTCGCCCTCGCGGAAAGCAACCGGCTTGATCTTCTTGTTATGGTAGCGGCACAAGCTCTGCTGTAGATGGCAGACCGGCTGAGTGCTAGCAGCCGGGCCTATTCGAGCAGATTGACACCATCTTCATGTGCCTCCTTTGCTTCCGCCTCCGTGTATAGGGTGACGCAAGGCGAGTCGAACTCGATATCCGTTGGGATGATGGCCTCGGCCCCGTACACGAGGAAGAAAGGTGTGAAGCCAGTTGATCGGTTTGGCGTTGTCCGGAGACTCCAAAGGACGACCGGCAGCTCCTCGAGCCAGCAGCCAGCCGAGCGCTCCAGTGGCTCGACTAGCCGTGGCTTGATGCCGGATAGAATGAGGTCGTTTGCCCGCTCCACCTGGCCGTTTGACTGCGGGTGAGCAACCGACGCGAGGTCCTGTCGGATGCCCTGTGCCGCGCAGAAACGAGCCAAGGCGCCTTTGGCGAAGTTCGTGCCATTGTCGGTGATGATGCTGTGCGGGATGCCGTATCGAATGGTGATATCTGCGACAAATGTGACGGCTGTGGGGCCGTTCAGCTTCTTGATCGGCTTCGCATCGATCCACTTCGTGAACTTGTCCACGGCAACCAGCAGATGGGTCATGCCGCCGCGTGCAGTCTTGAATGGGCCCACCATGTCCAATCCCCATACGGCAAACGTCCAGGTGATGGGAATGGTCTTGAGGGCTGAGGCCAGCTGGTGCTGCTTGGTACTGAAACGCTGGCACCCCTTGCACTTCCGGACCAACTCCTTGGCGTCATCCAGAGCAGTTGACCAGAAGAAACCATGGCGAAAAGCTTTGGCAACAAGGGCTCTGGAAGCGGCATGGCGGCCACATTCACCCTGATGGATGTCCCTGAGGATGGCGATGCCCTTCTCCGGCTCGACGCAGCGCTGGAAGACACCAGTCGCGCTGCGCTTGACGAGCTCTTTGTTGATGATCGTGTATGCACCCGCCCGGCGTTGCACCTGCCGGGCCGACACTTCGTCGGCTGGGAGCTCGCCGCTCACCAGAAAGTTGAGGATGGGCTGCGCCCAAGACGGGGCTTCCCCCACCGTCATGACAGCAGCCGGAGTTAGGGTGGCCGGGTTGGGAGGTGGTGGGTTGGAGCCGGCCGCTCCTTGTTGCGTCGTGGAAGTCCCCGGGTAAGCTATAGAAGTCCCCGGGCCGGGTGCTGGAGTCCCCGGGCTGGGTTTAGGTGCTGCAGCCCCCGAGCCGCCTGCAGAAGTCCCCGGGCCGGCTGCTGAAGTCCCCGAGCCGGATCCGACTGCTCCAGGGTCAGCCGGCACGAAGATGGATTCTGATTCTGGCGAAGGTTGGATAGATGGCTTGTGCAAGCAGTCGAGGGAGACACCGGCTGGAGTGGCCTGCCGGGTGGAACCAATCCGTGCCAGGGCATCGGCTGCTTCGTTGTCGGCCCGTGGCACATGGATGAACTCGCACCCATCGAAGTGCCCGCTGGTCAGTTGGATGAGGAAGCGGTAGCTGGCCATGTTGGCGTCCTTGGCATCCCAGTCGCCAGAGGATTGTTGGACCACAAGGTCCGAGTCGTGATACGTCTCCAACGTATCTATAATTTTTGATTGTTACATGCTGTTATATTATCATTCTTGGATGTTTTACAATCATTTTATAGTCGTTTTATATCATTTTTTGGTACTAACCTATTGACATAGTGCCAAGTGCCAGTTGCTGTTTTTTGCATGTTTTTTACATCGCAGGAAATCAATACCAAACGGAGTCCAAATGCAGCAAAACTTTTTGTGGATTTTTTTGGACCAGAAGACATCAAGTGGGCCGGAGAAGCGCCTGGGGGTGCTCCGAGGGGAGCACAACTCACCAGGGCGCGCCTGGAGGCCCAAGCGCGCCTGGTGGGTTGTGCCCACCTCGGGTGCCCCCCGAACCGCCTCTTTGCTCTATAAATACCCCAATATTCCAGAAACCCTAGGAGAGTCGACGAAAATCAATTCCAGCCGCCGCAGAGTCCAGAACCACCAGATCCAATCTAGACACCATCATGGAGGGGTTCACCACTTCCATTGGTGCCTCTCCGATGATGCGTGAGTAGTTCTTTGTAGACCTACGTGTCGGTGTACTAGAATAGGGGTACCCTAGTACCCCGTACTTGTGCACGGGCAGTAGTAGCATCCCGCGGCCAGGCTTGCGGGAGGACAGCCAGAGAGAAGCTCAAGATTATTAAGCCATTCAAGAACAAAGTATACAAAGCAAGAGTTAAGGCCCCGGCAAGAGGAGCTTGCCGGGAGGGATAGCTGAGGCCCAGCCTGAGGTTTGCTGTAGCAGAGTACTTGCCCCGGCAAGTCATTGGCTGCGGCAAGGTATTGGCTGCGGCAAGATAGCAGCTGCGGCAAGGTACTTGCCCCGGCAAGTTACCTTGCGCGGCAAGCTATGGGTTGCGGCAAGCTGTCAGGTGCGGCAAGGTCTTGCCGCGGCAAGCGTTACTGTACCACTGTGCTACTGTGCTGCTCCGGTGCCTCTGCCAGTGTGGCGCTCTGGGTCCTTCCAAGCGTGTGTGGCAGGGCACTGTGTAGACGGTGGTACACTGTAGCTAGCGGTGCAGGAGCGGGTGGGATAGGCTTTTCCCACGTCCAAGACGTCCGGGTACATGTATCTGGACAGCTAAGGCATGGGCATTTAATGCCCTTGTCCCCTGCCGTCAGTGGTAGGTAGGACATGTCATCCTGGTAATAATGGCCTTACTGTAGCAACTTTCCACCTCTACCTTTACTGTTTGCCACCTGTTGGTGACCCCTTTGTGCGTATAAAAGGAGGCCCATAGGCAACGTGGAGGGGGGGAGGAACTGGGAGATGGAGAACTCCAGTATTGTACGCAGCTACTCTGTACTGTAGCGCTCCTGGAGCTAGAACAATCATACAGATAATAAACCAAAAAGCAGGAGTAGGGTTTTACGCATCCGTGCGGCCCGAACCTGGGTAAATCTCTCTCGTGCACTGTCGTGTTCTTCGCTAGATTTGCTCTTCGTGCGACCGTCTCTCCCTGCCGAACGTAAAGGGGTCCTTCCCTGGGTCCCATAGGTGATCGCGGATTCGTCCCCGACATCTTTGGCGCGCCAGGTAGGGGAAAGGAGGTTGTGTGAACCTAATCTAGCGATTTGCGCGTTAGTTTTTGGGCCATCCTCCGCCTTATGGCTCCAAAAAAGAAGACTTCGGCCATCGGTGCGTCTACGTCCAACCCGCCTGCTCCCATGCAGGAGGGTGCCGACGTGATTGCGGCTGCTGGGGGGACTGGAGAGCGAGAGCTCCTATTACCTCCACCTGTCCAAAACCGGGCCAGCAACGCCAATCTTGGCGCTGCTGGGTCTGGGAACGCAGCGCTGCTCGCTGCTGCTGGCCCTGCAAGCTCCAGAAACGGTGCTGCGCGTTCTGGAATGCCTGCGCCGGTTCAGACGCCGCGGCCTTCGCAAGAAGCCCGTGACAGGCAGCGTCCTGACGCCCCAGGTGCCAGGCGCTCCCTGGATAATGAACTTGCGCATCGATCTCGAGATGCGCGGGGTCACCATACGCAACAACACGTTTGCGGGGTCGAGGTACGGTCGCCTGGGCGTGGAGATGCTCCTTCTAACACTGTTAGGAGTAAGAGCATCCCACAGTCCTCACGCCACTCGATACCTCCCTCACCAGCAGAAGCGTTGGCGCGTGCGCAGCTGCTCCTGAACTTCCCTCCACCAGCAGATAAGCTTGACGAGTGGAGGGCAACCATTCAGAGCCTTCTCAGCTTCGCTGATGCCGACCCGGTGCGCGCGGCCGACAAGAGAACTGGTGACAATGTTGTCACCAACAAGAACGGCGAGGGGGCAACAACCGTACACTCACCGCCCAGACGGCCTCGGTCGCCGACACGTCGAAACGACGCCCGTGGCAATGGTTCCACGGCGTCGTCTGACCCGCGAGCTCGTTGTGACCAGCGCCTCGTTCTTCAGGAACGCAGAGGAGAAGACGCTCGTACCACTATCGAGCAAAGGAGAGAAGCGCATCGTCAGTCCGACTGACGCGCAGGGCCCGCTGTTGACATGCATGCGCCAGGGGATCCTGGCGACTTGCCATACGCGGTAAGTTGTCCAGCGTTCACCCGTGAGCTGCGGCAGGTCCAGTGGCCCAATCGCAAGGCTTTCAAACCTGACGTGCCGGAGAAGTATGATGGCAAGACACACCCGTCGGAGTTCCTCAGCATTTACACCATTGCGGTGCAAGCTGCCGGGGGACGAGACGACAAGATTCTTGCTAACTACTTCCCGCTCGTGTTAAAGCGCAACGTCGTCTCATGGCTCATGCACTTGCCGGAGAACTCCATTTCTTCATGGGTGGACCTGTGCCATCAGTTTGTTGGTGCCTTTACTGGCGGTCATCAACCTCATGGCCAGGAGAGTGATCTTCATCTCATCCCCCAGAAGGAAGGAGAGCCCCTGCGCAAATACATTCAAAGGTTCAGCCGCGTACAGTACAACATCCCAGATGTTCACCCCGCTGCGGTTATTAGCGCGTTCCATCAGAACGTGCGTAACCGCAAGATGCGGGAGGAAATGGCGACGACCAAGGTCAGAGACATTGGCCAGCTATATGCTCTCGCCGACAAGTGTGCGCGTGCTGAAGAGGGAAGGAAACTTCCCGGTGAAGGTGTTGGCGCAGGGGGGAGCTCTGACAGCGAAGGTACCGCCCCGGCAAAGAAGGGCCGGCGGCGGAACAACAGGAAGAAAAAGGGCAAAGCTGTGCTTGCCATCGAGCAGTCCAGCGGCAACGGCAGCGCCGACAAGGCCAAAGTCGAGGGCTCCGGCAAGGAGATTGCCGTGTGCGCCAACTGTCAGGCCTTGGCGGCTGCCGACAAGCAGGACGGCTCCGACAAGCAATATTGCAAGATCCACCGCACCAAGGGACACGATCTCCAGAACTGCCGACGAGTCGAGCAGCTTGTCGAATAGCAGAAAGCTGAGTATGAGAGGCGCGACAAGGAGAAGGCCCCAGAAGGTGCTGGCGGGTCCGGCAAGAAGCGCACTGCCCGAGGAGGGCGTCGCGGCAAGGCCAAGCAGCAGCAGAGAGACAGGCCTCCTCGTGGCCGCGACAAAGATGATGATGATGATGATCTAGATGATGAAGAATCCAGTGAGCACGAATTTCAGAAAGCCGCAGAAGTCTTGTGTGTTGACGGTGGTGCTTCGTTGCATTCTTCTCACCGCCAACTTAAACAGTGGGCGCGAGAGATCAATGCGGCGGAACCATCTGTTGACGCCAGAAAGCTTCTGAAGTGGTCCGACACGCCTATCGTCTTTGACATTGAGGACCACCCTGACCGCACAACGGCGGTCGGGTGCTTGCCGATGTTGGTTTCACCAACGATCCGCAACCTCAAGGTCACGAAGATGTTAGTTGACGGTGGGGCCGGCTTGAATCTGATTTCGCCCGCTGTGCTCCGGAAACTTCAAATCCCTGACGGCGAGCTTGAGGAAACTGGTACTTTCCAAGGAGTCAATCCAGGAAGGAGCAAGCCGAAAGGGAAGATCACGCTGCCAGTGACATTTGGCGGCGAGCTGAACTACCGGACCGAGAAGGTCACCTTTAACGTTGCCGATATTCCATTGCCTTATAATGGGATACTTGGCCGTCCAGCGCTCGCCAAGTTCATGGCAGCCTCTCATTTTGCCTACAACGTGTTGAAGATGCCAGGCCCAGTAAGTGTTATCACAGTTCCCTGCGACAAGAAGGATGCGCTTATTTGCGCCGACAAGATCTACCGGGAAGCAGCTGCCGCAACTGCCGCCAAGGCACTTGCCGCTGAAGCTCTCGGGGGGGAGAACAAGAGGAAGTCCGGCAAGAGCTCCTGTGCCCACTCCGGCAAGCGCACCTCTTCGGAGTGCTGCGCTGCCGTCGAGGACGCACCAGAGAGCTCCACCGGCAAGTGCAAGAAGAACAAAGCCGCTCCGCCGGCGACAAAGAAGGTGCCCGCCAAGGAGGACGGCACTGGTGGTTCCTTCACCATCAGTGCCACACTTGACAACAAATAGGAAAGCGCGCTCGTTGCTTTCCTGCGGGCGAATGTCGACGTGTTTGCATGGCAACCGTCCGACATCCCCGGTGTTCCCAGGAAAGTAATTGAGCACCACCTTGCCGTTTGTCCCCACGCGAGGCCCGTCAAGCAGAAAGCCAGAAAGCAAGCTGTGGAGCGGCAAGAGTTTATTGCGGAAGAAATCAAGAAGTTGGAAGCAGCAGGCCTCGTCAGAGGAGTGCTCCATCCTACGTGGCTGGCCAATCCTGTTGTCGTGCGCAAAGCGAATGGAAAATGGAGGCTTTGTATTGATTTCACTGATGTCAATAAAGCTTGTCCCAAAGACCCATTTCCTTTGCCCCGCATAGACCAGATTGTTGACTCCACGGCAGGATGTGATTTGCTTTCATTTCTTGAGGCATATTCAGGGTATCATCAAATCTTCATGGCTGAGGAAGATGAGGAAAAGACCGCATTTATCACACCCTGTGGCACATACTGTTTCGTACGTATGCCATTTGGTTTGAAAAATGCTGGTTCGACATTTGCAAGAGCCGTCCAGATTACTTTTGAGCCTCAGCTGCACAGAAATGTGGAAGCCTATATGGATGATATAGTGGTCAAAAGCAAAGACAGGGCTACTTTGGTTCAAGATCTAGAAGAAACTTCTGTAAATCTGCGCAAGATCAACCTGAAGCTCAACCCCGAGAAGTGCGTGTTTGGAGTTCCCTCCGGCAAGCTTCTCGGGTTCTTTGTGTCTCAGCGTGGAATTTAAGCCAATCCTGACAAGATCAAAGCCATTGAGCAAATTGAAGCACCGAAGCGCGTCAAGGATGTACGACGACTTGCCGGCTATGTTGCTGCTCTCAGTAGGTTTATCTCCAAGTCAGCTGAGCGCGCCCTGCCATTTTTCAAAATCTTAAAAAAGGCAGGTCCATTGAAATGGACTTCGGAGGCGGAGGCAGCGCTGCAAGACTTGAAGAGATACCTCTCCTCTCCTCGAATACTTGTCGCACCTAAACCACAAGAGAAGTTGTTGCTGTATCTAGCGGCAATCAATCAAGTGGTTAGTGCTGCGCTAGTAGCGGAGAGAGAGGTGGATGAGGAGGCAGTAACTGCGGCAAGCATGTCCAGCGACAAGCTGGGGGCTCCCCCGACAAGTTTTGCTGCCGACAAGGATTCGTCTGCGCAGTCAGGCAAAGTGATACAAAAGAAGAAAATGGTGCAGCGCCCGGTCTACTTTGTGAGCTCTCTTCTGCAGGGAGCTAGGTCAAGGTATTCTGTTGTGCAGAAGCTGCTTTTCGGCCTTCTCATGGCCTCGAGAAAGCTGCGCCATTACTTTCAAGCACATGAAGTTACCGTCGTCACTCGCTTCCCGCTGAAAAGGATTTTGCAAAATCCAGAAGCGACAGGCAGGATTGTCGAGTGGGCGTTGGAGTTGTCGAGCTTTGGTCTCAAGTTTGAGAGTACATCAACCATACAGAGCCGAGTTTTGGCAGAGTTTGTCGCAGAATGGACACCAACGCCAGACGAAGAAATCCCAGAGATGACTCTCCCCGGCAAGGAGACAAGCAAAGAGTGGCTCATGTACTTTGATGGTGCCTTTTCGCTGCGAGGCGCCGGTGCTGGCGTACTGCTTGTCGCACCCACCGGAGAGCACCTCAAGTACGTGGTCCAAATGCACTTTCCCAAGGAACAGGCGACGAATAATACTGCAGAATATGAGGGGTTGCTTGCCGGTCTCAGGATCGCGGCAGACCATGGGATTAAGAAGCTTATTGTCAGGGGAGATTCGCAGCTTGTCGTCAGGCAAGTGAACAAGAACTACCAATGCCCATTGATGGAAGCTTATGTAGATGAGGTGAGGAAGTTGGAGGAACGCTTTGACGGCCTACAAATGGAGCACGTCCCACGTGCTGAGAATGACATTGCCGATGGTTTGTCAAAGCGCGCCGCACTCAAATTGCCTGTGGAACCAGGCACTTTTGTGCTCCAACTAACTCAGCCATCCGTGACGCCATCAGTAGGGCAAGGCAGGAAGAGGAAGTTGGCTTCTGGCGACTACTTCCCGGCAGAGCTCCCCGAAGCCGCCGGCAAGAAGGCTGCCAAAGCCAGCGCCAAAGATGCAGAGGGGCAACTTGCTCCGACAAGGCCTCACGCTCTTGTCATTGAAGCGGGTGCTCCTAGGCAAGAGGCAAAGGGGCAACTTGCTCCGACAAGACTTCGGGTCCTTGTCGTTGAAGCAGGCGCTCCTGATCGAAGCGCTGAGGAGCAAGATGCTCCGACGAGGCCTTGGGCTTCCGTCGTTGAAGCAACTGCTCCCGACGAGCTTGTTGAAGGACAGCACGCTCCAGCAGGGCCCCAGGCTCTTGTCGTTGAAGCGGCTGTTCCCGCCAAGCTCGTCGGGGAACGGCCGGCTCTGGTAGAGCGACAAGCTCTTGCCGTAGGGCCTGATGTTCCCACAGCAGAAGAAATGCCTTTAGTCCTCGTTGTCGAGCCACAGGCTCCAGCGTGGGCGCAGCAGATCGTCCGTTTCCTTCAGACAGGAGAACTTCCCGAAGAGCAGGAAGAAGCGGAGAAAGTAGCCCGACGGTCCAATATGTATCAATTTGTCGATGACATGCTGTGCAGAAAAAGACCAAACAGTGTGAAATTGAAGTGTATTCCCCGGGAAGAAGGACAGGAGCTGATGGCGGAGATTCATGGAGGCATATGTGGTCACCACATAGGGTCAAGAGCCCTTGCTGGAAAGGCTTTCCGGCAAGGTTTCTTTTGGCCCACCGCCCTCCAGGATGCAACTGCACTAGTAACCAAGTGTGAAGCGTGCCAGTTTCATTCCAAGCAGATTCATCAGCCAGCTCAAGCTCTCCAGACAATCCCTCTCTCCTGGCCATTTTCGGTCTGGGGGCTCGACATCCTCGGCCCCTTTCCCCATGCCACCGGGGGCTTCGAGTACTTGTATGTGGCCATCGACAAGTTTACGAAGTGGCTGGAAGTGGAAGCAGTGAGGAAGGTGACAGCACAATCAGCCATCAAGTTCTTCAAGGGAATTGTTTGTCGCTTTGGTGTTCCTAACAGGATCATCACCGACAACGGTACCCAGTTCACGAGCCACGCCTTCATGCAGTATGTCGAAGACCTTGGCGCCAAGGTCTGTTTCGCTTCTGTTGCTCACCCGCGAAGCAACGGTCAAGCTGAAAGGGCAAATGCTGAAGTGCTGCGTGGGCTCAAGACGAGAACTTTCGACAGACTGCGCAAGTGCGGCAAGAACTGGATCGAGGAGCTGCCAGTGGTTCTTTGGTCGATCAGGACGCCGCCAAATCGAGCTACTGGCCAGACGCCTTTTGCTCTAGTTTATGGAGCAGAGGCAGTTCTCCCCACGGAACTTGTATACGGGTCACCTCGAGTGCTCGCTTACGATGAGCCTGAGCAAGAGCAACTGCGGCAAGATGACGCTGTGCTCCTCGAGGAGGATCGTCTTCAGGCTGCTGTGAGAGCTGCTCGCTACCAGCAAGCTTTGCGTCGCTACCATAGCCGCAAAGTTAATGCCAGAAGTCTCGAGGAAGGCGACCTTGTTCTTCGGCGCGTTCAGTCGGCCAAGAATTCAAACAAGTTGACGCCGAAGTGGGAAGGCCCATATCGGGTGAAACGAGTCACCAGGCCCGGCGCTGTCCGCCTGGAGACCGGGGATGGCATTCCAGTGATCAATTCCTGGAACATTGAGCATCTTCGTAAGTTTTTTCCATAAGGCGCGGTTGCCGGGCCCTTCCCCGGCAACCACCTTTTGTACAAGTCTTGCCGCTGTGGCATGTAATCCTTTGTACAAAGCCAGGCGCAGACCCTGTGCATAAATAAAGCTTTTGTATTTCGCAGTTTTTGACGATTTCATGTTTACTTTTATTTTGCATGATTAACTGACATACTGTGAGTACAGCCTCCCGGTAAGCATTAACGAGCCGCCAAGCTCCTATATCTTTATTTTCTCTTCTTTCTTTTTCTCAAAGAGACGAAGCTTCCCTCGCGCACAAGTTTGCCGGGGGGGGGGGGGGATGGGAAAATGATATGGACCAGGCGTCGTTCAAAGAAACTTTGCCTTGCCGGGAAGAAGGCAGCGGCAAGCAGTGACAAGACATTGCGGGGGGTAGTAGCAGCGGTCTTTGATGACCCTGCTCTAGTTGCCGGGGCCGCGTGAGACACTCCCGCAGCACCAGCCCTTGCCGCGGTCGAGCGTGTCGAACGGCGCTCCGGCGGTTGTTGAACTTCTTGCCGCTCAGCCACTTTGCCAAGCCTGCGAAGGCGTTTCCTCCTCAGAGGGGCTGGGGACTCTGACTGCGGTGGGCTTTCGGTGCCCTCCTCGGAAGAGGAGCCCTCATCCTCTGAGCTGCCTGACTCGTCGGCAGGCTGGCTTGGCCCGACATCCTTGCCGGGTGCGGCGAGCTCGCCCTTCCCGGCAAGCATCCCCTGCTCGGCAAGGCTCTCCTTTTGTGCCTCGTCGAGCTCCGCCAAAGTATAACCAAAATCGCCAGCTTCCCTGGCTAGCCTGTCCTCCTCCACTCTTCGAGCAATGAATTCTATTTCTTGCTCAGTGGTGTTGCGGACGAGCCACTCCTCCACCCGGACCTGCTTTTCGACCGTGGAGTCAAAGAATCGCCGCACGTCTTCTTCGAGCGGCACGTCCCAAGTTGCTTCAACGCTGTGCGCATTGCAGAGTGGCATCATAGCGATGATTGCACTCAATGCGGAGTTGTTGCAAAGGGGCACGATGTGCTTTGGCAGCGTGAACGCCTTGTCGCGCTTCTCTGGATCTGTCTCTTGCTTGAACAGTTCTCGCATGAAGAAGTCGTGCTGCAGAACTGTGAAGTTGTTGATCAGTCCAGGGCGCAGCCGCATGATATCGGCTGGGTTCTTCCAATCAGAGGCCGGCCTTCCTCTCTGCTGCAGAGGAGCAATGCGGCGGCGGAGGAAGTCTGCGCCAACCATCCCTATGGTGAGCCCGGCCTCCCTGAGCCGTATGATCCTGGTAGCGGCAATCTCCAGCTTTTTGTCCTGGGGATCCAGATCGCTCCAGTCCGTGCCACGTGCTGCTGGGGTCTCGCGAAGCTCACAGTATGGTGGCGGCTCATCGTCAATGATCCAACACCATTCAGACCGGATTTCTCCCCATCTTGGGCGGAGATCCCCCTTCAGATAATGCTCCTTGGCGCCCAATCTTGAAACGAACGAGACGCCAATAGTGAGAGGCTCCCCCTTTTCAGCACGGGGAGTGAAGTAATGCCTAAACAGCGCGGTGTTGGGTGCGACGCCGACGAAGTTCTCGCACAGATGCGCAAATATTGCCATGGTGGATACGGCATTCGGTGTGAGATCCAGCAGACGGAGATTGAAGGTGTACATGATGTCGCTGAAGAAATCCGAGTACGGTGGGCAGAGCCCGCACCAAAAGTAGCAAGCGAAGAAGGGGTACTTGCTCACTTCGCTCTCGTCGGTGGCTGGGCGAACGCGGGTGGCCGGATGCGCCTTGGTCCTCACGGCCCACATGCCTTGGAACTTGGCCTTCAGATCCGCCCCCGTGAGCGTCGGAGCGAAGAGCGCGTACTTCTGCCTCTTCAACTGCGCCTGGGTCTCCGTCCTTGAGGACTTCCCCGTCTTCCCCTTTTCTCCTTTGGGAGGCATGGCGAAGGCGGAGCTGAGGACCGAGGGAGATGCGGACGCGCGCGGTGGCGGAGGATTGGGAAACCGCTTTGTTTTGGAGCGGAGGAAGAAGAAGGCGGAGATTTGGAGATCGAGAATGGTAAGAGGGGTGTGTGAGTGCTTCTGCAGGTCCCTCCTTTTATGGGGAAAGATGCGGAACCATCCGCCCCTTCGTCATTCGAGATAACTGCGCACGCTTCCCATGCTCCGCATTCAACGCGCGACGCGTGGGAGAGCGTGCAATTAAACAGTATAGAGACGTTTCGGCTTATCCCAGCCACGCGTGCCCGTGCACTGTTTGGGCCTGGCCCAACAACGCCCGGCACCGTGTGTGGCCCAGGCCCGGGGGCTCCTGTCGGTGTACTAGAATAGGGGTACCCTAGTACCCCGTACTTGTGCACGGGCAGTAGTAGCATCCCGCGGCCAGGCTTGCGGGAGGACAGCCAGAGAGAAGCTCAAGATTATTAAGCCATTCAAGAACAAAGTATACAAAGCAAGAGTTAAGGCCCCGGCAAGAGGAGCTTGCCGGGAGGGACAGCTGAGGCCCAGCCTGAGGTTTGCTGTAGCAGAGTACTTGCCCCGGCAAGTCATTGGCTGCGGCAAGGTATTGGCTGCGGCAAGATAGCAGCTGCGGCAAGGTACTTGCCCCGGCAAGTTACCTTGCGCGGCAAGCTATGGGTTGCGGCAAGGTGTCAGGTGCGGCAAGGTCTTGCCGCGGCAAGCGTTACTGTACCACTGTGCTACTGTGCTGCTCCGGTGCCTCTGCCAGTGTGGCGCTCTGGGTCCTTCCAAGCGTGTGTGGCAGGTCACTGTGTAGACGGCGGTACACTGTAGCTAGCGGTGCAGGAGCGGGTGGGATAGGCTTTTCCCACGTCTAAGACATCCGGGTACATGTATCTGGACAGCTAAGGCATGGGCATTTAATGCCCTTGTCCCCTGCCGTCAGTGGTAGGTAGGACATGTCATCCTGGTAATAATGGCCTTACTGTAGCAACTTTCCACCTCTACCTTTACTGTTTGCCACCTGTTGGTGACCCCTTTGTGCGTATAAAAGGAGGCCCATAGGCAACGTGGAGGGGGGGAGGAACTGGGAGATGGAGAACTCCAGTATTGTACGCAGCTACTCTGTACTGTAGCGCTCCTGGAGCTAGAACAATCATACAGATAATAAACCAAAAAGCAGGAGTAGGGTTTTACGCATCCGTGCGGCCCGAACCTGGGTAAATCTCTCTCGTGCACCGTCGTGTTCTTCGCTAGATTTGCTCTTCGTGCGACCGTCTCTCCCTGCCGAACGTAAAGGGGTCCTTCCCTGGGTCCCATAGGTGATCGCGGATTCGTCCCCGACACTACGGGTCCGTAGTTAGTAGCTAGATGGCTTTCTCTCTCTCGTTTGATTCTCAATACAATGGTCTCTTGGAGATCCATATGATGTAACTCTTTTTTTTTGCGGTGTGTTTGTTGGGATCCGATGAACTTTGAGTTTATGATCAGATCTATCTTTTTATCCATGAAAGTTATTTGAGTCTTCCTTGATCTCTTATATGCATGATTGCTTATAGCCTCGTATTTCTTCTCCGATATTTGGGTTTTGTTTGGCCAACTTGATCTATTTATCATGCAATGGGAAGAGGTGCTTTGTAGTGGGTTCGATCTTACGATGCTTGATCCCAGTGACAGAAGGGGAACCGACACGTATGTATCGTTGCTACTAAGGATAAAACGATGGGGTCTATTTCTACATATATAGATCTTGTCTACATCATGTCATCGTTCTTATTGCATTACTCCGTTTCTCCATGAACTTAATACACTAGATGCATGCTGGATACCGGTCGATGTGTGGAGTAATAGTAGTAGATGCAGGCAGGAGTCGGTCTACTAATCTTGGACATGATGCCTATATAATGATCATTGCCTGGATATCGTCATGATTATTTGAAGTTCTATCAATTGCCCAACAGTAATTTGTTCACCCACCGTTTGCTATTTTTCTCGAGAGAAGCCACTAGTGAAACCTACGGCCCCCGGGTCTCTTTTCCAATATATTTGCTTTCAAGATCTGTTTTGCTATTCGCTCTTTTCTTTATTTGCAACTTTTATTTTCAGATCTATTAAACCAAAAATACAAAAATACCTTGCTGCACTTTATTTTATTTGGTGTTCGATCTATCAATATTTACTACTCTCTCACGTCCGTTTGCCAATTTTTGGCGCCGTTGCCCGAAAGGGATTGACAACCCCTTTTACACGTCGGGTTGCGAGTATTTGTTATTTGTGTGCAGGTGCTGTTTATGTAGTGTTGCTTGGTTCTCCTACTGGTTCGATAACCTTGGTTTCATCACTGAGGGAAATACCTACGGCCGCTGTGCTGCATCATCCCTTCCTCTTTGGGGAAAAATGACGTAGCTTCAAGCCGCATCAAAAGAAATTTCTGGCGCCATTGCCGGGGAGGATCTACAACATATACCAGGTTCCTAATCACAAATCTCATCTCCTTGCAATTTACATTATTTGCCTTTTGTTTTCCTCTCCCCCACTTCACAAAAATTTGCCGTTTTATTCGCCCTCTTTTTCGTTCGCCATTTTCTCGTCAGATATATCTTTTTGCTTGCAATCATGAGTGATTTTGGTATGGCAGAAACAGATGATGGCCTAACTCCTAAAATGGAGCGTACGGGTAATCTGGATGCCAAAACTTTTGTTTTGGGGCAGGGAAATGTTATGGGAAAAGAACATATCCAAGAATTTTTCAATTGTGTTGGAAATTTGAGTCTTGATGATGCTCCTATACTTAAAAGAACTAAATCTTATGCGGAAGCTATTTCAGCGCTAGTTCTGAAACTTGAAAATAGATTTATTCATACTCATACTACCTTGCAAAGATTGTTTTATGAGTTACCCGTTATAAAGAATCCTAAAGCTAAAAAGTTGGCCACCCTTGTTCTTATGAATGAATTTGACTACATAATACGGGAAGCTAGGGAAATCTTTGATTTTTATGGTATGAATCATGGAAAACCCGTGATAGATGAAATTCTCTATAATAGTGATTATACTTTAAGACACTTACTTGGGGATAATCAAATCTTATATGAGAATCTTAAAAAGCAAGTCCCTGTTTTAGATATTTTCCAACAAGTTTTTAATGATGTTAATCAACATTATTCTTGGATCACTGCCGAAAATCAAAATGGATATGATGATAAGCAACTTGATTGTGCTAAAGTTTCCATGGATAATGTGTTTTATGTTGTTTTTTCAAAGCCTCTTGAGAAGAACACCTCCAAGGAAAACAAGAACAAAGATGACAAAACTTAGATCCTTGCTTTATGCCTAGCTAGGGGCGTGAAACAATAGCGCTTGTTGGGAGGCAACCCAATGAATAAAATTTATTTTTTATTTTTTCTTTATGTTCTTGAGTGTTTGCACAATTATGCTACTGTTATAATTGTGTTTTTTGTGTTTTAATTAGTGTTTGTGCCAAGTAAAGCCTTTAGGATTGATTTGGGTGATAGTTGATTTGATCTTGTTGGAAAACAGAAACTTTTGCGTCTAGTAAAACAATTTTTAAAATTCATAGCAGAGACAAAAAATTCTGAATTTTTTACAAAAGATTGATATACAAATTTCCTATGTTTTCCTAATTTTTGAGAATTTTTAGAGTTTCATAAGTATTCGAAATATTCATATTGCTACAGACTGTTCTGTTTTTGACAGATTCTGTTTTCTTTGCGTTGTGTGCTTGTTTTGATGATTCTATGGTTTTCTTTGATGAGTTTTTGCCATAGAAAAGTTGGAATACAGTAGATATAATGCAAGAATAAAATATGAATTGGTTTGCTACAGTACTTATAGTAGTGATTTGCTTTCTTATACTAACGGATCTCACGAAGGTTTTGTTGAGTTTTGTGTGATTGAAGTTTTCAAGTTTTGAGTTATCTTACGATGGATGAAGGAATAAGGAGTAAGAAGAGCCTAAGCTTGGGGATGCCCATGGCATCCCAAGCTATTATCCAAAGAGAATCAAGCAACTAAGCTTGGGGATACCCCGAGTGGCATCGCCTCTTTCTTCTAACGACCATCGGTATTTTACTCGAAGCTATATTTTTATTCGTCACATACTATGAGTTTTGCTTGGAGCGTCTTGTATAATATGAGTCTTTGCTTGTTTTGCTTTATGTTCTAAGTTATGAATCCTTGCTGGACACACCTATTTGAGAGAGCCAAAATTATGCCATGACTTGTTAGAATTGCTCTCTATGCTTCACTTAAATTTTTATGAGCTATGGATTTGCTCTAGTGCTTCACTTATATCTTTTTGAGCACGGCGTGCTTTAGTATTTTTGAAGAAATGCTCTCATGCTTCACTTAGATTTATTTGAGAGTTAGTAATTTTTTTAAGAAATTATCTCTTGCTTCACTTAAATTAATTTGAGAGAAAGAAGTATTATGCTCATGATCTTCACTTATATTTGTTTGAGCTTATCAAAAGCAACACATGAAAATTAGTCCCAAAGTGATAGATATCCAAGAAGGATATAATAAAAACTTTCATGAAGATCATTGGACAAAATAAACTTGATTCCTTGTAATAGTTTTGAGATATGATGATGTGATATGTGAGTTATGTTGATGAGTAATTGTGCTTTAGTAAGAATATTGGTGTTAAGGTTTGTGATTCCCTATGCAAGCACGAAAGTCAATAGTCATGCAATGAAATTATATCCTACTTGTGGTGCATTATTCGGTGTTAATTATGCTTAATGCTCGCTTATGAGATTATTCATTTTTTTGGTTGGTCGCTTCTCAATGTTTTGCTAGCCTTCATTTTGCAATAAGTATGATCACTACTTGTGCATCCAAAACCCTTTAAACCAGTTTTGCCACATGAGTCCACTATATCTACCTATATGAGGTATTCTTTTGCCGTTCTAAGCAAATTTGTATGTGCCATCTCTAATTTTCAAAATAAACTTCTCTTTTGTGTGTTCATACCGCTCGCGAGGCGGTAAGGGGTGGCTAATATTTTCCATGCTAGATGTGTTATTCTCACGATGAGTGTTTATTCACTTGTCATTGCACGAGAGTAAGGCAAAGGTATTAGGGATGCCCAGTCCCGAAATGAAAAAATGAATTTACTTTATGTTGTCAAATAATAAATTCCTTGGAAAGTGTTGGTATGGAGGGCACCCGTGGATACGGCTAGCCATGGAAAGTGAAAGAAATGGTGGAAAAAGGAATAAACTTTATTTTCTGTTTGGGATCCGCCTATGATATATCTAGCATGGAAAGTGTTGGGAACTCTAAGTCATTTTCGTTGGTGGGAAAAGCACACCTCCCAAAATGTTTTTTATCTCTCAATTTTCGCTTTGAGCTCTGGCACCTCTACAAATCCCTACTTCCCTCTGCGAAGGGCCTTTCTTTACCTTATGCAATTTTTTATTTTTTATTTGAGTCTCCATCTTCTCTTATAAAGCACCAACTAGGAGGCACTATGATCGTACTTGAGCATTGGGTGTAGTTAATATGCGAGTGTGTTTCATGAATGGATCAATGGTTGAGCATGATGGGCTAGGAATAACTTATTTTAGCGTTGATATTTTGAAAGACATAGTTGCTTATTGATATGCTTGAGTATTTAAGTTATCATGTCAAAACTAGACTATTGCTTTGAACCATATAAAAGTCCAAATGTCCATGCTATAAAAGAAAGAATATAATATGACATGTTAGGCAGCATTCCACATCAAAAATTTTGTTTTTATCATTTACCTACTCAAGGACGAGCAGGAATTAAGCTTGGGGATGCTGATACGTCTCCAACGTATCTATAATTTTTGATTGTTCCATGCTGTTATATTATCATTCTTGGATGTTTTACAATCATTTTATAGTTATTTTATATCATTTTTTGGTACTAACCTATTGACATAGTGCCAAGTGCCATTTGCTGTTTTTTGCATGTTTTTTACATCGCAGGAAATCAATACCAAACGGAGTCCAAACACAGCAAAACTTTTTGTGGATTTTTTTGGACCAGAAGACATCCAGTGGGCCGAAGAAGCGCCTGGGGGTGCTCCCAGGGGAGCACAACCCACCAGGGCGCGCCTGGAGGCCCAGGCGCGCCCTGGTGGTTTGTGCCCACCTCGGGTGCCCCCCGAACCGCCTCTTTGCTCTATAAATACCCCAATATTCCAGAAACCCTAGGAGAGTCGACGAAAATCAATACCAGCCGCCGCAGAGTCCAGAACCACCAGATCCAATCTAGACACCATCATGGTAGTTAGTAGCTAGATGGCTTTCTCTCTCTCGTTTGATTCTCAATACAATGGTCTCTTGGAGATCCATATGATGTAACTCTTTTTTTGCGGTGTGTTTGTTGGGATCCGATGAACTTTGAGTTTATGATCAGATCTATCTTTTTATCCATGAAACTTATTTGAGTCTTCTTTGATCTCTTATATGCATCCTCGTATTTCTTCTCCGATATTTGGGTTTTGTTTGGCCAACTTGATCTATTTATCTTGCAATGGGAAGAGGTGCTTTGTAGTGGGTTCGATCTTACGGTGCTTGATCCCAGTGACAGAAGGGGAACCGACACGTATGTATCGCTGCTACTAAGGATAAAACGATGGGGTCTATTTCTACATAAATAGATCTTGTCTACATCATGTCATCGTTCTTATTGCATTACTCCATTTCTTCATGAACTTAATACACTAGATGCATATTGGATAGCGGTCAATATGTGGAGTAATAGTAGTAGATGCAGGCAGGAGTCGGTCTACTAATCTTGGACGTGATGCCTATATAATGATCATTGCCTGGATATCGTCATGATTATTTGAAGTTCTATCAATTGCCCAATAGTAATTTGTTCACCCACCGTTTGCTATTTTTCTCGAGAGAAGCCACTAGTGAAACCTACGGCCCTCGGGTCTCTTTTCCAATATATTTGCTTTCAAGATCTGTTTTGCTATTCGCTCTTTTCTTTATTTACAACTTTTGTTTTCAGATCTATTAAACTAATAATACAAAAATACCTTGCTGCACTTTATTTTATTTGGCGTTCGATCTATCAATATTTACTACTCTCTCACGTCCGTTTGCCAATTTTTAGCGCCGTTGCCCGAAAGGGATTGACAACCCCTTTTACACGCCGGGTTGCGAGTATTTGTTATTTGTGTGCAGGTGCTGTTTATGTAGTGTTGCTTGGTTCTCCTACTGGTTCGATAACCTTGGTTTCATCACTGAGGGAAATACCTACCGCCGCTGTGCTGCATCATCCCTTCGTCTTTGGGGAAATACCGACATAGTTTCGAGCCGCATCAAGTCGCCGTAGCACACGATGCGGCGGATGCCGATCTCCTTGGCCAGCCGGAGCCCATGGATGAGTGCCTCATACTCGGCTACGTTGTTGGAGGCGGCGAAATGGATCTGCAGCGCGTACTTCAGCTTGTCGCCTTTGGGAGAGGTGAGGACGATGCCGGCTCCCAAACCGGTGCGCATCTTTGAGCCGTCGAAGTGCATCCGCCAATGCGTGGAATCCGACGCTGGCGGCAGGTACTGGGTCTCGGTCCAGTCGACAAGGAAGTTGGCCAGCGCTTGGGACTTGATGGCGGTGCGGGGCTGGTAGAGGATGGTGTGGGGAGCCAGCTCGATGGCCCACTTGGCCACCCGGCCTGAGGCATCTTGGTTGCCCATGATCTCGGCAAGAGGGGCGGTGCAGACAACCATGATGGAGTGCTCCTGGAAGTACTGCTTCAGTTTCTTGGCGGCAAAGTACACGCCGTAGCACATCTTCTGGTAGTGGGGGTAGTTCTGCTTAGAGGCGGATAACACCTCGCTCAAGTAATAGACCGGCCTCTGGACCGGCTGTGCCCTGCCGGCTTCTGGGCGTTCGACAACAATCATCGTGCTGACGACCCGGTTGGAGGCGGCGATGTAGAGGAGCAGTGGTTCTTTGGCAGTTGGGGCGGCCAGAATAGGCGGCATGGACATCATCCGCTTGAGCTGGATGAACGCCTCGTCCGCCTGGTCAGTCCACTCGAAGCACTTGGTCTTCTTCATCAGTTGGTGCAGAGGGAGGGCCTTCTCGCCCAGCCGGCTGACGAACCGGCTGAGAGATGCCATGTACCCGGTGAACTTCTGGATGTCCCGCAGCTTGGTCAGTTTCTTCATCCGCTCGATGGCCTTGATCTTCACGGGGTTGCACTCTATCCCGCGCTCAGAAACAAGGAAGCCCAGGAGCTGGCCGGCTGGCACCCCGAAAACACATTTCTCCGGGTTGAGCTTGATTTGGAAGCAGCGCAGGTTGGCGAAGGTCTCCTTGAGATCCTCCAAAAGGGTGCCGTGCTTCTCCGTCTTCACCACTATGTCGTCCACGTAGACATGGGCATTCCTGCCAAGTTGTGGCAGGAGGCACTTCTGCATGCAGCGTTGGAAGGTGGCTCCGGCATTCCTCAAGCCGAACGTCATAGTGAGGTAGCAGAACGCGCCGAAGGGGGTGATGAAGGCGGTCTTCAGTTGATCAGCCGGGTCTAGCTTGATCTGGTGGTAGCCGGAATAGGCGTCCAAAAAGGATAGCAGCTCGCAGCCGGCCGTGGAGTCGATCACTTGATCAATCGAGGGCAAGGCAAATGGATCCTTGGGGCAGGCCTTGTTCAGGCTGGTGTAGTCGATACACATGCACCACTTGTTGTTTTTCTTCAAAATGAGGACTGGGTTGGCAAGCCAGTCCGGGTAGAACACTTCCATGATGAAGCCGGCTGCCAGGAGTCGGGCGATTTCTTCACCAACGATCCTTCTCTTTTCTTCTGATAGGCGGCGGAGGGGTTGCTTGACCGGCTTAGCATCCAGCCGTACATGCATCTTGTGCTCGGCGAACTCCTTCGGAACACCCGGCATGTCCTTGGGGGACCATGCAAAGATATCCCGATTCTCACGGAGGAAGTCGACGAGCTCGCTTTCCTATTTGCTGTCGAGGTTGGACCCCACGTCAGCGTACTGCTCCGGGTGCGCCGGGTCCAAGATGATCTTCTTGGTTTCCTTAGCCGGCTGGAAGGAGCCCTCGCCTTCAACTACCTTGGGTCCAGTCGGCATGGCTGGCTGCTCGCTGGCCATGGCCACAACCCAATCAAGGAGGCGCTTCTCTTCGGCGATGACGAGGGTCTCGGCCAGCCGGGAGCTGGCTGCGGCGCACACGAGCGACTTCTTGTAGTCGCTGGCAATGGTGATGATGCCCTTGGGACCCGGCATCTTCATCTTTAGGTACGCATAGTGCGGGACCGCCATGAATTTGGCCATCGCTGGCCGGCCCAAGAGTGCGTGGTAGGGGCTGTCCAAGTCGACCACCTCGAATCAGATAGGCTCACGGCGGAAGTGGGTCTTGTCGCCGAACAGAATGTCGATCTTGATCTTGTCGATTGGAGAGTAGGAAAGCCCAGGGACGATGTCATGGAACATGGTCCGGCTGGGCTAGAGCTGCTTCTACTTGATGCCCAGCTTTTCCATGGTGTCGCGATAGAGGATGTTGATGCTACTGCCGCCGTCTATCAGGACTCGGGAGAAGCGGCATGCCTGCCTCTCGGTTGAGAAGGTGGAGTCCAGCACCATGGGATAAGCACCCGGCGAAGGCATCACGGCCGGATGGTCGTCTCGGCTCCAGGTGATGGGCCTCTCGGACCAGTGCATGAATTGGGGACTTCAGGAATAACAGCATTCACCTCGTGATGCTACTGACGCCGATTGTGCTTGTCGCCGACTTCACTTGTGAAGACGACGTAAGTGGCGTTCTCGTTGGGGAATTCATCTTGGAGCATGCCGACGGGGCGGGCGGGCTGCTGAGGAGCCGGAGCCACCGGGCCGGCTGGAGGAGGCGGCAAGCCCTCACCCTTAGTGATTCGGGTGAGCCAGCTGCACTGTCGGGTTCTATGGTTGGATGGTTTCGCACCGCTGTGGAACTTGCATGGAGCGTCGAGGGCCTGCTCAAAGGAGAAGGCCGGCTGCCAGGCACCCTTGCCGCCCCGCGGACGCTTGGGGCCGGGTTGTCCTGCCGGCTGTTGGTCCTCAACGGTCGCCACCTGTCGGCTGTTAGAAGCCGGCTGCTGGGCCTTGCGCTTGTTGTCGTTCGGCTCCTGACGCCGGTTTGAGTCACCAGCCGGCACCGGAGAAGCCGGTGGGATCACCTTCCCGGACGCGTCGATCCAGATCTCCGACTTCGTGGAAGAGTCGGCCGTGGCATACTTGTCCGCCACAACCAGGAGCTCGTCCAAGGCAGCCGGCTCGTCGCACAGAAGCTTGTGTTTGAGCAGGGTGCCCTCTCTGCACCCGGAGGTGAAGTACTCGATGGCCTGCACCTCGTGCACCTCCTCATAGGAGTTGCGCAACTCGGCCCAGTGCGTCAGGTAGTCGCAGGTGGACTCGGTCGGGCCCTGAACGCACATGGAGAGCTGGCGAGGCTTGAGGGGCCGCTTGTAGGTGTTGTTGAAGTTGTGTATGAAGACTTCGCTGAAGTCCAGCCAACTGTTGATGCTGTTGGCCTTGAGGCTGTTCAGCCATGTCCGGGCCATGCCCAGCAACATGAGCAGAACATACCTCACGTCAATGCGCTTGTTGCTGTTCGCTATGCTGACCGCTGTGGCATAGTCGGTCAACCAATCTTTCGGCTTCACGGCGCCGTTGTACTTGGGAGTGTCGCGAGGAAGCGAGAACCCTTTGGGGAAGGGCTCGTCGCGGATGCGGGGGCGGAAGCAGGCCGGGCCGACTATACCCTCATCCTCCATTGCCAAGGGCCGAGCCAGCTGCTCGATCCGGCGACGAGCGTCATTCTCGTTGACTGCTTCACGGGGACCTAGCCGGCCCCCCAAAGTCGGGTGGTCAACCGGCGCCAGAGAAGCCAGCCTCTCCCTGCGGGGGGGGGTAGGTGGACGTTCATCCTGCTGGTGCTGGCCCTCCGCTCTCGGAGGAACTTGCTAGCTGTTCACAACCGTCTCGTGAGAGCGCCGATTGTGGCTAGCTACCGGCTCCGGGTTCCGCTGGCCGCGGCCGCCGCCGCTAGGGGACCGGGAGGTCGCTCCATTCTCGCGGCAGGGTGGAAGGTTTCCTTCCGGGAGGTCGGCCTGCTGGCCGGCCCCCACCATGCGGTTGCACGTGTCTTGCTGCGCGTTTGCAGCGTTGAGGAGCTCCTGGAGGCGGTCCATCTGGCTGCGCCGCTCGTTGCCCTCCAGGGTCTCGAGTTCTTCTGCTGCGGCCTACGCGGCGCGCAGGTTCTGCACTGGGGTGTCATAAATCGGACGTCCGACTCCCAGCATGCTGGCGATGGCTGCGCCGCATTGCCGGACAGCGCTGGCTCGGCTAGGCTCTCCTGCAGCCGGCGTGCCGCCCGCTATGCGGTCAATCTCGCGCTGGTTAGCCTCAGCGCGGCGCTTCATGGCCGCCATCTTGGTGGCGCTGTCGAGGAGCTTGACACGGATTTCTTCTAGCGCCGCCGGGTCGGCGTCGGCGCCGACGGGAGCAGCCAGATCCTGCATTGCTGCTCGCAATGGGTCCCTGGCAGCCCCGCCAGTGTCCTGGCTGTTGCCAGTGACCATCACCTCCACGAAGATGCCAGCGTCGAGCGCACCGGCAGAGGCATCGCTAGCGACAGGAGGGAGCGGGTCATCAATGACCACCACGTCGCCGGGGTACTCGTCGGTGACGACCGCGTCGGAGAGGCTGAGCTTCCCGAAGGGGTCAATGAGGCAGCTCACGGGGCAGATGGCTCCTGCATCAGGTGATGCGCCAGTGCAAGCGCAAGCGAACGCATCGGGCTGGTTGATCAAGCCAGACGTGACACGCTCGCCGGAGGGAAGGGTGGTTCCCGTCCGGAACACAACTCCGGCTGACGCCACGGTGGGCGCCAACTATCGTGGTAATCTCACGTCAAATGCCAGGGGGTGGCTTATTGTGGGTGGAGCCATGAGGACGTCGTCGGGTTTCGGAAGCGAGAGTGAGCACGAGCTCAGGAGCACACGAGACGTACCCAGGTTCGGGGCTCTCCGGAGAGATAATACCCCTAGTCCTGCTGTGATGACTATGATCAAGAGTATACAGAGTTGCTCCTGGAGCTGTATTGCTAGAGGAGGAAGAAGGGTAGGACTTTCCCTCTTCTCCTAGCTATGGTGTGGGTGTGTGGAATGAGAGCTGAACCCTTTGCATGGGTGAGCCCGGGGGGGTCTTATAGGCCGACCCCCCAGGGGTACAATGGTAATACGACCGGGTGTAGGACCCGGACGTTAGTGTCTAAGGTCGCCGGGTTCCCCGCCGGCTGCTGGGGCCCGCCTCTGGAGGGACCCGCCGGCTACCTAGAATCCGGCCGACAAGTAGGGCCCGCCGCCTGCGGGCCATGCTGATTGCCTTTTGCTGTAGCGTGGTGCTTGCTGACGAGGGCCGCGTCATGCGTCGCATGGCTACAGTCCCGTGCAGTGCGGGCAGGTGGCCGCTTGGTCAGCGCGCACTGTAGCCACGCCCCTCCGGGATTCGGGGGAGCAGGTGGCACTGTAGCCACGCCCTGTCTCATCATAGTGGGTGAGTGCAGACTCCGAGGAAGAGGAGGGGCCGTCTGCTGGGAGCCGGCCCGCCCCCAATGCCGTCTTCTGTGAGAGCGCCATCTTCTGGAAGCCGGCCGCGTGGTCCTAACTGTTGGGGAACGTAGTAATAATTGAAAAAATTTCCTACGTGTCACCAAGATCAATCTAGGAGATGCTAGCAACAAGTGAGAGGGAGTGCATCTTCATACCCTTGAAGATCACTAAGCGGAAGCGTTGCAAAGAACGTGGTTGATGGAGTCGTACTCGCGGCGATTCAAATCGCGGAAGATCCGATCCAAGCGCCGAACGGACAGCGCCTCCGCGTTCAACACACGTACAGCCTGGGGACGTCTCCTCCTTCTTGATCCAGCAAGGGGGGGAGGAGAAGTTGAGGGAGAGTTCCGGCAGCACGACGGCGTGGCGGCGGTGGAGCTCGTGGTTCTCCGGCAGAGCTTCGCCAAGCACCACGGAGGAGGAGTTGGGGGGGGGGGGGGGGGGGGGGGGAAGGGCTGCGCCAGGGGCAAGGGGGTGCAGCTCCCATGCATCTCCCCACTATATATAGGGGTGGAGGGGGCTAGTTTCTTGCCCTCCATGTCCATTGGGGCGTTGGCAAAGGTGGGAGGAAAGAAATCCCATCCTTTCCCTTCCCCACCGATTGTTATCCCCCCTTTTTAGGGATCTTGATCTTATCCCTTCGGGATAAAGTCTTATTCCTTCTAAGGGGGGATCTTGGTGCGCCTTGACCAGGGGTGTGGGGCCTTGCCCCCACTACCCACGTTCATGTGGGGCCCCCCATGCAGGTGGGCCCCACTCCGAAACCTTCTAGAACCTTCCTGGTACAATACCGAAAAATCCCGAACATTTTCCGGTGGCCAAAATAGGACTTCCCATATATAAATCTTTACCTAAGGACCATTCTGGAACTCCTCGTGATGTCCGGGATCTCATCCGAGACTCCGAACAACTTTCGGTAACCACATACAATTGCCATTACAACTCTAGCGTCACCGAACCTTAAGTGTGTAGACCCTACGGGTTCTGGAACCATGCAGACATGAACGAGACACCTCTCCGACCAATAACCAATAGCGGGATCTGGATACCCATATTGGCGCCCACATGTTCCACGATGATCTCATCGGATGAATCACGATGTCGGGGATCCAATTAATCCCGTATGCAATTCCCTTTGTCCATCGGTATGTTACTTGCCCGAGATTCGATCGTCGGTATCCCTATACCTTGTTCAATCTCATTACCGGCAAGTCTCTTTACTCGTTCCGTAACACATGATCCTGTGACTAACTCCTTAGTCACATTGAGCTCATTATGATGATGTATTACCGAGTGGGCCCAGAGATACCTCTCCGTCATACGGAGTGACAAATCCCAGTCTCGATTCGTGCCAACCCAACAGACACTTTCGGAGATACCTGTAGTGCACCTTTATAGTCACCCAGTTACGTCGTGACATTTGATACACCCAAAGCATTCCTACGGTATCCGGGAGTTGCACAATCTCATGGTCTAAGGAAATGATACTTGACATTAGAAAAGCTCTAGCAGACGAACTACACGATCTAGTGCTATGCTTAGGATTGGGTCTTGTCCATCACATCATTCTCCTAATGATGTGATCCCGTTATCAACGACATCCAATGTCCATGGTCAGGAAACCATGGCCATCTATTGATCAACAAGCTAGTCAACTAGAGGCTCACTAGGGACATGGTGTGGTCTATGTATTCACACATGTATTACGGTTTCCGGTTAATACAATTATAGCATGAACAATAGACAATTATCACGAACAAGGAAATATAATAATAACAATTTTATTATTTCCTCTAGGGCATATTTCCAACACTAACTGGCCCAGGGAGCCGGCCACGCGGCTAGCAGGCTTGAGGGGCTTTGCCAGCCCCGATGTCTTGAAACGTTATTGGGTGCGGATGAGGCTACCTGGGGTACATCCCCCCGACAGGATAATACTAACATGCAGCAGGTTTAACATATCATGAACCAACTTACTCTGATCGGGCATTACCTCGTAACCACCACATGCATCAACTTACCATCGCGGCCATCACACAACAATCTCAGGTTCAACCAAGCTTGGTATTAACAATACTGTAGTGACCACAAGACCACAAGGAGCTTGATCTTTACCCGGGATCATCACATGACACCATAAACATCAACCAACTTTGGTATCCACGATACCACTGTGATCCTCTCACGATCACATAAAGACCAACCAACTTCTTTCCTCATCGAACCAGGGTTATAATTAAATAGGTTATTATTACTGTTGACCCATAGTGTGACCTACTACGAACTGGGCCCATATCCACGGGCACGGCTATCAATAGATTATACACTCTGCAGAGGTTAGTACACTGTACCCACACTACGGAACCCAAGGCCTCGTACTCCCATTCGGGTGGACCAACGGCGTTCCGACAAAACCAATTTATTGCATGACACTCTCCCGGCCACTCCGACAAACTCCCCTTTAGGCTAAGTCATGGGTGGCCCTGATGCCACTCTGGACATCCAACGGCCACCGTCGTGGCAAAACAAAAACGGTCCCAAACGGGGACAATGGTACCATACAACAACAACGGGCACACAAGGCTTATGGCCGCCTACCTGATCAGGGTACCGCGTGCACATAACCTTCCCTAGTTGGAGGCACCGACGAGAGGCATTGCAATAGACCCAATTAGGGCCTCCCATAAAGGCAAATGTGGTTGCACTGGTCAGCTCGTCTTGATGGCACTATGACTCAGCCAACAGGTGTTCAAGTTCGATTAAAGTCCGGTTAAACTTGAATGCAAATGATGCTGAGTCATACAATATAACATGATGAACTGACCATGATAACAACATGAACATGGATGAGAAGCATAACCACTTAACATATGAATCATTAGCATCAACAATAATAAAGCACTTAGTCTGCTTGATGCAGATGAACATGGCATCGCGATGATCATGCATAACACAGGTACTATCATAACAGACGATAATCATGCATCAGATGAACATCACTATAACTAGCATGACATAAGTACCAACATGGAATATGAGAACAATACTACTAGCAAGTAACCATATAACTAACAGGGTGCATAAAAGCATAACATGAAGATAAGCATGGATCCACAAGCATAACCGAAACAGTACTAACAGTAGTACTGAGCAAACAATTATTAAATATTCAAGTGGAAACCATGGCTACTGCAAATCCATCATGCAAGTGGCTGTCGTGGCTTGCTTCGGGGTGAAGAATACTCCGGGGAGAAGTGCGGTGAAGCCGCGGAAAGATTCGTGGGAACTGTTCTCTCTCGGAGGAGGCTAGATAAGGGCAAGGGCAATATGGTCATTTCCAGTATGTGAACACATAGTGAAACTGGTATCAACAGAACGGGCTCGACGAGACGAAGACGTGGGCTTTGGAATCACCTCATTCGGAGTTACAGTTGTGTAGATACGAGAGGTGGAAGGTTAGGGACTAATCTGTAAAAGTTTCCTCACAAACAAGCCCCTGGTGGATAAAACAGAAAATGCATTCCTCCGAAATACGCCTTCTGCATATGAAAACGTAATGTCAGCCGCAGTGGAACCAGAATGCGTTTTCCAGAGTTGAAAACGCACTTCTTAGAATACGCTTTCACTTAAAACGAATGGATAAGGCGTTGGAGGCTCACGAGTGGGATCGGGGTGACGCGAGGCCCACCTGGTCGCTGTCTTCTTCCTCCTCGATGTTCCCCAATCGAAACAGAGAAGGAGCAGAGGCAGGGGGGCGCGGCGTCAGCCCCTGGTGTCTCTGGCTGTCTCTGGCCAGGGTGAGGCCACCGGCGGCCTCGGGCAGATGCGTCGCTTCCGTCCAGGCCATGCACGGCGGCCGGGAAGAAGCAGAGGGGGGACGGTGGCTCGCGGCATCCGAGGGTAGTGGCGGCGGCCAAGTTGGGGGGCACGCGGCCACGGGCACTCCGGCGAGAAGATGAGGGGGTGGGGAGGATCACCGGCGATTGGGGAAGGCGATGGTGGTGGCTAGAGGTGGAGGAGGAGCTCGGGTGGCCGGAATCGAGGCGAGGCCGGCGACCACCGCGGCGGACAGAGGAGGGGGAGAGGGGCTCCGATGAGCTTGGAGGGCCGGAGAGAGAGCGGAGAGGTGCGGGAGGACTCGGGGCACCTATATATAGGCCAGGGGATAGCTCGGGGACGCTCGAGAAGGCTCGGTCGACATGACAAAAATGGAGCAGAGGAGGTAGCGGCACGGGCGAGCTCGACGGCGACGAAACCACAGCGATGCATGGCGGGCAGAGGTGCATAACGATGCAGGAGCTCACGGGCTAGCTCCAGGACATGGAGGGACGTCGAGACAAGGAGGAAGGAGGCGGCTATAGGGCACGCGGTTGGCAGAGCACGAGATTTGGCTCGTCTGCGCCATGGTCACCGCGTGAACTAGCGCACGTGGTTGCACCCGGGTCGGCCGACCATGTCAGCACGATGAGTCATACCAAGGAGAGGGCCAAGAGGGAAAGCAACATGCATAGTAGAGCTTGTGATGACCACAGCTAGCAGATTTGCAGAGAAACAGTAAAGTGTTTGTGCTGTGGTGAGTAAGATACAAGAGGGGATAGACTCGGGGCTTTGGCATGGTGTGATCACACACTAAGATGATCACCTCTGCAAATTTGCAGCTCATTAGGATGAAGATAAATGGTACTTGCTATAGAATGTGCCCCGCTGGTCAGAAAGACAAAGCATGAAGTAGCACTCACATGGATGATTGGATTAAGCTGAGATTTGGAGGAGATGAGTTATATAATCATATGAGACTACTGTAAAAGTTTCATACCATTTGGAAATACCAAAATGGTACTTGCTTCACAATGTAGCTCTCTGGACAGAATCTTAGGAAAATTGCTGAGGTCAAATGGCTAGATAAAATGATCCCAACTTTTGTGGAGAGGGTTTATATGAGTAGGAGCATGTCCTGGTAAATTTTCAGCAATATAAAATATAGTTGCTTCACAACCTGAAAATCTGACCAGAAACCAAGAATTTATGGTGTGCTCACATAGAGTGATTACATGAGCTAAAATTTGGATGAGAGTCATGATTTTGGTATATGAAGGATCTTGCAAAATTTCAACTCATTTGGAATACCCTAGCTAGTACTTCCTTCACAAAGGCTTCCCTCAGACAGGAACTTTGGAAATTTGCTGAGGAAGGTTCACTAGGCAAATTAAGTTGAATTTTGGCATGGGGCAATGATATGGACAGGAAAAGGTGTCCAAAAAGTTTGGGGTCAATCAAGCAAAGATAAATGACACTTCCTTCTCAAAAAGCCACTTAGGTCAGAATGAGAAAAGGAATATTTGTGAATTATCTTTGATGATGCCAAGGAAGGGTTTTGACATATATGTGGAATATATGACCCAAAAAATTTATGAGAATTATTTGGGAATTTTGGGAGTGACAGAAATATAGGCTGTTTCACAACCTAGGGCAAAAAGGATTATTCCTTTAACAGAAAAAGGAATATTCCCAATAAAAAGAATATTGGGATAGGGCTAAGATGAAAATGGCAAGGTCTTGAGATGGTTTTGAGGATGACAAGCCACTTGGGAGCCTGAGAAGAGATGCTCTTCCCAGGTTTCCAGACCACATAGCCACGGAAAAAGAAATCTCAAGCAAAACCCTCAGAAAATCAAAAGAAAAAGAAAGGGCCAAAATCCAGGGTGTCACAAACCTTCCCCCCTTAAAGAAATCTCGTCCTCGGGATTTGGTTGCTCAGGGAACAAGTATGAATATATCTAACCTTAAGGAAACCGTTTCCCACTCGGGTATCCTTTTTTTTCCTGTATGATGTTCCCATAAAATTTCATACGGCTGACTGCCTGGCTCTCGGGTGGTTTGCTTCACCGTATCCGACATTCTGACAGGTATTACCTCACATGTTTATGTTCACACTGGCTCCAATTTCTTTTATATCTGCTGACCTAGCTGAGGTGCGAAAAATGATCATGACTGCAACACGTGCCCTTCTCACAAGTCCGAGAGTTGTTTCTGATGAATGTGTCACACTGACCACATTCCATGGAGTTGTGAACAACTTTCTTGGTGGACACCAAATATCTTACTCCTTGCATTTGGTTGCTCAAATAGCTGCATGTCCTTCTGGATTCAACACAGTGTTGTGAATCATACTATTCTCCTGACGGAATCTGACTTCTTGCGGGGATTTCTGAATCACCTTGGCTAGCTCCACTGTCGTGAGTATCGAATCCATGCCAAGGTTTTGACTGTTGTTTGTCGTGACCAGCATAAAGGGGTACAGCCTTGTAATGATAGTATCCACTAACTTGATTGACCGTGGGTCTGGCAGAGGAATCTGGTTCCTGACAGGCTATTCTTTAACTGATTCCCATATGCGAGGGCACATGCTTCGAGAATATTGTTCAACATTCTAAGTACTCATCCTATCGGTATATCCACGTGAATCATGCAACAATTATCATACCTATATTGCCTATCTTGCTCCTTCATTATTGGTTTCTTTGTCTGGATCCTTTGCTAGAAGGAGCTTAGCCATATATATATTCTTTGTGGGACCATGGGTACTGTCAGGGGAAATATTTTGACAGGCATACATTTATCCTCATCTCTTGACATGGTAACATCGTTTAAATGGCAGGTTCATCATCTCTCAAGTTTTAACCATAGGGAAATGATCATCCGAACCCAGGTTCACAGGTACTTGTACAGAGCTCACTATTGTCGTCAATCTTCATAGTCCTTTGTCACACTGAGGTGTATATCTGGCTTCCTTCTTTTAACAATACTCATGTGGTTGTCAGATTCTATTTACATCATCGTTCGAGTGACTTGCAAGACCTTGGTTGTCTGCTCACAATGAAAGCATGCGTAGCTGAGCATTTGGTTCCTGAGGGAGACACTTTGTCGGGGCACGACACCTATGGGATCCCGAGAGATCCCTTTACGATTCGGCGGGGGGAGAGGTATACGCAAAGAGCAGAACCAACGATCGACGCGGGAAGTTTTTACCCAGGTTCGGGCCGCTGATCAGCGTAAAACCCTACTCCTGCTTTGTGTTCTTATTAATGTTCTTGAGCCCAGCCTTCAGGAGCGCTCGTAATGAACAGTATGTTCAAAGAGCAGCTACGCATGCAGAATGGGCCAGAAGTTCTCCTCCTCTGTAGCAGTTGCCTTGGGCCTCCTTTTATATGCTCAAAGGGGTCACCACAGTGGCAAAATGTACATACATTGAGGTGTAAAGTAGCTACAGGGTATCATACCTAACCCCTGACGGATTAGGACAAACGCATTTAATGCACCGTGAGGTGTCCGTTTAGGTGTCCTCACTTTCTTGGGGATGGAAAAAGGGGCCATCCCATCAGCACCGCTTAAGCTCTCCTCCACTGGCGCGTTGCCACGCATCCAGAGAAGGACCCAGAATGTCAGACTTGTTACTATGCCGAAGCGGTGGCACAGTGGCAGAATCTTGCTGGGCGCCGAAGCCTGCCGGGCACCGAGCCTTGCCGGGCGCCAAGCCTTGCCGGACGCCAAGCCTTGCCGGGCTCCAAGCCTTGCCGGGCTCCGCAGGCCATCCCGGCAAGGATCTTGCCTGGGAAGCTGGCCTTCGGATTCCAGCTCTGCTTATCTGCTGATCCCCAGATCTCTGACTTGATGATTTCTCCGATGGCTTGAATCGACCTCGAGCTGTTCCCGGCAAGCCTTGCCGCGAGGATGGCTACAACTGCCCGTGCACAGGTACGGGGTACTAGTGGCCCAATACTTAGTACACCGACACACTTGTGTCCAGACTGGCTCGTGTTCCTGACCAAACTATTGTGGAACTGATTTTTAAGATGCACTGGCATATGCTGTCAACTCGTTGTGTAATACCTTGTACCAGTGCCGTACTGAGGAAGCTTGTGCTGATAGCCATCGCGCTGAGGAAGACTGAATATCTTGTGCTCGAAGCTTTCATCAGACAGCTTGCTAAAGAAGGTTGGGTACCGTACTTTAGAAGCTTCCCCCCTTAGTGGCTTGCTGGGGAAGACTCGATATCTTATGCCGGAAGCTTTTGCGGTGGCTTACTGAGGAAGGCGGAGTATCTTCAGCTGGAAGTCATCCACATATTGTACCGATGAAGACTGACGAGACTTGCATTGTAAGCTTCTCTAGTATCTTGCGAGGGAAGACTGGGTTGCTTACACCGGAAGCTTCTATCTGAAATATGTTGACTCAATGCCATATATATACCATTTAATATTTTTGCTGCCGGTTACTTGTATGAAAAAGGGTGTTCGATTATCCTTCTTGCTGAGGGTTGGGTACATGGCATATTTTGGCTGGCTTCCGGGTTATAGCATGTTTCAAAATCGTACTCATTGCAGAATCAAGCCGTGCATATGAAGCATACCATTGATGATAATATACTGTTAGCCATGCACCCAAAGCTGTCTTCCGGCTGATTCCATCATTACTGTTGTGAAGATTGCACACTGATGTAGACTTGATGCTGATATTCAAGCCAGGATATCATTTGTATTCAGACCAAACAGTCCCAATACAATGCAGTCGGCTGAGAATTCCATATTGCTTAGCTGAGCTTCCAAATATTGGAACTCCTCACTGATTCTTCAGACCCGGTGTCGGTTGACGAGCAACTTTAATAAGGGGAAATAAGACAACACCGAGGGCCCAAAGAAAGAAGCAAAAGAAACGAATGAAACAAAAGCACACAAGGCATACAAATGATATTATATTCAAGCAACATCACATATTACTGCTATTTACCACAATAATATGCATGCATACTTAAGCACACAGATCTCGCGAAAACTCCAGTTCTATTATCTAATATGCTGTGGCGGTGTGCACGAAAGTGAATCCAAGTGTGGAAGGAGTTGGTGTAAACAAGGCTACACCAAGCGCTGGCTTAACACCGGTCGCATCTGGGCGGACACAGAGGTGAGGACAGACTTGGTGATCATGTGGCGGAATGAGGAGGTCACGACCACACCATCATCAAGCGTACGGAAGGGAACCGTACACGTCCAAAGAATGGGGTGACAGGGTAGGATAGAGGTGGAAAACTGGGCTTGCTGGCATTGCCCTTTTTTGATAGCAAAGATCAGTAAGGGTTGCCGAAGCGGCGAGTCGAAAGGCACGATTCGGGATAGAAACATGGCTATCACCAAAACGATAGGGGTGACTGGTGGAAGGATAAGGATGGGATACCCGCAAATGGTGTCTGGAAGACTTGGTACCTCGGCATCACTCCGCTGGGACAGAGATGACGCCGAACACCGAAGAGCAGGTATGCAAAGAAGGAGGGTGCAGGTAGTGGATCGAAACCGATGCCACCTACACTCGCAAGATTAACCGTTAGTGACAAGATATTGGATCTACATGCATGCTATGCGACAAACAAATGCAACAATCAAATGCAGCAGACTGACAAGACTCTATACTACCACTTTCTAACATTCGCGCGGACTAGGGCGTCCTACAGCCAGACCTGCTCTGATACCAAGCCTTGTGGCACCCCGGCTCAGAGAGATCAGAATGCCCCGTATTCCAGCCCAGAGATCGAGGAGAAGTCTTTTGGAATACGGCACTGCTTGGCATAGAACAAATCAGCTCTATATTACAACATGGATATGGATACAAGAGTTCCGATATAATAGGGAATTACATCGGCACGGTGATGCTACGCCTGCCATGGTTGCTCTATGCAAGCAGCAGAACAACTCGAAGCAGCGGAATAACTACTGGCAGCAGAACAGCGAACGACGACGATGATGGACTCCACCCCGCAGGGACTCTGACTGGAACGTTTATCCTAGCGCGCCAACAAGGGATCCACGGCAAACAAGCAAGCAGACAAGGCATGACCTGCAAACTGGCATGACACGCCAGGTCAGTACATTGAATGTACTTGCAAGCTCACAACAACCAAAAGCAATCAAGGCAAACAAAAGTATGACATTTACAGGTTAAACAATGGTGAACATGATACCACCAGAACAACATCAGATGAGCATGGCATGAACAGGTTGAATATAACACATCTAGCATCATATGAAATGAGCATGGTAATGCTACTCATGATGTGCACATGATGATACTAACATGCAACAGGTTTAACATATCATGAACCAACTTACTCTGATCGGACGTTACCTCGTAAGCACCACACGCATCAATTTACCATCGCGGCCATCACACAACAATCTTAGGTTCAACCAAGCTTGGTATTAACAATACCGTAGTGACCACAAGACCACCAGGAGCTTGATATTTACCCAGGATCATCACAGACACCACAAACATCAACCAACTTCGGTATCCACGATACCACTGTGATCCTCTCACGATCACATAAAGATCAACCAACTTCTTTCCTCATCGAACCAGGGTTATAATTAAACATGTTATTATTACTGTTGACCCATAGTGTGACCTACTACGAACTGGGCCCATATCCGCTGGCGTGGTTATCGATAGATTATACACTATGCAGAGGTTAGTACACTGTACCCACACTACGGAACCCAAGGCCTCGTACTCCCATTTGGGTGGACCAACGGCGTTCAGACAAAACCAATTTATTGCATGACACTCTCCCGGCCACTCCGACTAACTCCCCTTTGGGCTAAGTCATGGGTGGCCCTGATGCCACTCTGGACATCCAACGGCCACCGTCGTGGCAAAACAAAAACGGTCCCAAACGGGGACAATGGTACCATACAACAACAACGGGCACACAAGGCTTATGGCCGCCTACCTGATCAGGGTACCGCGCGCACATAACCTTCCCAAGTTGGAGGCACCGGCGAGAGGCATGACAATAGACCCAATTAGGGCCTCCCATAAAGGCAAATGTGGTTGCACTGGTCAGCTCGTCTCGATGGCACTATGACTTAGCCAACATGTGTTCAAGTTCGATTAAAGTCCGGTTAAACTTGAATGCAAATGATGCTGAGTCATACAATATAACATGATGAACTGACCATGATAACAACATGAACATGGATGAGAAGCATAACCACTTAACATATGAATCATTAGCATCAACAATAATAAAGCACTTAGTCTACTTGATGCAGATGAACATGGCATCGCGATGATCATGCATAACACAGGTACTATCATAATAGACGATAATCATGCATCAGATGAACATCACTATAACTAGCATGACATAAGTACCAACATGGAATATGAGAACAATACTAGTAGCAAGTAACCATCTAACTAACAGGGTGCATAAAAGCATAACATGAAGATAAGCATGGATCCACAAGCATAACCGAAACAGTAATAACAGTAGTACTGAGCAAACAATTATTAAATATTCAAGTGGAAACCATGGCTACTGCAAATCCATCATGCAAGTGGCTATCGTGGCTTGCCTGGGGATGAAGAATACTCCGGGGAGAAGTGCAGTGAAGCCGCGGAAAGATTCGTGGGAACTGTTCTCTCTCGGAGGAGGCTTCATTTCCAGTATGTGAACACATAGTGAAACTAGTATCAACAGAACGGCCTTGACGAGACGAAGACGTGGGCTTTGGAATCACCTCATTCGGAGTTACGGTTGCGAAGATACGAGAGGTGGAAGGTCAGGGACTAATCTATAAAAGTTCCCTCACAAACAAGCCCCTGGTGGATAAAACAGAAAACACATTCCTCCGAAATACGCCTTCTGCATATGAAAACGTAATGTCAGCCGCAGTGGAACCAGAATGCGCTTTCCAGAGTTGAAAATGCACTTCTTAGAATACGCTTTCACTTAAAACGAATGGATAAGGCGTTGGAGGCTCACGAGTGGGATCGAGGTGACGCGGGGCCCACCTGGTCGCTGTCTTCTTCCTCCTCGCCGTTCCCCGATCAAAACAGATGAGGAGCAGAGGCAGGGGCGCGCGGCGTCAGCCCCTGGTGTCTCCGGCTGTATCCGGCCAGGGTGAGGCCACCAGCGGCCTCGGGCAGATGCGTCGCTTCCGTCCAGGCCACGCACGGCAGCCGGGAAGAAGCAGAGGGGGGACGGTGGCTCGCGGCGTCCGAGGGCAGTGGCGGCGGCCAAGTTGGGGGACGCGCGGCCACGGGCACTCCGGCGAGAAGATGAGGGGGTGGGGAGGATCGCCGGCGACTGGGGAAGGCGATGGTGGTGGCTAGAGGTGGAGGGGGAGCTCGGGTGGCCGGAATCGAGGCGAGGCCGGCGACCACCGCGGCGGACAGAGGAGGGGGAGAGGGGCTTCGGTGAGCTTGGAGGGCCGGAGAGAGAGCGGAGAGGTGCGGGAGGACTCGGGGCACCTATATATAGGCCAGGGGATAGCTCGGGGATGCTCGAGAAGGCTCGGTCGACATGACAAAAACGGAGCAGAGGAGGTAGCGGCACGGGCGAGCTCGACGGCGACGAAACCACAATGATGCACAGTGGGGCAGAGGTGCATAACGATGCAGGAGCTCACGGGCTAGCTCCAGGACATGGAGGGACATCGAGACAAGGAGGAAGGAGGCAGCTACAGGGCACACGGTTGGCAGAGCACGAGATTTGGCTCATCTGCCCCGTGGTCACCGCGTGAACTAGCGCACGTGGTTGCACCCGGGTCGGCCGACCATGTCAGCACGATGAGTCATACCAAGGAGAGGGCCAAGAGGGAAAGCAACATGCATAGTAGAGCTTGTGATGACCACAACTAGCAGATTTGCAGAGAAACAGTAAAGTGTTTGTGCTGTGGTGAGGAAGATACAAGAGGGGATAGACTCGGGGCTTTGGCATGGTGTGATCATACACTAAGATGATCACCTCTGCAAATTTGTAGCTCATTAGGATGAAGATAAATGGTACTTGCTGTAGAATGTGCCCCGCTGGTCAGAAAGACAAAGCATGAAGTAGTACTCACATGGATGATTGGATTAAGCTGAGATTTGGAGGAGATGAGTTATATAATCATATGAGACTACTGTAAAAGTTTCATACCATTTGGAAATACCAAAATGGTACTTGCTTCACAATGTAGCTCTCTGGACAGAATCTTAGGAAAATTGCAGAGGTCAAATGGCTAGATAAAATGATCCCAACTTTTGTGGAGAGGGTTTATATGAGTAGGAGCATGTCCTGGTAAATTTTCAGCAATATAAAATATAGTTGCTTCACAACCTGAAAACTGACCAGAAACCAAGAATTTATGGTGTGCTCACATAGAGTGATTACATGAGCTAAAATTTGGATGAGAGTCATGATTTTGGTATATGAAGGATCTTGCAAAATTTCAACTCATTTGGAATACCCTAGCTAGTACTTCCTTCACAAAGGCTTCCCTCAGATAGGAACTTTGGAAATTTGCTGAGGAAGGTTCACTGGGCAAATTAAGTTGAATTTTGGCATGGGGCAATGATATGGACAGGAAAAGGTGTCCAAAAAGTTTGGGGTAAATCAATCAAAGATAAATGACACTTCCTTCTCAAAAAGCCACTTAGGTCAGAATGAGAAAAGGAATATTTGTGAATTATCTTTGATGATGCCAAGGAAGGGTTTTGACATATCTGTGGAATATATGACCCAAAAAAATTATGAGAATTATTTGGGAATTTTGGGAGTGACAGAAATATAGGTTGTTTCACAACCTAGGGCAAAAAGGATTATTCCTTTAACAGAAAAAGGAATATTCCCAACAAAAAGAATATTGGGATAGGGCTAAAATTAAAATGACAAGATCTTGAGATGGTTTTGAGGATGACAAGCCACATGGGAGCCTAAGAAGAGATGATCTTCCCAGGTTTCCAGACCACATAGCCACGAAAAAAGAAATCTCAAGCAAAACCCTCAAAAAATCAAAAGAAAAAGAAAGGGCCAAAATCCAGGCTGTCACATCCCAAGCTGTGGATCTAGGATCGATGGGGAACAAGGGACGTGGGACACGATATTTACCCAGGTTCGGGCCCTCTCTAAGAGGTAATACCCTACGTCCTGCTTGATTATATTGCTTGTGTATATGGGAATTACAGAGTCGGTCTACCACGAGATCAGTTGAACTAAACCCTAAACTAGTAGGATGATGATTGTTCTCTTAGCCTCTACGGACTAAACCCTCCGGTTTATATAGACACCAGGGGTACTAGGGTTTACACATAGTCGGTTACATCGAAGGAACAAGGACGCCAAATCTTCCATCTTGACTTGGGGTACACGCCAAGGCACAAAAGGTCTTCAGTCCGGATATAGTGCGGCCTAAACCTGATCATCTCTCAGGCCGGGCCGGGCTCTCAAAAACCCGAGGCTTAGATGTGAAGCCCGAGCCCGGGAAAAGGCCGACATTTTTCCAGGTTTCCAAGCCCGAGCCCGGCCCGGCTGAAAAGCCCGAAGCCCGACTGCGCCTGCTATACAACAGATTAGGAAAGTTGCACCTACAACATTTTTCAGCAAACAACACTATATATATGTGTAATCTTTACAATCATCATCATGTATAGATGTAAGCTTCACAACAGCATACATGTACATGTAAACAACATAATTATATCTCACAAAACAACACCATGTACAAGTAATGCAGCATGTACATGTAATGTTCATAGTAGCATATATATATTTGAACATACATATAATCTTCAGAAAACAGCAACAAATTCCAGCAAACAACATGATATATACATAAGTAATCTTCACGAAACAGCAGCATAATTCTTCACAGGAGAGCAAATAGCAAGTCTGTCACTTCATCATTACATAACAGCAGCATAGTTCTTGTTCATAACATAGTTCTTCACAACATAACAAATAGCAAGTCTGCTACAAGATACATAAAATAGTTCAATAGTCCATTACATAACACATATCAAATAACAAGTCCATTACATAACACATATCAAATAGCAAGTTCGAAGAGACAAGCTAATGACTCTTTTGACCCCCATCTCTTCCATGTTCTATCAAGCTATCTCAGCTTAAATCATTTTCCTGGAACAAAGCATGAGTTCAAAGTTCAAAGTAAGGAAGATAGAAATGATACAAACGAACAAGATATAGTAAGGAAGGTGCAAGTGATATCAACGAACAAGATAGTAAGGAAGATAGAAATGATACAAACGAACAAGATATAGTAAGGAAGGTGCAAGTGATATCAACGAACAAGATAGTAAGGAAGATAGAAATGACACTAATGTACACTAATTGAATCTGAAGATAACTCCTCTGATGACAACTTGAAGGTCCACCTCATGTAGTGCTCATTTCTACAAAACAAATACACAATACTCGATGATTATGTGACGTACGGGGTTGTTAAATATGAAGCAACAAAGGACACTTGATTTTTACCTTCATTATGAGACATCTTCCAACGATACCAATCTTGGAGACACATTAAAGCCTCGATGGTTTTAGGCCTAAGTGAAGCTCTGTTAGGTGTTATAACTCTGCGACTCATACTAAAGGCCTGCTCCGAAGCAACTCTAGAAATGGGGACAACAAGCACATTCCAAGCCATTGATGCAAGCTCAGGATATCGCATAGATGACTTGCTCCAAAATTCCAAAACATCCAACTCGTCGTTCAATCTTCTAGGTGTTTCTTCGAAGTATAGATCCAATTGAGACCTCTCAACATTTGTCCGTTGAGATTGTATGTAACTGTCATAGTCATTAAACACATCAGCACCATCTCCCCTACTTCCCCGACTGTTTGTAGCACCATTTGATGGCGTTTCACGAACAACAGCACCACTATATTCAGCAAACAAACTCACCAAAGTTTTCTTAACTTCATCCACCCGGCGTTCGGCCTCGTCGGGAGCATAAAGTTTTCCATAACAATAGCTAACAAAACCAAGCTTGCAATGGGGATCAAGAACAGCAACACAAGACAAAAAGACATTATAATCAGCCCAATACTTATCAAACTTCTCTTTCATTGGACTTAGCATAGGTGCCATGAACTTATTTCCTTCAGTAGATGCTTTCAAAATACGTGATTGCACCATGAACACACACTTGAAATACAAATTAGAGGTTGGATACTTTGTCCCAGACATAATGCATGTCACATCATAGAAAGTTTTCAAGAAATCATGCATGGTGCCAACTTTTTCCCATTCATCAAGTGTTAGAATTTTTTTTGACTTGAATGTGCCATCCCTATTACCATACCACAATAATGCATCTTTGAAATACAAAGAGTTCTCAAGCATTGTGTATGTTAAATTCCAACGGACGTGCATATCTACTCTCAGCTTTCTATCTTTATTCAAATGGTGAATGTTTTGGGCAGTTTCATAGAACTTGTGAATACGATTGGAAGAAACTTTGATATACTGATTGCCATCTCTAATCTTGTCAACAGATTTATCAATAAGTTTCAGACCAGCTTGGACTATCAAATTTAAGATGTGTGCACAACAAGGGACTTGAAATAAAGTTCCAAATAATGGTAACAAACCTTTAGGCAACAATGTACTTCTCAAAGTGTTGATCAATGAATCATTGTATGAAGCATTATGAAGAGTCAAGCACATTATTTTGCTGTCAACCTTCCACTCACGAAAACATAAATGGACTTCATCAGCAATTGTAGCGCCATCATATGGTGGATTCAGCTTTTTAAACCATATTATCCTCTTGTTCAATCTCCAAGCATTATCAACATAATGACAGGTAATGTAGATATAACTAAACTTTGTCACATCTGATTTCCAATTGTCCGTGGTGAATCTAACTCTACCAAGGTTGTTGGTGATAATTTCTCTCAGTTCAGCCCTCTCTCTCTATCAAACAATGCCATGATATCCCTTCGAATTGTGTGCCGACTAACAATCTTAAACTGAGGACAAGCTACAACCATCATTTTTTTAAACCCTTGTTCTTCTATCACAGTAAATGCATGCGACCCCCCAACTAGGAACATAGAGACTGTAGCCCTAATAGTTTCCATGTCCAATTTTGTGTTCCTAACTGAATGTGAGCCATCCGCATTCTTTCCAGTTTTTAGAAAATAACTATTCACTTCATTTGTATTATGTGGGTGCACTTGAGCAGTATGCCTTAACAAACTAGATGTTCCATTTTTCGAGGGAGCTCTAAGTATGGTATGATAAATATTGCACTCTGCCACTACTTCATCAGGATTAGATTGTTCAATCCTAGTGAAGTTATTCCATGCTTTTGACCTTAATTTTGGAGCAGTAGTAACCTTTAGTCCTGGCGGTGCCGGTGGCGATGGCAGCTGACTTGCTTCATGTCCATCGGGTGGCTCATTAGTTCTTGCATGACGTCCAGCTGAAGCCTCTTGGTTTAACCTTGTACGCTTGCTACGAGGTGCTGTCGTAGCAGTAGCTGATGGGGCAGCACGACGACGAGAAGGATCAACCACAATGATCTGGTCCAACCTTGCACTTGTGGCAGCATTGTCCTGTTCAACACTGGGATCATAATCCTCCTCTTCCTCTTCATGAACTTCATCACTTAGACTCCACAAACTAGCCATGCCTACCACAAAATACAACACACAAGAGAAATAGAGTAGCACAAATATTAATCTACTATGCAGCAAAAAACATCCTAAATGGAACAATAAACATACCAACAGAGAGAGAAGGACAGAAGGTCATACCTGCCGATCGCCGTCGTCGGATGGGGAGGGCGCGCCACTGTCGGATGGGGAGGGAGCACAACCTTCGGATTGGGAGGGAGCACCATAGTCAGATGGGGAGGGAGCGCCGCCGTCGGATGGGGAGGGAGTGTCACCGATGCGTGGCCATGGAGGAGGATCAGGTCAAGGAGGGAAAGGACCGCCAGGGCCGCGCCATTGCAGGTGCTAGAGCTGCAACGCTGCTGCCGGTCGATGGATCAAGACGGGGGTGGGTTGGGGTCTTGGGGAGGGTGGACTAGTCAGGGCTGTGGCCGCAGCCGCCGCTCATCAGGCCGAGGAGGTACAGGAGCGCTGGGGCCTCGCCATAGCAGGAAGCCAGGAGCCAGGACTTGTGTCCCCACCGCCAGTCAAGGGGGATTGGGTAGGATGGACTGGTCAGGATGCAGCGTGTGCGTGCGGGTGCAGGAGTGGGGGGGGGGGTAGGCATTAGGCTTAGGGTTAGGTGGTTTGTGGGCTAGAAGGCCAGTCGGTTGGGCTGGATTGCTACCTCTCAGCCTCCTTGCAGCAAACCCTCGGGCCAGACCGGGCTTTCGTTCGGGTTAATTTTAGAGCCCGAGCCCGGCCTAAAAATTAGCCATGCTCTATTTTCCAAGCCCGATCCCGGCCCGAACACAAGCCCGGCCCGGCCCGGCCCGGGTTTTTCGGGCCGGGGTCGGGTCGGGCTACCGGGCCGGGTTGTCCATGCCCAGGTTTAGTGCGGCCCAACTTGTCCGACCCATGAGAGATAGGCCGGTAACCCGAGGACCCCCTGATCCAGGACTCCCTCAGTAGCCCCCAAACTAGCCTCCAATGCCGGAGCCTATAATCGTCGATAGCTCAGTTCATCCCAAAGTCTTCGCCTCGCGAGGTGAGTTCTCCATCTTCTACCTGTCCGGTCGGTATAATAGTTTGGCCGCCTAACCCGTCAAATAATAGTGGGCCCCTCGTCACCAACTCTGTCAGAAGTGACCCTTGATTTCCGTGCGTCCGCTAGGAGGTGAATAGCCTTGCCACCTTTCTTTTTTATTTACAAGAAACACCCTTTCGAGACCAAAGAACACACCTATTAAATAGGCCAGAGGTGCATCGAGCGGTCCACCCATCCCCAAGCAAGAAATCCAATCTTGTTTAGAGAAAAACCCAAGGCGAATGGCAAGTGCCCCTGGTTCGTCCTCATGCCCTCACGGCCAACTCCCAGGCGACTAGTCCAGCTGCTCAGTCTCCCGCCTCCAGTTATGCGATCTCCAACGACAAGGGTATCTCCCAGCTGCAGATCTTGTACCTGCCCATGCCGGATTGACTTCCCCAAATGGCGAGGCTTTCACGGAGAGCTTTCCTACCCCAAGTAAGGACGAGAGGGTATGCTTCGTGCCCTTCCTTCTAAGAGGTTTGGGATTCCCCATTCATCCTTTCTTGAGGGGCTTGCTAGAGTTTTACGGGATCCAACTCCATCACCTTACCCCTGGATCAATATTGCATATTTCTGGCTTTGTCGCCCTTTGCGAGATGTTTTTGGGTTGCGAGGCTCGCTTCGAGTTATGGAGGAAGTATTTCTGCTTCGCCCCTCATACCCAAGGGGGATCAATTTTTGAGGTAGGTGGAGCCGAAGTGTGGCGTATAGTCGGCACGGGATACCCCATCGAGACCCCAAAGAAGGACTCCAAAGAGTGGACCTTGGAGTGGTTTTATATTGAAGACGCCCCCCTGTCCGATCCAATTCGGGGGGGTCTGCCCGAGTATTCGGATGCCCCACTGAAGAAGCAGTTCAACTAGTGGCTGAAAAGCCCCTCCCAAGAGGAGTCCTCCGAAGTGCAGTGCTTGTCCGCCAAAGTGAGACTGCTGGCCCATAGCAAATTAACTATGGTTGACGTGATGGCCGCAACAATCGACCGATGCATGCATCCTGATAACGCACAAGTATAGGGGATCAATTGTAGCCTTTCTCGATAAGTAAGAGTGTCGAACCCAACGAGGAGCTAAAGGTAGAACAAATATTCCCTCAAGTTCTATCGACCACCGATACAACTCTACGCACACTTTATGTTTGCTTTACCTAGAACAAGTATGAAACTAGAAGTACTTTTTAGGTGTAAAGGGATAGGTTTGCAAGATAATAAAGAACACGTAAATAAAAGCTAGGGGCTGTTTAGATAAAAAACTATTAAGTTAGTTTTAGTAGAGAGCTTTTTTCACAAGAAAGTTATTTGTCCCTAGGCAATCGATAACTAGACCGGTAATCATTATTGCAATTTTCTATGAGGGAGAGGCATGAGCTAACATACTTTCTATACTTGGATCATATGCACTTATGATTGGAACTCTAGCAAGCATCCGCAACTACTAAAGATCATTAAGGTAAAACCCAACCATAGCATTAAGTATCAAGTCCTCTTTACTCCCATACGCAACAACCCACTTACTCGGGTCTGTGCTTCTGTCACTCACGCCACCCACCATAAGCGAATCATGAATATATTGCAACACCCTATAGCGGGGATCCCTCACGCTTGCGCGACACGGAGAGCACCATAGGACAGCACCAATAATAAAACATACAACTCAAACCAATCATGATCATCAATCAACCCATAGGACAAAACGGATCTACTCAAACATCATAGGATAGCCATACATCATTGGGAAATAATATATGTCGGTGTACTAAGTATTGGGCCACTAGTACCTCGTACTTGTGCACGCGCAGTTGTAGCTGTACTCGCGGCAAGGCTTGCCGGGGAACAGTTCGAGGTTGGCTCAGGCCACCGAAGAAATCTTCAAGTCAGAGATCTAAGGATCAGCAGATAAGAAGAGCTGGAATTCGAAGGCCAGCTTCCCCGGCAAGATCTTGCCGGGGTGGCCTCCGGAGCCTGGCAAGGATCGGCGCCCGGCAAGGCTTGGCGCCCGGCAAGGATCGGCGCCCGGCAAGGCTTGGCGCCCGGCAAGGATCGGCGCCCGGCAAGGATCGGTGCCCGGCAAGGCTTGGCGCCCGGCAAGATTTTGTTGCTGTGCCACCGCTCTAGCATGACGACAAACCCGACATTCTGGGTCCTTCTTTGGATGCGTGGCGACGCGCCAGTGGAGGAGAGCTTAAGCAGTGCTGATGGGATGGCTCCTATTTCCATCCCCAAGAAAGTAAGGACACCTAAACGGACACCTTACGGTGCATTAAATGCGTTCATCCTAGTCCGTCAGGGGTTAGGTATGATTACCCTGTAGCTACTTTACACCTCAATGTATGTACATTTTGCCACTGTGGTGACCCCTTTGAGCGTATAAAAGGAGGCCCAAGGCAACTGCTACAACGGAGGAGAACTTCTGGCCCATTCTGCATGCGTAGCTGCTCATTGAACGTACTGTTCACTGTGAGCGCTCCTGAAGGCTGGGCTCAAGAACACTAATAAGAACACAAGGCAGGAGTAGGGTCTTACGCTGATCAGCGGCCCGAACCTGGGTAAAATCTTCCCGCGTCGATCGTTGGTTCTGCTCTTTGCGTATACCTCTCCCCCCGCCGAATCGTAAAGGGGTCCCTTGGGATCCCATAGGTGTCGTACCCCGACATCTTTGGCGCGCCAGGTAGGGGGATTGAAGGTTGCGTGAACCTGATCTAGTGGTCGGCGCCTCAGTTTCTTCATCATCTTCACCATCATGCCACCCAAGAAGAAGAGCGCCGCGACGGCACAACCGTCCACGTCCGTTTTGCCTACGCCTTCACGTACGGGCGACGGCGTGGGTGCAGAAGGAAGAGGATTAGAACCCCCACGGCGTTCTGGTGATCCGAGCCAGGCGAGCGGTATCGTTCGCAGTGGCAGCGGTAACCTACACGCCGCTGGATCCAGAGACGGAGCTGTGTTGCCTACGGGTGGCACAACGAATTCCAGAGATCGGAGGGTGCCTGCTGGAGCTCCCGCGCCGGCGAAAGCATCACGACCTACCCAGGTCGTGCACGATGAGTGACGTCATGGCGCTGGTGGTTCAGGGCGTCCCCATGAAAAGATTTTTGCGCATCGGTCCCAAGATGCGCGAGACCAGCATGCACACCGAGCTGCCGGCGGAGGTGGCGCGCGGTCGCGTGACCGCGGTGGTGCTCCTTCTAATATGATTAGGAGTCAGAGCACCTCGCGTAGCTCGCACCTGTCGCCGCCGCCTACGCCAGCGGAAGCTTTGGCACGTGCGCAGCTGCTCCTCGATTTCCCTCCTGCCCCGGAGAAGATGGAGGAGTGGCGAGCTACTATCCAGAGCCTTATCGGCTTCGCCAACAAAGATGGGCCGCAAGAGGCAGGGCCCTCGCAGCGAAGGCCCATCGATCCGGCGCGAGCCGATGTGGAGAAAACCGGAGGTGGTGCAACCACGATGCACTCCCCTCCGCGGCACCAGCGGCGGCCGACAACCCAGCAGGTCGACCGCCGTGAAGAAGTTTCCACGGCGTCATCCGATCCACGGATGCGCCGCGATCAGCGTCAAGTTCTCCAGGAACGAGGCAAGGAGGACGCTCGAACTACCATCGAGCGGCGACGGGAAGCGCGCTATCAGTCTGATAAGCGCGCATGGCCGACTGTCGACGAGCATGCGCCAGGGGACATAGGAGACTTGCCTTATGAGGTAGGGACTCCAGCGTTTACCCGTGAGCTGCGGCAAGTCCAGTGGCCCAATTCCCAAACCTTCAAGCCGGAGGTCCCGGAGAAATATGACGGTAAGACCCATCCCTCGGAGTTCCTGAGCATCTACACCTTTGCGGTGCAGGCTGCCGGGGGCCGAGATGACAAGATACTTGCCAACTACTTCCCGTTGGTGCTTAAGGCCAACGTCAGGTCGTGGTTGATGCATCTGCCGGAGAATTCTATTTCTTCTTGGTCAGATCTGTGCCATCAGTTTGTTGGCGCCTTTGTTGGAGGCCATCAAGCTCCTGGCCAAGAGAGTGATTTGCATATCATCCCTCAGAAGGAGGGCGAGTCCCTGCGCAAGTTTATGCAGAGGTTCAGCCGGGTGCAGTACAATATTCCTGACATTCACCCTGCCGCTGTCATTAGCGCATTTCATCAGAACGTGCGTAACCGCAGAATGCGGGAAGAGCTGGCAATGAACAAAGTCAGGAGTATTGCCGAGCTTTACGCTCTAGCCGATAAATGCGCTCGAGCTGAAGAGGGGAGGAAACTCCCTGGCGAGGCTGTTGGCGCAGCGGGTGAATCCGAAGATGAAGATGCCGCGGCCCCGTCAAGGAAAGGCCGGCGGCGGAATAGGAAACGCGGAGGCAAGGCCGTGCTTGCTGTCGAGGAATCCGACAACCCCGGCGCCGCCAAGAAGGCCAAGGTTGGTGACCCCGGCAAGGATCTTGCCGGGTGCCCTTCCTGTCAGGCCTTGGCGGCTGCCGACAAGTCGGAAAATTCTGGCAAGCAGTATTGCAAGATCCATCGCACCAAGGGCCACGATCTCCAGGACTGCCGGCAAGTTGAACAGCTTGCCGAGAAACAGAGGGCCGAATATGAAAGGCGAGATAAGGAGAAGGCCCAAGATGGTGCTGACGGATCTGGCAAGAAGTGCGGTGGCCGAGGGGGGCGCCGCAGCAAGGCCAAGCAACAGAAGGATAGGCCCGCTCGGGGCCGAGACAAAGAAGAAGATGATGATGAAGAAGATGACGAGTCCAGTGAGCAAGAATTCCAGAAAGCTACGGAGGCCATGTGTGTCGATGGGGGTGCCTCGCTCCATTCTTCCCACCGACGACTCAAACAGTAGGTGCGGGAAGTCAATGCAGCAGAGCCATCCCCAGATGCATGTAGGCCCCTGAAGTGGTCCAACACGCCTATCATTTTCGACGCCGAGGATCACCCTGATCGCACAACTGCGGTCGGGTGCTTGCCATTGTTGTACTCGCCAACGATTCACAACCTCAAGGTGAGGAAAATGCTAGTTGACGATGGGGCTGGCCTAAACCTAATCTCACCGGATGTGCTCAAGAGGCTGCAAATTCCTGATGAAGACCTCAAAGAAACGGGCACGTTTCAAGGGGTCAATCCGGGAAGAACCCAGCCCAAGGGCAAGATCACGCTACCGGTAACATTCGGTAGCGAGCTAAACTACAGGACTGAGAAGGTAGTGTTTGACGTTGCCAAGATCCCCATGTCGTACAATGGGATCCTTGGTCGGCCAACGCTGGCTAAGTTTATGGCGGCATCGCACTACGCATACAATGTTTTGAAGATGCCTGGGCCGTTGAGCGTCATCACTATCCATTCCGATAAGAAGGATGCACTCATCTGTGCCGACGAACTTTACCGGGAAGCAGTTGCAGCACCTGCCGTCGAGGCATCTGCTCCTGCCGCTGGAACTCCCGGGGGGAAGAAGAAGACCGGCAAGAATCTTGGCGCGAACTCCGGCAAGCGCACCTCCTCGGAGTGCTGTGCTTCCGTCGAGGATGCACCAGAGAGTTCCACCGGCAAGAACAAGAAATCCAAGGCTGCTCCGCCGGAAACCAAGAAGGTGCCCGTCAGGGAGGACAGAACGGGGGGAACTTTTACCATAAGTTCCACCCTAGATGACAAATAGGAAAGCGTGCTTGTTGCCTTCTTGCGGGCGAATGTCGACGTGTTTGCATGGCAACCGTCTGACATCCCCGGTGTTCCCAGGGAGGTAATTGAGCACCACCTTGCTATCTGTCCTCATGCGCGGCCCGTCAAGCAAAGGGTCAGGAAGCAAGCCTTGGAGCAGCAAGAGTTCATTGCCGAAGAAATTAGAAAGCTGGAGGCGGCAGGACTGGTCAAAGGAGTGCTTCATCCAACCTGGTTGGCCAATCCGGTTGTAGTGCGAAAAGCGAATGGGAAATGGAGGCTTTGTATCGATTATACAGATATCAATAAGGCCTGTCCAAAAGATCCCTTTCCCTTGTCGCGCATCGACCAGATTGTGGATTCCACCGCTGGTTGTGATCTTCTGTCCTTCCTTGATGCCTATTCAGGGTATCATCAGATTTTCATGGCGAAAGAAGATGAAGAGAAGACTGCATTTATCACCCCATGTGGTACGTATTGTTTTATACGAATGCCTTTTGGGTTGAAAAGTGCTGGTTCGACATTTGCGAGAGCAATCCAAATTGGTTTTGAGCCTCAGCTCCATGGAAATATGGAGGCGTACATAGATGACATAGTGGTCAAAACGAAAGACAAAGCGACGCTCATTCAAGATTTAGAAGAAACATTTGCAAATCTGCGCAAGATCAACTTGAAGCTCAATCCTGAGAAGTGCGTGTTCGGTGTTCCTTCTGGCAAGCTCCTCGGATTCTTTGTATCTTGCCGGGGAATCGAAGCGAACCCCGACAAGATCAAAGCTATTGAGCAAATTGAAGCGCCGAGATGCGTCAAGGATGTACGTCGTCTTGCTAGCTGTGTTGCTGCTCTAAGCAGGTTTATTTCCAAGTCTGCTGAGTGCGCCCTGCCCTTTTTCAAAATTTTGAAGAAGGCAGGTCCAATGAAATGGACTCCGGAGGCGGAGGCTGCGCTGCAAGATTTGAAGAAATACCTTTCCTCTCCGTCGACGCTAGTCGCGCCTAAACCACAAGAGCCGTTGCTGCTGTATCTGGCAGTGACAAATCAAGTGGTTAGTGCTGCGCTAGTGGCGCAGAGAGAGGCTGATGAGGAAGCAACACCAGCGGCAGGACCGCCAGGTGACGTGGCAAGATCTTTCCCGGCAAGGGTTGATCCCGGCAAGACAGGATCTGCGCAAACAGAAGAACCAGTGCAGAAGAAAAAGGTGGTGCAGCGCCCAGTTTATTTTGTTAGCTCTCTTTTACAAGGAGCTAGGTCAAGATATTCTGGTGTGCAGAAGTTGATTTTCGGCCTTCTTATGGCCTCGAGGAAGCTGCGCCATTATTTTCAAGCACATGAAATCACCGTCGTCACTCGCTTTCCGTTGCAACGGATTTTGCAAAATCCAGAAGCAACCGACAGGATCGTGGAGTGGGCGTTGGAGTTGTCGAGCTTTTTCCTCAAGTTTGAAAGCACTTCGACAATTTAGAGCAGGGCCTTGGCGGAGTTCATTGCGGATGGACCCCAACGCCGGACGAAGAGGTCCAAGAAACAACTCTCCCCAGCAAGGAAATCGATCAGCAATGGGTCATGTACTTTGATGGGGCTTTCTCGCTGCAAGGCGCCGGTGCTGGCGTGCTGCTTGTCGCACCCACCGGAGAACACCTCAAGTACGTAATCCAAATGCATTTTCCCCGGGAGAGTTCGACTAACAACACAGCAGAGTACGAGGGTTTGCTTGCCGGTCTTAGGATCGCGGCAGACCTTGGTATCAAAAAGCTCGTCATTAAAGGCGATTCACAGCTTGTCGTTAGGCAAGTTAACAAGAGTTATCAGAGTCCATTGATGCAAGCCTACGTGGATGAAGTGAGAAAAATGGAAGAGCACTTTGACGGTCTGCAAATGGAGCATGTTCCTCGTGCCGAGAACAGTATTGCTGATGACCTGTCAAAGCGTGCCGCCCTCAAGTTGCCAGTGGAACCAGGAAATTTTGTGCTCCATTTGACTCAACCATCCGTGGCGCCATCGATGCGGCAAGAAAAGAGAAGAAAGTTGAACTCTGGTCAGTACTTCCCGGCAGAGCTCCCCAGAGCCACCGGCAAGGAAGTTGCCGGGATCGACATGCCTGCCGGGGAACAACAGGCTCCAGCAAGGCCTCAGGCCCTTGCTGTCGAGACAAACGTTCCCCCAGCGGAGGAGATGCCTTCAGTCCTAGCCGTCGAGCCTCAGGCTCCAGCATGGGCGCAGCACATTGTCCATTTCCTTCAAACAGGAGAACTCCCGGAGGAACAGGAAGAAGCGGAAAGAGTAGCCCGTCGGTCTGTTATGTACAAGTTCGTCGATGATGTTCTGTACAGAAAGAGACCAAACGACGTGAAATTAAAGTGCATTCCTCGGGAGGATGGACTAGAGCTGTTGGCAGAAATACATGGAGGCATATGTGGCTCTCACATAGGGTCAAGAGCACTTGCCGGGAAAGCATTCCGGCAAGGTTTATTTTGGCCCACCGCTCTCCAGGATGCAACTGCACTAGTCACCCAGTGTGAAGCATGCCAGTTTCATTCGAAGAAATCACATCAACCAGCTCAAGCTCTTCAGACAATCCCTCTCTCCTGGCCATTTTCGGTCTGGGGGCTCGACATACTGGGCCCTTTCCCCCGTAGGAGAAAAACACCACCCCCACCATCCAAAGACATTGAGGAGGTGTCGGGGCACAAATGGAGATCCTCAGCACAGGCAGGGGCCCGTACAAGGGGTTCCACCGCGGGCCATCCTTTAGAGGATCCAGAGGATGTTTTGGTCACCAATTTCGAAGTTGAAAGTTTGATGAATCATCGGCGATGAAAGGAATCCCTGCGTCATGTCATTTTTTCCGATCAGGAATTCAATGCTTTTAATTCAGTTGACACATACCTCGAAGCAGCCCAAACTGGCCTTGAGGGGATTGCCAATCTTTTATCGAGCAATATGCAGGTGAGGGATAGGTTTTGACAACCGGACATACATGCTTGACCCAGTAGCCCCCAAGCCTTGATTCGGGCGGAACGGCTGGATTAAGGGTCTGTGATGACATGTTGTCATGGTTTTCTGCAGGCCTCAAGGGACCAGAACAAAAAATTGTCCGAAGACCATGATTCAAGTCGGGTGTAGCCGGCTGATGTAAAAGCCGAACTGGAGGCCGTGAAGAAGTTCACCAGCGAAGCCCATGGTGAGGAAAATTTTCTATCTCTCCTTTGTGTGCATGAATTGTGCCCAGGTACCCAATTTTACACCGACTATCTTTATAGCAGCCGAATCCATAGGCCAACTACGAAAGGATCTGGATGCCGCCAAGGAGTCTCAACAGTAGGCGGAGTCACAGCATGAAGCCGGTCTTTGGGTTCTAAAACGAAGCCATGAGGAGACCAACAAACTGAAAGCAAAGAACAAGCAGCAGGCCAAAGAGCTGGAGAGTTTGAGAACTCAATTGGCGCAGGCTCTCGAAGAGAACCAGAGATTGAAAAGCGACATGTTCAGTAAGTGTTATTTAAGCATTGGATGTACGTAGACGTGCGCAATGCTTGAATGTAAAAGATATGTCATGCTTTATGCTAGGTCTCCTGACTAGTCGGCCCGGAGAAGAGGTCAATTCCTTTCACGGGAATCTTTTAAAGGAACTGTCTGTGGTTCATGACAAAGCTCGAAAAGCTATGAAAAACATGGTCGAGGCGTTATGGCTGACCAAAGTGGCGCTGGACGATATGGCCGAACTGGCGAATCGCTTTAAGGGAGCTCGGCTACGCTTTGAGTTATGGAAGATATCATTCTATTGGGAGGGGGCATGAGAGGCATGGGCCATGGTGAAAACCCGGTTCACGAAACTCAAGCCAGAGCAGATGGCTCGTGTTGGACCAGTAGGACCGGATGGGCAGGAAATACCTCTTCATTTGGTCTATGACCAAGTGATGCCTGCAGCTCAATTCTCCCAACAGGACTGTGCTCTAGATATCTTAATAGACAATGTAGACAAAGAGTGTGATGTGTTTGATTCTATGTATCGATGTACTTTACATCAAACGATCTTGATCCGTACTGTAAAACATTGTCTCAACCGGCCATCGGCTTCTGCCTCCCCGACCAATGATCGGGGAGTGTTCCGTACTATGTGTCCTGAGGTAAGCAGGAAATCACTTTCGGTAACCAGGCAATCCGGCCTTTTGGTACGAACAGACAAAAACGCGTGCGGAGAGTTATGTTATATTACTTTTTAACATAAGAAACATCTTCTGAAGAAAATAGTTCCTCCATGGGTTCCTTTCTTCAGGTTCGTCATGCTAAACGGAGACGTTGTATTTGGATACCAGAAGTATGCGAATAAGAATCGATGCAGGGGCCGAATCCCCAAGTATTGGTGACGAACACCTAGATTATTGTAGTCTCCCTCATCGCCGACCCATTATGTTCTTAAGAACGCTAGCTTTCGGCTTCACCCATCTGAGGTACGTACACGGGTGACCCGATCATAACAATCGTAGAGGTGCTCCCTTTACCCCCTAGCCGAACAATTGGGAACGTAGGGAGTAAGCACATGAGCCAGGCAACCCAGCTTGGCAAAAACTTAAGTCAAATTGGTGCATATGATGGCTGAAACAATTATTCGGGAGAGTACAAACACGACAGAGACGATTATGTGCACGAAAAATATATTAATTGGCTGCTTTAAAAGAGCCCCCAGGTAAATCTGGGTAGTACATTTGAAAATGTGCCACAAAAAGGGCCTAAAAACAGTTCAGTTTACCCGGACAAGGTCCGGGAGGTGCTAACTCCCCAGGAGGAAAGAAAAAAGAATTTACAATAAACAAAAGGATAGTGGAACTGACGTGGCCGCGCGAGCGATAGAAGCATCGAAGCGGAGGTGCATTCCAGGGGTTTTGTTCGAGGCGGTTGTTGGCTGGGTTGCGAATACGATATGCTCCTCTTGCGAGCACCTCATCGATTATGAAAGGGCCCTCCCATTTAGGTGGGAGCTTGTTCATTTGCTTCTCAGGGAGGCGGAGGATGAGTTCTCCTACGTTGTATGCTTTCGCCCGAACTTCCCTGCTCTGGTAGCGTTGAGCCTGCTGCTGGTAAAATGCAGAGCGAGCTCGAGCTACATCCCGCTCTTCTTCCAATGTGTCTAGGTCATCCTGCCGATCCAACTCGGCTTCCTTTTCCTCATACATGCATACTCTAGGTGCATCGTGAATGATATCACAAGGGAGGACTGCTTCTGCGCCGCACACCATGAAAAAGGGTGTGTATCCCGTTGATCGGTTGGGGGTAGTACGTAGTCCCCATAGTACGGAGTCAAGCTCCTCCACCTAGTGACAATCAGATTGCTTCACGGAGTAGACCAGGCGAGGCTTTATGCCGCTCATAATTAGTCCGTTGGCCCGCTCAACTTGTCCGTTGGTCTGCGGGTGGTACACCAAAGCGTAGTTGAGCTTGATGCCCATAGTAGCGCACCAGTCCTTGACTTCCTGGGCCGTGAAATTGGATCCATTATCTATTATGATACTGTGAGGGACACCATAATGGTGTACCACACCAAATATAAAGTCGATAACTGGTCCGGAATTGGCTGAGGTTACTGGCTTTGCTTCAATCCATTTAGTGAATTTATGGACCATGACCAGTAAGTATTTCTTTTTCTTGGTTCCACTTTTAAGTGGTCCGACCATATCTAGCCCCCAGACTGCAAAATGCCAGGTAATTGGTATAGTCCGGAGAGCCGTGGGGGGCATATGGCTTTGATTTGCAAAGAGCTGGCATCCAACAGAATGTTGGACTAAAGTACGGGCGTCCGCATGAGCGATGGGCCAGAAAAACCCTGCTCGGAAGGCCTTGCTGACCAGGGCCCGAGCTGTCGCGTGGTAGCCGCCCATGCTAGCGTGTATTTCGGCCAAAAGCTGTTGCCCCTCTGCTTCCGATATGCACCGATGTAGGACTCCGGTAGTGCTTTTCTTGTACAACTCACCCTTATGGACCTTATAGGCTTTAGAGAGCCGAACTATGCGCCCCGCCTCGATTTGATCATCGGGGAGCTCATGTTGTAGAAGGTAGGCCAGGAAGGGCTCAGTCCATGACACAATTACGACCATGACTTCATGAGCCAAAGGTGTTTCCTCCAGCGCTGAGCCGCCGATGATGTCGTCGTCTTGCTCAATGGCTGGACGGGGTGATTTGGCCTGGGCCATTGGCAGCCGGATCCTTGCCCCCGTCCTGCCAGACCACGGATGGTTTGAACAGACATTCTAAGAAGGTGTTCTGTGGCACTGGGTCGCATTTAGCACCCATTCGGGCGAGGATGTTTGCGGCTTGATTGCTGTCTTTAGAGACGTGGTGAAATTCTAACCTTTTGAATCGGGCTGATATTTTTAAGACGGCGTTCCGGTACACCGCCATTTTTGGGTCTTTGTCATCGAATTCACCATTGACTTGAGAGATAGCGAGGTTGGAATCTCCCCGCACCTCGAGCCGCTGTACGCCCATTGATGATGCGATCCGAAGACCATGCAACAGGGCTTTGTATTCGGCTGTGTTGTTGGAGTTTGTGTACATGATCTGTAGTACGTATCGAATAGTGTCGCCTGTGGGGGATGTAAGGATTACCCCAGCCCCCAGTCCAGCTAACATCTTGGAGCCATAAAAATACATTGTCCAATGTGAGTACATACTGTATTCCCGAGGAAGCTCGGCTTCCGTCCATTCGGCTAGTACCTGAGACTTAATAGCTTGGCGTGGCTTGCACACAATTTCAAAGGGTAGGAGCTCTATGGCCCATTTGGCGATGCAACCTGTGGCATCCCTATTGTTGATAATGTCATTTAAGGGCACTTCGGATGCCACTGTGACCAAACACTCTTGAAAGTAGTGTCGGAGCTTGCGGGATGCCATAAAAATTGTGTAGGCGGTCTTCTGATAGTGCGGATATCGGGATTTACACGGGGTGAGCACTTCTGATACGTAATAGACAGGTCTCTGCACCTGGAACTTATGTCCTCTACTTCTCGTTCTACCATGAGTACAACGCTGATGACCTGGTTCGTGGCTGAGATGTGTAGCAACATAGGTTCGCCTATGCTAGGTGCTCTCAAAATAGGATTGCCTGCTAGTATAGTTTTTATCTCCTCTAATGCGGTGGTTGCCTCATCCGTCCATTCAAAATTTTTGGTCTTTTTCAGTAATTTATAAAGCGACAGGGCTTTTTCACTGAGGCGAGAAATGAAACGACTCAAGGCTGCAACACAACTGGCCAACTTCTAGACGTGTTTGAGATCTGTGGGTATTGCCAGCTGGGACAGAGCTCGGATTTTAGCCGAATTGGCTTCTATCCCTCTATGGGAGACAATGAATCTGAGCAGCTTTCCGACGGGAACTCCGAAAACACATTTATCCGGGTTAAGCCGTATATCATATGTCCTCAAGTTTTCAAAGGTCTGTCGGAGGTCGTCTACCAACTGGCTGACGTGTTTGGTCTTAATGACCACATAATCTACATATGCTTTGACTGTTTTACCAATTTGGGTTTCCAGGCATGTTTGAATCATGTGCTGATATGTTGCACCTGCGTTTTTTAACCCAAAGGGCATTGTGTTGAAGCAGAATGGTCCGTAGGGTGTAATGAATGCAGTTGCTGGTTGGTCGGATTCCATCTTGATTTGGTGATACCCCGAGTAGGCGTCGAGGAAGCATAATGAGTTGTGTCCGGTGGTGGCATCGATGATCTAGTCTATTCGGGGTAAAGGAAAGGGATCCTTGGGGCAAGCCTTGTTGCGGTCCTTGAAGTCGACACACAGCCGCCAGGATTTGTCCTTTTTGGGTACCATGACCAGATTCGCCAGCCACTCAGGGTGTTTGATTTCTCTGATGAATCCGGCTTCGAGTAGTTTAGCTAATTTTTCCCCCATGGCTTGACGCTTGGGTTCGGAAAATCGGCGCAACTTCTATTTAACTGGCTTGAAGCACTTAATTATGCTCAGACTATGTTCTACCAGCTTGCGTGGGATACCTGGCATGTCCGAAGGGTGCCAGGCGAATATGCCCCAATTCTCGCGCAGGAATGCGCACAGCGCCTCATCGACCTCCAGATCCAGCTGGGCTCCGATGGTCGCTGTTTTATTGGGGTCCGTCGGATGCACTTGGACTTGGGTCTTTTGCTTAGGCTGACATCATCCCTGTCCACTATTGTACGAAGTGTGGTTAACTCCTCGGCTGCAAGAGCCTCGGATAGTGCCTCAAGGGTGAGAGATGCTGATTTGTTTTCGACTCGGAGGGCTTTGTCCGGGTCACTGGCTATTGTGATCACACCATTGGGCCCTGGCATTTTGAGTTTCATGTACCTGTAGTGAGGTATAGCTTGGAACCTTGAGAATGCGTCACGCCCCAATAGGGGCATGGTATCCGCTATGGAAGGGCACAATGTGAAAAAGCAGTTCCTCGGTCTTATAGTTCTCCGGAGTGCCGAACACTACGTCTAGGGTGACTCATCTGAAACAGCGCGCCTCTTTGCCGGGGATAATTCCCCGAAATGTAGTGTAGCTTTGCTCGACTCGGGATCTGTCGAATTGCATTTTGTCGAGGGTATCCTCATAAATGAGGTTTAGGTCACTGCCTCCGTCCATAAGCACCTTGGTTAATCTGAAGCCATCCATGATGGGGTCGAGGACTAGTGCGGCAGGTGCTCGGATGGGGCGGGCTCTTGGTTCATCCTCCTCATCGAAGGTGATTGGGGTGTCTGTCCAGGAGCTCACTGCTGTAACCTGGTGCACTTGGCTGAGCTCTCGAAGGGCTCTTTTCCTCTGATTGTTCAAAGAGAAAGTTTCATAGATAGTTAGGACGTTGTTGTCACTAAATGAAGGTGTTTCTGATCCTCTACTAGGGGTTGAAGGCGGAGTATAGCTTTGCCACTCTTGGCAACCTGTCGGACAACCCAACAAGCTCAAAGCCTGTGAGTTGGATTTGTATTTAGCAGGGCCGAGTGTATGGGGCATGGTTTGTCCAGTAGCTCGTCAAGGACCGTTCTAGGTCCGTCGAGGGATCTGTTCCTCTTCTCGGTGGGTTCATGTTCAGGCGACTGCTACTTCTTGAGCTTGCGTTGATTTTTCCCTTGAAGAGGAAAGGGTGATGCAGCAAAGTAGAGATAAGTATTTCCCTCAGTTAAGAACCAAGGTATCAATCTAGTAGGAGGCACAAGCAAGTCTCCAATATATGCACCTGCACAAAATAACAAACACTTGCACACAACGCGAAAAAGGGGTTGTCAATCCCTTCACGGTCACGAACAAGAGTGACATCTAATAGAGATAGGTATAAAAGATAAGTAAAAGAGTAAAATAAAGTAAATATAAATAAACTACAGCAAGGTATTTTTGGGTTTTTTGGTTTATAGATCTGAAAATATATGATGGAAAATAGACCTGGGGGCCATAGGTTTCACTAGAGGCTTCTCTCTTGAAGAAAACATACGGTGGGTAAACAAATTACTGTTGAGCAATTAATAGAAAAGCGCATAGTTATGAAGACATCTAAGGAAATGATCATGAATATAGGCATCGCATCCGTGATAAGTAGACTGAAACGATTCTGCATCTACTAATATTACTCCACACATCGACTGACTCCTGCCTGCATCTAGAGTATTAAGTTCATAAGAACAGAGCAACGCCTTAAGCAAGATGGCATGATGTAGAGGGATAAACTCAAGCAATATGATATAAACCCCATCTTTTTATCCTTAATGGAAACAATACAATACGTGCCTCGCTACCCCTTCTGTCACTGGGTGAGGACACCGCAAGATTGAACTCATCACAAAGCACCTCTCCCGTTGCAAGAAAAACCAATCTAGTTGGCCAAACCAAATCGATAGATCAGAGAGAAATACAAAGCTATCCCAATCATGCATAAAAGAGTTCAGAGAAGACTCAAATAATATTCATAGATAATCTGATCATAAATCCACAATTCATCGGATCTCAACAAATGCACCGCAAAAGAAGATTACATCGAATAGAACTCCAAGAACATCGAGGAGAACATTGTATTGAAGATCAAAGAGAGAGAATAAGCCATCTAGCTACTATCTATGGACCCGTAGGTCTATGGTAAACTACTCACACATCATCGGAAGGGCATCAAGGTTGGTGTAGAGGTCCTCCGTGATCGAATCCCCCTCCGGCGGAGTGCCAGAAAAGGCCCCAAGATGGGATCTCATGGGAACAGAAGCTTGCGGCGGTGGAAAAGTATTTTTGGTGTGCCCTCTGGTATAGGGGAATATTTGAGAATATATAGTGGTGGAATTAGGGTTGGAAGGTCTCCGAGGGGCCCACAAGCCCTGGGGGCGCGCCCCTACGGCTTGTGGCCTCCTTGTAGGGCTTTTGGCCTCCTCTCGAAGTCTCGTGGGTTTCTTCTGGTCCAAGAAAATTCACCGTAAATTTTTATTCCGTTTGGACTCCATTTGGTATTCCTTTTCTGTAAAAGTCAAAAACAAGGAAAAGACAGAAACTGGTACTAGGCACCAGGTTAATAAGTTAGTCCCAAAAATAATATAAAATAGCATATTAATGCATACAAAACATCCAAAACAGATAATATAATAGCATGGAACAATAAAAAATTATAGATACGTTGGAGACGTATCAAGCATCCCCGAGCTTAATTCCTGCTCGTCCTTGAGTAGGTAAATGATAAAAACAATTTTTTTGATGTGAAATGCTACCTAACATATTTATCAATGCAATTTTCTTTATTGTGGCATGAATGTTCAGATCCATAAGATTCAAAACAAAAGTTTAATATTGACAGAAAAACAATAATACTTCAAGCATACTAATAAGGCAATCATGTCTTCTCAAAATATCATGGCTAAAGAAAGTTATCCCTACAAAATCATATAGTCTGGCTATGCTCTATCTTCATCACACAAAATATTTCATCATGCACAACCCCGATGACAAGCCAAGCAATTGTTTCATACTTTTAATGTTCTCAAGCTTTTTCAACTTTCACGCAATACATGAGCGTGAGCCATGGATATAACACTATAGGAGGAATAGAGTATGGTGGAGGTTGTGAGGAGAAGACAAAAAGGAGAAAGTCTCGCATCAACTAGGCAAATTAATGGGCTATGGAGATGCCCATCAATTGATATCAATGCAAGTGAGTAGGGATTGCCATGCAACAGATGCACTAGAGCTATAAGTGTATGAAAGCTCAAAAGGAAACTAAGTGGGTGTGCATCCAACTTGCTTGCTCATGAAGACCTAGGGCAATTTGAGGAAGCCCATCATTGGAATATACAAGCCAAGTTCTATAATGAAAAATTCCCACTAGTATATGAAAATGATAAAATAGGAGACTCTCTATCATGAAGAACATGGTGCTACTTTGAAGCACAAGTGTGGAAAAAGGATAGTAACATTGTCCCTTCTCACTTTTTCTCTCATTTTCTTGTTTGGGCTCTTTGGCCTCTTTTTTTATTTTGGGCTCTTTTTATTTTATTTAAGTCCGGAGTCTCATCCCGACTTGTGGGGGAATCATAGCCTCCATCATCCTTTCCTCACATGGGACAATGCTCTAATAATGATGATCATAACACTTTTATTTACTTACAACTCAAGAATTACAACTCGATACTAGAACAAAATATGACTCTATATGAATGCCTCCGGCGGTGTACCGGGATGTGCAATGATATAGAGTGACATGTATAAAAAAATATGAACGGTGGCCAAGCCACAAATACTATGCCAACTACATGATCATGCAAAGCAATATGACAATGATGGTATGTGTCATAATAAACGGAACAGTGGAAGTTGCATGACAATATATCTCGGAATGGCTATGGAAATGCCATAATAGGTAGGGATGGTGGCTGTTTTGAGGAAGGGTGTATGGTGGGTTTAATGCACCGGCGAAAGTTGCGCGGTACTAGAGAGGCTAGCAATGGTGGAAGGGTGAGAGTGCGTATAATCCATGGACTCAACATTAGTCATAAAGAACTCACATACTTATTGCAAAAAACTATTATCCATGAAAGCAAAGTACTAATACGCTTGATCCTAGGGGGATATATTGGTAGGAAAAGACCATCGCTCATCCCCGACCGCCACTCATAAGGAAGACAATCAAAAAATAAATCATGCTCCAACTTCATCACATAACGGTTCACCATACGTGCATGCTTCGGGAATCACAAACTTTAACACAAGTATTTCTACCAATCCACAATTACTCACTAGCATGACTCCAATATCACCATCTTTATATCTCAAAACAAATGCAAGGAATCAAACTTCTCATATATTCAATGCTCTTATATGAAAGTTTTTATTATATCCCTCTTGGATGCCCATCATATTAGGACTAAATTCATAACCTAAGAAAATTACCATGCTGTTTGAAGACTCTCAAAATAATATAAGTGAAGCATGTTAGTTCATATATTTCTATAAAATAAAACCACCGCCGTGCTCTAAAAATATACAAGTGAAGCACTAGACCAACTACCTAGCTCAAAAGATATAAGTGAAGCACATAGAGTATTCTAATAAATTCACGATTAATGTGTGTCCATATCAAAAGGTGTGTATAGCAAGGATGATTGTGGCAAACTAAAAATCAAAGACTCATATCATACAAGACGCTCCAAGCAAAACACATATCATGTGGTGAATAAAAATATAGCCTTAAGTAAATTTACCGATGGATTGAAGACAAAAGAGGGGATGCCATCCGGGGCATCCCCAAGCTTAGATGGTTGGTTGTCCTTGAATATTACCTTGGCGTGCCTTGGTCATCCCCAAGCTTAGGCTCTTGCCACTCCTTATTTCGTTGTCCATCAAAACTTCACCCAAAACTTGAAAACTTCACAACACAAAACTCAACAGAAAACTCGTAAGATCCGTTAGTATAATAAAATAAATCATGACTTTAGGTACTGTTGTGAACTCATTCTAAATTTATATTGGTGTTATATCTACTGTATTCCAACTTCTCCATGGTTCATACCCCCCGATACTACCCATAGATTCATCAAAATAAGCAAACAACACATAGGAAACAGAATCTGTCAAAAACAGAACAGTCTGTAGTAATCTGGAAATTTTGTATACTTATGTAACTCAAAAAATTCTGAAAAATTAGGAAAACCTAGGAAATTTGTATGTAAATATTGTGTTAAAAATTCAGATCAAAAGCACGCTTCTGTGAGTTTTTAAATTTCTGTCAATGAGCGCAAAAGTTTCTGTTTTTCAGCAAGATCAAATCAACTATCACCATAGACCATCCCAAAGGTCTTAATTGGCTCAAACACTAATTAAAACACTAAAACACAATCACTACAGAGGTAATAATGTGTATTTATTGAAAAACAGGAGCAAAAATAAAAAACACAAAATAAAAATTGGGTTGCCTCCCAACAAGCGCTATTGTTTAACGCCCCTAGCTAGGCATAATGCAGAGATCTAGGTATTATCATCTTTGGTATGCAATCCATAAGTGGCCCTTATAATAGTTTCATATGGCAACTTAACTTTATTTCTTGGAAAGTGTACCATGCCCTTCCTTAACGGAAATTGAAATCAAATGTTTCCTTCTTTCATATCAATAATTGCACCAATTATTCTAAGGAAAGGTCTACCAAGAATAATAGGACATGTAGGATTGCAATCTATGTCAAGCACAATAAAATCTACGGGCACATAGTTCCTATTTGCAACAATAAGAACATCATTAATCCTTCCCATAGGTTTCTTAATAGTGGAATCCTCTAGATGCAAATTCAAAGAACAATCATCAAATTTATGGAAACCTATCACATCACATAAAGTTTTCGGAATAGTGGAAACGCTAGCACCCAAATCACACAAAGCATTACACTCATAATCTTTAATTTTAATCTTAATAGTAGGTTCCCACTCATCATAAAGATTTCTAGGGATAGAAACTTCCAACTCAAGTTTTTCTTCAAAAGATTTCATCATAGCATCAACAATATGTTTAGTAAAAGCTTTATTTTGATTATAAGCATGAGGTGAATTAAGCATGGATTGCAACAAGGAAATACAATCTATTAAAGAGCAATTATCATAATTAAATCCTTGAAATCCAAAAGAGTGGGTTCATTGCTATTTAAATTTTTGACCTCGCCAATCCCACTTTTATCAATTTTTTTATCAATTTTTTCATTAAGATCTTCACCCTCCAAATTATTGGGACGCCTTCTAGCTAAAGTTGACTCATCTCCAGTCCCATCTTTATAAAGTTTTATATTAGAAAACAAAGATTCAATAGGAGTCACACCAATCACTTTAAGATCTTCATCATTATTATCACAAAAAGTAGAAGAACATGCTTTTTCTAGCCAATCTCTCTTAGCGCGCATCCTAGCGGTTCTCTCTCTACTTTCATTAATAGAAATTTTAATAGATTTCAGAGTTTCATTAATATCAATCTTGGGTGGCATAGATCTAATCTTAAAAGAATCAATCTCATGAGAAATTCTATCAACGTTCCTAGCCAAATCATCAATCTTAAGCAATTTTTCTTCTACCATAGCATTACAAATCTTTTGAGAATTAATGAAATATTTAATATTGTTCTAAAGATCAGAGGGTATTTTATTATAATTTCCATAATAATTGTTGTAGGAATTACCATAATTATTAGAGGAATTACTAGGAAACGGCCTAGGGTTGAAATTACCTCTATATGCGTTATTACCAAAATTGTTCCTACCAACAAAATTCAGATCCATAGATTCATTATTATTCTCAATCAAAGTGGACAAATACATATCATTAGGATCAATAGGAGCACTCTTACTAGCAATCAATTTCATAAGTTCATCCATCTTTCCACTCAAAGTATTAATTTCTTCAATCGCATGCACTTTTTTACTAGTAGAAGATCTTTCGGTATGCCATTGAGAGTAATTTGCCATAATATTATCTAGGAGTTTATTAGCTTCTCCTAATGTGATTTCCATAAAAGTACCTCCCGCGGCAGAATCTAAAAGATTTCTAGATGCAAAATTTAACCCGGCATAAATTTTTGTATGATCATCCATAAACTTAAACCATGAGTAGGGCAATTTCTTATCATCAATTTCATCCTCTCCCAAGATTGTGCAACATGTTCATGATCAAGTTGCTTAAATTCATTATATCATTCCTAAGGGAGATGATCTTAGCGGGAGGAAAATACTTGGAAATAAAAGCATGTTTACACTTGTTCCATGAATCAATACTATTTTTAGGCAAAGATGAAAACCAAGTTTTAGCACGATCTCGTAGTGAGAACGAAAATAGCTTCAATTTAACAATATCATTATCCACATATTTTTTCTTTTGCATATCACACAACTCAACGAAAGTATTTAGATGGGATACAACATCTTCATTAGGACTACCAGAAAATTGATCTTTCATAACAAGATTCAACAAAGCGGCATTAATTTCATAAGATTCCGCACTAGTGGCAGGAGTAATCGGAGTACTAATAAAATCATTATTATTAGTGTTGGAAAAGTCACACAACTTGGTATTTTCTTGAGACATCGTGACAAAGCAAGCAATCTAGAACACAAGCAAACAAAAAGCAAATGAAAAGACGAACGAAAGAAGGGCGAATAAAAAGGCAAATATTTTTGTGCTTTTTCTGAAAACGTTTTAGAAGTGGGGGATAGGAAAACGAGAGACAAATGGAAAATAATGTAAGTGTAAGACATGAGAGTTTATGATAGGTACTTGGTAGGCTTGATGTAGAACCTCCCTGGCAATGGCGTCAAATATTCTTCCTGCTACTTCTTGAGCTTGTGTTGATTTTTCCCTTGAAGAGGGAAGGGTGATGCAGCAAAGTAGAGATAAGTATTTCCCTCAGTTAAGAACCAAGGTATAAATCCAGTAGGAGGCACAAACAAGTCTCCAATATATGCACTTGCACAAACTAACAAACACTTGCACACAACGCGAAAAAGGGGTTGTCAATCCCTTCACGGTCACGAACAAGAGTGAGATCTAATGAAGATAGGTATAAAAGATAAGTAAAAGAGTAAAATAAAGTAAATATAATAAATTGCAGCAAGGTACTTTTGGGTTTTTTGGTTTATAGATCTGAAAATATATGATGGAAAATAGACCCGGGGGCCATAGGTTTCACTAGAGGCTTCTCTCTTGAAGAAAACATACGGTGGGTAAACAAATTACTGTTGAGCAATTGATAGAAAAGCGCATAGTTATGAAGACATCTAAGGCAATGATCATGAATATAGGCATCACGTCCATGACAAGTAGACCAAAATGATTCTGCATCTACTACTATTACTCCACACATCGACTGACTCCTGCCTGCATCTAGAGTATTAAGTTCATAAGAACAGAGCAACGCCTTAAGCAAGATGACATGATGTAGAGGGATAAACTCAAGCAATATGATATAAACCCCATCTTTTTATCCTTGATGGAAACAATACAATACGTGCCTCCCCACCCCTTCTGTCACTGGGTGAGGACATCGGAAGATTGAACCCATCACAAAGCACCTCTCCCATTGCAAGAAAAACCAATCTAGTTGCCAAATCAAATCGATAGATCGGAGAGAAATACAAAGCTATCTCAATCATGCATAAAAGAGTTCAGAGAAGACTCAAATAATATTCATAGATAATCTGATCATAAATCCACAATTCATCGGATCTCAACAAACGCACCGCAAAAGAAGATTACATCGAATAGAACTCCAAGAACATCGAGGAGAACATTGTATTGAAGATCAAAGAGAGAGAAGAAGCCATCTAGCTACTAGCTATGGACCTGTAGGTCTGTGGTAAACTACTCACACATCATCAGAAGGGTAACAAGGTTGGTGTAGAGGTCCTACGTGATCTAATCCCCCTCCGGTGGAGTGCTGGAAAAGGCCCCAAGATGGGATCTCACGGGAACAGAAGGTTGCGGCGGCGGAAAAGTATTTTTGGTGTGCCCTCTGGTATAGGGGGAATATTTGAGAATATATAGTGGTGGAATTAGGGTTGGAAGGTCTCCCGAGGGTCCCACAAGCCCTGGGGGCGTGCCCCTACGGCTTGTGGCCTCCTCGTAGGGCTTCTTGCCTCCTCTCCAAGTCTCGTGGGTTTCTTTTGGTCCAAGAAAAATCACCGTAAAGTTTTATTCCATTTGGACTCCGTTTGGTATTCCTTTTCTGTAAAAGTGAAAACAAGGAAAAAACAGAAAACTGGCACTGGGCACTAGGTTAATAAGTTAGTCCCAAAAATAATATAAAATAGCATATTAATGCATATAAAACATCCAAAACAGATAATATAATAGCATGAAACAATAAAAAATTATAGATACGTTGGAGACGTATCAGCGATCGTCGTGCATATGCGCGCTTTTCCCAAGTTTTACTTGAATGTTCGCCATGGTTTGACTCCATGTGTATTTGTTGTTCTTGCCAGGCACTCTCCATGGTGCAGTATTTGCGTACCAGGTCCGATAATTCGGTGAAGCTTTGCACTTGGCGACGGGCGAGGGCATTTAAATTCCCTTCGTCTCGGCAGTTAGACCGAATAGTCATAATTATGTCTTGGTCACAATGAGTTGTGATCCTGTCCTTTACCAAGAGGAATCTAGCCCAGTAATGGTGGACTGTCTCTCCGGGTTGTTGTTTTATGTACATCAGATCCCATATGTCCGGAGGTCCCGAGTTGTCTGGGGAGTACTCAACATGGGGGGTGGGTGGGAAAAAATTTCGTATTGCCCCAGGTTGGGTGTCCGGAAATCCAGCGGCGGTGTCCACGATCCCCGAAGCGCTTGGTATGTTGAATCCGGTGTCCGCACTGTTAGCAGGCGGTGACGGGGACTCGAAGTCGCGTTTTAGGCCGGAATTCGGGTCCGGACTCTCTTCGGGACGATCGCCGGGCTCTGACTCAAAGCCTGGTCACTGATCCGGACATATCTTGTTTTTAGCTTGGGTGATTGCTGATGAGGTGAGGGATGGGTGGGATGTAAATTTCCCTGTTGTCTGGTCTGAGCCCGATCCGGTCATAGACCGAAGATTGGCCGTTGGAGACTCCCATGGCTCGGATTCAATCTAGCAGATCATTTATCGATGAAAGGCCTGCCGGGTCCGCACTTCCCGGGTGTTCGGGGTTGTCCCGCAGCGTGGCCGCTCCGAGGCTGTTTGAGGTCGGATCCGGGTGGTGTTCGGACGGCACCATCCCGACTATTCTGACTGGGTCTAGATTTAGGGCCAGGCTCCTTATATCATCGGTTTCCGTCTCCGAATTCAAAACGTCGGGATCGGTGAGTTTCCAGAGGGGAATCAGCGACTTTACTGGAGTAAGATCTCCCCGGGAGTCGGCGATGAACTCTAGGCTCCCGAACCTGATCTTCTGACCGGGGGTGAAGCTTCCATCCTTGCCAGGATGGATCGTTATGCAGTTTAACACTGCTGGGTGCTAGAGCCCGGCCAGGGGCTGAGATGTCCCCAGTGTAGGTGGCAATCGATCCTTCTGGCGATCCGACAGCGGAACTCTCAATGAAAGCACCAATGTCAGTGTCGAAACCGATGGATCTCGGGTAGGGGGTCCCGAGCTATGGATCTAGGATCGATGGGGAACAAGGGACATGGGACACGATATTTACCCAGGTTCGGGCCCTCTCTAAGAGGTAATACCCTATGTCCTGCTTGATTATATTGCTTGTGTATATGGGAATTACAGAGTCGATCTACCACGAGATCAGATGAACTAAACCCTAAACTAGTAGGATGATGATTGTTCTCTTAGCCTCTACGGACTAAACCCTCCGGTTTATATAGACACCAGGGGTACTAGGGTTTACACATAGTCGGTTACATCGAAGGAAGAAGGACGCCGAATCTTCCATCTTGACTTGGGGTACACGCCAAGGCACAAAAGGTCATCAGTCCGGATATAGTGCGGCCCAACTTGTCCAGCCCATGAGAGATAGGCCGGTAACCCGAGGACCCCCTGATCCAGGACTCCCTTAGTGGGAGCAAGTCATTGAGTGGCGCCAAGCCAAGGGTGACCCACCCATCACAACATGGAATCAAGTGAAGGAGGTCATGAGAGCGTATTTTGTGCCTACATATTATAGTCGAGATCTCTTCAAGAAGTTGCAACTACTCAAGCAAGGAACCAAGTCCGTTGCAGAGTATTACAAGGAAATGGAGATTGCAATGATATGAGACAATGTCATGGAAGATGAGGAACGAACTATGGCACGATTCTTGAATGGACTCAACCATCCAATCAAGAAGATTGCGGATTTCCAACCATATACGAACCTCCTCGAGCTCATGCACCAAGCTACCAGGGCGGAGCGACAAGTGCAAGAGGACTACAAGTACACCAAGTACTCTTCCAAGACCTACGATTCATACAGTCAATCTTCCACAACTACGACGCCTTCAACCTCGACAAAATCTACATCAAGGAACGGCAACAAGTCAAGTTACAAGAAAACTTCGACATCTTCAAGTCGTCCTCCTACTACAAGCAACTTCAAGCGGAGAGCTTCATCATCACCTACTCCAAAGGATGAGACCGTCAAGACGAGTTCCATCAAATGCTTCACATGTCAAGGCCGAGGCCACAAGACATTTGAGTGCCCCACTCAGTGCACCATGATCGCCAATGATGACGGCACCTATGACTCCATGAGTGAGGAAGAAATGGAAGCACTTGAGCATGTGGCCATGCACCGGTGAGTGAATGAAGAGGAAGACAATCAAGTCTTTTGTGATAATGATTCGAGCCCCGCTCTTGTTGTCTCCAAGGTCTTGACACCTCAACACTAACAAGACGAAGACCAACATTGCCACATCTTCCACACCAAAGTGGGCATCAATGGACGTTCCTTGAAGGTCATCATCGACGGAGGAAGTTGCCACAATTTGGCAAGTGAAGAGCTATGTACCAAGCTACAATTGGTCAAGATGAAGCATCCTCGTCCCTACAAGGTCCAATGGCTTAACAACTCCGGCACCATTCAAGTGGAGCACACCATTCAAGTCTCCTTCAAGATTGGAGCATACAAAGACACATTGGAGTGTGATGTGGTTCCCATGTCCGCTTGCTACCTAATACTTGGACGACCTTGGCAATTCGACCATGGCATCATCCACAACAGGCGAACCAATCACTATAGCTTCAAGATGAAGGGCAAGGAGTACGTACTATGACCCATGTCTCCAAGTCAAGTGATCGCCAACAAGCAAGAATCTACCCATCGTGGAGAGAATGGTGAGAGAGCGAGCCACCAAAAAGAGAGTGAGCGCCACAAGCCAAAATTGAGTGCCTCCACGATAAGCGATAAGAAAATCTTAGTACTTTTAGCCACCAAAAGAGACATGAGGGATGTGTGTGAGAACCCATCGAGTGTTCTTCACTTTGCACTTGTGTGCAAAGATGAGGCGGTGAGGACTAATACTTCACGACATCTACCTTTGGTGTTGTCTCAATTATTGCAGGAATATGAGGACGTGTTTCCCGATGAGCTACCTCCAGGACTACCTCCACTACGTGGCATCGAACACTGCATCGACCTCATCCCAGCACACCTGTATCGAACAAGGCACCATACCGTGTCAACCCCGAAGAAACCAAAGAAATACAAAGGCAAGTACAACAACTGATTGAGAATGGGCATGTACGTGAAAGCTTAAGTCCTTGTGTTGTTCCGGTCATTCTTGTGCCTAAGAGGGATGGTAGTTTTCGCATGTGTTTCGATTGCCATACTATAAATGCTATCACTATGCGCTATAGGCATCCCATTCCACGCCTTGATGATATGCTAGATGAGCTTAGCGGAGCCACCATTTTCTCAATTGATCTTAAAGTGGCTATTACCAAATTCGCATTCAAGAGGGTGATGAATGAAAAACCGCTTTCAAAACCAAGTTTGGCTTGTATGAGTGGTTAGTCATGCCTATGGGCTTATCCGAAGCACCTAACACTTTCATGCGTGTGATGCATTATGTTCTTCGCAGATACATTGGCATATGTGTTGTGGTCTACTTTGACGATATACTTGTGTTTAGCGAATCTCTAGAAGATCATGTCACCCATCTTAGGGGCGTTTTGCAAACTCTTAGAAATGAGTGACTTTTTGCTAATATGGAGAAATACACATTTGGTGTTGGCAAGCTTGTTTTCTCGGGGTTTGTGGTGTCTTCTAAGGGTGTTCATGTAGATGAAGCTAAAATTGATGCTATTAAAACTTAGCCACAACCAACAAACTTGCAACAAGTGCGTAGTTTCCTTGGCCTAGCCGGTTCCTATCGTTGATTTGTTAAGGATTCTAGCACTATTGCTTCACCATTACATGCTTTTAGCAAGAAAAATGCACCCTTCATATGGGGACCCTCTCAAGCTACCACATTTGAGGAGCTTAAGAATTTGCTTACTCATGCCCCTTTGCTTGCATTCCTCAACTTTGATAAAACTTTTGAGGTACATCGCGACGCTAGTGGTAATGGCATAGGTGGTGTGTTGATGCAAGAAAAGTGACCCATCGCTTACTTTAGCGAGAAACTTACCGGAGCACAACTTAACTATCCCATACATGACAAAGAGTTGTATGCTTTGGTGAGAGTCTTGCATGTTTGGGAGCATTATCTTCGCCCTCATGAATTTGTTCTTCATACAGATCATGAAACACTTAAATACCTTAAAGGTCAAATGAAATTGAATAAGCGACATGCCAAATGGAGTGAGTTCATTGTGTCTTTTCCTTATGTGATCAAGTACATCAAAGGTAAGGAAAATGTTGTGGCAGACGCTCTTTCCCGCAAATGTATGCTTGTAACTCAACTTGAATTGAATGTCATAGGATTTGAGCATATCAAAGACTTGTATGTGCATGATGTTTCATTTGCCATTCTTATGCAAAATGTCTAATGCATGACACTTGCACTACTGGAATCAACTTCTTTGTCGTCCGCCATGCCGGACGGCAAAGGCATAGATCACGGACGGCAAAATGCTTTGCCGTCCGCTAGCGGACGGCAAACTGTCCGGATGAAAGCCTGCCAGCAAAGGTCTTCTTTGTCGTCCGCTTCTTAGAAACGGACGGCAAAGGATTACGCCGTCCGCCATCCGAGGCCAGCAGACGGCAAAGACAGCTGACGGCAGTGCGGTGGCGTGAGAGCCGTTAGGGGGTTAATGGCGCTCTTTGCCGTCCGCCAGCGGACGGCAAAGAGTCAAAGATCTTTGCCGTCCGCTGGCGGACGGCAAAGAGCCCAGCTAGGCAGCACTGGGAAGTTGCCACGTGTCCAGATATGCCATCCGCCAGCAGACGGCAAAGAGGTTTGAATCATTGCTGGCAGACGGCAAATAGGCAGCCAGTGTTCCCAGTTTGCACAGGTGACTGCCACGTGTCCTCTTTGCCGTCTGCTAGCGGACGGCAAAGAGGCTATATATCCCCTGTTTTTATTTAAATCCCATTAATTAGACATGGTTTCAAACACAGATATACATGCATACATATCCAACATATCCAACAGCATGTCCAACAACATATTTCATCCAATCCAACAACATAGTTCAACAAAGTCCAACATATCCATATATACATAACCAGAAACAAGTTTCCAACAACATATCCATATAGACATACATATCCAAACAAGTTTTCATAAACAACAAGGAAGCACCACAAGAATAGTACACTCCATGAATCCAAGCTTCCTCATGTAAAGCAAATCTGCAAATTGGGAAAGATGAAAGTTAGAAGAAGAAGAAGAAGAAGAAGAAGAAGAAGACTAGTTAGAAGAAGAAGAAGATTTTTTTTTCTTCTCTTTCTTTTTCTCCTCTCCTCTTCTTTATCTTCTTCTTCTTCTAACTAAGGTAGGTAAAAATGTCATTTTATTGCTAAGCTAGGTAAAAATGCTAAGTGTAGGTCATTTTAGAGCTAAGGTAGGTAAATAGGTCATTTTGGAGCTTAGTAAGGTTATTATGTCATTTTCGAGGAAAATAAGCTAAGTCTATATCATTTTGGAGCTAAAAAAGATTATCATGCCATTTTTTACCTAAGTATGCTAAGTATGTCATAAATGAACTGAATAAGCTAAGTATAGCTTATTTTATCTACTTAGGTAATTATGCCATTAGGAGGAAATAAGTGCTAAGTATCCATTTGTAAAGCAAAACACTAGAGAAAACTTGGTCATTTTGGAGCTAACCTAGCAAATTATGCCATTTTTTAGTTAAGTAAGAATATTATGCCATTTTTGACATAAGTAAGCTAATTATAGTTCTTTATTGAGCTAACCCAGGTAACTAAGCATATTAGAGCTAATTTAGCATTTTAGAGCTAACTTAGAGCTAACTTAGGTCATTTTGGAGCTAACTTAGGTAAAATTGATCATTTTGGAGCTAATTAGGCTTATTATGTCATTTTTGAGGAAAATAAGCTAACTATATGACATATATGAGGTTACCAAGACTGTTATGCCATTTCAAACCTAAGTAAGCTAATTATGCCATTTTTTACATAAGTAAGCTAAGTGTATGTCATTATTGAGCAAACCTAGGTAACTAAGCATATTAGAGATAACTTAGCATATTAGAGCTAACTTAGGTCATTTCAGAGGAAACAAAGCTAAGTATAGATCATTTTGGAGCTAAGTAAGCTAATTATGTCATTTTGGAGGAAGATAAGCTAAGTCTAGGTCATTATGGTAAGCATTTTGGAGGAAATAAAGCTAAGTCTAGGTCTTTATGCATTTCGTAAGCAAAACACTAGAGAAAACTTACCGTCATCACGGAGGTGAAGGATCTTCACTCCTCCTTCTTCTCCTTCATCATCCTGATGCGCTTAGAGCGGCGAGGCAGTGGGATGTACTCTTCTACCACAATTGGCATGGTCCTGTCGCCCAGCTGTGGGATCGCCGGCGCCACCACCATCGCGAGGTCATTGTCAGGCACCACAACCATCACGAGGCCATCTTCAGGCACCACCATCACTAGGTCATCGTCAGCCACCACCATCGCTTGCCCGTCGTCAGCCACCACCATCGGTAGGTCATCGTCAGCCACCACCATCGCTTGCCCATCGTCAGCCACCACCATCGCAAGGTCATCGTCAGACAGAATAAGCTGCACCTGCTCATCCCTACTCTGCTCCTCTTCTTCCCCACTCCGTTCCTCCTCATCCTCTATGCTACTTTTGCTGTAGCCAGAGTCCCTGCTGCTTTTGCTGTAGCTAGAGTCGCTGCTGCTTTTGCTGTAGCCCGAGTCGCTGCTGCTGCTCCCATTGCCTGACCAAATGCAACAAAGTTTTTTTAACTATCCGTGTGAGACAAAGCCAAATGGAGAGGAAGAAGCGGCAGAGCGTACTGGCATCGTCGTCGTCGTCCTGATAGCGCATGCGGCACATAGTCGTGTTGAGCACCTTCACGGTGAGCGTGGCGTTGCCTTCGTACCTGAGGACAAGGAAGTACCCGTGCCGCAGGTCGTAGGCACGGATGAACTGCTCCCAGCCACGACACAGGTACATGTGGTCATACCTGAACACCACCTCCACGTCCCACAGCCTGCGAAGCCCGCTGCCAGCCTATCGCAGCTTCACATTCTTTGGTCGATGGCCATCCAGCATCTTCATAAAAGTGTCAGGCAGCCTCTGCAGCGTGTGTCAAGCAGTGATGTAGCAAACAGCAGAGTTATGATAAAGAGATGGGTAAAGGGGAGATCTCTCCTTTTATATACCTGCCTCCTGGAGGAATTCTCAAGTATGATCGTGAAGAACTCGAAACCTTCCAAGTCGCACTCCGGTGTGGCAGAGCGCAGCCTGCGGTGGCGGCCTCCCCCCATCTCTGATAAGCAGCAGAAGAGACCAATTACTACCCTTACAACATTATCATACAACATTACAGCAGCAAAAGTTTTGACCAGAAGATAATCAACTACACCAAGTTATCATTTCACATTCAAAAAGCAATGCACTTGTGGACATTTATGATGGCAACAGCTAGAATTATATCTACTATAAATGGACCATATCTATAAACACAGCTAGAACCATATTTGATAAATGGACCTCGTTCAGTACCTCGTTCGAAAATTTTATGCCCAAGGACAATACCTTCATTCACCATAAAGTGGCACTTCTCCCAATTCAAGACAAGATTAGTTTCCTCACATCTCTGCAAAACTCAATCAAGATTGCTCAAGCAATCATCAAAAGAAGTCCCATAAATAGAAAAATCATCCATGAATACCTCAACAATATTTTCACAAAAAATAGATAATAGCAGTCATACATCTTTGAAAGGTAGCACGTGCATTGCATAAACCAAAAGGCATACATCTATAAGCATAAGTTCCAAAAGGACAAGTAAAAGTGGGTTTCTCTTGATCTTCTTGTGATACAGGTATTTGAGAAAAATCGGAATGACCATCTAGAAAAAAGAAGTGTGTATGCTTAGACAATCTTACTAACATTTGATCAATAAAAGGCAAGGGGTAATTATCTTTTCTAGTAGCTTTATTTAATTTCCTGAAATCAATTACCATCCTATAACCAGCTATAATTCTTTGCAGGATAAGTTCATTTTTACAATAATGGTAATGCCTCCATTCTTATGGACACAATGACATGACTTACCCATCTACTATCAGCTATGGGATAAAGTATACCTGCTTCCAGAAGCTTTAATATTTCAGTTCTTACCACATCCTTCATCTTAGGATTCAATCATCATTGATGATCAACAACTAGTTTAGTATCAGTCTCCATATTAATCTTGTGCTAACATAGAGTGGGACTAATGCCCTTAAGATCATCAAGAGTATTGATTGCTTGTAATATGCGTTGGTAATTCCCCGAAGAGGAGAGGATGATGCAGCACAGCAGAGGTAAGTATTTCCCTCAGTTATGAAACCAAGGTTATCAATCCAGCAGGAGAACCAAGCAACACTATGTAAACAACACCTGCACACAAACAACAAAAACTTGCAACCCAACGCGTAAGAGGGGTTGTCAATCCCTCAGCGGTATTGAGATAGATTAAATTGTATAGGTTTTGATAAATAGATCTAAAAAAGATGCAAAATAAAATAAATAATGAAAAATTGCAGCAAGGTATTTTGGATTTAGTATATGATAGGAAATAGACCAGGGGCCATAGTTTTCACTAGAGGCTTCTCTCAAGAAAATAGCATACGGTGGGTAAACAAATTAGTGTTGGGCAATTGATAGAAAAGCAAATAATCATGATGATATCCAAGGCAATGATCATGTATATAGGCATCACGTCCAAGATTAGTAGACCGACCTCTGCCTGCATCTACTACTATTAGTCCACACTTCAACCGCTATCCAACATGCATCTAGTGTATTAAGTTCATGGAAAAATGGAGTAATGCAATAAGAACGATGACATGATGTAGACAAGATAAATTCACGTATGAATAAACCCCATCTTGTTACCCTTAATAGCAATAATACGTGCGTGTCATGTCTCTTTCTGTCACCGAGATTGAGCACCGCAAGATCGAACCCATCACAAAGCACCTCTTCCCATGGCAAGATAAATCAATCTAGCTGGACAAGCCAAACAAATAAATCGGAGAAGAAATACGAGGCTATAACAATCATGCATAAAAGTGTTCAGCAAAGACTCAAATAATATTCATGGATAGAACTCATCATAAACTCACAATTCATTGGATCCCAACAAACACACCGCAAAAAAGAGTTACATCAAATAGATCTCCAAGAATATCGAGGAGAACATTGTATTGAAGATCAAAAAGAGAGAAGAAGCCATCGAGCTACTAACTACGGACCCGTAGGTCTATGGTAAACAACTCACACATCATCGGAGGGGCAAAAAGGAAGATGAAGAACCCCTCCATGATCGTTGCCTCCTCCGGCACATTGCAAGAAAAGGCCTCTAGATTGGATACCATGGTTCTGGAACTTGCGGCGGCGGAAAAAGTATTTCGTTGACTCCCCTAGGGTTTTTGGGATTTTAGAGTATTTATAGAGGCGGAGGTAGGTCAAGGGGGTGCCCGTGGGCCCCACTACCCACTAGGGTGCGCCAGAGGCCCCTGGCACGCCCTGGTGCCTATTAGGCCTCACAGGCCTCCTCTCGTGGCCTCCAGAAGCTTCCTGGGTGTCTTCCTGCCAGAAAAAATTCTCCAAAAAGTTTCGTGGCGTTTGGATTTCGTTTGGTATTAATATTTGATTGCTTGTATCTGCGTTGGTATTTCCCCGAAGAGGAGAGGATGATGCAGCACAACAACGGTAAGTATTTTCCTCAGTTATGAAACCAAGGTTATCAATCCAGTAGGATAACCAAGCAACACTATGTAAACAACACCTGCACACAAACAACAACAACTTGCAACCCAATGCGTAAGAGGGGTTGTCAATCCCTCCTCGGTATTGAGATAGATTAAATTGTATGAGATTTGATAAATAGATCTAACTAAAACACAAAATAAAATAAATAAAAGAAAAATGCAGCAAGGTATTTTTGGTTTTATATGATAGGAAAATAGACCCTGGGGCCGTAGTTTTCACTAGAGGCTTCTCTCGAGAAAATAACATACGGCGGGTAAACAAATTACTGTTGGGCAATTGATAGAAAAGCGAATAATCATGACGATATCCAAGCCAATGATCATGTATATAGGCATCACATCCAAGGTTAGTAGACCGGAATGATTCTGCATCTACTACTAATACTCCACACATCAACCGGTATCCAGCATGCATCTAGTGTATTAAGTTCATGGAAAAACAGAGTAATGGAATAAGAACGCTGACATGATGTAGACAAGATCTATTCATGTAGGAATATACCCCATCTTTTTATCCTTAATAGCAACGATCCATGCGTGTCGTGTCTCTTTCTGTCACTGAGATTGAGCACCGCAAGATCGAACCCATCACAAAGCACCTCTTCCCATGGCAAGAAAAATTAATCTAGTTGGCGAAACCAAACCAAAATTTCGGAGAAGAAATTCGAGGCTATAATGATCATGCATAAAGTGCTCAGCAAAGACTCAAATAATATTTATGGATATAACTGATCATGAACCCACAATTCATCGGATCCCAACAAACACACCGCAAAAAGTCATTATATCAAATAGATCTCCAAGAACATCGAGGATAACATTGTATTGAAGATCAAAACGAGAGAAGAAGCCATCTAGCTACTAGCTACGGACCCGTAGTTCTGTGGTAAACTACTCACGCATCATCGGAGGGCAACAAGGATGATGAAGAACCCCTCGATGATCGTTGACCCCTCCGACAGAGTGCCGGAAAAGGCCTCTAGATTGGATCTCGTGGTTCTGGAACTTGCGGCGGCGGAAACTGTTTTCTCTCGACTCCCCTAGGGTTTTTGGGATTTTAGAGTATTTATAGAGGCAGAGGTTGGTGGAGGGGATGCCTGTGGGCTCCACTACCCACCAGGGCGTGCCTTGGCGCCCTGGCGCGCCGTGGTGCATAGTGGGCCCCATAGACCCCCTCTGGTGCACTTCTTGGGTCTGCTGGGTGTCTTCTGGGCAGAAAAAATTCTCCAAAAAGTTTCATGGCATTTGGACTTAGTTCGGTATTGATATTCTGTGAAGTAAAAAACAAGCAAAAAACAGCAACTGGCATTGGGCACTATGTCAATAGGTTAGTCCCAAAAAATGATATAAAGTTTCTAGTAAATGAATATAAAACATCCAAGATTGATAATATAACAGCATGGAACAATAAAAAATTATAGATACGTTGGAGACGTATCAATATTCTGTAAAGTAAGAAACAAGCAAAAAAACAGGAACTGGCACTGGGCACTGTGTCAATAGGTTAGTCCCCAAAAATGATATAAAGTTGCTAGTAAATGTATATAAATCATCCAAGATTGATAATATAACAACATGGAACTATAAAAAATTATAGATATGTTGGAGACGTATCAGCATCCCCAAGTTTAATTCCTGCTCGTCCTCGAGTAGGTAAATGATAAAAATAGAATTTTTGATGTGGAATGCTGCCTAACATGTTCATCACATATTCTTTTCTTTTGTAGCATCGACATTTGGACTTTAGATGATTCAAAGCAATAGTCTATAATTGACATGAGGACATCATTACTCAAGCATTCAACAAGCAATCATGTCTTTCAAAATATCAATGCTAAAGAAAGCTATCCCTAGCCCATTATGCTCAATCATTGATCCATTCATGAAACACACTCAAATATTGGCTATATCCAATGCACAAGTATGATAATAGTGTTCCCTAGTTGGTGCTTTATAAGAGAAGATGGAGACTCAATAAAATAAAAATTGCATAAAAGTAAATAGATAGGCCCTTCGCAGAGCGAAGCAGAGATTTGTAGAGGTGCCAGAGCTCATAGCTTAAGTTGAGAGATAAAATTGTTTTGAGAGGCATGCTTTTCCTGTCAGCAAAAACGATCGAGAATTCCCAATATCTTTCATGCTAGGTAAATCATAGGTGGTTCCCAAACATAAAATAAAGTTTATTTCCTTTTCCACCATTCTTTCACAATCCATGGCTAGCCGTATCCACGGGTGCCTTCCATACCAACACTTTCCAAGGAATTTATTATTGACAACATATAATTTTTTTTCATTTCGGGACTGGGCATCCCTATTACCTGCCACACTCTCGTGCAATGACAAGTGAATAAACACTTATCTTGAGAATAACCTACCTAGCATGGAAAAAATTGGCCACCCCCTGCCGCTCCATGAGCGGTACGGGCACACAAAAAGGAAATTCATTTTGAAAATTAGAGTTGGCTCATACAAATTTACTTGGAATGGCATGGAAATACCGCATATAGGTAGGTATGGTGGATTCATTTGGCACAACTTTGGGTTTAAGGAGTTGGATGCACAAGCAGTATTCCCGCTTAGTACAAATGAAGGCTAGCAAATAGATTGAGAAGCGACCAACCAAGAAACGAAAACGATCATAAACAAGCATTAAACATAACTAACACTGAATAATGCACCATAAGTAGGATATAACTTCGTTGCATAACTATTGGCTTTCGTGCTTGCATAGGGAATCACAAACCTTAACACCAATATTCTTACTAAAGCATAATTACTCACCGACATGACTCACATATTACTATCTCTATATCTCAAAACTATTACAAGGAATCAAGTTTATAATATCCAATGATCTTCATGAAAGTTTTTATTATACCCCTCTTGAATATCTGTCACTTTGGGACTAAATTCATATACTACCATTGCTACTAACAAGCTCTCAAATAAATTTAAGTGAAGCACGAGAGCATAAATATTTCTTCAAAATAATTTCTTTTTTCAACTCTCAAAATAATCTAAGTGAAGCATGAGAGCATATTTCTTCAAATTTACTAACTCTCAAAATAATATAAGTGAAGCATGAGAGTATTTCTTCAAAAATTAAAACCACCACTGTGCTCAAAAAGATATAAGTGAAGTACTAGAGAAATTCCATAGCTCAAAAAATTTAAGTGAAGTACAAAGAGCAATTCTAACAAATCATAGCATCATTATGGCTCTCTCAAATAGGTGTGTCCAGCAAGGATGATTGTGACAGACTAAAAAGCAAAACAAGCAAAGACTCATATAATACAAGACGCTCCACGCAAAACTCATGATATGTGATGAATAAAAATATAGCTCCAAGTAAAATTACCGATGGTCGTTAGAAGAAAGAGGGGATGCCTTCCGGGGCATCCCCAAGCTTAGTTACTTGGTACTCCTCGAACATTACCTTGGGGTGCGATGGGAATCCCCAAGCTTGGGCTCATTTCACTCCTTATTCCTTCATCCATCGTGATCTCACCCAAAACTTGAAAACTTCAATCACACAAAACTTAACAAAACCTTCGTGAGATCCGTTAGTATAAGAAAACAATTCACTACTTTAAGTACTATTGCAACCCATTCATATTTTTTTATTACATTATACCTACTGTATTCTAACTTTACCATGGCTTATACCGCTCGATAAAATCCATAGATTCATCAAAATAAGCACACAATGCAACGAAAACAGAATCTATCAAAAACAGAATAGTCTGTAGAAAACCGAATTAAGCTCATACTTAGGTAACTCCAAAAATTCTGAAAACTATGGAAAACGTGTGCAGTTTGTATATCAATCATGTGTAAAAAATTAAGAATTTTTCCATGTTCCAGCAAATTTTAGCAATTCTGCTACTTGACGCGAAACCATCTGTTTTCCAACAGGATCAAGTCAACTATCATCCAACATAATCCTAAAGGCTTTACTTGGCACAAACACTAATTAAAACATAAAAACACAATCATAACAGTAGCATTATTGTGCAAACACATAATAATATAAATAAAAAGTGAAAAAATTATTTTATTCATTGGGTTGCCTCTCAACAAGCGCTATTGTTTTATGCCCTAGCTAGGCATAATGCATAGATTCAAGTATTGTCATCTTTGGTTTTTGCTCCATAGGTTGCCCTCATGATTGATTCATATGATGGCTTAATTCTAGTTCTAGGGAAGTGTTCCATACCCTTTTCTTAGCGGAAACTAAAATTTAATATTCCCTTCTTTCATATAATTCATGGCACCTATAGTTCATTAAAACGGTCTACCAAGTATTATGGGACAAGACGGATTGCAATCAATATCAAGCACAATAAAATCTGTCGGCACATAATTCCTATTTGCAAGAATAAGAACATCATTAACTCTTCCCAAAGGATTTTTAATAGTAGAATCCACCAAGTGCAAGTTAAGAGAACATTCCTCCAAATTGGTAAAACCTAACACGTCACATAGGGATTTCGGGATTGTGGAAACACTAGCACCCAAATCAAATAAAGCATTGCACTCACAATTTTGGTCTTGACTTTAATGGTGGGTTCCAATTCATCATATAATTTTCTAGGAATTCAAATCTCTAATTCTAACTTTTCTTCTAAAGCTTTCATCATCACTTCTACAATATGTTTAGTAAAAGCTTTATTTTGTTCATAGGCATTCATGAATTTAGCATCGATTGTAACAAAGAAATGCATTCAATCAAAGAGCAACTATCATAATTAAAGTCCTTGTCATCCAAAAGAGTGGGCACGTCACTAGTTAAAGTTTTTACCTCTCCAAACCCACTTTTATCATTTTTTTCAACAAGATTTTCACCCTCCGAATTATGGGGACGCTTTCTAGCTAAAGTTGACTCTTCTTCAGTACCCTTATCATCAAGTTTAATATTACTAAACAAGGAATCAATAGAATAAACACCAATCATCTTAACATCTTCATCATTACTACGAAAGCAATCGGGCGAAAACGCTTTTTCTAAAAATTCTCTTTTACCTCTTAGCATAGCGGTTCTTTTCTTAATTTCATCCATGGAAAAATATAGAGCTTTAATTGATTCATTGAAATCAACCTTGGGTGGAAAATTTTTAATCTTGAGATTTTCTACATCATGAGTAATTCTATCAATGCTCCTAGACATATCATCAATCTTATTCAATTTTTCTTCTATCATAGTGTTGAAAACTTTTTGAGCATTGATAAATTATTTAATATTACTCTCAAGATCAGAGGGCATAATATTATTATTTTTATAAGAATTACCATAGGAATTGCCATAATTATTAGAGGAATTTTCAGGAAACGGCCTACGATTAAAATTACCCCTATAAGCATTGTTATTAAAATTGTTTCGTGAGACAAAATTCACATATCTACGGGATCACTATTTTGCTCAATCAAAGTAGACAAAGGCACATCATTAAGATCAATAGGAGCATTTTTACTAGCAACCAATTTCATAAGTGCATCAACTTTTTCACTCAAAGTACTAATTTCTTCAACAGAATTAACCTTTTTACTAGTAGGTGCTCTTTCGGTATGCCATTGTGAATAATTAGCCATAATATTATCAAGAAATTTAGTAGCTTCACCCAAAGTAATTTTCCATAAAAGTACCACCCGCGGCGGAATCTAAAAGATTTCTAGAAACAAAATTCAATCCTGCATAAAAAAAATTGTATAATCATCCATAGATTTAAACCATGAGTAGGACAATTTCTTAGCATTAATTTCATTCTTTCCCAAGATTACACAACATGTTCATGCTCAAGTTGCTTGAAATTCATAATTTGGTTCCTAAGGGAAGTAATTTTCGCGGGAGGAAAATACGTAGTAATAAAAGCATCTTTGCACTTATCCCAAGAATCAATACTATTTCGTGGCAAAGATGAAAACCAATTTTTGCATGATCCCGCAAAGAGAAAGGGAATGATTTTAATTTCACAATATCATTGTCCACATATTTTTTTATTTTTCATATCACACAATTCTATGAAAGTGTTTAGATGGGATGCGGAATCCTCATTAGGATTACCGGAAAATTGCTCTTTCCTAACAAGATTCAACAAAGCGGCATTAATATCATAAGACTCCGCACTAGCGGCGGGAGGAGCAATAGGAGTACTAATAAAATTATTATTATTAGTATTGGAAAAATTACACAATTTGGTATTTTCTTGAGACATCGTGACTACGCAAACAAGATCGCAAGCAAACAAAGGATCAAACAAGAAAAAGGAAAACGGAAAAAAATATTTTTGTATTTTTGTAAAAACTTTTTAGAAGTGGGGGAGATTAAAACGAGAGAAAAATGGCAAATAATGTAATTGCAAGGAGTTGAGAGTTTATGCGTGGGTACTTGATAGATGTTGATGATGTCTCCCAGGCAACGGCGCCAGAAATTCTTCCTGATTGCTTGTAATCTGCGTTGGAAATTCCCCGAAGAGAAGAGGATGATGCGGCACAGCAGAGGTAAGTATTTCCCTTAGTTATGAAACCAAGGTTATCAATCCAGTCGGAGAACCAAGCAACACTATGTAAACAACACCTGCACACAAACAACAAAAACTTGCAACCCAACGCGTAAGAGGGGTTGTCAATCCCCCAATGGTATTGAGATAGATTAAATTGTATAGGTTTTGATAAATAGATCTAACAAAAATACAAAATAAAATAAATAAAGAAAAATTGCAGCAAGGTATTTTGGATTTAATATATGATAGGAAATAGACCCGGGGCCCTAGTTTTCACTAGAGGCTTCTCTCAAGAAAATAGCAGACGGTGGGTAAACAAATTACTGTTGGGCAATTGATAGAAAACAAATAATCATGACGATATCCAAGGCAATGCTCATGTATATAGGCATCACTTCCAAGATTAGTAGACCGACTCCTGCCTGCATGTACTACTATTACTCCACACATCGACCGCTATCCAGCATGCATCTAGTGTATTAAGTTCATGAAAAAACAGAGTAATGCAATAAGAATGATGACATGATGTAGACAAGATAAATTCACGTATGAGTAAACCCCATCTTGTTACCCTTAATAGAAACGATATGTGCGTGTCATGTCTCTTTCTGTCACTGAGATTGAGCACCGCAAGATTGAACCCATCACAAATCTCCTCTTCCCATGGAAAGATAAATCAATCTAGTTGGCCAAACCAAACCAATAAATCGGAGAAGAAATACGAGGCTATAACAATCATGCATATAAGAGTTCAACAAAGACTCAAATAATATTCATGGATAGAACTGATCATAAACTCACAATTCATCGGATCCCAACAAACACACCGCAAAAAAGAGTTACATCAAATAGAGCTCCAAGAACATCAAGGAGAGCATTGTATTGAAGATCAAAAAGAGAGAAGAAGCCATCTAGCTACTAACTATGTACCCATAGGTCTATGGTAAACTACTCACGCATCATCGGAGGGGCAACAAGGATGATGAAGAACCCCTCCGTGATCGTTGCCCCCTCTGGCAGAGTGCTGAAAAAGGCCTCTAGATTGGATCTCGTGGTTCTGGAACTTGCGGTGGCAGAAGTATTTCATTGACTTACCTAGGGTTTTTGGGATTTTAGACTATCTATAGAGGTGGAGGTAGGTCAAGGGGGGTGCCCATGGGCCCCACTACCCACCAGGGCGCGGCAGAGGCCCTTGGAGCCCCCTGGTGCCTAGTGGGCCCCACAAACCTCCTCTCGTGGCCTCCAGAAGCTTCCTAGGTGTCTTTCTCCCAAAAAAAATTCTCCAAAAAGTTTCGTGGCGTTTGGACTTCGTTTGGTATTGATATTCTGCAAAGTAAAAAACAAGCAAAAAATAGCAACTAGCAATGGGCACTATGTCAATAGGTTAGTCCCAAAAAATGATATAAAGTTGCTAGTAAATGTATATAAAACATCCAAGATTGATAATATAACAACATGGAATAATAAAAAATTATAGATACGTTGGAGACGTATCAAGTATATCCAATAGCAGCATGGAGCTTCTTCAGTGTTTTTAGTAATCTCTTTTCTTCATGCTTTGAAAGGTTAGCACTAATAATAACAGGATATATCTTCTTTTCATCAAGATAAGCATATTTCAATGTGTTTGGTAATTGCTTTAATTCAAACACGGGGTCACTCTTAGGTGGAAGAGGGTCCCCAAGAGTTTCAATAGGCAAGTTATGTTTAAGGATAGGTACTTGTTTGAACAATATATCATCTATTTCATTCCTTTCATTCATATGCATATTATTTTCATGGTCTAGAAAATATTATTCTAAAGGGTCGGTAGGAGGAACGACAATAGAAGCAAGACCAATAATTTCATCCTTACTAGACAATTCCTTTTCATGCGGTTGTCTACGAAGAAATTGAAGTCATGAGATACATCACCAAATTTAACTCTAACCTTCTCTTTAACACAATCAATTTCAGCATTAATGGTATTCAAGAAAGGTCTACCAAATATAATGGGACAAAAATTATCTTGTTGTGAACCAAGTACTAAGAAATCAGTAGGATGTTTGATCTTACCACACAAGACTTCAACATCTCGAACAATCCCAAGCGGTGTAGTAGTATCTCTATTTGCTAGCTTAATAGTGACATCAATATGCTCAATCTCAGCAGGTGCAATATCATTCGTAATTTCTTGATATAGAGTAAACGGAATAGCACTAACACTAGCACCCATGTCACATAAGCCATGATAACAATGATCTCCAATTTTAACAGAAACAACAGGGATGCCCACTACGGGTTTATTCTTATCTAGCTTATCATGTTCATTTCCAACGGGTTTAGCAATTCTAGCAGCATCATCACAAAAATAAATAACATGCCCATCAATATTATCAACCAAGAGATCCTTAACCATTGCAATATTAGGTTCAACCTTAATTTGTTCAGAGGGTCTAGGTGTTCTAATATTACTTTTATTAACCAAAGTTGTAGCTTTAGCGTGTTCCTTAATCCTAACGGGAAAATGAGGTTTCTCAATATAAGCAGTTGGCACAACTGGATCAACATTGTAAATGATAGTTTCATCTTTAACTATAATGGATTCCTCTATCTTTTCTTTAATAGGGGGATGATATTTAAACCACTTCTCCTTAGGAGATCAACATGAGCAGCAAAAGATTCACATAGCTACTATCTCAGAGTCAAGTCCATATTTAGCACTAAACTTATGAAAAGCATTAGTTTCCATAAAAGATTTAACACAATCAAAATCAAGATTTATACCTAACTCTTTACCTTTGTCGAACTCCCAATCTTCAGAGTTGTGCTTAATTCTTTCCAAAATATTCCACTTGAATTCAATAGTTTTATTCATAAAAAGAACTGGTAGAAGAAGAATCGAGCATGGATCGATCATTATGACAAAGCCAAGCATAAAATTCTGAATAATAATATCTCTTGAGAGCTCATGATTGGGGCATGTGTGCATCATGTACTTAATCCTCCCCCAAGCTTGAGCGATACTTTATCCTTCACGAGGCCAGTTCCAATCCCACGTTCCAATATCATCACATAGCCTATACCATGTCAATACCTTTCCTTCTAAAGATAAAGGGAAAACCTTCTTCTTAACTCCATCCTAGGATAAACCTACAAGCTTAAACAATCCACAAATTTCATCCACATAGATTAAGTGCATATCGGGATGTACCGTTCCATCTCCTGCATAAGGATTAGCTAGCAGTTTCTCTAACATACCCTAAGGAATCTCATAATAAATATTTTCAGCAGGTGCAGTAGGTTGTGGGGCAACTCTTTGTGGTTTCGGTCGAGGTGAAGATACCCCAAACAAACCCCTCAAAGGATTATTTTCCATAGTGACAAGTGACAGTAAATTTCAGCACATAATATAAATGTTACCTTACCAAATTCCACTTAGCAAAGGCGCTTCACTCCTCGACAATGACACCAGAAAAGAGTCTTGATGACACAAAAGTATAGGGGATCAATCATAGTCCTTGCGATAAGTAAGTGTGTTGAACCCAACGAGGAGCAGAAGGAAATGGCAAGCGGTTTTCAGCAAGGTATTTTCTGCAAGCACTGAAATTATCGGTAACAGATAGTTTGATAGCAAGGTAATTTGAAGTGAGAAACAAGTAGCAATTGTAACAAAGGTTCAGCAAGGTAGCCCAATCCTTTTTATAGCAAAGGATAGGCTGGAACTTTCTCTTATAGCAAGCAAAGCGTTCTTGAGGACACATGGGAATTCATCTAGTCACTTTCATCATGTTTGTTTGATTCGCGTTCGCTACTTTGATAATTTGATATGTGGGTGGACCAATGCTTGGGTGCTGTTCTTACTTGAACAAGCCTCCCACTTATGATTACCCCTCTCGCAAGCATCTGCAACTATGAAAGAAGAATTAAGATAAATCTAACCATAGCATGAAACATATGGGTCCAAATCAGCCCCTTATGGAATAGCGCATAAACTAGGGTTTAAGATTCTGTCACTCTAGCAACCGATCATCTAATTACTAATCCACAATGCCTTCCCTTAGGCACAAGTATGGTGAAGTGTCATGTAGTTGATGTTCACATGACACCACTAAAGGAAGCAATAACATACATATCATCAAAATATCGAACGAATACCAAATTCACATGATTACTTATAATCGGACTTCTCCCATGTCATCAAGAACAAAAGTAACTACTCACAAATCATATTCATGTTCAAGATCAGAGGGGTATTGAATATCATTAAGGATCTGAACATATAATCTTCCACCAAATAAACCAACTAGCATCAACTACAAGATGTAATCAACACTACTAGCAACCCACAGGTACCAATCCGAGGTTTTGAGACAAAGATTGAATACAAGAGATGAACTAGGTTTTGAGATGAGATGGTGCTGGTGAAGATGTTGATGAAGATTGGTCCTCCCACGATGAGAGGATCGTTGGTGATGATGATGGCTTCGATTTCTCCCTCCCGGAGGGAAGTTTCTCCGGCGGAATCGTGATACGTCTCCATCGTATCTATTTTTCATAACGCTTTTGCGCTTGTTTTGGACTCTAATTTGCATGATTTGAATGAAACTAACCCGGACTAACGTTGTTTTCAGTAGAACTACCATGGTGTTGTTTTCTATGCAGAAATAAAAGTTCTTAGAATCGGACAAAACTTTTTGGAGAATTATTTTGGAATAAATAAAAAATACTGGAACCAAGACCCACTGGGGGGGCAGCTGTCCACAAGGCACCAGGGCGTGCCAACCACCTCTAGCGCACCCTGGTGGGTAGTGGGGCCCACGAGGCTCCGTTGACCCTAACTCCGACGCTATAAAATCCTATTTTTGGAGAAAAAAGAGGAGAGGAAGTTTCATCGCGTTTTACGATACAGAGCCACCGCCACCTCCTGCTCTTCATCAGGAGGCCAGATCTGGAGAGGGGGATCTTCGGTCTTCATCATCACCAACCATCCTCCATCACCAATTTCATTATGCTCACCGATGGGAGTGAGTAATTTCTTCGTAGGCACGCTGGTCGGTGAGGAGTTGGATGAGATTCATCATGTAATCGAGTTAGTTTTATCAGGGCTTGATCCCTAGTATCTACTATGTTCTGAGATTGATGTTGCTATGACTTTGCAATGCTTAATGCTTGTCAATAAGGCCCGAGTGCCATGATTTCAGATCTGAACCGTTTATGTTTTCACCATTATATCTATGTTCGTGATCCGATCTTGCAAGTTATATGCACCTACTATGTGTTATGATCCGTAAACCCCAAGGTGACAATAATTGGGATACTTTCCGATGACGACCGTAGTTTGAGGAGTTCATGTATTCACTATGTGTTAATGCTTTGTTCTGGTTCTCTATTAAAAGGAGGCCTTAATATCCCTTAGTTTCCTTATGGACCCCGCTGCCACGGGAGGGTAGGACAAAAGATGTCATGCAAGTTCTTTTCCATAAGCACGTATGACTATTTACGGAATACATGCCTACATTATATTTACGAACTGGAGCTAGTTCTGTGTCGCCCTAGGTTATGACTGTTATATGATGAATATTATCCAACATAATCACCGATCCAATGCCTACGAGTTTTCCACATATTGTTCTTGCTAAGTTACTATTGCTATTGCTACTGTTACAATTGCTACAAAACTATTATTGTTGTTACCGTTACCACTGCTATCGTTACAACTACTATCAAACTATCATATTACTGTGCTACTGATCACTTTGCTGCAAATATTTAATCTCAAGGTGTGGTTGAATTGACAACTCAACTGCTAATACTTACAAATATTCTTTGGCTCCCCTTGTGTCGAATCTATAAATTTGGGTTGAATACTCTACCCTCAAAAACTGTTGCGATCCCCTATACTTGTGGGTTATCAAGATCTTTTTCTGGTGCCGTTGCCGGGGAGGATAGCAATATTTGTTGAGTCACTTGGAATTTATATCTATTTATCATTATGAAGAATCTCAAAGATACCAGAACCAAGATCATTCCCTCTAAGATGAGGGGAGGTAAGGAATTGCCATCTAGCTCTGCATTTGATTCACCTTCTGTTTTGAGTAAACTTGCAACACCACCACATGCTATTAATCCTGATATGTCGCAAGTTATTGATGATGCCACTTCTTCTATGAATGATACTTATGATGATGATAGTACCTTGCTTGATAAAACTGTGCCACTAAGTGAATTTCTTGATGAACAACTTGCTAGAGTTAAAGATATTGAGAATGCTGAAACTGATGAAATTGCTGAAACTGATGAAGTCTTTGAAACTAAGAATTATGAAACACCTATTAGACCTAGCTTTCCTAGATTTAAATTGCCTAAGATACATGAGGGTTATGTTATGGATGAAGAGGTATCTAGAGACTTTCTTGCTTATAAGGATAGAGATGATCTAAAGAAACTACTAGTCAAGTTGAAAGAAAAAAATATTTGAATGCTAGAATGAAATGTGATCCTAAGTTTGCTACTTCACCTATCTTTGTTACTGATAAGGATTATGAATTCTCTGTCGACCCAGAGTTAATTACTTTGGTTGAATCTTATCCTTTCCATGGCTATGAAACTGAAACTATTGTGACACATCTTACTAAATTAAATGATATAGCCACCCTTTTTGCTCATGATGAGAAAATTCGCTAATACTATATTCTCAAGTTATTTCCGATCTCATTAAAGGGTGATACTAAGATATGGTACAATACTCTTGCTCATAGTTGTGTGTGTAGTCCCCAGGATATGATTTATTACTTCTCTGAAAAATATTTTTCTGCTCAGAAGAAACAAGCTGCCTTACAGGAAATATTTAACTTTGTGCAAATTGAAGAAGAGAGTCTCCCACAAGCTTGGGGGAGGCTTCTCCAATTACTTAATGCTTTGCCTGATCATCCTCTCAAGAAAAATGAAATACTTGATATCTTTTATAATGGACTAACCGATGCTTCTAGGGACTTCCTAGATAGTTGTGCTGGTTGTGTTTTCCGGGAATGAACTATTGAACAAGCTGAGGAATTATTGAATAATATATTGAAGAATTATAATGATTGGACACTTCCTGAGCCATCGCCTAAACCCACTCCGAAGAAAAGGGGTATTTTATTTCTTAGTCCCGAAGATATGCAAGAAGCAAAGAAATGTATGAAGGAAAAAGGTATTAAAGCCGAGGATGTTAAGAATTTACCACCTATTGAAGAAATACATGGTCTTAACACACCACCACAGGTTGTAGAGGTAAATTCTTTCTTGAAATTTGATGAACGTGATATTCCGCATAATAAACCTCCTAGCCAATGCTTATATGAATTTGATAACTACATCATGAAACAAGATCACTTTAATGCCTATGTTATGAAACAACTAAAAAAAAATTATGATATTATTGCTTGCTTGAGTGACTTGTTATTTAGAATCACTAATGATGTTGGAGGTGTAGGAAAACATGCCTCTATGGTTCAAACCCAGTTAGAACAGGTTGCTAAATCTCAAAGAGAATTGCTTAGTGAAATGAACAATAATATGAATGATTATCCTGTTAGAGTAGCAACTAGAGGAGGCAAAATGACTCAGGAACCACTTTATCCTGAGGGACACCCTAAAAGAATTGAATAAGACTATCAAAGAATTAATGTTGATGCACCTAGTCCATCTAAAAAGAAAAAAGAAAAAGGATAGGACTTTGCATAATTCTAGTGAACCTGAGGTGGAAAAACCTTCTGATAACGATAATGAAATCTCTATATCTGATGCTGAAACTCAATCTGGTAATGAACATTCACCTAGTGATAATGAAAATGATAATGATGATGTTCATGCAGATACTCAACCATACAATGATAAAGAGCCAGATAATGATGTTGAGATAGAACCTGCTGTTGAACTTGATAACCCACAACCCAAAAATAAACGTTATGATAAGAGATTCTTTGTTGCTAGAAAACATGGTAAAGAAAGAGAGCCATGGGTTCAGAAACCCATGCCCTTTCCACCTAAACCATCTAAGAAAAAAGATGATGAAGAATTTGAATGCTTTGCTGAAATGCTTGGGCCAGTCTTTTTGCGTACTCGTTTGACTGATATTTTAAAGATGGCCCCTTATGCTAAATACATGAAAGACATTGTCACTAATAAAAGAAAAATACCTGAAGCTGAAATCTCCTCCATGCTTTCTAATTATTCTTTTAAGGATGGAGTACCTAAAAAACTAGGAGATCCAGGAATACCAACTATACCGTGCTCCATTAAAAGAAACTATGTCAAAATGTGACGCCCCCGAATCAATCGTGCACTAATCATACACGCAAACATGCACGATCAAGCACAGGGACTCACGGGAAGATATCACAACACAACTCTAACACAAATAAACGAAGATCCACAATATTACAGACCAGGGATCACGAGGATCCGAATACATAAGTCAGTCATACAAATAATATCTGGGTACAGACATAGTTGGACAAGGTTTGCCTTAAGAAGGCTAGCACAAACAATGACTCTAGATCGAAAGGCGAAGGCCTCCTTCCTGGGGCCTCCGATCCTACTCCTGGTCGGCTGGCTCGATCCAATAGTATGTGCCATCTGGACCCTCCTGGTAGTAAGCTCCTGCGGGGACATCTGGCTCCGGAGCTTCATCGTCTGATGTATCATCAAAGGGGTATGGGGGAAAAGAGGTAGCAAAGCAACCGTGAGTACTCATCCAAAGTACTCAGCAAGCAAGGATCTATACTACATATGCAACATTATCAAAGAAAGGCTGTATATGTGGACTAGGCTGCAGAAATGCCAGAATAGAGAGAAGGCCTAGTCCTATCGAAGACTAGCATCTTCACGAAGCCACCATCTTGCAACAATTAGGAGAGTACAGAATAGCATTTTATTAAGCAAGCATGTTGAGGCAAAGCCTAGAGATCCTTCCTCGACTCCCTGCGAGAAAGCAATCCCAGAGCTTCAATTAATTAAACAAGTATCTAGTTCAAGTAATAGATCGGGATACCAAACTGAGCGTCCTTTGCCATAGGACCGGCTATCGATAGATGTTATCTTCCCTGCAGGGGTGCACTACTGTTACCCAACACGCTCGATCACCTCTGGCCGGACACACTTGCTGGGTAATGCCCGGCCTCGTGAGATCAACACGAAGCAGCGCCCTACCTAGGCTCAGCAGAGAGGTCAGCACGCCGGACTAACCTATGCACCCAGAGGTCTTGGGCCATCGCCCTGGGCACCCTGCGTGTTGCGTGGCTGGCCGGGGTGCAGGCGCGACACTGAACTCATCAGTGAAGTATCCAGCCCATTCCCAGCGATCAGCCCGCACGGTGAACCGTGACATCTGAAGAGCTTTCGGGAGAAATGTATGACGTAGAGGGCCCCATAAACCATTATCCCGCGTGGTGGTAGTGCGTATAGGGCACGTCGACCCACTCAGATCATATACCCAAATCCGATATGCTCATTTAATAACACGCGGAGACAATCAGAGTTTGTGAAGCTCCGCCTCAATATCACACTCGGGCGCCCTTCCGGGCAAGCCCGACATCATAGATCTCCCTGCGGGTACCCCTCGGGGTCGACCCGCCTGTGACAAAGGTCAAAGTATCCGTGTGGTCACAACATTAAGGTGAACGTAGGAGGCATCACCCTCGAGGTTCACACTTGAGGGGCTGCACGACAGAGTCGTATCGGGAATGGTTAAGGAGGAATCACCCTCGATGACCACGACCGAACAGCTATACTACAGACTTATCATCAGGAGTGCGTTACGAGGTATCACCCTCGGCACTCGATAGTAACTATGCAGAGTCGTACAACTAAGGGGGGGGGTGAGGTGATGTGTCGGTCTCTGGTCGTCGATCACGTTGATCGAGTAGTCGATGATGAAGCAGAGGCAACAAGGGTAAAGTGACGGGGGTCACTGATGGATTATTACCAACCTATACTAAGCAGTTGAAAAAGGCAGATAAGGTATCAATAAGCAGGTTACAAAAGCAGGCTATGCATCAGAATAGGAGCAAACAGTAACATTAGCAAAATCTAATGCAAGCAAGAGAAAATTGAATGGGCGATATCGAGATGCTCAAGGGGGGGCTTGCCTGGTTGCTCTGGTAAGGAGGAAGGGTCATCGGAAGGTTGCTCGTCTGGAGCGTAGTCGTACTCTGCTGCGTCGGCGTCGGTCTCGGCGTCTAACGAGAGAGGAGGGGGAAGAAACAATAAATTCACGGCAAAATGCAAACAATATGCATGACATGTCTAAATGATATGCAGAGGTGTTCTACTGCCTAACTAAATGATTTAGTTAAATTAGGAATTTATTCGGATTTATTTTATTAAAGTTGAGCACTATTCATTTATCGAAATCAGTCTAAAAGTTCCATGTTCAGGTAGCTAGGGGCATCTGACAGCAATACGAAGGGTGTATTTGGATTCGTCTCGAAATTCTGAGCAACTTTCATGTACAAAGTATTTTCATCCGAGCTATGGTTTATTTTGTATGAATTTCTAAAGTTTTAATCATTTTCTAAATTTTAATTATTTATTTAAATTCGAATTATCCAGAACAGTGTGAGATGACGCAAGCATGATGTCACAGTGACGTCAGCAGGTCAACTGGTCGGTTGACCAGTCAAACCTGACAGGTGGGTCCAGTGGGACCCACATGTCATTGACTGAGCTAACTAAACATAGTTAATTTAATCTAACTAACCTAATTAGTGAGTGGGGCCCAGCAGTCAGTGGATGATTAGTGTTTAAACTAATTAATTAACTAATTAATAGATTATTCATTTATTTTAATTCGCTTAACTGGGCGGGACCCACATGTCAGTGACACGGGGCCAGCCCAGTCAGCGGTTGACCCAAGTCAACAGGTCAAGGGGGCCCACGGGGCCCGCAGTCAGTGACTCAGGGGCGGGGCCCACCGGCGCCAGGTCAGCGCGGTGGCCGGAGCGACGTCGGTGACCAAATACGCGACGGCGCGGCTCGGGAGGTGGTCGGGATTCGTCCACCGGCCACCATTTCGCGCGTGGTTAGGTGCGTTGGAACGGCCGCAGCGCGGCGCGTCCATCGGTGGTGGTGTCGCGGCCGGGGATGGTGTGTAGCGACGGCGGCGAGCAGCGAGGCGGGCGCCGGAGTTCGGCCGTTGTCGGGATCGGAGCTACGGCATGCAAAACGAGCAGCGCGAGGTGGCTACGGCGTCTACACGTTGCGGGGAGTGCAACGGTGGCACGCACGGGACCATATGGTCACCGTGGCCACGCCGGCGACGATGCGGGCGGCGGAGCGGTGCGGGCGATGGCGAAGCGGGCGCCAGAGCTCGAAATGGAGGGTGTGGACTGAGGGGAAAGAGGGAGGGGCTCACTGCCATTGCTGGGAAGGCCCGGTGAAGCCGACGGTGGTTGGAGGGCGGCGGAATCCGGCGATGAAGACGATGGAGCCGGGGAGGAAGATGAGGTCGCCGCGGTCGCTGCAGGGGCTCTGAGCTCCAGCCCGAGGTAGCAGGCGGCGTAGGGGACGACGGCGGAGCTGGTGAGCGCGTTGGTAAGGCGAGTGAGGGCCGGTGGCCGCCTGCTCCACGGGACCACGGCCATGGCGGCGCTCGGGCGAGGTGGGGAACGAGGGAGAGGGGCGAACGGGGCGGCTAGGGTTTGCCAGAGGGGTGCGGGGGGTTGCTCTTATCCTCTACGCGTGCGGCGACGCGCTGTCGAGCGGCGAGCAAGGGGGGCCGGGTGCGTGCGCGCGTGTACGTGCGGTGTGCTTGACAGCGAGCGGCATGAGCAGTGCGGGAGGAGGGAGGAGGTGCGGGCTGGGCTGGGCCTCGCTGTAGCCACTTAGGCCCAGCTGCTGCGGCCTTTTTCCTTTTTTTTCTTTTCTTTCTATTTTCTGTTTCGTTTCCTATTTTCCTTTTTCTGTTTTGCAAATAGTTCGGCCACCATTACACTTTTGTAAAATGTGAGACTTAGCTCATAAACTACAGTGAAATATCTAGCACTGTTATAAAAAGGTTTTGAGTTCATATCATTTCATTTTGACTTTATTTAATTATAAATGGATTAAATATTTCTGTCTTATTGCTGTTAGAGTCACTTAAATAATTTAGAAAATGTTGATTACAATTTTAGAATTGTCTCTGCATTATTTGCTATTTAATGAACATTTTAGTTTTCAATTGGTACAACTTTTATTTTCCACTTTAAATTAACTTGAAGTTTGAATTAGGAGTTGAAATGCAATATGATGCAATGATGATTAGGCACTGTTAAACTTGCTGACATGGCATTAACTAAGGGTGATCACTGTGGCTAATTACATGGGGTGTTACACAAAACTGCTTTATGTGATCTGGGAGCCGGTGTTAGTGTTATGCCTTTTTCTTTATATAAAAGACTTGATTTGAATAAACTCACACCCACTGAGATATCATTGCAAATGGCTGACAAATCAACTACCATACCTATCGATATTTATGAGGATGTGCCCGTTGTTGTTGCAAATGTTACTATCTTAACAGACTTGTTATACTTGAGATGCCCGAGGACGACAATATGTCGATTATCCTTGGTAGACCCTTTTTGAACACTACAGGGGCTGCTATTGATTGCAATAAAAGCAAAGTCACTTTTCATATCAATGGTAATGAGCATACGGTGCATTTTTCGAAAAACAATTTCAAGTGAATGGTATAGATGTTATTGAAAAGTCTCCGACAATTACTATTGGAAGTTTTCAACTCCCTATACCTACTGCCAGAAAGAAATATGAAATACTTATTGTTGGGGATATTCATATCCCCATTGAGGTAACGTAGTGTTTCACGAAAGTTCTTCGAGCTCATGCTAATCAGAAGTGATTGTTAATAAGACTTGATCAACCTTATTAATGGATTGCTTTCGAGAGGCATGTGGTTGATGAATTTAGTAAGCACAACCTTTTGTTCCTACTTTTTGTTTTCTGTTATTCTTAGTTAAATAAAATAAAATGCCATGTTTATCCTGTTTTCTGAATTTTTCGTGCAATAAAAAAGTGGCCAAAAATAAAAGTGCTCAGAATGACCTAAATTTTTTCCATGATTTTTCCTGAATATTTAAGATTTTTTATACAAATAACATCACAGGGGGGTGCCCCTGGTGCCCACAAGGCACCAGGGCACGCCAGCTACCCCAGGCGTGCCCTAGTGGGTAGTGGGCCCCATGTGGCCCCCCTCACTTATCCCTTTAGCTCATTTCACCACCTACCTCGAGAAAAAAAATCACTCTTGCTCTGTCTCTCGTGTTCTTGCTCTCAAACCCGCAGATTTCGATTTCTTTGCTTGAAGCTCCGTTTCCGAAACTGTTTTGGGGGCATTGCTACTTGGTATGTGACTCCTCCATTACTCCAATTAGTTTTTGTTCTAGTGGTTTATATTTTGAGTAATTAGCTACTCTTGGTGCTACTGTAAATGAGCTTGCATGTTTAATTCTTTGAGTTCCAAGTAGTTTGAATGCTTGATATAGCCTCTAGACATCCATATGAGTAGTTGCTATCAATCTTGTGAAGTTTTGTTGAAAAACTTTGTGACCCAAAAATTTCAGAATTTTGTTCATAGAAAAAGATGAATATCTTCCGGAAGTATTCCTCCAAAAAGAATGCTAAGGGAGTCATTGGGGAATCATCGGATAGCGACCTCAACACTCCGAGAGCAACGGAGGTGCGGCCGTGCGAATGGCGACATAATGCCTTCATGGACGAGGCCGGGTTCCATCAAGAGTTTGCTCAATTCATTGCAAATGTCGGGCTAACCAACTTCCTCGCAGATGAGTGTGACCAACACCACATCCTCATGAACTCCTTTGTGCACAAAATTTATTTTCTGAATAGGCATGACCCTCCTGCGGTGCGGTTTAATTTATATTCTGAAACCTGACAGATACCACTCACTGAATTTTGTGAGATATGTTTGATTCCCTCTGACGGGGAATTAAGAGGGCCTAGGCTGGCAGAGTTTGAGGACTTCCTCCTCACTTTGACAGTGGGTGAGGAAAGAGGCGTGTCGAAAGCCACCGCCACTAGTTTACAGTTTCCTTCTGTGCATTACTTTACTTTATTCAACGTGAAGTGTTTGACTGCTAGGGAGAAGGGCGGTATACTTAGTGCCCCTGACCTTGCTATTTTACGTCATGCACTTCACAATGATCACACCTTTAACCTAGGAGCTATTATTGCACGCCGTCTGCACCTTAACAGAACTAAGGGCATAATCCATGGTGCTATTTATGCCACTCGCTTAGCGAGTCACTTTAATGTTCAGATACGCCACCATGACTATCATTTGCCCCGAGTTTATCTAGATCACCAGGCGATGGTAGATCACCAATTTACTGATGCTGCCGATTCTTTTAACAACATTTGTTACAGCTTGGTTTTCAGTGAGAAAACCCGTGATATTATCCCGTTGCCTGCACCTGCTTTGTTTGATCCTGTTGCCAGTAACGGATACACTGTCCTACCAGCGGACATTATTGCCTACCAGAACAATCAGGCAGCGGCAGAGGAGGAGCCCTAGGAGTGGGACGCTCAGGTGCCGCCGCCTCAGCACTTTCACATGGGACCGGACAACTACTATGGGTGGTGATTACCAAGCTAGGCCAAAAGCCTAAGCTTGGGGGAGTATGTATTTTCACCGACATTACATTCATGTTCACACATTTCATTTCAGTTGTCGGTGTCCACACTTTTTCATTGTATTATCCATGTTAGATTTATTTTCTCGCTTTCTTCTTGTGTGTTTGAAAAACTTTGTGAAAATCCAAATATATTTCTTGCTTCTTTGCAGTTTTTCTTTCTAGATTAAATTAGTTGTAGTATTAAAAGAAAACCCAAAAAGATTTCCCATTTCTTCTTTTGCTTGTTGGGAGCTTTCCCGTGTAAATAGTTTTTCTCACTTTTGTTTTTCTTTCTTTTGCTTCCTTTCAAGAAAAACTAAAAACTCCAAAAATATTTCATTTCTCTGAAATTCTTTTCTTTTTATTGAGTCGTACCAAGGGGAAGACCATGTTGAAAATGTTGAGTGGCTCTCGTATGCATTATTGTTGATCTAACAAAGAGCCCATATTATTTTGTCTTCTCCTCTGAATAAAATATTGCAGATTCCAGCTTAGTCCACGACACTCTTGCACTATTATTATTATTTTCATATCATTTGGTCGTGCAAGTGAAAGGCAATAATGACGATATTTGATGAAGTGACAGTGGCAGAGCAAAGCGGGTATGAACTCAACTTGTTTTTTTGTAAATATGTTTAACTCAATATCCATGATTCATCATATTATGATTAAACATGTTTGCAATGACAATTAGAGATTATAGTTGCTCATGCCATGCTTAAGTAGTTAGGAGTGGATAATGATTTATCTTGGGTGTCAACATGCATTAAAATGATTGTGATGTAGTATGATGATATGGTATCCTCCTCTCAATGTTTCGAGTGGCTTGACTTGGCACATGTTCACGCATGTAGTTGAATCAAAACTAGCATAGCCTCTACGATATTTATGTTCATGGTGTTTATATCCTACTCATGCTAGTACTCAATGTTGATTATTCATAATGCATGTTCATGACCGTTTTCGCTCTCTAGCTGGCCGCTTCTCAATCTATTTGCTAGTCTTCACCTGTACTAAGCGGGAATATTGCTTGTGCATCAAAATCCTTAAACCAAAGTTATCCCAGATGAGTCCACTATATCTACCTATATGTGGTATTACCCTGCCGTTCTAAGTAAATTTGCATGTGCCACCTCTAAATATTCAAATGAACATATGTTTTGTGTGCCCGGACTGCTCATGGAGCGACAGGGGTGGTCAGTATCTTCCATGGTAAGCGGGTTATTCTCATGATGAGTGTTTATTCACTTGTTCGGGCACGAGAGGGGCTAGTAATAGGGATGCCCAGTCCCGAAATCAAAAATTACAAATAATTGAACAAAACTCCCCCGGACTGTTGTTGGTATGGAGGGCACCCAAGGATTCGGCTAGCCATGGCTTGTGTTTGATGGTGGAGGGGGAGTAAACTTTAAACTTTACTTTTATCGCTTGGGAACCGCCGCTAATGTGTTTAGTGCTACTTCTTGAGCTTGCGTTGGTTTTTCCCTTGAAGAGGAAAGGGTGATGCAACAAAGTAGAGATAAGTATTTCCCTCAGTTAAGAACCAAGGTATCAAATCCAGTAGGAGGTACAAGCAAGTCCCTAATCTATGCACCTGCACAAACAATCAAACACTTGCACCCAATGCGATAAAGGGGTTGTCAATCCCTTCACGGCCACTTGCAAGGATGAGATCTGATAGAGATAGATATAAAAGATTACTAAAATATAAAACAAAATAAAAGTAAATAAATTACAGCAAGGTATTTTTAGGTTTTTTGGTTTATAGTTCTGAAAATATACGATGGAAAAAAAGGCCCGGGGACCATAGGTTTCACTAGAGGCTTCTCTCTTGAAGGCAAATAATACGGTGGGTGAACAAATTACTATCGAGCAATTGATAGAAAAGCGCAAAGTTATGACGATATCCAAGGCAATGATTATGCATATAGGCATCACGTCCGTGTCAAGTAGACCGAAATGATTCTGCATCTACTACTATTACTCCACACATCGACCGCTATACAGCATGCATCTAGAGTATTAAGTTCATAAAGAACGGAGTAACGCCTTAAGTAAGATGACATGATGTAGAGGGATAAACTCAAGCAATATGATGAAAACCCCATCTTTTTACCCTTGATGGCAACAATACAAATACGTGCCTCGCTACCCCTACTTTGTCACTGGGTGAGGACACCGCAAGATTGAACCCAAAACTAAGCACCTCTCCCATTGCAAGAAGAACCAATCTAGTTGGCCAAACCAAACCGATAATTCGAAGAGAAATACAAAGATATCAAATCATGCATATAAGAATTCAGAGAAGATTCAAATAATATTCATAGATAATCTGATCATAAATCCACAGTTCATCGGATCTCGACAAACACACCGCAAAAGAATATTACATCGGATAGATCTCCAAGAACATCGAGGAGAACATGGTATTGAGAATCAAAGAGAGAGAAGAAGCCATCTAGCTACTAGCTATGGGCCCGTAGGTCTGAGGTAAACTACTCGCGCTTCATCGAAAGGGCAATAGAGTTGATGTAGAAGCCCTCCATGATCGAATCCCCCTCCGGCAGGATGCCGGAAAAGGCCCCAAGATGGGATCTCACGGGTACAGAATGTTACGGCGGCAGAAAAGTATTTTGGTGGACACTTCTGGTCGTTTGGGAATATTTCTGAATTTATAGGCCAAAGATTAGGGTTGGAGGACTCCCGTGGGGCCCACAAGCCAGGCCCCCCCCCTAGGGCGTGCCCTGAGGGCTTGTGGAGCCCTCGGAACTCTTCTGACTTCCTCTCCAAGTCCTACGTGTGTCTTCTGGTCCAAGAAAAATCATCATAAAGTTTTATTCCGTTTGGACTCCGTTTGATATTCCTTTTCTGTAAAACTCAAAAACAAGGAAAAAACAAAAACTGCCACTGGGCTCTAGGTTAATAAGTTAGTCCAAAAAATAATATAAGATAGCATATTAATGCATATAAATATCCAAAATAGATAATATAATAGCATGGAACAATAAAAAATTATAGATACGTTGGAGACGTATCAAGCATCCCCAAGCTTAATTCCTGCTCGTCCTCGAGTAGGTAAATGATAAAAACAGAATTTTTGATGTGGAATGCTACCTAACATATTTATCCATGTAATTTTCTTTATTGTGGCATGAATATTCAGATCCATAAGATTCAAAACAAAAGTTTAATATTGACATAAAAACAATAATACTTCAGGCATACTAATAAAGCAATCATGTCTTCTCAAAATAACATGGCCAAAGAAAGTTATCCCTACAAAATCATATAGTCTGGCTATGCTCCATCTTCATCACACAAAGTATTAAATCATGCACAACCCCGATGACAAGCCAAGCAATTGTTTCATACTTTTGAAGTTCTCAAACTTTTTCAACTTTCACGCAATACATGAGCGTGAGTCATGGATATAGCACTATAGGTGGAATAGAATATGGTGGTTGTGGAGAAGACAAAAAGAAGGAGATAGTCTCACATCAACTCGGCATATCAACGGGCTATGGAGATGCCCATCAATAGATATCAATGTGAGTGAGTAAGGATTGCCATGCAACAGATGCACTAGAGCTATAAGTTTATGAAAGCTCAAAAAGAGACTAAGTGGGTGTGCATCCAACTCGCTTGCTCACGAAGACCTAGGGAAATTTGCGGAAGCCCATCATTGGAATATACAAGCCAAGTTCTATAATGAAAAATTCCCACTAGTATATGAAAGTGACAACATAGGAGACTCTCTATCATGAATATCATGGTGCTACTTTGAAGCACAGGTGTGGTAAAAGGATAGTAGCATTGCCCCTTCTCTCTTTTCTCTCATTTTTTCTCTTTTTTTTATTTGGGCTTCTTTGGCCTCTTTTATTTTTTTGTAAAGTCCGGAGACTCATCCCAACTTGTGAGGGAATCAAAGCTTCCATCATCCTTTCCTCACATGGGACAATGCTCTAATAATGATGATCATCACACTTTTATTTACTTACAACTCAAGAATTACAACAAAAATATGACTCTATATGAATGCCTCTAGCGGTGTCCCGGGATGTGCAATGATCAAGAGAGACATGTATAATATGAACGGTGGCCTTGCCACAAATACTATGTCAACTACATGATCATGCAAAGCAATATGACAATGATGGAGCGTGTCATAATAAAACAGAATGGTGGAAGTTGCATGGCAATATATGTCAGAATGGCTATGGAAATGCCATAATAGGTAGGTATGGTGGCTGTTTTGAGGAAGGGTATATGGTGGGTGTAATGCATCGGCGAAAGTTGCACGGTACTAGAGAGGCTAGCAATGGTGGAAGGGTGAGAGTGCGTATAATCCATGGACTCAACATTAGTCATAAAGAACTCACATACTTTTTGCAAAAATCTATTAGCTATAGAAACAAATTACTACATGCATGCTCCTAGGCGGATATATTGGTAGGAAAAGACAATCGCTCGTCCCCGACCGCCACTCATAAGGAAGACAATCAATAAATAAATCATGCTCCGACTTCATCACATAACGGTTCACCATACGTGCATGCTACGGGAATCACAAACTTTAACACAAGTATTTCTACCAATCCACAATTACTCACTAGCATGACTCTAATATCACCATCTTTATATCTCAAAACAATCATAAGGAATCAAACTTCTCATAGTATTCAATGCTCTTTATATGAAAGTTTTTATTACATCCCTCTTGGATGCCCATCATATTAGGACTAAATTCATAACCTATGCAAATTACCATGCTGTTTAGAGAGACTCTAAAAATAATATAAGTGAAGCATGAGAGTTCAATAATTTCTATAAAATAAAGCCACCGCCGTGCTCTAAAAAGATATAAGTGAAGCACAAGAGCAAAATTGCCTAGCTCAAAAGATATAAGTGAAGCACATAGAGTATTCTAATAAATTCATGATTCATGTGTGTCCCTCTCAAAAGGTTTGTACAGCAAGGATGATTGTGGCAAACTAAAAAGCAAAGACTCATATCATACAAGACGCTCCAAGCAAAACACATATCATGTGGTGAATAAAAATATAGCCTCAAGTAAATTTACTGATAGACGAAGACGAAAGAGGGGATGCCATCCGGGGCATCCCCAAGCTTAGATGCTTGGTTGTCCTTGAATATTACCTTGGGGTGCCTTGGGCATCCCAATCTTGAGCTCTTGCCACTCCTTATTCCATAGTCCATCAAATCTTTACCCAAAACTTGAAAACTTCACAACACAAAACTCAACAGAAAACTCATGAGATCCGTTAGTATAAGAAAATAAATCACCACTTTTTGGTACTGTTGTGAACTCATTCTTTATTTATATTGGTAAAATATATACTGTATTCCAACTTCTCCATGGTTCATACCCCCTGATACTACCCATAGATTCATTAAAATAAGCAAACAACACATAGAAAACAGAATCTGTCAAAAACAGAATAGTCTGCGAAGATCTGTATTGTTCTAATACTTATGTAACTCCCAAAAATCTGAAAAATTAGGAAAACGGAGGAAATTTGTATATAAATGTTTTGTAAAACATTCAGGGTTTTTACACCCTCCAGTGAATTTAAACAATTCTGTTACTGGATGAAAATTTTCTATTTTTCAGCAAGATCAAATCAACTATCACCGTAAGCCATCCCAAAGGTCTTACTTGGCTCAAACACTAACTAAAACACCAAAACACAATTACTACAGAGGTAATAATGTGTATTTTCATAAAAGCAGAAAAGAAAAATATTGGGTTGTCTCCCAACAAGCGCTTTTCTTTAAAGCCTTTTAGCTAGGCGTTGATAATTTTAATGATGCTCACATGTAGGCCTGGGCATTCGGTTAGACCGAAAAAATCGGTTCGGTGTCTCGGTTTATTCTGAGATTCCGTTTCCTATTTTTCCTGACCGATCGGTCTTCCATGAAATCAATGACCAAGGCATTCGGTCCACCCATAGTTCGGTTTGGTCCTCGGTTGTTACCGAAGAGACCCAATATTTTGGATGGGATGAAGAAATCTGGAGTCAAATCTTGGTCAAGAATATACGGAGAAGGAACAGGAATTAATTGAAGCATTCGTATCATACAGAGCTTGTTGCATCGTTGGAAGCGGCAGCCGGCCATGAAGGATTGCTGGCCGTGTGCCCATGACCGCGTGGGAGCGTTGGACGTCGTCGGCCATCGGCCATCGCCCATCGCGAGGGAACCACGAGCGCCGCCGGTAGCAGCTGGGCAGGACGCATGGGTGCATGCACGCAGCCTACTGCTGCTGGCATATTGCGTGAGGCCGGAAAAGTAGAGGCGGCAGCGGTGCGTGGTGTGGCCTATGGGAGCGTGAAGCCAAAGCCTCTAGCGAGTACAGGATAAGACATGGGGGCTACGTGTGTGACTCAGGAAAAGTCTAGAAAAAAGCCCATCGTGTAGTTTTCTATAGCGTTAAGTGCTTTGTTTACTGGATAGTGTGTTAACGTAGATGGGCTATTGGGCTTAGTAGTTAGTACGCTGGCCTTAACAAAAGTACAGTACTTCGGTTAGTTCGGGAGATTCGGTCAACAGAATCCAACGACTGAATTCACCGATGTAATATCGGTTCCTCAAGTTCGCTGACCGAGCTAACAACCGAAGCTTCGGTCCTCGGTTTTTCGGCTTCGGTCTCGGTTTTTTTGGCTCCGGTTATCGGTTCTCGGTTTTTATGCCCACCCCTACTCACATGGAAGATAGCAATTGAAACACGAAGAGAGCATCATGTAGTATGTGAAAAACAAGTTTAAGTCTAACATACTTCCTATGCATAGGCATTTTATAAGCAAACAAATTAGCAAGACAAACAAAAACTAGCATATGCAAGGAAGAAGAAAGAAACAATAGCAATCTCAACATAACGAGAGGTAATTTAGTAACATGAAAATTTCTACAACCATATTTTCCTCTCTCATAATAATTACATGTAGGATCATAATCAAATTCAACAATATAACTATCACATAAAATATTCTCTTCATGATCCACATGCATGCAAAGTTGACACTCTTCCAAAATAGTGGGATTATCATCAAATAAAGTCATGACTTCTCCAAGCCCACTTTTATCAAAAATTTCATAAGATTGATCAAACTCTAAAGTAGTGGGATCATATTTTCCTAAAGTTGACACTCTTCCAAACCCACTTTCAATATTATTGCAAACATATTCATCATGAGGCTTAAATAAATTTTCAAGATCATAAGAAGAATCACCCCAATCATGATCATTGCAATAAGTAGTGGACATAGCAAAACTAGCATCCCCAAGCTTAGGGTTTTTGCATATTATTAGCACAATTGACATTAAGAGAATTTATAATAACATCATTGCAATCATGCTTTTCATTCAAGGAGCTATCGTGAATCACTTCATAAATTTCATCACAATTTTCAGATTCACGAATTTCAAGCAAAACTTCATAAAGATAATCTAGTGCACGCAACTCACTAGCAATTGGTTCATCATAATTGGATCTCTTAAAAAGATTAGCAAGTGGATGAGGATCCATAAACCTTTTGGTTTCTGATTTTCAATAAATACACAATTATTCCAAGCGGACGAGCAAACAAACCAAGTAAGACATAAAGGCAAACGAAAAGAAGGCAAATAGAAAGGCAAATATTTTTGTGTTTTTCTGAAATCGTTTTAGAAGTGGGGGAGAGGAAAATGAGAGGCAAATGGAAAATAATATAATGCAAGAGATGAGAGTTTATGATGGGTACTTGGTAGGCTTGATGTAGATCTCCCTGGCAACGGCGCCAGAAATTCTTCCTGCTACTTCTTGAGCTTGCGTTGGTTTTTCCCTTGAAGAGGAAAGGGTGATGCAGCAAAGTAGAGATAAGTATTTCCCTCAGTTAAGAACCAAGGTATCAAATCTAGTAGGAGATACAAGCAAGTCCCCAATCTATGCACCTGCACAAACAATCAAACACTTGCAACCAATGCGATAAAGGGGTTGTCAATCCCTTCACGGTCACTTGCAAGGATGAGATCTGATAGAGATAGATATAAAAGATTACTAAAACATAAAACAAAATAAAAGTAAATAAATTGCAGCAAGGTATTTTTAGGTTTTTTGGTTTATAGATCTCAAAATATATGATGGAAAATAGACCCGGGGGCCATATGTTTCACTAGAGGCTTCTCTCTTGAAGGCAAATAATACGGTGGGTGAACAAATTATTGTCGAGCAATTGATAGAAAAGTGCAAAGTTATGACGATATCCAAGGCAATTATTATGCATATAGGCATCACGTCCGTGTCAAGTAGACCGAAACGATTCTGCATCTACTACTATTACTCCACACATCGACCGCTATCCAGCATGCATCTAGAGTATTAAGTTCATAAAGAACGGAGTAACGCCTTAAGTAAGATGACATGATGTAGAGGGATAAACTCAAGCAATATGATGAAAACCCCATCTTTTTACCCTTGATGGCAACAATACAAATACATGCCTCGCTACCCCTACTTTGTCACTGGGTGAGGACACCGCAAGATTGAACCGAAAACTAAGCACCTCTCCCATTGCAAGAAGAACTAATCTAGTTGGCCAAACCAAACCGATAATTCGAAGAGAAATACAAAGATATCAAATCATGCATATAAGAATTTAGAGAAGATTCAAATAATATTCATAGATATTCCGATCATAAATCCACAATTCATCGGATCTCAACAAACACACCGCAAAAGAATATTATATTGGATAGATCTCCAAGAACATCGAGTAGAACATGGTATTGAGAATCAAAGAGAGAGAAGAAGTCATCTAGCTACTAGCTATGGACCTGTAGGTCTGAGATAAACTACTCACGCTTCATCGGAAGGGCAATAGAGTTGATGTAGAAGCCCTCCGTGATCGAATCCCCCTCCGGCAGGATGCCAAAAAAGGCCCCAAGATGGGATCTCATGGGTACAGAAGGTTACGGCGGCGGAAAAGTATTTTGGTGGACGCTTCTGGTCGTTTGGGAATATTTCTGAATTTATAGGCCAAAGATTAGGGTTGGAGGACTCCCGTGGGGCCCACAAGCCAGGGGCGCCCCCCCTAGGGCACGCCCTGAGGGCTTGTGGAGCCCTCAGGACTCTTCTGACTTCCTCTTCAAGTCCTACATGTGTCTTCTGGTCCAAGAAAAATCATCGTAAAGTTTTGTTCCGTTTGGACTCTGTTTGATATTCCTTTTCTGTAAAACTCAAAAACAAGGAAAAAACAGAAACTGGCACTGGGCTCTAGGTTAATAAGTTAGTCCAAAAAATAATATAAAATAGCATATTAATGCATATAAAACATCCAAAACAGATAATATAATAGCATGGAACAATAAAAAATTATAGATACGTTGGAGACGTATCATTTAGCATGGAAGATATTGAAAACTCTTGGTCGTAACATTGACAGGAAGGGTATACCTCCCAAAATTTTATTTATCTCTGATTTAAGCTTCGAGCTCTGGCACTGCTGCAAATCCCTGCTTCCCTCTGCGAAGGGCCTATTTACTTTCATGTTATTTTATTTTTATTTTGAGTCATCACCTTCTCAAACAAGTGCCAGTCCTGGGAGCACTATTTTCATCCTCATGCATTGTGTATAGTTAATATTGAATGCATCATGGCTGGATCTCTTCTACCATGAATTACAATGTTTAGTCGCTGCTTGAACTTTGGAGGTGCTCTGCATTTATGTTTTGCGGTCTCAGAAAGGGCTAGCGAGATACCACTATTGTCATATTATATCATGATTGTTTTGACAAAGTGTTGGCATTTGAGATATCTTATTATTGCTCGCTAGTTGATTATGCCATTGATATGAGTTAATATAATTTCTAAGAGTTATTGTGTGCATGGTAGTCATGATCTTTGCTGAAAACATGGGTGCTATTTAAGCATATATATGGAAGCAAGAACAAAAGAGTTCGTAAAAGTTTTTCTTTATCACTTTCAGTTTGTCAACTGAATAGCTTGAGGACAAGCAATGGGTTAAGCTTGGGGGAGTTGATACGTCTCCATCGTATCTACTTTTCCTAACACTTTTGCTCTTATTTTGGACTCTCATTTGCATGATTTGAATGAAACTAACCCGGACTAACGCTGTTTTCAGCAGAACTACCATGGTGTTGTTTTTTGTGCAGAAATAAAAGTTCTCAGAATCGGACGGAACTTTTTGGAGAATTATTTTGGAATAAATAAAAAATACTGGAACCAAGACCCACCGGAGGGGGGGAGCTGCCCACAAGGCACCAGGGCGCGCCACGCCCCTCTGGCGCGCCCTGGTGGGTAGTGGGGCCCATGAGGCTCCGCTAACCCTAACTCTGACGCTATAAAATCCTATTTTTGGAGAAAAAATAGGAGAGGAAGTTTCATTGCGTTTTACGATACGGAGCCGCCGCCACCTCCCGTTCTTCATCGGGAGGCCAGATCTGAAGCCCGTTCGGGGCTCCCGAGAGGGGGATCTTCGGTCTTCGTCATCGCCAACCATCCTCCATCACCAATTTCATGATGCTCACCGCTGGGAGTGAGTAATTCCTTCATAGGCTAGCTGGTCGGTGAGGAGTTGGATGAGGTTCATCATGTAATCGAGTTAGTTTTGTTAGGGCTTGATCCCTAGTATCCACTATGTTCTGAGATTGATGTTGCTATGACTTTGCTATGCTTAATGCTTGTCACTAGGGCCCGAATGCCATGATTTCAGATCTGAACCATTTATGTTTTCACCATTATGTCTATGTTCGTGATCCGATCTTGCAAATTATATGCACCTACTATGTGTTATCATCCGTAAACCCCAAGGTGACAATAATTGGGATACTTTCCGGTGATGACCGTAGTTTGAGGAGTTCATGTATTCACTATGTGTTAATGCTTTGTTCCGGTTCTCTATTAAAAGGAGGCCTTAATATCCCTTAGTTTCCTTATGGACCCCGCTGCCACGGGAGGGTAGGACAAAAGATGTCATGCAATTTCTTTTCCATAAGCACGTATGACTATTTACGGAATACATGCCTACATTATATTTATGAACTGGAGCTAGTTCTGTGTCGCCCTAGGTTATGACTGTTATATGATGAATATTATCCAACGTAATCACCGATCCAATGCCTACGAGTTTTTCACATATTGTTCTTGCTAAGTTACTATTGCTATTGCTACTATTACAACTACTACAAAACTGTTACTGCTGTTACCGTTACCACTGCTACCGTTACAACTACTATCAAACTATCATATTACTGTGCTACTTATCACTTTGCTGCAGATATTTAATCTTGAGGTGTGGCTGAATTGACAACTCAACTGCTAATACTTACAAATATTCTCAGGCTCCCCTTGTGTCGAATCTATAAATTTGGGTTGAATACTCTACCCTCGAAAACTGTTGCGATCCCCTATACTTGTGGGTTATCAAATCGCTCCGCCAGAGAGCAAAAGTGCTTCTGCCCAGGTTCCGCTTCGATAAGGTGGTGCTTCATCTTGTCCTTCTAATTTTTTTAGGTCAAATGGCACCTTATAGCAGAAGATGGGCTTCGGAGGCCTGCCAGGGGCCCCACAAGTCCAGGGGCGCGCCCCCAGGCTAGTGGCTGCCTGGCGGGCCCCTGCTGATGATTCTTTCGCCAATAATTTTTATATATTCCAAAATAATTCTTCGTCAATTTTTAGGTCATTTGGAGTTGTGCAGAAAAGGTGTCTTCGATATAGTCCTTTCCGGTCCAGAATTCCAGCTGCCGGCAATCTCCCTCTTCATGTGAAACTTGTAAAATAAGAGAGAAAAGGCATAAGAATTGTATCATAAAGTGAAATAATAGTCCCAATTGCAATAAACATCAATAGGAAAACATGATGCAAAATGGACGTATCCTAAATCAAATCAAATAGGTTCAAACAAATATTTCTCAATGAACCCAAAATGCCCTTAAAAATGCTCATGATTTATGGGAAGTGATGAAAAGCTCCACCATAAATGTTCCACATTTTTTCAAGATATTTTTGGTCTTTGAATTAACTCACTACCTATTTGAATTGGAGTTATAAAATGCTATAAATAATTCTATAGCTCCAATAATTCTGAAATTTGTTGTGGGGTTTTGGATTAATCCATATTGCATCGACAATTAATCTCATAAGCAACTAAATTGATTTGGTCCAGTAACTAAATCAAAACAAATTGAAAAAATAGAAAACAGAAAGAAATACATAAAAATAAAAGAGAGAGGGAGAGTACCTAGCCCAGCTCCTGTAGCGGCCCAGCCCACCAGGGGCTGGTCGTCTTCAACCTCCTGCCAGTGGGAAGGAGGGCGTGCGCCCGACGCACGCACACGCTCTAGCCGCCACAGATCTGCCCCTGTCTGGCCTCCCCTGGCCAGCGCGACGCCAGGGATAGACTCACGGGAGTTGTCTTGATTGAGCTGACCCCCTCTCCACTTTCCCCCTCGCCTTGCTCGCTCTCTCCCCACCATGGTCAAAGCCTTCGAGCTTGCGCCACCATTGTAGTCGCAGCCATCGCCATCTGTTCGTACCTTCGCCGTGTCAAGAAGGATCGCACTATCACGCTTGTCATCCTCGCTGAGCCAAGCAACGCTGGACGCACCCGAACACCGTCACCGTCGTCATCTTCATCCTTGGGCATCCGAGCTCGTCGCTGTCAATTCACCATCTCTGATGCCTCCCCGAGCCCGTTGAGCTATGCTTCGACTTTGATGTGAGCTCCGCCATTGTTACCCCTTACTCCCGCACTCGTTTGCATTGCCTAGGCCGTTATTCCACCGGAGCTAAGACTTTGCTGCCACCGGCCATGTCGCCACCGCGGCAGAAGCAAGCCAAGCTTGCACCCGAGCTTTGCGTCGTGCTCAGCACACTCCCAAGAGACTAAATCACCCACCGGTTCATCCGGAGATGCACCGCAATGCACATCCTGTGAGCATCTGAACTCCAGTCATTGCGAACCTCAATGCCGACAACAATTTTGGTTACTCCAGCTTGCATCATTCGACGCACGCGAACACGAGCTACACGTAGAGCCTCTCTGCTGCTTGTTTGGTTAACAGAGGGCGAAACCCGAGCCATTCCGCTGGCCAAATCCGGTTAGTTTGACCACTGTAAGACCTCCCTGGGTCAATGACATGTGGGACCAGGGGCTTGGTTAATTTTGAGTTAGTGTCAAAATTAGTGCTAATTAACACTATTAATTAGCTGAGTCACTGACCAGTGGGTCCCACTGATCAGGTTTAACTCTAGCTGACTCAGTTGACCTGCTGACGTAGTGATGACGCAGTGCTGATGCGATAAACCTTTTTTTGGATTATTTATATTTCAGAAATGATTTGGAAATTCCAGAAGTTAGTTTGAACTCCAAAAATTCATATAAATTATCCATAGCTCGAATGAAATAAGCTATATATGAAAAATGATCATAAAAATCCAATTACCCATCTGTACCATTTTCATGCATGTTTGAGCAACTTAAAGTTGCTGGATAGGACAATTCAAATGAATCGCATTTGAAATGCCTTATATGGAGCTTGAATTTGAACCTTCAGTTCAAACCAACTTCATTTAAATTGTTCTAGTCGCATTAGTCCAAACACCAGCATATTGCCATGTCATGAGATGCATCATATTTTTGCATTTGCTGTGTTTTGATTGCCTTCTTCGGTGTTGTTCTGCGCGATAGGAACTGTTCCTGAGGGTACATTAGAGTATCCACCAAAAGAGTAGTATTCCATTATCGATCTGCCAAGCATGCAAACCCCCTTGATCATTTCGATACAATCCCATTCTCTCGCTCTTACTCTCTGTTATTTCATCAGGACAACAACATAGTTGAACCCATTCCTTTGCATGACCTGTCATTGTCATAGTAAATAGCTAAACCTTCCTAGCATGATTAGGAGTTGCCTGATTCATGTTATGACTTCAACCATGCTATGCTTAGAGTTGTGTCAGGTCTGATCCATCTGGGCGATGAATTGGAATGGTTGTGTTCATGTCCTACTAATAAGAGTTAAGTGTGTGAACCCGATTTGGCAAAGGTAGCGATGAGAGTCCATGTAGGAGTACATGGTGGGTTGTCTCACTGAAACTGTCCTTAAGAACCGAGTTATGTGTATGTTATCCAAGACGAGATACTACCACACATTGGGACTCTGTAACCCTGACCCTCTCAGCTTATTAATCATCTTGATCTTTGTCCAGGAGTTGCAACTAGTTTTCGGTGTTTGTAGGATGTGCTATTGGTCTACCAAGTGGCATCCGATGGGGTGGGCTTGGGACGACTAGGCATCATGGACCGGTGTAACAATCATAGTACCATCTGGCGAGGTGGGCTTTGGAACCCTGCACACATCATTTGGGGCCGTATGTAAACTTCAGTCGGACTTCCCTTGCATGTTCAGCCTCAGATAGGCGATAAACCTGGACTAGATTCTTCTGTGGTTAACGGTTGTAGCCGACACCCTCGCCAGGCTTCCGCTTGAAGGTTGTCGAGTACATGACGTGTATATGGTGGTAAGTGTTCGGAAACGTAGTAGAAAATAAAAAAAAAATCATGCCTATGCACACCCAAGATAAATATGAAGATGCATAACGGGTTGGGATAACGATCGTTACTGTCACCGAGTTGTAGCGGAAGAAGAACGTGTCGGTGTAGATTGTACTTGGAGTCCCTCGAACCATCGATGAACGATCCCGCGAACCGCCCATGAACAATCCCTCGAACCGAAGACCGAAAGCACAACCTCTCTACTTGGTTGCAAGCATGCAACCTTCACGATCCGGCAGCGCTTCGCCATCCAGAGCTAATCGTCGCTGGAGAATTAGAGGGAAGAGATTAGAACCACATTGGGCTTCTAATTATGAGGATTAGATGAACTAGACCAAGCTCGAATTAGTCAACTAGGACCAACTAGAACTAGGGCTAGATGAACTAGAGGAGGGTCCGAAACCCTTCCGGTGACCCCGAAGCGCTTCTGGATCCTCTCAGAACTATTCTGAATATTAATGAAACAATTCCACAAATATATTCTCATCACTCCTGTCGTACTAATACTCAATAGATCGTGATTGCCTTAAGCTTGTGACCCCGTAGGTTCGGTAACTCATAGACCTGAATGAAAGTGTTCGTTCAATGACCGACAACAGGACCGTGGACGTCCATATCGATCCCTATGAGAACACGAATGATATTCAAGTGAACCTTTGGTTATCATGTGATGTTCCCTTTGCTTCGCGATACTTCACAAAACCGGGATGCATCGATATCCTCCTGAGTCATCACATGCTCACTATACCGTTATCCTCTGTAACATCCCCATGTTACATCACTTTGGCTAAGCTACTTAACCTGCCATGTCACCATGATCATTATAATAAATTTGCATTAGAAAATATTCAACTTCAAATTCCAATTCCAAATGCAAGTCAAATATTCATTTCTTCAAATGGCAAAATTAAAATGTCCATAATGTTGCAAATATTCCCAAGGCATTTATAAAACTGAAACCAACTTCATATAAATTCCCAAAATGCCCCTGGACATTTTAACAGTAGTCCAGCAGCACTTAATCTGTCCTTTTCAATTTCTAAAAAATATCTAACCTATTCATTTGGCCTCCAAATTTTTGTGGCAGTGTCTAAAAAATCCCCAGGGATTTATTGGGACACCTCCCATATTTTTCCTAAGTGAACTAGTTGCTCTAATAATTCCTTTTATCTCTCTGGTATTAAATAAAGCTAAAACAGAAAACACAGAAAGGAAAAAGGGCAGAAGCCCACTTACCTGGCACCGGGCTGAAGCCACAGTGCGGCCCAGGCAGCCCAGCAGGCCTCCCCCCACCTGCTTCGCCTCGCTGTCGTCGTCTCCATGGACGACGGCGCTCCGTCAGTCGCAGCGCGCCACCGCGACGGGGAGCAGGAACGCGAGGGGATAAGGCCACGCCGTGCCTTCTCCCCTGGACGCCTCACCACCCCTCCCTCTCACTCTCGCTCGCGCATCCTCTTCCCCCTCTAGATCCCCTCCTCCCGAACGCAGCCACCACCATGCGCCGCTCTAAGCCGCGGCCACCGGCGCCCCCGCGCCCCGGGATCTTGTCTGGGAGGTGCGCCAGCCATTGCCTCTTCTTCCTCGACTGTCGGTTGAAGCCGGGACGATCTACAGAGAAGGAATCAAGCTCTACTTCGTCCCCGGCCGTTGTTTCTTCTACGACGAACTCCGGCGACTCCCCGACGCCCTCTGCTGCTACTAAACCTCCAAAGGCCTTTCATGTGCCGCTAGGTGAGCCTCGACGCGAACCCCGTCGTTTTCTCTCCGTTCTGCCGTGCTTAGCGTCGCTCGCCGACGGTGCCTGAACCCCTTGCCGCTCGAGCTCGTCGCCGGCGACCATATGGTCCCGCGTCCGAGTCCGTTGCACTCGCACGCGCGCAAAGGTGCCCCTGGCCCATTCATTCAACTCGAGCGCGCTCGCGTCGTCGTTCTTCCCTAGCTCCCGACTCCGGCCGTCCGCCACGGCTGCTGTCGCCGTCGTTTCCGGCCACCTCTGGCCTGGAGACCGCCACGGCTGGATACGCGAAGCACCGCCCGTTCAGATGCACCCACTTGCGCACGATTTGAGCCACCGTGGGCGAATTCCGAACAACTCCGGCGAGAGCGCCGCCGCGGGAGAGGTTCGCCGGAGCTTTCTCCGGCACCCCGCCGACGTGGCCCTGCCGATGGGCCACCCTGAGACGCTGACAAGGGGGCCCCACTGGTCATTAGACCAGGTCAAACCTGCTGACTGGGCAGTGCCCAGTCACAGACAGGTGGGACCCGGTTGGCCCTGTTGACCGGTCAGCTGGTCAGCGTTTGACCTGCTGACTCAGCTGCTGGGTCCCGCTGGTCAGCCCCTCTGGTCCACTCTGGGTGCACTGCACCGGGTGCACCCAGCGTTTCCTGTTGCTGTACAAATTCGAATTTTAAATAGATCCAAAAATTTCAGAAATTTGTTTAAATCCTTATAAATTCATAACTTTTAAACCGTAGCTCAGATTGAAAAAGTTTATACATGAAAGTTGCTCAGAACGACGAGCCGAGTCTGATCGTGCCGTCTGTTTCTCCATCGGAACCTCCTACGTAGAAGAACTCGTAACTCCGGACCCAAATCCGGCAGATGAATAGTGCACACACGTCGGATATTAAATCCCAGAATAATTCTAAAAATAACTAAAATGACTTAGATGCATAATTAGGCAACCATGCACTGCATCATAGCATCACACGCACCGTATTGCATCTGTTTGCATTATGTTTACCTGTTTCTTCCCCCTCTTCTCTCTCGATAGACCCCGACGTTGACGTAGCTCCCGAGGCAGACGCCGCACAGGAGTACGACTACGTCCCCGACGATACTACTGAAGACCTTGCCCTTGCCCCAGAGCAAACAGGCAAGCACCCCCATTTTGAGCATTCCGATATCGCCTACTCTCTCCCCTCTTATGCTTGCACTAGATGTTACTGCTGCTATTACTATCCTACTCTGTTGCATAGCCTGTTTACTTGTAACCTACTTTTGATACATGCCTGTTATCCTAAACTGTTTAGCATAGGATGGGTAGAGTCACAACAGAGACCCCCATTTGATCCCGACTGCCCTGCTGGATATCAGAAGACCCGATCACCGGGAATGAAGACCAGACCCTGACACGACACATCACTTCCCCCTTAGTTGCCGACGCTACTGGGTTATCGTCGAGTGCCGAGGGTGATACCTCGTCAGCACTTCTGATGTTAACCTTGTAGGTTAGTTACTCGGTCGTGGTAAGCGAGGGTGATTCCTTCTACACCACCCCCGATCACGACGTCGTCGCGCAACTCCTCAAGGTGGACCTCGAGGGTGATTCCTCCTTCGTTCACCTTGATGATAACATCGAGCGGGAATTCCATCGAGGGTGATTCCTCAGGGTTCCCTTCGGTGTCAGACACACAGTTACCTTGGATATTATGACTTGCACTAAACTATGATACTAAAGACGGGTCGGCCCTGAGGGGTACTCGCGCGAGCTTATTGGGAAGTGATGTGGAGTCGGGTTGACCTGGATGGTGCCCGCGAGATAACTACGAGGCGTGGCCGGGCATTCTTAGCCCTTGCCGCAAGTCCTCGAGACGGGGCGACGGGGTCACATCGATCGTGAGTCTCTGCTCGTTTCCGCGCGCTCCTAATCCACTACGGTTTGGATATTTGATCCGAGGGGCCTCTGGCCCGATAGCACTAACCATCACGTGGGCATAGTATGGGCGTTCTGCGTCGTACACATCAGCCGAAGCTTGTTTGACGTTAGTAAGGAGCGGCGCACGCCGAGTTGGACTGGTAACGCAACCGCGCTTGTATAAGGGGTTGCTAGGTCTGCTCTCGGTGGCCCCGTAACGTGCAGGAGTTCCCGGGGCGATGGCCCAAGACCCCTGGGGGCATAGGTTTAGTCCGGCGTGCTGACCTCTCTTATAAGCCTAGGTCGGGTTGCGGCGTGTTGCTTAGCCGAGGCCGGGCATGACCCAGAAAAGTGTGTCCGGCCAGAGTTAAGTGAGCGTGGTGGGTAAGTTGGTGCACCCCTGCAGGGAAGAAACTTCTATCGATAGCCTGTCCTACGGTAACGGACACTCGGAGTTGTATCCCGATCAGTACCACTAGAACATGTGATGAGAACTGGATAGTACGGCACTGGGATTGCTTTCTCGCAGGGAGTCGAGAAAGGATCTCAGGTCGAGGTTGATGATATTACTACTACTACTTTACATTATGTTCATCTGCTCTCTCCTGATGCTGCAAGACTGTCGAAGATTGTTGAAGATGCTAGTCTTCGATAGGACTAGGCTTTCCCCCTCTACTCTGGCATTTCTGCAGCCCAGTCCACATATACAGCCATTCCTTTGACAATGATGCATATGTAGTGTAGATCCTTGCTTGCTGAGTACTTCGGATGAGTACTCACGTTTGCTTTATTTTCTTTTTCCCCCATTTTCCATTTGATGCCACCAGACGACGGAGCCCCTGAGCCAGAAGCCCCAGCCGACGACCAGTACTACTATCCGCCTGGCGAGTACTACTACTACGAGGAGCCGTTCGACGACCAGGAGTAGGATCGGAGGGTCCAGGGCAGGAGGCCTACGCCTTTCGATCGTAGTTTTTATTTTTACCCCGCCTCTGTGAAGGCTTATCTCTCTCTCTGTAATATATCTGTACTCAGATATCTAATGCTTCCGCTGACGCTTGTATGCCATCGAGCTTGTATTCGAGCCCTCGAGGCCCTGGCTTGTAATATTAAGCTTGTATGACTTTATTTTATGTTTTAGAGTTGTGTTGTGATATCTTCAAGTGAGTCCTTAGGCTTGATCGTGCGCATTTGCGTGTATGATTAGTGCACGATTAAGCCGGGGTCGTCACATCCTCGTTACCGGTTTTGTTCTTCTTTCTCGTTGTCGTGCTTCGGCATCCCCGCGACGTAGCCACCTGTGTCTGACCAAATTATGATGGATGCCGTCACACCAAGAGGGCCCTAAGAATATCTCTCCATCTCGGAGGAGCAAATCCCAGTCTCGAGCTATCCAGTCCCTTGTCAAACTTTCCGATGAGTGACCACGATACTCTCATGGTCTAAGGAGCAAAATCACACATTAACACTCCGTGTTATTACAATTGATTACAGACGATATTAACTCAATTCATAACAGACAAGTTTGGGTCGATTCAATATGATCATTCTTCCAACGTCATAATTAATCTCAATGGCCCGAACCTGGGTAATTTATCGTGTCCATTTCGCATAGTTCAGTAGTGTAGGTCCTCACCTTTGTGCCCCATCCCCAAACAAGCAAAAGGAAGTCATCCGTCCACGGTGTCATGAGCGTGTTTGGCATGCGCCACCCATCAGTTTGGTTGGCTAGAAAAGGAGATTGGGCAAGAAGCTTGAAGGGCATTAATGGATGAGAGAGGAAAGCAAAGAGGTAGCTGGGAGGTGGAAGAACCATCTCCTTTTATAGGGTGTCCTAAATCCAACCGTTTTGCACGCTTTTACACAAAGTCGATACAACCAGTCCATGGACCGGTACAACCTGTTTTTGCGGGTTCCCCAACTGCAGAGTACCTAGCGGTACAACCACTGGCTCCACCAGTTGTACCGCTGAGTCAGACTCAGCAGGAACAACCAGGCAGGTACCGCCTAGTACCGCATCGAGTACAACACGGTGTCACCCGCGAGCGGTACAAGAGTCGGTGCTAGGACCGGTATAACCGCCAGACCAGCACCTCGGTGGTGGCTAAGTCTGGAGCGGTAGAACCGCTCCAAGACCACCGGTTATACCGTGTGCAAGTGCCATCCGGGATAACTGGTCCACCATCGTCAGCTACCGCACCACCAACCGAACGGAACCACCCGATTCTGGTAGTTGAGGCAGTTGTTGGCCCGGTACAACCGCCATGCGTAGCACTCAGGTGGTTGGTAAGTCCCGGGCGATACAACCCCCAGTGGAACAGCGGTACCACTGCTTCACCACTGCCTGGAGTACTACTACCAGAGGGAATCACCCCTCTGGCGGTGGTTGCACCAAAAGTACCGGCCAGGCCGGTACAACCGCGAGTGAGTAAAAAGCTGCACTTTGTTAGAAATGAGAGCCCCCTCTCTCAAACAGAAGGAAGTATGTGGGTGCAATATGAGTGTGTACGTGCTTTGATTCACCTAGTACCTTCCGATGCGGACTTCCTCTTAATAGTATGGATTTCCTACGACCAAAGAAATAAAAGCGTTCGAAAATCCATCTTCGATCTTTTCCGTCCGGAGGGGTTGCCTAACCGTCTTGTGCCACATGAAGTAAACCTGTGTAGCTTAGACACACCGTTAGGCCGGAAATTGCATTGTCATCAACACCAAAACACTTAAGGCGGGAAATGCCCTTACACATAGTCATACAACATGGGTTAAGCGTTGATCCGGTTCGAGAATCTGTATCACGGTTTAGAAGAAATGACGAGCTACCAACAAGGCGACAAGTATCCGCCTTGAACTCGAAAACGTATAACATGAGACAAAAGAAATGTTGCATATCCCACATTGTCAAGATTCGTTAGTACGAGTTTGCGTGCACCAGGGAGCTGGTGATAGAGGCAAAGGTGTCCCGTCTTTCGATGAGATGGTGGCTATCATTTTTGATGGAGTAGACTCCGACGATCCGACTACGAACGTACGAGGACGTCGCGCCTTAGAAATCGCTAAACCAACTCTGAGAGGTTATTGACCACGTCGGAGCACAATCAACCTGACCACGAGGGTCTGTTTCCTGCACGCAAACGAAGAATAAGCAAGAAACTGAAATTGCAATCTGGATATTGCGAATATAAGATGAAAGCTTTATAAATGGAGGTGGGGTTCTGTGACGTCTTTGTCTGGTCATAGAACACAAACAAAGTACGCGAAGTTGCAGCTATGGTGAACTTTTAATCTAAAAAAAATCCAAAGTCTAAACGGTGCCTTAAGGGTTGTATTTGTAGGGGAAAAGGAAGGAGATTTCGTTCCCCCTTGGCAAGGTGGGACCAAAACACTTCCTGAGTCATTTCCCCTAAAATACGGACTCTAAAAACTGCCTATTAAGAGGTATTTCGAAATTACATGGGGCTATCCCAAAAATAAGGTGGCGCAGCACCTATATTAAGCTATGGACGAAATTTATGAAATGGCATCTTGTATATTTCGTCCATGTACTTGTATGTCATCACGGTGGCTCCAAAGTGCTGAAAACTCCACCAGAAACTCTGTTCTTGCTCCCCCTGCGCGTGCCATCTTCTCCATGCTTGATCATGCTCCAATGTTCATCGTTCTTGTCCATGCTTGACCCTTCATTTTTAAGCAAAACAAATGTATCCAATTCAGGCATCATCATATTCTCATGAACATTAGAATTATTACCAAGAAACAAAAGTGCTTGGTAATTTAATTGGCGTGCGCGAGCTCTAGTAATTGGTTCAGTATATGTAGCAGTAGGGGCTGTGGGTGTTACTTTTTAGTGATGTCCTCATCAGTTGGCACGTTCTACCAGGAACCACTACTAGCAATCGATTTGGGACATGTCCCTGATCTTGGCAGACATCCGCGGTAGTATAGTCAGACCAAAGTGACAATCTTGCTCGTGATTGCCACCGCCGATGCACATGGAGCTGCACCGACGGACAACACAAACAACCAACCCTGTCACCCATGAAGAACAACGGGGACGACAACTTCTAGGCTCCTTTACAATGCCGCAGTAATCATCATCGAGACGGGATTAAAGCCGGAGGAATTTTATTCGAGATGACACCACCATCACCTAGAGCGACATCGTCGCGAGACAAAAACCTACTGCACAAAAGACGAAAAACAGTAATCCCCTCTCCTCGGCCCCACAACGCTAGAATTTGTCGTGGCTAGGGTTTCTTTCTGGAGATCTAACTATTAACAAACAAAACTTATCTTTTGACAATGTTAACAACACTCCCGCGGCGGTTTAGCCGCTCTTAGTTTAACACAAATTCATTAATTACAACACATTCATGTAATATGTTGCCATAGAATCCACGTACCACATAACAACTTGAAAGAAAATCTGATACCATGGCACATAAATTCACCGGGATCAAATTCTAAGCCCCTTCGTTTATTACAAAGACCTCCTGTAGTGGGGGTATCATAGTTAGTATTATGCGTGCCAATAATACAATTTTGTTGAGATGACATATTAGTTTTTTGTTTTACTTCATGATAGCAAGGTTAAGAATTAAGATTGTCGGCATTAATTTTGAACTCCATAAAGAACTGTACAAGTCATACTATTAGTAGTAAGAGTTGACATTAATTTCCAAAACCCATGGAAGTTCCACAAGGCATATAACTTTAACCTTCTGCTCTAAAAAAAATAATAAAAGAAGCAAGAAAAGAAAAAGAAGAAGAAGAAGAGAAGAAGAAGAAGAGAAGAAGAGAAGAAGAAGAAGAAGAAGAAGAAGAGAAGAAGAGGAAGAAAAGAAGAGGAAAGAAGAAAAGAAGAAGAAGAGAAGAAGAAGAAGAAAAGAAGAAGAAGAAGAAGAAGAAGAAGAAGAAGAAGAAGAAGAAGAAGAAGAAGAAGAAGAAGAAGAAGAAGAAGAAGAAGAAGAAGAAGAAGAAGAAGAAGAAGAAGAAGAAGAAGAAGAAGAAGAAGAAGAAGAAGAAGAAGAAGAAGAAGAAGAAGAAGAAGAAGAAGAAGAAGAAGAAGAAGAAAGAAGAAAAGAAGAAGAAGAAGAAAAAGAAGAAGAAGAAAGAAGAAGAAGAAGAAGAAGAAGAAGAAGAAGAAGAAGAAGAAAAGAAGAAGAAGAAGAAGAAGAGAAGAAGAAGAAGAGAGAAGTAAGAAGAAGAAGAAGAAGAAGAAGAAGAAGAAGGAAGAAGAAGAAGAAGAAGAAGAAGAAGAAGAAGAAGAAGAAGAAGAAGAAAAAAGAAGAGGAAGAAGAAGAAGAAGAAGAAGAAGAAGAAGAATAAGAAAAGAAGAAGAAGAGAAGAAGAAGAAGAAGAAGAAGAAGAAGAAAAGAATGAATAAGAATAATAGAAGAAGGAAAAAATAATAATAATGAAAATAATAAAATAATAATAAAAAAATAATAATAAATAATAATAATAAAAAAATAATAAAAAATAATAAAAAAATAATAATAATAAGGAATAAGAATAAGTAAGTGAATGAATCATAAATTAATTAAGAATAAGTATAATAATAGCTCCTTCGCTTCTAATTTACAAACCAACATGGAGTTACAACTGGCATGTTAGCGTCGGCCGGCGTCTTCTGAATATGATGATCTATCCGGACGGCCGGTTAACGAATTGTCTATCTACTATTAAGGGCAGTCTTGAATAAAGTTCAACTAATCAACACACATTTTATAACAGAGTGATACTCTATATCCTTACAAAAACACATCGAGAACATTACAGGATTAATCAGTTGGTAATTGTTTCTGAGGATTCGGCTGTCCAACCTTCCAAGTCATACACAACATGCAGTGGACAGATTAATGTGTGAACCGGTGTGGAAACTGAGAGCTGATTCCAGTTCGCGGCCTTGAGAATCTTTCTAATCGATTAATCATGCATATCACAAGGTCAGATAGAATGGAATGATATAACTATATATAACTTAACCTAATTAACAATGGCCTGATCCATCAGTGGTGCGCGATTAATTCCAAACGCCAAAGTCAATGACCCCAGAGAGCATAATAATTAGCTAGCTAACTTTTGTGGGAGTTCTCTGTGGCCAATAATTAACTTCCTCCCATCCAATTAGCTTTCACCTCGTCCTCTATTTAAGCGCACTGGCTTTGAGCAACACCATCATCGTCACCTCACCGTTAGCTCGAACCACAAGTTTTTGTCCTTCTCTCGTGCTCGATCGATCACGGGCAACGTACATTGCCATGGACATGGCTAAGCCCTCGCTGGTTTTCGGCACCGTCCTCGCGGCGTGCCTTGCGCTCGCCGCGGCCGACTGGTCTCCGGCGCACGCCACGTTCTACGGCGGGAACGACGCCTCCGGCACAATGGGTAAGCCACCTAGCTAGCATTTCCCAGTCAGGTTAGCTAACTTACGCTCATGTCATGCGTGGCTGCCAATGCGTGAGTGGGTGTGCGCTCGCCCAACTGACAGCCCTCTTCTCTAATCGATTAATCATCAAGTGGCGCTTGCGGGTACAGCAACCTGTATGACCAGGGGTACGGCGTCGACAACACGGCACTCAGCACGGCGCTGTTCAACGACGGCGCGTCGTGCGGACAGTGCTACCTCATCATCTGCGACACCAGCAAGACGCGGTGGTGCAAGCCCGGCACCGCCGTCACCGTCTCGGCCACCAACCTCTGCCCGCCCAACTGGGCCCTCCCCAGCGACAACGGCGGCTGGTGCAACACGCCGCGGCAGCACTTTGACATGTCGCAGCCAGCCTGGGAGAAGATCGCCATCTACCACGCCGGCATTGTGCCCGTGCTCTACCAGCGTGTCAAGTGCTGGCGCCAGGGCGGGGTCAGGTTCACCATCGCTGGCTTCAACTACTTCGAGCTCGTGCTCATCACCAACGTCGCCGGCAGCGGCTCGGTGGCCATGGCGTCCATCACTGGCTCCAACACGGGGTGGATCCAGATGTCCAGGAACTGGGGTGCCAACTGGCAATGCCTCTCCGGGCTTGCCGGCCAGGCGCTGAGCTTCGCCGTCACGACCACCGGCGGGCAGTATCTGCTCTTTGAAAACGTCGTGCCGGCTTGGTGGAAGTTCGGCCAGACGTTCACCACCGACAAGCAGTTCGACTATTGAAACATCACCATACTACGTCCACCACACACGGTGCACTTCTTCGTGGCCGGATTAATGGGTGCTTCGTGCGTGCTCGCCATTTTGACGAAGCTGCATGGATACCTGACTTCGTGGCCAGGATGGATATCTCCTAGCTAGGCGATGCTCCGACTGCAGGAGGTGCGCACGACGATGCGTAACTTCACTTCCTCGTCGGTGTTTCTTCTTGTTGCTTAATTTAGTTATTTTCTACTGTAATTCACTCCGGCCGTCTATGTATGTATAAACCTTTTCTAGGGTTGATGAAAATTTATCATTTTACAATGCTCCAAGCAAAAGAAGGAGAATATCACACAATGCATGCATGTTGTAGACTTTTCTCAAAATTCAAACATTCTTTGAATATTTTAGAAAAGTTGTACGTATGACTATAGGCCCTTGGTCTTTAACAGACTAAACAATCTTTCAGATATGTATGAATATTTCAATTTGTTACTAGTTTTTAAAATTCATTAGTGGTTAATTACAAAGTGACTATATTGCTGAAATTTTGTCTATTTTGGGCCAACCCAATAGCAGTTTCAGAAATTGCTAATAAATCCTAGAGGCCCACGCAGCCCATTCGTGCAAGGCAAGAGGTGGAACCAAAGTTTAGTCCCACCTTACTAGTTTGGTAGGAGTTGGACCTCTTTAGAAGGGAGGTTGTTTCCCCACATGTATGAGCATGATAACAAGAGGGACATTCACGCGCGCGCTCCTCCTCCGCCGCCCGTCGCGCCGCGCCGCGGGTTGCAGGAATGAGCCGAGCCGATGTTTAAATTTTTGCCACGCACGACGGGTATACAAATGGTCACGCGGGAGCTGAAACGTTTTTATGTAGTGGAGATTGAATCCGAACGGTGCACCTCTTCGGCTGCAGACTGTTCGCTTCATCTCCCTCTTTTGCTTCACTTCCCGTCGCTGCCCTCTCGCCTACTTCTCCTATGCCTATAAAGTAGAAGTCGCTCCTCTCCAAAGATACGCACCAGAAGATCATCTCCCTCTCGCCATCGAGTTCCAATCTCTGAGTTGCTGCTACGATCTTCCCCATCCCGGCTTGCGGCGTGCACCGCAGGTCGGGACAGTAGACCTCCGATACCCCACCTCTTTGAGTCCTGTACGGGAGAAGGGTGATAAGGTTTTTGGGGAGCGCTCTGCGCGACCACTGGCCGGTTCATCACGGACGCTCCGGACACCGACGACCACTTCCCCAACGATGACTTCTTCCCTGATGTCGACAACCTCTTCGACGACATGGCTGGCGAGGATGCCGACCCCAAGACCAGTGCTTCTGATGTTGTACCTTACGTGTTCATGCTCTTTCTGTTAGAGATCCTGCCACAGTTTCTTGCTCTACTGTCTGCTCTAGATATGTTTGGTTCCAGTTCATATATGCAGATGCCATTTACCTTCTCTCTGTCAGTTTGCATGACTTGTTTTCTCTCTTCTATATTAGTCATGTTTTATCTAGTATTTCTGTTAATAAAATCATATGGTAAATTGCTCATATTTCCAACAATCCAAAAACCTTATTATAGGCAATTTACCCCGAGTGGTTTTGCTGCTTCCATAAGACCTCCTATGTTTGAGGGTATCCACTATAAGAGGTGGCGCGTGAGAGCAGTCTTATGGTTTCAAACCATGAGTTGCTATGACGCCACTCTTAGCAAACCTGAAGGAGATTATGATGCTCAACAGGAACAAGCTTTTCAGAAAATGGATACCCTGTTTAAGGCTGCTCTCTTGAGTGTTCTTGGTGAGAACATAGTTGATGCTTATGCGTCAATTGACAATGGAAAAGATATGTGGGACACACTCGAGGCCAAGTTTGGGGTCTCAGATGTTGACATTGAGTTGTACATCATGGAGCAATTCTATGACTACAGGATGAATGATGAGCGCTCCGTGGTTGAGCAAGCTCACGAGATACAGTCATTTGCTAGAGAACTTGAGCACTTCAATTGTATGTTACCGGACAAGTATGTTGCTGGAGGCATCATCACTAAACTTCCCCCCTCGTGGAGGAACTTTGCTACCTTACTGAAGCATAAGAGGCAGGAGTTTTCCGTTCCGGATCTCATTGGTACTCTTGATGTGGAAGAAAAGGCGAGAGCAAAAGACACACATGCTCGAGGTATTGAGGGATGATCTAGTGCCAATCTGGTACAGAAGAAAAACTTCAGCCCCACAAATTCAAGAACAAGGGCAAGTTTGATGGTAAAGCAAAGTTTGATGGGAAGAACAAGGCTGTACAGCACACCAACTTCAAGAAGAAGAATGACAAGAAGAAAGGTGTTTGTCATGTGTGCGGAGATCCTGACCATTGGGCTCCTAGTTGCCCTAATCGTTATGACAAGCGTCATCTTGGGAAAGGCGACAAGACCGCTAATGTTGTCATTGGTGACACTGACATGAAGGATGCTGGGTATGGTATATTTCACACTATTCTTTCAGTATGTCATTCTCCTGATTGGTTGATCGACACGGGTGCTAATGTGCATGTATGCGGTGATATTTTCATGTTTTCGTCTTATCAGACCGCAAGGACTTCAACCATGCTGATGGGCAACGGTTCAAGTGCTTCTGTTCGTGGTGTTGGCATGGTCGATCTGAAGTTTACTTCGGGGAAGATCGTGCGGCTGAAGAACATGCATTATGTCCCCTTCGTCAATAAAAATCTTGTTAGCGGATCACTTCTGTGTAGAGATGGCTACAAGCTTGTCTTTGAGTCGAATAAATTTGTAATATCCAAGTATGGAACTTTTGTTGGTAAAGGCTATGAGTCAGGAGGCCTGTTTTGTTTATCCTTATCAGATGTTTGCAATAAAGTTGTTAATCATGTTTGCAACAATAGTGAATCAAATGTGTGGCATTCATGTCTTTGTCATGTTTACTTCGGTTGCATGTCGCGACTAGCCAAATTGAACTTAATCCCTAGTTTCACCACTGTCAAGGGATCTAAGTGTAAAGTTTGTGTGCAAGCTAAGCAACCTCGTAAGTCTCACACGACTGCGAGAACAAGAAATCTTGCACCACTAGAGCTCATACTGTGACGCCCCCGACTCAATCATGCTCTAATCATACACGCAAACATGCACGATCAAGCACAGGGACTCACGGGAAGATATCACAACACAACTCTAACACAAATAAACGGAGATCCATAATATTACAGACCAGGATTACGAGGATCCGAATACATAAGTCAGTCATACAAATATTATCTGAGTACAGACATAGTTAGACAAGTTTTGCCTTAAGAAGACTAGCACAAACAACGACTCTAGATCAAAAGGCGTAGGCCTCCTGCCTGGGAGCCTCCGATCCTACTCCTGGTCGGCTGGCTCGATCCAGTAGTAAGTACCGTCTGGACCCTCCTGGTAGTAAGCTCCTGAGGTGGCATCTGGCTCCGGGGCTCCATCGACTGATGTATCATCAAAATGGGGTATGGGGAAAAAGAAGTAACAAAGCAACCGTGAGTACTCATCCGAAGTACTCAGCAAGCAAGGATCTATACTACATATGCAACATTATCAAAGAGGAAAGGCTGTATATGTGGACTGGGCTGCAGAAATGCCAGAATAGAGAGAAGGCCTAGTCCTATCGAAGACTAGCATCTTCACGAAGCCATCATCTTGCAGCAATAGAAGAGAGTAGAATAGCATTTTATTAAGCAAACATGTTGAAGCAAGCCCAGAGATCCTTCCTCGACTCCCAGCGAGAAAGCGATCCCGAAGCTTCAATTAAGTAACAAGTATCCAGTTCAAGTAGTAGATCGGGATACACAAACTGAGCATCCTTTACCGTAGGACCGGCTATCGATCGATTATTTATCCCTGCAGGGGTGCACTACTGTTACCCAACACGCTCGATCACCTCTGGCCGGACACACTTGCTGGGTAATGCCCGGCCTCAGGAGATCAACATGAAGCAGCGCCCTACCTAGGCTCAGTAGAGAGGTCAGCACGCCGGACTAACCTATGCACCCAGAGGTCTTGGGCCATCGCCCTGGGCACCCTGCGCATTGCGTGGCTGGCCGGGGTGCAGGCGCGACACTGAACTCGTTAGTGAAGTATCCAGCCCATTCCCGGCGATCAGCCCGCACGGTGAATCATGATGTCTGACGAGCTTTCGGGAGAAACGTACATCGCAGAGGGCCCCATAACCATTATCCCGCGTGGTGGTAGTGCGTATAGGGCACGTCGACCCACTCAGATCACACACCCAAATCCAATAGGCTCATTTGGTATCACGTGGAGACAATCAGAGTTTCTGAAGCTTCGCCACAATATCACACTCGAGTGCCCTTCCGGCACACCCGACATCATAGATCCCCTGCGGGTACCCATCAGGGTCGACCCGCCTGTAACAAAGGTCAAAGTAACTGTGTGGTCATAACATCAAGGGGGAAACCCCGAGGAATCACCCTCGGTGAATTCCACCCGATGAAATCATCAGGGTGAACGTATGAGGCAGCACCCTCGAGGTTCACACTAAGGGGTTGCACGACAGAGTTGTATCGGAAGTGGGGAAGGAGGAATCACCCTCGATGACCATGACCGAACAGCTAGACTGCAGAGTATTCATCAGGAGTGCGTTACGAGGTATCACCCTCGGCACTCGATAGTAACTATGCAGAGTCATACAACTAAGGGGGGTGGTGTGATGTGTCGGTCTCTGGTCGACGATCACACTGATCGAGTCGTCGATGATCAAGCAGGGGCAACAAGGGTAAGGTGGTGGGGGTCACTGATGGTTCACTACCAACCTATACTAAACAGTTTATCATAGGCAGGTAAGGTAATAATGAACAGGTTACGAAAGCAGGCTATGCATTAGAATAGGAACAAACATTAACAGTAGCAAAATCTAATGCAAGCAGGAGAAATGGAATGGGCGATATCTGGATGCTCAAAGGGGGGGATTGCCTGGTTGCTCTGGCAAGAGAGAGGGATCGTCAACGGGCTGCTCGTCTGTAGCGTAGTCGTACCCGACTGCAACGTCGTCGGTCTCGGCGTCTATCGAGAGAGAAGGAGGGGGAGAGAAACAATAAATATCATGGTAATAATGCAAACAATATGTATGACATGCCTAAATGCTGTGCAGAGGTGTTATACTGCCTAACTAAATGATTTAGTTAATTTAGGAATTTATTTAGATTTATTTAATCAAAGTTAGGCACTATTCATTTATTGAAACCGGTCTAAAAGTTTCATGTTCATCTAGCTAGGGGCATCTGATAGGAATATGGAGGGCGTATTCAGATTCGTATCGAAATTCTGAGCAACTTTCATATATAAATTATTTTCATCGGAGTTACGAATTATTTTATATGATTTTCTAAAGTTTTAATCATTTTCTGAAATTTATTTAATTATTTTAAATCAACATTATCCAGAACAGTGTATTCTGACGTCTCAGCATGACGTCAGTAGTCAACAGAGCGTTGACCGGGTCAAACTGACATGTGGGTCCCACCTGTCAGTGTCTGTTTAGTCTAATTAAGGTTTAACTAATCTAATTACTGTTTAATTAGACTAACTAATTAATTAGATTAACTTAATTAGAGTAATTAACTTAATTAATTCACTAATTAATTAATTATTAATTTTATTAATTCATTTTCATTTTCTTTTTTTTATAAACCGTTCTGTGGGGCTGGGCTCCACATGTCATAGGGCCAAGGGGCACTGGCCTATTCGTCAGTGGCCCTGAGGCCAAACGGGCGCGCGGGCGCGGCGCCGGCCGAAGCAACGGCGAGGCCACGGCCACGGCGAGGCTCGCCGGCCGAAGCAGCAGCAGGCAGCAACAGTAGTGCAACGGCAGGCGCGGGGCGGGGCCGCAGTAGCGCTGGCGAAGGCGGGCGAGGCCGTAGCGGACGGTGCGAGCGACGGCGGCGCTTGGCAGCAGCTGCTGCAATGGGCAACGGCGGGCGGCGGCAGCGCAACACGAGCAGCAGCGAGGAGTAGCAGGAGCAGGGGAGGCCACGCGCGGGCGGTGAGGCACGGCCAGAGGGCGTGGGGGCGCAGCGGCGACGGGGTTCGAGGGCGCGCGGGAGCGCGGGATCCGCAGGCAGAGCGCGAGCGCGGTCGGCGCGGGCGGGTGATGAGGCGAGCGAGGCCGCGGTGAGCGCGGGCGCGCGGGTGCGCGTGCGGGGCGAGGGAGAGAGAGGCGGGGCGAGCTCACAGGCGGTGCAGGGTCAAGGCAGCGGGGCGCGGGGAGGATGTCGGGGACGGGGAGGCGGCGAGCGGCGACGTGCGCGGGTCGAGCCCCCGATCTCGATCCAGATCGGGGGGGAAGACAGCGAGGCAGAGTGGGGGGGGGGGGGTGTTGTGGGTGTCGGTCGGCTAGGGTTTCAGCCAGGGGAGGGTATAGGCCAGCGGGGGGGGAAGTGGGCCGGCTTGGCAGGCCACTGGCTGGGCTGAGGCCCAGTTGGCCTGGGAGGGGGTTTCTTTTGATTTTTATTTTTGTTTTGTTTTCCTTTTGTCTTTTTCTTTTCTGTTTTCTGTCTTTGCAAAAATTGTGTGGCCTCATATTTAGTTTTGTAAAATATGTGAACTAGTCACAAAACTCTAGTGTAACATCTACTAATGCCATAAAATGGTTTTGAGTTCATATCATTTCATTTGCAATTTTATAAAATTAAATGGGATTGAATATTGCTGTTTTGGCACTGTTAGAGTCACTCAATTAATTCATTAAATGTTGGTTACAATTTTAGCACTGTCTCTAGAATATTTGCTATTTATTGAACATTTTAGTTTCTAATTTGAACCACTTTTATTTTCCACTTTTAATTTAATTTGAATTTTTGAGTTAGGAGTTGAAATGCAATATGATGCAAATGATGATTATGCACTGTTAATCATGCTGACTTGACATTATCAAAAGTGATTACTGTGGCTAATGACATGGGGTGTCACAATTCTCCTCATCTATCAAGAATTATCGTCCCGAGAATTAAGAGGAAGACTGAAAGAAAGCGGGGTATTCTTCGCGAAGACGATCCTCGCGTTCCCAAGTGGCTTCATCTTCAGAATGATTCGACCACTGAACCTTGAGGAATTTGATTGACTTCTGACGAGTTCGACATTCAGCTTGATCAAGAATATGAATGGGATATTCTGGATAAGACAGATCTTCACGCAATTCAAGCATTTCGTGATCCACGGCTCGAATAGGATCCTTGAAGCAGCGACGGAGTTGGGATACATGAAAGACATCATGCACTTGAGAAAGATTTGGTGGCAATTGCAACTGATATGCCACTTCTCCTCGACGGGCAAGAATACGGAACGGGCCAATGTAGCGAGGAGCTAACTTGCCCTTGATTCCGAACCGATGAGTGCCTTTGAACGGGGTGACGCGAAGGTAAGCTTGCTCGCCAGGCTGATAGACCATTTCCTGGTGCTTTCGGTCATAGTTGCTCTTGAGACTGAGCAGCTTTCAGATGTTCACGGACGATGCAGACTTGTTCTTCAACTTGCTGAACAATGTCTGGTCCGACGAGTGAGAGTTCCCCAGTTTCTGACCAATTCAGAGGGGTTCGACACTTACGTCCGTATAGAACTTCAAATGGTGCCATCTTCAAACTAGCTTGGTAGCTATTGTTGTAAGAGAATTCGGTATACGGGAGAGATTCCTCCCACTTCTTACCGAAGTAGATGATGCAAGCTCGAAGCATATCTTCGAGCACTTGATTAACTCGTTCGACTTGACCCTGAGACTGAGGGTGAAAATCGGTGCTGAAAGACAGATGAGTTCCCATAGATTCTTGGAAACTATTCCAGAATCTGGAGGTGAAGAGGCTGCCACGATCAGAACTGATCTCCAAGGGAACACCGTGGAGTGACACAATTCGGGAAACATACAAGTCTGCTAACTGACTAGCAGTGATTGTCTCCTTAACTGGCAGAAAGTGAGCAACCTTTAAGACTCGGTCAATGACGACAAAAATAGCATCATGACCCTTCTGAGATCTGGGAAAACCAGTAATGAAATCCATTTGGACTTTGTCCCATTTCCATTCAGGAATTGCAAGGGGTTGCAGAGTTCCGGCAGGCCTTTGATGTTCTGCCTTAATGCGCCGACATACATCACACTCAGAAACATAACGAGCAATGTCTCGCTTCATATTAGGCCACCAGTATCTCTGACAAATGTCACGGTACATCTTTGTGCTACCAGGATGAATTGGCAGAGGAGTGTCATGAGCTTCTTTCATAACGTGTTCCCTCTCATCCTTGAACTTAGGTACGAAGAGACGGCGTTGGAAGAGTAGGATCCCACCATCATCAAGATGGAATTCCGAAGGCTTTCCTTTTTCGAGGTATCGCTTAATCCTCTCAACTTCAGAGTCATACCGTTGCATAGTCTTAATGATGTGCTCTAAATCTGGTTCAACAACCAGGGTATTGAGATAACCCTGTGGAACAATATGGAGGTTCAATTTGCGAAGCTCTTCATGGAGAAGAGGTTGCGTTTCCTGAACCATATGGTTGCTGCAATAAGCCTTGCGACTCAAAGCATCGACCATTACATTAGCCTTGCCAGGGGTATATGAGATATTCATATCATAATCGGCAATTGTTTCGACCCATCTTTGTTGACGAAGGTTCAGATCTGGTTGAGTATATAGATACTTCAAACTTTGATGATCTGTGTATATCTCGCAACGGTTACCGAGAAGGTAATGTGGCCATAGCTTCAGGGCATAAATAACCGCAGAAAGTTCAAGATCATGCACTGGATAATTTTCTTCATGAGAACGCAATTATCGTGAGGCATAAGCAATCACTTTGTGCTCTTGCATTAGGACACAGCCTAATCCTTGACGAGATGCATCACAGTATATCACGAAATCCTTTTGGGAATCCGGGGGTGCTAGTACTGGGGCAGATGTTAACTTATCTTTTAGTGTCTGAAAGCTTTCTTGACATTTTTCTGTCCACTCAAATTTAACACCTTTGTGGAGCAGATTCATCAATGGTTTTGCAATCTTGGAAAAGTTCTCAACGAATCGACGGCAATAACTAGCGATTCCGAGAAAACTTCTGACTTGCTTGACATTCTTCGGGGGAGTCCAATCAAGAATAGCCTGAACTCGCTCGGGGTTAACAGCAATGCCATTCTTGGAAATCACATGACCAAGGTAGGTCACTTCAGATAACCAGAACTCACACTTGGAGAATTTAGCATACAACTGATGTTCTCGTAGCTTCTCCAATACAAGCCGAAGATGTTCAGCATGTTCTTCTTCATTCTTGGAATATATAAGGATATCATCCAGATAAACCACGACGAAATTGTCGAGGTAATCCATGAAGATATAGTTCATCAACCGGGAGAAGGTTGCTAGAGCATTTGTTAAGCCAAATGACATAACGGTGTGCTCATAAGAGCCATATCGAGTAACAAAGGCAGTCTTCGGAATATCCTCTTCGCGAACACGGATCTGATGATAACCCAACCTCAAGTCGAGTTTCGAGAAGACAGTGGATCCAGCAAGCTGATCATAAAGATCATTGATCCGGGGCAGTGGGTATTTATTCTAGATTGTGGCTTGGTTAATGGGCCGGTAATCTTGAACCAATCGGTTAGTTCCATCCTTCTTCCTAACAAAGAGTGAAGGTGCTCCCCAAACAGAGGAACTGGGGCGGATGAAACCTTTCTTAAGTGACTTGTCGATTTCTTCCTTAAGCTCGAGAAGGTGGTGCGGGGGCATCTTATAAGGACGCTTCACAATAGGGGTAGTGCCAGGCTTCAAGTCGATGACGAACTCGACAGCCCTAACCAGGGGTATTCCTGGAAGTTCTTATGGAAAGACGTCCGGAAAATCTCGAACGACAGGAACGTTCTCGATTCCTTCCAGAGGTGAGGCGTTCAAAGCATTCAGAACATATATTTGAGCTTTAGCATCCCGAGTAATTCGGGCGGTGTAGTTCACTATCTCATCGGAGGGGTGAAGAAGTTGGATAGCTTTAGTGGCACAATTGATCGAAGCAATGTGAGCTTTCAACCAATCCATACCGAGTATGAGGTCTATGGTGGAAGACTTCAGGGTAATGGGCGAAACAAGGAATTCCAATCCCTTAATTTCGACGGGAATATTGTGTGCCATCATAGTGGTTTGACACTGGCCTCCCGGGGTGTGGATTACTACTGGCAGGTTCATCTTTTGAAATGCAATGTCATGCGATAATGCAAATGCTTCTGACATGAATGAATGCGATGCTCCTGAATCAAATAATACAGAAGCGGGTACTGAGTTAACGAAAATGGTACCCATCACAGTAGCAGGTTGATCCTGGACTTCTTCAATATCAATGTTGTAAGCGTGTCCATGACCATGTGCAGCAGACCCAGTATTATGGTTGCGGGCCTGATTGTTGCCACGACCATTGCCATGGCCAGTACGAGGAAAAGCCAACTGATTCTGAGTCTGGCGGCAGTCTTTAGCAAGGTGACCTGGTTTGCGGCACTTCAAGCATAGACCTTCTTTAGGACGAAGAGGAGCATTGTTTTGAATAGCTTGAGCTCTTGGCTGCCTCGGTGGTGGAGGAGGCAGACGTGGTGCAGCATAGTTGTTCTTTGGCGCAGGGGCATTTGGACGGAACACGTTGTTGGGAATCCAGACTCGACGCTTCTGTGCTGAGCCCAAAAATGAGCCAGCATCACGATAGCGCTTCTGCGAGTCCTTGTGCTTCATCTGAGCGGTCTCAACCAGAATAGCCTTGTTCACAAGAGTAGAAAAGTCGTTGAAGTCTTGAGCAGCAAGGGCAAGCTCGAGGTCTGGGTGTAGTCCATTACGGAACTTCTCTTGTCTACGGGCATCTGTGGTGATGTCTTCTTCAGCATAGCGGGAGAGGTCAAGAAATTCCCGCTGATAAGCTTCGACAGTCTTGTTGCCCTGAGTGAGGTTGCGGAACTGGGTCTTCATCCGTTCCATAATTGCCTGAGGGATATAACGGGCACGGAAAGCAGCCTGGAACTCATACCAGGTAACGAGTGTTCCAACAGGCAGTGTACGCTTGTGGGTGTCCCACCATTGAGCAGCGGGACCCTTTAGGAAAAAGGACGCGAAGGTGACAAAGTTGGCAGGGGCGACATTAGCAGACTCCATCTCGTGAGTGATGTCGCGGAGCCAGTCATCAGCATCCAGGGGCTTCTCAGAGTTGCGGAACGGAGTGGGGTTAAGTCGCATAAATTCCGGCAGTGTTATTGAAGGAGGATTTTGGTTCTGGTTGTTCTGATGCGGAAACTGAGCCATGATTCTAGTCATGAACTGGCGATTGAGCTCGAACTGTTGCATCATAGCTGCCATATAGTCTGGCTATGGTGGGTGTTCAGGGGCACCACGACCACGACCACGACCACCTGGTCTAACCATCCTGCTAAGTATCAACAGGGGGTAGTTTAGTAAAAGAAATTGCGAGTGTTTAGCGACAAGCATGATGTAACTCGACAACAATTTAAGCAGTGTAACAGATGCATAACAGTAGTCAATTAAGACATACAGATCCATACACAAGGTCGGGTACATGCGGATAGCATAACAACGCAAATTTAGAACTAGACATACTAGGCGGTGCGCAGGCACGCGGTAAGGAAGTACACAACGAGACATAGCAAAGGCTACATCAACGTCGGGGAAAACCACTGAAACGGGGTAACTGCGAGTGCGGACGACGAATGTTCGTTGCGGTAGGATCCTGCGCTCCATGTGCAATCTGATGCAGAACCCGGTCTCGAGCTGTAAGAAGAGGTCCACGTGTAGGTGTGTGACCTCCAACAGCAGGCCAATCAATACCAGCATACATCTGAGTCCTGCGCGGGTAAAGGATGTTCTCCGGATGTATCCCTGCACGAACAGCGGGTAGCAACTGCGTCATAGCATCGTAGAGACGTGCTCGAGTGGCAACCAACTCGACGGCAAGAGCCCGAACAGTGCGATCCAGAGCCTGAGTGCACTGAATCAGAACGCGCGGGTCGTAGCGACGATGCTCGTACGGGGCACAGATAGCTGTGTAGTATTCAGTAGCATCTCCAACAGGGGCATACGGAATGTATTGGAACTCAGAGTCATCCAAGATACTGCTGAACTCTCCTCGGAGACGTGCGACAGCAGAGTAGGCGGCATCATGGACTGCCATCTCAATCGTCACACCGATACCGTGGAAAAGGTGCAGCGCGGTGTCTGAGTCATCTTGCTGATCATAGATACGAACATCAGCATGGTACTGCTCCTGGTTGAACTCGCGATAATCCTCGTAGACCATGTACTCAGGGTACCAGCGGTAGCCAAGTCTGGTCAGGAGGGTGATTAGAACAGGTGGAAACCCAGGGGCATCACGAGCCCAAGTGCGAAGCACAAGCTGCGTCGTAGGACATGGTGGAAACAAATGATCCATCTGAAACAGAGGAAATTCAGGTTTGTCAAATGACAATGAGAAGTTTAGTACAACTCGGAGAGAAAGGTTAAAGAAAACAATGGAAAGGAAAATGATTATCAGACTAATCAGATCAATGACAGGGAAATCGTACAGATATCCAGCTCTCCGGGTAGACAGGATTTACGAGATCCTAAGTGTCGGCGTTAGTAAAATTTAGTTAACCCGAATAGAAGAGAGATCAGAGTCCCAGAGTATAGACGAGGAATAAAAGATCCTAATACCACCCAGTTGGCGACGTGGGCCCGTAAGCCACACAGCCAAGTTAGTAAATTAGTTTTTCGGTTTCTAGACTCAACTTCGGCCAAGGAATTTGGAAGGGGGCTTCTTACAGGCAGTCGGCTCTGATACCAACTTGTGACGCCCCCGACTCAATCGTGCACTAATCATACACGCAAACATGCACGATCAAGCACACAGGGACTCACGGGAAGATATCACAACACAACTCTAACACAAATAAACGGAGATCCATAATATTACAGACCAGGGATCACGAGGATCCGAATACATAAGTCAGTCATACAAATATTATGTGAGTACAGACATAGTTAGACAAGTTTTTCCTTAAGAAGGCTAGCACAAACAACGACTCTAGATCAAAAGGCATAGGCCTCCTGCCTGGGAGCCTCCGATCCTACTCCTGGTCGTCTGGCTTGATCCAGTAGTAAGTACCGTCTGGACCCTCCTGGTAGTAAGCTCCTGAGGTGGCATCTGGCTCCGGGGCTCCATCGACTGATGTATCATCAAAATGGGGTATGTGGAAAAAGAAGTAACAAAGCAACGGTGAGTACTCATCCGAAGTACTCAGCAAGCAAGGATCTCTACTACATATGCAACATTATCAAAGAGGAAAGGCTGTATATGTGGACTGGGCTACAGAAATGCCAGAATAGAGAGAAGGCCTAGTCCTATCGAAGACTAGCATCTTCACGAAGCCATCATCTTGCAGCAATAGAAGAGAGTAGAATAGCATTTTATTAAGCAAACATGTTGAAGCAAGCCCAGAGATCCTTCCTCGACTCCCAGTGAGAAAGCGATCCCGAAGCTTCAATTAAGTAACAAGTATCCAGTTCAAGTAGTAGATCGGGATACACAAACTGAGCGTCCTTTACCATAGGACCGGCTATCGATAGATTATTCATCCCTGCAGCGGTGCACTACTGTTACCCAACACGCTCGATCACCTCTGGCCGGACACATTTGCTGGGTAATGCTCGGCCTCGGGAGATCAACACGAAGCAGCGCCCTACCTAGGCTCAGCAGAGAGGTCAGCACGCCGGACTAACCTATGGACCCAGAGGTCTTGGGCCATCGCCCTAGGCACCCTGCGCGTTGGGTGGCTGGCCGGGGTGCAGGCGCGACACTGAACTCGTCAGTGAAGTATCCAGCCCATTCCTGACGATCAGCCGGCACAGTGAATCATGATGTCTGACGAGCTGTCGGGAGAAACGTACATCGTAGAGGGCCCCATAACCATTATCCCGCGTGGTGGTAGTGCGTATAGGGCGCGTCGACCCACTCAGATCACACACCCAAATCCAATAGGCTTATTTGGTATCACGCAGAGACAATCAGAGTTTCTGAAGCTCTGCCACAATATCACACTCGAGTGCCCTTCCGGCACACCCGACATCATAGATCCCCTGCGGGTACCCATCAGGGTCGACCCGCTTGTAACAAAGGTCAAAGTAACCGTGTGGTCATAACATCAAGGGGGAAACCCCGAGGAATCACCCTCGATGAATTCCACACGATGAAGTCATCAGGGTGAACGTATGAGGCATCACCCTCGAGGTTCACACTGAGGGGTTGCACGACAGAGTTGTATCGGAAGTGGGGAAGGAGGAATCACCCTCGATGACCACGACCGAACAGCTACACTGCAGAGTATTCATTAGGAGTGCGTTACGAGGTATCACCCTCGGCACTCGATAGTAACTATGCAGAGTCATACAACTAAGGGGGGGTGGTGTGATGTGTCGGTCTTTGGTCGACGATCACACTGATCGAGTCGGCGATGATCAAGCAGGGGCAACAAGGGTAAGGTGGTGGGGGTCACTGATGGTTCACTACCAACCTATACTAAACAGTTTATCATAGGCAGGTAAGGTAACAATGAACAGGTTACGAAAGCAGGCTATGCATCAGAATAGGAACAAACATTAACAGTAGCAAAATCTAATGCAAGCAGGAGAAATGGAATGGGCGATATCTGGATGCTCAAAGGGGCGGGGGGGGGGGCTTGCCTGGTTGCTCTGGCAAGAGAGAGGGATCGTCAACGGGCTGCTCGTCTGTAGCGTAGTCGTACCCGGCTGCAACGTCGTCGGTCTCGGCGTCTATCGAGAGAGAAGGAGGGGGAGAGAAATAATAAATTTCACGGCAATAATGCAAACAATATGTAGGACATGCCTAAATGCTATGCAGAGGTGTTATACTGCCTAACTAAATGATTTAGTTAATTTAGGAATTTATTTGGATTTGTTTAATCAAAGTTGGGCACTATTCATTTATTGAAACCGTTCTAAAAGTTCCATGTTCATCTAGCTAGGGGCATCTGACAGGAATACAGAGGGCGTATTCAGATTCATATTGAAATTCTGAGCAACTTTCATATATAAATTATTTTCATCGGAGTTACGGATTATTTTATATGATTTTCTAAAGTTTTAATCATTTTCTAAAATTTATTTAATTATTTTAAATCAACATTATCCAGAACAGTGTATGCTGACGTCAGCATGACGTCAGCAGTCAACAGAGCATTGACTGGGTCAAACTGACGTGTGGGTCCCACCTGTCAGTGTCTGTTTAGTCTAATTAAGGTTTAACTAATCTAATTACTGTTTAATTAGACTAACTAATTAATTAGATTAACTTAATCAGAGTAATTAACTTAATTAATTCACTAATTAATTATTAATTTTATTAATTCATTTTCATTTTCTCTTTTTTTTATAAACCGTTCTGTGGGGCTGGGCCCCACATGTCATATGGCCAAGGGGCACTGGCCTATTCGTCAGTGGCCCTGAGGCCAAACGGGCGCGCGGGCGCGGTGCCGACCGAAGCAACGGCGAGGCCACGGCGAGACTCGCCGGCCGGAGCAGCAGCAGGCAGCGGCAGTAGTGCAACGGCAGGCACGGGGCAGGGCCGCAGTAGCACGGGTGGAGGCGGGCGAGGCCGTAGCGGACGGTGTGAGCGACGGCGGCGCTTGGCAGCAGCAGCTGCAGTGGGCAACGGCGGGCGGCGGCTGCGGCGGCAGCGCAGCGTGAGCAGCAGCGAGGAGTAGCAGGAGCAGGGAAGGCCACGCGCGGGCGGTGAGGCACGGCCAGAGGGCGTGGGGGCGCAGCGGCGACGGGGTTCGAGGGCGCGCGGGAGCGCGGGCTCCGCAGGCAGAGCGCGAGCGCGGTCGGCGCGGGCGGGTGATGAGGCGAGCGAGGCCGCGGTGAGCGCGAGCGCGCGGGTGAGCGTGCGGGGCGAGGGAGAGAGAGGCGGGGCGAGCTCACAGGCGGTGTAGGGTCAAGGCAGCAGGGCGCGGGGAGGATGTCGGGGACGGCGAGCGGCGACGGGCACGGGTCGAGCCCCCGATCTCGATCCAGATCGGGGGGGGAATGGGGGGACAGAGAGAGAGGGGCAGCGAGAGTGTGGGGGGGGGTTGTGGGGGTTGTCGGCGGGCTAGGGTTTCGGCCAGGGGAGGGGTATAGGCCAGCGGCGGGGGGGGGGGGGGGGGGGGGGGGGGGGGAGGGGGGAAGTGGGCCGGCCTGGCAGGCCACTGGCTGGGCTGAGGCCCAGTTGGCCTGGGGGGGTTTTCTTTTTTTTTTCTTTTTCTTTTTGTTTTCCTTTTGTCTTTTTCTTTTTCTGTTTTCTGTCTTTGCAAAAATTGTATGGCCTCATATTTAGTTTTGTAAAATATGTGAACTAGTCACAAAACTCTAGTGTAACATCTACTAATGCCATAAAATGGTTTTGAGTTCATATCATTTCATTTGCAATTTTATAAAATTAAATGGGATTAAATATTGTTGTTTTGGCACTGTTAGAGTCACTCAATTAATTCATTAAATATTGGTTACTATTTTAGCATTGTCTCTAGAATATTTGCTATTTATCGAACATTTTAGTTTCTGATTTGAACCACTTTTATTTTCCACTTTTAATTTAATTTGAATTTTTGAGTTAGGAGTTGAAATGCAATATGATGCAAATGATGATTATGCACTGTTAATCATGCTGACTTGACATTATCAAAAGTGATTACTGTGGCTAATGACATGGGGTGTCACACATACATTCAGATCTTTGTGAAATGAATGGTGTTTTGACAAAAGGTGGAAAGAAGTATTTTATGACGTTAATTGATGACTCCACAAGATACTGCCGTGTGTATCTTCTGAAATCTAAGGATGAGGCTTTGAACTATTTCAAGATCTATAAAGCTGAAGCGGAAAACCAACTTGATCGAAAGATCAAGAGGCTTAGGTCCGATCGTGGTGGAGTGTATTTCTCAAATGAATTTGATTCCTTTTGTGCGGAACATGGTATAATCCATGAGAGGACGCCTCCCTATTCACCTCAGTCAAATGGGGTAGCCAAAAGAAATAACCGTACTCTAACTGATTTGGTTAACGCCATGTTAGACACATCGGGTCTCTCCAAGGCATGGTGGGGGGAGGCGATATTGACTGCATGTCATGTCCTAAACCGAGTTCCCACAAAGAACAAAGAGATAACTCCATTTGAGGAATGGGAGAAGAAAAGGTTAAAACTCTCTTACGAACCTGGGATTGTTTGGCGAAAGTCAATGTGCCAATTCCAAAGAAGCGCAAGCTTGGACCAAAAACTATGGATTGTGTTTTCCTGGGATATGTTTTTCATAGCATTGGCTATAGAATCTTGGTTGTAAAATCAGAGGTATCTGACATGCATGTTGGTACAATCATGGAGTCAAATGATGCCACTTTCTTTGAAGATATCTTTCCCATGAAGGATATGGCTAGCTCATCAAATCAGGAGATGCCTTGTTCATCGAATCGGGAATTAGTTCCAATTACTGAACCTACCATTTCGATAGAACACTTTGAAAATCCTGTGGAGGAAAACAATGAAGTTCCCACTAGGAGCAAGAGACAGAGGACTACAAAGTCCTTTGGTGATGATTTTCTTGTGTATCTCATAGATGGCACTCCCAGTTCTATTTCAGAGGCCTATGCATCCGAAGATACTGATTATTGGAAGGAAGCGGTCCGTAGTGAGATGGATTCCATCTTGGCAAATGAAACTTGGGAGATAACTGATCGTCCTTATGGGTGCAAACCTATAGGGTGCAAATGGGTATTCAAGAAGAAGCTTAGGCCTGATGGTTCTATTGAGAAGTACAAGGCATGGCTCGTGGACAAGGGTTATACCCAAAAGGAAGGTGAAGACTTCTTTGATACTTACTCACCTGTGCCTCGACTGACCACTATTCGAGTACTACTTTCACTAGCTGCCTCACATTGTCTTCTCGTTCATCAAATGGATGTTAAGACTGATTTCCTAAATGGAGAGTTGGACGAGGAAATTTATATGGAACAGCCAGATGGGTTTGTAGTAGATGGTCAGGAAGGAAAAGTGTGCAAGTTGTTGAAGTCTTTGTATGGACTTAAGCAAGCACCCAAACAGTGGCATGAGAAGTTTGAAAGAACTTTAACAGCTGTAGGCTTTGTTGTAAACGAAGCTGACAATTGTTTGTACTATCGCCATGGTGGGGGCGAGGGAGTTATCCTTTGCTTGTATGTTGATGACATACTGATTTTCGGAACAAATCTGAATGTTATTAAGGAGGTCAAGGATTTCCTATCTCGTTGTTTTGAGATGAAGGATTTAGGAGTGGCTGATGTCATTCTGAACATGAAGTTGTTGAGGGACGATGATGCGGGCATTACATTGCTTCAATCTCACTATATGGGAAAGATCTTGAGTCGCTTTGGCTAGAGTGACTGCAAGCCCTCTCCAACACCATATGATGCTAGTGTACTACTTTGAAAGAATCGAAGAATTGCTAGAGATCAATTGAAATATTCTCAGATTATTGGCTTGCTTATGTACTTAGCCAGTGCTACAAGACCTGACATCTCTTTTGCTGTTAGCAAACTGAGCCGGTTTGTCTCAAAACCAGGAGATGTGCATTGGAAAGCTCTAAAGAGAGTTTTGCGTTATTTGAAAGGCACTGCGAGTTATGTAATTCACTACACTGGTTACCCAAAGGTACTGGAAGGGTATAGTGACTCGAACTGGATCTCTGATGCTGATGAGATAAAGGCCATGAGCAGATATGTATTCACTCATGGAGGTGGCGTTGTTTCTTGGAAGTCTTGCAAGCAGACCATCTTAACGAGGTCAACAATGGAAGCAGAACTCACAGCACTAGATACAGCTATGGTCGAAGCAGATTGGCTTCGCCGGCTCTTGAATGACTTGCCGGTTGTTGAGAAACCTATACCGGGTGTCCTTATGAATTGCGACAATCAAACTGTGATCACGAAAGTAGGCAGCTCAAAGGATAACATGAAGTCATCAAGACACGTTCAGAGAAGGTTGAAGTCTGCCAGGAAAATGAAAAACTCCAGAGTTATTGCATTGAATTATGTCCAAACGTCTAAAAATCTGGCAGATCCTTTTACCAAGGGTCTATCACGTAATGTGATAGATAATGCATCGAAGGAGATGGGTATGAGACCCACAATATGAGTTGTTCACACTGGTAACCTAGTCTATGTGATCGGAGATCCCGTGAATTAGATGTGGAAGACAAGTTGTTGGTCAACTAAGAGGAGAGTATCCTTACTAGTAACTAGTAGAATGCCCGTGCGTTGCCACGGGCTCTTGAAATATGTTGCAAGAGTTATATAAAGATAATGCATGTTAACTTTCATACATACAGAAAATATAGCACGTACACAATTAATTAATAATTGAAGTCAACTTCACTTGCAATATAAATTGATAACAAAAAGAAAAATTGACGACATGTTCGTGTAAAAAATTGAGCGATGTTCCAACTAAACATCTATTACAAATTATTAAGATCTACTTGATGCGCTTAAGAAATTCTTGCACAATATCAGGGAAGTTGCCTTTAGCTTCATTCCCACGATGTTTTAGCAAGTATAATAGAAAGTGCTTTCTCAACTCATACCCATCCTGCACAAATAATATATGTAGTTATTATGAATATTTCACGTCGAATGTCTTAAAACGTGTAACCGACAATACTCACCGCGCATGGCTTGACCAGTTCTTTACCGTTCCACCAGAGCATAAAATTAAAAACAAAATAGCCAGACACATCCCTGCAATTTTATAAATTAATAATATAAAAAATAAATTGATAAGAAAAATAAATATTTTATTATGAACTTATTACCCGTCTATGCCCGTTGGAATACCAGACGGAAATAAACGTTGCCATTTAGATATATCGGAATTCCAACCGGGTAGCTTAATTTCGAGTGCTTCTTTGAATTCCCTCGTAAAACTTTTTAGTTTCACTACGTGCCTCAGATTTTTAGTCTCTGACGACTGTGATGTAAACCAAGTATATCGGTTTCTTCCCTCAAAATTGTGATTTTTTTGTGATACTCTGAATATATCTAATACATATAAAAATATTTATTTTCATGAACCATGTTTAATTAATATATATACACTTTTTATTTTTTTGAGGCGTATATATATACTTTTTTTTGGGCAAACGTTGCCGATCCAAGGCCCAAATTAGCTATCCAGCACGGCCCAACCAGCATCCAATCTACCCCGTCAAAAAAAGAAATATCTTAGCCCACGATAAGCCCACGTTAACAGCAACGACACCCACTATCCTCTCCTCTCCCGTAAAAAAAAAACCGTCTCTCATCTCCTCTCCTCTCCACTCACCACGACACCCACTCCCCCCCACCCCCACCACTCCCACTACCTTATCTTCTCGCCGCCGGATCCGAAGGAGAGGCGGCCCGGCGGTTGTGCCGTTGCGCGGGCGGCATGAGTGTTGTGGCGTTCCCCTGCGGGAGGGCGGCGGCCGGCGGGCACTCGGGCTGTTGCCCTGCGGGAGTGCGGCGTCCGACAGGGCACCAGGCCTCTCCTCTCCTCCCAACACGTCTTCTCCCACGGCCTGCGCCAGAAATCCACCACCCCCCGAGGTCCAAAAATCAATATTTTAGGCGCCGGCGATGAGCTTCTGGGTGGCGGAGGCGCTGGTTCTGTGCGCCACGTTTTCTCTCTCGCTTCGTTGCTATTGCGGCGGCGGTCGGCGTCGAAGACACACAGAAGAATAAGAAGAAGGATGGGGAAGAGCAAAAGCAGGGCGTCCCCGCCGTCGGATTCAGAGGCTACCACGGCGCCTCGCGCGTCGGTTCGGGGGCTCCTCCATTGCCGCCATGGAGGCCGGCTCCGGTACCCACATCAAGCTCTCTGGATGCTGGTGGCAGCTGAGCTGAGCTGACCTGACCTGAGCTGTGGTTTCTGCTCCGAGGTGAGACCTCAATCCGCCCCAATTAAACAGATTCGCTGGATTTAGTGACTGATTCGTGCGCGCGCGTGGATGCAGGTGCTCTACTTCCCCGTAGAGGCGCTGCTCCGGTCGGGGCACGAGGAGCTGTACGCCGCGGTCGAGAGGCCGCTCCAGCTCGCGCAGACCACCGCCGTCGAGAGGTATCACCCGCTGGCTGCTGCTCTCACTTGATCTGTTCTTCTTGCTGCGTGCATACCTGATGCCCTGTTTCCTCTGTTTTCTTTCTTGCCTCTGCAGCTGGCCCATCACCTTGTGCCCTGTTGGTGTTCGTGCTGGGATGCATGGCGAGGAGTCAACCATGGGGCAGCAACAACACCCAGCCATGGGGCAGCAGCAACCCAAGGTCAAGCCTCCCTCTACGTTCAGAATATTACTCCTAGTGCTTTGGCATGATTACCAGCCATGGGGCTAGGCAGCATCAAGCAATTTTCATTTTCTACTGATTTTGCTGCTGCTCTAAATTCAGTAGCTGCTATGTTTGGCCCTAGGCAGTAGCAGCAAGAATCATGGCTGGTAATTTGGCCCTAGGCAGCAGCAAGCATCTCATTTTGCACTGATTTTGCTGCTGCTCTAAATTCAGTAGCTGTCTTGTTTGCCAATTTGGCCCTAGTGCTTTGACTGAATCATGCTTGACTGAATCTACTTACTGTAGTACTCAAAAGTTCAGTAGCTGCTGCTCTAAATTCAGTCAGATATACTCCAAGATTTTAGGGAGTAATGGTAATTTGGGAGATGCCATATGAAGATTTTAGGGCTGTACTCCAAAATTTAGAGCATCAGGATTCTACTGTACTCCAAAATTGTGATATGAGTACTACACACTCAGCAAGAAGGATCATCAACTTGTAAGAATGGACCTACACACTTTGCTATCTTCACTCTATAAAATCGCACCTATGCCACTTGGAGATTCAGAGATAGATCAGATTCCAAGTGTCAGGTCCTTCATATAATTCTCAAGAATACATGCAAAGTTCGAAGCACTTCATAAGATAAGATGACACTTGTTATGCTAGAAAGTTACTTGAGCATGTTAAACAAAAGTATCGAACAATTCCTAATACCCACAAGGAAAATTGCAACTTGTCGATGATTCTCATTGGTAGCAAAGTTGGCCTAGAGTTGAGAAAATATTATCTTGGACTATAAGTCCTCCTTTTACTAACCTGAACTGCATCCTTTATGATGTAAAATGTAGCTAGGTATATATGAACTGAGACAGCTACGTGCAGCAAGAAAGCAGAGATTTAATAAAACAATGCTCCATACAGGAAGTACCATCAGGCCACCCAAACTATTAAAGTAACTTCCGAATCTAGGTAACTTAATCCCGATACTATAGAATATCAAAACAAACAATGTGGTGAAGAGCTGAGGAGTTAACAGATCAATATAGCGTCACCATTCAGTCATTCAATATAGATAATAAAGAGCCATATAGTCTGCAATTATGCTCAGGTTCAGATGCACTATGATATAATAAGACGATATGCTTATGTGATTCTTAGAAGGTTATTCAGTAAATAAAATATCAAAGATATCAGATGAAAACGCCTACAGCCAGACTCTCATCATCATCCATGGAATCCAAGTTATAATCAGCACACATCAGCACCAGGAACATCCTGCCATAACTTAGCATCAGTTCTGGCAAAACTGCCATGAAATATTGTTCCACCACATGATTGTTCTAATACATGTATGCTTTAAGCCCTTTATATGAGCATCTATGCTTTAAGCCTGTCTCGCATACATAACATATGTATCAAATGTATCACATGCACTGAAATTCAATGTATCAAATGTATTAGGACATTGACATATAACCTGCATGCTAAATGGGTGACACGAAATGCATGCTGTGAAAGATGCCCTCACTTATAGTTCTGACCAATTAGAATCTTATAGTTCTGACCTATCAGAATAAAACTGGGATAATAAGGACGCCAATAAATTTACCTTCAAGCATAAGGAGCCATATACTATCAAAAATACCAAAATAATAACAACAGTTTATATGAAATCCTTTTCTAAACAGGGTTTTAATCAGCTTGAGTATTCAAACTGTAAACAAAAGTTTCATTGCATGTTCCAGGTCTTTATCAGGCCAATCATTATATCTAAATGTCAGATTACACATAAAATAGTACGCTGTGTGACATGTACATTGCCAGAAACATTGCGATAGTAGAAAACCTATAACAGCGATGATGGTGCCAATATGACGGCTGATTATTGAAATGCAGTTAGTAGCTCAACTAAATGGAGTATACATCCAACTATCAAAATACCAAATAAAAAGATATATGTAAAACAAACGAATTACAGCAAATCTTGACCATCGCAACAGTAAATGCTCTGTCATTACAAAACCTGCCGATCTATTAAGACCGGACTTCAGCCTGTAAGGACTTCCTTGTAGACGATGTTCTTCATCGAGGTCAGTAAGGACACGGTCGGTCTTTTTCGCTTCTTTGGATTGTCCTTTTGCTTGTTGGCCTTCTCCTTCGGCTTCTCCTTCTGAATGAGTATCTTTATGTTTCTCTTCGCGGTGGCTCGAGACAAAGCAACATAGAGTTGACCATGAGAGAACACGGGATTGGGTAGGTAGACACCAACAATCGGGATGGTCTGCCCTTGAGCCTTGTTAATGGTCATAGCAAAGCTAAGCCTTATAGGAAATTGCTTCCTCTTAAACTTGAATGGAAACATGTCGTTTTCAGATGGGCAGAGAGGTATTCGAGGAAGGAAGACCCTCCTGCCAGCGTGTTGTCCAATCACGATTTCTGCATCAACGGTGTTCCTCTCAAAACCTCTAACAACAAGCCTAGTGCCATTACACAGTCCATTAGCTGGATCAATGTTCCTTAGAAGTATGACAGGGCAGTTCAGCTTTAGTTTGAGTGCATGCGGAGGAAGACCGTTGGGAGTCAATCCATTCAGAAACTCCTGAGCGTAGTAGCCATATGGGTCGTCCTCCGCACTGTCAAAGCTATGGTAGATTACTTCATCTCCATGAAAACGCTCTATCATGCGGATGTTTATCTTGTCGACGTTGTCGTTTGTCGTGGAAAGGATTGCGCGAGATGTCATGTAATTCGAATCAGACATGTTGTCATCTAGACTTGGAAACACGTGGTTAATAAGCTTCTCCAGGTCGTCAACCTCGCCTGTAGATAGCAGACAAATGTCTTCAGGGAGTAGTATGTTGCCTTGATCGTCGACATCCTCAGTGCCATTGCCGACCCTTAGCAAGTAATCTGCAAACCACGTGTCATTATGAGCCCTCATGTTGGTGATGAGCTGAAGCTGCCGCATACCCTTCCATAGATGAGAACTTTGGAGGGTTGCATCAATTATGTGGCCCCGCGACCCCCTTCTGACGACCGGAAGCACCTGCCTAAAGTCCCCGCCAAAAACAACAGTCTTTCCTCCAAAGGGTCGGTCGCGTATTCCCATGATGTCGCGCATGCTATTGTCCAATGCCTCGACCGCTTGTCGCTTTGTCATGCTGGCCTCGTCCCATATTATCAATGAGGCCATCCTTAGCAGCTTGGCGGTCCCACTCTGCTTGGTGAAGCTGCACGAGGCTCCATCGCAACTCAATGGGATCTTGAACCTCGAGTCGGCAGTCCTGCTGCCAGGCATGATAGAAGCGGCGACGCCCGACGTCGCGGTAGCGATACCAATCTTGCCCTCGCTCCTCACCTTGGCAAGCATCGCCCTGTATAGGAATGTCTTCCCTGTACCTCCAGGGCCATCAACAAAGAATACACCCCCATCACCGCGTTCAACAGCCGCTAGTATCTCGTCGTATGCGGCCCTCTGCTCCAAGTTCAGGGAAGATGCCAATTTAGTGTCATCCACGTCAAACTCAATGGTTGATTCCTTGATGACCTCTCTGGCCTCACCCTCGGTTAGGTCAAACGCATCATCGATGCTTGGAAGAGCAAAATCAACAATGTCTTTACCCATGGACTGCAACATACCCCTAATGTCAAGCAACACCATCTGCTCCACCTCATTCAGGGACGTGCGTGTTCGACGATAGTCATCAGACATAGGCTCGAGGTGCCTATCCCATAAACCGCGCACGTCGCCTGGCTCGCAGTGCACCAAGATGGTTGCGAAGAGCCTCCTAAGAGAACATGGCATCGCCCACTGCGCAGCCTCAGTAAGACAGTCGTCGAGCGTGTTGTCTGCCTCGATGAGTCCCAACCTTTCAGCAGCCTCTCTAAAGCTCCCACATAGCACGCCGTCCATGGTGAGCAAGTCGTCGAAGGATGTTTTGCCCGTAACATGGTTTAGCAACACACGCAGGTAGTATCGCTCCCCCTCGGCAGGATTGGCAGACACGATACGACCTATTTGAAAATGCTCGACCTGCGGCTTCCAAAACTTCTTTTTCTTCTGCCACGTGAAGCTTCCGGGAAAATCCTTGTACAATATATACCTGGGATCACGAGGGTAGGTTGATGAACATTCGTGATATCACATAGAGTACGGCGTTGAACAAGATGCCCATCGTCTTGTTGTTGTTTCAAACCATCTGACTTGCTATTCCGATAAGATGCCCGCCTCCGCGCGTTGATAAGACCCCTATGGTCTACCAGATGAATCAGATGTATGAGAGTTAGTGAATAAAAAAAGCCCGAGCATGGGATTTTAGAGGTCGGGTTGAACAATTGGTTTCTCTGTGCATGTTATGTTTACAACTCACTTAGATCACATTGATACAACATATACGAAACCAGCTTAATAACTTATTAGGAGCAAAGATTAGTCAGCATGCTCACGTTAAACAACTTACCAGAATTTGAAAGGGAAGGCTGATTCTCCTCTTGCAACCTGACCTTATCCTCCTCTTTTTTCTTCCGATAAGCCGCACGCCTTTGTGCGTTGAACTGCTCCCTTGTTTTGTCAGCGGAATCTTTGCTTTCATTAAATACAGCTCCTGTTGCATGCTGCTCGCAAGTTCTGTCATCTGCATCATGTCAAAAGTAAAAACCAAAAAGACCATAAAGCCCATCCCGGGTAATGGACTAAACCTGACTGATCCGCTACCGAACACGTCGGCATGGATGGTGGATAAGCATGCATGGGAATACCTTGTAGCTTTGCCGCACCATCCATCTCATCGTTTGAAGGTTCACAGCCTACAGCTTACCGATCAAAAAAAAATGCGGTATGTTGTACATGAAGGTGAACACCCATATTTATAAATCATGGCATATGAAATGCGGATGAGTCAGTACCATATTCATCTTGTGCTACAAATGTGCCATAATCGAGTGTTAGATTACTCGGAGCCGACAACGAAGCATCATGATGGTCTCCAACCCGTAGCGATCTTGATCCATCTGTAGAGTTGTAACCAGGATGAAAATAAGACCAATGATACATAGGCGACAAACTATGCAGGCAACATTCTTGGCATATGAAATGCGGATGAGTCGGTACCATATTCATTTTGTGCTTCAAATGTGCCAGAATCCACTGTTAGATTACTCGGAGCCGACAACGAAGCATCATGATGGTCTCCAACCTGTAGCGATCTTGATCCATCTGTAGAGTTATAACCAGGATGAAAATAAGACCAATGATACATAGGCGACAAACTATGCAGGCAACATTCTCACCAATCTTCATACAGTCTTATACCTGGAACCGTCGTGTAAGTATCGTCAAAATTTTCAGCTACGGGTATGATGCTTGCATTATATTCTTCAACATTTCCCCCGCTCGTAAGGCCTGCAATACATTATGCATAAAGCTTGTCACTGCCAGAAATGAACTGAACGCATGTGTAGGAATTTATGATAGAGTGCATCATACCCGTAGTAATGTCCTCTTTTGGTTGATGTTCACCGGCCTTGCTTTTCGAATTCCCCATACGCACCTATGGAATGGCAGTTCACTGACATTAAATAGCGGGGGTGGGAGTAGCAAGATAACTATACTATGCATGATGTCCTCTAGATGTTTTGCATGTGTCTATATGTAGTCATCCTGTCTCCATCTTAGCAATGCTATGATATGACAAACAGGGGTTGTGTTCTGGAATTCAGTTAGCAATGCTATGCAAACATTACCTGATTTAGTAGTGACCTGCAAGGCCGTAGAGTTCTATTTGAGATAAAAAGATTACCGAGCCTCACTTTGATAAATAGTTGAGATCTTATAAACATATTTGCATACCTGTTGTTTTGTTGTTTCCATGAAATTCTGCACGTAGCGTCTTGAAGAGACCAATCTATATTTAGCTGAGCTATGCGAAATTGCAACCCTCACTATCTCCATGAGGGCGTTTATAGTTTTTATTGCCATGTGGAAACTTTGTGTATGAAGTCATGCCACCGCAAATACTCCCCATGTGTGCGCGCGCGCATGCGGTGCCTAGGGTAGGTAGTAGAGTACTTCATATACCTGTACTATTCATGCTTCAACTTTGAGGTAGTTTTCATGTGCATACAACATATTGGACCTTGCAGGACCCTCTTGGCATCCTGTTGCTGAAAAAAAAACTACACAGCCGAATCGTTTTTTTATTTCTGAAACAAGATTTCTATTGCACAAGCCTTCTGAAACAGGATAGTGTTTTCCATTTCTTAAAGCTCGAATTTTGTTGCGCAAAATTGTAGATCAAAATTAGTTTATACATGTCCTGGATACCTAGCTAGCTATGTTCCAGTTTGACAAAGTTTTTCTAAGATGTTTAATTTTTGGATGGAACAAAAAAGGAAGCATAGTTGAAATGCAATGCAATCAGACTTGTAAAGGTCTTGCATTGCACAAAATGCTAAGGATGTCCTGTACTGATAGAATAAAGTGAAATTTAATTAGCTGCCGGTGGTGATGTTTGCATACAGGATGAGGCCAGAAGAAGGTTCAATGAAGTGAAAAAATTACTCCTTACTTGGTTTGCATGCAGTGATCGACTACTGGTCTGCTTGTCAGGTTAGGCCAAAACAAAACGTTGTTGGTAATTTTACGGTTTGTAACTGATGCCCTTGCCACAAGAAATATATTGATGTCGCAATTTTGTAGTCTAACCCTTCAGTCCTCATAAGAAATAAAATAGACATCTGATTTGAACACTTACTTCTACATATATGTGTGCAAAACAGCTAAATTATGTACAGTAGGCCTCAAAAGAATAACTGATTCTCCTACATATATATAAGTAAGTTGTGCTACAGCTATGTGGTTTGAACACTTACTTTTGCTGTTAATTTGCAAGACATACGTCGAATTCATTGGTTGTAGAATGACAATTTTGTTACTCTCAGCATTTATTGTTGGTTACAGATAGAGAGATGGTTAATTGCTTAAAGAAAGACTAAAACCACAAGGTCACATTTGAAGTTATAGGTCGATTTAGCGAGTCATACTAAACCAGTTAAGTGTGAACCATGATAAACTATTGTGATCTCGGTCCACATGATTGGGAACCACTATACTACCTATTAGTTAATTAGCAGCACGCTACTACCTAGATGTAACTTTGTAGATGCTTTTCTACTGTCAATTGCATCTTGCATGAATTTCTTATTCTTCTTGCAGTTGTTCTGTTTCCCATAGAAGCTGCATCTTTGTAGAAGCTGCTACATCAGATTAAGTAAGTACACCCTGTTTGCCTAATTTCTTACACAGAAACAATTAACAGGCATTACCTTCATCGTTAGCGCTGATACTGCGCATTACCTTGAGCATGCGTTGGATGTAAATTTTTATTGCATGTATGAGCATGCGTTGGATGTAAATTTTTCTTGCATGTATGAGCATGCGTTGGATGTATGAGTTGGATGTACTGTGCAAAACTGGAACCGGTCTGTATGAGTTGGATATATGATCGTTACCTTGATCGTCTTCGGGGCCTGGAACGTCGGCGCTGGGAACTGGAACCGGTCTGCGTCGCGGCCCAAGCGGTCGCCGCCTGATCTGGGGCCCTCAACGGGATCGGCCGCAGATCCGATGATCCGCGGCGGATCCTACGGGTTCAGGTGCAGATGGGTGGAGGAGCGGCGGCGAAGGGATTGGGCGGCGGCGAAGGGGTTGAGCGGCGGCGAAGCGATTGGGCGACGTAGGAACGAATGATGGCGACGACTTGTGCGGGCAATTGCATCGAGGGCACGAGGGTGCGAGCGCCTGGCTAATTTTCGTAGGTTTATTTTCGTAGATTTTTTTTAGAGCGATTTTTTTTCGAACAACCGGAGGGTTTAGCACTGGACATAGTGGGAGCATTTCGATTTTTTTTCCTGGTTTGAGGGCGGAGGGGGGAATCGAGGGGAAGCGGGAGGTGGGATTGAGGACGAAAAAAAACCGTCATTGGTGGGACGAAAATTGACCGGCGGAGACTACCAACTGCTCCATTAGGAGCAGAGACAATACCACTCCATGAAGATGCAATACTCTTCTAATCTGCATGGCAGGTTGATGTATATCTTAGTGTGTTCTAAGTGGCTCATTTAAGCAGAGATGTTGTCCTGCAGAACATCTTTTGAAGAACACACCTATATGAGTCTGATTGTTAAACGTCGCAATCTATGAGAGTAGGGTGCTATGTCATAAACTCATGAAAGGTCTCGGAGTATGACGCATAAGCTCCACCCACGGGGAAGACCCATGGTAGCCTAGTATCGGTCAAGGCTTTGTGTAAAGCTAGATTCGCAGAAAACTTGCAGTTCAAGGCCCAGTCCACTGTTCAAGTTGCAAACTCGTGTAGCATAGAGTTCTAGGTGGAAGTTCAACTTAACAGTCTCCACTGCAGTACCGGTATATAAAACAGTGTTTTGGAACCAAAGGCAAAGTTTGTGTGCCTCTGGGATCTGGTGGGGGATTGCTGGAATTTTGTCTATTTTGGGCCAACCCAATAGCAGTTTCAGAAATTCCTAATAAATCCTAGAGGCCCACGCAGCCCATTCATGCAAGGCAAGAGGTGGAATCAAAGTTTAGTCCCACCTTGCTAGTTTGGTAGGAGTTGGACCTCTTTATAAGGGAGGTTGTTTCCCCACATGTATGAGCAGAACAAGAGGGACATTCAAGCGCGCTCCTCCTCTGCCGCCCGCCTCGCCGCGCCACGCCTCGTCACAACACGCCGCGGGTTGCGGGAATGAGCCGAGCCGATGTTTAAATTTTTGCCGCGCACGACGGGTATACAAATGGTCACGCGGGAGCTGAAACATTTTTCTGTAATGGAGATTGAATCCGAACGGCGCACCTCTTCGGCTGTAGACTGTTCGCTTTGTCTCCCTCTTTTGCTTCACCTCCCGTCGCTGCCCTCTCGCCTACTTCTCCTGTGCCTATAAAATAGAGGTCGCTCCTCTCCAGAGATACGCACCAGAAGATCACCTCCCTCTCGCCACCGAGTTCCAATCTCTGAGCTGCTGCTACGATCTTCCCCATCCCGGCTTGCGGCGTGCACCGCAGGTCGGGACAGTAGGCCTCCGAAACCCCACCTCTTTGAGTCCTGTAAGGGAGAAGGGTGATAAGGTTTTTGGGGAGCGCTCTGCGCGACTACTGACCGGTTCATCACGGACGCTCCGGACATCGACGTCCACTTCCCCAATGATGACTTCTTCCCCGACGTCGACAACCTCTTCGACGACATGGCTGGCGAGGATGTAAACCCCAAGACCAGTGCTTCTGCTGTTGTATCGTACGTGTTCATGCTCTTTCTGTTAGAGATCTTGCCACAGTTTCTTGCTCTACTGTCTGCTCTAGATATGTTTGGTTCCAGTTCATATATGCATATGCCATTTACCTTCTCTCTGTTAGTTTGCATGACTTGTTTTCTCTTTGCTATATTAGTCATGTTTTATCTAGTATTTCTGTTAATAAAATCATATGGTAAATTGCTCATATTTCCAACATATATCCACTTAGAAATAGATTTTCTCATCACTTTCTCGCTTGCACAAATCCTGAGACCTAATCAAATGGATCCCATCGGTGACTCACAAATAGTTATTCTCAATCTCCTTAGATAGTTATTTCTTAGTCGACTCAAAATAGCAAAACAGCTTTATGATCATGGATTATATACTCTCTTGGTTCCTTAGCTTTTGGTCTAATCAACTTATGGACTAGGTGAATGTGACAAGCATTGTCCTTACTAAACTTAATATGAGAGAACAAGTCTATATTACCCCGCAAAAAAACAGAACAAGTCTATATTAAACATATAGCCCTCACCTAATTACACAATATGTTTTCTCGTGCATATTTAGTCAACTTATTGACTAGGTGAATTGACTGCTTTTTTTTGTGATTCTAGTAAAAATAATAATACATCTATACTTGATTTATTGATTTATCAACCCTTTTCTCTACAATCGTTCTTTTAATCTACTTTAATTGCACTTTGAAAAAATTTGTAACCATTGCATTTGTAATGGGGAATTATACCTTGTTTCTTCTTTTAATTGTAGTTAAAAAAACTGGTCTATTGAGCTTTAAATTTAGACTAGTTGTAATTATCAAAATGTACACCTTCTATTTTTGTAATTTGCACAATAATTCTTATACTACAAAAAATATGTTGTAATACTTTAGTTTAGTGTTTGAAACTTTTTTTGGTGGGTTGCACTTCATCACGTGGCCCACCTCCTAGCATCTCCTCCAAAAGAATTTCCACTAAGCTAGGCAAAGACTCTTCCTCGAAAGTTTCCCTTCAGACCATCTTATGCTCTCGGGCATATCAACGAGTTTAGTAACTCTGGCATCCTCCTTTTCCCAGCTGATGATTCTTCCAAATCTAGCAATAGGAGCTGCAATATCCTCTGTGTTACAATGGTCAAAGGGAACTCCAACAATCAGAAGCCAGCAAAGCCTATTGAAATGAACCCTCCTCCAGTTTTTCCCTTCATTATGCTTGGTGAAAGAAATAAAAACATCCCCAAATGCATGTGGACTCTCTCTGATCAACCTGTCTCTGTATCTAGCATGTGCGAAATGGACAAAAGCCTCCCCAAACGGACACAGTTGTATTTCTCGAAATCCCACTTGAGCTGCTGGGTCATGATGTAAGAAGTCCTCAGGAACATCACGCACATAGGGAAAGTGAACCTTGTATGGGAGTGGATGGATGGTGGCGATGGCCCAGTCTTCGTGCCACCGGGGGCGATGCGGTAGCACCACCCTGGAAACCCCCGTTCGCCATTCGATGTGTTGAATCTGAAAACCATGCGGGGCAAAGGTCAGCGGGTCAATTGAAAAGTTGGCCATTGCCAACGTAGCAGTTGATTGAAGCTCTTTGGTCACAGAGAGTTTTGCAGAATCTGATGGCGACGAGCTCGACAAGGAAAGAGCAAAGTTGGTAAGAGCATAGGAATGCGAGGAGTCTAGCTGGAAATTAAAAAAAACATGACTAACTCTTTAAAAGAGGAAACCTGTCGAGTCCGTTGGGCTGGCCCACTCGGCTGAAACCAGCTCTCCACCTCGCCTGGAGCGCAAGCACACTCTGTGGTCTAGGGAATGAAGCGAAAGGAATAAAAGGCTAGAGCCCAGTGAGCCTGGGTTTCGGGCCGAACTGGGCGAAGTGCCCTGCCTCGCCACATGCATAGCAAGACCGGTCAACCCTAGGATGACCAACAGTTAACTCGGTGTCACTCCCCTGTCACCCTGATTCAGGCACATTCGATATATATTAATCCTCTCATTAACTTGTGATACACTAGGATCACGCCCGCATTGAATATCATGTGACAACCTTTGGAAGACCGATCTGGTTTCTCTCACCGGCGAGCAAGAATTCCGATGATCACCGGAGCAAGGAAAAATGGCTTTGTCGTTGCGGTCAACTACGATCCATCCAGCATCAACTTCTCTGTAGAACAAGGACTCCTCTCAATGCCAGTTAGGCCCCCCATTAGCCAGAGGCTAAAAGCCATCTCAAAATCCTTCTCAACAACTCTACCAGCATTGTAAATACAAAACCCATAGATTTTGAGGCAAACGAGAACCTAAAGGAGCGGTATTTGAGGAGACAAACCATAAAGCCTTGGGGATAACCACCAAAGGTGGCCTGAAGAGCAACACTCACTGTGTGTACAGCAAGCTTGAACGTGGCACGACAAAAACATACCACCATGGTGGATTATTCCTGATGGAAGCCCGACAAGAAGACCATCGGGTGACCAAACTTGCTCCTTGAGGGAGTACTGGATTAGGGGGTCCTCGGGAGGTCGGCCTATCTCTCATGGGCCGGACTACTGGGCCGCGCCGTATCCTGACCGTAGACGTTTTATACCTTGGAGTGCACCCCAAGTCAAGGTGGAAGATCCGATGTTTCCTTCGTGTAACCGACTATCTGTAAACCCTAGAACCCCTGGTGTCTATATAAACCAGGGGGTTTAGTTCGTAGAGGCTAGAAGAACAACCACCATCCTACTAGTTAGGGTTTAGTTCATCTGATCTCGTGGTAGATCTACTCTGTAACCCCCTTATACACAAGCAATATAATCAAGGAGGACGTAGGGTTTTACCTCTTAGAGAGGGCCCGAACCTGGGTAAACATCGTGTCCCACGTCCACTGTTCCCCATTGATCCAAGGTCCACAGTTTGGGACCCCCTATTCGAGATCCGCTGGTTTTGACACCGACATTGGTGCTTTCATTGAGAGTTCCGCTGTTGGATCGCCGAAGGATCGATGGCTCGCCCGATTATCGGAGACGGCATTAGCACCGGGGACATCTTCGTCCCCGGGCAACTTTTTGCGTTCGGTAGCATTGTCTTGCATGCCGACTCGGCCGATCATCTCAACCCGGTCGACAGCTTCGCCCCTGAGTACCTGATCAGGTCCGGCAGCCTAGAGTATGTCACTGACGCTCGGGGCGATCTGGTCCTCACCAACTTCTCAACTTCACCCGAGGCACTCGAGGTCCTAGAAGCGTCCGCTTTGGGGCCGCTCGCCGATCTGACCTCTGGATCGGCTCTCGCTTCGCGCTCGGCTTCGGGCCCTGATGCGACTGATGTGTCTGAAAACCTGGAGTCAACCCTGGTCGGACTCGCCCGCTCTACCACAGACCCGGCTTCGAGCCGCCACACGTCATCGACGTCCGATGACCAGGAGTCACCCCTGGCTGGACCCACTCTCCTTACTCCAGATCCAGCTTCGAGCCGTGGTATGTCTTCGGCGTATGCAACCCGATAGCCCATTCTGAGGGTCAACCCCGAATACTCGAGGAGCATGGATCCTGCAGATCTTTTATCATTAAACGGTGCGCTAGACCGAATTCGCGCCATGGGAGTCTCCGACGGCCAGCCCTCGGTTTATGACCAGATTGGGCTCAGGCCCGATGACAGGGAAATCGCCACCCTGCCCGTCACACACCATGTTGCCATTATCGAGGAAGTGGCCGAAGGAGCGCGGTCACCAAAACTTAAAATGAACTATATCCCGATTGGCGACGGCCTTGCTCAGAACTCGAGCTAGGGATCTAACTTCCACCCCGAAGAAAGCCCGGGACTAGATCCCGGTCTGCAACGCGATCTCGAATCTGCATCGCTCAGCCTGGATAATGCAGAACCCGAACTCGGGATGTTGAACACTCTAGAAGTGTGCCGCGTCGCCACCAAAGCTCTGAATACGCCACTGGCCAGAGCACTTAATTTTTCCCACCCACCTCCCACGAGGAATATTCCCCAAAATCAGGATGGGACCTGATACACGTTAAGCAGCAACCCGGAGAAACGGTCCATCACTATTGGGCTAGATTCCTGCTGGTTAAAAACAAAATGATAGATTGTTGCGATCAAGAAGCAATATCAGCTTTTCGGTTTAATTGCCTGGACGAAGGAGCTTGAACGCCCTCGCCCGTCGTCATGTCTAGAGCTTCACCGAGCTATCGGACCTGGTTCGCAAATACTGCGCCATGGAAAGCACCTGGAAGGAACAACAAATGCACGTGGAGTCAAACCACGTCGAACAGTCGAGTACAATTCAGGAAAAGTGTTCACACGCACAGCGGTCGCCCGAACACGAGCCCGCTGAAAAAAGAAATAGACCGCTCGCCGGGTCCAGATCGGTCCTGGACGAGCTATTAGATAAGCCATGCCCCATACACTCGGTGATGTGGTCACCTATTACAGGTAGGGTCAAGGACCCATCATCTGGGATCCACATGGGGCCCATCGCCATCATAGGTAGGTACCTGGACCATGCCAGCACTCGGATGCATACTTTAGGAGGATCACTCGGACGACTCTACAGCACTCGGACAACCACACGTCACTCGGTGAACGATCAACCACTCGGACGAACAGGGCAAGAAGGCATCGTGGGAGCTGCAACGGTCGAGGGATCCTAAGTCGTCCACTAAATAGAGTTATAACTACCGTTACCTATAACTGCGGTAGTATAGGCTCATTACACTAGTAACTACCTCATTCAATGGCATTAATTGCCCCGGCGGCGTGGGAGACATGGGGCTGCAGCGCACTCTATATAAGCCGCACCCCTCTCCATAGCTGGGCACGTTCAACTCTGTAATCCTATCTATCAAATCAAAGCAAGCCTCAGGGCACGAGACATAGGGCTTTTACCTCCACCGAGTGAGGGGCCTGAACTCGTTAAACACCGTGTTACACATACGCTGTAGCTAGGCTCTGCCCCTTATTCGTACCCCTAGTACACATTGTCAGGATCATAACCCTGACAGTTGGCGCCCACCTTGGGGCTAGGCATCTAGCAAAACTTCACGGTGTAGGTGGATTTCTTCATCATCATGTCAATCCGCGGCGAAATCCGCTTCGGGATGATCTCCTTCATCGCCGACGACTCAGCGTGGCTACGCGAGGCCCCGCTGGACGTGGAGGCGTTGCCCACCCGTGGTGCGACGCACTTTCGAGCTTCTTCCTACGCAGTCCTTCTCCGACAGCCCTCGGCTCCGTGCCGAGTGGTTACCCATCCCACCGTTGTACATCGTCGCAAGTGCTCCGGGCGTTCGCGGCTGCAGCGTTGGATCAAGCACGCTGTCGCCACTCAGGCAGCAGCGGAACAAGTGGCGGCTATCGAGTTTGACGAGCCCGCCCTCGACCTCTTGAACAGATCACTCGGTGACCCCTCGGAGGAGTCCGAGTCCGAGAGCATCGAGTCAACCGACGAGATCCTTATGGCGGATAACTCTGAGCACCACATACCCCTGGGCTAACCGGAGCCCAAACACGATCACATGGGTGCGTCCCACGTCGACACCAACGGCGGCTTCCCGGGGCACGAGCCATATGTGCCTCAAGCTCTCACTCGGGAGCAGCGGGACAAGCTCCACCGCCGGAACAATCAGCTCCTGAACACTCCCATCACCGGAACGACTCCCGAGGCGCTGGCCATGGAGTCAACTCGCCTGGCTACTTTGGCCGAGCGCGACTGCCTTGAACGGCTTCAGAGGGAACTGGATGAACGCGAGCGCCATCGACCCAGCTCTAGTCGGCACAAGTGTCGACTCTATTTGAGTGACCAACCTCGTAAGTATCAAGTTCTTAGTACTCCGTTGCAAAATTTAGCAGCCGCCACTCGGATCGCGGATTCCATTCAGCCCTCCGGCTCTTCGGCCGAAGATGAGATTTGTCAGATCCAAGCGCTTCTTAAAACAGCACTGTCGTAGAATGGGGCAGTGTCCCAGTCTAGAGACCGGATCCATAGCACATCCGTGCGTGCGAAGACCGTCCAGTCGAATGATAGCCCACTCGGCTCGGGCAGGCGCCGAGCTACTTCCACTTCGAGAGACCGTCACGAAGATCGGAGACGTGACCGATTCGCGTCACCCTAGCGAAACAAAGACTACGATCGTGCACTGATGCCTCCACCCCGGGACGTCGCGTACTGGCACCAGCCCTACGACGACAGACGGACGCACGGCGGTGACCGCAGGCCGAGTGCTACTCGTCCGTCGAAAGACGCTCGAGACCCGCTGTTCAATGCGAGATCCGTTCTCGCTCAGAACTTGGTTGACAAAGGCCGGGCCTTGCGGGAGGGTCAAGAGCACGACGTGCCGAGTGGTTCTGTACCATCAGGTCTCGAATGCTTCAGCCGTTATATACGAGCGGCTAGATTCCCAACAACTCCAGGTTGGCCACAGGGATCAGCAAGTTCACCGGCGAATCCAAGCCTGAAATTTGGCTAGAAGATTACCGAGTGGCAGTCCAGATCGGCGGCGGCAACGACAACATGGCCATGAAGCATTTGCCACTGATGCTAGAAGGCTCCTCTCGGGCTTGGCTGACACAGCTTCTACCAAGTAGTATCTTTTGCTGGGATGACCTGGCGAAAGTATTTGTTAAGACCTTTGAAGGCACGTACAAGAGAGCAGGAGGTTTGACCGAGTTACAGCGCTGTGTGCAAAAGCAGAATGAAACTCTCCAAGAGTACATCCAGCGGTGGACCACTCTGCATAACACGGTGGAGAATGTCACCGAGCACTAGGCAATCTGCGCCTTCAAGGCCGGAGTCAGGTACCGGGAGCTGAACATGAAGTTCGGCCGAACTGAGACCCCGACTCTCAGTCGGACTATGGAGATAGCCAATCGGTACACCAATGGTGAAGAGGAAGACCGACTGAGAAGTGGCAAGAGCTGAGCTGGCAACGCACATCACTCAGAGAACAAGGGAAGGAAGCACAAGCGGAAAGCAGATGCTGGAGGGAATGCCGAGGCCGCGGTTCTGGCCAGCCAAGGCAAAAAGGACCCCCAAAAGTAGAAGAAGGATTGGAAAGGAAAGAAGCAAGTCACCGTGAAGAGCGACATCCTCGACTAGCCTTGCCAGATTCACGCGAAGAAAGATGAGGAGGGTAACTTGATCTTGCCCAAGCATACCACTCGGGAGTGTCGACTCCTGAAGCAAGAGATGCGGCAGGATTCTTCTGGAGAAAGAGATGATGACGATGAAGACGGAGGCAAAGGTACTTCCGGGTACCCCAATGTTGAGAACGTCCTCATGATTTTTGTTGATGTTGAAAGCAAAAGTCACCTCAAGGTGATCAACCGAGAGGTCAACATGGCAGTTCTGACTGTCACCAAATATCTCGACTGGGCCAAGACACCGGTAACGTTTGACCAGTCAAACCATCCGGCTCACATACCAAAGCCCGGGCGATAGGCCTTGGTGGTTGATCCAGTTGTGGGAGGAGTCTGTCGTGGGAAACCATGGCCTCCTATGGGACCGTGAGCCCCTTTTGGTTCGGCGGAGGGACTGAGCACATTGCACAAAGAGCGGAGAACGTCGCGCAGCACGACAGAGATCACACGGGCAGTTTTACCCAGGTTCGGGCCGCCGCGAGGCGTAAAACCCTACTCCTGATTTGGTGGATTGGTGGTGGAAACGCAACACTCTTGCCCGGCAGGGTTGCCTCGGGGCAAGAGCAGCTACGCGCGTACGAGTGTACAAGGGTCCGAATCCCCTCTATGGTTGCCATGGGCCTCCTTTTATAGATCAAGGGGTCACCACAGTGGCAAATCAGTCATTGTGTACTGATTAGACAGCAAACAGTGCTATCATATCTACTCTGCAGACAGAGCAGAGCGCATTAAATACGCCGCTTAGTGTCACATCATGGCCTGCCCGGCACACCTTGCCGGGCTGTTCGGCTATCTTCTCTCCTGTCTGCATGACACGTCGCTGGACGGGTGTCATTTAGAGGCGATTCCTATAGGAAATGGCTGCCATGTGGCAAAAGACAGCCACTTAGTCACCTTGGGGCTTGACACCACACTGATCGATGACTTGCGTCACTGTGAGGTGGAGCGGTGAAGCCTTGGCGGGGTGTTTTTGCCTTCGTAGGACCCGGCAGGCCTGCCGGGGCGGTCTTGAGGCTTGCTTCCGGGGCAACCTTGACCTCGCCAGGCTCTCCCGCCTGGCAAGGAAGGTTTTCCCTTAGTGGATCCTTGCTCCTTGGCTTGACTTGGTCTTCTTGATCTGCACTCTGGTTCACCAAAGAGCTGATCTCTTGTGCTTGGCCTGGTCTTGGTTGTTGTAATCTTGATCTTAGGCCTGTGCATGGTCTGGGCAACAGACCTAGGGTTTGTTGCACCGACAGGAGCCCCCGGGCCTGGCCCGAACGCGCTGTCGGGCGTCGTCGGGGTAGGGCCTAACCAGTGCACAGGCGAGAGGGTAAGAGTTACTTGCCCTTTGAGATCTTCTTTGCTTTTTCATTAATCTGAGCCCAGGTCAGTTTCCGGTTCTTCCGCATGGCGCGTAACGCCAACCGTGGTGATGGAGATAATGGGCCATGATCTGTGGAGTTACCCACGTCCCATGTTCACAGGGCGGTAACTGCCACCCACTACCATTCCCGCTCCAAGCGCTTCTATCACGTGTACCGCATGCATTGCGCAAGGATGGTGGTGGATGCGGAGGGCATGGGAATGAGTGCCATGGCAGAAAGCCAGGCGTCATAGATTGGCGCAGGGGGTCGGCCTTGATTCTTCGAGCCGTTAATGGCAAAGGGGGAGCCGGACTGGCTGAACGGGGCGGCCACCTTCGTGGAAAAGATCCAGCCCCCTGCCTCGTCCGCCTATAAAAGGGGGCGTGGAGTGAGATGTTCCTTCACACCTCCTTCCCTTTCCATTCCTGACATAGCCACCCCCAGCCATGGCGAGAGGCCGAGGGTCTGGCCCTGCCCCAGTGGTGATGAGAGCTTCTGCTCGATAGCGTCTCCCTCCTCCCTCTGAAGATGCGGGAGTGGAGCCCGCTATGAGAGGAGGTGGGAGAGGGCGAGGTCGTGGTCGTCATGGCACGCGGGCGGTGCTTTGGTTGCGCCCCCACCAGCCGCCCCTCCCCCAATGGAAGGCCATGTTGGAGACCAACCTCTGGAGTTCGTCATCAGGCTATACAAGCCCCCGCGCGGCCGCCTCCACCTCCCTACTCCATTTGCAAGGGCAATGGAGCCCGAACAACCGCGCGCATTAAAACTGCACATGAGGGGCTGCGGGAATGGCAGCATGCGGGTGGAAGTGGATTTCCCCGCTCCTCATGTCATGTTCTTCCGTCGAGGGTGGAAGACCTTTGCTCGTGCCCATATCCTGTCGGAAGGGCACGTCCTCCATTTTAAAATGGAGGCCGATTTCCTTTCCGTCAAGGTTTTTGGGTGCTCGGGAGCTCGCTTAGGGTGCTGTGCGGAGAGCTCGACCAACGATGAAAGCTCCTCCTCGAGCGACAGCGGCAAGGTGGACAGTGACGGCGATGACGATGGCATTGACCGGGAGGGCAACGACTCTGACTCCGGCTGAGCACCAGCCGCACCGTCACCGTCAGCCGGCGGCGCCATCATCTGCACCTGCATCTCCTTTCTGGCAAGGTGATTTGCCGGGGAGTTGGGTGCAGGGGTGGAGATGGTGCTCCTGGCTCCTCCAGCAGCCTTCCAGCTGGACCCCAGCAGGCATTCTCCCGGGCTACGGCTTCGTTCGCCCTACCGCGTCCTGCTGGCCCTGGTGGTGGCGGTTGATGGGTCGTCTCCGCCGATCTCTTCACCATCACCTTCGCCTGCGCCCTCCCGCTCCCACCAGGCTCCTCGTCAGGGGACCCGATGAGGTCAAGCTGGGCTTCTGCCCAGGCGCTCCTTTTGACCTCTTTACCTCCTGTCGCAGTGCCTAGGAGGAGAGGGGCAAGAAAGGGCATCACGGGGCACTTATCTTTTTTCAATCTAAAACATGTAGGCGCTTGCCAAACTTTAGTTCAAATTATGTAATCTCTTTTATCCATGTTTGTGTTCTGTAAGATCTGTACTTGTGGGTCAGCATATTAATGAAAAAGATAAACCTTGCCAGGCACTTGTGCATGTAACATGTCCATGCAGAGGTAGGATGCCTCTATACATTCAAGTAAATAAGTTTTTCCCGGCAGGCTATCCTGCCAGTACCCTCAGTTCGCTGCCGCGGAGCTAGGCCTACTGGGCACAAATCTTAAAGAGGGACCAGCCCCCCACCAAACCTTCTTGCCAAATGCCACTACAACCACCCTGACCGAAGCAACATTCGAGTCATGGGAAGGGAGCACCTAAGCTTCGAAAGTGGCAAGGTTTTCCTATGCACAAGTTTTTACTTACAGAACGCGTATGGATAAGAGAGAGAACTTATCTGTTTGGGGCTTGCCGGGGATCGCAATGTAGGCTTGTCTTCTCTTCTCCTCTTCAGGACCAAATCCACGATAGGATCCTGCAGTTTGATGCAGATGAAAATGATGCCTCATGTGATCTTATCTACATGAACATGCAATGCTCATGATATGCTTATGGATGCATGCAAGTTTTGGGGGCCCCCCAGCGCTTCATTTATTTCTCTGTTGCACAGGGTCTGCGCCTAGCTTTGTACAAGGGATTACATGCAACAGAGGCAAGGCATGTACAAAAGGGTGGCTGCCGGGCAGGGCTCGATAGCTGCGCCTTACGGGTAGAACTTGCGGAGATGCTCAATGTTCCATGAGTTTTGCAATTGAATGCCATCTCCGGTCTCCAGATGGACTGCGCCAGGTCTGGTGACTCATACTACCCGGTAAGGGCCTTCCCACTTCGGTGTCAACTTGTTTACACCCTTGGCGGACTGAATGCGCCTAAGGACAAGGTCACCTTCCTCAAAACACCGGGCATGAACCCTGCGGCTGTGATAGCGATGCAGGGCTTGCTGATAGCGTGCGACACGCGTAGGAGCCCGGAGACGGTTCTCCTCGAGTAGCACAACGTCGTCATGCCGGTGCTGATCTTGCACTACTTCATCGTAGGCAAACTCGAGGTGACCCATAAATGAGTTTCGTGGGGATAACTGCTTCTGCCCCATAGACTAGGGAGAAGGGAGTCTGCCCGGTAGCTCGATTTGGTGTCGTTCTGAGGGACTAAAGAACCACCTGTAGCTCATCGATCCACCGCCTGCCGCACTTCTGTAGCCTATCAAATGTTCTCATCTTGAGTCCTCGCAACACTTTAGCGTTTGCCCTCTAAGCTAGCCCGTCGCTCCTTGGATGAGCCACAGAGGTGAATGAGACTTTGCTTCCAAGGGTATGAACGTATTGCATGAAGGCGCAGCTCGTGAATTGGGTGCTGTTGTCAGTGATGATCCGGGCAGGAACTCCAAAGCGGCACACCAATCCTTTCAAGAACTTGATAGCTGACTGAGCAGTCACATTTCTCACGGGCTCTACTTCTGGCCACTTTGTAAACTTGTCGATTGCAACGAACAAGAATTCAAAGCCCCCGGGAGCACGGGGGAAAGGACCCAAGATATCGAGCCCCCAGACCGAAAACAACCATGATAAAGGGATTGTTTGAAGAGCTTGGGCAGGCAGGTGGATATTCTTGGAATGGAACTGGCAGGCTTCACACTTGGTGACAAGCTGGACCGCATCTTGGAGGGCTGTGGGCCAGTAGAATCCTTGCCGGAAAGCTTTCCCAACTAAGGCCCTTGATCCAATGTGGGAGCCACACATACCCTTGTGTATCTCCATCAGCAGTTCCTTTCCTTCTTCCCGGCAAATGCACTTCAATTTCACACTGTTGGGCCTCCTTCTGTACAGCGTATCGTCAACAAACTGATATATACTGGCCCTCCGGGCTACTCTTTCAGCTTCTTCTTGCTCTTCGGGAAGTTCTCCAGTTTGGAGGAAATGGACTATGTGCCGTGCCCAAGATGGAGCCTGTGGCTCGACAACAAGGACCAGCGGCACCTCCTCATTCGGGAGAGTGCAACCCTCGACCACGGGGACCGGTGGCCTGGCGGGAGGATGCAGCTCAGCGACCGAAGGGGAGTTGTCCCCGACAAGCTTTCTGCCGGGATCCTTGGAAGGTTCTACCGGGAGAAGCTTGTCGGAGTCCAGTTTCCTCCTTTTCCTGGCCATTGTTGCCGGGGATACGGAAGGCTGAGTCAGATGGAGAACAAAAGTCCCTGGTTCCACAGGAAGCTTTTGCGCAGCACACTTTGACAGATGGTCAGCAATGCTGTTTTCCACACGGGGTACGTGCTCTGTTTGCAGTCCGTCAAAGCGCTCCTCCAACTTCCTCACTTCCTCGATGTATGCCTCCATCAATGGACTTTGGTAATCCTTGTTGACTTGTCTCACCACAAGCTGTGAATCTCCGCGGATGATCAACTTCTTAATTCCCAGTTCTGTTGCAATTCTGAGGCCGGCAAGGAGCCCTTCATACTCTGCAGTATTGTTGGTAGCCTTCTCCCGGGGAAAGTGCATCTGGACGACGTACTTAAGGTGCTCCCCAGTGGGAGCAACAAGAAGCATGCCAGACCCTGCACCTTGTAGGGATAAGGCACCATCGAAATACATGATCCAATCTTGGGGCGCCTCCTTGCCGGGAATAACTGTCTCCAATACCTCTTCGTCAGGAGTTGGTGTCCATTCTGCGATGAATTCTACTAGTGCTCTACTCTAGATGGTTGTCGTGCTCTCAAACTTCAAACCAAAGCTGGATAACTCCAAAGCCCACTCCACTATCCTGCCGGTAGCCTCAGGGTTTTGGAGTATCCATTGCAAAGGGAAACGGGTGACAACTGTGATCTCGTGGGCTTGGAAGTAGTGGCACAGTTTCCTTGAGGCCATGACAAGGCCAAAAATCAATTTTTGCACGCCAGAGTACCTGGATCTAGCCCCCTGCAATAGGGAGCTGACGAAGTACACTGGGCACTGCACCACTTTCTTCTTTGCCGTGACCAGAGAACTGCTTTCGCTGCTTTGCTCTTCTCCGTCCTGATCTGCATCTGACCTTGCCGGGGTGTGCTCACTTCCCTCCCCGGAAGGGGCACCAGCTGTGTCTATTGTTTCATCTACTTCCCGCTGCGCTACCAGTGCCGCGCTAACCACTTGATTAGTTGCCGCCAAGTATAGCAGCAACGGCTCTTGTGGTTTGGGAGCGACCAAAGTGGGCACAGAAGAAAGGTAGGCCTTCAACTCCTATAGTGCGGTGTCAGCCTCTGGGGTCCACACTACAGCTCCTGCCTTCTTCAAGATTTTGAACAACGGCAAGGCACGCTCGGCAGACTTGGAAATGAATCTGCTAAGCGCGGCAACACACCCAGTCAAACGCCTCACGTCCTTAACTGTCTTGGGTGCCTGAATCTGCTCGATAGCCTTGATCTTGTCGGGGTTGGCCTCTATCCCCCGGTGGGACACAAAGAAGCCAAGTAGCTTGCCGGAAGGAACACCAAACACACACTTCTTCGGGTTTAGCTTCAAGTTGATCTTGCGCAGATTAGCAAATGTCTCTTCTAAATCCTGAATGAGGGTTGATCTGTCCTTGGTCTTGACCACAATATCATCCATATAAGCTTCAATGTTTCTGTGCAACTATGACTCAAAACCAATCTGGACTGCCCTTGCAAAAGTGGACCCGGCGCTCTTCAACCCAAAAGGCATCCGCATGAAGCAGTATGTGCCACATGGGGTGATGAACGCGGTCTTCTCTTCGTCTTCCTTGGACATGAAGATCTGATGATATCCAGAATAGGCATCCAGGAAGGAAAGCAGGTCACACCCAGAGGTGGAATCCACAATCTGGTCGATGTGTGGCAAGGGAAATGGGTCCTTCAGGCATGCCTTGTTCAGATCCGTAAAATCTATGCACAGCCTCCACTTTCCATTAGCCTTGCGTACCACCACAGGATTCGCTAATCATGTTGGATGCAACACTCCGCTGACCAGACCAGCTACCTCAAGTTTCTTGATCTCTTCGGCAATAAACTATTGCCGCTCCAAAGCTTGCTTCTGGACCTTCTGCTTGATGGTCCGGGCATGTGGGCAGACAGCAAGGTGGTGCTCGATTACCTCCCTGGGAACACCGGGGATGTCAGATGGTTGCCAGGCAAACACATCGACATTCACCCGCAGGAAGGCAACGAGCGCGCTTTCCTATTTGTCATCGAGGGTGGCACTGATAGTGAAGGTACCATCAGTGCCAGCCAGCCCTGCCGGGACCTTCATAGCAGGCGCAACAGCTTTGGATCTCTTGCTATTGCAACTCTCTGGCAAGTCATCGACAGGCCTAGCGCACTCCGGAGAGGCTCGCTTCCCGGATTCCTTGCTGGCATCCTTGTTAGCTCTCTTCATTTTCTTACTCTCCTTGGCGGGAACACTGGCTTCCGCAGCCTCTGCCGCGACTGCTTCCCGATACATCTTATCCACGCATATGACTGCGTCTTTCTGATCTGACGGAATGGAAATGACTAATATCGGCCCTGGCATCTTCAATGTGTTGTAGGCGTTGTGGGATGCCGCCATGAACTTGGCCAGAGCTGGGCGACCAAGGATTCCATTGTACGGCAAGGGGAGGTCAACCACGTCAAACACGATCTTCTCAGTTCGGTAGTTTAACTCTCCTTCGAACGTTACCGGGAGCGTGATCTTTCCCTTAGGACGACTCCTACCGGGGTTGATTCCTTGGAACGTACCAGTAACCTTGAGCTCCTCATCTGCTATCTGGAGTTTGCTGAGGACCTTTGAAGATATCAGATTCAACCCAGCCTCGTCGTCAACCAACATCTTAGTGACCTTGAGGTTGCGTATTGTTGGTGAGACCAACAACGGCAAGCACCCTATCGCAGTGGTGCGATCAGGGTGATCCTCTTCGTCAAAGATGATGGGCTTGCTGGACCATTTGAGCGGCATCCGAGAATCTGCCGCTGGCTCCACGGCATTGACTTCACGCGCCCACTGTTTAAGTTGGTGGTGAGAGGAGTGCAGAGACGCACCCCCGTCAACGCAGGCGTCAGTGGCTTTCTGGAATTCCTGCTCGCTGGTTTCCTCTTCATCTCTCTCATCAGTCTCATCACTGCAATCCTTCTTCTCACGGCCTCTGGCGGGTTTTCCTTGACTCTGAGGGACCTTGCCGGGGCGGCTTGCTCCGCCGCCGCGGCCCTTCCTGCCAGCGCCATTCTGACCTTTCTCCTTATCACGCTTCTCATATTCAGCCCTTTGCTTCTTGACGAGCTGCTCAACCTGATGACACTCCTGGAGATCATGGCCCTTGGTCCAATGGATCTTGCAGTACGGGCCGTCGCCTTTCCCAGCCTTCTCGGCAGCCGCGGCTTCCCGGCAATCAGTGCACGCGGCAACTTCCTTGCCGGGTACCTCAGCTTTAGCCTTCTTGCCGGTACTAGGCGTGCCCAATCCCTCAACGGTCATCACTGCCTTATCCTTGCGCCTTTTGTTGCGCTTCTTGTTCTTCCTCTTCTGACTGGTGGCCTCGTCATCATCCTCAGAGTCGATGTCAATGCCATCCTCTTCTCCAGGGAGCTTTCTCCCCTCCTCTATTCAAGCACACTTATCCACTAGAGTGTAAAGCTCCTTCACAGTCTTGGGCAATCGAACATTCATCTTGGAACGTATCCGACGATTGCGCATGTTGGACTGGAACGCAGCTATCACAGCTGCCTGGTGGATGTCTGGAATATTCCTGTGGACTCGGCTGAACCTCTACATGTACTTCCGCAGATTCTCTCCTTTCTACGGAAGGAGCTACAAGTCGCTGGGCCGCCCTGGTTCTTGATGGCCGCCTGTGAAGGCGCCAACGAACTCATGGCATAGGTCAGCCCAGGTTGAAATGGAGTTCTCTGGCAAATGCATCAGCCAAGACCTCACATTTGACTTGAGTGCCAAAGGGAAGTAGTTGGCGAATACCTTCTCATCTCTTCCCCCGGCAGCTTGAACAGCGATGGTGTAGATGCTCAAGAACTCTACAGGGTTCAGTTTCCCGTCATACTTCTCTAGTATCTGGCTTGAACGTGCGAGTGGACGGCCAACAAACTTGCCGCAACTCACGGGTGAAGGCGGGGCACCCAGCCTCGAAAGGCAGGTACTCGCCTTCGGCGAGTGCGAGCTCGTCGACGTCAGGGCCACCACACCTGTCGGACTGGCGGTGGGCGTTGCGGCATTGCTCAATGGTGACACGCGCGCCTTCCCTTTGCCTGTCCTCAAGTGCTCGCCGTTGGCCTTGACGCGCTCGAGGGTCGGACGAAGCCATTGAGATGCTGTCAAGTTCTTGGTCACGCAACTCGCGCGCTGGTTACCGTGAAGGGGACTGCACCGTGGGGGTGGCCCCTCCCGCATGACCAGCAGTGAGGGCTGTTGTCGTTGCCTGGGGAGGCCATGGCGGGCCAGCCCGCTGCGATCCTCCCGCCTCGGCGAAGCCAATCAGACACTGAATGGTAGCTCTTCACTCATCCATCAGATCGGCTACCGGCGGAAATTTCAATAGTAGCTGGGCCCGCGCCATGGCCTCCGAAGCGGTGCTTGGCATGGATGTCGATGAAGATCGTAGTGTCGCCTGGCTCCTGGTGGTGCCGGCAGTGGTTGCGCCGTGTTCTCGCCGTCGCTAGCCAGTCGCTAAGACGGCGCGGTGACAAGGTGGAGGCGCTTGTGGACCAGCGGTTCCACCAGGTGCATTGGCTGGGTCGGCCTGCTCCGGGGATGGAATATGCCCTGCGGTCGCGCCCGCGACGGGGGCAGCCGGAGGATTACGATTCGCCCCAGAGCAAGCGCCACCGCTGCGGCTGTGCCCCTCGGCCGGGCGGAGAGGTGCGGACGGAATGAGCTCTCTACCTGTGCCTCGTAAAGCATGACCGTTGGGATGCTGCTGGTGCTGTCCTCCTCCTCTGGTGCCTCCTGCTCCTGTTTTGGCCGCAGGGGAGGTGGTGGCGACGCCGCCTGCGTCAACCACATCCCCCGCAGTGTCCACATCCCCGGGCATCCCCATAGCCCCCGCAGTGTCGATGGTCGTGGGCGGTGGGGACTTCAAGGAGGACGGCTGGGCGGCGGCACCGGGTTTCTTCTTGGGTGCCATGGACGATGGAGCCGTTGATGAAGAAAAAGATGATGAAGATGACGCGCTACGTACGCTTCTCGGGTTCGCGCAAGCGCTGCCCCCTACCTGGCGCGCCAAAGATGTCATGGGAAACCACGACCACCTATGGGACCATGAGCCCCTTTTGGTTCGGCAGGGGGGACTGAGCACATTGCACAAAGAGCGGAGAACGTCGCGCAACACGGCAGAGATCACACGGGCAGTTTTACCCAGGTTCAAGCCGCCGCGAGGCGTAAAACTGTACTCCTGCTTTGGTGGATTGATGGTGGATGGTGGTGGAAATGCAACACTCTTGCCCGGCAGGGTTGCCTCGGGGCGAGAGCAGCTACGCACGTACAAGTGTACAAGGGTCCGAATCCCCTCTATGGTTGCCATGGGCCTCCTTTTATAGATCAAAGGGTCACCACAGTGGCAAATCAGTCATTGTGTACTGATTAGACAGCAAACAATGCTATCATATCTACTCTGCAGACAGAGTAGAGCGTATTAAATGCGTTGCTTAGTGTCACATCATGGCCTGCCCGGCATGCCTTGCCGGGCTGTTCGACTACCTTCTCTCCTGTCTGCGTGACACATCGCTGGACGGGTGTCATTTAGGGGCGATTCCTGTAGGAAATGGCTGCCATGTGGCAAAAGACAGCCACTTAGTCACCTTGGGGCTTGACACCGCACTGATCGATGACTTGCGTTGCTGTGAGGTGGAGCGATGAAGCCTTGGCGGGGTGTTTTTGCCTTCGTAGGACCCGGCAGGCCTGTCGGGGCGGTCTTGAGGCTTGCTTCCGGGGCAACCTTGACCTCGCCAGGCTCTCCCGCCTGGCAAGGAAGGTTTTCCCTTAGTGGAGCCTTGCTCCTTGGCTTGACTTGGTCTTCTTGCTCTGCACTATGGTTCACCAAAGAGCTGATCTCTTGTGCTTGGTCTGGTCTTGGTTGTTGTAACCTTGATCACTGACAGAGTCCGATTGCGCAAAGTCCTAATGGACGGCGGCAGCGGGCTTAACATCATCTACGCCGACACCTTAGAGGCGATGGGCATCCCGAGGACCCGACTCAGCAAGAGGAATATGCAGTTCCATGGGGTAATCCCCGGGAAGAAGGCCAAGTCACTTGGCCAGATCGCTCTCAACATCGTATTCAGCGAAGAGAAGAACTTCCAAAAGGAATGACTGACTTTCGAAGTGGTGGACTTCAGAAGTGCTTACCATGCCATCCTGGGTAGGCCTGCCTACGCGTGTTTCATGGCCCGTCCATGTTACGTGTATCTTAAACTCAAGATGTCAGGGCCTAAAGGCATGATCACCATCACGGGCAATCGGAAGTTGGCCGAAAAGTGCCTCCAGAAGGGCTCCCAGATCGCTGATGAGCAGATGGCAATGGCCGAGTTAGATGAATACAAGAAGGTGGCAGACCCAAGCAAACTTTTGAAGTCCAAGAAGCCGACTGTGGAATCCGTTTTCCAGTCGGCAGGAGAGACGAAGCCGGTGCACATCCATCCTGAGGACCCGAACACTGCCCCGACCAACATCTCCACCACCCTGGACAGCAAATAGGAAGCTGCACTTGTCCAGTTCCTCCGTGAGAACTGGGACATCTTCGCATGGAAGCCTTCTGACATGCCTGGTGTTCCCAGGGAACTGGCCGAGCATAGACTCCGTATCGATTCAGCGTCGAAGCCCGTTAAAGACTATCTTCGGTGATCTTCAACCGAGAAGCGCAAAGCGATTGGCGAGGAGACAGCGCAGCTCTTAGCCGCCGAATTCATCCGAGAGGTGTACCACTCCGAGTGGCTCGCCAACGTCGTCATGGTGCCGAAGAAAGATAAGTCTCTTCGAATGTGTGTAGATTTTAGGCACATCAATCGGGCCTGCCCGAAAGATCATTTTCCTCTCCCTCGCATAGACCAGATAGTAGATTCTACTGCTAGATGTGAGCGGTTATCCTTTCTGGATGCGTACTCCGGGTACCACCAGATCCGATTGTATGGCCCTGATGAAATAAAAACAGCGTTCATCACCCCATTCGGGTGTTTCTGCTATATCACGATGCCATTCGGGTTGAAAAATGCTGGGGCCACATTCCAGCGTATGATCCAGAAGTGCTTACGGAAGCAAATCAGTCGGAACGTAGAAGCTTATATGGATGACATTGTGGTTAAGTCCAGGAAAGGTTCCGACCTCCTGACTGACCTTGCTGAGACCTTCGCAAATTTGCGAGTGTTCAACATCAAGCTCAACCCAACCAAGTGTACATTCGGCGTGCCCGCAGGCAAGCTACTCGGTTTCCTTGTTTCCGAACGAGGGATCGATGCCAATCCCGAGAAGATAGGGGCAATCATTTGAATGAAGCAACCAGAACATCTACACAATGTGCAACGCCTCACAGGCTGCCTAGCGGCCCTGAGTAGATTATCACCAGACTCAGTGAAAAAGCCATGCTGCTTTACCGACTGATGAAGAAGTCTGACATGTTCGAATGGACTCCCGAAGCGGAGGCTGCGTTCCAGGAACTTAAAGCCCTGCTTTCCACCCAGCCGGTACTAGTTACTCCGAGCAGCAAGGAGCCTTTGCTCTTGTACATCGCGGCCACGAGCCAAGTTGTTAGCACGGTCCTCACTGTGGAACGGGAAGAACAAGGCAAAGCCTTCAAGCTTTAACGACCGGTCTACTACATCTCTGAAGTCCTCACACCTTCCAAGCAAAGGTATCTGCATTACCAGAAGCTAGTATATGGAATTTATCTAACTGCAAAGAAGGTGGCTCATTATTTTCAAGAACACTCGGTCACGGTGATAAGCGACGCTCCTCTATCCGAAATCATGAACAATAGAGATGCCACTGGCTGAGTGGCCAAGTGGGCCATTGAGATCCTCCCGTTGGACATCAGGTTTGAAGCCAAGAAGGCCATCAAATCGCAGGCTCTGGTAGATTTCTTGGCCGAATGGATTGAGCAAGAACAGCCTGTCCCGAGTGTTCCCGAACACTGGGCGATGTTCTTTGACGGCTCCAAGATGCTTCATGGCTCCGGGGCCGGAGTGGTCTTGGTGTCTCCTAAAGGCGATCGACTCAGTTACGTTCTTCAGATTCACTTCGACTCCTCTAACAACGAAGCTGAATACGAAGCTCTCCTGTATGGGCTGCGAATGGCAATCTCTCTGGGGATTCGCCGACTGATGATTTATGGTGAATCAAGTCATGAAGGAATGGGACATCCATAGCCCGACGATGACTGGCTACTGCAATGCCGTCAGAAAGTTAGAGAAACACTTTGAAGGGCTAGAGCTTCATCATGTGCCGCGTCTCAAGAACCAAGCGGCCGACGGCCTAGCCAAGATGGGTTCCACTCGGAAACCAGTACCCAAGAACATGTTCCTGGAACACCTGCACTCGCCCACTATCAAGGAAGATCCTTTTGTGGAAGAGCCCCCGCAGCCAGTCGGACCTTACAATCCAACTGAAGTAGACATTCCTGCAGTAATAGATTTGGTCCAAGAGGTATTGGTCATCACTCCCGAGTGGACCGAACCGTATCTGGCATACTTGCTCTGGCAAGAGCTCCCAGAGGACGAAGATGAGGCCCGCCAGATTGTCCGTCGGTCCAAAGCTTTCACTGTCATGGGAGATCAATTATACAAGAAAATCACAACTGGAGTCAGTCAGCCATGCATATCCCCAGAGGAAGGGCAGCAAATACTGCAAGAGATTCACTCGGGAACATGCGGGCATCATGCGTCTCTCGGACCTTGGTTGCAAAGCGTTCAGAGCTGGATTCTATTGGCCCCGAGCCAATGAGGCCGCCTATGACATAGTGGATCACTGCGTCGGGTGCCAGTTCTATGCAAACAGTCGCACAAGCCAGCATCCACCCTGAAGACTATCCCTCTCACTTGGCCATTTGCTGTCTGGGACTCGACATGGTCGGCCCTCTCCGGACTGGGGTGAGTGGCTTCACGCACCTGTTGGTAGCAGTAGATAAGTTCATCAAATGGATCGAGGCCAAACCCATAAAGAAGCTGGACTCGGCCACCGCAATTCAGTTCATCAAGAAGATCATCTTCAGGTTCGAAGTCCCACACAGCATCATCACCGACAACGGGTATAACTTCGACTCAGACGAGTTCTGTGAGTTCTATTACACCCAGGGCACTCGGGTTGATTACGCCTCCGTGGCGCACCCGCAGTCGAATGGACAAGCCGAGAGGGCAAATGGGCTCATACTTCAGGGATTGAAACCTCGCCTCATGCGTGATCTGACTCACGCAGCAAGCGCCTGGGTGACCGAACTACCGTCAGTCCTCTGGGGCCTGCGAACGACTCTGAATCGATCCACGAACTGCACCCCATTCTTCATGGTGTACTGGTCAGAAGTGGTCTTGCCGAGTGATCTGCTCCACAACTCTCCCCGAGTGGACCTTTACTCGGAAGCTGAAGCCGAGGAAGCAAGGCAAGATGGCCTAGACCTTCTGGAGGAAGAACGTGAGCTAGCGCATATAAGATCAATGTTGTACCAACAAGACTTACGCCGCTACCATGATAGACACGTCAGAGGACGTGCCTTCCAGGAAGGAGACTTGGTCCTCCGAGTGGATCAATAGAAGCCTCACAAGCTAGCAACCCCTGGGAGGGACCATTCGCCATCTCCAATGGAGCATACAGACTGTACAACTTCACTAGAGGAATAGAAGAGCCCAGAGCTTGGAACGTAGATCTGCTTCGCAAGTTTTATACTTAGAATAAAATTTCTCCCTTGTAATAGTTAGTCCGAATGAACTTAGATGAATAAAAGTCCCACTTTTTCCATATATCATCTAGTTCAACCTACGGTCGCATCTCACTCAGGTGATTAATTGCATTCGGAAACTAACACACCTCTAGTGGGTGAAAAGGTGAGAGAACTTAGCTGCGAACCAGATTTCGCCTAAGTTAAAAAACAATCCGAGTGAGGATCCGCTCCACACTCGGGGGCTTAGCCGCAGACCAGATTTCGCCTAAGTTAAAAAACAATTCGAGTGAGGATCCGCTCCACACTAAGGAGCTTAGCCGCGAACCAGATTTCACCTAAGTTAAAAAATAATCCGAGTGAGGATACGCTCCATACTCGGGGGCTTAGCGGCGAACCAGATTTCGCCTAAGTTAAAAAATAATCCGGGTGAGGATACGCTCCACACTCAGGGGCTTAGCCGCGAACCAGCTTTAGCCTAAGTTAAAAAATAATCCGAGTGAGGATCCACTCCACACTCGGGGGCTTAGCCGCGAACCAACTTTCGCCTAAGTTCAAAAATAATCCAAGTGAGGATACGCTCCATACTCGGGGGCTTAGCCGCGAACCAGCTTTCACCTAATTTAAAAAAATAATCCGAGTGAGGATCCGCTCCACACTCCGGGGCTTAGACGCAAACCAGATTTTGCCTAAGTTAAAAAATAATCCGAGTGAGGATACGCTCCACACTCGGGGGCTTAGCCGCGAACCAGCTTTTGCCTAAGTTAAAAAATAATCCGAGTGAGGATACGCTCCACACTCGGGGGCTTAGCCGCAAACCAGCTTTCTCTCAAAGCCAAACAAAAGACGAAGCAAATAGAAGCGCAAAAGGTTTCAAATTAAAGCTTCGATCCGTCCGAATATCTCCAAGGCAAAACGAGCCCAAACGCTCGGCAAAGTATTTCATTACATCAACCACCCGGCATTCCGGGGCAAATTCAATCAAGTGTTTTTTAAGCTTTCGGCGGAGGGCTGGCTGGGTCGACGAAGGTCTCCAGATCAATCCCATCGGTGATGCGAGTGGCGGCTTCAGCGAAGGTGTCCATAAAATCCTCAAACTTGAGGTTCTTCTTGTTCACCAATCGGAGACTCTTCAGCTTCTCTTCGTCCACGTTCTTGCAATGAACGTGAACGAGTGACAGCGCCACGTCAGCAGCACTCTGGCGGCGGATTTCTTCCAAGCCTTCACCCGAGCGGGAACATTGTTCAGCTACATCAGGATTGACTCTAGGTCCTTCTGAGTCTCTTCACCCGGCTGCACCTCTTAGTCAATTCGACCCGCAGCACCTTTCGCCCGAGTGATGAAGCCCAATGCGTTCTCCAATTGGTCTTCAAGTCGAAGGATGGAAAGGGCAGCGTTGTCAGCAACAAGTGACCTAGCAGGGTTCAGATCCCTCTCTATCCTCTGCAGCTCCAGTTCCTTGTTATAACAATGCTCTGCGCCAAGAAGGATAAAGTATGAGCAGATGATCAAGGGAAAAAGCTGGCAATATGCAGATTTCACTCGGCTGAAGAAAAACTTACCAACGAGCTTCTTGCTAAAATCTTCACAGACCTCTTCAATGTGCTTCTCTAGGGCATCTTTCTTATCAGTCAGCCGGGTAACCTTCTTGTCTAGTTTGATCTTCTCCTGAGTGGAGGCATCAGCAGCAGCCTTGAGGTTCCTGATCTCCTCCTCCAACTTGCCGATTGAAGCCAGCTTCTCATCGGCGAGTTTGGTCTTGGTCCTTGCCTCCTTCTGGGCCAGCGTCAGATCCTTATCCTTGTTCTCCAATGCTTGCTTCATGGTTTCTAAAGAAATAGAAGTACTGAGCCTCATTACGAGTTGAGCATCCTCGCTATGAACATCTGTTGGGGCGAAACGATTTGGATCAAAGGGGAAAAATAGTGCATAGCTGCTAGTCAGAGGAGATAACTTACCTCCCATGGCCTTCTTCTCCTGCTCTAGTCGAGCGCTCTTGAGTTTCTCAGCCTCCAGGTCAAGCCGAAGGGCTGTCACCTCCTTCTCCATCGTGGCATAATGGGATCCCATCTCGCAAGTCCTCTGCAACATAAAAAAACGGTCAGTCGGAAGATCCTAAAGAGAAATGAAAAGCAGTAACTCACAAACATCTGGGCATGCGCCGCTGGAAGGAACAAGCTTGATCAATATCAGATCCTGAAGTACCCTCAGATTACTAAGCAGGCTATTCACTCAGTCATCCCCTCCCTTGAGAGGAACAAGCTTGACCAGTACCAAATCCTCAAGTATGTTCTGATCACCGAGTCGCCCGAGCAAACACCACTGGAAGGAACAAACTAGACCAATACCAGATCTTGAAGTAGAAGATAGAGGACAACAACGCAAGGTGACCTACTCCTCACTCGGCTGACCTCTGAGTCGGTGATGAAGAAGGTAGAGGATAATGGTGACTTCACTCGGCCGACCCCCGGGTCGGTAATGAAGGAAATCTCACTTATTATCTCACCAGCGCATAAGTGTCCTGAGGCGCCCCGAACGCCTAATGAAGAGTTCTAAAGGCTACCACCGATCGCCAGCGATCAGTGTCAGCCTCGGGGACTACACCCAGTGGGTGCACTCAGCGTGCCCCCACTGGAAAGTGACTCGTCGACGAGTTAAAAAAAAAGGGCTCTAAGACTACCGTCGACTGCTCCAGTCAACGGTAGCCTCGGGGACTACACCCAGTGGGTGCACTCAGCGTGCCCCCACTGGACCATGTCCATTCGAGTATGTTCTGGCTAGATTCCAAGTGGACATAAGAAAATTCAATAGTCAAAGACTCCCGCCGACTGACTCCAGTTAGCAGGAGCCTCGGGGACTACACCTAGTGGGTGCACTCAGCGTGCCCCCACTGGATCATGTACACCCAGTGGGTGTGCCGTGCGCAAACCCACTGATAGAAAGCCTACTACAAGAAAAGAAGAATTGACTGGAAATCATACTCACAATGGTACTTACTCGAACATTGGTCTCCAGCGCGGTGCTGGCGTCATAGGCGTCCTTCAGTCAGCTACACATCAAGCCCACCTGGATCAGCGCTTCCTTACACGCCCCCACCTGATCCTCTGGGACGTGGTACATGGAGAAAGAAGTAGTTGGAGTTGACGGAGGTGCAGGAGTCAGCCTCGGGGCTGGGATCACTCATGTTCCTCTCGGAGGAGCTTGAGTAGTCCTTACACGGGGCACCGCCGCCGACAAAGAAGCCGAACCGCCCTGAGCCAGAGGGCTCGGCCTTGCGGTTTTGGCAGCAACCTTCGCCAGAGAGACACGGGCCATCTGGCGAGGAGAGGCGTCTGTCATTGGCGTGTGAGCACCTGGCACTCCCTCCCTAACGGCGTCCGGGTTCGGCGGGTCAGCACCCACTTCATCATCTAGTTGGATAATCTCAGGCGGGGCTGCACAAATCAGAGAAATCATCAAAGTTTAGTCGGAAAAGACATAACCATGTGGGTCAATCGATACAACATACCTTTGGAGGTAGCGGCGTCTACCGCGTCGGCATCACTCGGGCCAGGCTTGCGGGCGTGCGGGTCTGCTGAGGTGGTCGAGGTGTCGTTGCTGCAAGAACAAAACAACACTCGGTTAGCAACTGAATGGATTCAAAAATGGACAAAGGATTGGTGAGAACACTTACTTGGAGGCCACAGGCACCGCCACTCGGATCCGCGGCACGGAAGCCTTCCGAGGCGTGGAGGAGCTCTCCTTGGGCAGCTTGGGCTGTTTCTCCGCCGAACTCTCAGCCTCGGCGCGGGCATGCTTGGAACTCCGAGTCGCCCGACCGGAAGCAGTCGGCTGCTGAACTTCTCCTCCCTTGCCCTTTGAGTCATGCAACACCTTGGACCGGGGTTCTTTGGGGCCCTCATAAGACGGAGAGGACTCCGCCTCTTCCCCCTCCTCCGAACTCTCTTCTTCGTCTTCGTCATCATCGTCACTCTCATCATCATCAGATCTCTGTGAGTACTGCTGCTCGGTGCCACTCGTCACATCCCGAGGTGAGTGGTCCACCATGGGGATCCTGGAGATCAAGTTCTGGAAGTCCTGAGAAGCAAACACATGCAAATGTGAGGATCAACTGTACAAAAGACAACCTACAACTGAACCGACTGAGTCGAAGGTAAATACCTCGATGGGCGACAGGTCCTTGTGAAAGGCTGGCACTAGCCGAGTCCCCCGCGGGTTATTGCGGGCACAAGTGATGGCCTTGATCTTGGCGCCCACCTCCTTCTCGGTGAGATCTTCTAGAAGCACCCGAGTGGAGTCACCCGACCCCTCGTACAACCACATGGGGTGGGCTCTGGCCTGCATCGGCTGGATGCACCGACTGAAGAAGGTCTCCAGCAAGTCCATGCCGTTCACCCCACCGTTCACAACACCTATTAATGCGCTGGACAGGATGTCGACACCCACCTTCTCGTCCTTCTCTACGATGAGGGTTGGCGGAGCCCGTACCCTCTCGTTCAAGTACGGCGGAAGGCCCGACTGGCTGTTGGCGCTGGGGACGTCTTTGCAATAGAACCAAGTTCCCTGCCACCCCTTAATGGAGTCGGGAAAGCTCATCTTGGGAAACGACCTCCCCCCACGGACCTGGATGCCTAGACCCCCGCACAGCTGGGTGACGTGGGTTTTCTCACCAGTCGGCGAGTCCTTCTTCACCGACATCGGCCGACAGGTGAAGATGTGTTTGAAGAGACCCCAGTGGGGATAGCAACCCAGGAAGTTCTCACGGAGGAAGATGAAAGCCAAAAGATAGATGATGGAATTGGGGGGAAGATGGTGGAGTTGAGCACCGAAGAAATCAAGGAATGCTCGAAAGAAAGGGTGCAAAGGCATCGAGAAACCTTGCTTGATGTGGGTGACAAGCAGGACGCGCTCATCTGCCTCAGGCGTCGGCTCGGTCTCTCCCATGCCCGGGCGATGCCACCCGTGGTGTGGGATCAGTCCCTCCTCCGCCAAATCCTCCAGTCACTGAGCGGAAACACGCGGAGGGAGCCATTCCCCCGACGCGCCGCCGGCCGCCGCAGCGCCCGAAATGGAGGAGGTGGCCTTCCCTGCCTTCTTCGCCCTCTCTGCCTTCGCTGTGGAACCTCTTGCCATCGTCGTGCACTCGGGTGGAGAGAAGACGTGGAGGAGTCGAAAGGAAAAGAAGGGGATCTGAGGCCGGGAACTCTGCCGCTGAACCTTTTATATCAACAAACAAGATCTCGAGACAAATCTCTCACCGCCAATCCCCAGATCGACGGCCCACACGACAGTGCTTTGCGCAGGACAGCCGCGGCACATGGCGGAGATCGTGCGCACAAATCAAGGAGCCACACCCCCACTTTCCCACCAACGCACGACGTTACCGCTTCAGCGCGCAAACGCATGAATTCAAATCCCGGTATTTCCGGGATAGATCAATCCGATTGATTACTAGCTATTCCTTTCCTAAAGGACACATGTCAGTCTGACTGACCACCCTTCGCGGGGACCCGTGCACCCGGCCACGTTAAACACCTGACTGAAGTCTTCTTCAGGATTGTTATGTGATGAGCTTAACGCCCCTCTACGGGTTCACTTGGCCCTCTCGAAAGGCTCCAAGGCGCATGATTCGTAAACCTGGACTTGTAGAAGGCCCGCGCTGGCGTTCCCCTGGGATAAGGAGTGGCATCTCTCTGGAGAATCAGACCATGCGCCGGCGTCGCCCCTCGAGTTGCCATGGCATGCCCTCACTCGGGCCCCTAGTCTATCTCTTCCGAGAGACAAAACGAATGCCACCGGGTTTTTTCTCGATGATCAACAACACCCGGTCATCTGGGTAAAATTAAAGTCCATAATCCGTTGCATTTTCGTCCAAGGAACAATGAATCACGACTCGGAAACGTATTCCGAGTGACCCTGCAGCACTCGAATTTAACCGAAGGATCGGTTCGTCAGCTCTACGAAATCCCAACCGATTCGGGGGCTAATGATGTGGTCACCTATTATAGGTAGGGTCAAGGACCCATCATCTAGGATCCACATGGGGCCCATCACCATCATAGGTAGGTCCCTGGACCATGCCAGCACTCGGATGCATACTTCAGGAGGATCACTCAGACGGCTCTACAGCACTCGGACAACCACACATCACTCGGCGGACGATCAACCACTCGGATGAACATGGCAAGAAAGCGTCGTGGGAGCTGCAACGGTCGAGGGATCCTAAGTCGTCCACTAAATAGAGTTATAACTACCGTTACCTGTAACTGCTGTAGTATAGGCTCATTACACTAGTAACTACCTCATTCGATGGCATTAATTGCCCCGACGGTGTGGGAGACATGGGCTGCAACGCACTCTATATAAGCCGCACCCCTCTCCATAGCCGGGCATGTTCAACTCTGTAACCCTATCTATCAAATCAAAGCAAGCCTCAAGGTACGAGACGTAGGGCTTTTACCTCCACCGAGTGAGGGGCCTGAACTCGTTAAACACCGTGTGTTACACCTACGCTGTAGCTAGGCTCTGCCCCTTATTCGTACCCCTAGTACACATTGTCAGTATCATAACCCCGACACTCGGCCTTGCTAAACACAAATCCAACTCACATGCTTCGAGCTTGCTGGGTTGTTAGACAGGTTGCCAAGAGCGGCGAGGCCATACTCCGCCTTCAAACTTCCAGTAGAGGACCAGAGATGCCCTCATCTGAAGACAATAACGTCCTAACCATCTACTAAACCTCCTCCTCGAACAACCAGAGGAAAAGAGCCCTTCGAGAGCTCAACCAAGTCCATCAGGTCACTGCAGCAAGCTCCTGGACGGATACTCCCATCACCTTTGATGCGGAGGACGAACCAAGCGCGTGACCTGTCCGAGCACCCGCCGCACTAGTCCTTGACCCCATTGTGGACAACTTCAGATTAACTAAGGTGCTTATGGACGGAGGCAGCATTTTAAATCTTATTTATGGGGATACCCTCGATAAGATGCAGTTCGACAGATCTCGAATCGAACAAAGCTACACTACGTTTTGGGGAATTATCCCCGGCAAGGAGGCACGCTCCTCCGGACGAGTCACTTTGGATGTAGTGTTCGGCACTCCAACGCTCCTCCAGGATCGAAGAACTACTCTTCCACATTGTGCCCTTCCATAGCGGATACCATGCCCTATTGGGGCCTGACGCATTGTCGAAGTTCCAGGCTATACCCCATTATGGGTACATGAAACTCAAAATGCCAGGGCCCAATGGTGTGATCACAATATCCAGCGACCCGGACAAAGCCCTCTGAGCCAAAAACAAAACAACATCCCTGGCCCTAGAGGCACTATCTAAGGCTCTAGCAGCCGAATAATTGACCACACTATGTGTACAGTAGTCAACAAAGATAATGTTACCCTTAGCAAAAGACCCAAGTCTACATCCTTCAAACCAGCTGACGAAGCCGTCAAGTTCCAAGTACATCCGACGAACTCCAATAAAACAATGACCATCGAAGCACAGCTGAACCCGGAGGTTGACGAGGCGCTACGCGCATTCCTACGTGAAAATTGGGGCATATTCACCTGGCACCCTTCAGACATGTCAGGCATCCCCCACAAGCTGGCAGAACACAGCCTGGATATACTTAAGGGCTTCAAGCCAGTTAAACAGATGCTCCGCTGATTTTCCGAACCCAAGCGTCAAGCTATGGGGGAAGAACTAGCCAAACTACTCGAAGCCGGATTCATCAGAGAAATCAAACACCCCGACTGGCTGGCAAATTTGGTCATGGTACCCAAAAAGGACAAATCCTGGCGGCTGTGTGTCGACTTCAAAGATCTCAACAAGGCTTGCCCCAAGGATCCTTTCCCTCTGCCTTGAATAGACCAGATCATCGATGCCACCGCCGGACAGGAGTCACTATGTTTCCTCGACGCTTACTCGGGATACCACCAAATCAAGATGAAGGAATCCAACCAACCAGCAAATGCATTTATTACACCCTATGGACCATTCTGCTTCAACACAATGCCCTTCGGGCTAAAAAACACAGGAGCAACATATCAGTGCATGATTCAAACATGCCTGGAAACCCAAGTCGGTAAAACAGTCGAAGCTTATGTGGATGATGTGGTCATTAAGACTAAACATGTCGGCCAGTTGGTCGACGATCTCCGTCTCACCTTCGAAAACTTGAGAACATATGATATACGGCTTAACCCGGATAAGTGTGTTTTCGGAGTTCCCCCAGAAACCTGCACGGATTCATTGTCTCCCATAGAGGGATAGAAGCCAACCCAGCTAAAATCCGAGCTTTGTCCCAACTGGCAATACCCACAGAGCTCAAAGACGTCCAGAAGCTGGCCGGTTGCGTCGCCGCCTTGAGTCATTTCATCTCCCGCCTCGGCGAAAAGGCCCTGCCGCTCTACAAATTGCTCAAATAGACTAAAAACTTTGAATGGACGGATGAGGCAACTGCCGCACTAGAGGAGATAAAAACTCTACTAGCAGGCAACCCTATTTTGACAGCACCTGGTATAGCTGAACCCATGTTGGTATACATCTCAGCCACAAACCAGGTTGTGAGCGTCGTCCTTGTGGTAGAATGAGAGGCAGAAGGACACAAGTTCAAGGTGCAAAAACATGTCTATTACGTGTCGGAAGTACTCACCCAGTGTAAATCCCGATACTCGCACTATCAGAAGATCACCTACACAGTTTTCATGGCATCCCGCAAACTCCAACACTACTTTCAAGAGTGTTCGGTTACCGTGGCATCCGAAGTACCCTTGAATGACATTATCAATAACAGGGACGCCACGGGTCGTATCGCCAAATGGGCAATAGAGCTCCTGCCCTTTGAAATTGTGTACAAGCCTCGCCGCACTATTAAATCTCAGGTGCTGACTGATTTTCTGTCCTAATGGATGGAAGCCGAACTTCCCCGGGAATATAGTACATACTCACATTGGACCATTGGACAAAATGCTGGCCAGACTGGGGGCTAGTGTTATCCTCTTGTCCCCCACTGGCAACACTATTCAGTACATACTGCAGATTATGTACACAGACTCCAATAACACAGCCGAATATGAAGCCTTGTTGCACGGTCTTTGGATGGCAACCTCAATTGATGTTCCCCGGTTTGAGGTGAGGGGAGATTCCAACCTCGCCTTCTCCCAAGTCAATGGCGAGTTCGACGCCAAGGACTAAAAAATGGTGGCATACCGAAATGTCGTCCTAAGAATATCAGCCCGGTTTGAAGGGTTAGAATTCCACCACGTCTCTAGAGAAAGTAATGAAGCTGTAGATATCCTCGCCCGCATGGGCGCCAAGCGTGACCCCGTCCCTTCAAACTCCTTTCTGGAGCGGCTCTTCAAGCCATCCGTTCTGTGGCGGGACGGGGATCAGGGTACATCAACCAATGGGCCCGAACAAATCGTCCCTCTGGCCATTGAGCCAGACGATGAAATCATCGGGAGCTCGACAGTTGAAGAAACCACTTTGGCTCTCGAGGTCATGGCCGTAATTGCACCATGGACCGAGCCTTTCCTTGCCTACCTGACACGGCAGGAGCTCCCCAACGATCAGGTCGAGGCATGGCGCATAATACGGTGCTCTAAGGCCTAGAAAGTCCACGAGGGCGAGTTATATAAGTAAAGTGCTACCGGAGTCCTACATCGGTGCATACCGGAAACAGAGGGGTAGCAATTGTTGGTCAAGATACATGCTGGCATGGGCGGCCATCATGCGGCAGCTCGGGCCCTGCTAAGCAAGGCCTTCCGAGCAGGGTTTTTCTGGCCTACCGCCCGCCAAGGCGCTCGCACTCTTGTCCAACACTGTGTTGGATGCCAGCTATTTGCTAACCAAAGCCACATGCCCCCCACGCCTCTCCGAACTATACCAATCACCTGGACTTTCGCAGCCTGGGGGTTGGACATGGTTGGACCACTTAAAGGGGAAACCAAGAAAAAGAAATTCCTACTGGTAATGGTTGACAAATTCACCAAATGGATTGAAGCAAAGCCAGTAACCTCAGCAAAGTCCGGACCAGTTATCGACTTTATATCCGGTGTGGTATACCATTATGGTGTCCCCCACAGTATCATCACGGATAATGGATCCAATTTCACGGCCCAGGAAGTCAAAGATTGGTGCGCTACCATGGGCATCAAGCTTGATTACGCTTCGGTGTACCACCCGCAAACCAACGAACAAGTGGAGTGGGCTAACTGGCTAATCATGAGCGGCATTAAGCCTCGCTTAGTCTGTTCCTTGAAACAATTTGACTGTCACTGGGTGGAGGAGCTCGACTCCGTGCTTTGGGGACTGTGCACTACCCCTAACCGGTCAACGGGATACACACCCTTTTTCATGGTGTACGACGCAGAGGCAGTCCTACCTTGTGACATCATTCACGACGCACCTCAAGTGTGCATGTATGAGGAAAAGGAGGCCGAGCTGGATCGGCAGGACGACCTAGACGCCTTGGAAGAGGAACGGGACGTTGCTCGCGCTCGTTCTACATTTTATCAGCAGCAAGCTCGGCGTTACCAGAGCAGGGAAGTTCAGGCAAAGGCATACAACGTCGGAGAACTCGTCCTCTACCTCCTTGAGAAGCAAAAGAACAAGCTCTTGCCTAAATGGGAGGGCCCTTTCATAATTGATGAAGTTTTAGCAGGAGGAGCGTACCGCATTCGCAACCCGGCCGATGACTGCCTTGAACCAAACCCCTGGAACGCAGCCCGACTCCGACGCTTCTACGGCTAGGTGTGCCCATGTCAGTCCACTATCCCTTTCGTCATTGTAGAATTCTTTTCCTTTCTTATTTTTGGATCATTAGCATCTACCGGGCCTTATTCGGATAAACCAAATCCTGTTTAGGCCCTCTCAATTGTACATCTTCAAATGTAACACCCAGATTTTACCTAGGGGCTCCTTTAAAGCAGCCAATTAATATATTTCTGTGCGCGTAATCGTTTCTGTCACATTCGCACTCTCTCAGTACCTCTTCAGCCATCATATGCACCAATTTGACTTAAGTTTTTGCCAAGTTGGGTTGCCTGGCTCCTGTGATTACCTCCTACATTCTCGATTGTTCGGCTAGGGGGTAAAGGGAGCACCTCTACGATTGTTACGATCGGGTCAGCCGCATACGTAACTCAGACGGGTGAAGCCGAAAGCTAGCGTTCTTGAGAACATAATGGGTCGGACACGAGGGAAATTATAAACATCTTGGTGTTCGTCACCAACACTTGGGGATTCGGCCCGTGTACCAAACATTGGCATACTTCGGGCATCCGCATAAAAAACATTTGTACTTGATATGACGAACCTGCAGAAAGGAACCCATCGAGGAACTATTTTCTTCAAAAGATGTTTCTTACGTTAAACAGTAATATAACATAACTCTTCGAACACGTTTTTGTTTGTTCGCACCTCAAGGCCGGATTGCCTGGTTACCAGAAGTGAATTTCTGTTTACATCAGGTCACATAGTACGGAACACTCCCCGATCATTGGTCGAGGAGGCAGAAGCGGATGGCCGGTTAAGACAAACATTTTTACAGTTCGGATCGAGACCGTTCGATGTAACGTACATAGATACATAGAATCGAACACATCATTCTTTTTCCACATTGTCTATTATGCTATCTAAAGCACAATCCTGCTGAGAGAACCGAGCTGCGGGCATCACTTGGTCATACACCAAATGACGGGGTATTTCCTGCCCATCCGGCCCTACTGGCCCAACGCGAGCCATATGCCCTGGCTCGAGTTTCCTGAATTGGGTCTTCACCATGGCCCATTCTTCTCGTGCCCCCTCCCCACAGGATGATATTTTCCACAATTCAAGGCATCGCCGAGCTCCCTTAAAACGATTTGCCAGTTCAGCCATATCGTCCGGCGCCGCTTCGGTCGGCCATAATGCCTTCACCATGTTCTTCATAGCCTTTCGCGCTTTCTCATGAACCACAGACAGTTCCTTCAGCACGTTCCCACTAAAGGACTGGACCTCCTCTCTGGGCCGGCCAGTCAGGAGACCTGGCATCAAAAGCACAGCATATCTTTTACATTCAAGCACGGAACAAGTTTATACTTATCCAATACTCATGGACAAACTTACTGAACATGCCGCTTCTCAAGCTTTGGTTTTCTCCGCGGACTTGTGCCAATTGAGTTTTTAGACTCTCCATTTCTTCGGCCTGTTGCTGGTTCTCAGTCTTCAATTTGTTGGTTTCCTCCTGGCTTCATTTCAAAACCCAAAGGTCGGCTTGATGTTGTGATTCCGCATACCACTGTGTTTCTTTGGCAGCGCTCAGGTCCTTTTGAAGTTGACCTATGGATTCAGCTGCTATAGAAATGGCCCATGTTAAACAAAGCACGATAGCATAAACCATGAAAATTTAGAGCTTTCGCTCACCATGGGCCTCGCTGGTGAACTTCTTCACAGCCTCCAATTCGGCTTCTACATCAGCCAACCGTGTTCGACTTAGCTCAAGGTCCTCGGACAATGTTTTATTCTGGTCCTTTAAGGCCTGCAGCAAATGATACACATTTGTCAGACCCTTAACTCGGCCTTCCCGCCCGATTCAAGGCTCGGGGGCTACTGGGTTAGTGTTCACATTTGGCTATTGGAAATCATTCTTTACCTGCATGTCGGCAGACAGAAGATTGGCAATTCCTTCAAGACATGTTCGGGCCGCTCCGAGATATGCGTCGACCAAATTAAAGGCATTAAATTCTTGGTCGGTAAAGGTGGCCTGGCGGAGGGCTTCCTTCCGTCGCCGGTGATTCATCACACTCTCTACTTCGGAAATGGTAACCGAAACATCCTCCGGATCTTCTGTAGGATGGTGTGCTGAGGGATTCCCCGCATTAACTTCTATCCGCACCGAAGGTCTTCGACCACTACCAGACACTCCCTTAGCGTCTTCGGACGGTTGGGATGGCACCTTCTTCCTGCGGGATTGAATCTCAGCGGGGCCCCGCATAGACGAGGCTAATAGTGAGCTAATAGCAACTTTAGAACATCCCACCTTTTTTCTGAAGACACGATTGGCGCGGTGTTGCTTTTCGTTTGGAGGCTCTTTTGTTGGCCGGAATTGACGCCGCCTCCGTCGGTGTTTGACGTGAGGTACGGCGGCCCTTGGGAGTAGAGGTTAGCGTAGCCGGAGTAGAACGAGGCGAATGCCTTGTTGGAAAGGAGGCCTTCTTGCTACTTACAATGGAGAAGGGAAGAAACCCAGGGTGATAGGCTGTGATAGCCACCTTGGAACCATAGAGGCTTTCCTGAAAGAAAACCCCATCCTCAAAATCGATCGATATCTCTGGGTCCTCGTGGAAGCCCGGGTCGTCGTCTCGGGAGTAATCATCTGGCTGAGGAGCAGGGCGGCAGATGCCTTCCACTTGGCGCCTCCGGCTCTGTTCGAAAAAATGGTTGAATCAATCAGTATTTGGGTGTGAAATCCGAGCTGTTTACACAAGTTTGAACTTACCCATTCGGTGGGGTTGTAGCTTGAGTAGCCTTTCCAATTTCTCGGACGGGCAAACTCTTCTTCTTCGCCTTCAAAAAGATCCGCCAATATGGCAGCCATTGCCGCTTCATTGTCCGGCCCTTGTCGCTTATAGCGGGATGCGTCACTCGTCCTGTTGTAGTGCCACAGGGGGTGCATCCTTTGTTGAAGAGGTTGCACGCATCGGTCGATCGTGGTGGCCATTACGTCTATCATGGTCAGCCCGCCGTGAGCTAGCACCCTTATCTTGGCAGCTAAGCACCGCACCTCGGTGGACTCTTCTTGGGAGTGGCTTCTGTGCCGCCAGTTGAGTCGCTTCTTCAGCAGGGCGTCCGAATACACGGGCAAGCCCCTCCGAACAGGCTCAAACAAGGGAACGTCTTCAATAAAAAACCATTCCGAACACCATTCTTTGGAATCTTTCTTTGGGGTCCCAATGGGATATCCGGTGCCGGCTATACGACACACTTCAGCTCCGCCTACTTCAAGAATTGACCCCTCATGGACGCGGGGGACGAGGCAGAAATATTTTCTCCATAGCTCGAAATGGGCTTCACAACCTAGGAACATCTCGCAGAGAACAATAAAGCTAGAAATATGTAGAACTGATCCAGGGGCGAGGTTGTGGATTTGGATCCCATAAAACTCTAACAGACCCCTTAAGAAAGGGTGAATGGGGAATCCTAGGCCTTTTAGAAGGAAGGATACAAAACATACCCTCTCATCCTTATTTGGATTGGGAAAGTTCTCTGCGAAGGCCTCACCACCGGCCGAGGTCAGCCCAGCGCGGACGGGTACAAGATCTGCGGCAGGGAGATACCCTTGCCGCTGGATGTCACATAGCTGAAGCCGCGCGACGGAGCAACTGGGCCAATCGCCCGGGATTTGGCCGTGGGGGCACGAGGATGAGCCAGGGGCATCGGCCATGTCCCTTGAGGATTTTCTTCTGAGCGTGATTGGATTTCTTGTTTTGGAGTGATGAATAGCTCGATGCGCCTCTGGCCTATTTGACGGTCAAGCTTCTGGCCCTCGGTGGGTGTTTTTGTAAAAGACACGGGGCTATTCGCCTACTGACGGATGCACAGAAATCGAGGGTCACCCTAGAAAAAGTTAATGGTGAGGGCCCGCCTTGATTGAAGTTATTGGTGACCAAACTGTTGCAGCCAGCCGAATAAGAAAATGGGGAACTCACCTCGCAAGCCGAAGACTGTACGGAACCATGGGGAGATTAACAGGGGAAAGCTCCGGTATTGAAGGCTAGTTCGGGGGCTATTGAGGGAGTCCTGGATTAGGGGGTCCTCGGGAGGTCGGCCTATCTCTCATGGGCCGGACTACTGGTCTGCGCCGTATCCCGACCGAAGACGTTTTATGCCTTGGAGTGCACCCCATGTCAAGGTGGAAGATCCGATGTTTCCTTCATGTAACCGACTATCTATAAACCCTAGAACCCCTGGTGTCTTTATAAACCAGGGGGTTTAGTCCGTAGAGGCTAGAAGAACAATCACCATCCTACTAATTAGGGTTTAGTTCATCTGATCTTGTGGTAGATCTACTCTGTAACCCCCTTATACACAAGCAATATAATCAAGTAGGACATAGGGTTTTACCTCTTAGAGAGGGCCCGAACCTGGGTAAACATCATGTCCCACGTCCACTGTTCCCCATTGATCCAAGGTCCATAGTTCGGGACCCCCTACCCGAGATCTGCCGGTTTTGGCACTGACACTCCTCATGCTTGTCTAGAACTCCTTGCCACAAGCAAAGAACAAAGGCACTGGAGAAGATTACAGGGATCGAAGCAATCACCAGAAGGTGAGGGAGGTGGATGTCGGGGCCGTAGTGGCCTCCAGCGGGGGAGGGGGGAGGGATGGCCGTCGGGGCCGGAGTGGCCACCGGCGCGGGGTTGCTTAGCAGTCGCCTAGGAATTGCCTCAGGGGAGACTCAACTCATTGGTAGTTTTGATTAAGGATAAGATCATTTTGCCTCTCAATAAATTCATGAATATGAGCATTGTATTCATAGTTCTCATAGCAATATTTAAGTATGGGAAGATTTTCAGATTTGTAAATAGCATCATCATACTTTTCAAGCAAAGAAGCAATTCATAAGCACCATTGAAAGCAACAATTCTTCTGTTTGCTCCACATCATAATAATCAAATGCACCATTAGCATAAGAAGCCAAGGTTTCACTATCATTAAATTCACATTGGAAGGGAAGGTGTGGAGCCTCCATCCTAGAGCAACAAGAAGTATAATCATACATTAAGCACATATTCCAAGCATACCAATGTAACTTTTTTATTTGATCCCATAAGTGTTTCCCTTTTTGAGTCAAGCGATAATCCTTAAAGTATTCACGTTGATCCAAAGTGTATCCCATTATCATGTTGAATGGGGATTTATCAGGATTATCAAAGAAATATTCGATGTTTGACACATAACCAGCATCAAGGGTTTTAGGAGGTTCTCCATCTCCATGAGTAGGAAGTACAACTAATTTTTTGGTGTTTCATGCTCCATACCCATAACTAAAGATAGACAACAACTTAGAACAGAAAATAAAAACTACTTAGAGATAAAGCCAACAAGCGCACATGAGAATACTTGACCCATGCTATTGCTCCGCAGCAACGGTGCCAGAAAAGGTCTTGATAAGCCACAAGTGTAGGGTGTCAGTTGTAGCCCTTCGATAAAGAAGAGTGTTGAATCCAACGAGGAGCTAAAGGTAGAATTGATATTCTCTCAAGTTCTACCGATCACCCATACAACTCTATGCACACTAACGTTCGCTTTACCTAGAACGAGAAATAAAACTGCTTTGTGAGAATAAAAAGATAGCTTTGCATGATAATAAAGAGTTGGTTGTTGATTAAATAGAAGTACAATAAAGAAGAGAGTTTTGGAAAATAATGAGAAAATGATTGTCCCTAGGCAATTGAATATGACACGATAGTGATACTCGTCATACATATGAGGGAGAGGCTTAAGCTAACATACTGTTCGTACTTGGATCACATGTTCTTATGATTGGAACTCTATCAAGCGTCCGCAACTACTAAAGATTCATTAAGGTAAAAACCAATTGCAGCATTAAGTTAAAAGTCCCCTTTGATTCCATATGCAACAACTCACGAACTCGGGTTTAGGCTTCTAGTCACTCCCGCAACCCACTATAAGCAAATCATTAACATATTATAACACCCTGCATCATGGATCGCACATGCTTGCACAACACAACGGGACCATAGGACAACACCATAATAACATACAACTCATATCAACCATACTGATACGTCTCCAATGTATCTATAATTTTTTATTGCTCCATGCTATTATATTATCCATCTTGGATGTTTTATATGCATTTATATGCTATTTTATATTATTTTTGTGACTAACCTTTTAACCTAGAGCCCAGTGTCAGTTTCTTTTTTTCCTTGTTTTGAGTTTTACAGAAAAGGAATACCAAATGGAGTCCAAACGAGCTGAAACTTTACGACGATTTTTTATGGACCAGAAGAAGCCCACGGAGTATCCGAGATGGACCAGAGGAGCCACGAGGCATCCACAAGGGTGGAGGGTGCCCCCCTAGGGCACGCACCCCTACCTTGCCGCTGCCTCGTGGACCCCCCTGACTTGAAGCCGACGCCAAAAATTCCTATAAATCCAGAAACCCCCAGAAAGAAACCTATATCGGAAGTTCCACCGCCGTAAGCCTCTATAGTCACGAAAAACTAATTGAGAGCACGTTCCGGCACTCTGCCGGAGGGGGAAACCATCACCGGTGGCCATCTTCATCATCCCGGTGGTCTCCATGACGAGGAGGGAGTAGTTCACCCTCGGGGCTGAGGGTATGTACCAGTAGCTATGTGTTTGATCTCTCTCTCTCGTGTTCTTGATTTGGCACTATCTTGTTGTACCGCGAGCTTTGTTATTATAGTTGGATCATATGGTGTTTCTTCCCTCTCCATCTCTTGTTGTGATGAATTGAGTCTTGCTGTTTGAGGTTTCGTTATGTTGGATTGAGTATTGGATTTGAGAACACTTGATGTATGTCTTGCGATGGGATATCTGTGATGACAATGGGATGTTCTATTGATTCACTTGATGTATGTTTTGGCACTCAACTCGCTGATTCCCGATGTGACATTGGGGTAATCTATGCATAGGGGTTGATGCACGTTTTCGTCCTACGTTCTTCGATAGAAACTTTGGAGTGATTCTTTGTTGCACGTGAGGGATTGTTATATGATTCAATTATGTTATCATTGTTGAGAGAACTTGCACTAGTGAAAGTATGAACCCTAGGCCTTGTTTCCAAGCATTGCAATACTGTTTTTGCTCACTTTTGTTACTTGCTACCTTGCTGTTTTTTATATTTTCAGATTACAAAAACCTATATCTACCATCCATATTACACTTGTATCACCATCTCTTCGCCAAACTAGTGCACCTATACAATTTACCATTGTATTGGGTGTGTTCGGGGCACAAGAGACTCTTTGTTATTTGGTTGCATGGTTGTTTGAGAGAGACCATCTTCATCCTACGTCTCCCACGGATTGATAAACCTTAGGTCATCCACTTAAAGGAAATTTGCTACTGTCCTACAAAACTCTGCGCTTGGAGGCCCAACACGAGTCTACAAGAAGAAGGTTGCATAGTAGACATCACATAGTACCACAATTGGCCCATAGAATAAAAAGAAACTACTCAAACATAATAGAGGTGCATCAAACCATTGAATTATAATATATAACATAGAGCATGATGTTCAAGTAGAGATTATGGCGGGGTGAGAGAGGATACACCACTACAAGGAGAGGGAGAAAGATGGTGATTACAGCGGTGAAGTTGTTGGAGTAGATTGCCGTCACGATGGTTCCCTCGGTAACACTCCGGCGCCATCATGAGAGATGCCTGATAACCCACAAGTATATGGGATCGCAACAGTTTTCGAGGGTAGAGTATTCAACCCAAATTTATTGATTCGACACAAGGGAAGCCAAAGAATATTCTTAAGTATTAGCAGCTGAGTTGTCAATTCAAGCACACCTGAAAGACTTAATATCTGCAGCAAAGTTTTTAGTAGCAAAGTAGTATGGAAGTAACGGTAACAGTGGCAAAAGTAACAGTAGTAGTTTTGTAGTAATTGTAACAGTGGCAACGGCAAAGTAACGTAGCAAAGATCAATATGTAAAAAGCTCATAGGCAACGGATCAGTGATGGATAATTATGTCAGATGGCATTCATCATGCTACAGTTATAACCTAGGGTGACACAGAACTAGCTCCAATTCATCAATATAATATAGGCATGTATTCCGAATATAGTCATACGTGCTTATGGAAAAGAACTTGCATGACATCTTTTGTCCTACCCTCCCGTGGCAGCGGGGTCCTAATGGAAACTAAGGGATATTAAGGCCTCCTTTTAATAGAGAACCAGACCAAAGCATTAGCACTTAGTGAATACATGAACTCCTCAAACTACGGTAATCACCGGAAAGAATCCCAATTATTGTCACCTTGGGGTATGCGGATCAAAACACGTAATAGGTGTCTACAACTTGCAAGATAGGATCAAGAACACGAATATATTCATGAAAACATAATAGGTTCAGATCTGAAATCATGGTACTCGGGCCCTAGTGACAAGCATTAAGCATAGCAAAGTCATAGCAACATCAATCTTAGAACATAGTGGATACTAGGGATCAAACCATAACAAAACTAACTCGATTACATGATAAATCTCATCCAACCCATCACCGTCCAGCAAGCCTACGATGGAGTTACTGATGCACAGCGGTGAGCATCTTGAAATTGGTGATGGAGGAAGGTTGGTGATGATGATGGCGATGATTTCCCCTCTCCGGAGCCCCGAACAGACTCCAGATCTGCCCTCCCGATGAAGAACAGGAGGCGGCGGCGGCTCCATATCGTAAAACGTGATGAATCCTTCTCTCTGGTTTTTTTCTCCCCGAAAGTGAATATATAGAGTTGGAGTTGAGTTCGGTGGAGGTCCAGGGGACCCACAAGGCAGGGGGCATGCCCTCCACCCTTGTGGACAGCTGGTGGGTCCCCTCTGGTTGATTCTTTCACCAATATTTTTTATTTATTCCAAAAATATTCTCCGTGAAGATTCAGGTCATTCCTAGAACTTTTATTTCTGCACAAACTTAACACCAAGGCAATTCTGCTGAAAACAGCGTCAGTCCGAGTTATTTCCATTCAAATCATGCAAATTAGAGTCCAAAACAAGGGCAAAAGAGTTTGGAAAAGTAGATACGACGGAGACGTATCAACTCCCCCAAGCTTAACCCATTGCTTGTCCTTAAGCAATTCAGTTGACAAACTGAAAGTGATAAAGAAAAACTTTTACAAACTCTATTTGATCTTGTTGTTGCAAATATGTAAAGCCAGCATTCAAGTTTTCAGTAAAGATTATGAACTAACCATAATCACAATAACATTTAGGTCTCACATTTACTCATATCAATGGCATAATCAACTAGCGAGCAATAATAATAAATCTCGAATGACAACACTTTTTGAAAACAATCGTGATATGATATAACAAAATGGTATCTCGCTAGCCCTTTCTGAGACCGCAAAACATAAATGCAGAGCACCCCTGAAGATCAAGGACTGATTAGACATTGTAATTCATGGTAAAAGAGATCCAGGCACAGTCATACTCAATATCAATTAATAACAACGCATACAAATGACAGTGGTGCTCTCTAACTGGTGCTTTTTATAAGAGGATGATGACTCAGCATAAAAGTAAATAGATAGGCTCTTCGCAGAGGGAAGCAGGGATTTGCAGAGGTGCCAGAGCTCGAGCTTTTTGAAACAGAGATGAATATAATTTTGAGCGGTATGCTTTCATTGTCAACATAACAACCAAGAGATCTCGGTATCTTCCATGCTACATACATTATAGGCGGTTCCCAAATAGAATGGTAAAGTTTTTACTCCCCCTCAACCAACAAGCACACTCCACGGCTGGTCCGAAACAACGGGTACCGTCCATACAAACAACAGTCCTGGGGGAGTTTTGTTTGAAATTATATTTTGATTTGATTTGAGCATGGGACTGGGCATCCCGAATACCAGCCACTTTCTCGTGAATGACAAGTGAATAAACACTCATCGTGAGAATAACCCACCTAGCATGGAAGATACTGACAGCCCCTAGTTGCTACATGAGCGATTCGGGCATACAAAACAGATTATCATTTGAAGGTTTAGAGTTTGGCACATGCAAATTTACTTGGAACGGCAGGTAAATACTGCATATAGGTAGGTATGGTGGACTCATATGGAACAACTTTGGGTTTATGGAAGTGGATGCACAAGCAGTATTCCCGCTTAGTACAAGTGAAGGCTAGCAAAAGATTGAGGAGCGACCAACTAGAGAGCGACAACAGTCATAAACATGCGTTAAGATTAACCAACATTGAGTGCAAGCATGAGTAGGATATAAATCACCATGAACATAAATATCGTGGAGGCTATGTTGATTTTGTTTCAACTACATGCGTGAACATGTGCCAAGTCAAGCCACTCGAATCATTCAAAGGAGGATACCATCCTATCATACTACGTCACAACCATTTTAAAAGCATGTTGGCACGCAAGGTAAACCATTATAAACTCCTAGCTAATTAAGCATGGCATGAGTAACTATAATCTCTAATTGTCATTGCAAACATGTTTCATTCATAATGGGCTGAATCAAGAACGATGAACTAATCATATTTCCAAAAAAAATAGGTCGAGTTCATACCAGCTTTTCCTCATCTCAATCATTTCATCATACATCATCATTATTGCCTTTCACTTGCATGACCGAACGGTGTGGATAATAATAAGAGTGCACGTGCATTGGACTAAGCTGGAATCTGCAAACATTTATTCAAAGGAGAAGACAAGGTAATATGGCTCTTTGTTAGATCAACAATAATGCATATGAGAGCCACTCATCATTTTCATCGTGGTCTTCTCCTCTCGACCCAAAGAAAGGAAAAAGAATTTCAAAGAGACACACTGAAATGTTTTTGGAGTTTTTGTTTTTCTGAAGAAAGTAAAACAAGGACGAGAAAAACTATTTACACGGGAAAGCTCCCAACAAGCAAAAGAAGAACGAGAAATCTTTTTGGGTTTTCTTCTAATAGTACTACTAATTAAACATGGAAAGGAAACTAAAAAGAAGCTACAACTATTTTTTTTTCTCAAAGTTTTTCAAACACACAAGAAGAAAGCGAGAAAAAGAAATAAACTAACATGGATAGTACAATGAAAAAGTATGAACACCGACAACTGGAATGAGTGTGTGAACATGAATGTAATGTCGGTGAGAAATACGTACTCCCCCAAGCTTAGGCTTTTGGCCTAAGTTGGTCTATGGCCACGGCTAGCCTGGCGGGTATCCAAAGTTATAGTCAGGGTTGTACTGGGATGTGGCAGCTACTGCCTGAAGGGCTGCAGCATGGAGGCGAGTAGCCTTCACCTCTCTCTCATACTCGTTTGCCTCCTCTCTGGTTATAAAATATCTTCTTTTTACCTAAAAGTCAAAGAAGGCAGGAGCAGGAAGGGTAATATAGACAGCACGCTGCCTGTCAAAGATTAATCGGTACAGGAGGGACTGTTCGTTCCTCTCAAGAAACTAGTAGCGTACCATAGCATTATAACCAAGAAAAGCAGGTGGTAACTCACTGTCATCCCCCCTTATGGGTACCCCGAGATAGTTAGCTAAACGGGTGGCATAAATCCCACCGAAGAAATCTCCATCTATAGCATTATTATGTAACCTCCTTGCAATAATAGCCCCCAAGTTGTATCGTTTATCACCCGTTACCGCACACTTGAGGACACTAAGATCCGATGCACAAAGGTGGCTATGATCATGTTTACCATTAATACATCTACCTATAAAGAGAGCAAAATAATGTATGGCAGGAAAGTGAATGCTCCCCATGGTAGCTTGTGTAATATTTCTAGTTTCTCCTACAGTGAGGCTATCAAGGAAAGCATTGTATTCAGTTTTGCGCGGTTCACTATGAATTCCCCACTGTGGAATTTTACATGCTTCATTAAAATCTCTTAGGTCCATGGTATATGATTTATCATAAAGGTCGAACAGGACAGAATGAGTATTGCGCTGGGATTTAAACTTAAATCTTCACACAAACGAATTAGTGAGCTGATAATATTGTAAGCACTTATCTGACACGAAGTCCTCAAGGTCAGCATTTTGCACGTACGCATCAAATTCATCTTTGAAACCTGCATGAACCATGAATTGATCCAACGGCCACTTGCAAGGCCGCACTGGAGCTTCTCTTGGTGGTTCAAGGTCCGACTCATGTATCGCGAGCCTTGGGACTTGCTTCTTGAAGGAACCACCTTGGTATATTTTCCTAAACATTTTTCTTCCTCTGAAAAATTTCTGAAATTTTTAGTGACTTAAAATAAAAGTGAACCAAACTCAGCAAAACTGATAGCAACTACTCCTACAAGTGCCTAGAGGTTATATCATGCATTAAAACTACTTTGGACCATATAAATTTGACATGCAAGCTTAAGAACAAGGTCACCACAGCAGCAAAAATTTGCAATATATAAAGCACTAGAACAAAAACTAATTGGACCATTGGAGGAGTCACATACCGAAGAACAATCCCCCAAAACAGTTTTCCAAATGGAGCTTTGCACAAGGAGATCGAAAATGGCAGCAAGATGAGCTAGAACACGGGTTTGAGCTACTGGATGATTTTTTCTGGAGGAAGACGAAGTGGATGGGTGCTGGAATAAGTGAGGGGGTCCCACGTGGGATCCACAAGGCAGGGGGCGCGCCCTCCACCCTTGTGGCCCACTGGTGCAGCCCCCTAGTGCAATCTCAGTGCCAGAAATTCTAAAATATTCTATAAAAAATCATACTAAATTTTCAGGGCATTTGTAGAACTTTTATTTTCGGGACATTTTTTATTGCACGGATAATTCAGAAAACAGACAGATAATACTATTTTTTCTTTATTTATTCTAAATAACAGAAAGTAAAAAGTGGGTACAGGAAGTTGTGCTTTCTAAATTCATCCATCTCATACTCATCAAAAGGAATCCATTAACAAGGTTGATCAAGTCTTATTAACAAACTTCTTTCGAATAACATGAAACTAGAGAATTTTCGAATAACACTAGGTTACCTCAACAGGGATATGCATGTCCCCAACGATAAGAATATCATATTTATTTTTGACAGTAGGGAGAGGGAATTCAAAACCTCCAATAGCAATAGTTGAAATTTTTCCAATAGAATTGATGATATTCACTTGAGGTTGTTTCTTCAGAAAGTGTACCGTATGCTCATTACCATTAACATGAAAAGTGACATTGCCCTTGTTGCAATCAATAACATCCCCTGTAGTATTCAAAAAAGTTCTACCAATGATGATCGACATACTGTCGTCCTCGGGAATATCAAGAATAACAAAGTCTGTTAAGATAGTAACGTTTGCAACCACAACAGGCACATCCTCACAAATACCGATGGGTATAGTAGTTGATTTATCAGCCATTTGCAAAGAGATTTCAGTAGGTGTCAACTTATTCAATTCAAGTCTACGATATAAAGAGAAAGGCATAACACTAACACCGGCTCCAAGATCACATAAAGCAGTTTTAACATAGTTTTTTTTAATGGAGCATGGTATAGTTGGTATTCCTGGATCTCCTAGTTTCTTTGGTATTCCACCCTTAAAAGTGTAATTAGCAAGCATGGTGGAAATTTCAGCCTCCGGTATCTTTCTTTTATTTGTGACAATATCTTTCATATACTTGGCATAAGGTGACATTTTCAGAATATCAGTCAAACGCATACGCAAAAAGACAGGTCTAAGCATTTCAACAAAGCGCTCAAAATCCTCATCATACTTTTTCTTGGATGGTTTTGAAGGAAAGGGCATGGGTTTCTGAACCCATGGTTCTCTTTCTTTACCGTGCTTCCTAGCAACAAAGTCTCTCTTATCATAACGTTTATTCTTAGATTGTGGGTTATCAAGATCATCAGCAGGTTCAATCTCCACATCATTATTATTACTAGGTTGAGCATCAACATGAACATCATCATTAACATTATCACTAGGTTCATGTTCATCACCAGATTGTGTCTCAGCATCAGAAATAGAAATATCTTTTGGGTTCTCAGGTGTATCTATAACAGGTTCACTAGAAGCATGCAAAGTCCTATCAGTTTTCCTTTTATTTTTGTTACTAGGACTAGGTGCATCAGTATTAATTCTCTGAGAATCTTGCTCAGCTCTCTTAGGATACAAAGGTTCCTGAGTCATTTTACCACCTCTAGTCATAACCCTAACAGCATTATCATAGTTCTTACTATTCAACTCATTGAGCAAATCATCATGTGCCTTAAGTACTTGTTCTACTTGAGTCTTAACCATGGAAGCATGTCTACTAATAATTTTCAGATCACTAATAGTTCTACTCATATAATCACCCAAGTAGTCAAGCATGTAAGCATTACATTTCAATTGTCTACTAACATAAGCATTGAAGTTCTCTTGTCTAACAATAAAATTATCGAACTCATCCAAGCATTGACTAGCAGACTTATTATAAGGGATATCATCTTCATCAAATCTATAGAGAGAATTTACCTCTACTACCTGTGTCGGGTTATCAAGACCATGTATTTCTTCAATAGGTGGTAAATTCTTAACATCTTCAGCTTTAATACCTTTTTCTTTCATAGATTTCTTTGCCTCTTGCATATCTTCAGGACTGAGGAATAGAATACCTCTTTTCTTCGGAGTTGGCTTAGGAGTTGGTTCAGGAAGTGTCCAGTCATTATCATTACTTAATATATTATTCAATAGCAATTCAACTTGCTCAATAGTTTGTTCCCTGAAAACACAACCAGCACAACTATCTAGGTGGTCCCTAGAATCATCGGTTAGTCCATTATAAAAGATATCAAGTACTTCATTTTTCTTGAGAGGATGATCAGGCAAAGCATTAAGTAATTGGAGAAGCCTCCCCCAAGCTTGTGGGAGACTCTCTTCTTCGATTTGCACAAAGTTAAAATTTTCCTTTAAAGCAGCTTGTTTCTTATGAGCAGGGAAATATTTTTCAGAGAAGTAGTAAATCATATCCTGGGGACTACGCACACAACCAGGAGCAAGAGAATTAAACCATAACTTAGCATCACCCTTTAACGAGAAAGTAAACAACTTAAGAATATAGTAATAATGAATTTTTCCTCATGATCAAATAGGGTGGCTATATCATTCAACTTAGTAAGATGTGCCACAACAGTTTCAGATTCATAACCATGGAAAGGATCAGATTCAACCAAAGTAATTAACTCAGGATCGACAGAGAATTCATAATCCTTATCAGTAACAAAAGATAGGTGAAGTTGCAAACTTAGGATCATATTGCATTCTAGCATTCAAAGATTTTTCTTTCCACTTGCATAATAATTTCTTAAGATCATCTCTATCCTTACAAGCAAGAAAGTCCCTAGCTACCTCTCCATCCATAACATAACCCTCAGGTATAACAGACAATTCATATCTAGGAGAGCTAGGTCTAGCAAGTGTCTCAAAGTGTTCAATTTCAATAATTTCATTAGTTTCAGAAATATCATCATCTTCAGCATAATCAATAGTTTGAACTCTAGCAAGATGTTCATCAAGCAATTCACCCAGTGGCACAGTAGTATTATCATCAACATCATTCATAATAGAAGTAGCATCATCAATAACATGCGACATATCAGAACCAATAGCAGGTGTAGGTGTCGCAAGCTTACTCAAAACAGAAGGTGAATCAAGTGCAGAGCTAGATGGCAGTTCCTTACCTCCCCTCGTAGTAGAGGGAAAACTCTTGGTTGTAGTATCTTTCAAATTCCTCATAGTGATCAATAGATACAAATCCCAAGTGACTCAGAGAATAGAGCTATGCTCCCCAGCAACGGCGCCAGAAAAAGGTCTTGATAACCCACAAGTATAGGGGATCGCAACAGTTTTCGAGGATAGAGTATTCAACCCAAATTTATTGATTCGACACAAGGGGAGCCAAAGAATATTCTCAAGTATTAGCAGCTAAGTTGTCAATTCAACCACACCTAAAAGACTTAATATCTGCAGCAAAGTTTTTAGTAGCAAAGTAGTATGGAAGTAACGGTAATAGTGGCAAAAGTAACAGTAGCAGTTTTGTAGTAATTGTAACAGTGGCAACGGCAAAGTAACGTAGCAAAGATCAATATGTAAAAAGCTCATAGGCAACGGATCAGTGATGGATAATTATGTCAGATGGCATTCATCATGCTACAGTTATAACCTAGGGTGACACAGAACTAGCTCCAATTCATCAATATAATATAGGCATGTATTCCGAATATAGTCATACGTGCTTATGGAAAAGAACTTGCATGACATCTTTTGTCCTACCCTCCCGTGGCAGCGGGGTCCTAATGGAAACTAAGGGATATTAAGGCCTCCTTTTAATAGAGAACCAGACCAAAGCATTAGCACTTAGTGAATACATGAACTCCTCAAACTACGGTAATCACCGGAAAGAATCCCAATTATTGTCACCTTGGGCTATGCGGATCAAAACACGTAATAGGTGTCTACAACTTGCAAGATAGGATCAAGAACACGAATATATTCATGAAAACATAATAGGTTCAGATCTGAAATCATGGTACTCGGGCCCTAGTGACAAGCATTAAGCATAGCAAAGTCATAGCAACATCAATCTTAGAACATAGTGGATACTAGGGATCAAACCATAACAAAACTAACTCGATTACATGATAAATCTCATCCAACCCATCACCGTCCAGCAAGCCTAGGATGGAGTTACTGATGCACAGCGGTGAGCATCTTGAAATTGGTGATGGAGGAAGGTTGGTGATGATGATGGCGATGATTTCCCCTCTCCGGAGCCCCGAACAGACTCCAGATCTGCCCTCCCGATGAAGAACAGGAGGCGGCGGCGGCTCCATATCGTAAAACGTGATGAATCCTTCTCTCTGGTTTTTTTCTCCCCGAAAGTGAATATATAGAGTTGGAGTTGAGGTCGGTGGAGGTCCAGGGGACCCACAAGGCAGGGGGCGCGCCCTAGGGGGGCGCCCTCCACCCTTGTGGACAGCTGGTGGGTCACCTCTGGTTGATTCTTTCGCCAATATTTTTTATTTATTCCAAAAATATTCTCCATGAAGTTTCAGGTCATCCCAAGAACTTTTATATCTGCACAAAAATAACACCAAGGCAATTCTGCTAAAAACAGCGTCAGTCCGGGTTAGTTCCATTGAAATCATGCAAATTAGAGTCCAAAACAAGGGCAAAAGAGTTTGGAAAAGTAGATACGACGGAGACGTATCAAGGCCCCCTCTGAGGGAGTTCTAGACTAAGGGGTCCTCAGGCTGCCGGCCTAACTCTCATGGGCCGGACAGTCGGGCCGCACTGCAGCTGCTGGAAGGCCGGACTATTGGACAGCGTCGTGTCCGGACAGGAGACCTTTTGGTGCCTTGGTGTGTCCTCCAAGTCAAGACAGGAAGAATTGGCATGTTTATCTTTTCCTTGTAACCGACCATGTGTAACCCTAGTACTCCTGGTGCCTATATAAACCAGAGGGTTTAGTCCGTAGAGGCTAGAACAACAACAACCATCATCCTTCTAGTCTAGGGTTTAGTTCATCTGATCTCGTGGTTGATCGACTCTGTAATCCTCATATACACAAGCAATATAATCAAGAAAGATGTAGGGTTTTACCTCTTAGAGAGGGCCCGAACCTGGGTAGTCCCTAGTCCCTTGTTACCCATTGATCCAAGATCCACAGCTCGGGACCCCCTACTCGAGATCCGCCGGTTTTGACACCGACACCCTCCTCCTCCTTCTTCTTGCTTGGATTTCCCCCTAGATGAGAGAAGGTTTCCCCCTCTGGTCCTTAGCCTCCAAGGCACACGGAGGGCGGGAGCCCCTCCGGATTGGATCTCCCTTTTTTTTCTCTGTTTCGTGACTGTTTTTTGGCCGAACACTATTTCTTAAATAGCTGAAGATCCATAAATCTGAGCAGGCTGAAATTTTAACACAAGTTTTTTCTCATAATAAGATTCCTTGCACCCTAAGGAGAGGTCGAACCGAATTACGCTTTGCATACAAGCCTGGGCCCCACACCCTAGAGGGGGCATGCCCCTGGCCTTGTGGAGCTCACGGGCCTCGTCTTGCGTTGATTCTTGCACCTAGAAATCAAATATATTCCAAAAAAGTTATAAATTTTCATCGTGTTTGGACCTTCCTAGATATGGATTTTCTGCGAAACCAAAAACATGCTAAAAGACACGAACTTGCACTAGGTACTAGATTAATAGGTTAGTCTAGAAAAATATTATAAATTTCTGCCAAAAATATGTAAAAGTGGTATGATAATAGCATGAAACAATAAAAAAATATAGATACGTCAGAGACGTATCAGTCCCCACTATCGACACGCCGACCATCTCTCGTGCAATACGCGCTTTCCGGCAAGGGCTGCCGTTGGAGGAGCGGGCGAATCTGGACTACGTGACAAGTAGTTGGCGGTGGCCGCAGGTCCTCTCCGACAATAATTCTGCCCACATCCAGCACCATGATAGCCCCTACCTGGCGTCGCGCAACAACATCGATGAGCGTTACACTTTCTGGAAGGGCGTACCTTCGCCGATGTCATGGCCACATAGCACGTGCAGCTCGGCCTAGACGAGGACGACCAGATTCTTGTGCGATGCTCCACGCCTGGAGGAGGAGGAGGTGACATCGGTGGCAGCGGCGGCAGTGGGAGCATCTGCGCCAATCCGGTGATGCGCCTGCTCATCTGTAAGCAGGAGCCGGGGACGCCAAGGACGAGCTCCGCGGTGCACAGCGATGGCCTGCACATCCCAAAGCTGGAGCTGTTACTTGTAAACTGCGTTGGGATTTCCCCAAAGAGGAGGGGAGATGCAGTACAATAGAGATAAGTATTTCCCTCAGTGAGAACCAAGGTTATCGAACCAATAGGAGAACCACACAAATTCCCGTCTTCAGCACCTGCACACACAAACGCCTCACGAAGACCCGGACATGCGTTGTGCTTGTGCGCAGATTTGGGCAAAGCCCTTGTATCGCTTCCCCTTTTGCTCCTCACTTACTCCTTTGTGACTTTGGCTATAAATAGACCTCCCCCTCTGATGGTGTCCTGGACTAGGGGGTACTCACCACATCGTCCCCCGATCAGGTGGATCGGGGGAGGACCCCCATGGCGGTTCACTCATGGGCCACTTCAGGCAGCCCATGATGCATACAAGTAGGTTTCCACAAGACTTGGTGCACAAGACAAGGACTCTCCTAAACCCTAAGCCTCCGGTGCATTATATAAACCGAGGCCAGGCTAGTCAATAGATGATCTCATATTCATTAGAACAATCTCATGGTAGATACATGTACCCTGCACTACACCCCATATGAATACAATCAAAAGCAGGACGTAGGGTATTATCTCTTCGAGAGAGCCCGAACCTGGGTAAATCTTGTGTCCGTGTTACCATCGCTCCAAGACGCCTAGCTTAGGACCCCTACTACGAGATATGCCAGATATAGAACCGACACCCTCCTCATTTCTGGGATAGCTAAGATTATAACTACACTAAAGCTTAGCTCATCTATCTCCCCCTGTGGGACTCCTCTTGAGAGAGAGAGAGACACTCCATTGGAGTTCAAGACCTCCATTGGAAAAGATCCTTAGGGATTCAAGACCCCTTCTTAGGGAAGATCCACACATGGATTCAAGAGCCATCTCTCCATGAGATTTGGATGAACTACCTTGTATCTTTATTTCCCTTGTTGTTCTTGCATCTTGATGCCCCTCTTGTATTGCTCGTAATTTGAGTAGTACTTGGAGTGAATCTTGTCCAATACAATATTTTCCACTTGATTTCTCCACATTTTCCCGTCGTGTTCTTCGTGTTCATCCTCGAATACACCTCCTAATTCGTGAACATCGGGACCAAAATCACCGATTGGGGTTTCACCCCATATCACATGTTAGGTAGCATTCCACATTAAAAAGTCTTTGTTTATCATTTACCTACTCGAGGACGAGCGAGAATTAAGCCTGGGATGTGATATGTCTCCAACATATCTATAATTTTTTATTATTAAATGCTATTATATTGTCACCTTTATATCATTATATATTTTTTTGGACTAACTTATTAATTTAGTGCTCAGTTCCAGTTCCTTTTTTTGCTTATTTTTAGTTTCACAGAAAATGCATATCTAGGAAGGTCCAAATATGATGCCAATTTTTACCCATTTTTTCTGTACAACGAAGGATCCTAGAAGCTTTGGGAAAGGTCGAGGGGATGCACGAGGCAGCCACATGGACACGTGGCACAACCTGGGGGGAGGTGGCCACGCCACCTGCCCATGTGGGGCCTATGAGCCTCCGTTTGACCTAATTCTTCCACCTATAAATCATACAATTCCAGAAACCCTCAGAGGCGAAGCCAAAAGAATTTTATCGCCACCGCAAGCCTCTGTTCCAAAGCGATCCCATTTGGAACCCAGTTCTGATGCTTCGGAGGGGGAAGCCATCACGGGAGGCCACTTCATCAACCTTGCAGCCTCCATGATGATCTGTGAGTAGTTCCTTTAGGACCTACGGGTCCATAGTAATATCTATATTGCTTCCTCTCTCTCTCTCTCTCTCTCTCTCTCTCTTTGATATGCAATCCAATGATCTCCTCTGAGATCAATCCGATGTAGTTCTTGTGGTTTGTTTGTTGGGATCCGATGATTTGTGGATTTGTGATCAGATTGTTCGTTGAATATAACTATTGAATCTTTTGAAGTTTCTTTGTTGTATGATTGAGTAGCTATGTATGATTTCTGAGTTATTTGTCTTCTCTGGCAAGATAAATGGGTAATTCTTCAGAGGCAATGGTGCATAGTAGTTGCTTCAACCTCACGATGATCTATATCCCCGTGATAGAATGAGGAGAAGGCATGTGATGTGTTGTTGCTACCAAGGATAAAACGGCGAAGATTGATCTTATTGTTAGGTTTCTTTCTGTCTACATCATGTCATCTTGCTTGTTGGGTTACTCTAATAAAAACGTAATACATTGAGATGCATACTCAATAGTGGTTTCGGGGTGGAGTAATAGTAGTAGATGCAGTTGGATTATGGTCTAATTGTCAGGGACATGAAGCCTATAAAAGATTATGCCATGAATGATCATAGTTATGAATGATGCTTATCTGTTAATTGCCCAACATTAATTTGTTTACCATACCACTACCTGCTTTCGAGAAATATGTCACTGGTGAACTTATGGCCCCGAGGTCCATTCTCTACTAATACTTGTGTTGCTCAATTTCTCTTTTATTTACTTTTACTATTTTGCCATATCATTATATATCACTATTTGCTTTTAACCCTGCAACTAGCAAGATGAGGGGATTGACAACCCCCTTGCCAAGTTGGGTGCAAGCATTTATTTTGTTTGTGTGCAGGTGTTGCTTATCTTGCTAGCTTGTAGACTTCTACTGGTTTGATAAAAAGTTGGTTATTAACTGAGGGAAATACTTTCTGTTGTTGTGCTACATCACCCTTCCTCTTGGGGAAATCCAACAATTCCTACGGGAGTAGCAACACTCACCTCATATTCAATCAAAAACCGAATACAAGACAAAGAATGTTTTTTTTACCTCAAGGTCATTTTTGGTCCGACGTAGGACTGGGAAGGCGCCCTAGTTTCACCCGATGTCAGGACAAAGGTGGGTGGGCAACATGCAGGGAGGTTTCTTCGATTGAACTGTTGCAGCACCGGCGGGCGGGTGAGGCCTGCACACGAGGGGCCATAGGGTTTGCCACCTCTGCATCAAACTTGTCGTTGGCAGGGTGGATGAGGTGCTGGCGCAAGTGGTGGCGGCAAGCGTCAAAGCCATAGGAGGCGCAACCGATGGTGTTGGGGATATGACCCCACGGTATGACCCGCCCCTTTAGGGCCGGGTTATCCAATGGCGATTGAAGAACAAGATTCAAGATGGGCTGTGACATTCAAGACCTCAAGGCCTGCAGGGCGACTCATAGAGTGGGCCGACTCACGGCCCAATACTTGAAGGCGGCGGCTCATCAACAGAAGGACAAAATAGTTATTTTTTACTTGGGAAACAAGACATAAGGATTCTGAATAGGGCACGGGTTGTAGTCCGACCCAGACTCTGTTGTAAGCCAAGGGCCTCAACCTATATATAAAGGGGAGCCCCTGAGGCAGAAAGACCAGGTTACACACTCTCGAATACTAGGTTAGCCAAGTCGCACCCTTGTAATCGAGATCATCATCATCAATAAGCAATCAAACAGGAGTAGGCTTTTACCTCCATCACTAGGGGCCGAACCTGGGTAAACACTTGTCTCTCGATTCCGATCAACCCCGCTCAAGCTACTACTTAGCAGCGATGGCCTCATGACTAAGTCCTTTCATGAGGACATCTGCCGTGACAAAACCATGACAGTTGGCGCCCACCGTCGGACTATCGCTTGGTGGTGTTGAGTTCTTAGAGGGAGCTCTCCCAGGGATCGAGGGATATGCGATCGGCCGCATGACCAAGAGTCGCCGTGGCAAACTCTACATCGACGACTCGGGCTGGGGCCCCGAGGCTGACTCAACCGAGTACGGGTACCGGGTCCCCTTTGGCAAGATCCACGTCTTCATCAGCAAAATCGGTGAATCAAGACCTGGGCCGGACATCTCCACCAACATCATCGAGCCGGTTCGGCGCACGCAGCCCGCCCGAGCTCAAGCCGGCCGGAGCCATGTTTTCGTCGGCTTCACCCAAGGGGTCGATCTCGCAGACAACTCTGCATCTGGTGGTGACACCCTTGTTGTTAGGGCATATTTCTCCCTTAGAGGTTTTGGTGATTTATGACAATACGTTTGCGGACTAATCGTGTGGAGCTTTCAGATAACTCATCGTTTAGCACAAGACGATTGATGCCCCTCGAAGCTTTTATCAGAAGACGGTTTATCTTCCTTCCATTTCATTTTCAGTGGACTTGAGTCATAGGATTTACCGTAGTATCAAGAGGGGATCCACTTCGGAAAGGTTTGGGTGGAATCAACACGCACACATCTCCGTTTGCACCCTTAGTATCTTTCTGCTTCCATGGAGTTTCCCTTCCTGTTATTTTGGAGTGTCTTGGAATGCTGCCAGTGGTAGTACCGCCTACGGGCAGTAGTACCGCTCCCAGTACCGCTCGTACTATCGCCTCGATTTGGGTCTTGCTTTTCTCGTGTTGGGTTTAGCGGTAGTCCAGCGGTGGTCCCACTGGCATACCACCGCAGACCCCAATTTGACTCATTTGAGCAAGCGACAGTAGGAGCGGTAGTACCGCTTGTAAGCGGTAGTACCGCGCCTACTACCGCCACCACTGCTGCTCGCAGCTCTGCCCTCCGAGCCCTCCACTATTTTCTTTATACTGCAACCCCAACGGTAGTACCGCTGGGGTGAGCGGTAGTACCGCTCCGGCGACACTACCGGCCCGAGGACCCTCTCCTTTTGCACTACACTACCGTCGGGCGGTAGTACCGCTCCTCTGAGCAGTAGTACCGTGCGGTGCGGGTTGAACACAGGATAATGGTTGGATTTGTCCCTCACTATATAAAGGGGGTCTTCTTCTCCAAGAAGATTGAAAGGATCGAGAAGAGGGGTCTAGAGGGGGTGACTAGACCCTTAACAAGTAAAAGTGACATTTTTTAATTTCTTCAAGTTAAGGTTGAATTTAGCACAAGTTAAAGGGCATCCAATACATCTCAAGCAAGAATGACAAGAGTATAGGCAGTAGAAAAGGTAAAGCATGCAATTTGCTAGAATGTAAAGGGATGGGATTGGAGTGTGCAAACAAAATGGAGACGCAGAGAATTTTTGGCGTGGTTCCGATATGTGGTGCTATCGTACATCCACGTTGATGAAGACTTCAACCCACGAAGGGTAACGGTTGTGCGAGTCCAAAGAGGGCTCCACCCACGAAGGGTCCACGAAGAAGCAACCTTGTCTATCCGACCATGGCCATCGCCCATGAAGGACTTGCCTCGCTCGAGTAGATCTTCATGAAGTAGGCGATGTCCTTGCCCTTACAAACTTCTTGGTTCAACTCCACATCATGACGGAGGCTCCCAAATGACACCTAACCAATCTAGGAGACACCACTCTCCAAAAGGTAATAGACGGTGTGTTGATGATGAACTCCTTGCTCTTGTGCTTCAAATGATAGTCTCCCCAACACTCAACTCTCTCTCACAGATTTGGCTATGGTGGAAGAAGGATTTGAGTGGAAAGCAACTTGGGGAAGGCTAGAAATCAAGATTAAATGGTAGGAATGGAATCTCTTGATCTTAACACATGAGTAGGTGGTTCTCTCTCAGAAAATGAATGGTGGAAGTGTAGGCACGTTCTGATGGCTCTCTCACAAATGGAGAAGGGGGTGGAGGGGTATATATAGCCTCCGCACAAAATCCAACCATTACACACTTTTGGCTCATCTCGGTGGCACCGATTAGTTAAACTCGGTGGCACCAATCTGTTCAAAAATATGAACATTAGGAATCTCGATGGGACCGACTGGAACAACTCGGTGGGACCGATGTGCTAGGGCTTAGGGCAAACCTCGTCTCGGTGGCACCGACTGCATCAACTCAGTGAGACCAAAGTTAAGCAATAAGGCAATAGAGAGTTGGCAAGCCATCTCGGTGAGACTGATTGCAATTCTTGGAGAGACCAAAATAATTGCAACAAGTAACAGAGAGTTGACAAGGCCATCTCGGTGAGACCGAGATCTGTATCGGTGTGACCGAATCATTAGGGTTTCTGGCAGTGGCTATGTCAAATGAACTCGGTGGCTCCAGATAGAAAGAATTGGTGGGCCGAGTTGGAGTTTAGGGTTTGGACATATTTGGATGGAGAAAGTGGCTGAGGGTTTTGGAGCAATATCTCTAAGCACTTTGAGCAAGTAGACCATTAAGCAACACCTCTTCCCCTTTTAATAGTATTAGCTTTCCTATGGACTCAATGTGATCTTGGATAACTAAAATAGAAATGAAGAGTCTTGAGCTTTTGCCAATCTTTGTCCTTAGCATTTTGAAGGGGTTCCACATCCTATTGTCCATGCCACTCTATTGTTGAACTTATCTGAAATGTACTGGATAAAACTATTAGTCCAACAAGAGATATGTTGACATTAGTTACCAAAATCACCCAGGGAGCACTTGTGCTTTCAATCTTTCCCTTTTTGGTAATTGATGACAACATACATCAAAGCTTCAAGTAAATGGTATGAAGAGTAGTAAGCAAAGCTTTGGAAGAACATGCAACATGCATAAGCTCCCCCTATATGTGTGCAATCATGTAATGATAAGATTGAATAGCATGTGAACGCACATCATGATAGAGTAAGTAATGAGTTACATGTATCTTGGCTATATGCATCAGAGCAAAGAATTAAGTGAGACGTACCTTCATGTTTATGAATCTGAAAGTGCAACTAATCCCCGGGTGGTTTTGGTAATTCATAACAACATATAGCTCATTGAACTAATATCCTTTCAAGTTGATTATTTCAGAAAGTTTAATGATTGGCATGGCATGGACTAGAGATGTGGACCCCTCAAAATGATAAGGACAAATATTGGCAAAAGCTCAAGACTCTTCATTTCTATTTTACTGATCCAAGATCACATTGAGTCCATAGGAAAAGCCAATACTATTAAAAGGGGATGAGGTGTTGCTTAATGGTCTACTTACTCAAAATGCTTAGTGATATGCTCCAAAGCCCTCAACCACTTTCTCAATTCAAAATATGTCCTAAACCTAAAGTCAAACTCGGCCTCACCGATTAGATCTATCCGGCGCCACCGAGTTCACTTGACATAGCCAGAGCCAGAAACCCTAATCAGTTCGGTCTCACCGAGATGGGATTGCAAACTCTCTGTTTCCCTTCGTAACATTTCGGTCTCACCGAAATGAGCGACCGGTCCCACCGAGTTCGCAACGCAAACTCTCTGTTTCCCTTTCGTAACGTTTCGGTCTCACCGAGATGAGTGATTGGTCCCACAGAGTTTGCCTGACCAACTCTCTGTTTGCTTATTGCTGAAATCGGTCTCACCGAGTTCATGCAATCGGTCACACCAAGATGAGGTTTTGCCCTAACCCTAGCGCATCGGTCCCACCGAGTTGATCATGTCGGTACCACCGAAAATCCTAACGTTCACATTTTGAACTGAATCGGTCTCACCGAGTTCTTCTATTCGGTCTGACCGAGTTGGGTCAAATGTGTGTAACGGTTAGATTTTGTGTGGAGGCTTTATATACCCATCCACCCTCCTCTCCATTTGCGAGAGAGCCATCAGAACGTGCCTACACTTCCACTACTCATTTTCTGAGAGAGAACCACCTACTCATGTGTTGAGACCAAGACATTCCAATCCTACCACAAGAATCTTGATCTCTAGCCTTCCCCAAGTTGCTTTCCACTCAAATCATCTTTCCACCATAGCCAAATCTGTGAGAGAGAGTTGAGTGTTGGGGAGACTATTATTTGAAGCACAAGAGCAAGGAGTTCATCATCAACACACCATCTATTACCTTTTCAAGAGTGGTGTCTCCTAGATTGGTTAGGTGTCACTTGGGAGCCTCCGTCAAGATTGTGGAGTTGAACCAAGGAGTTTGTAAGGGCAAGGAGATCGCCTACTTCGTGAAGATCTACCCGAGTGAGGCAAGTCCTTCATGGGCGATGGCCATGGTGGGATAGACAAGGTTGCTTCTTCGTGGACCCTTTGTGGGTGGAGCCCTCCGTGGACTCGCGCAACCATTACCCTTCGTGGGTTGAAGTCTCCATCAACGTGGATGTACGATAGCACCACCTATCAGAACCACGCCAAAAATCTTTGTGTCTACATTGCGTTTGCCTTCTCCAAACCCTTCCATTTACCTTCATATGCAATGTTTTACTTTCCGCTGCTACACTCTTAGAATTGCATGTGTAGGTTGATTGCTTGACTTGTGCTAAGTTGCTAAAATCTGCCAAGACTTAACATTGGGAAAAGGCTAGATTTTTATTTGGTCAAGTAGTCTAATCACCCCCCTCTAGACCTACTTTCGATCCTACAGAATCCCTCTTGAAAACAATATGTGCAAAAGCAAGAGATCATCATGCACATGAGTGTGATGCATATACTTACCTTGTGGTTCTTGAACTGACTCTTTGAGGAAGCAAACTTGAGAAAACAAGGTTAAATAACACAAGAAAACTTTAGACAAGAAAGATTCCAAGATCCACAAGAATACCAAGACTGGGATGACATGTAATAAGTGAGTACCACAGAGTGAGTACTTCATTCAGATATAGACATGTTCCAAAGGACTTAAAGATTTGCAATAAATTCTAAGGATTTTCTCCCCTTAAGATGGACTCTTTCTCCCCCTGAATCTAACATTGGATAATGGGAGAAGGTAGGGTGAGATAAAATCAGAGCAGAGATAAATAAATCGATCAGAGCAGAAATGGATAAGATCCAAAAATATCTCAAAACAAATACTAACATGTCTTTCCCCTCTTAAAGACATGTGACTTCTCTCCTCTTATGACATTGCATCTCTCTTCCTTTCTTAGAAGAGTTTTGTAAGAGTAAGCTTTGATGTGCTCTCTCTCCCCCTTTGACATTGTCGGTGTACTAAATATGGGGCCTTTAGTACCCCATACTTGTGCACAGGCAGTTGTAGCCAAGCCTGCGGCAAGGCTTGTCGGGGGAACAGTTGGAGATTGGTTCAAGGTTGGCAAAGGGACGCTCAAGCCAAGAATCAGAGGATCAGGAGATAAGAAGAGCTAAAGACCGAAGACTAAACCCCCGGCAGGATCTTGCCGGGGTTTACAAGCTCGGCAAGATTTGCGCCCGGCAAGGTTCTGCCACTGTGCCACCGCTTCAGCACAGCAACCAGCCTGGCATTCTGGGCCCTTCTCTGAATGCGTGGCAAGGCACCAGTGGAGGAGAGCTTAAGCGGTGGTGATGGGATGGCCCCTTTTTTCATCCCTAAGAAAATGATGACACCTAAACGAACACCTCACGGTGCATTAAATGCATTTGTCCTAAACCATCAGTGGTTAGGTATGATAACCCTGTAGCTACTTTACACCTCAATGTATGTACATTTTGCCACTGTGGTGACCCCTTTGAGCATATAAAAGGAGGCCCAAGGCAACTGCTACAGGGGACGGACACGGAAGAGAACACTCTCGGCCCATTCTGCATGCATAGCTGCTGCACGAACACACTGTTCATCGCAAGCGCTCCAAGAACTGGGACGAAAACACTGATAATAAATCAAGGAAGGAGTAGGGTTTTACGCTGATTAGCGGCCCGAACCTGGGTAAAAATCCCCTCGCGTCGATCGTTGGTTCTGCTCTTTGTGCATACCTCTCCCCTCGCCGAACCGAAAAAGGGATCCCCGCGATCCCATAGGTGTCGTACGCCGACATCAGAGCCATCGTTTGATGCACGTAAACCCCTGAAGTATTCCAACATGCCTATCATTTTTTACGCCGAGGATCACCCTGATCGCACAACTGCGGTTGGGTGCTTGCCATTGTTGGTTTCGCCGACAATCCGCAACCTCAAGGTGAAAAAAATGCTAGTTGACGGTGGGGCCGGACTGAACCTAATCTCACCGGATGTGCTCAAGAAGCTGCAAATTCCTGATGAAGATCTCGAGGAAACGGGCACATTTCAAGGGATCAATCCAGGAAGGACCCAGCCAAAAGGCAAGATAACGCTACCAGTAACATTTGGTAGCGAGCTCAACTACAGGACGGAGAAGGTGGTGTTTAACGTCGCCAAGATCCCCATGTCATACAATGGTATCCTTGGCCGCCCAGCATTGGCCAAGTTAATGGCGGCATCACACTATGCATATAATGTGCTGAAAATGCCCGGGCCGTTGAGCGTCATCACTGTTCACTCTGATAAAAAGGATGCGCTCATATGCGCCGACCAACTATACCGGGAAGCATTCGTAGCACCTGCCGTCAAGGCATCTGCTCCTGCCGCTGGAACTCCCGGGGGGAAGAAGAAGACCGGCAGGAACCTTGGCGCAAACTCCGGCAAGCGCACCTCCTCGGAGTGTTGCGCTCCCGTTGAGGATGTACCAGGAAGTTCCACCGGCAAGAACAAGAAATCCAAGGCTGCTCCACCGGAGACCAAGAAAGTGCCCGTCAAAGAGGATGGAACGGGAGGAACTTTCACTATAAGTTCCACCCTTGATGACAAATAGGAAAGCGCGCTCATTGCCTTCCTGCGGGCGAATGTCGATGTATTTGCATGGCAACCATCTGACATCCCCGGTGTTCCCAGGGAGGTAATTGAGCACCACCTTGCTGTCTATCCTCACGCGCGGCCCGTCAAGCAGAGGGTGAGAAAGCAAGCCTTAGAGCAGCAAGAATTTATTGCCGAAGAGATCAGGAAGTTAGAAGCGGCAGGTTTGGTCAGAGGGGTGCTTCACCCAACGTGGTTAGCCAATCCAGTTGTAGTGCGCAAGGCGAACGGAAAATGGAGGTTGTGTATTGATTATACAGATATCAATAAAGCCTGTCCAAAAGATCCTTTCCCCTTGCCGCGCATTGACCAGATTGTGGACTCCACTGCTGGTTGTGACCTACTGTCGTTCCTTGATGCCTACTCAGGGTATCATCAGATCTTCATGGCAAAAGAAGATGAAGAAAAGACCGCATTTATCACCCCATGTGGTACGTATTGTTTTATACGAATGCCTTTCGGGTTGAAAAATGCTGGTTCTACATTCGCGAGAGCAATCCAAATTGGTTTTGAGCCTCAGCTGCATAGAAACATGGAAGCATACATGGATGACATTGTGGTCAAAACCAAGGACAAAGCGACGCTCATACAAGATTTAGAAGAAACATTTACAAATCTGTGCAAGAAGTGCGTGTTTGGCGTTCCTTCCAGCAAACTTCTCGGGTTCTTTGTGTCTCAGCGAGGGATCGAGGCGAACCCCGACAAGATCAAAGCTATTGAGCAGATTGAAGCACCATGACGCGTCAAGGATGTACGTCGTCTTGTCGGCTGCGTTGCTGCCTTAAGCAGGTTTATCTCCAAATCTGCTGAGCACGCCCTGCCCTTTTTCAAAATCTTGAAGAAGGCAGGTCCAATGAAATGGACTCCAGAAGCAGAGGCTGCGCTGCAAGATTTGAAGAGATACCTCTCTTCTCCGCCGACGCTAGTCGCACCTAGGCCACAAGAGCCGTTGCTGCTGTACCTGGCAGTGACAAATCAAGTGGTTAGTGCTGTATTAGTGGCGCAGAGAGAAGCTGATGAGGAGGCAACGCCAGCGGCAGGACCCCCAAGTGACGCGCCGGAATCATCCCCGGCAAGGACTGGTGCCGGCAAGACAGGATCTGCGCAGTCATAAGAACCAGTGCAAAAGAAAAAGATGGTGCAGCGCCCAGTTTATTTTGTTAGCTCCCTTTTGCAAGGAGCTAGGTCAAGATACTCTGGTGTGCAGAAGTTGCTCTTTGGCCTTCTTATGGCCTCGAGGAAGCTGCGCCATTATTTTCAAGCACATGAAATTACCGTCGTCACTCGCTTTCCATTGCAGCGGATTTTGCGAAATCCAGAGGCAACCGGCAGGATCATGGAGTGGGCGTTGGAATTGTCAAGCTTTGGTCTCAAATTTGAAAGTTCTTCAACAATTCAGAGCAGAGCCTTGGTGGAGTTCATTGCGGAATGGACCCCGACACCAGACGAGGAAATTCAAGAAATGACTCTTCCCGGCAAGGAAACTGATCAAGAATGGGTTATGTACTTTGACGGGGCTTTTTCGCTGCAAGGCGCCGGTGCTGGCGTCCTGCTTGTTGCACCCGCCGGAGAGCACCTCAAGTATGTAATCCAAATGCATTTCCCCCAGGAGAGTTCGACAAACAACACTGCGGAGTACGAGGGGCTGCTTGCCGGTCTCAGGATCGCGGCAGACCTTGGTATCAAGAAGCTCATCATCAGAGGTGATTCGCAGCTTGTTGTCAGGCAAGTTAACAAAAATTACCAGAGTCCATTGATGCAAGCTTATGTGGATGAAGTGAGAAAAATGGAAGAGCGCTTTGATGGTCTGCAAACGAAGCACATTCCTCGTGCCGAGAACAGTATTGCTGATGACCTGTCAAAGCGCGCTGCCCTCAAGTTGCCTGTGGAACCAGGAACTTTTGTACTCCATTTGACTCAACCATCTGTGGCACCGTCAATGAGGCAAGAAAAGAGAAGAAAGTTGAATTCTGGATAGTACTTTCCGGCAGAGCTCCCTGGAGCCACCGGCAAGGAACTTGCCGGGATCAGCGATAAACCTGCCGGGGAACGACAGGCTCCGGCGGAGCCTCAGGCTTTTGCCGTCGAGACAAGTGCACCCCCGGCGAAAGAGATGCCTTTAGTCCTAGCTGTTAAGCCCCAGGCTCCAGCATGGGCACAACACATAGTCCATTTCCTTCAGACAGGAGAACTCCCCGAGGAGCAGGAAGAAGTGGAAAAAGTAGCCCGTCAGTCTACTATGTACCAGTTCGTCGATGATGTTCTGTACAGAAAGAGACCAAACGGTGTGAAATTGAAGTGTATTCCTCGGGAGGATGGACTAGAGCTATTGGCAGATATACATGGAGGCATATGTGGCTCTCACATAGGATCAAGAGCGCTTGTCGGAAAGGCATTCCGACAAGGTTTCTTTTGGCCCACTGCTCTCCAGGATGCAACTGCACTAGTAACCAAGTGTGAAGCGTGCCAGTTTCATTCGAAGAAATCACATCAGCCAGCTCAAGCTCTTCAGACAATCCCTCTCTCCTGGCCATTTTCGATCTGGGGGCTTGACATACTGGGCCCTTTTCCCCGTGCTGCCGGGGGCTTTGAGTACTTGTACGTTGCGATCGACAAGTTCACAAAGTGGCCGGAAGTGGAAGCGGTAAGAAAGGTGACGGCACAATCAGCCATCAAGTTCTTTAAGGGAATAGTTTGCCGTTTTGGTGTGCCCAACAGGATCATCACCGACAACGGCACACAATTCACAAGTCGCACCTTCATGCAGTACGTCCATGACCTTGGTGGCAAAATTTGTTTTGCCTCTGTTGCTCATCCGAGAAGCAACGGCCAAGTGGAGAGGGCTAATGCTGAAGTGCTACGTGGTCTCAGGACCAGAACTTTTGACAAGCTGAAAAAGTGCGGAAGGCGCTGGATTGATGAGTTGCCGGCGGTTTTGGTCAATCAGAACGACACCAAATCAAGCCACTGGCCAGACGCCCTTCGCTCTGGTCTACGGAGCAGAAGCAGTTCTCCCCACGAAACTCATATACGGGTCACCTCGAGTGCTCGCTTATGATGAGCTTGAGCAAGAGCAGCTGCGACAAGATGACGCTCTGCTCCTTGAGGAGGATCGTCTTCAGGCTGCTGTGTAGCCGCTCGCTACCAGCAAGCTTTGCGCAGCTACCATAGACGCAAAGTTCATGCCCGAAGCCTTGAGGAAGGCGACCTTGTTCTTCGACGGATTCAGTCCGCCAAGAATTCAAACAAGTTGACGCCGAAGTGGGAAGGCCCTTATCGGGTAGTACGAGTCACCAGGCCTGGCGTTGTCCGCCTGGAGACCAAGGATGGCATTCCAGTGAGCAACTCCTGGAATATCGAGCATCTTCGCAAGTTTTACCCGTGAGGCGCGGTTGCCGGGGGCCCCCGGCAACCACCTTTTGTACAAGTCTTGCCGGTAAGGCATGTAATCCTTTGTACAAAGCCAGGCGCAGACCCTGTGCGCAGATGAATAAGATTAAGTGTTGTGCATTTTCTTATCGATTTTCATGTTTATATATATATATGCATGCTTGTCTGAGATATTGTATGACACTTGTTCCCGGTAAGCATTAACGAACCGCCAAGGTTCCATATTTCTATTTTCTCTTCTTTCTTTTTCTCAAAAAGATAGAAGGTTTCCTCGCGCGCATGTTTGCCGGGGGGGGGGGGGGGGGAAGGAAGATATGGATACCAGCGGGCGACGTTCAGAATTGACATCTTACCGGAAGAAGTACGGCGACAGAAAGCTAAGTTACAAAACTTTGAGCAAGTTTCTTTTATTGTGAAGTTATTTTTCCTTAGAAGATTTCGGTCTTTGTATGGAAAACCTGCACGCGAAGGAACCCTTGTCGTAATCGGTTGCGCCCTTATTTTGTTTCGAGTCCGCTCAACAGTTTAAGTGGCTGCACTGAGAACGCCAAGGTGTCTTGCCGGCCGCTGCACCTCCAGCAGGCTGCTGAAGTCCCGCACTCAGCGCTCGCGGCAGGTTGCGCGCCGGCAAGTTTTCAGTAAGCATAGGGTATACTCCATACAGAAAGAAATCAGACAAGGGAAATAGCATGCATGTACCCAAACATAAGCAAGTTATATTACATCAATAAGTTGACGCGGTTCTAACTTAAGGCTTAATTGTCTTTCGCATGGAATGGTGGCGACAAGGGAAAATGAGGCGGCTAGTCCCTGCGCTGGCCTTCGACCCTCTTGATTGAATCTACTTTCTCAAGGATGGCGCGACAAGTTCCTCAAGTGCCTTGAGATCTGCATCCTTCGGCAAACGATTGAGCACGTCGGTGAGGTCGACGCCAGGGTTCTTGTGCACCACCTTGATGAGCACCTTGCGGAGGACGGCCCGGCAAAGCTTGCGGGATTCATTGGCTAGTTGGGTCGCTCGGTTGGACTGGAGTAGCTTCAGAGCGTCGATGATTCTCTCGAAGAATATGGTCAGCTTGGCGCTTAGAGATACCCTTTCTTCAGAAGAATACTTGAAGTCTGGCAGGCCCATGGTTGACAGCTGTGCTGTGAGCTTCTCCGCAGTGTCGACAAGGCGATCAGTCCAGATTTTCACCCCCTTCTCATAGTCGATTTGGGTGGCGGCAGCGCTCTTAAGCAAGTTCCTCTCATCTTGGAGATTTTTGCTCAGAGCCTTCTCACGGGCCCTGCCGTCCTCAAGAGACTTCTCCAGCGTGGTCAGCTTCAGCCTCACATCAGCACTGATATCGTTGGCTGAAGAGAGCTGCTTGGTCTTGTCGGATATGGCAACTTGCATCTCCACCAGGCTGTGGAGAGTTTTCTCCCTGTCACCTTTGAGTGTCGAGAGCTCCTTGCTGTGTTCTTCAAGATCCATCTCCAGTTTCTTCACTTTGTCGCTCAGCTCGTTCTTGGCAGTCTCTGCAGCCTCGGCAGCATCGACGGCTTCCTTGAGCTTGCCGGCGTGATCTACAGTTAGAGCTTTGAGCGCCTCCTTGTGCTTCTGCTCCAGCTCCTGGGTCCGCTGCGCGACAAGCTTCTCGATTTCTTCATCTTTGCTGCGAAGCTTGGCGGCGAGCGCTTGCTCGCGTGCGGCAAGATCTTCTTCGTGAGCGTCAAGCCCAATGCGACGCTTCGTCAGGAGAGCATCTTCAGCAGCAACTCTTTGCGCAGCTTCCTCTTGCGCCTTCTCTATGTTAGATTGTCTCAAGAGGAGCTCCATCCAGCTTTGGCTCACTTGTTCATGGTTGGCAGTCAACTCCTGAAGAGCCTCGGCGTACCAGATTTGCATTTGCTCAACGCGCTTTTGAAAATCTGCCTCGGCTGCTTCAACAACTGCAGCTTTGGAGTCTACCTTCTCCTTTCGAGCACGGTGGAGCGCTTGGAGCTTGCGAGAATTATCGCCCATGGCCTGAAGGAGCTGATCTTCCTCAGATTTGCTGCTGCTGGCACTTGGTTCGTTGACGATCTCGAGCCCGGTAGCAGTGATGATTTCTTCATCAAAAGTTTCCCCTTCGGTCGGTACCCCAATGCTTGCCGTCCCCAGCAAGTTAATGAACAGGTTCTTGCCAACTTTGAGATATTTGCTTGATGGAGGAACTTCAGATGTTGACGGTTGATCCTCAGCAACCGCCTCACCGGCAGCTGGGGGCTCCGTAGCCGGTGTAGCGCCTGGCGCTCCTGCGGCAGGAATGCCGTCAGTACAGTCACCAGCCTCCTTGTCGGCCCTTTCAGCAGATTCCTTGGTGGTTTCCTCCTGTGCAGCCTTGGCGGCCTCGTCGGCAGAGGTACCGCCGGCCTTGACGGTGGCATCCTTGGCGGCCTCGCTAGCAGCGATCTTGTCGGCTTCGGCGGCAACATCCCTGGCGGTCTCCTTGATGACAGCGTCAATGTCCATGTGTTCCATCACAGGGAATTCTAAAGGACGAAGGAGGGAAACAAAATGAGATCAAGATTGAAGTTCAAGAAGACACAAGAAAGAGAGATAAAAGAAAAGATAGCAAGCGCTCTAAGGCAAACAGTTACCTGCGTCAAGCTGTTGAGAGGTGGCTTCGCCCCTCCCGGCAACCTTGGTTGCCGGGGAAAGGTTGCCGGTGCCCATGCTTGCCGGCTCCTCCTCAACCAAGATAGGATCGTCGGTAGGAACTCTTGCCGGGGATGCGCTTGTGGGCGGCGTGGTCGACGGAGGTGGCATGACGGGGGCGTCTTCCAATGACTCTCCCTGTTGCCGTCCTTCTCCTGCAAGCCCAAAGATATCAGCGGCAAGAATAGAAACCTCAGTGCCTGCCAGCGGAAAATGAGTAATGGACTCACGCTGGGGGCTGTGCTGGGGGCTGCGTCGAGGGCTAAGCTCTGGGTTGATGACGATGGTTTTTGGCGCACTTGCGAAACCTGCCGGAGGCTCGTTGCCCGTGGAAGTCTTCGCCCACTTCGCCATCCTTTCTGCCAAGGTTTCTGCATCGCTGCAGAGACAAGACAAAACAACGCTATGAGATTAATCCGAAATTTGGGAGATAAAGGCTGTTACAGGATACTTACTCTTCCTCTTCTCGTTCCGAGCTGAAGCCGGAGATGTCGAAATCGACCTCCGTTGCAGTGTCCGTATGGGGAGGCGGAGGAGGGGTCCTGGGTTGCTTGGCTGTGGCAGGTGCAGGGGGTTGGCATGGCTCTGCCGCCTCAGCCTCCGGTGCGGTTGTGCGAGACACCTTTGCCGTCCCAGTAGTTGCCGCAGGTGTGTGTCTCGCGCGCCGCGCAGGTTGCTGTCGAACTCCTTGCCGCGGTGCAGTCTTGCCGGCCGCCTTCTTGCCGGGAGCCTCGCTGCTCGAAGAGGGTTGGCTTGCCGGGATGCCAGAAGCGGCCTTTGGACGGACACGCTTTGTCTTCTTTGGAGCTGGGGGCTCCTCCTGCAGCTCTTCTTCGGCTGCGTCTTCGTCGGACGAGCCCTCAGCGGCTGTGCTACTCTGTTCCCCGGTAGCCTTATCCTCCCCGACAGGATTTTCTTCCATCACGACTTCTGCATCACTGGTTTCCCATTCTGTGAAACCGACGCTGCTGGCCTCTGCGGCAAGATTCGCCTCTTCCACCCTAGTGGCAATATATGCCACTTCTTCGTCAGTAGTGGCGCGAATGAGGTTCGTCTCTTCCCGGATGGCTCTCTCTGATAAGTTGTCAAAGAACTGTTGTGCCTGCTCCTCAGATGGCTCGGCCCAAGTCGCATCAAGGCCGTGGGCGTTGAACACTGGCATTGTGGTGATGATTGGCCGCAAGGAGGAGGAGTTGCACAAAGGGACAATTCTTGCCGGCAAATTATGCTTGTCCTCGCGCTGGAATAGCCTGTGGCGGAGAGCGCCAAGCTGCATGGCAGTCAAGTTGTTGTTCAGCCCGGGGCGCAGCCTCATGATATCTGCAGCGTTCCGGTACTCCCAAGCTGGTCTCCCCTTGTTCTGTAGGGGGGCGATGTGACGGTGAAGGAAATCGAAGCCAATCATCTCCATTGTGAGCCCGGCAGCTTTCAGACGAAGGATTCTGGTGGTGGTGATCGTGAGCCTCTCGTCTTCCGCGGTGAAATCGCTCCAGTTATCGCCACGGACCGCCTTCTGCCGTCGGGGTAAACAAAATGGATGGGGATCTTTTTCCTTGATCCAGCACCACTCAGACCGCCATTCTTCCCATTTCTCGCGGTAAACCCCATCTGGGTATATCTCTTTATTCCAAGCCCTTGGAATCCAGGCGATAGAACCGGAAAGGGCCTCCCCTTTTTGGATGCGAGGAATAAAGTAATGGCGGAAGAGGGCAGTGTTGGGAACTACTCCGGCGAAGTTTTCGCAAAGATGGGCAAAGATGGACATACACATTACGGCATTCGGCGTGAAATCAAGAAGATGGAAGCAGTATGTGTACATAATATCATTGAAGAAATTAGAGAATGGAGGACAGAGCCCGCATTAGAAATAAGCGACAAAGAAGGGATATCTGTCTGGTCTGCTTTTGGAACAAGAACCTAGAACCACGCGAGTCGCGGGGTGAGCCTTCGTCTCCCTCGCCCACATGCACTGGTACCGGTTCTTAAGAGCTTTCGCGTCGAGCATCGGGGCGAAGACGACGTACTTCTTCCGCATCTTCGCCAGCTCGCTCTCCGGGACATCGGCTTTCGTCTCCTTGCCCTTGCCTTTGCTGGACTTGAGTGGCATGGTGGCTGTGAGAGCGGAAACCAAGGATGGAGCGGGTGCGGAGGCGATGAGTGGATGAGGAGAAGCTTTACTCTGGGCTCGAGAGAAGGAAGGCAATGGCGAATTCCAGATTGGAAAGAAGAGAGGGGTAAATGGGCAGTGTCTCTGTGGTTTCCTCTTTATGGGGAAGGAGCGAGGCCGCCTCTTTTACTACCCAATGCAAATACGCCTCTACAAGCGCGCTGCGGCCGCAGCCTTTCAGCGCACGCTTCCCACGTCACGCATTCAACGCGCGCAATGGAGGGGCGCAGTAAGCAGGATAATTGCAAGCATTTAACCCCAGCCACGCGTGCCCGTGCACTGTTTGGGCCTAGCCCAACAACGCCTCACACTCGTGTATGGCCTAGGCCCGGGGGCTCCTGTCGGTGTACTAAATATGGGGCCTTTAGTACCCCATACTTGTGCCCGGGCAGTTGTAGCCAAGCCTGCGGCAAGGCTTGTCGGGGGAACAGTTGGAGATTGGTTCAAGGTTGGCAAAGGGACGCTCAAGCCAAGAATTAGAGGATCAGGAGATAAGAAGAGCTAAAGACCGAAGACTAAACCCCCGGCAAGATCTTGCCGGGGTTTACAAGCCCGGCAGGATTTGCGCCTAGCAAGGTTCTGCCACTGTGCCACCGCTTCAGCACAGCAACCAGCCTGGCATTCTGGGCCCTTCTCTGAATGCGTGGCAAGGCACCAGTGGAGGAGAGCTTAAGCGGTGCTGATGGGATGGCCCCTTTTTCCATCCCCAAGAAAATGAGGACACCTAAACGGACACCTCACGGTGCATTAAATGCATTTGTCCTAAACCGTAAGTGGTTAGGTATGATAACCCTGTAGCTACTTTACACCTCAATGTATGTACATTTTGCTACTGTGGTGACCCCTTTGAGCATATAAAAGGAGGCCCAAGGCAACTGCTACAGGGGACGGACACGGAAGAGAACACTCTCGGCCCATTCTGCATGCGTAGCTGCTGCATGAACACACTGTTCATCGCAAGCGCTCCAAGAACTGGGATGAAAACACTGATAATAAATCAAGGCAGGAGTATGGTTTTACGCTGATTAGCGGCCCGAACCTGGGTAAAAATCCCCTCGCGTCGATTGTTGGTTCTGCTCTTTGTGCATACCTCTCCCCTCGCCGAACCGAAAAAGGGATCCCCGCGATCCCATAGGTGTCATACGCCGACAGACATCAATTTCCAAGAAGGGTAGTTTTCATGGATATGAGTCAACTAAGTATGATCCTTGAGAGACACAATCAATCATAATGTAGCTGAAGATGCAGACAGAGGAAAAGAATCATTGAGTGGAGCTTAAGAAAATAGGCAATATAAGATGGCAAAAAGTTTTCTCAACAGTGAAATTGGTGGTGCCGATCTGTTTCAATTGGTGACTCCGAGATAGTAGAGCCACTGAAGGTGCTCATCGGTGAGACCGAGTTAGTCCATGTCGGTAGAACCGATGAACTGTGTACAAGTAAACCTTGTGCTTCGGTCTGGCCGATGGGCTTGGATCGGTGGAACCGAGTTCAACATAGAGGAAAAAAATTGTCAACTCAGCTCACTTGCAAATGAAATTTCACAAAGATTTTCAAGGAATTTTCATAAGGATTTGCAATGAATTAATTTTTTTATTTAGAGATAAACAAAACAGAAATCAAAAGAGATCTAGATGAAGTTTTTTCTGATTTAGAAGGGAAACACAAGAGGAAATGCAATGAAACTGCAATGTACAAGAAGAACACTAAAGAACTTCATCTAGAGGTGGTCGGCGACAAAGTCACCTATGTTAGAGTATATTGACTTAGGATTCAAGTGAGATCACTTGATCATAGGTCATACTCATCGTTAAGCTCAAAATGGAGTTGCCATTTTTCATTTAAGCATCTTGATGTGTTCACGTCTTGTTGAGTTGCTTTAACTCATGCCTTGGAGTAAAGCTTCTCTAAGATGGAATGGCATACCTTGGGTTGTAGTGTTGATCTTGATCATGTAGTTGAACTTATGTTGGATGCTCAAGGTTTATGTAGTCCATCAAGAGTTGGAAGCATCCTTAGGAGTTGGAGCTCATCTTCCTACATGGGTTAGTCTTGCAAGGAATAGCACTTGTGTATCCAAATTGACAATCGTGAAATTTTTCATATTGAAATTGTCAAAGGATATGTTGAGTCAGTTCATGCTTCCTTGATTTCAACAACCAAAGCATAGATATTTGGTGATGTAGAGATTGCTCAAGATATGAGTGATTTGCAATCTCATAGATTGAGGCTCATCCAAGCACCTACAAGGGTTAGATAACATACAAGGGTGCAAATATATCCAAGATAAATGGTCATAATCATAAGAGAAACATCAAGGATTAGTCACATAGGCTCATGCCTTGCATGTATCCAAATTGAATCTCTATTCTAAGTTTCAGGCATCAATGATGTTCAATTCACCTGTCAAATGACAAAATATCTTTTCATCAAGCGTTTTAGTGAAGATATCCGCCAATTGCTTGTTGGTACGAACATGCTTAAGATTGATATCTCCTTTAGCAACATGATCATGAATGAAATGGTGACGAACTTCAATATGCTTAGTTCAAGAATGTTGCACGGGATTGTGAGCAATCTTAATAGCACTCTCATCATCGCAAAGCAATGGAACATGTTTCACATGTATCCCATAATCCTTAAGAGTTTGGGTCATCCAAAGTAATTGAGCACAACATGATCCGGCGGCAATGTATTCCGCTTCGGCGGTGGATAAGGATACCGAATTTTGTTTCTTGGAGGACCAAGAGACAAGGGATCTACCATTGACATGTACCCGAAGTGGACTTTCTATCAACCTTGTCACCGGCATAGTCCGAGTCGGAATAGCCAACAAGATCAAAAGAGGACCTCTTAGGGTACTAAATGCCAAAATTTGGTGTAGGAATTAAATATCTCACTATCCTTTTCATGGCCTTAAGATGACATTCTTTAGGAGCCGCTTGATATCATGCACATATGCACACACTCAGCATAATATCAGGCCACGAGGCACAAATATACAATAATGAACCAATCATAGATCGGTAAACCATTTGGTCAATCGGGTTGCCATCCTTCGTCAAGTCAAGATGTCCACTAGTAGGCATGGGTGTTTTCATATCTTTGCTTTCTTGCATGTTGAACTTCTTGAAAAGATCCTTGGTATACTTTGTTTGTGAGACAAAGGTGCCTTCCTTAGTTTGCTTGATTTGCAAACCAAGGAAAATTTTGAGTTCACTCATCATAGACATCTCAAACTTCTCCGACATTAACCTTCCAAACTTTTCACTAAAATGCGGGTTAGTAGAACCAAATATGATATCATCCACATAAATTTGGCACACAAATAATTCTCCATTAACCCTTTTAGTAAAAAGAGTAGAATCAATCTTCCCAATTTCAAAGCCTTTTTCAATAACAAACTTAGTCAAGCATTTATACCAAGCTCTAGGGGCTTGTTTAAGACCATAAAGAGGTTTGTGAAGTTTGTAGACATGATTAGGTTTCTTGGGATTAACAAAGCTGGGAGGTTTTTTAACATAAACTTCCTCTTCAATTTCACCATTTAGAAAAGCACTTTTAATGTCCATTTGGTTTAGAGTGATATCATGGTGATTGGCATAAGCAAGTAAAATGCAAATGGACTCAAGTCTAGCAATGGGGGCATATGTCTCACCATAGTCCATACCTTCGACTTGAGTGTAGCCTTGAGCAATGAGACGGGCCTTGTTGCGTACAACTTGTCCATCTTCATCTTGCTTATTTTGAAACACCCATTTGGTTCCAATGACATTATGATCATCGTTGGGCTTTTCAACCAATGTCCACACTTGATTCCTCTCGAAGTTGTGTAGCTCTTTGTGCATAGCGTTTATCCAATCCAGATCCTCAAAGGCTTCTTCTACCTTCATAGGTTCAACACTAGAAATGAATGAGTAGTGTTCACAAAAGTTAGCCAAACGAGTTTTAGAGCGAGTGATTCTCCCGGTTTGGATGTCATCGAAGATCTGTTCAATGGGATGATCTCTTGAGACTCTTTCTCTAACTCGTGAGAGCTTTTGCTTGGGTTGTGGTGGAACATCCTCATCATCATCTTCTTCTTCTTCATTGTTGGTGGCGTTGTCGTTCGCTTGTGGAGGTGGAGAAGGAGGTCGAGGTGGTTCATCTTGTTGTACTTCCTCATTTCCTTCGTCTTGACGTGTTCCACTTGTGGATGCCTCTAAGTCAACTTGTGGTTCACCTTGATGTGAAGTTGAGGCTTCCACTTGAATGGATGAAGTACTCTCCTTCACCTCCGTTGGCCAAATTTTGCCAATAGACAAATCTTGAATTGCTTCCGAGGGATCTTTGTCTCCTACATCAATTGGCAATTGCTCTACTTGTGAGACGTTAGATTCATCAAACTTCACATCTACTGTCTCTTCAACCTTTCGGGTGAAATTGTTGTAGACACGTTAAGTGTGAGAGTTTGAGCCATAACCGAGTAGGAAACCTTCATGATATTTAGGAGCAAATTTCGAACGATGATGCTTATCAAGAATGTAGCACTTTGAGCCAAATACCCGAAAGTATTCGAATTGGGGTTTGTTACCGATGAGTAGCTCGTATGCCATTTTGCCGAGAAGCTTGTGAAGATACAATCAATTTGTAGCATGACAAGCTGTCTCAACCACTTCCGCCCAAAAGTGTCTTGGCGTTTTGTATTCATCAAGCATCGTTCTCGCCATCTCGATAAGTGTCCGGTTCTTGCTCTCAACAACTCCATTTTGTTGAGGTGTTTACGTAGCCGAGAACTCATGTGAAGTCCCTTCTTTGTCAAGAAAGGTGTCCACATTTGTGTTCTTGAACTTCGTTCCATTATCACTTCGAACCTTCTTGATCTTCGCTTCAAATTGGTTTTGGGCCTTCTTGACGAAATTCTTGAAGATCTTTTGGACCGACGATTTGTCATCAAGAAAGAACACCCACGTAAATCTTGAAAAATCATCAACAATGACCAAAACGAAGGAGTTACCACCAAGGCTCTTATAAGCATTGGGACCGAAGAGGTCCATGTGAAGTAGCTCAAGTGGTCTTCTCGTGGTCATGATGTTCTTCACAGGATGACTTCCTCCAACTTGTTTTCCTGCTTGACAAGCACTACAAAGTCTATCCTTGTCAAATATAACATCTTTAACACCAAGGATATGATCACCTTTAATAAGCTTATCAAGATTTCGCATGCCCACATGACCTAACCTTCTATACCATAACCATCCTTTAGAATATTTAGAAATTAAACAAGTACGAGGTTGGGCTCTTTTAGTGAAATCAACAATGTATAGATCACCTCTACGAATGCCGGTAAAGACCATATTATGATTATCTCTACGAAACTCTTGGCAATCTATTTCGGTAAATAGAACATTGACACTAAAGTCGGCTAGTCTAGATACGGAAAGATTGTAACCAAGAGATTCGACAAGCGTAACATTTTGAATGGAGCTATCATTAGATATGGCCAACTTACCAAGGCCAAGTACCTTACCCTTGGAGTTGTCTCCAAAAGTGACATACTTGCGTGGACCATCATTTTTGGCAAGCTCACGGAACATGTCTTTATCTTCGGTCATGTGATCAGTACATCCACTATCGAGAATCCATTCCTTCCCTCCGGCCATGTAGCCATGAAAGTTGGCCATGAGACTAAGATTTCTCATAGTCTCCTCATAGTCAATATCACTTTCTTCGTCTTCATCATAATAGCCATGCTCAATGTCATCATCATCATCATGTGTGTGATCATCACCTAGAGCAAGTGATTCATTAGATTTATGACCTTGACAATGCTCAAGTTTATGGATTCTAATTGTCTCCGAGATGATGCTACAAATGACTCCAACATTACCCTTGGCACACATAAGATCACGAATCTCAAATAGACATTCATCAAACTTGGGATCACTAGGCTTCATTTTTATGGAAAGCAATAGACTTTTGAAGAATTTCATCCATATTTTTCAGCGAGTAATTTGGAAAGCGTTCCTTGAGATAATTCCATATAGTATATGCGCATTCAAAGGTTGGCAAGCAAACAAGCAAATTTCTAGGCAATTCTCTGATGATAAGATCAATAGTCCTAAGATTGCGAACTATGTTAAGATACTCATCGGGGGTAGGATACAAAGGATCAATAGGAGGCACATAAGGGCTAAGAATATACTTGTTCAAATTATGTTCATTGAAAATCTCAAGCATCTCATTTTTCCATGAACCATAAAACTCCCCATCAAGAATAGGCACACCATGTCTAATACTCCTGAACGTAGACTCGTCCATCTTCCTCTAATGGCGATTAAACCAAAGCAATGGAGACCAATGCTCTAATACCAATTGAAAGGATCGAGAAGAGGGGTCTAGAGGGGGTGATTAGACCCTTAACAAGTAAAAGTGGCAGTTTTTAATTTATTCAAGTTAAGGTTGAGTTTAGCACAAGTTAAAGGGCATCCAATACATCTCAAGCAAGAATGACAAGAGCATAGGCAGCAGAAAAGGTAAAGCATGCAATTTGCTAGAATGTAAAGGGATGGGATTGGAGTGTGCAAACGCAATGGAGACGTGGAGAATTTTTGGCGTGGTTCCTATAGGTGGTGCTATCGTACATCCACGTTGATGAAGACTTCAAGCCATGAAGGGTAACGGTTGCGCGAGTCCAAAGAGGGCTCCACCCACGAAGGGTCCACGAAGAAGCAACCTTGTCTATCCGACCATGGCCATCGCCCATGAAGGACTTGCCTCACTCGGGTAGATCTTCACGAAGTAGGCGATCTCCTTGCCGTTACAAACTTCTTGGTTCAACTCCACATCATGACGGAGGCACCCAAATGACACCTAACCAATCTAGGAGACACCACTCTCCAAAAGGTAATAGACAGTGTGTTGATGATGAACTCCTTGCTCGTGTGCTTCAAATGATAGTCTCCCCAACATTCAACTCTCTCTCACAGATTTGGCTATGGCGGAAGAAGGATTTGAGTGGAAAGCAACTTGGGGAAGGCTAGAAATCAAGGTTCAAATGGTAGGAATGGAATCTCTTGATCTCAACACATGAGTAGGTGGTTCTCTCTCAGAAAATGAATGGTGGAAGGGTAGGCACATTCTGATGGCTCTCTCACAAATGGAGAAGGGGTGGAGGGGTATATATAGCCTCCACACAAAATCCAACCGTTACACACTTTTGACTCATCTCGGTGGCACCGATTAGTTAAACTAGGTGGCATCGATCTGTTCAAAAATATGAACATTAGGAATCTCAGTGGGACCGACTGGAACAACTCGGTGGGACCAATGTGCTAGGGCTTAGGGCAAACCTCGTCTCGGTGGCACCGGTTGCATCAACCCGGTGAGACCAAAGTGAAGCAATAAGGCAACATAGAGTTGGCAAGCCATCTCGGTGAGACCGATTGCAATTCTCGGTGAAACCCAAATTAATTGCAACAAGTAACAGAGAGTTGGCAAGGCCATCTCGGTGAGACCGAGATCCATATCGATGTGACCGGATCGTTAGGGTTTCTGGCAGTGGCTATGTCAAATGAACTCGGTGGCTCCGGATAGAAAGAATCGATGGGTCCGAGTTGGAGTTTAGGGTTTGGACATATTTGGATGGAGAAAGCGGCTGAGGGTTTTGGAGTAATATCACTAGGCACTTTGAGCAAGTAGACCATTAAGCAACACCTCATCCCCTTTCAATAGTATTGGCTTTCCTATGGACTCGATGTGATCTTGGATCACTAAAATAGAAATGAAGAGTCTTGAGCTTTTGCCAATCTTTCTCCTTAGCTTTTTTGAAGGGGTTCCACATCCTCTTGTCCATGCCACTCCATTGTTGAACTTATCTGAAATGTACTGAATAAAACTATTAGTCCAACAAGAGATATGTTGACATTAATTACCAAAATCACCCAGGGAGCACTTGTGCTTTCAAAGATGACTTCTTCCTCCCCCAAGCTCCATTGTTGCTCCAAAGCTCATTTTCGCCCGATCTCTCTCCCTAGCCAATCAAACTTGTTGATTTTCTAGGGATTGGTTGAGAAGGCCCCGATCTACACTTCCACCAAGATAAATTTGATTCCCCCCACCAATCCCTTGCGGATCTTGTTACTCTTGGGTGTTTGAGCACCCTAGACGGTTGAGGTCACCTCAGAGCCACATTCCATTGTGGTGAAGCTTCGTGGTGTTGTTGGGGGCCTCCAATTTGGTTGTGGGGAGAGCCCCAACCTTGTCTGTAAAGTTCCAGTCGCCGCCTTCAAGGGCACCACTTGTAGAATCACGGCATCTCACATTGTGTGAGGGTGTGAGGAGAATACGGTGGCCCTAGTGGCTTCTTGGGGAGCATTGTGCCTCCACACCGTTCCAACAGAGACATACTTCCTCTCAAAGGGAAGGTACTTCGGTAACACATCCTCGTCTCCCCCGACTCCACTTGTGGTTATCTCTTACCTTTACTTTGTGCAAGCTTTACTTGTGTTGTATCTGTTGCTTGCTTGTGGTGTTGTTATTGCTAGCATCATATAGGTTGCTCACCTAGGTGCACATTTAGACAACCTTTATGTTGCTAACCCTAATTTGTTAAGAAAAGCTAAAGTTTGGTAGTTGCCTATTCAGCCCCCTCTAGTCAACCATATCGATCCTTTCAATTGGTATCAGTGCCTCGTCTCTTTATTAAGGGTTTCACCACCCGAAGAGTATGGTTGACGATGATGGTAGTGGGGATGAAGTGCCCGAGGCCGTGGAGTTGAACTCGATCACTCGAGATGACTTAAATGAAGCCATGGCTTCACTTAAGATGTCTATGACGACCAAGGTCAAGTCCATGCTTAAAGAATTACTTGAGGGGTTGAAAACCTCTCGCGATCCGTTGCTTGTGGTTAATCCCACTGCATCAGAGTCGGAGGCCAATTTCGGCAAGGAAGTGGCTAATGGTACTCAAACCTCCTCCCCTCAAAACAAGAATGGGACGGGAACCTTTGACTCGGTTCCCCCTCCCCCGGTCTATGGAGGACCGGCCCTTACACCGCATATTAACAACCTTGGTCCTCCTCCTAAGCTTGTGAAAAGTGATTTTGCTAATTGGATTTCTCGCATCAAGTCTCATTTGAATCACAGCTCAACAAATCTTTGGAGAATCATCGAGCAAGGCTTCTACCCGCATGATCCAAACAATTTCTCCCCAAGAGAAGAGGCGGACAATCAATGCAATCACTCCGCATTGTTCATCCTCCAAGCTGCAGTGCCACCCGAAGATCTATCTCACTTGCGCCCCTTCGCTCGTGCAAAGGATTATTGGGAACACATCATATCTTTGTACAATGGGAGCTCAAGCATACAACAGTCCAACTTTTAGGTGGTTCTTGATGAGGTCGATGAGTTTGTGATGATTGAAGATGAGGACTCATGATCTCTACTGGAGGTTGACAACTCTTGCGGTCTCTCTTCAAGATCATGGGAGCAAGAATACAGATGACAATTGGATCAAGCGCAAGTTTCTCAAGGCCATCATGCCATTCAACAAGGCCATGTCCTCCGTGATTCGTCAAAGGCCGGATTTCCATACCTTGTCTTCAAGTGAAGTGTTGGATGAGTTTATTGCTATGAACATCATGAACAAGACCGGCGACAATGCTCTTGCTCATGTTCGGTCAAAGAAAGCCTCTCCCAACCTTGCCTTGAAGGCCAAGGTCATTCCGGAAGAATAAGAGAGTTGCCTCGAAGACACCAAATATGCTTACCACGAGCACATGGCTCTTGCGTCAAGGCAATTTTGGGGCAACAAGAGAAACTCAAGGCCCAACTTATCCAAGAACAACTCAAGTGGCTCAAAGAACAAGCAACGAGTGAGGACTTGATACAATTGTGGCAATGTGAGTCACTTTGTGGTGGATTGTCCTTATGTGAAGAGGGAATACAATGGTGGCAAACTCATTCGCAAAGACAAAGCCAAGTCCTTCCCAAACAAGAACAACTTCACCAAGAAGATACCTCCAAAGGGCTTGGTGGCACATGAAGAGTACACCTTCGATGATGATGAAGATACAAGTGGTGAAGTAATGGCAATGGCAACCATGGCCATGGCCATTGCCACCTCTTCCCCTTCCAAGGTGTCTCTCTTTGGCGCCCCCAATGAGAACCTCATTGCCAAGTGCCTCATGGCCAAAGGTATCAATAAGGTAACCCCCAACATCAAAACCACCATCACTACTACTCCTTCATTATTAGATTGTGTAGATGATAGTGAGGTGGTGAAAGTTGATGAGAATGAGTTTGACAAATTCTTGAATAAGCTCAACGCTGAAACCAAGAAGCACTTTGTTTCTCTCTTTGAACAACTTGGTGAGGCCAATGATCTAATTGAGTCTCATGAGGATACGATCTCCAAGTTGGAGGGGCATAGTCATGACTATGTCGATGAGATTGCGGATCTTTCCATTGCTCTTGAGGAAGAGCGAGGTCTTCGTTCGACTCTTGAGGAGTCATACAACGTTGATCATGCTAAATTGCAAAAAGATCTTGAGCATGCTATTGTTCTTTCTCCTATGCTTAAATCTAAGAAAGTTGCACTTGGGATTGGCCATGAGAAACTCAAAGAGGAGTTTGACATACTCAACAAGGCTCACAAGGTCTTGAAGGGTGCTCATACTTCCCTCAAGGAGCCTCATGATCAACTCCAAGTGAAGCTAACCAAGGAGATAATAGCATGTCCTCCTTTTGTTCTAATTGATAATGCAAATGCTATTAATCCTTGTTGTGAGCATGTGCACCTTGTGGAGGAGAATGCCAAGTTAAAAGAACAACTTGAGAAAGGCCTTGTGACGTGTAAAAGAAGAAGAAGAAGAAGAAGAAGAAGAAGAAGAAGAAGAAGAAGAAGAAGAAGAAGAAGAAGAAGAAGAAGAAGAAGAAGAAGAAGGCCAAGCAACCTCTCCCAATAAAAGAAGTCTTCGTAAAGGCGGGAGAGGATGCTCATGAGAAGAACATGGTAATGGGTGTTAATGTCAAGAAGGGCAAGGCTGCCCCTTCCAACAAAGCTAGTGATTTTAATCCTTCCTATGTTTTGTGTCGTGCTAGTGATGGGCATGTTTATGCCAAGTTTGTTGGTTCTTCTTATGAGTACATTGAATGGTCTATTTGGGTTCCTAAGACCCTTGTTGATAACCTCAAAGGACCCATTCAAAAATGGGTACCTAAAACCAAGCATTGATTTCATGTAGGAGTTTGCTTCCGGTGGGGTGTCATGGTTGCTTGATAGTGGAGCAACAAATCATATGACCGGGAGCAAGGACTTGGTGGTGGACGTACATCCTATTCCATCCATGCCAACTCATGTCAAATCCGGTGATGCTTCAACATCTAAGGTATTGGGTCTTGGCAAGGTGGTCATCTCTCAAGATTTATCTATTGAGAAGGTCATCCTTGTTGAGTCCCTTGCATACAATTTACTTTTCGTTCATCAACTTGCACTCATGGGCTTTGCAACATTCTTTGATCTTGATATCGTGGCCCTTTTGTGGAGTAAGACTCTTAAAGTAGCCTTTGTTGGGCATGTCGAGAACGGTCTCTATGTGGTTAACTTTTTGGAGTGACCCACTAAGACCGCAACGTGTGATACGTCCATTTTGCATCATGTTTTCCTACTATTATTTATAATGTTTTCATGCTTTATAACACTTTATGGAGTAATTCTAATGCCTTTTCTCTCATAATATGCAAGGTTTACACAAAGAGGGAGAATACCGACAGCTGGAATTCTGGACCTGAAAATGCTATGTCAGAGATACCTATTCTGCACATCTCCAAATGAGCTGAAATTTGATGAAGAATTATTTTGGAATATATAATAAATATTGGAGGAAATAACTACTAGAGGGGGCTGCCAGGTGGCCACAAGACACCAGCGCACGCCAGGCCCCACAGGCGCGCCCTAGTGGGTAATGGCCCCCACGGTCCACCTCCGGTGCCCATCTTCTGGTACATAAGGTCTTTTGACCTAGAAAAACTAAGGAGAGGACTTTCGAGACGGAGCGCCACCGTCTCGAGGCAGAACTTATGCAGGAGCACTTTTGCCCTCCGACGGAACGATTCCGCCGAGGGAACTTCCCTCCCGAAGGGGGAAATCAAAGCCATCGTCATCACCAACAACCCTCTCATCTTTGGGAGGCCAATCTTCATCAACATATTCAACAGCACCATCTCATCTCAAACCCTAGTTCATCTCTTGTGTTCAATCTTTGTACCGAAACCTCAGATAGGTACTTGTGGGTGACTAGTAGTGTTGATTACATCTTGTAGTTGATGCTAGATGGTTTATTTGGTGGAAGATTATATGTTCAGATCCATTATGCTATTTAATATCACTCTGATCTTGAGCATGAATATTATTTGTGAGTAGTTACCTTTGTTCTTGAGGCAACGGGAGAAGTCATGTTGCAAGTAATCATGTGAATTTGATATGTGTTCGATATTTTGATGATATGTATGTTGTGATTCCCTTAGTGGTGTTATGTGAACGTTGACTGCATGACACTTCACCATCTTTGGGCCTAAGGGAATGCATTGTGGAGTAGTTATTAGATGATGGGTTGCTAGAATGACAGAAGCTTAAACCCTAGTTTATGCGCTATTCCGTAAGGGACTGATTTGGATCCATATGTTTAATGCTATGGTTAGATTTTATCTTAATACTTGTTTTGTAGTTGCGGATGCTTGCGAGGGGGTTAATCATAAGTGGGAGGCTTGTTCAAGTAAGAACAACACTCAAGCACCGGTCCACCCACATATCAAATTATCAAAGTAGCGAACGCGAATCAAACGAGCATGATGAAAGTGACTAGATGAAATTCCTGTGTGCCCTCAAGAACTCTTTGCTTATTATAAGAGACCGTTCCAGCCTGTCCTTCGCTATAAAAAGGATTGGGCTACCTTTCTGCACTTTATTTACCGTTACCGTTACTTGCTCGTTACAAATTATCTTATTATGAAACTACTTGTTACTGACAATTTCAGTGCTTGCAGAAATTACCTTGCTGAAAACCGCTTGTCATTTCCTTCTGCTCCTCGTTGGGTTCGACACTCTTACTTATCGAAACGACTATGATTGATCCCCTATACTTGTGGGTCATCAACGTTCCTAATGGCTAAAGTTGATGTGGGGTGGCTTTGGCATCACCGACTAGCCCATGTCAATATGAGATCCTTGCAAAGTCTCCTCAAAGGGGATCACGTCCGTGGACTAAAAAATTTAAGTTTTGCCAAAGATCGTGCTTGCAATGCTTGTATTGAAGGAAAGTTACATGAGATGGCTCACCGACCCACGACTATCATCTACTCGAAGAGGCCCTTGGAACTTCTTCACATGGATCTCTTTGGTCCTCCATCCTTTGGATAGTCTTGAGGGAAGAAAGTATTGCTTGGTGATTATGGATGATTACTCAAGATACACTTGGGTGTACTTCTTCAAGAGGAAGAGTGAGACCCAACAAACTATCATCGACTTTCCTAATGAAGCTCAACGTCAACATGAAGCAAAGATATTGATGATTAGAAGTGACAACGGCACCGAGTTTAAGAACTACACCTTGGATGAGTTTCTTAGTGATGAGGGGATCAAGCACCAATATGCCACATCCCACACCCCTCAACAAAATGGTGTGGCGGAGAGGAAGAACCGGACATTGATGGATGCAGCAAGGACCATGATGGCAGAACTCAAATCTCCATACAACTTTTGGGCCGAAGCTATCAACACCGCATGTCATGCATCCAATCGGCTCTACCTCCGCAAAGGCTTGAACAAGACTCCATATGAGATACTTACCGATAACAAGCCCAACCTCAAGTACTTTCGGGTGTTCAGTTGTAAGTGTTTCATTCTCAAGAAAGGTGTTCGCTTGTCTAAATTTGAACCTAGAGCTCAAGAGGGCATATTTGTTGGTTATGCTACAAACTCTCATGTTTATTGTGTCCTCAACAATTCCAATGGAATCATTGAGGAGACGTGTAACGTGGAGTTTGATGAAAATAATGGCTCCCAGGTGGAGAAAAGTGGTCTTTGTGATGTAGGTAATGAAATTCCTCCCCAAGCCATATGAAGAATGGGGATTGGTCAAATACTCCCCATTGAGGAACCCCTTGTGGCCGAAGGAGAAGGACAAAGCTCTATTCAAGTGGAGCCATCACCAACACTAGACCCACACGCTTCCGAAGAACAAAGTGAAGGCCCTCAACATAATGAACAAGATCAAGGGCAAGATCAACCTCATGGAGATGGTGGTGCACCAAATGATGCCCAAGATCAAGTTCATGACTCCGAGCAAGTTCAAGATCAAGCGCAAGCTCATGATCAAGAGCAAGCTCAAGACGGTGCTCAAGATGATCAAGATGATGATCCTCAAATGCCCATTGGGGAACTCTTGGAGCACTGTGCCGCCAAGGTGGCTTCCAAGCTCAAGCATCAACAACATGTCATGGAGAATGTGCTTGGAAGCTTGAGAAAAGGGGTAACTACTCGTAGACAATTGTCAAACTTTTGTGAGCATCACGCGTTTGTTTCGTGTGTTGAACCCCAAAAGGTACATGAGGCGCTCGATGATGTGGATTGGCTTGAAGCCATGCATGATGAACTCAACAACTTCGAGCGCAACCAAGTTTGGGAATTAGTGCCAAGGCCAACGGAGGACCACAACGTCATTTGGACCAAGTGGATCTTCAAGAACAAGCAAGATGCGAACGGTGTGGTTGTTCGAAACAAGGCAAGATTGGTGGCACAAGGCTACTCCCAAGTCGAGGGTATCGACTACGGTGAAACCTTTGCCCCTGTTGCTCGTCTTGAATCTATTCGCATGTTGCTTGCATATGCATCTCATCATGATTTCAAATTGCAGCAAATGGATGTGAAGAGTGCACTTCTTAATGGTCCTTTGGAGTTGGTATATGTCAAACAACCCCCTAGATTCGAGGATCCCAAGCTCCCCAATCATGTATACAAAATCAACAAGGCACTCTATGGCCTTAAACAAGCCCCACATATGTGGTATGAGCACCTTACCGAGTTGTTACAAGATCGTGGGTTTGAAATTGGGAAAATCGATCCCACTCTTTTTACTAAGAGGGTCAAAGGGGATTTGTTCATATGCCAACTATATGTTGATGATATCATATTTGGTTCTCCTAACAAATCTTTCAATGATGAGTTTGCCGCACTAATGACCGAGAAGTTCGAGATGTCTATGATGGGAGAGTTGAAGTTCTTTCTTGGGTTCAAAGTCAAGCAAAGGAGAGAAGGAACGTTCATCAACCAAGCCAAGTATACCCAAGACATGCTCAAGAGATTCAAGCTAGATGATGTCAAGCCGGTCAAGTTTCCCATGACCACCAAATGCAAGCTTGACAGTGATCCCAATGGTAAAGCGGTGGATCAAAAGGTATATCGCTCCATGATTGGATCCTTGCTTTACCTTTGCGCATCTAGACCGGATATCATGTTGAGTGTGGGAATTTGCCCTTGGTTTCAAGCCGCACCTAAGGAAAGCCACTACGTGGCGGTCAAGCGAATCTTTCGATATTTGGCTCATACCCCAAACTTTGGCTTATGGTACCCCAAAGGAGCAAGCTTTGATCTCATGGGTTATTCAGACTCGGATTGGGCGGGAGATTGTGTGGAGAGGAAGTCAACTTCCGGAGGGTGCTAATTCATTGGTCGCTCTTTGGTGAGTTGGTCTTGGAAGAAGCAAAATTGTGTGTCTCTCTCCCCCACCGAGGCCGAGTATGTAGCCACCGCAAGTTGTTCTGCACAATTGCTATGGATGAGGCAAACTTTAAAGGATTACGGTGTCACTTGTGACAAAGTGCCTCTTCTATGTGACAATGAAAGTGCTATCAAGATTTCATACAATCCGGTGCAACATAGCAAGACGAAGCACATTGAGTCATCATCATTTCATCCGGGACCACATCAAGCGTGGAGATATTGAGATCATCCACATCAACACTCAAGAGCAACTAGCGGATATTTTCACTAAGCCTCTAGATGAAGCAAGATTTCATGAGTTAAGGCATGAACTAAATATCATTGATTCGAGCAATGTGGCTTGAATCTAGGCACACCCCACTGCATTCATCCTTTTATCTTGTTCTAGGTGTAGGCATGGACATAGGAGGAGTGTTGTTCTCTCAATGAGCTCTCCCTCCCCCCCCCCCATTATGCATAAATTGATAAAGTCTTTCACATTAGCCATTTTCATGGTAGTTGTGCTTCAAAGATGAGTTTTGGTCATGGACTCAAGGTTAAAATCTTCGCGGTGCCATACCATTTGACTCAAACATAGGTGGCTTCGTCCACCGCCCTCCCTTAGGAGAGGGTCTTGTCCAAGTTGGTTTTTCATGTTTCTCTCTCGTGTTTTGGACCTTGTTTGTGCGTTGAGTTACTCCAAGCTTGCTTCTCTTTTTAAACTTGGAGTGTCTCTTTCCTTTTGCTGGCGTTTCTTGTCTCCAACCCAAGCCATACCATCTTCAGCCTCTTTATATTTGCATAAGCCATCCTTCTACCTTGATCTTGCTTGCTGTCGTCTGTGCGGTACTGCCGCGGTGTTTGGGCGATACTACCGCTTGTAAGCGGTACTACCGCCGAGCACCCCGGTACTACCGCTCGAGCGGTACTACCCGACCTCCTACCACGGAGTAGTACCGGGGTGGTACTACCGCTCCTCCAGGTGGTACTACCGCTTAGTAGTGGGGGCGCGGAGGTTATGAGTCGGGCAGGGGGAGTTCCATTCGTCTCTCTCCCTCACTCCTTCTCCTCTCACAGACGACGAACAAGCCCCGGAGGGCCATCGCCGGGCCGCCAGTTCCGTGCCGTCTTCCTCGATTCTGTCTAGTGGGCTCGATCCCCACCTTCTCCTCTTGCCATGGATGCCGGTATTGTTCCTGTTTTGCTCTCCTATGGTTCTATTTTTCGAATCTAGGTTCTAGGGCAATATGTGATGCATTCTTTGATTTTTGGTCAAATCGAGGCCTGAGGAGGATGTAGAAGACTGCTAGACTAGGTGGATTAAAGTTTGATTGGAGGGAATTTGTATTTGGCACCCCCGGTAGTACCGGACCTCACCACGGCTCCGGTCAGTCCGCTGACTTCTGCCTCGGGCGGTACTACCGCTCCCTCCGGAGCGGTACTGCCGCTTGTTGCCCGGTACTACCACTTGGGGATGTCCCATTCTTCTTCCCTCATATCAAACGGCAATCTCTTTTGTTTCTCGTGCTTGTCTTATGCAATCATTCACCTGCTTTTCCCTCGTTCCTCATTTTGCTTCGGGCTCCAGGTGGTAGCAGTGCAGGACATCAGGCCCGTCGCAAGAATCCAGACCGTCCAGGGGGGTCCAAGCGCTATCGCACTGCTGAGGATGTCGATGCTCCTTCAAGTGCTCAGCTAGCTCAGCCAATGAAGAATTCCAAACAAGTTGCAAGTAAGCCAAAGCCAAAAGTCAAGCCAGTCTCTGATATGAACAGCCAGGAGTTCTGTATCTTTTGCCGTATCAATCCATATCACAATGACCAAGATCCAGCTCTCCTCCCTTCTGGATCAAGCAGCAGCGCTCTATCTATCTAGATGTGCTCAAAGCAAAGAAGAACTTGTTTGTGGAGACCGGGACCATTGACATTACTCATATGCAGAAGAATCCTAAGTACTTTGGAGAAGCCCTTGAGATGTGTGAGAAACTGGACATTGTCGGGTTGATGCAGTTCAATAAGGACTTTGATGCAGAGGTTGTGGCCCAATTCTATGCCACCGTTCACCTTGGCAATGATGAGGAGAGGACCTTAACGTGGATGACCAATGGAAAAATGCTCTCAGTCAAATGGAAGGCGTTCATGGAGCTTTTGGGATATGAGGATCAAGGGCTTGATAATCCTCTCGGGATGCGCCCTCACAAGGAGGCCACAACTACTCACAAGTCTGCTCTTTGGCCCTATAGCACCTTGAAGATCTCACCAACCACCAAGAAGAAGTCATATGAGTTGTACCCTTTCCTGGATATCATGCATCGCATCTTCAGGCACACGGTCTCCCCCCGCATTTGGAACTTGGATCAGGTTCACTCTTATCTTGTGGACTTGCTGCTGTTTTGTCAGAAGGAGAAGGAAGTGCCCACGGGGGAACAGTTGGATGTGTCGCATATCATGTGGTCGGAGCTTCTCTCGGTCATCACAGACCGTAAGTGTCCCATTTATGGACCTTAGTTGATGCTTCTCATTGAGAAGGCTTGGGCCTTCACTTATCCAGATGAGATGTTGGTGCTTAGTGACTTGACCTCCCATGAGGTGGTTTGACTGAGGGAGAAGGATAACTGGGGTACTCCTATTCCTATGATGGAGTACCCTATGGATGAGGATGAGGTTGACAATGATGACAAGCCAGACAATGAGCCAGCTGGAGTGGAGCCATCTTGGGCTAAGAAGCTCAAGTTGAAGATGAAGAAGCTATTTTGCATGCAGGCTCACGGACAGTATATGTCCCATGTGGTAGAGAAGAAGTCTCGCTGCCGTGACAAGCTTATCATGAGGAAGCTTGGGCTCGATGTTCCCGATGGATCCGAGGAGAGGATCACTGATGAGGAGGAGTGGACCACCCAGCATTGCCACTGGTCAGACTCAGAGGTGGATCAGACTGCTGCTACTGATGATGAGATCGCTAGCGACCACGGGGAGTGATGATGTTGATGATCTCCTGCTATGCTACCATTTGTGTCCTTAGTTCTCTCCGTTCCCCCTTTTGGTGTCTCGATGCCAATGGGGGATAGGTGTTTAGGGATTTGCCGAGTCACGAGTGCGTCATATTTGCTTTGCTTTTCTCTCTCGTCAACTCTTTTTATCGCTTGTTTTGGTTTGTGTTTGTGAGACCTGGAGAGTAAGTCACTAAGTCATAGGGTGTGAGACATATGCTACCCTACCTTATTTATCATATCTTTATGTCGTGTATTATGTTAGTGTGTGAGTTATTATGCTTATCTTGTGCCCTATCCTTATGCTCACATGCTATTCCTTGCATCCTTGTATTTCTCTCTTACCTTGTTGATGCAAGTTTGTCGGTCTATAAAATATAGGGGGAGTGTTGATTCTAGTATGTGTGTGCTTTGCATTCCAAAAGCATATTTAAATTAGTGCACACACCTAGGGGGAGCCCGTCTATATTTTGTAGATGTTGGGTTTGCTTACTATATCTTCATATCCTTGTGCAAATCTCGTATTGTCATCAATCCACCAAAAAGGGGGAGATTGTTAAGGCATATTTCTCCCTTAGTGGTTTTTGTGATTTATGACAATAAGTTTGCGGACTAATCGTGTGCATTGAGCATTTCAGATAACTCATTGTTTATCACAAGACGATCGATGCCCCTCGAAGTTTTTATCAGAAGATGGTTTATTTTCCTTCATTTCATTTTCAGTGGACTTGAGTCGTAGGATTTACCGTAGTATCAAGAGGGGGTCCGCTTCGGAAAGGTTTGGGTGGAATCAACACGCACACATCTCCATTTGTACCCTCAGTATCTTTCCGCTTCCATGGAGTTTCCCTTCCTGTTATTTTGGAGTGTCTTGGAATGTTGCCAGTGGTAGTACCGCCTACGGGCAGTAGTACCGCCTCCCAGTACCGCTCGTACTGCCGCCTCGATTTGGGTCTCATTTTTCTCGTGTCGGGTTCATCGGTAGTCCAGCGGTGGTCCCAATGGCATACTACCACTGACCCCAATTTAACCCATTTGAGCAAGCGACAGTAGGAGCGGTAGTACCGCGCGTACTACCGCCACCACTGCCGCTTGTGGCTTTGCCCTCCAAGCCCTCCCCTATTTTCTGTGTACTGCAACCCCAATGGTAGTACCGCTGGGGCGAGCAGTAGTACCGCTCCGGCGACACTACCGGCCCGAGGACCCGCTCCTTTTGCACTTCACTATCGCCGGGCGGTAGTACCGCTCCTCTGAGCGGTAGAACCGCGCGGTGCGGGCTGAACATAGGATAACGGTTGGCTTTGTCCCTCACTATATAAAGGGGGTCTTCTTCTCCAAGAAGATGACCTCTTCCTCCCCCAAGCTCCATTGTTACTCCAAAGCTCATTTTTGCCCGATATCTCTCCCTAGCCAATCAAACTTGTTGATTTTCTAGGGATTGGTTGAGAAGGCCCCGATCTACACTTCCACCAAGAGAAATTTGATTCCCCCACTAATCCCTTGCGGATCTTGTTACTCTAGGGTGTTTGAGCACCCTAGACGGTTGAGGTCACCTTGGAGCCACATTCCATTGTGGTGAAGCTTCGTGGTGTTGTTGGGAGCCTCCAATTCGGTTGTGGAGAGAGCCCCAACCTTGTTTGTAAAGGTCCGGTCGCCGCCTTCAAGGGCACCACTAGTAGAATCACGGCATCTCGCATTGTGTGAGGGCGTGAGGAGAATACGGTGGCCCTAGTGGCTTCTTGGGGAGCATTGTGCCTCCAGATCGCTCCAATGGAGACGTACTTCCTCTCAAAGGGAAGGAACTTCGGTAACACATCCTCGTCTCCCCCGACTCCACTTGTGGTTATCTCTTACCTGTACTTTGTGCAAGCTTTACTTGTGTTGTATCTCTTGCTTGCTTGTGGTGTTGTTATAGCTAGCATCATATAGGTTGCTCACCTAGGTGCACATTTAGACAACCTTTATGTTGCTAACCCTAATTTGTTAAGAAAAGCTAAAATTTGGTAGTTGCCTATTCACCCCCCCCCCTTAGTCAACCATATCGATCCTTTCACTTGTTTACTCCGACAGCGAGTCATCAGTTGGGGAGACGGAGACGATCTGCCCCATGTATGACGGTAGGCTTGGGGGCTGCTCCGACGATGAGCCAGCCCCGGACGACCATGAGACGCCCTGTTGGACTGCCATCTATATGGCGGGCACCGCTCCGACTCTTAACTCTACCACGGCAGGTACCATGGGAGGAGCCGGCGCCTCAGCGACTGATCTATGCGCAGCTGGCCCTATCAAGCCGCTGACTCAAGTTCTCTCAGAACTGGTCGCCTCGTTGACGGCTCTCCTCGAGTCGCCCTTAACAGCAGAAAATCAGGAAGAGCACAATGCGGAGGTGGCTAAAATACGTGAGCAGATGACTAAAGCTCATGAGGACATCAACGCTGAGAGTGCTCGCATGGTACAGTTACAAACCCAGATCCATAATGAAACAGAGGGCTGAGGACAGAGGCCTAGCGCCTAGGCCTCCATCAGCACGTTTCTGAGGCGGTCCACAGGAGACGGCATGAGACTTGCCTGCCCCCTAGTTTTGAGGGAACATGTTTGTTCAATACGCCTGCGCCAGGCGCTGGGACGAGCACCCCCGCGACACCGGTTATACCCCAATTGAACCGGGTCGTGCCACAAAACGGCAATGGCGGGCCATCTCCAGCTCAGCCTCACCAGCCAGCCCCATACCCACCGCCTGTTTGGACGACTCCAGATCGCTTCATGACACCGGAAGGTCACTTCTCCAACCCTGTTGATAACCTGGTGGCAGCAGCTACCAACCTCGCTGCACTTCCAATCACAGGCAATACCCCCATGGAGAGAGAGGCTTTGCACACCATCGAGCTGTTAAAAACTGCGGTCGCTCAACAGGCAAACTATTCTTACAGTCAGCAACGACTCCACTCTACCCCGCACCCAAGCTGTAGCCAGAGCCGCCATGCTGAGTCCCCAGCCGTTTCTAGCAATGCACGGCAACTACGCGAGCAGTAGTGTGACCCGCCCCAGCAGGGGGCTTTGTACGCCCAGGAGATCGTTGGAATGGCTCGGGCACGACGGGAGGCAGAGGCGGCCCATGCGGCGGCTCATCAGTCGCCTCCCATGACCCCCTTAGCCTCACAAGGTGTTGGATTGAGCACACAAACCATCGGGATACCGTGCCTGGTATCGGCTCTGTGCAACGAGCGTATGCCTAAGGATTTCAAAGGCCCTCGGAAGGTTTCCAACTACATACCTGACCTTGAGCCGACGGCTTGGATTGAGAGTTATGAAATTGCTATGGACATGCTGGACGTTAGCGAGGCGGTCTGCGCCAAGTATTTGACTATGATGCTGGAGGGGCTTGCTCGTACCTGGCTAAAGAACTGCCCCCTAACTCCATCAACACTTGAGCGTAGTTGAAGGCGCGCTTTATCAAACACTTCCAGTGAACCTACAAGCGTCCTATGACCATTGTTGATCTACAACATTGTGTTCAGCGCGAGGGCGAATTAGCTCATCATTGGTCCCCCCGGGTCGCGGACATCATTCACTCCTCAGATGGCATATTAGCAGCTCAAGTCGTCTTGATTTTGGAGAAAAACTGTCATTTTGACCCCCTCATTCAGAAGCTCGGGCGACTCAAGCGGACGGTTCAGGACATGGGCAAACTCATGGATGTCCTTACCAGATACTCTAAGTCAGATACCACGAAGGATCCTAACCCGGATGATGATCAAACTAGCAAGGGAAAGAAGAATGGTTGTCGGCAAAGGTCAGCAGCAGGGTAACCTGGGGTACAATGGCAACCATGGTGGTCAGGGCAATAGCGGCAAGCGCAAAAACCCAGAGGGCGGCTCAGATTTTGTTGTTAACACCAACACTGGTTTCAAGGGCAAGAGACGGAATAATCCTAGGAGGCCGTTCAGTGCCAATAAAGCCCGCAATTTCGAGGAAGCCCTCAAAGGGCCATGTCCCAAGCATAGAACTCCGGATAAGCCGTCCAGCCACTCCTGGGAGAATTGTTATATCATGCATCAATTCAAAAATCAAGCTTATCACAATCTCCAAGGTGATGGCGGTGGAAACCCAGGACAACCCGGCACTGGCGGCTCGGGTTCCGATTTTCCTGGAGCCGGCTCATCTAGTGGATATAACAGTCATGGTGGCTCTGGAGCTGGATATCAAGGGTCTGGAAATCATGGAGGTGGCAATCAACATTCTGGCCAAAGCATTCAACATTAGGGCAACCAGACAGGTTTTGAGAACAATCCTAAGCAATTAAATAGTGGGCAGTATCACGTCTTTACCAGTAGTACCTACAAGCAGGATAGCAAAATTCAGAAACGCGCTGTTAACCGTTCCTCAGTATTTTAATTGATCAGAACAACCAGTCACTTGGATTAGGGCTGATCATCCACCCTGGGTTGAAAATCCCAGTGGCCTGGCTTTGGTGGTGGCGCCTCAAGTTGATGGATACAAGCTCAAAAAGGTACTGATGGATGGAGGAAGTAGCATCAACATCTTGTACTATTATACCTTCAGGCGTATGAACTTGTCAGAAAAGCAATTCTCACCTTCCTCGACTGTTTTCCACGGGATCGTCCCCGGAAAATCTGCATACCCCATCGGGCGGATCAAACTAGAGGTTGCATTCAGCGATGAGTACAACTACAGAACATAATTTCTAACATTCGAAGTGGTCAAGATAAAGTGTCCATATCATGCTTTGTTCAGATGGCCGGCTTATGCTTGTTTCATGGCCCGACCCAGTTATGTATATCTCAAGCTCAAGATGCCTGGGCCAAGGGGCACTATCACGGTCGATGGTGACAGAAAAATTGCTCGTGAATGTGAGGAAGGAGACGCAGCTTACGCTGAGTTGGCCTGTGCAGCGGAAGAGTTGAAATTCTACACATCCAATGTTGACCCGGCCGATATGACGTCCCTGAAGAAACCCACCATAGAGACTGAACCGCCCCTCAAGTTCAAGTCGGCCAAAGACACAAAACAGGTTGATTTCACCCCGGGCGACTCGTCTCAGCAGTTCACTATTGGGACTGGCATGGATCCCAAATAGGAAAGCGTGCTCATCGAGTTCATTCGTGAGAATTGGGACATCTTTGCATGGAAAGCTTCTAACATGCCTGGTGTACCAAGAGAATTTGCTGAGCACCACCTGAATGTTGATCCTAAGATGAAACCAGTCCGGCAATACCTCCATCATTTTAACGAGGAGAGACGCAAAGCTATTGGGGAATAAGTGGCCCAGCTCCTAACCATCAGGTTCATCATGGAAGTATTTCATCCTGAGTGGCTGGCCAATCCAGTGCTTGTCTTAAAGAAGAACGGAACTTGGTGTATGTGTGTTGACTACACAGATCTCAACAAGGCTTGCCCCAAAGACCAGTTTGCCCTCCCCAGCATTGATCAGATCATCGGTTCCACTGCTGGGTGTGATAGTTTATGTTTCCTGGATGCTTACTCTGGCTATCATCAGATAAAGATGGTTGTGGAGGACCAGGAAAAGACGGCCATAATCACACCTTTTCGGGCTTTTTGCTATGTCTCGATGCCTTTTGGGCTTAAGAGTGCAGGGGCGACTTATCAGTGCTGCATGCAGAGCTATTTTCACAATCAGATTGGGTGCAATGTTCATGCTTATGTTGACGATATCGTCGTCAAATCTCAGAAGAAGGAAACTTTGCATACTGATCTCAAGGGGATCTTTGACAACCTTCGGTGGTACAAGATGATGCTTAACCCAACCAAGTGTGTCTTTGGAGTTCCAGCAGGCAAATTGTTGGGCTTTCTGGTGTATGAACGAGGCACTGAAGCTAATCCATAGAAAATTAAGGTGGTGACTGATAACCCACCAGTATAGGGGATCGCAACCGTTTTTGAGGGTAGAGTATTCAACCCAAATTTATTGATTCGACACAAGGGGAGCCAAAGAATATTTGTGAGTATTAGCAGTTGAGTTGTCAATTCAAGCACACATGGAGATTTAATATCTGCAGCAAAGTGATCAGTAGCACTGTAGTATTATAGTTTGATAGCAGTAGCAGTGATAGTAACGGTAACAGTAACGGTAGCAGTAGTAGTGATAATTTTGTAGCAGATGTAACAGTAGCAATAGTAATAGTAACGTAGCAAGAACAATATGTGAAAAGCTTGTAGGAATTGGATCAGTGATTTCCTTGGATGATATTCATCATATAACAGTCATAACCTAGGGCGACACAGAACTAGCTCCAGTTCATAAATATAATGTAGGCATATATTCCGTAAATAGTCATACGTGCTTATGGAAAAGAACTTGCAAGACATCTTTTATCCTACCCTCCCATGGCAGCGGGGTCCATAAGGAAACTAGGGGATATTAAGGCTTCCTTTTAATAAAGAACCGGAACAAAGCATTAACACATAGTGAATACATGAACTTCCTTGGAGTTTATGGATCATAACTGGTAATAGGTGCATATAACTTCCAAGATCGGATCAAGAACATAGATATAATGGTGAAAACATAAACGAATCAGATGTGAAATCATGGCACTCGGGCCCTAGCGACAAGCATTACGCATAGCAAAGTCATAGCAACATCAATCTAAGAACATAATGGATACTAGGGATCAAGCCCTAACAAAACTAACTCGATTACATGATGAATCTCATCCAACCCCTCACCGACCAGCGAGCCTACGAAGGAATTACTCACTCCCGGCGGTGAGCATCATGAAAGTGGTGATGGAGGATGGTTGGTGATGACGAAGACCGAAGATCCCCCTCTCCGAAGCCTAGAACAGACTCTAGATCTGGCCTCCCGATGAAGAACAGTAGGTGGCGGCGACTCCTTATCGTAAAATGTGATGAAACTTCCTCTCCTATTTTTCTACGAAAATAGGATTTTATAGCGTCGGAATTAGGGTCAGCGGAGCCTCGTGGGCCCACTACCCACCAGGACGTGCCAGAGGGGGATGGCGCGCCCTGGTGCCTAGTGGGCAGCTGGGGCCCCCTCCAGTGGGTCTTGGTTCCAGTATTTTTTTTTATTCCAAAATAATTCTCCAAAAAGTTTCGTCCAATTCCGAGAACTTTTATTTCTGCACAAAAAACAACACCATGGTAGTTCTGCTGAAAACAGCGTCAGTCCGGGTTAGTTCCATTCAAATCATGCAAATTAGAGTTCAAAACAAGAGCAAAAGCGTTAGAAAAAGTAGATACGATGGAGACGTATCAACTCCCCCAAGCTTAACCCATTGCTTGTCCTCAAGCAATTCAGTTGACAAAATGACAGTGATAAAGAAAAACTTTTACGAACTCATTTGTTCTTGTGTCCATATATATGCTTAAATAGCACCCAGCATTTCAGCAAAGATCATGACTAACCATGCAAACAATAACTCTTATAAATTATATTCACTCATATCAATGGCATAATCAACTAGCGAGCAATAATAAAACATCTCAATTGCCAACACTTTGTCAAAACAATCATGATATAATATGACAATAATGGTATCTTGCTAGCCCTTTCTGAGACCGCAAAACATAAATGCAGAGCACCTCCAAAGTTCAAGCTACGACTAAACATTGTAATCATGGTAGAAGAGATCCAGTCATGATACATTCAACATTAACTATACACAATGCATGAGGATGACAATAGTGCTCTTAGGACTGGTGCTTGTTTGAGAAGGTGATGACTCAACATAAAAGTAAAATAACATAAAAGTAAATAAATAGGCCCTTCGCAGAGGGAAGCAGGGATTTGCAGAGGAGCCAGAGCTCGAAGCTTAAATCAGAGATAAATAAAATTTTGGGAGGTATACCCTTCCTGTCAACGTTACGACCAAGAGTTGTCAATATCTTCCATGCTAAACAATTTAGCGGCAGTTCCCAAGCGATAAAAGTAAAGTTTACTCCCCCTCCACCAACAAACACAAGCCATGGCTAGCCGAATCCTCGGGTGCCCTCCATACCAACAACAGTCCGGGGGAGTTTTATTTAATTATTTGTAATTTTTGATTTTGGGACTGGGCATCCCTATTACCAGCCCCTCTCGTGCAAGGATGAGTGAATAAACACTCATCATGAGAATAACCTGCTTAACATGGAAGATACTGACCACCCCTTATCGCTCCATGAGTGGTCCGGGCACACAAAACAGATGTTCATTTGAATTTTTAGAGGTGGCATATGCAAATATACTTGGAACGGCAGGATAATACTGCATTTAGGTAGATATAGTGGACTCATCTGGAATAACTTTGGTTTAGGGGTTTTGATGCACAAGTAGTATTCCCGCTTAGTACAGGCGAAGGCTAGCAATTAGGTTGATAAGTGACCAACTAGAGAGCAAAAACGGTCATGATCATGCATTATGAATAGTTAACATTGAGTACTAGCATGAGTAGGATATAAACACCATGAACGTAAATATCATGGAGGCTATGTTGGTTTTGATTCAACTACATGTGTGAACATGCGCCAAGTCAATACACTTGAAACATTCAGAGGAGGATACCATATCATCATACTACATCACAATCATTTTAATGCATGTTGACACCCAAGATAAGTCATTATCCACTCCTAGCTACTTAAGCATGGCATGAACAACTATAATCTCTAATTGTCATTGCAAGCATGTTTAATCATAATATGATAAATCATGGATACTGAGTTAAACATATTTACAAAAATAAAAACAAGTTGAGTTCATACCAACCTTTCCTTGCCTCAGTCACTTCATCATATATCGTCATTATTGCCTTTCACTTGCATGATCGAATGATATGAAAATAATAATAGTGCAAGGATGCCATGGACTAAACTGGAATCTGCGAACATTTTATTCAAAGGAGAAGACAAAATAATATGGGCTCTTTGTTAAATCAACAACAAGGCATACGAGAGCCACTCAACATTTTCATCGTGGTCTTCTCCTTGGTATGACTCAACAAAACAAAAGAAAAGAATTTTAGAGAAACACACAAAAATATTTTTGGACTTTTTAGTTTTTCTTGGAAGAAGCAAGTAAAAGATAGAAAAACAAAAACAAGAAAAACTATTTACACGGGAAAACTCCCAACAAGCAAAAGAAGAAATGAGAGATCTTTTTGGGTTTTCTTTTAATACTAAAACTGATTAAACTAGAAAGAAAAACCGAAAAGAAGTGAGAAATATTTTTGGATTTTCTTAAAGTTTTTCAAACACACAAGAAGAAAGCGAGAAAATAAAACTAGCATGGATAATACAATGGAAAAGGTGGGAACACCGACAACTGGAATGAAGTCTGTGAACATGAATGTAATGTCGGTGGAAATACGTACTCCCCCAAGCTTAGGCTTTTGGCCTAGCTTGGTAATCGCCACCCACGGCCTGGAGTATAGTCAGAGTGATAGCTCATGGAGGCTCTCGGTGCAGCCTCCTCAGCCTGGCGAGCGGTCTCTACTGCCGCGTTGTACTCGCACGCCTCGCTCTCATAAATGTAATATCTTCCTTTACTCTCATAATCAAAGAGAGCAGGTGCAGGAAAAATAACAGGTGCAATGGTTTTTTTATCGAACATCAAGTTATAGTTGTAATTAGTGGCCTTATATTTAATAAACCCATGACGCTGCATGGCCCCAAAGTCTAGGTACTGTGCAGGTAAAATAGGATCATTGGGCCAAGGCGACACACCCAGCTTCCTAGCTATACGGGGGGCATAAATCCCGCCATAAAAGTGACCACTATCAGCATTGCATTGTAACCTACGTGCAACAATTGCTCCAAGATTATAACATTTTATTCCTGTTAGAGCAGTGTGTATGAGGCTCAAGTCTGGGGCACAGAGGGTACTGCAATCTTGTTTGCCCATGATGCATTTGCCATTAAAGAGTGCAAAGTAACGAATTAATGGAAATTGTATACTTTTTATTCTAGCTTGTGTCACTCCTCTATCCTCACCACAACATAGACTAGTAAAAATATCTCATATTCAGATTTTGGTGGTTCGTCTAGCGAACCCCAATATGGGATTTTGCACGCAACATAGAATTCTTCTAGAGGCATAGTGAAGGCACTATCATAAAGGCTAAATGAAACTCTAGAATCACGAGAATGATATTTAAATTTCTTGGTGAATGTCTGGGTTAGGTTGAGATGTTGAATGCACTTATCTGCGATGAAGGGGGCGAGCTCGATGTTGTGAACATACTACTCAAATTCTTCCTTTATCCATGCTCCTATCATGAACTCGTCACACGGCCATAAACATGATTTGGTATCGGCATCCCTCATCGAGCTTTCACTTGGCTCAACATAGGACCTTCGTATAGAGCTTTCGCTCGACGATGCTCCCAAGGACCTCCACCTCGAAGAACTCCTAAAGAGGTGCATTTTTATTTGCAAAGAATTTTTTAAATTTTTTGAGCCACAAAATTTTGTCAACAAAACTTCACAAGATTGATAGCAACTACTCATATGGATGTCTAGAGGCTATATCAAGCATTCAAACTACTTGGAACTCAAGGAATTCAACATGCAAACTCATTTTCAGTAGCACCAAGAGTAGCTAATCACTCAAAATATAAACCACTAGAACAAAAACTAATTGGAGCAATGGGGGAGTCACATACCAAGTAGCAATCCCCCAAAACAGTTTCAAAAATGGAGCTTCGAGCAAAGAGATTGAAATCCGCGGGTTTGAGAGCAAGAACACGAGAGAGAGAGAGAGAGAGAGAGTTGGAGTGATTTTTTCTGGAGGTAGGTGGTGAAGTGGACTAAAGGGATAAGTGAGGGGGCCTCATGGGGCCCACTACCCACCACGGCGCGCCTGGGGTAGCTGGCGCACCCTGGTGCCTAGTGGGCACCAGGGGCAACCCCCCTGTGATGTTATTTATATTAGAAATTCTTAAATATTCAGAAAAAAATCATGTCAAAATTTTAGATCATTCCGAGCACTTTTATTTTTGGGCACTTTTTTATTGCACAAAAAACTCAGAAAACAGGATAAACATGGCATTTTATTGTATTTAACACAAAAATAACAGAAAAAAAGTGGTACAGAAGGTTGTGCTTACTAAATTCATTGACCACATGTCTCTCAAAAGTAATCCATTAATAAGGTTGATCAAGTCTTATTAACAACCACTTCTGATAACATGAACCCGAAGAATTTTTGTAAAAACACTAAGTAACCTCAACAAGGATAAGCATCTCCCCAACAATAAGTGCTTCATATTTCTTTTTGGCGGTAGGTATAGGGAGTTTAAAACTTCTAATAGTAATTGTCGGAGACTTTTCAATAACATTAATACCATTCACTTGAAATTGTTTCTTCGGAAAGTGCACTGTATGCTCATTACCATTGATATCAAAAGTGACTTTGCTTTTATTGCAATAAATAACAGCCCCTGCAGTATTCAGAAAGGTTCTACCAAGGATAATCGACATGTTGTCATCCTCGGGCATCTCAAGTATAACAAAGTCTGTTAAGATAGTAACATTTGCAACAACAACGGGCACATCCTCACAAATACCGATAGGTATGGCAGTTGATTTGTCAGCCATTTGCAATGATATTTTAGTAGGTGTGAGTTTATACAAATCAAGTCTTTTATATAAGGAGAAAGGCATAACACTAACACCGGCTCCCAAATCACATAAAGCAGTTTTGACATAGTTTCTTTTAATGGAGCATGGTATAGTTGGTATTCCTGGATCTCCTAGTTTCTTAGGTACTCCATCCTTAAAAGAATAATTAGCAAGCATAGTTGATATTTAAGCTTCAGGTATTTTCCTTTTATTAGTGGCAATATATTTCATATATTTAGCATAAGGGGCCATCTTCAAAATATCAGTCAAACGAGTACGCAAAAAGACTGGCCTAAGCATTTCAGCAAAGCATTCAAATTCTTCATCATCTTTTTTCTTAGATGGTTTAGGTGGAAAGGGCATGGGTTTCTTAACCCATGGTTCTCTTTCTTTGCCATGTTTTCTAGCAACAAAAATTCTTTTATCATAGCGTTTATTTTTAGAAGGTGGGTTATCAAGATCAACAGCAGGTTCTATCTCAACATCATTATCTGGTTCCTTTTCATTGTCTTGTTGAGCATCTTCATGAACATCATCATTTTCATTTTCATTATCACTAGGTGAATGTTCATTACCATATTGAGTTTCATCATCTGAGATAGAGACATCATTGTTATCTTCAGAAGGTTTTTCTATTTCAGGTTCGCTAGAGGTATGCAAAGTCCTATCATTTTTCTTCTGATTTTTCTTTTTAGAAGGACTAGGTGCATCAATATTAATTCTTTGAGAGTCTTGTTCAATTCTTTTAGGGTGTCCCTCAGGATAAAGTGGTTCCTGAGTCATTTTACCTCCTCTAGTCGCTACTCTTAACAGCATAATCATTCATATTATTGTTCATTTCACTAAGCAATTCTCTTTGAGATTTAGCAACTTGTTCTAACTGAGTTTGAACCATAGAAGCATGTTTCCTATTCCTCTTACATCATTAGTGATTCTAAATAACAAGTCACTCAAGCGAGCAATCATATCATAATTTTGCTTTAATCGTTTCATAACATAAGCATTGAAGTGATCTTGCTTCATGATATAGTTATCAAATTCATATAAGCATTGACTTGGAGGTTTATTATGCGGGATGTCACCTTCATCAAACTTTAAAAGAGAATTTACCTCCACCACCTGCGGTGGTATGTCAAGACCATGTATTTCTTCAATAGGTGGTAAATTCTTAACATCTTTAGCTTTAATACCCTTTCCTTCATACATTGCTTTGCCTCTTGCATAACTTCAGGACCGAGAAATAAAATACCCCTCTTCTTCAGAGTGGGTTTCGGCGGTGGTTCAGGAATTGTCCAATCATCATAGTTCTTCAATATATTATTCAATAACTCCTCAACTTGTTCAACAGTTTGTTCCCTGAAAACACAACCAGCACAACTATCTAGGTGGTCCCTAGAAGCATCGGTTAGTCCATTATAAAACATATCAAGTATTTCATTTTTCTTGAGAGGATGATCAGGCAAAGCATTAAGTAATTGGAGAAGCCTCCCCCAAACTTGTGGGAGACTCTCTTCTTCAATTTACACAAAGTTTAATATTTCCTGTAAGGCAGCTTGTTTTTTATGAGCAGGAAAATATTTTTAGAGAAGTAATAAATCATATCCCGGAGACTACGCACACAACCAGGATCAAGAGTATTGTACCATATCTTAGCATCACCCTTTAACGAGAATGGAAATAACTTCGAAATATAGTAGTAGCGAATTTTCTCATCATGACCAAATAGGGTGGCTATATCATTTAATTTAGTAAGATGTGCCACAACAGTTTCAGTTTCATAGCCATGGAGAGGATCAGATTCAACCAAAGTAATTAACTCTGGGTCGACAGAGAATTCATAATCCTTATCAGTAACAAAAATAGGTGAAGTAGCAAACTTAGGATCACATTTCATTCTAGCATTCAAAGTTTTTTCTTTCAACTTGTATAATAATTTCTTAAGATCATCTCTATCCTTACAAGCAAGAAAGTCTCTAGCTACCTCTCCATCCATAACATAACCCTCATGTATCTCAGGAAATTCATATCTAGGAGAGCTAGGTCTAAAAGGTGTTTCATAATTCTCAGTTTCAAAGACTTCATGAGTTTCAGCATTCTCAATATCTTTAGCTCTAACAAGTTGTTCATCAAGAAATTCACCTAGTGGCACAGTCTTAGCAAGCAAGGTACTAGCATCATTCATAGCAGGAGTAGCATCATCAATAACTTGCGACATATTAGGATTCATAGCATGTGGTGGTCTTGCAAGCTTACTCAAAACAGAAGGTGAATCAAGTGCAGAGCTAGATAACAGTTCCTTACCTCCGCTCGTCTTAGCGGGAATGATCTTGGTTCTATCATCCTTAAGATTCTTCATAGTGATCAATAGATATAAATCCCAAGTGACTCAACAAATATAGCTATGCTCCCCGGCAACGGCGCCAGAAACAGGTCTTGATAACCCACAAGTATAGGGGATCGCAACAGTTTTCGAGCGTAGAGTATTCAACCCAAATTTATTGATTCGACACAAGGGGAGCCAAAGAATATTTGTAAGTATTAGCAGTTGAGTTGTCAATTCAACCACACCTGGAGATTTAATATCTGCAGCAAAGTGATCAGTAGCACAGTAGTATGATAGTTTGATAGCAGTAGCAGTGATAGTAACGATAACAGTAACGGTAGCAGCAGTAGTGATAATTTTGTAGCAGATGTAACAGTAGCAATAGTAATAGTAACGCAGCAAGAACAATATGTCAAAAGCTCGTAGGCATTGGATCGGTGATTTTGTTGGATGATATTCATCATATAATAGTCATAACCTAGGGCGACACAGAACTAGCTCCAGTTCATAAATATAATGTAGGCATGTATTCCGTAAATAGTCATACATGCTTATGGAAAAGAACTTGCATGACATCTTTTGTCCTACCCTCCCATGGTAGTGGGGTCCATAAGGAAACTAAGGGATATTAAGGCCTCCTTTTAATAGAGAACCGGAACAAAGCATTAACACATAGTGAATACATGAACTCCTCAAACTACGGTCATCACCGGAAAGTATCCCAATTATTGTCACCTTGGGGTTTACGGATCATAACTCGTAATAGGTGTATATAACTTGCAAGATCGGATCAAGAACATAGATATAATGGTGAAAACATAAACAGTTCAGATCTGAAATCATGGCACTCGGGCCCTAGTGACAAGCATTATGCATAGCAAAGTCATAGCAACATCAATCTAAGAACATAATGGATACTAGGGATCAAGCCCTAACAAAATTAACTCGATTACATGATGAATCTCATCCAACCCCTCACCGACCAGCGAGCCTACGAAGGAATTACTCACTCCCGGCGATGAGCATCATGAAATTGGTGATGGAGGATGGTTGGTGACGATGAAGACCGAAGATCCCCCTCTCCAGAGCCCAGAACAGACTCCAGACCTAGCCTCTCGATGAAGAACAGGAGGTGGTGGCGGCTCCGTATCATAAAACGCGATGAAACTTCCTCTCTTTTTTTTCCTCCAAAAATAGGATTTTATAGCGTCGGAATTATGGTCAGCGAAGCCTCGTGGGCCCCACTACCCACCAGGGGGCGCCAGAGGGGGCTGGCGTGCCCTGGTGCCTAGTGGGCAGCTGGGGCCCCCCTCCAGTGGGTCTTGGGTCCAGTATTTTTTATTTATTCCAAAATAATTCTCCAAAAACTTTTGTCCAATTCCGAGAACTTTTATTTCTGGACAAAGAACAACACCATGGTAGTTCTGCTGAAAACAGCGTCAGTCCGGGTTAGTTCCATTCAAATCATGCAAATTAGAGTCCAAAACAAGAGCAAAAGTGCTAGGAAAAGTAGATATGATGGAGACGTATCAGTGACCTCCCTTGCCAAGCCGGCCAACATCAACGATGTCCCGCATATGGCGGGTCATATAGATTCTTTGAGCCAGTTCATAAGCCGCCTTGGAGAGAAGGCGATCCCTCTGTATCAGATGCTGAAAAAGACTGACAACTTCGTGTGGAGTGATGATGTGGATAAAGCTTTTGAAGCCCTTAAGAAACAGTTGGCTGAGCCGCCCGTCTTGGCTACCCCTATCGACAAAGAGCCTATGCTCCTGTACATTGCTGCCAATAACAAAGTAGTAAGTGTTGCAATTGTCGTGGAGCGCAAGGAGGTTGGGAAAGAATATCTTGTTCAATGGCCAGTCTACTATGTGAGCGAAGTTTTGACATAATCCAAGCAGAGATATCCACATTGACAGAAGCTGGTTTTCGGGGTCTTCATGGCAAGTCGCAAGCTGAAGCATTATTTTCTGGAGCACCCTATCACTGTGGTTAGCTCTGCCCCGTTGGGAGACATCATCCAAAACAGGGAAGCCACGGGAAGGATTGCTAAGTGGGCAATTGAGTTGGGGCCGCATCATTTCAAATATTTGCCTCGGACAGCTATTAAGTATCAAGCCTTAGTGGACTTCATTAACGATTGGACTGAACTGAAGAGAAGCTGGATAACACTTATTGGAATATTCACTTTGATGGTTCCAGGCAGTTGGAGGGCTCGGGGGCTGGAGTTATCTTATCTTCCCCACAAGGTGATAAATTTTGTTATGTTCTGAGGATCATGTTTACCTGTACTAACAATGCAGCTGAGTATGAAGCCCTCCTCAATGGTCTCCGTATGGCTAAAGAGATGAACCTTAGCCGGGTTAGATGCCTTGGCGACTTTGATTTAGTTGCTCAGCAAGTTTCTGGAAAGTGGGACTCCAAGTATCCCCTCATGGCGGCTTATCGGCAGGCAGTGACTAACATTGCAGGTCATTTCAAGGGTTATCAAGTGGATCATATTGATAGGCAGCTCAACGAGGTGGCTGATGCATTGTCGCGGCTTGGTTCTCAGCGTAAGCCGGTTCCTCCCAATGTTTTCCTTGATGTACTCCATAATCCTTCTGTCAAGTTGCCATCCGAAGAAGATCTGGTTGTACCTGACTCAGAGACGCAGTTGGTGGCGGCTCTTCATGCCACCCCAGACTGGACGGTTCCTTATCTGGCATACCTGACTCGAGGCGAGCTCCCTAAGGATGCACTTATTGCTTGTTAGATTATCCGCCGCTCTAAGTCTATGACTATTGACCATGGCGAGTTCCACATAAGAAGCATCCCCGGTGTTTTTCAACATTGTGTCTCCCCTGATGAGGGCCGCAGAATCCTCAACGAGATCCACTCCGGTGACTGTGGTCATCATGCCAGCTCAAGATCCTTGGTTTTAAAGGCGTTTCGACCCGGTTTTTATTGGCTCACGGCTCATGCAGATGCTGAGGATATCGTGCGTAGATGTGATGGATGTCAGAAGTTCGCACATCAGTCTCATGTACCGTCTCAGGAACTTCGGATGATTCCCATCACCTGGCCTTTTGCAGTATGGGGGCTTGATATGGTTGGTCCGTTCAAACGGTCCAAGGACAAGAAAACTCATCTTCTCGTGGTTGTTGGTAAATTCACCAAGTGGGTTGAAGTAGAGCCTATCAGCAATTGTGATGTAGAAACAGCAGTCAAGTTTGTGAAGAATTTGATCTTTCATTTTGGCTATCCGCACAGTATCATCACTGATAATGGGACTAACTTGTCCAAAGGAGCCATGAAGAAGTTTTGTCAGCAAGAGCACATCCGGCTTGATGTGGCCTCTGTGGCACACCCTCAGTCCAATGGCCAGGCAGAACGTGCTAACCAAGAGATTTTACGAGGCATCAAGCCTAGACTTATGGTCCCTCTTGAGCGTACTCTGGGTTGTTGGGTTGAGGAGCTTCCTTCTGTCCTTTGGATTATACGGACTACCCCCAACAGGTCAACTGGTTATACACCTTTCTTCATGGTTTATGGTGCTGAAGCAGTCCTGCCGAGTGATATTCGTCATGATTCCCCCAGAGTGGCGGCTTATGTTGAAGAAGATAACGAGCAGGCTCGACAGGAGTCCCTTGATGCTCTGGAGGAACGTGACTTTGTAGCATCAAGATCAGCAATATATCAGCAAGACCTACGTCGCTATCACAGCCGTAGAGTTCATAGCCGTACTTTCCAGGAGGGCGACTTAGTGCTCTGGTTGATTCAAGATCAAACTGGTATGCATAAGCTTTCACCTCCTTTGGAAGGGCCTTTTGTCATCAGTAAAAACCTCAACAACGGGTCATATTGCGTGATTGACATACCTGAACACAAGAAGTCACGTACATTTGAGGAGGAGACCAACAGGCCTTGGAATATTGCTCATCTCCGACCTTACTACACTTAGAGCCACTGGCTCTGGCTTTTTGTTAGGACCGAGAGTATATCGACCAGAGGGGGGTGAATGGGAGATTCAAAAAAATAATCGAAAGCTTTGAAATTTAATCCAAACATAGCAGTGGAATAGAGTGTCGAAGAATATATACTAAATCACTCTTCCTCGTCAGAAGCATATTCTTCGAGAAAAGCATTAATAACGGTACGAGCTTGATAGATCACAGGTTTAACTACAATGAGGGTTATGCAATAAGCAAACAAATGTAACAGGATAAGACACAACATGACAGATACTGAATAAAATGCTACTCACAGATATCACCAGTGAAATAGAGGTACGTGAAGGTAACGAATTAATACAGGTGAAGACAGTAAACAGAGAAAAGAACAGACACACGGTGATAAGAATAAAGAAGGACGGATCCAGAAATCTATCGGCACAGACCACAAATAAGAACTACTGAAGGAAATGCAGTAGAATAGAAATGACCAGTGGTGCTCAAAGGCGATAGAGGGATTTGGTAGACCAATTCACCCTTCTGCCAAAGGGCTACGTCTGGTTGGAGGGGTTGTGACTTAACATGGAAGATAAACTCTCTTCACCCTATTCTCCTTCAACACTGAACTGATCAGACTCAGGTTGACTTCACTCGTGGTAGATCCTTGTCGGCGATCTCCAAACCTTTGGCCAACCTTCGCAAACCACAATCACTCTTGGTTGCTGAAGATCAGGCTCAGTGAAGACAACAACTCTTCATCACTCGAAGCTGAAACCTATCCGTCTAGAGAGTGTGCAGCTCTCAATAGTAATAGGTACAAGAACTCTCACTCAGAACTGCTGTGATGCTAAACCACTTTCTAAGTTTGGGCTCTTGGTTTTTCTCTCGGTGGATCTTAAACTCAAATCACTCGGAGAGGGGTTGCTCAAATCAATCTTCTCAGAAATCTCAAGCGAAGCCGCCAACGGACAATGTTGGAGCGGGGTGGCTATATATAGCCGTAGTCTTCCCTGATGGGAAATGACCAAATTAGACATCGGGCTCAGCCAATGGCCGAACGACACGATTCCAACAATCGGATTTGAGCACAACGGTAACATTTCTTGCGAAGCAAGGAATGCTAACTCCTCGGTCCAAGGCAAATCTCTCGCAGCGAAGAAGATCACGGTCTCTTGCTGGCAAGTATTTGCTCGGAGCTCAAAGAGATTTCTCTCGCAACTTTCATAGGTTTTGGGCTAAGCATCACAGCGGATCTAAGCATCGAGAACCTATACCCCTCTTAATAGTACGGAGGTGCTATGACTCAAATGAATGAAAGAAGAACAACTAAATGAATGCTACATCTTCACATAGTCTTCGACTTCCATTGCTGTAGTTAATTTCTTCGGATAACAGTAATGAATCAAAAGCTTTGCTTCAGCAGTAAACTTTCGAGGGGTCGATTTCTTCTCATCAATCTTCTCGCATCTATCACTTCAACAAGTATAGCTCATTCTTCTCTGCAACGCAGATGTGCTTCGGTGAAGTTCCTCGAACTTAGCACCTGAGACAGCATATTCTTCGGTTGTGTATGGACTTTTTCTCTCTGTATGCACTAGCAAACAAATTAGTCCATACCTGTTTCTGTCAACAATCTCCAAAACACAAGGTAGGTAGATATTGCACCAACAATCTCCCCCTTTTTGGATGATTGTTGACAAAACAGATCACATCGAATGATAGATAAGGAACAAAATTTAATGCGAAGAGTAATGAAAAGACGAGAGATACTTACGAAGATAAAATATTCTCCCCCTTAAGATATGCTTCAGTTTGGGAAACAATATTTCTCTTCGTATGAGTGTCATTGACAGCATATCATACACTTGAGGTCTTTCAATGCACTCGATGGTGTCTGAGGTAGTTCCTGTCACAAAAAAAACTTTGACAAGGGTTAGATGTGAAACAAGCATTGAGAGATTTGTGATAAGGATAAGTCATGAAGGTTTTTTCAGAACACAATTTGAATCCACGCGAGATATAGTTTTCCTGCATGTTAGATATTCAATATGATTAGAGCAGGATCAAATAATAATTTGTTGCTCGGAGTGGATATGCTTAGAAGGTGATTTTCCTGCAATAGAGATGATGCAAATGATATTTGTGAGGAAAAACACTTCGTCAGTCATATAGATGACTTTAACTTCCTGCAAGATTAGATAATGATAGATAGCAATAAGAGCATATCCAACCACAACAGTTATAGATCATATAGTGCTCCAATATAATATCATCATTTGATGATTCTCTGTTCTTCTTTGAGGAGCAGTTATGTGTCCCTGTAAGATAAAAGATTTCCGATGATAATCAATCAAAGGATAAACAATCGAAGGCACCTGCAGACAAAGATTGCGAAGCAAATGATATTGCAGGCGGGGGTTATTAACGTTACATGACGATCGAGTTTTTTAGCACCACATGCGGTGCAAAAAGGTTCTTGAAGCAAATAGTTCGAGGGAAAACCAAATGGCAAATGAAAACACACACCCTGCAAACCCCGATAAACTATCACTCGATGTAATTCTCCCCCTTTTTATCAACAAGTGTCAAAAAGGAAAGGGAAGAAATTTGAGGAATTACTCCGTGGGAGAATCTTCTGAATCAGAATTGAAACCACTCGTAGAATCAGAGTTAGAAGAATGTGGAATGGTCTAGGCAGAAGCAGGAGTCGCAGGCTTGGTCTTAGAAGGCTTGGATGGATGGACATCAGGCTTGTAAATACGAGTATTGGCAGTATCTGCAATCTCATCATCATGATTAACAAATAGCAGATCCGTTGAAGCAGAACGCTGTGGGAGTACTGGAGTTTGTCTTCGGATACGCGGTACTTCAAGCAAGTCTAGATGATCATATTCCTTGAAGAGGCCCTTCTTGGCTAGATCCTTGCGAGAGTAATGTTTCCGGAGCAAGGTCCATGATCGCTTTCTTGCATCCTTCTCATGCAGAAGAATTTGGCGAGTGTGATTATGAATCAGATTCAACTCAGCCATCAATTCCATTTTTCTTTTCTATCCATCTTGATGTGTCTTTCCAGAGTCTATTGCATCCGAATACAAATCTCATAAATTGATGGATTTTCTTCGTGAGGGATTTCAATTCGAGCTTCCTTGTCCTTCGGTGCATTTTCAGATGCAGAGACGTTTGCAGTAGCATCAACCGGTTCCTTCCCCTTTATGTTATCCTTCACAATGCGCAGAATGTCATGAACAGGTGGCATGAATACTTTCAACTCGTAAGCCCAAAAGAATTTCTCATGAGTAAGCTGCTCAATGGTGAACATAATCCATGGAGCATATGGTTTCTGGGATTGAGGGCTATCTGCAGCACATGCCAGGTTCCGAATAAAAAGATCAGGAATGTCAAATTTGATTCCCTAAGATATTGACACAAGAGCATTTCCTATGATGCCTTTGATGGAGTTGGCCTATTTGTTGGTGTGATGGTATTGCACAGAATGTGGAATAACACTTAGTTGTCATACGCCAACTTCTTCGGATCAACATCAATGCACTCGTCACCCACCATCGTGGGATCCATCAGGATATGGAGTTGTTCATCAGACACTTCCCAAAAATGCAATATGTGTTCTCTGACATTCTCAAATTCACAACGAGGTAAATTTAACAGGGCCAGAAAATGATCTGCCGAACATTTGATTCTCTCTCTGCCAGTCAGCCACTCAAGTGTCCATGTTGAAGTATTTCCTATTTCTCCTGTGATGTACAGTGTGGCATAGAATTGAAGAATGACTTCCTTGTTCCAGCCATGATTGAAACGCATGAATCCCTTCAGGAGTGCATGTTCAATATGATCAAGGGTGTTATGGAAGCAGGGCATTTCTTCGAGCTTGGCGAAGTTCAACATCTTATGATTGAAAATCATGTGCTTGCCAAACAAGATTCGAGAATAATAGATTGCCTACTATTCTATCCAGAACCTAGGGGATAATGAAGTCCTCTCTCCTTCATACGGGCTGACCCCAAAGAATGCAAGCTTCGAAGAATGAAGTTGTTCATTGAAAGCGGGGCCATTGGGGCCATACTCAGCTGAGAATAGAGGAAATGATTCCTGAGGATTTTTCCATAATTCTTCCTCATTAATTTCCATTGGCTGAACATCATCAGAGGCTTGTGCGTTCTCATTGATGGGCTTTAAGAGCGCAAGATGCTTTGTAGCATTTTCTGAGGCAGAGGGCATAGAGCCACTGGACTGACCGTCATTTTTCATTGCTGGAACTCCTTCAGCGGCTTTCTCAGAGTCAGGCACTAGGGCCTTTTCTTTCGGTGAGGACTCAACTAAGGGTGGTACAACAACCTTTTCAGACTCTTGAGTAAAGACTTGATCTCCTTCAGTCTGCTGAGGCAATACTGGTGGTACAACTTGGTGGGACATAACTGGTGGTGCAACTTCTTGTTCTTTATCCTCGGGAGCCATGGGCTCTTCAAATTTCTTTTCTTCCTGCTCTGGCTGTGAAGCCAAAGAGCCAGGAGCAGGGTCAACCTCCATCAAAGCAGGAGCACCAGATGAGGAGATCGTAGGGATATTACCTTGGGAAGCAATTTGCTCCCCCTCAACCTTCTCACCTTCCTTGGTAGATCCAGAGGGTTCAGCATGTGTTTCCTTCAAAGGCGATGAAGTTGCCTTTTCCATATCAATCTCTTCGTCAATCTTATCTTCGACAGCATTTAGCTTGGGCACAATGTTTACTTCATCAGGATTGACAAGATATATGTCCACAACATCAGCTTCTTGTTCGACCGAGGCAGGAATGACAGCTACCACGGGTTCAGCTTTGTCGGCGTACGACACCTATGGGATCCGAAGGACCCCTTTATGATTCGGCAGGGAGAGAGGTATACACAAAGAGCAGAACCAATGATCAACGCAAGGGGATTTTTACCCAGGTTCGGGCCGCTGATCAGCGTAAAACCCTACTCCTGCTTTAGTTTATTATCAGTGTTTTCGTCCTAGTTCTTGGAGCGCTTGCAATGAACAGTATGTTCGTGCAGCAGCTACGCATGCAGAATGGGCCGAGAGTGCTCTCTCTAGGGTCTTCCCCTGTAGCAGTTGCCTTGGGCCTCCTTTTATATGCTCAAAGGGGTCACCATAGTGGCAAACTTTTCATATGCGAGGTGTAAAGTAGCTACAGGGTTATCATACCTAACCACTGACGGTTTAGGACAAATGCATTTAATGCACCATGAGGTGTTCGTTTAGGTGTCCTTACTTTCTTGGGGATGTAAAAAGGGGCCATCCCATTAGCATCGCTTAAGCTCGCCTCCACTAGCGCCTTGCCACGCATCCGGAGATGGGACCAGAATGCCAGGCTGGTCGCTGCGCTGGAGCGGTGGCACAGTGGCGGAACCTTGCCGGGTGCGAATCTTGCCGGGCTCCGCAGGCTATCCCGGCAAGATCTTGCCGGGAGCCGAGTCTCTGGTCTCTAGTTCTCCTTATCTTCTGATCCTTAGCTTGAATGTCTCTTTGATAATCCTTGGATTAATCTTCAGCTGTTCCCCTGACAAGCCTTGCCGCAGGTATGGCTACAACTGCCCGTGCACAAGTATGGGGTACTAAAGGCCCAATATTTAGTACACCGACAGGAGCCCCCGGGCCTAGGCCACACACGAGTGTGAGGCGTTGTTGGGCTAGGCCCAAACAGTGCGCGGGCACGCGTGGCAGTGGTTAACTCATTGTAATTATTCCGCTTACTGCGCTTCCCCACTACGCGCGTTGAATGCGCGACATGGGAAGCGTGTGCTGAACGGCCGCGGCCGCAGCACGCTCGTATAAGCGTATTCACATTGGGAAGTAAAAGAGGCAGCCTCGCTCCTTCCCCATAAAAAGGAAACCGCAGAGGCGCTGCCCATTTACCCCCTCGTCTTTCCAATCTGGAATCCGCCATTACCTTCTCTCTCCCGAGCCCAGAGCAGAACTTCTCCTCATCCGCTCACCGCCTCCGCACCCGCTCTATCCTCGGCTTCCGCTTTCGCAACCGCCATGCCGCCCAAGGCTAGCAAGGGCAAAGGCAAGGGCAAGGAGACGACAGCTGATGTCCCGGAGAGTGAGCTGGCAAAGATGCGGAAGAAGTACGTCGTCTTTGCCCCGACGCTCGATGCGAAAGCCTTGAAGAACCGGTACCAGTGCATGTGGGCGAGGAAGACGAAGGCTCACCCCGTGACTCACGTGGCTCCAGCTTCTTCTTCCAAAGGCGGACCAGATAGATATCCCTTCTTCGTCGCTTATTTTTATTGCGGGCTCTGTCCTCCATTCTCCGATTTCTTTATTGACATCATGTACACATACGGCTTTCATCTCCTGGATTTCACGCCGAATGCCGTAACATGCATGTCTATCTTTGCTCATCTTTGCGAAAACTTTGCCGGAGTAGTTCCCAACACTGCCCTCTTCCGCCATTACTTTATTCCTCGCATCCAAAAAGGGGAAGCCCTTTCCGGTTCTATCGCCTGGATCCCAAGGGCATGGAACAAGGAGATATATCCAGATGGGGTTTACCGCAAGAAGTGGGAAGAATGGCGGTCCGAGTGGTGCTGGATCAAGGAAGCAGATCCCCATCCATTCTGTTCGCCCCGACAGCAGAAGGAGGTCCGTGGCGAGGACTGGAGTGATTTCGATGCTCAAGACGACAAGCTCATGATTGCCACCACCAGGATCCTCCGTTTGAAAGCTGTCGGGCTCACAATAGAGATGATTGGCTCTGACTTCCTTCGCCGCTGCATCGCCCCTCTGCAGAATAAGGGGAGACCAGCTTGGGAGTTCCGGAACGTGGCAGACATCATGAGGCTGTGCCCCAGACTGAACAATAACTTGACAATCATGCAGCTTGGCGCTCTCCGCCACAGGCTATTTCAGCGCGAGGACAAGCATAAGTTGCCGGCGGGAATTATCCCTTTGTGCAACAACTCCGCCCTGGGGTCAATCATCGCCACAATGGCAATGTTCAACGCCCATGGCCTTGACGCGACTTGGGTCGAGCCATCTGCGGAGCAGGCACAAAAGTTCTTTGATGACTTGTCGGAGAGGGCCATCCGGGAAGAAACAAACCTCGTCCGCGCCACCACTGATGAAGAAGTGGCGTATATTGCCACTAGGGCAGAAGAGGCGCATCTTGCCGCGAAGGCCGGCAGCGTCGGCTTCACAGAATGGGAAACCAGTGACACAGAAGTCATATTGGAAGAGAATCCTGTCGGGGAGGGTAAGGCTGCCGGGGAACAGAGTGGCGCAGCCGCCGAGAGCTCATCTGACAAGGACGTAGCGGAAGAACAGCCGCAGGAGGAGCCCCCAGCTCCAAAGAAGGCAAAGCGTGTCCTTCGGACAGCCGCCTCTGGTGTCTCAGCAAACCAACCTTCTTCGAGCAGCGAGGCTCCCGGCAAGAAGGCAGCCGGCAAAGCTGCACCGCAGCAAGGAGTTCGACAGCAACCCGTGCGGCGCACGAGACACACACCTGCAGCAACCACTGGGGCGGCAGGGGCGTCTCACACAAGAGCACCGGAGGCTGAGGCGGCAGAGTCACGCCAACCCCCTGCACCTGCCGCAGCCAAGCGACCCAGGACCCCTCCTCCGCCTCCCCATACGGACACCGCAACGGAGGTCGATTTTGACATCTCCGGTTTCAGCCCGGAACGAGAAGAGGAAGACTAAGTATCCTGTCATAGCCTTTATCTCCCAAAATTTTGAATTCGATTGATCTCATTGCCTTGCTTTGTCTTGTCTCTACAGTGATGCAGAAACTTTGGCGGAAAGGATGGCGAAGAGGGCGAAGACTTCCACGGGCGACGAGCCCCCGACAAGCTCTGCAAGCATGCCAGAAACTATCATCATCAGCCCGGAGCTTAGCTCTCGACGCAGCCCCCAGCGCAGCCCCCAGCGTGAGTCCACTACTCGTTTTCCGCTGGCGGGTGCTAAGGTTTCTACCTTTGCCGCTGATATGTTTGGGCTTGCAGGAGAAGAACAGCAACAGGGAGAGCCATTGGAGGACGCCCCCGTCGTGCCGCCTCCGTCAACCACGCCGCCCGCAAGCGCATCTCCGGCAAGAGCTCCTACCGACGAGCCTACCTTGGTGGAGGAGGAGCCGGCAAACATGGGCACCAGCAACCTTTTCCCGGCAACCAATGTTGCCGGGAGGGGTGAAGCTACCGCTCAACAGCTCGATGCAGGTGACTGCTTGCCTCAGAGCACTTGTTATTCTTTCCTTCTGTCTTCTTGAACTTCAACCTTGATCTTATTTTGTTTTCCCTCCTTCGTCCTTCAGAATTCCCTGTGATGGAACACATGGACGTCGATGTTGTCATTGAGGAGACCGCCAGAGATGTTGCCGCCGAAGCCGACAAGATCGCTACTAGCGAGGCCGCCAAGGACGCCACTGTTGAGGCCGGCAGAACCGCTGCTGACGAGGCCGCCAAGGCTGCACAGGAGGAGGCCGCCAAGGAATCTGCTGAGAGGGCCGACAAGGAGGCTAGTGACCGCACTGATGGCATTCCTGCTGCAGGAGCGCCAAGCGCTACACCAGCCACAGAGCCCCCAGCCACCGGTGAGACGATTGTCGAGGACCAACCATCGACATCTGAGGCTCCCTCATTGAGCAAATATCTCAAGGTTGGCGACAACCTATTCGTTAACTTGCCGGGGACGGCAAGCATTGGAGCGCCGACTGAAGGGGAAACTTTTGATGAAGAAATCATCACCGCTGCCGGGCTCGAGATCGTCGATGAACCAAGCGCCAGCAGCGGCAAATCTGAAGAAGATCAGCTCCTCCAAGCCATGGGCGATAATTTCCGCAAGCTCCAAGCGCTCCACCGTGCTCGAAAGGAGAAGGCAGACTCCAGAGCTGCAGTTGTCGAAGCAGCCGAGGCGGATTTCCAGAAGCGCATTGAGCAAATGCAGATCTGGTACGCCAAGGCCCTTCAGGAGTTGACTGCCAGCCGGGAACAAGTGAGCCAAAGCTAGACGGAGCTCCTCCTGAGGCAATCTGACATAGAGAAGGCGCAAGAGGAAGCTGCGCAAAGGGTTGCCACTGAGGATGCTCTCTTGACGGAGCACCGCATTGGGCTTGACGCTCACAAAGAAGATCTTGCCGCGCGCGAGCAGGCACTTGCTGCCAAACTCCGCGGCAAGGACGAAGAAATTGAAAAGCTTGTCGCGCAATGGACCCAGGAGCTGGAGCAGAAGCACAAGGAGGCGCTCGAAGCTTTAACTGTAGATCATGCCAGCAAGCTCAAGGAAACCATCGACGCCGCCGAGGCCGCAGAGGCCACCAAGAACGAGCTGAGCAACAAAGTGAAGAAGCTAGAGGCGGATCTTGAGGAACACAGCAAGGAGCTCTCGACGCTCAAAGGTGACAGGGAGAAAACTCTCCACAGCCTGGCGGAGATGCAAATTGCTATATCCGACAAGACCAAGCAGCTCTCTTCAGCCAACGATGCCATTGCCGATCTGAGGCTGAAGCTGACCACGCTGGAAAAGTATCTTGAGGACGGCAGGGCCCGCGAGAAGGCCCTGAGCAAAAATCTCCAGGATGAGAGGAACTTGCTTAAGAGCGCTGCCGCCGCCCAAATTGACTATGAGAAGGGTGTGAAAATCTGGACTGATCGCCTTGTCGACACCGCGGAGAAGCTCACAGCACAACTGTCAACCATGGGCCGGGATGGCCTGCAAAACTTCAGGTATTCCTCTGAAGAAAGGATATCCCCGAGTGCTAGGCTGACCATGTTCTTCGAAAGCATCATTGATGCTCTAAAGCTGCTCCAGTCCAACCGAGCAACCCAACTGGCCAATGAATCCCGCAAGCTTTGCCGAGCCGTCCTCCGCAAGGTACTCATCAAGGTGGTGCATAAGAACCCTGGCGTTGACCTCACCAACGTGCTCGACCGCTTGCCGAAGGATGCAGATCTCAAGGCACTTGCGAAGCTTGTCGCGCCCATCCTTGAGAAGGTAGATTCAATCAAGAGGGTTGAAGGCCAGCGCAGGGACTAGCCGTCTCACTTTTCCTTGCCGCCACCATTCCATGCCAAGGACAATTTAGTCTTAAGTTAGAACTGCGGAAACTATTGATGTAATATAACTTGCTATGATTGAGTACATGCATGCTATTTCCCCTGTCCGATTCCTTTCCGTATGGTATATGCCCTACGCTTACTGGAAACTTGCTGGCGCACAACCTGCCACGAGCGCTGGGTGCGGGACATCAGCAGCCTGCTGGAGGTGCGGCAGCCGGCAAGACACCTTGGCGTTCTTGGTGCAGCCACTTAGACTGTTGAGCGGACTAGAAACAAAATAAGGGCGCAACCAATTACGACAAGGGTTCCTTCGCGTGCAGGTTTTCCATACAAGGGCCGAAATCGTCTAAAGGAAATAGCCTGATAGTAAGAATTGAAAAACTTGCTCAAAGTTTTGCAACTTAGCTTTCTGTCGCTGTACTCCTTCCAGCAAGACATCAATTCTGAACATTGCCCATTGGTATCCATACCTTCCTTCCCCCCCCCCCCCCCGGCACACTTGCGCGCGAGGGAACCTTCTATCCCTTGAGAAAAAGAAAGAAGAGAAAACAGAGATATGGAACCTTGGTGGTTCGTTAATGCTTACCGGGAGCAAGTGTCATACAATATCTCAGACAAGCATGCATATATATAAACATGGAGCTCAACAAGAAATGTACAACACTTAAGCTTATTCAACTGCGCACAGGGTCTGCGCCTGGCTTTGTACAAAGTATTATATACCTTGCCGGCAAGACTCATACAAAAGGAGGTTTTCGGGGGCCCCCGGCAACCGCGCCTTATGGGTAGAACTTGCGAAGATATTCGATATTCCAAGAGTTGCTCACTGGAACGCCATCCTCGGTCTCCAGGTGGACAGCGCCGGGCCTGGTGACTCGTACTACCCGATAAAGGCCTTCCCACTTTGGCGTCAACTTGTTTGAATTCTTGGCGGACTGAATCCGCCGAAGAACAAGGTCGCCTTCCTCAAGACTTCGGGCATGAACTTTGCGGCTATGGTAATGGCGCAAAGCTTGCTGGTAGCATGCAGCTCGCACAGCAGCCTGAAGACGGTCCTCCTCAAGGAGCACAGCGTCATCTTGCCGCAGTTGCTCTTGCTCAAGCTCATCATAAGAGAGCACTCGAGGTGACCCGTATATGAGTTCCGTGGGGAGAACTGCTTCCGCTCCATAAACCAGAGCGAAGGGTGTCTGGCCAGTGGCTCGATTCGGTGTCGTTCTGATTGACCAAAGAACCGCCGGCAACTCATCAATCCAGCGCCTTCCGCACTTTTTTAGCTTGTCAAAAGTTCTGGTCCTGAGACCACGCAACACTTCAGCATTAGCCCTCTCCGCTTGGCCGTTGCTTCTCGGGTGGGCAACAGAGGCAAAACAAATTTTGCCGCCAAGGTCTTGGACGTATTGCATGAAGGTGCGGCTTGTGAATTGTGTGCCATTGTCGGTGATGATCCTGTTGGGCACACCGAAACGGCAAACTATTCCTTTAAAGAACTTGACGGCTGATTGTGTTGTCACCTTCCTCACTGCTTCCACCTCCGGCCACTTTATGAACTTGTAGATTGCAACATACAAGTACTCAAAGACCCCAGTGGCACGGGGAAAAGGGCCCAGTATGTCGAGCCCCCAGACCGAAAATGGCCAGGAGAGAGGGATTGTCTGAAGGGCTTGAGCTGGCTGATGTGATTTCTTTGAATGAAACTGGCATGCTTCACACTTGGTTACTAGTGCAGCTGCATCCTGGAGAGCAGTGGGCCAAAAGAAACCTTGTCGGAATGCCTTTCCGACAAGCGCTCTTGATCCTATGTGAGAGCCACATATGCCTCCATGTATCTCTGCCAATAGCTCCAGTCCATCCTCTCGAGGAATACACTTCAATTTCACACCGTTCGGTCTCTTCCTGTACAGAACGCCATCGACGAACTGGTACATGCTAGACTAACGGGCTACTTTTTCCGCTTCTTCCTGCTCCTCAGGGAGTTCTCCTGTCTGAAGAAAATGGACAATGGGTTGTGCCCATGCTGGAGCCTGGGGCTCGACAACTAGGACTAAAGGCATCTCTTCTGCCGGGGGAACGTTTGTCTCGACGGCAAGGGCCTGAGCCTCTGCCGGAGCCTGTCGTTCCCCGGCAGGCTTGCCGCTGATCCCGGCGACTTCCTTGCCGGCGGCTCCCGGGAGCTCTGCCGGAAAGTACTGACCAGAATTCAACTTCCTTCTCTTTTCTGGCCTCATTGATGGCGCTACAGATGGCTGAGTTAAATGGAGCACAAAAGTTCCTGGTTCCACAGGTAACTTGAGGGCAGTGCGCTTTGACAGGTCATCAGCAATACTGTTTTCGGCACGAGGAATGTGCTTTGTTTGCAGACCGTCAAAGCGCTCTTCCATTTTTTTCACTTCATCCACATAGGCTTGCATCAATGGACTCTGATAATTTTTGTTGACTTGCCTGACAACAAGCTGCGAATCGCCTCTGATGATGAGCTTCTTGATACCAAGGTCTGTCGCGATCCTGAGACCGGCAAGCAGCCCTTCGTACTCTGAAGTGTTGTTTGTCGAGCTCTCCCGGGGAAAATGCATCTGAATTACATACTTGAGGTGCTCTCCGGTGGGTGCGATAAGCAGCACGCCAGCACCGGCGCCTTGCAGCGAGAAAGCCCCGTCAAAGTACATAATCCATTCTCGATCTGTTCCCTTGCCGGGAAGAGTCATTTCTTGAATCTCTTCGTCTGGCGTTGGGGTCCATTCCACAATGAACTCCACCAAGGCTCTGCTCTGAATTGTTGAAGTACTTTCAAACTTGAGACCAAAGCTTGACAGTTCCAACGCCCACTCCACAATCCTGCCGGTTGCCTCTGGATTTCGCAAAATCCGCTGCAACGGGAAGCGAGTGACGACGGTAATCTCATGTGCTTGAAAATAATGGTGCAGCTTCCTCGAGGCCATGAGAAGGCCGAAGAGCAACTTTTGCACACCAGAGTATCTTGACCTAGCTCCCTGTAAAAGGGAGCTGACAAAATAAACTGGGCGCTGCACCATCTTCCTCTTTTGCACTGATTCCTCTGACTGCGCAGATCCTGTCTTGCCGGCACCAGACCTTGCCGGGGAAGATCCCGGCGTGTCACTTGACGGTCCTGCCGCTGCCGTTGCCTCCTCGTCGGCTTCTCTCTGCGCCACTAACGCAGCACTAACCACTTGATTTGTTGCCACTAGATACAGCAGCAACGGCTCTTGTGGCCTAGGTGCGACTAGCGTCGGCGGAGAGGAGAGGTACCTCTTCAAATCTTGCAGCGCTGCCTCCGCTTTCGGAGTCCATGTCATTGGACCTGCCTTCTTCAAAATTTTGAAAAAGTGCAGGGCGCGCTCAGTGGATTTGGAGATGAACCTGCTTAAGGCAGCAACGCAGCCGGCAAGACGACGTACATCCTTGACGCGTCTTGGCACTTCAATCTGCTCGATAGCTTTGATCTTGTCGGGGTTCGCCTCGATCCCTCGCTGAGATACAAAGAACCCGAGAAGCTTGCCGGAAGGGACACCAAACACACACTTCTCAGGATTGAGCTTTAAATTGATCTTGCGCAGATTTGTAAATGTTTCTTCTATATCTTGTATGAGCGTCACTTTATCCTTGGTTTTGACCACTATGTCATCCATGTATGCTTCCATATTTCTATGTAGCTGAGGCTCAAAACCAATTTGGACCACTCTCGCAAATGTAGAACCAGCAGTTTTCAACCCGAAAGGCATTCGTATAAAACAATACGTACCACATGGGGTGATAAATGTGGTCTTTTCTTCATCTTCTTTTGCCATGAAGATCTGATGATATCCCGAGTAGGCATCAAGGAACGACAGTAGGTCACAACCAGCAGTGGAGTCCACAATCTGGTCGATGCGCGGCAAGGGGAAAGGATCTTTTGGACAGGCTTTATTGAGGTCTGTATAATCAATACACAGCCTCCATTTCCCATTCGCCTTGCGCACTACAACCGGATTGGCCAACCACATTGGGTGAAGCACTCCTCTGACCAAACCTGTCGCTTCTAACTTCCTGATTTCTTCGGCAATGAATTCTTGCCGCTCCAAGGCTTGCTTCCTCACCCTCTGCTTGATGGGCCGCGTGTGAGGACAGACAGCAAGGTGGTGCTCAATTACCTCCCTGGGAACACCGGGGATGTCAGATGGTTGCCATGCAAACACATCGACATTCGCCCGCAGGAAGGCAACGAGCGCGCTTTCCTATTTGTCATCTAGGGTGGAACTTATGGTGAAAGTTCCTCCCGTTCCGTCCTCCTTGACGGGCACCTTCTTGGTCTCTGGTGGAGCAGCCTTGGACTTCTTGTTCTTGCCGGTGGAACTCTTTGGTGCGTCCTCAACGGAAGCGCAGCACTCCGAGGAGGTGCGCTTGCCGGGGTTTGCACCAGAGTTCTTGCCGGTCTTCTTCTTCTTCCCCCCGGGAGTTCCAGCGGCAGGAGCAGATGCCTTGACGGCAGGTGCTGTGGCTGCCTCCCAGTAGAGTCGGTCGGTGCAGATTAGTGCATCCTTCTTGTCGGAGTGGACAGTGATGACACTTATCGGTCCGGGCATCTTCAACACATTATACGCATAGTGTGATGCCGCCATGAACTTGGCCAGCGCTGGGCGGCCAAGGATCCCATTGTATGACATTGGGATCTTGGCGACATCGAAGACTACCTTCTCTGTCCTGTAGTTGAGCTCGCTACCAAATGTTACCGGTAGCATAATCTTGCCTTTTGGCTAGGTCCTTCCTGGATTGATCCCTTGAAACGTGCCCGTTTCCTCGAGATCTTCATTAGGAATTTGCAGCTTCTTGAGCACATCCGGCGAGGTTAAGTTCAGCCCGGCCCCACCGTCAACTAGCATTTTTGTCACCTTGAGGGTGCGGATTGTTGGTGAAACCAACAAGGGCAAGCACCCGACCGCAGTTGTGCGATCAGGGTGATCCTCGGCGTAAAAAATGATAGGCGTGTTGGACCACTTTAAAGGTTTCCGTGCATCAAACGATGGCTCCGTTGCATTAACCTCACGCACCCACTGTTTAAATCGGCGGTGAGAAGAATGCAACAAGGCGCCCCCGTCAATACACATGGCCTCTGTGGCTTTCTAAAACTCGTGCTCACTGGATTCGTCATCTTCCTCATCATCATCGCCCCCTCGTCCTTGTCGCAGCCTCGGGCGGGCCTCTCCTTCTGTTGCTTAGCCATGCCGCGGCGGCCTCCTCGGCCACCACGCTTCTTGCCAGATCCCTCAGCACCGTCCTGGGCCTTCTCCTTGTCTCGCCTTTCATACTCAGCTCTCTGCTTCTCGACAAGCTGCTCAACTTGCCGGCAGTTTTGGAGATCATGGCCCTTGGTGCGGTGGATCTTTCAATACTGTTTGCCGGAGCCTTCCAGCTTGTCGGCAGCCGCCAAGGCCTGACAGGAGGCGCACCCGGCAACTTCCTTGCCGGGGTCGTAAACCTTGGCCTTCTTGGCGGTGCCGGGGTTGCCGGATTCCTCGACAGCAAGCACGGCCTTGCCTTTGCGCTTCTTGTTCCGCCGCCGGCCTTTCTTTGACGGGGTTGCAGCATCTTCATCTTCAGATTCGCCCCCTGTGCCAACACCCTCGCCGGGGAGTTTCCTCCCTTCTTCAGCTCGAGTGCACTTGTCGGCCAAAGCATAAAGCTCGGCAATACTCCTGACCTTGTTCATCGCCAGCTCTTCGCGCATCTTACGGTTACGCACGTTCTGATGAAACGTGCTAACAACAGTGGCAGGATGAACGTCTGGAATATTGTACTGCACCCAGCTAAATCTCTGGATAAACTTGCGCAGGGGTTCGCCCTCCTTTTGAGGGAGGAGATGCAAATCACTTTCTTGGCCAGGAGCTTGGTGGCCTCCAACAAAGGCGCCAACAAACTGATGGCACAGATCTGACCAAGAAGAAATGGAATTCTCCGGCAGATGCATCAACCACGACCTAACGTTGGGTTTGAGCACCAACGGGAAGTAGTTGGCAAGTATCTTGTCATCTCGGCCCCCGGCAGCCTGCACCGCAATGGTGTAGATGCTCAGGAACTCCGAGGGGTGAGTCTTGCAGTCGTATTTCTTCGGGACCTCTGGTTTGAACGTTCGAGAGTTGGGCCACTGGACTCGCCGCAGCTCACGGGTAAACGCTGGACAACCTACCTCATAGGGCAAGTCGCCTGCGTCCCCCGGCGCAGGCTTGTCGACAGTAGGCCCTGCGCGTTTATCAGACTGATGACGCGCCTCCCATCGCCACTCGATTGTAGTTCGAGCGTCCTCTTTGCTTCGTTCCCGAAGAACTTGACGCTGATCGCGGCGCATCCACGGATTGGACGACGCCGTGGAATCGTCATCACGGTCGTCGGTCCGCCGGGTTGACGACCGCCGCTGCTATCGTGGAGGGGAGTGCACCGTGGTCACACCGCCTCCAGTCTTCTCACCATCGGCTCGCGACGGATCGATAGACCGCTGCCGCGAGGGCCCCACTTGCTGCGGCCCATCCTTGTTGACGAAGCCGATGAGGCTTTGGATAGTAGATCACCACTCCTCCATCTTCTCTGGAGCAGGAGGAAAATCAAGGAGCAGCTGCGCACGTGCCAAAGCTTTTGCTGGCGTAGGCGGCGGTGACAGGTGCGACGTACGTGAGGTGCTCTGACTCCTAACAGTGTTAGAAGGAGCACCATCACGATCACGCGACCGCGCGCCACTTCCACCGGTAGTTTGGCGTGCATGCTGGGCCTGCGCACCTTGGGATCGATGCGCAGAAGTCTTTCCATGGGGACGTTCAGAACCACCAACACCACGGCGCTGCTCGTCGCGTGCGACCTGGGAAGGCAGCAACGCCTGCGCCGGCGTGGGAGTCCTAGAAGGCGTCCCCCGATCTCTGGAGTTCGCTGCGCCGCCCATAGGCAGCACAGCTCCATCTCTGGATATAGCGGTGTGCAGGTTGCCGTCGCCGCTGCGAACGACGCCGCTCGCCTGACTTGGATCACCAAAACGCCATGGAGGCTCTAAACCTCCACCTCCTGCATCCACGCCGTCACCCGTCCGAGTAGGCACGGGCAAGACGGACGTAGACGGAACAACCGCTGCCACACTCTTCTTCTTGGGTGGCATGGTGACAAAGATGGTGAAGAAACTGACGCGCTGATCACCGGATCAGGTTCGCGCAACCTCGATCCCCCTACCTGGCGCACCAAAGATGTCGGCTTACGACACCTATGGGATCCGAAGGACCCCTTTACGATTTGGCAGGGAGAGAGGTATACACAAAGAGTAGAACCAATGATCAACGCGAGGGGATTTTTACCCAAGTTCGGGCCACTGATCAGCATAAAACCCTATTCCTGCTTTAGTTTATTATCAGTGTTTTCGTCCCAGTTCATGGAGCGCTTGCAATGAACAGTATGTTTGTGCAGCAGCTACACATGCAGAATGGGCCGAGAGTGCTCTCTCTAGGGTCTTCCCCTGTAGCAGTTGTCTTGGGCCTCCTTTTATATGCTCAAAGGGGTCACCACAGTGGCAAACTGTTCATATGCGAGGTGTAAAGTAGCTACAGGGTTATCATACCTAACCACTGACGGTTTAGGACAAATGCATTTAATGCACCATGAGGTGTCCGTTTAGGTGTCCTTACTTTCTTGGGGATGGAAAAAGGGGCCATCCCATCAGCACCGCTTAAACTCTCCTCCACTAGCGCCTTGCCACGCATCCGGAGATGGGACCAGAATGCCAGGCTGGTCGCTGCGCTGGAGCGGTGGCACAGTGGCGGAACCTTGCCGGGTGCGAATCTTGCCGGGCTCCGCAGGCTATCCCGGCAAGATCTTGCCGGGAGCCGAGCCTCTGTTCTCCAGTTCTCCTTATCTTCTGATCCTTAGCTTGAATGTCTCTTTGATAATCCTTGGATTAATCTTCAGATGTTCCCCTGACAAGCGTTGCCGCAGGTATGGCTACAACTGCCCGTGCACAAGTATGGGGTACTAAAGGCCCAATATTTAGTACACCGACAAGCTTGTTGCTTAGTAACTTCCTCGGAACAAGGGGATGGTGGAATCTGTTGTAGTGGGACACTTGCATCAACTGGTGCATCAGAAGATACAGATTGGATATGAGGATCCTTAATCTCTTTCGGCTTATTGGCTCTAGCATGAACTCTTTGACGTTTCTCTTCTTTCTCTCTGCGTCGAGCAAGAGCTTCTTGACGCTTAATCTCTTCATTCCTATGATCACAGAGCTGAGAGACATCCATCTTCATCCTGGAGTGCCAATCAATCTTGTTATTTCTCATGGTGGTGAGGGCTTTGGTGATCTCAAGAATGGCCTTGTTCACATCTTTTCTTTCAGACTCGAATTTAGCTTCCCTTCGCATCTTCTCCAGAAGCTTCTTATCATCGATAGCTTGATTGAGTTCTTTGGTGATTTCTTTCAGATCAGAGAAGTGCTTTGCTACCATCTTGGTAACATCTTCTGGCAGACCCAAATTACCCAAATCAGCTGGATTGGCATCATAGGAGGCACCTTCAATGATGTCAAATATAAGATCAAAATCATATTCCTCTGTGGGAGCAGGAATGATTTTCTTTGCCTTCTTCAAAGGAGCAGTATCTTTTTCATCAATAATTAGCTTTCTCTTCGCCACTGGGGCAGCAGAACCCGAAGGTTTTTTTGAGGGGACGGGAGCAAATCTTGGTGAAGATCTCACTGGTGGCGAAATCTTTGCAGGAGACGGGGTTTGGTACGGCTTATCAAGCAGTGCCTTTTGATCATACATTGGAATTTCTTCGCCAGCATTATCATCAGACGAGTCCTCATCAGACGAGGTAGATGCAACCTTTCAAGATTTACTGGCAACAGACTTCTTCTTCGTAGCTCGAGGGGAAACAGATTTCCTCTTCTTCTTTTCTTTACAGGCAGATGCCCTTTCCTTCTTTTCCATCACATCCTGTTGAGTCAACTCAACATTTCGCTGTACCACTTGATTTTTCTTCGCAAGTCTTGCCTCACGCTTGGCCTTGGCCTTTTCCCTTTTTGCAACTTCTTCGGGAAAATCAGCTATGGTTTTCAAGGAATCGGCATGAGCATTGGGAGGCGGTGCTGGCTTTACTTTTTCATCGTCCTACCCAAGGCAGCCTTCTGCAATGCAATCATTCCAGGGTGGAGTGAATGCAAACAGGATTTGGTATTTCCTTCGGACGTTCTCATAATTAAACCATTTCTTCGCCCAATGATGGCGAATCTTTTGCAGCCTGTTGTTCCTTTCCTGAGAAGTTTCTACTCCAGGTGGAGTCTTGTATGTTTCCTGATCAGACATCTCAGCCGCAGTATTCCTTTCTCTTCGTCAGCCATCCTTTTTGGGATTTCCATCAGAGAACATGGTTTTGGAGTCTGTGACTAGCTCATCCTCTGGCTGACTTTGAGCTGAGGGAATATCATCATCTTCTTCAGCTGATTCTGATTCGGCCTTTTTCTTCGGTGCTCTTGGTGGTTTTGCAAATTTTCTTTCAACCACCTTTGCTTTGTCAGCCACACGCGGCTGCTGTGGAATATCTTCCTCTGACCCAGAATGCTCATCCGAACTATTAGCCATGACCACTCCTGAGAGAATAAATGCAAATCTGAAAGAAAACACAGGAAGAGGCCAGAAGCATGCACAGAGACATTTTAACTTAAAACCGATAAATTTTTAGAAGAAGCAAGGGATCCATGATATACACTTGCAAGATATCGTCGAGAGAATTGCAATATGCCATAAGATAACATAACTATTCCTCTAATCTTTCGATGTATACACAGAGAACCCTAGATACAAGAAACTAGTATGAGGAAGAACTACAAACCATACAAGTCAGGTCTTAGTGAATCCTAAAGATCTACCGCAAGAAAATAACACAGGATAAAAACCGACGGGATGAACTGCCCAAGAACAGGAAAGGAATGGAGCAAGTTCTAGATCTGAATGCCCTAACTTGGCGATACAGATCGACTACGGCAGTACGGGAAGGAGAGTTACCACACTGGCGCGACCAACGGTGACGGAGCTCCGCCGGAGTTGCACGGCAAGGCTTGACGTCGATGCTGCTTCGAGCTCGGGCTCGGGAGGAGAGCGAGAGTAGGGTTTGAGGCTGAATAGGGAAAGAGCTAAGGAAGAAGAGACCCAGAGAGGGGGTTTATATAGCCTGAGGGACAAACCACCCACTCCAAAATCTACGGACGAAAAACTCGAGACGTTCCACATTCAACGGACGAGATCACAATAGAGAGATCGTGGGCACGTGTCAGTCGTTTCCTGCGAAAATCTCGGTAACTGAACTGGATGCCGAAAGGTTTGAAGAAGCGCAAGCGCCAAAACAGATGAAAAATTGAAGTTGATTTCATTCGCAACCAAGGACGTGGGAGTGAAATCTTCTTCAGATCAAGGTGCATGATTGTGACACAACAAACTGAGAATAAACTAGAAAAGGAACAGACTCAAAGCACAAAACTATCGAAGAAGAACACAAACACTACGAGCGAAAACTCAGAATGATAAGCACCAACAATAGATGATCTTAGGGCTTAAGATAAACATGAGATATCCATGAGAGAGTTTCCTACAAGAGGTGGTTAGTTCTTCACTACCCACACTTGTGTGGGTGGTAAGGATCTTATCTGCTTTGCCTTGCTTGGAATATTTCTTCGGTGAGTTCTGCGAGACAACTGTGCATTATGATAATAATCATATGAATAGGCATTGAAATTGTTTCCTGGTGCATGAGTGTAATGATTTGAAGATGTACGCAAGTACTCCTTCTGACGTGGTACAGGGTGACAATCATTCGAGAAAGATATTTGACTAGACTTGGAATGATAATCATTTCCTCATTGACGATTATCCTGCAAAGTCAGGTTAGCAGTAACAGCTAAATTTTCAACAGTGCACTTCTTTACCCAAATTTGCTTCTTGGGTGAACCTGCCATGCAGTTAGTTCCAACATATCGAGCGAAAACCCTGCCATTCTGTTGCTTGAAGAGTTTGTAATTTGAGTCATTCGACTCGTCAGTATCAACAGGAATGGGCGAAAGATAACCAGTTAGAGTTTCAGGTTCGAGGGTTTTACTCTTTGCACGAACCCAAGTTGTTCGAGGATATTGCTCGGGAGTCCAATAGGATCCATCCACATTGAGTTTCTTTTTGAACCTAGTCCTTCCTTCTGAGGATTTTTGTTCAGTATGGACTTCTTGAGCACATCACATAGGGTTTGATGCCCTTTCAGGCTCCTCAACATACCAGTCTCAAGTAAGCCTTTTAACCTGCAATTTTCTTCAGTAATAGCAGCAAAATCCTCGGAAGAGGGGTTAGTAGTACCAATTTCAGGAGTAGCAATGTTCTTGATGACAACATTAGAAGTTTCAGCATGAGAATCTGCATTGCTACGTTCTAGGCATTTCAAGCAAGGAGGAACAAATTCAGCAGGTAATCGAACATATTGCTCAGCGAAGAGAGAAGCTTTTTCTAACACCAGCTCGTTATGAGATTCTTTCAGTGACACGAGTTCTTGATTCATGTTAAGAAGTTCATCTGATATATTCTCATAGTCAACTATAAGTGAATCATATCAATTGGTAAGATCATCAATAGTTGAGGAAAAAGCATCTTACTCTTCGATCAACTTTTGATTCTTCTCCATCTCTTCGACCAGTAATCCTTCGGTTTTCCTGAGATTTCTCTCAAGCATTTCAAGTTCATCATGTTGGGATTTAGCAATTTTCACCAACTTGGCATATGAGATATATTCAGGTGAATATTCATTCATGGACTTCTGGTGTTTTGCAGATACCTGATCTTTTGATGATTTTGCCATAAGGCAGAAGGCAATTGGTTCATCATCACTTGAATCATCATCGCTTGACGCATTATCATGAGCATCTGATTCGATGAGATCCTTCGATGATTCAATGGCTACATATGCATTACTTCTTCCAATCCTTTTGCAGAATTCTTCATCATCTGAATCAGTGTCTGTTATCTCTTCTTCAGAGTCAGGAGTCAGGTTGGTACAGGCTCTATTTAGCTGAGAGATTTTCTTCATGTTGGAATCAATGATTGCTCCGGCATTTACGTCAGTGACTGGTCTCGTCGGAGAGGATGAAGCGGGTTCCTTTTTCTTCGAGAGCTTAGTGTGACGATCCATTCAAGCAAAACCATTGCAGTGAAGATGCTTCCAACGATTACTAGGTGCTTCATCCCAGCAACGACAATCTGCTATGACGTGACCGAATTGTTTGCATTTGAAGCACTTCATTTCTTTCGGAGGTAACTGTCTTGAGGATTCAGGTACTTCGTCTTCATCATCATTCACAAGATACAAGTTTTTTCTTCTGAGATCACTCAGCCGTTGTGTGAGCATTTCCAATTCTCTTGTGATAGTGTGTTGATTCTCAACATCTTCTTCTTCTTGAGAGCTGCCATAGTGAGAGAAGATTTCTCCTTCACCTTCTGAAGAAGATTCTTGATCTGCATTATCCAATTCCATCTTTTCTTCATAAGTTGATAGTAGCGTCATGATCTCAACATAGTGAAGCTCTTCATAGTCTGGTCTTTGTTTGATTTCAGCTATAATAGGTTCGAAGGATTCATCAAGTGCACTCAATAACTTGTTTACCACATCTTTATCGGTGACATCCGTTACTCCTCGTTGGCGAAGTCTTTCAACAATGTCTGTCAGCCTATCCATGAGTTCCATCACACTTTCCTTTAGAAGACTTCTGAATCCAGTGAACATGGCGTGAAGCATTTGAGTGTGAGAGACTGTTCTGGATATAAATTCTTCGTGAACATTTTTTATAGCATCCCAGAGTTGCTTTGCTGTGTCAAGGTTTCAGAACCGAATGAACACGTTCTTTGAGATACTTGCACAGATGATATCTCTTGCTTGTGCATCCAGACGCATCATAGCCTTGTCATCAGAAGATGGAGCATCAGGGTGTTAAATGGCTTAACCATCTTCTACAATCTGCCACGGATCATAGTCGATAGCTTGAATTCTGATTCTCATCCGTTCCTTCCAGTACAGATAGTCATTTCCATCAAAGATAAGGAATCTTTCAAAGTGCGAGGATCTACCTGCATACAACATACTCTTAACTCCAAGGACATTAGACCTTTAATAAACAGAGACAGGGAGTACCTGCTCTGATACCAATTGTTAGGACCGAGAGTATATCGACCAGAGGGGGGGTGAATGGGAGATTCAAATTTTCGTTCAAAAGCTTTGAAACTTAATCCAAACACAGCAGCGAAATAGAGTGTCGAAGAATATATACTAAATCACTCTTCCTCGTTAGAAGCATATTCTTTGAGAAAAGCATTAATAACGGTACGAGCTTGATAGATCACAGGTTTAACTACAATGAGGGTTATGCAATAAGCAAACAAATGTAACAGGATAAGACACAACATGACAGATACTGAATAAAATGCTACTCACAGATATCACCAGTGAAATAGAGGTACGTGAAGGTAACGAATTAATACAGGTGAAGACGGTAAACAGAGAAAAGAACAGACACACGGTAATAAGAATAAAGAAGGACTGATCTAGAAATCTATCGGCACAGACCACAAATAAGAACTACTGAAGGAAATGCAGTAGAATAGAAATGACCAGTGGTGCTCAAAGGCGACAGAGGGATTTGGTAGACCAGTTCACCCTTCTACCAAAGGGCTACGTCTGGTTGGAGGGGCTGTGACTTAACATGGAAGATAAACTCTCTTCACCCTATTCTCCTTCAACACTGAGTTGATCAGACTCAGGTTGACCTCACTCATGGTAGATCCTTGTCGGCGATCTCCAAACCTTCGGTCAACCTTCGCAAACCACAATCACTCTTGGTTGCTGAAGATCAGGCTTGGTGAAGACAACAACTCTTCATCACTCGAAGTCGAAACCTATCCGTCTAGAGAGCGCGCAGCTCTCAAGAGTAATACGTATAAGAACTCTCACTCAGAACTGTTGTGATGCTAAACCACTGTCTAAGTTTGGGCTCTTGGTTTTTCTCTCGGTGGATCTTAAACTCAAATCACTCGGAGAGGGGTTGCTCAAATCAATCTTCTAAGAAATCTCAAGCGGAGCAACCAACGGACAACGTTGGAGTGGGGTGGCTATATATAGCCGCAGCCTTCCCTGATGGGAAGTGACCAAATTAGACATCGGGCTCAGCCAATGGTCGAACGACACGATTCCAATGGTCGGATGTGAGCACAACGGTAACATTTCTTGCGGAGCAAGGAATGCTAACTCCTCGGTCCAAGGAAAATCTCTCGCAGCGAAGAAGATCATGGTCTCTTGATGGCAAGTATTTTGTCAGAGCTCAAAGAGATTTCTCTCGTGACTTTCATAGGTTTTGGGATAAGCATCACAGCGGATCTAAGCATCGAGAACCTATACCCCTCTTAATAGTACGGAGATCCTATGACTCAAATGAATGAAAGAAGAACAACTAAATGAATGCTACGTCTTCACATAGTCTTCGACTTCCATTGCTGCAATCAATTTCTTCGGACGACGGTACCGAATCAAAAGCTTTGCTTTAGCAGTAAACTTCCGAGGGATCAATTTCTTCTCATCAATCTTCTCGACTCTATCACTTCAACAAGTATAGCTCATTCTTCTCTGCAATGCAGATGTGCTTCGGTGAAGTTCCTCAAACTTAGCACCTGAGACAGCATATTCTTCGGTTGTGTATGGACTTTTTCTCTCTGTATGCACTAGCAAACAAATTAGTCCATACCTGTTTGTGTCAACAATCTCCAAAACACAAGGTAGGCAGATATTGCACCAACACTTTTGTACATACCTATGTGTAAATATCTTTTATTGTCAATGTTAATAAAGCCGACATCCCCGAAACTCAGGGCCTCTATCGTTTCATTCCATATATTGTGTATGAGTCTTTATTTCTTGATCATAGGTCACTTGGGGGTTTCCAACTCATTGAGTTTAGCTATTAACATCCCTCTTAACCCGGCATATGCCACTATATCATGGTTAAACCTGCCTGTTTGCTTGATGCTCATCCGCCAAGATGACCCGGCGTACTCTTTACAGTCAATCTATCATGACCCTGAACTTGTCAAGGTTACAACGTCGGCTTATGTCATGTGAGAGCCAGCCTATAGAGAGCTAGGATAAACCATAGGCTACCAAGCCAGGTTCATTGAAGCAAGACTCGAGCCTCGAAAGCTAGTCTTTTGTCGAGCCTCGAAAGTCGACTTCATATTTATACTTATATGTTTATAAAATTCTTTGTTTACAGGGCTATCTTTTTTTACTAAGATTAATATTGACCATGAGTCGCCAGGTCCTTAATACACCGGTTTATCTTGATCAAAGATTGATATCGACCATGAGTCAGCAGGTTATCAATACCCCGAGTCATCCTGAGAAAACATTGTGCGCACAAAGGTCAAGTTATTGATATAACTCGCCGGATCATACTTTGGAGCAGCAGATATCTTAAAGATTACTAGGCGGGTCAAAACAACACCACACTAGTTCATGTCATTTTGCAAAATAAAGCTTCAAGTATCAAAGTATGCGATGGCACCACACAGGACCACAAGTATTTCTACTACCCTATTACATAGCCACAGCTGGGCTCAATATATCCACAAAGAGTTTTTAGGAGTCATCTACTCATGTAAGTCGGCTCTTGTGTTCTCCGGGTTGTTGTTGTCCGGATTGTCACCTTCTTGACACTCCCCCATGTTTGAAGCCTCCGGGTTATCCTGCGCTGCCTCTTTTTCTCCGATATGAAGGTTGTTCAGATCCCAGTCGATAGTTGATAATGCTTGGAAGATGGCATCGTCTTGCATGATAATTGATGGGTCAGCATCAGGAGCGAAGATATGCTTACGCCGTGCAGGAGTCAAGTCAAAAGGCTGGAATGTTGGCGGCTTCTCTCGCGCATTCTCCTCATCATAAGCCGGCTGATACTTGTTTAGGTCAAGATCTTCCACCAGTTGATCGCCAAGACGCGTGTTTCCTTCACGCAGCGGGCATAATCTGCTGCAGAAAATTGACTCCCATCAACATTAAATTCTGGAAAGCCACCAAGCATCTCCATTGGGTCCATCTCTGGCACGAAAGCCTTTGCTCGGCTAAGTGACATCATCACACCCGTCCGGGTGGCTGATTTCTTCCACTCCTCAATTTGTTTGGGGATGGTTGATAGATATTTCAACACATCCCTTATAAATTGTGGCGGCTCTTCACCACCCTTCACAGCCATGATGGTAAATAGGCTTCCTGCATATAGCTGTTCTAGGAAGGTATATACAGTCTTTAACTTCACCAGGGGTTCTTGGCGGAGATTTCCAGTTCTATTACCTGCAAAGATTGGACAGTCTAAAGTTATAACAATACCACTATACAGTATGAGTCGCCAGGCGAGTTATCGACTCAAGGTTACAGATATGCTTACCAAAAATAGCTGTCATCATCTGAGTGATATGCTGCTTTAATGAGTTTAGCTCCTCAGTGACTGGCTTAAGCTGGCCTTCTGCTTCCTCACCGCGTTTCAATAACACTGCTTTTTCCTTCTCATGAGAGGTCTTCAAGGCGCTCAAGTTTTCAGCAGCAGCAAGCACTGATTTTTGCAATGAGGAAGCAAGTGACTCAGCCTTTTCATGCAATCTTTTCTCTGATTTGAGCTGCTCTTCAAAGCCGGCAACCTTTGATTCAGCCAAGTTCAGCATGTCCTGTCAGAAAACAACACGGTCAACATGGATACATATTGAGTATTGAGCTACCAAAGTTGCATAACCCGGTCCTTGGGAACTACAAGATAGCATGGGTTTTTTTAAGTCCCAAGCAGTTGCAAGCAATCTACATGGCACTTGGGGGCTAATGCAAGTCTTTCATGAAGACTATCAAGAAAAGACCTGACTCATCTTACAAAGATAAGCCGGCCCTTGGGGCCTACATGGTGTTTTTCCTTTTCAATTAATTATGATCCCACTTTGTGAAGACCCGGCTCTTTCATAGAAATAAGCCGGCCCTTGGGGGATACACGGTGTTCAACTATTTTTTATTCAATATCACTGGAAGATCTGGCCCTCTCAAAGAGATGAGCCGGCCCTCAGGGACTACGCGTTACTTCATATATAAAGGATATCTTTTCAAAAGAATCGGCTTGTTATTTTCATAACAACCCAGCCCTTGGGGGCTACAGTTCACATTTTGAAGTACTACTTAAAAGTCTTACACATACTTATGCTTCCCTATGTCTAAGACTTGGGGGCTACATAAGTATACAGTATTTAAAGGAGAGGGATTTTTCATACCTCATACTTCCTTTTCAGCTGGTTCACCGTGCTTGCTTCCATATCCTTGGTCGTGGATAGCCGGGTCAAGTAGCTTTCATGAAGCTCGGTCGCGCTAAGGTTCTCAAAATTGGGCAGCTCAAGTTTTGCTTTCCCCTTTTCAGACAAGTCCGGCTCATCTTTTGCCATAAACTTGGCCAACACATTCAATACTTCAGGAGCTTTGTGTGCCTCATCAGTAATGGTGACCTCGTCATTGGTCGCCACTTGTGATGGAACATCTTCAGCCGCCTTTGCTGGACTAGAGGCGTGAGCAGGGCTTGGCGGGTCAACATTGTGAGTCATACCATCCAGGCCGTCTTGACTATCCATCTGGTTTATCTTCATAGTTGTTGTTTCTTCAATAAATGGCGGCTCCTTCTGCTACGACGGCTCAACCCTTTGATCAGCATGACCTTCTGTCATCTCAGTTTGGACCTCAGGGGTCGTCAAAAGTGGGTCCTCTGACTCAGAAATTTCTGGAGCTAAAGATGACTCACCAGTTTTCCTCTTCCTGGCCTGGGCCCTGCAGTCACATGAATATGCTTAAGTAAACAAAGCAATGATTATGAAGAGATACGAATTATTAACACACTTACCCTTGCTTGATGACAAAGGGTGGAATTTTTGAAGCGGTTGAGTCTCCAGATGATGGTGATGACTCCTGATAATTTGAATTAGACGGGTTAAGAGGTTGCCTAATAAGGCCGGCTCGTCGAAGAGATGAGGTTGGACTATGAGGCACCTCGGTACGTCGCTTACGGGCGACTGGTGCATCAGATAAGCCAGCCACGAGTTCTCCAGAACCACTTCAAGTCTAGCGTTTTGACGTACCAGCATGCTGCAACTTCTTCAAAATAAATTGTGGATCTAAGTAAGCATGTGGATGAGAAAATGGCACTTTCCTGACGACTTTTCTTGATCTTTGGGGAACAAAGGTTTGTGAGCCAGAGGAGATGGAAATTACCTCGATGTCGTCAGCCCGAATTGTGTCAGCATTGTCCTGGGAAGAATGAGCACCAGCAAGTTGCATAAAAAGAAGGCCAAGTGAATCAAGGTCTACCTCCGACTCATTCTCTGCGGCCGGCTCATCTTCATCAACTGGCTCATTTACCCGAGGGACTGGAGCACAAGTAGACTTGCATGCTGTAGATTTCTTCCTTTTCCAAAATGCGGAATCGGCCTGCATAATTGACAAGATTAATAAGTGAGTCCGACTCAAGTAAAAATCAATGAGCCGGATAAGTGAATATGAGCACACTTACTGGAGGTGCTGGATTATGAACACATAAGGGATTAAGCCCTATCTTGTTGCATGCTTCTTGGGACTCCCCTAGCAATCTTTTCACGGTTTTGTTTATCTCATCGGCTGATAAGTCAATCTGGCTGAAGCGTTGTACGCCGTTTAAGCCGCCGGTGTACATGCACATTAAGTCGCCCCTACGACTTAATGGTTGAATCCTCCAACTGACCCACCAATGGGTCAAATCAATTCCAGTAAGGTCATTTGCCAACAAGGCTCTCAACCTGGGATATATGTGGGCGACTTCTTGACAATCTTCCTTAGAAGGCCAGCCAGGATAAACTTCAGTAGGGTTTAGTCGATCAAGCTGCTAACCTGGCAATGGATTTTCGTCGGCAGGAGCAGTGTTCTTGCAATAAAACCAAGTCTTATTCCATCCTTTCAGATGACTCGGTAGAGTAGCTAGTGGAAAGGTACAACTCTTCCGCCTCTGAATAGAAATCCCACCAAGCTCTATGCTGGGACCATCTGCAAATTCAGTTTGGTGGTTGATGTAGAAAAATTCCCTGAAGATAGGGATAGTTGCTTCTGTCTGAAGATAGACTTCACAAAAAACTTAGAACTAACACAGATTGGTCATAGAATTGGGAGCAATGTCTTGAGGATGAAGGTTGTAGAAATTAAGAAAGTCCCAGAAGAATTTGGACCCGGGCGGAGAGAAGCCCCTATGAAGATGATCAGCAAACACAATGACTTCTTCTAAGTCGGGTTAAGGGGTATCTTCTGCCCCAGGTGCTCGCCAGCTAATTACTTCTTGAGCCGGCAATAGACCTTGCTCCACAAGATCATTAAGCACAAGTTTCGAAACTTGGGATCTTACCCAATTGCAGGCTTTATCATTTTTGGCCATAATGAGTCGCCTAAAGGGTCAAACTGCAAGGAAATTATGAATGGTGGGTCATCTCATGAGCGATAAATCGCCAGTTGTTTTGATAAATTGGCAATACAATAGTGACTATGGTTAAGGGCAAGTCAACATGTTTATTCAATTGCTAATGAGTTGCCAAAGTTACAAGCCAGCCTAACGAAGGAACAATTATGACTTCCAGGACAGGCGAGTTATGATATGCAATAATGAGCTGGCAAGACATAAGGTGTCTCAACTTAAATTGAGGACTTTGGTTTTTAGCTAAGTGTTGGACAAACAAGTTTCCGCTGAAACGTTTACAGTTATAGATCTACAAAATAGCTTGAAAAGAAAAATATTCATTAGACCTAAGGTGTATAGTGGAAGCCTCGGCTAATCTATTCGAAGAATCTAGCGAAGTATTGAAGTTTCTAGATGTAAAAATGGTGTCTTAACTATTGCCGCGGCATTTCTATAAGGAGTTCATTTGAATCCAGATCCGAACAGCAAGCAATGGTGGAATAAAGATACGAACGATGACGAACACTGATGAACTAGGTAAAAGGATGGAGTTTGCTACAGATCTAATGAAAGAATGATGTGTACCTCGATGCGGCAGAGGCCTCCGGGATGATCTTGAGTGGCTTCGACGGCGGTGCACGTGGTGTGGAAAGCGCGGTTGACGTCGCCGGAGGACCACAATCGCATGGCGGCGAAGCTCTAGTCGCGGATGGCCTGGGTGCGAGGAAGAAGAAGGAGCGAGGGGCTGAAGTGGTAAAGGTGAAAAAGGAGCCCCTTGGGTGTATTTATAAGGGGGGAAAAGAGAAGGAGAAAAGGCAGGCGCAAAAATAGAGGAGGCGCAATAACTTTTTGGGTAAGGGACGCCTCGATTTTCGGGCTTGACGGATATACATAGAAGATTCATTGTGACGTCATGTTTGGGCTCCTGGAATTTCGGAAGATGATGTCATGATTCAAAGGGATTATAAGCCAGAACTTATGACCCCATCATAATGCAGATTCAAAAGGAAGATGACCAGGAATTATTTAAGGATTGACATGAATGAATTCAAATCAATCTGGGGGCTAATGTTGGGGATATGACCCCACGGTATGACCCGCCCGTTTAGGGCTGGGTTATCCAATGGAGGTTGAAGAACAAGATTCAAGATGGGTTGTGATGTTCAAGACCTCAAGGCCTGCAAGGCAACTCATAGAGTGGGCCGACTCACGGCCCAATACTTGAAGGTGGCGGCTCATCAACAGAAGGATGTCGTAGTTCTTTTTACTTAGGAAACAAGACATAAGGATTATGACTAGGGCACGGGTTGTACTCCAACCCGGACTCTGTTGTAAGCCCAGGACCTCAACCTATATATAAAGGGGAGCCCCTGAGGCAGAAAGACTAGGTTACATGCTCTCGAATACTAGGTTAGCCAAGTCGCACCCTTGTAATCGAGATCATCATCATCAATAAGCAATCAAGCAGGAGTAGGCTTTTACCTCCACCGTGAGGGGCCGAACCTGGGTAAACACTTGTCTCTTGATTCCGATCAACCCCGTTCAAGCTACTACTTAGCGGTGATGGCTTCACGACTAAGTCCTTTCACGAGGACATCTTCCGTGACAAAAAAACGACAGGTGGGGAGAGGCTGGCTGTTGGTGCAATAATTTGCCTCCTTATGTTTTGGAGTTTGTTGACATAAACAGTATGGGACTTATGTGTTTGCTAGTGCACACAGAGTAACAGGTCCTTGGAATCATGAGGAGTTTGATTCAAACGACGAAGATAATCCCATGTGTTGCAGTGAAGGTTATCACCAAAGATTATGTTAACAAGTGTGACCCCTTAAAATTGCTGACGTGAAGCAATTGGTTTGGTGCCTGTCCGAAGGAAGTGACTGCGTCTGAGAAGAATGAAGATGAAGTGAAGACATAGCATTTATTTTATTGTTTCTCTTCTCTTTATTGAGTCACAGGACCACCGTACTATTAAGAGGGGTGTAGCATTCAAAACTTTGATTCTCTTATGCTAAACCCAAATCCTATGTAAGTTGTGAGAGAAATCTCTTTGTGCTCCGAGCAAATACTTGCCAGCAAGAGACTGTGATCTTCTTCGCTGCGAGAGATTTGTCTCAGACCAAGGAGTTAGCATTACTTGTTCCTCAAGTAATGTTACCGTTGCTCTTTGAAATCTGACCGTTGAGAACGTGTCAGTTGGACATTGGCTGGACCGCATGTCCAAAATGGTCATTTCCCACCAGGGAAGGTTGTGGCTATAAATAGCCACCCTGCACCGGCTTTGTCCGGTGGCTGCTCTGTTTGATTCTGAGAAGATTGTTGAGCAACCCCCTCTCCGAGTGATTTGAGTTTAAAATCCACCGAGATAAAAAACCCTAGAGCCGAAGAATTAGATAGTGGTTCAGCATCACTCGAATCTAAGTCCAGTATGCTCCGCCTATTACTCTTGAGAGCTGTAAACTCTCTAGACGGTTAGGTGTCAATTTCTTCAGAGACCAAGAGTGATTGTGGTTCTCGAAGAAGTCTGTAAAGGCTCGGAGATCACCTCAAGTATCTACCATGAATGATCGGCATTGGTTGATGAACCAATTGTCGAGGAGAATAGGGTGAAGAGAGTTTATCTTCCGTCTTAAGTCACAACCCCTCCAACCAGACGTAGTCCTTGTGCAGAAGGACGAACTGGTTGAACAAATACCCTGTCGCCATCGAGCATCACTGGTTTCATCTGTTCCCCCTCTTTCCATTCGTATTATTTCAATCATGTGATCTGCTTTGATGCTTGTATCAGTTTCTATTCGGTAGTTGATTTTCGCTCACTGTATTGTATTTTCATTCGCTCCGCTGCTGGGTTACGAGAGTTTTGAGATTTTTGAAGAAATTTTAAAACTCCCATTCACCCCCCCCCCCCTCCGGTAGACATACTTCGTTCCTACAATTGGTATCAGAGCGAGGTACTCCTTGACTCTGCTCATTTTTGTCTAACAACCTTGGAGTTTAAGTATGTCTTCAGTGAGGTACAAGTCGCATCTCAAGATTCCCATATTCGATGGGCTGGACTATCCCTTCTAGAAGGAGAAGATGAAGATCCATCTCCGAGCCATTGACGATGACATGTGGAATGTGGTGCAGTTTGGATTCACGATTGAAATACCTCAGGCCCCCACTGATGCCGAGAAGAAACTCATTCAGATGGACGCTCAAGCTAAAGATGAAATTGGTGGCCATCTCTCTCGGGCTCAATTTCTTTGCTATCGACAGTGTGAAACTGTGAAGGAATTGTGGGACATTCTCGAGAAGATAAATGAGGGTGTTTCAACTCAGAAAGAAGCTCGCATTGATACTCTACGAGCAAAGTTCAATCGGTTCAAGCGCATTGGAAATGAAAGTTGTCAGCAAAGTTTCGATCGTCTGAGTGACATCGCAAATGAGCTGCATGGTCTCGGCGCCAAAGACATCACTGACCATGAAGTTGTGAAGAAGCTGCTTCGATCTCTTGACAGTTCATTCAACACACTTGTTCTAATGATTAGGGAACGAGCTGATTTCAAAGATCTCGACTCTGCTGATATCATGGAAAGGCTAAACACCCACGAGGAACAAGAAGAAGAGAAGAGAGATCTCTATGGTTCAATTCATCGCAAAAGCCATGCTCTCAAGGCTATGGCTGATTCTTGCTCCGAAGGAAATGTCGAAGAAGATTCTGATGACCCTGAAAGGATTAGCAAAGATCTCGCACTGATCACGAAAAGATTCCAGTGCCTTCACAAGAAGAACCAGTTCTAGAAGAAAGGATCTAGCAACTCTGGCAGTTCAAAATCTTCATCAAAACCAACTGGAGATTACACCTATTTCAAGTGCAAAAAGCTAGGACATTTCATCTCAGACTGCCCTCTCTGGGAAGCTGGAATCCGTGCAAGTGGAAGATATGATTCTGAAAACTATCAAGGCAAAAGCAAGAGCAAGAGCTACGATTCCAATGATGAGAAGAAGACGAAGAAGTTCTTCAAGAAGAAGGACAGCTCCACCTCCAAGTCTTCGTCAAGATCTTCCTCAAGGAACCCTCCCAAGTCCTCATCCAACTGCAAGAATACCTCTCGCAAGGCCAAGGCGTACATCGGCAAGGAGATGGACTCCGATGAAGAAGAGTCATCTGACTCCGAAGAAGTTGATGAATCCGATGAGGATTCTGATTCCAGCATGGCTGGGATAGCTTGTGCCCTCACTCCTTCGTCAAGCTTCTTCAAAAAACATTCAAGCGATGACGAAACTCCTGCCTACTGCTTCATGGCCAAGGCTTCGAAAGAAAAGGACTATGTCTCCGGGTGTACCGATTGGATAATGGATAGTGGATGCACTAGTCATATGACCGGTGACAAGTCATTGTTTGTCGACCCCAACTTGACTGCTTCTCCTCTGAAGTATATCACTTTTGGCGACAACAACAAAGGAAAGGTAATTGGGCTAGGTAAAATTGCTATATCCAGAGACAAGACTATTGATGATGTTTTACTTGTTCAGTCTCTTGGATTTAATCTTATGTCAGTTGGCAAGCTTTGTGATCTAGGCATGCTGGTTTTATTTTCCATAACCAAATGCATTGTCTTTATGGCCTCCGACAATTCCTTCGTCTTCGAAGGAAATAGAAAGGGTTGTTTATATATTGTGGATTTCTCTAAGGGTCCCTCAGTCCAAACTTGTTTGCTTGCAAAAGCAACCGAAGGTTGGCTGTGGCACCAAAGACTTGGTCATGCAGGTATGAGAAATTTGCAGACTCTAGTGAAGAAAAATCATCCTCGTGGCATTCCTGATGTGAAATTCGACAAGGATCGTCTCTGTGCTGCTTGTGAAGCTGGTAAATTGGCTAAGAAGCATCATTCGACAAAGACAGTCATGACCACCACAAGACCTCTGGAAATTCTTCATATGGATTTATTCAGGCCTCAAAACTATGCAAGTTTCGGTGGCAGTCATTATGGTCTTGTTATTGTTGATGATTTCTCTCATTATACGTGGGTATTCTTTCTCGAAGACAAAACCTGCACCCAAGACATCTTCAAAAGATTCGCCAAGAAGGCCAAGAATGAATATGATATGCGAATTAAGCATGTTAGAAGTGACAATGGTACTGAGTTTAAAAATACTCATATCGAAGATTTTCTCGATGAGAATGGTATTACTCATGAATTCTCAGCTGCATACACTCCCCAACAGAATGGAGTTGTTGAGCGAAAGAATAAAACTCTCATTGAAATGGCGAGAACAATGTTTAGTGAGTATAAAACTCCTATTCGCTTCTGGGCTGATGCTATTAACACTGCTTGTCATGTTATCAATCATGTTTATCTTCACAAATTCCTTAAGAAAACTTCCTATGAGCTCATCACTGGCAAGAAACCAAATGTTTCTTATCTACGTGTTTTTGGTGCACCTTGTTACATTCGTGGCATGAATCATAATTCCAAGTTTGCACCTAAGGCACATGAAGGTTTTCTTCTTGGTTATGGCTCGAACTCGCATACTTATCGTGTCTATAACTCTCACCACGGGAAAGTTATGGAAACGGTAAATGTGCGGTTTGATGAATCTAACGGCTCCCAAAAGGAGCACCTGCCTAATGTGATAGATGAACCACCGATTTCGGAGGCCATTCGGCAAATGGCCATTGGAAGTGTCAAGCCAGTTGAAGGAAATGCTCCTGACTCTTCCGATGATGATGATGCCCCCATGACTCAAAACAGAATTCGCCAAGCCACTACTGAAGAAAATGCCGCTCCGAACACAAATGGCTACCATAATGCTAATGCCAATCCGAATGGCAATCTCGATGAAAATGGTGATACAAATGCCAATCCCGATGCTGATGCTGAGGAAAATGAAAATGATCATCAAGATGAAAATCCTCTTCCTCTAGTGGCAAATCGAGTTGACCCTTCATTAATTCTCGAAGATCTCAAGAATCCAGGTTATCGACCCACAACTCATTCTCGCACTCGTTTGGCTAACTACTATGGAAGTTTCTCCTTTGTCTCATTGGCAGAACCTACCAAGTATGAAGAAGCCATGAATGATCCCGATTGGATGAATGCTATGCAAGAAGAGTTGGTGCAATTCCAATTAAATGATGTGTGGGAGTTGGTTGACAAACCGAATCCTAAGAAGCACAATATCATCGGCACCAAATGGATATTCCGGAACAAGCAAGATGAAAATGGCATTATTGTGAGAAACAAATCACGCCTTGTCGCTCAAGGGTATACACAGGTAGAAGGTATTGATTTCGGTGAAACATATGCCCCTGTTGCTCGCCTTGAGGCAATTCATATTCTTCTTGCTTATGTCAATTACAATGATATCCTGCTTTATCAAATGGATGTGAAAAGTGATTTCCAAAATGGTGAACTTGATGAGGAAGTCTATGTTAAGCAGCCACCTGGCTTTGAACACCCTCAGTATCCTAACAAAGTTTTCAGGTTGAAGAAAGCTCTTTATGGGTTGAAGCAAGCCCCTCGAGCTTGGAATGACACCCTAAAGAAGTTTTTGCTCGACAAAGGGTTCAAGCCAGGATCCACTGATTCCACTCTATTCACACGTGCTATTGATGGTGTTCTTTTCATGTGTCAAATTTATGTGGATGATATTATTTTTGGTTGTACTAACTATGCTTGTAGCTTGGAGTTTGGGAAAATGATGTCCGAGAATTATCAAATGTCTATGATGGGTGAACTTAAGTTCTTTCTCGGACTGCAAATATGTCAACGGGACAATGGAATTTTCATATCTCAGGAGAAATTCCTGAGAGATTGTTTGAAGAAGTTCAAAATGCAAGATTGCAAACGTAAGGGCTACAAGACTCCTATGCCTACGAATGGTAAGCTGGACGTAGATGTGTATGGTAAGGATTACGATCAAAAAGCTTATCGTTCGATGATTGGTTCTTTGCTCTACCTACGTGCATCCAGACCTGATATTATGTTGAGTGTTTGCATGTGTGCCCGCTATCAAGTTGCACCAAAAGAATCGCATCACCAAGCGGTCAAGCGTATTCTGAGATATTTGGCTCACACCCTCACCTTAGGTTTATGGTATCCTAAGGGAGAACAGTTTGATCTCATTGGCTATTCAGACTCAGATTACGCAGGTGACTTGGTTGATAGTAAATCTACTTCGGGGACATGCCATTTCCTCGGTAGATCTTTGGTATGCTGGTCATCAAGGAAGCAGAATTGTGTATCTCTCTCTATGGCTGAGGCCGAATATATTGCTGCTGGCGCTTGTTGCACTCAGTTATTGTGGATGAAGCATACTCTGAAGGATTATGGCATCAAGGTCAAGCATATTCCTCTATATTGTGACAATGAGAGTGCGATCAAAATTGCACACAATCCAGTGCAGCATTCTCGCACCAAGCATATTGCCATCAGACATCATTTCATTGGCGATCATGTTGCTCGAGGAGATATTGTTATTGATCATGTCAGTACCGAAGACAATCTCGCTGATATCTTCACTAAGCCTCTCGATGAGAAAAGATTCTATGTGTTATGGTGTGAGCTAAATATCCTAGATTATGCAAATGTGTAGTAAGCTGGACTCAGCACCCGTGCCAACACTTCCACATCTTAGAAGGAATGGGTGCATAACACTCAAAGAGTTTGAAAATTTTGACAAAGTGAAATTTTCTCTTTGAGAGTGAATACATTAACGAAGAACTAGACTAACTGGGTGCCACGATAATTGTGCGATGCTCGGGGTCATATTGTTCTTAAACGGTGTGTAACACCACCACAATTTACTTTCGTTAAGTTGCCTTTTGGTTGAAGGATTTTGTGTTAGTCCGAATGTATTTCACTCATAGCTTTTCGTTCGGGTGTTTGTGTTTCCTTGTCTGGGTGAAATGCCTAGGACCCTATTTTCCCTCTATTCTATCTCTTCTAGTCCATGCTATTCTGTTATGAATGCTCAATTTCATCTGGTACCAAATCTTTATCTGGTGTCCTTGACCACGTTAAAGGTTCGTTCTGAACTTAAATCGTTTTGGCGAAAGCCATCTAAAATTTGGGGTTTCCTGCCCAAGTCAGGACCACGATCTTTTATGATGGTTGCCACATGCTATCCATCAACTGCTAGTCAATCTGGTCTGTTGAATCGCAAAAGTCCCTCGACAGTGGGCGTCCGATCTGATTCATTCGGTGCGGTTATTTCCCCTCGCATATAAATACCGCATCGTCGCCGCTCCCTCATTCACTTCTTCTCCTCTTCGCCTCCGTCTTCTACCGAAGCCCTACCGTACTGCTCCACCTTGAGCTCGATGCCGATGATTGCCTTCACCGCTTAGCTGCCGGAAAGGAGTCGTGGAGTCATTCCACGCTGCCTCAGATCATCCTTCTCTTCGCGTCGCCGTAGTTGCTGCACATCACCAAGCTAGGGTATGTGTAGCACGAACTTGGTCTTCCGTTCTTCTCGTTCGAGTTCGTCCACGGTTAAAATTACAAGATTTTTACCGCACTTCTTAGATCTTACTGATTAGGTAACCTGTTGATACGTCTCCATCGTATCTATAATTTTTGATTGTTTCATGCCAATATTATACAACTTTTATACACTTTTGGCAACATTTTATATGATTTATTGGACTAACCTATTGATTCAGTGCCCAGTGCCAGTTCCTGTTTGTTGCATGCTTTTTGTTTCACAGAAAATCCATATCAAACGAAGTCCAAACGCGATAAAAATTTACGAAGAATTATTTTGGAATATATGTGATTTTTGGGACTTGGAATCAACACAAATAGGGGCCCACAGCCCCCACAAGACACCAGGGCGCGCCCCAGGGGCCAGGCGCGCCCTGGTGCGGTGTGCCCTCCTTGGATGTCGGTTGGAGCTATACTTCGGGCGCAAGGAAGCTTATATCCGGAAAAAAATCGTGTTAAAATCTCAGCGCAATCAGAGTTACGGATCTCTGGGAATATAAGAAACGGTTTTCGGCCAGAACTGGGGAACGCGAAACAGAAGAGAACAGAGAGGGAGATCCAATCTCGGAGGGGCTCCCGCCCCTCCGCCGCCATGGAGGCCATGGACCAGAGGGGTAACTCTCCTCCCATCTAGGGTGGAGGCCAAGGAAGAAGAAGAAGGAGGGGGGCTCTCTCCCCCTCTCTCCCGGTGGCGTCGGAGTGCCGCCGGGGCAAGGATGGGGACGGCGATCTACATCAACAATCTTGCTACCGTCATCACCAACTTTCTCCCCCTCTATACGGTGGCGTAACACCTCTTCTCCCCACTGTAATCTCTACTTAAACATGGTGCTCAACTCCATATATTATTTCCCAATGATATTTGGCTATCCTATGATGTTTGAGTAGATCCGTTTTGTCCTGTGGGTTAATCGTGATCTTGGTTGGTATGATTGTATATTTTATTTATGGTGCTGTCTTACGGTGCCCTCCGTCTCGCACAAACGTGAGGGATCCCCGCTGTAGGGTGTTGCAATATGTTCATGATTCGCTTATGGTGGGTTGCGAGAGTGACAGAAGCTTAAACCCGAGTAAGTGGGTTGTTGCGTATGGGATAAAGAGGACTTGATACTTAATGCTATGGTTGGCTTTCACGACCTTAATGCTCTTTAGTAGTTGCGGATGCTTGCTAGGGGTCCAATCATAAGTGCATATGATCCAAGTAGAGAAAGTATGTTAGCTCATGCCTCTCCCTCATGTAAAATTACAAGAATGATTACCGGTACTTGTTATCGATTGCCTAGGGACAAATGACTTTCTTGTTGACAAAAGCTATCCACTTTTATTACTTTGCAATTTATTCATAGTTTTATTCTCGCAAAGTACTCGTAGTTTTATTCTTGCAAAATAGTTCCATACTTGTTTTAGGTAAAGCAAACGTCAAGTGTGCGTAGAGTTGTATCGGTGGTCGATAGAACTTGAGGGAATATTTGTTCTGCCTTTAGCTCCTCGTTGGGTTCGACACTCTTATTTATCGAAGAAGGCTACAAACGATCCCCTATACTTGTGGGTTATCAAGACCTTTTTCTGGCGCCGATGCCGGGGAGCAATAGCGTGGGGTGAATATTCTCGTGTGTGCTTGTTTGCTTTATCACTAAGTAGTTTTTATTTTGTGCTCTTGTTTTCTATCTCTAGTTATGGGTAGGAAATGCAAAATACCAAAAAAATTAGTTGTACCCGCTAAACCAAGGTTGAAGAACCACCCAAAATCTATCATACTACTGAAGCTTTCTACTTGGATCATCTTTGATCCATTTGTGCTCGTGCTGAAAACCCAACTAGCTTAGTTGAGGGAAAATCATTAAATGAGCATGCTTATTATGTGCGACACCGCTTATCTCAAAAAGGGGAACTTTTATGGCATCATATTAATAGTTTGTATTGCTATGCTTTGAATTTATGTGAAATACATGATTTTACTTGTTGTTCTGAAGACCCTAAAAAACACCTTCCCTTCCAATGTGAGTTTAAGGATAATGGAATCGTATCTTCTTATGCCAAAGGTGTTTATAATTACTATGATGTTGAACAAATTGAAGAATTTGTTGCTTTTAAGGGTGCTTATGAAATTGCTTCTTTGATTGAAAAGAACGATGCTACTCTTTACAAATCTGAAAATTTTGCCATACTTAAACATTGCTATGAAAACTATGCTTCCAATGCTTATGTTAAAGAATATATTGAGTACTTCTCCGCTGTCCAAGAAGAGACTAATATTTTGCAGGAGTCTATGGAGGAAGAAAATGATGAAACTATGAGCTCATTGGATGAAAAAGATGATGAGGAGAGCGAAGAACAAACGGAGGAAGAACGGATTAGCTACCCGTGCCCACCTTCTAATGAGAGTAACTCTTCAACTCATACATTGTTTAATTTCCCTTCGTGCTTACCGAAGGATGAATGCTATGATAATTGCTATGATCCCGTTGATTCTTTTGAAATATCCCTTTTTAATGAACTTGATGCTTGCTATGCTTGTGGCCAAGATGCCAATATGAATTATGCTTATGGAGATGAACTTGCTATAGTTCCTTATGTTAAGAATGAAATTGTTGCCATTGCACCCAAACATGATAGTCCTATTATCTTTTTGAATTCTCCAAACTACACTATATCGGAGAAGTTTGCACTTATTAAGGATTATATTGATGGGTTGCCTTTTACCATTGCACATGATGATTTTGATGAATATAATATGCATGTGCTTGCTGCTCCTACTTGCAATTATTATGAGAGAGGAACTATATCTCCACCTCTCTATGTTTCCAACACGATAAAATTGCAAGAAACTGCTTATGCTATGTATTGGCCTTTACTTGATGTGCATGAATTGTTCTTTTATGACATGCCGATGCATAGGAAGAGAGTTAGACTTCGTCATTGCATGATATATGTTGCTTTGTGCTCACTACTAAATGCCAAATCATTGCTAATTAAAATTGGCTTTGATATACCTTGGGATCCGGGTGTATCCATTACTTGAGCACTTTATGCCTAGCTTAATGGCTTTAAAGAAAGCGCTGCCAGGGAGACAACCCGAAAGTTTTAGAGAGTCATTTTTTTCTATTGAGTGCTTTTATAAAGTTTAAAAACAAAAAATATAGAGGAGAGCTTAAAACTTCACAAAAAGAGAAGCGATTGAAAGGTGATGCATTGGAGAAGTGAGGGTCGACCTTGAACACTTGTGTTCATGCTCATGGGAACAATGTAGATTTTTCATGAAGATTCTCACAAAAATAATTATCCCCTTGTAAAAATCCATTGTATTATAAAAATAATGTGCCAAGATTTGCCTTTAGGATGATTAGATTGCTTGTTGGTATGTGCGGTGCAAAAACAGAAACTTTGGCTGTAGTGCATGATTTTACATTTTTTACTGGAACGTCGAAAGGTTCTAAAACTTTTTGCACAGTCTTGATATACAAATTGTTTATTTTTTATTAATTTTTTAGAATTTTTTGAGTAACATAAGTATGGTAGGTGTTCAGATTACTACAGACTGTCCTGTTTAAGACAAATTCTGTTTTTGATGCATTGTTTTGCTTGTTTTGATGAAACTATCGATTCTATCGGTGGTATAAGCCATGGAAAAGTTATATACAGTATCTACAATGCAAAAACAAAATATGAATTGGTTTGCAATAGTACTTAGAGTAGTGATTTGCATTATTATACTAACGGATCTTACCGAGGTTTCTGTTGAGTTTTGTGTGGATGAAGTGATCAAAGATCGAGGGGGTCTCTATATGAGGAGAAGGAGGAGAGGCAAGAGCTCAAGCTTGGGGATGCCCCGGAAGGCATCCCATCTTTCTTCAACAAGTATCGGTATGTTTTTGTCTTTGTTTCGTTCATGTGATATGTGTAAATCTTGGAGCGTCTTTTGTGTTTAGTTTTCATTTTTCTTTTATGCACCATGCTGGTATGAGATAGTCCATGGTTGATTTATAGAATACTCATTGCACTTCACTTATATCTTTTGAGTATGGCTTTATAGAATGCTTCATGTGCTTCACTTATATCATTTGAAGTTTGGATTGCCTGTTTCTCTTCACATAGAAAACCATTATTCGTATAATGCTCTTTTGCTTCACTTATATTTATTAGAGCATGATCTTTTGTAGAAAGAATTAAACTCTCATGCTTCACTTATATCTATTTAGAGAGTCGACAGGAATTGGTCAATTGCATGGTTAGTCATAAAATCCTACATAAAACTTATGGATCACTGAATATGATATGTTTGATTCCTTGCAATAGTTTTGCAATATAGAGATGGTAATATGTGGGAGGTACTAGTAAACGGTTGTGGTTAGTAAGAATATTGGTGTTAAGGTTTGTGATTCCCGAAGCATGCATGTATAGTCTCTCGTTATGCTATGAAGTTGGAGCATGATTTATTATTGATTGTCTTCCTTATGAGTGGCGGTCGGGGACGAGCGATGGTCTTTTCCTACCAATCTATCCCCCTAGGGGCATGCGTAGTAGTACTTTGCTTCGAGGGCTAATAAACTTTTGCAATAAGTATATGAGTTCTTTATGACTAATGTGAGTCCATGGATTATACGCACTCTTACCTTTCCGCAATTTGCTAGCCTCTACGGTACCGTGCATTGCCCTTTCTCACCTCGAGAGTCGGTGCAAACTTCGCAGGTGCATCCAAACCCCGTAATATGATACGCTCTATCACACATAAGCCTTATTATATCTTCCTCAAAACAGCCACCATACCTACCTATTATGGCCTTTCCATAGCCATTCCGAGATATATTGCCATGCAACTTCCACCGCCTTCGTTTTGATGACTTGAGCATTCATTGTCATATTGCTTTGCATGATCGTAAGATAGCTAGCATGATATTTCCATGGCTTGTCAGTTTTTTGATATCGTTGTTATGCTAGATCATTGCACATCCTGGTACACTGCCAGAGGCATTCATATAGAGTCATTTTTTGTTCTAGGTATCGAGTTGTAATTTTTATTTCTTTTGAGTTATAAGTAAATAGAAGTGTGATGATCATCATTATTCATTATTAGAGCATGTCCCAGTGAGGAAAGGATGATGGAGACTATGATTCCCCCACAAGTCGGGATGAGACTCCGGACAATGAGAGAAAAAAAGGAAAAAAAAAGGAAAAAGAAAAAAAGAGAGAAGGGGCATTGCTACTATCTTTTACCACACTTGTGCTTCAAAGTAGCACCATGTTTTTCATAGAGAGTCTCCTATGTAGTCACTTTCATATACTAGTGGGAATTTTTCATTATAGAAATTGGCTTGTATATTTCGATGATGGGCTTCCTCAAATGCCCGAGGTCTTCATGAGCAAGTAAGTTGGATGCACACCCACTTAGTTTTCATATTGAGCTTTCATACACTTATAGCTCTTAGTGCATCCGTTGCATGGCAATCCCTACTCCTCACGTTGATATCAATTGATGGGCATCTCCATAGCCCGTTGGTTAACCACGTCGATGTGAGACTTTCTTACTTTTTTGTCTTCTCTATATTTACCCCTATCATCATACTCTATTCCACCCGTAGTGCTATATCCATGGCTTGCGCTCATGTATTGCGTGAGAGTTGAAAAAGCTGAAGTGCGTTAAAAAGTATGAACCAATTGCTCGGCTTGTCATCGGGGTTGTGCATGATAAATACTTTGTGTTAAGAAGACAGAGCATGACAAGATTATATGATTTTGTAGGGATAGCTTTCTTTAGTGTCGATATTTTGAAAGACACGATTGTTTGTTGGGATGCCTGAGTATTGATGTCTTTATGTCAAATTATAGACTATTGCTTTGAATCACTTATGTCTTAATATTCATGCCATGACTAGACATATGATCAAGTTTATGCTAGGTAGCATTCCACATCAAAAATTATCTTTTTTATCATTTACCTGCTCGAGGACGAGCATGAATTAAGCTTGGGGATGCTAATACGTCTCCGTCGTATCTATAATTTTTGATTGTTTCATGCCAATATTATACAACTTTTATACACTTTTGGCAACATTTTATATGATTTATTGGACTAACCTATTGATTCAGTGCCCAGTGCTAGTTCCTGTTTGTGGCATGTTTTTTGTTTCACAAAAAATCCATATCAAACGAAGTCCAAACGCGATAAAAATTTACGAAAAATTATTTTGGAATATATGTGATTTTTGGGACTTGGAATCAACGCAAACAGGGGCCCACAGCCCCCACAACCCACCAGGGCCCTGGTGGGTTGTGCCCTCCTCGGATGTCGGTTGGAGCTATACTTCAGGCGCAAGGAAGCTTATATCCAGAAAAAAAATTGTGTTAAAATCTCAGCGCAATCGGAGTTACAGATCTCCAGGAATATAAGAAACGGTTTTCGGCCAGATCTGGGGAACGCGAAACAGAAGAGAACAGAGAGGGAGATCCAATCTCGGAGGGGCTCCCACCCCTCCGCCGCCATGGAGGCCATGGACCAGAGGGGGAACTCTCCTCCCATCTAGGCGGGAGGCCAAGGAAGAAGAAGGAGGGGGGCTCTCTCCCCCTCTCTCTCGGTGGCGCGGAGTGCCGCCGGGGCAAGGATCGGGACGGCGATCTACATCAACAATCTTGCTACCGTCATCACCAACTTTCTCCCCTTCTATGCAGCGGTGTAACACCTCTTCTCTCTGCTGTAATCTCTACTTAAACATGGTGCCCAACTCCATATATTATTTCCCAATGATATTTGGCTATCCTATGATGTTTGAGTAGATCCGTTTTGTCCTATGCGTTAATCATGATCTTGGTTGGTATGATTGTATATTTTATTTATGGTGTTGTCCTACAGTGCCCTCCATCTCGCGCAAATGTGAGGGATCCCCGCTGTAGGGTGTTGCAATATGTTCATGATTCGCTTATGGTGGGTTGCGAGAGTGACAGAAGCTTAAACCTGAGTAAGTGGGTTGTTGCATATGGGATAAAGAGGACTTGATACTTAATGCTATGGTTGGGTTTCACGACCTTAATGATCTTTAGTAGTTGCGGATGCTTGCTAGGGGTCCAATCATAAGTGCATATGATCCAAGTAGAGAAAGTATGTTAGCTCATGCCTGTCCCTCATGTAAAATTACAAGAATGATTACCGGTACTTGTTATCGATTGCCTAGGGACAAATGACTTTCTTGTTGACAAAAGCTATCCACTTTTATTACCTTGCAATTTATTCGTAGTTTTATTCTCGCAAAGTACTCATAGTTTTATTCTTGCAAAATAGTTTCATACTTGTTTTAGGTAAAGCAAACGTCAAGTGTGCGTAGAGTTGTATCGGTGGTCAATAGAACTTGAGGGAATATTTGTTCTGCCTTTAGATCCTCGTTGGGTTCGACACTCTTATTTATCGAAGAAGGCTACAAACGATCCCCTATACTTGTGGGTTATCACTTGTGCGGATGTGGTTTGTAGTTGTTCCTCGCATCTGAAAATTTTCAGATATAGGGTTTGTGTTATGTCTCGTACGAATGGAATGCTTAGCACGCTGACTCGTATTTTCTTCGAACCTACTAGTTTGTTCTACTCATTTATTTCATTCAAAACATTTCTCAAAGTCTGCATCTAGTTCTTCTTCAAAATGGTTTTTATCAAAATCTTCGCTGTGAGCATTCGTAACCCTGTCCCCATTTTCCCTCGTATCCATTCCTTTTCACAGGTGTATGCAGTCTGTTGAGGATTCTGCTCGTCCAATGAGTATGGCTGATGGAGAAGATGTTATCTTGGGTATAGCGAATGAGTCTAAAGCACTGAATGCAAAGGACCCAACGGTAGGCCCAACAACCAGCAAGAGAAAAAGAGCCGAGCAAAATGACAACGAGCAAGAAGAAGATGCTCCGAAGAAGAAAAAGGGTGGCAGGCAATCATACACAAACACAGCTGAATTTATCTCTCATGATAAGTACAACACTGTTCTAGGATAAACCAAACATGACAAAGATAAGCGTCTGCAATGGATTCGACACCACTGGGTGGGCAAGTGGTTCAATTATGAAATGATTCATCCTCGGTTTGCAAAGAACTTTGCATTTCATCCACCATGGGGTGACTGCCGAGAAATTGGCCTCCTCCGACCAAATGATCCCCAAGAGAGGCCGCCGCCACCTCCAAATGCTCATGAAGCTTCCCTTCACACACCTGAAAGTTATCCAGATGAGCTTGCTAAGCGACAGCGCAATGCCCTCAAGCAAGCCAAGAAGGCTGAAAAGGAAAGGGCTCGTGAAGAAGAAAATCGTCATCTGATCAAGGATGACGTAGAGAAGAAAAAGGCCGAAGGAAAATCAGAAAGCCGTTCTAAGCGCAAGCACGACCCCGGTGTTGCTGCATCAAAGAAGAAGAGTGCTTCAAAGAAAAGAAAAGTTGAATCTGCTAATGAATCTTCCAATAAAGATGGTCCTCCGCTGACAAAGGAAGAAATTGCTGCTTCTCTAAGCGAGCAAGTAAACATCACCACTTCAACAGTGCTACCTGATCTTCAAGCTCCTGTAGTTCCAAAACCACCACCGAAGGAGATCATTCTGAGGAAAACCCCACCTACCACTGTCACCATGAAACAGCATGTGAATACAACACCTCATCCAGAAGCAATCAATCTGAAGGATTTGGTTGTTGATGCTCCTGTCGGTTCTGCCAAGCCTGGCAAACAAATTCCCAAGCCTGAAGTGAAGCAAATCAAGGCCCCTACTGCCGAGCCAAGTGCTCCTCAAGATACAGAACAGAAGGAAAAGGCTGCCAAGTTTGCTCCCACACTGACTCAACCCTTAGCGTCTATGCCTCCATCCGAGCAAGTTCCTGTGCAACCTGCTCCAACTGTTCCAGTTACACAGTCTGATGCTCCTCACTATTATGATCATGTGTTTATCATGGAGCAGCTTGATAGATTTGTGGAAAATCCTTTCGATGGTGAAGTGGCATCTTTACCAATCCCTTCTGAAGTCATTTCATAGGCCACAGCTATTATGCAAGACATGAGAGAAGACTCTGTTGAAATCAACAACCTAACTACCGAACTTAGTGACCTGGATGGTCGAATGAAAACTACCTCTTCCAAGTTTGTCATCAGGCAACTCGAAGACAGCTACAAGGATGTCAATCAATCTTTAACTCTTATTCGCAATAGAAGGTTGTGTTTCCACACGGATCTAGATGACATTGTTCGCAAGATCTGTCTTGAGCATCAATCTAAGGTTACTGGCTATGATGATTTTGTCAAGGGCCATATTGATCAATCTGTAAAGCAAAAGAAGATGCAAAAGAAAACTGCGAAGAAGAATGTTCCTCCTACTCCGACAGAAAATTCCCCTGAACGCTCAGAAGCTCAGCCTCAGAAAGAAAATTCTCCTGATCCAGCTATTCCTTCGCAACCCACTGCTCAAGTCACAGATGCTCCTCCCTCGCCAAGGCCAACTGAACCAGTGCCTGTGGCCTCCCCTGTTAGAACTGATATCCCATCTCAGCAAGTTGTTTCTGAAGAAGGTGAAATCCCTCACTCCGAACCTCAAGCTTCTCCCGCTCGTGAAACAGCAAGTGTTTCGGCTCCTCCTACTGTTCAGCAACCACAGATTCCTGAAGAACAATCTCAACCACCTCCAGTGCCTGATTTGTCTTCAGTACCAGCTATAAAAGAATCTGCTCCATTGCCTACTGCCTCTGTAGCTCCCACTGTTGTGCCGCCAGTTAATTCACCACTCAAGTTATCCATCGACACAGCCATCAGAATTTCAGATGCTGGTCCATTCGCACAGAGATCTGTTTCTGCTCATCATACTGGCTCCGTTGTATATGGAGATGAAGTGATTTCAGTCAAAGATGAACTCAAATATCCTTATCCTCATGAAGCATTGCCTTTGTTCTCGGTAGGTGCTGGCGGCAAAGGACCGCTTTTCAATCGGAACACGCATCCCTAATTCTTTTGGGAAAGTCCTTATGATAAGCCGCACACGTCTGAATCGCCTCGTTTCTGGACCAAAGAACAGGCTATCTATTACTCTCGGGTCCTCTATGACAGCAAGAAGATATTCCCTCATGAATTTCCGGACATCCCAGCTATGAAGAGCATTGGTTGTTTCAACCAATTGCTACAAGATCATGAAGATTTCTGTCTCACCAATGTTTTTGCATTTGAACATCCTTGGAACAGAGAGATTATCCTTCAATTTTATGTGACTTTGTACATCTCTGGTGATGAATTTGATAGTTCCAAGTGGATCATGGAATGGATGACCGAAGGCAAACGCATCAAGTGCATCTCCACTGATTTTCTCTCGCACTTTCATTTCCCTCGCTTTGAGCATGGAAAGACTAAAATTCGAGTGGCACAACTTTGACATCATTTCTGATGAAATCTTTAGGTGCATCATGGATGCAGAAAATATTCGTGACTATAATGGTCCTCCCTTGCCTGAGCACTTAACTTTCGAGAATCAAACTTTATATCACATGCTCACTTGCACAATATGCCCTCTGGCCGGGATGAATACAGACAATATCATCTCAGATGTTCTTCGAAATGCTATCTATGCAATCTTTGAGCGATATGTCTTTGATGTTGAAGATATGTTTATGCGCATCTTGAAGGATTCTGCTCGGCATCCAAAATGCCTCAAAGTTTATGCACCATGGATTCAGAAAGTGGTTGATCATGCCATGCGGATAGAGTATTTGGTGAAAGTTAGTCATAAAAGCTTCATTCCTCCAGTTCGCGATACCTTGCAAGTCATGGAAGATATATCCTCGGGTAAATCGCCAGCGTCAAGCCCCCAAGATTATCACAAGACATTCGATGGGCCACGTCTGCCTCAGCGCGATCGAACGATAACTCATCAACCTCCATCGCAGCTTGAAGTCAGTTTGTGCACTCAGCAACTGGTGCTGCAGCATATTGCTGAGGATCGAAGAGAAAAAGAACACCTCGCCGCCGAGCTGAATGCAATCAACAACCGAACAAAAATAGTGCATATGATTGCTGATGAGAACAAGAAGCAGCTCTGGAAAATTCTTCGCAAGTTCTTCACCGAGAAGCAACCCATGAATGTTAATCTCGAAGAGCTTTATGATTACATTGACAAAGGCTTTTCCATTGAAGATTTTCAAGATCGCAAAACACCTTCGCTACCTACTCGAGAGCCAACTACTAATCTTCTGCATCGTAAGCTTCTCAAGCTGATCAAAGAATCTGAAGCTACCTCACCGACAGAGAAACCTGCTGAAGGAAATGTGCTTTCACGCGTTGCTCAAGTGGCTGACCCCAATATGCCTTCGTCTTCTCAGCAACAAGTTGTCAATCCCGAAGTGAAATCCACTGCTGCTGAAGCCGAAGATGATCCCGTCACTTTCGAAGCAGAACTCTCCTCCGACAGTTCTTCGGGAGATGTTGTTGAGTGAACCAAGTTCGCCACTTTTGCACTCATGTTATTCGTCACCTTTTTGACACTAGTTGACAAAAGGGGGGAGAATTACATCGAGTCTTGATAGATTTGCTTTCAGTGTTTCTTTGGTTTGCTTTCGTGTGAGTTTGAAACTTATGCCTTAAAGACTATCTGCTCTGTGATGTGATACTTCTGTGTTGTAATGTTAATAACCTCGCCTACTACACTATTTCTCTCGAAGCATTTGTTTTGCAGGTGGAATTATTATCGGAAGTTATGAATGATTACACCGCAATCTCGATGGATTATATATCATCAGTGCGAATGATTGTCTCGAATGATTGAAATTTCCTCTATATACTTCAATACTTGCAGGAGAATTAATCTCGTATCTCTATCCCTGCATACATTTAGGGGGAGTCTATTTCATCATCGGGCAAAGTAACACTTATTCACTCTTGTTCGAATTATTTTTCACTTATCTATCTTCACTTCGATGATTATCTGTTTTGTCAACAACCGTCCAAAAAGGGGGAGATTGTTGGTGCAATAATTTGCCTCCTTATGTTTTGGAGTTTGTTGACATAAACAGTATGGGACTTATGTGTTTGCTAGTGCACACAGAGTAACAGGTCCCTGGAATCATGAGGAGTTTGATTCAAACGACGAAGATAATCCCATGCGTTGCAGTGAAGGTTATCACCAAAGATTATGTTAACAAGAGTGACCCCTTAAAATTGCTGACGTGAAGCAATTGGTTCGGTGTCTGTCCGAGGGAAGTGACTGTGTCCGAGAAGAATGAAGGCGAAGTGAAGACGTAGCATTTATTTCGTTGTTTCTCTTCTCTTTATTGAGTCACAGGACCACCATACTATTAAGAGGGGTGTAGCATTTGAAACTTTGATTCTCTGATGCTAAACCCAAATCCTATGTAAATTGTGAGAGAAATCTCTTTGTGCTCCGAGCAAATACTTGCCAGCAAGAGACTGTGATCTTCTTCGCTGAGAGAGATTTGTCTCAAGCCGAGGAGTTAGCATTACTTGTTCCTCAAGTAATGTTACCGTTGCTCTTTGAAATCCGGTCGTTGAGAACGTGTCGGTTGGCCATTGGCTGGACCGCATGTCCAAAATGGTCATTTCCCACAAGGGAAGGCTGCGGCTATAAATAGCCACCCCGCACCGGCTTTGTCCGGTGGCTGCTCCGTTTGATTCTGAGAAGATTGTTGAGCAACCCCCTCTCCGAGTGATTCGAGTTTAAAATCCACTGAGAGAAAAACCCTTAGAGCCGAAGAATTAGATAGTGATTCAGCATCACTCAAATCTAAGTCCAGTACGCTCCGCCTATTACTCTTGAGAGCTGCAAACTCTCTAGACGGTTAGGTGTCAATTTCTTCAGAGACCAAGAGTGATTGTGGTTCTCAAAGAAGAAGTCTGTAAAGGTTCGGAGATCACCTCAAGTATATACCACGAGTGATCGTCATTGGTTGACAAACCAATTGTCGAGGAGAATAAGGTGAAGAGAGTTTATCTTCCGTGCTAAGTCACAGCCCCTCCAACCAGGCGTAGTCCTTATGCAGAAGGACGAACTGGTCGAACAAATACCCTGTCGCCATCGAGCATCACTGGTTTCATCTGTTCCCCCTCTTTCCATTCGTATTATGCCAATCATGTGATCTGCTTCGATGCTTGTATCAGTTTCTATTCGATGGTTGATTTTCGCTCACTTTATTGTATTTTCATTCGCTTCGTTGCTAGGTTACAAGAGTTTTGAGATTTCCAAAGAAATTTTTAAAACTCCCATTCACCCCCCCCCCCCACACACACACACACCCTCTAGTAGACATACTTTGTTCCTACACTGGCGTCTACACGCGGCGCCATGGGGGAGAAACCTCTGTGTCTAACTCGTCGCCGACACGATGGACGAGGTGTTGGTGACAGGCCATCAGAGCCATAGAAGGCGCAAAAACCACTAAAATCACGGGATCTCACTACTGATGGAGTGGAACGCGAAGGCAACATCAATAGAGTCGTTGACGGGGACCGGTGATAGCCAAAAGTGGTTAAAGGCGGTGCTACGGTGGCAGTGCGGGCAGGAAGAGCAACAAGAGGAAAAAATGTCAGTGGTCTAGCAAGTAGCTTTAGAGCACCCTCGACTGCTACCAATAAGCCGGCTAATAAGTGTGAAACTTAAACCGCCTCGTGAGTCGTTCGATCATTGTGATCTGGACGCAACATGGCCGTCAGATTTGGTCAACGCCTGCTGAATGCCACTGCTGCTTCGTCCCCATGTCGATACAACACTCGGATGCGTGAGCACGAAGGTGGCCCTCCTTGCAGCACAACCACCGCTGCCTCCCACTCCATGGTGCCTCCAACAGCAGCCCCGCCGTCCTCGACCTGACGCGTCGATGGCAGCAGTGCCTGTTCCATTGCAGATCCATCGTCGCGCCGTCGAAAGCAGCGCCCGCTCCATTGTAGCGTCATCGTACTCGACTTGTCGCGCCGCCGACAGCAACGCCCGCTCCATTGTAGCATCGGCTAGCGTTTCATTACAGCTCCGACGAGCAGTGGCGAGCGCTCCCATTGCAGCGCCACGTGGCCTCGTCGCATCAGTCCCTATAGCAAAAAAATAGCGGCGAGCAGTGGTCGTTCCCTTTTTGCTCTGCATCAGCGGGCAGCGGTAACAATGAAGGGGGAGCAAAGTTTATGACAGTGGTGGCTGATGTTGGCCTGATCTAGAGGAAGGAGAAGACGACGATGCGGCAGGAAAAATGTGTGGTTGTGGCTTCCTGCTTGGGGTTGGGGGGTAAGAGCATCTCCAGCCATTTGGCCCCCCAGCGCACCCGGCGAAGGGCTTTGGGCGTTTGTGCCGGCGGTTTTTTGGACCTGGGGGGGCTCCTCTATCGTAGGGCTGGGAGAGGTCGGCGTCGGCGTTGTGGACACAGCTGCAGTGCTCGGCGGTGGCATAGGCGTAGGCGTGGGCGTAGGGGTAGTGGTCGCCGCCGGTCCCAGCATCCGGTTCAAGATGAGGTCGCGCTCCGCCAAGTACCACGCCTTCACCTACTCGTCCATCGTCGCTGTGTCTGCTCCCATCAGGAACGCCAGGTCGGTGTTCCTCTTCTTCGCGGCGACGTTGGTCCTGAGAAGGTCGAACTTGATGTCCTGCTTTGTCATCAACGCGACCACCTCGCGTAGGATTTCTCCTCCCTCTTGGCGGCGTTGCTCTTGGCGTCGGTGATGCACTGTTCTATCGACGATTGCAGTTGTTCGGTAGCGGGTGCCGCATCCCTCGCCTCCTTGGCTCTTTTGTTGCCGTCAGGACGCCCTTCTGCCGCCGCCGAGGCAGGCGCGTCCGGGTTGTAGACACCGTCCGTGGTCTTGGCGAGAGCGAGCCGGCACTCTGTCCATTTCTCGCACGACTCGATCTTGGTGAACACATGAAGGAACTTGAACTCCTAGTCGCTGTTGTCCTGGCGAAACATGTCGAACATTCGAACCATCTGCACAGTCGAAGAACAAGTGTCGGCGAAGAGCTGGGCCGGCGAGCAATGGACATACCTGACGCTCGACGTTGGCGCCGCTTTCCGGGCGAGCCATGGCCTCCTCTTGAATCCCATGCCACTTGTTGCAGGCCTGCTGGATGGTCACCCAATGGTTGGCCATGGCCTTCTCGCCGCGATCCATGTGGATGCTGGCGAAGTCGGGGTCGACCAACTTGCTCTCGTCGAACGCCGTCTTGATCCTTCTCTAGTAGGTGTCGGCGTTCTGATTCGCGCCGGTGATCGGGTCGATGCTGACAGTCTTCCATGCTTCGGCGACGCACTCGTCTTCCTTTGGCGTCCACTTGACGCGAGGCTCGCCCGGCCTGGCGTTGGACGCCCGCTTCTTCTTTCTCCCTTTGGCCACTGGCTCCGGCGGTTCTTCCTCCTCCACCTCCTCGGCATCGTCGTGCTCGACATCCTCCATGTCGAGGGCGGTGTCCAGTGTTTCGTCTTGCGTGCCGAACCCGGGGCACGAAGCGGCGGCGACTGAGTCGTTCGTGATGATCTCGTCCATGTCGGCGTCGGTGCTGCTGAACTGTGGCGTCGAGCCATGTGCGAAGGGCAGGGGCCCACGGTGCAGAGTCGGCGCAGGCGAGCCTGAGTACGTCGGCAGCAAGTAGTTGTACTGGGTGTTGAGGCCGGCGGTGAACGCGGGGGAGGGCGTGCGCGGGTCGTGGTTGAAGACAGGGGGGACGCGCGTGGCGCCGAGCCATGCGGGAAGGTGATGTTGGAGTTGAAGCCGCCAAGCGCGTCGCCGTAGCCAGGCGAGGGCGCGTACCCCCACAGTGGTAGCGAGAAGTTGGCCGGCGACGCGACGCTCTGCTGGATACCCCACGCGCCTTGTGGGCACTGGCCGTCCTGTTGAGGCGGATGGCGCTCGTTCGCCATGCCCGCGCGAGACGACTCCTCCTGCTCCGCCACCGCGTCCCTGGCCTTCTTCATGTTGAGCCTGTTCCGCCGATCGGTGGTGACCGCCGCCCGGCGCTCAACGTCGGCCTTCCATTGGGCGTTCATCAAGCCCGGGGGCCTTGGCATCGGCGCCCTCGGCTTTCTCTGCTTTGGCTGGACCGAATCGGTGGCTAGGCGAGGGGGCGCATACTTCTTCGGCGGCATGGCGGGCGAATCTGGGGAGAATGGCGGGAGCGGCGGGGGAGAAGGGGGTCGGTAATGGGAAAATGGAGGGAAAGGGGGAAAATCGGCCGGTGTTGCCGACATCATGGGCCCACGCTCCTTTTCGCTTCAGCCGGTGCCCCGTGGCGCCCCCGATGCGCTGGGTTCCGCTTGGGTTCGCCGGTTGTAATTTCAGCCCAAACCGGCGAAAAACGATGATCTAGGGACGCGGCTGGGCCATTTTTTCAGCGCCGACGATAAAAAAGGCGCCCTGGGGCTGTTGGGGGGGGGGGGGGGGGGGGGGGGGGGGGGGGGGGGCTGCTAAGCGGCGTGTGGGACCATGGACGCAACGCATGTCTATCGGTGGACAGGGCTTACATTTCGCTGTTTCCAACCGGTGGATATTAAACGTTTTCCCTCCAAAAATATGCCAATTGACGACAATATGACATTTTCAGCAAAAAAAAAAAAGGAACCGACGTCGAGGTGGGAAAGAGCTGCATTCACCTTACAACAGGGCCGTACATGGGCTTCTCGTATTCCTTAGTTCAGACAGACGAAGTAATCTTAACTTGAACCTTCTACTTCTAATAGGCCATGGACCACTTTTTTTCATCGGCTCAGGGTCCCCAAATTATCTGAGTTATCATAGAACATAAAAGGAACACCCAAATGCTTTAACCATGTTATACATCTCTTAACCTTTTTTATATGGCATAGAAAAAAAATCCAGCATTTTCGTATACTGCTACAAAGAAAATGAAGAAATCTCCAATTATCACAAAAGATGCAACTGCCCAAACAGGCCTCTAGTCTTCATAATGTTACAAGAAACAATAACTAACAGGGTTACTACACTCAAAGACTTCACAACTTCAATTGGAACCGTTTAACAGCCCTAGGTCCATCACCAGATATAACTTGTCTGCTTTGTGAATTTCATTCCATAGCTGCGCGGTCTGGGAACTTCATTTCATACTGTTGTGCTGTCTGGAAAAGAAAACAACATTTTAACCCAAATGAGCGACATGAGCATAGTACACAAATACACCCTCCGTTCACAAATATAAGATGTTCGAACTTTTTTCTGAATCGGATGTATATAGATGTGTTTTGGTGTGTTTATTCACTCATTTCAACCCGTATGTAGTCCATGTTGAAATTTCCAAAACATCTTATAAAAGTGAACGGAGGGAGTAGAAGATAAGATTTGTTACCATAAAGGTTGCCGTAATCATCTTTCCAGCAAACCATCGGCCGTGAAGTGATCGTTGCGCACTTGCTGCTGCTGTTGCGCTATCAAAATGCAGGTACACAAAGCCAGCGGTATGCCTGTACCAAACAGTGAGGGGATGTTAAAAGTGGATGCAAGTCAGGACAGCACTACTAGTATGTGTGAAACATTCTTTCTGGTAGCTATTTTGTCTTTGCTTAATATATACTCCATCCGTTCCTTTATATAAGGTGTATTTGTTTTTTCAAAAGTCAAACAAGTGCAAGTTTGACCGAGTTTTTAGAAAAATATATCAACATTCGCAATATGAAATTTATATCATGTGATCCGTCATGAAAAGTAGTTTCATATTTTATCTATTAAGTATTGCAGATGTTTTTATTTTATTCTATAATCTTGGTCAAACTTTCAAATGGTTGACTTGCACGGAAACCAATACACCTTATATTCTGGAACGGAGGGAGTAGTATTCAGTATGAACCAGCTCCTTAAAAACCAATACATTTTACAAGTCCATACCAAGTCGGTTACTGCCAACTTTGTTATCCTTGCTTATAACAACCATTGATAACATGTGTGGATATAAAGTTGAAATAAAAGGGCATACCATCAGGGTTTAAAAAACAAACGACTTACTTGTCAACAAAAATATGCTTCACTACACCAAACTTCGAACATTCGTCTTGCACATCATCTCTAATATCCAAATCAAAATCAGGATCCGTCTGCAAAGGAAAAGAAAATTTTCAATCAGGTTAGTCAGAAACTCAAATGTAAACAGGAAGTAATAATACAGGTGAAAGAAAGTAACAATTGGCACAAAGAATAATAATAATAATTTTAACCAGCTGAACAAAGACGGGCAAGCACTTATAAAATAGACAAATAGAGATGAACAAAAAATATATGAAAAGATGAGATACCTCCACTGCTGGGTCAAACATGTTCTTCAGCAATAGGAATTCAGTAGGTGTACCAATATCAGCAGATTGAGAGATGATAGGAAGAGGTGCCCCTGGAATTGCTCCAGCAGGCTGTACAAGAAGAGAGGCAGCTGTCAGAGGAGCACCAAGCACTGATGCAGCAGCGGGCAATCCAACAGAAGTGTTCAATCCAGGAGCACCAATGCCACCAGTTAAGCTGCACACACAAAAATAAGATTAAAGGACATGAAGTGCAAGATCCTATAAACCGTACATAGGATGATTCTGCCCAAAACCATAGTGGCATAAACTAACAATCAAATGCTACAAGTTAAATAACATTTGGTGCACAAACAATCGTTCCCCTGACATGCTATTCAGGGTTCATTATCATGTGGGACAACAGCTACAGCCAGCAAAAGGACCATCTCAGATAGGGAAAAGATTGACTTTGTTGAGATTAATATCTTCACATAAAGCTCAGATGTATGTTTCAACCAATATATATGTATACATATAATAGCTGTCTGCATTATCTGCCACCACATTCATAGAAGCGCAGAGCAAAAACTAACACAATAGCAGTACCTGGTTGCAGTGCCACTGCGGTCCAATTTCCGCATCAGAAGGGCTCTAGAGCTTGCATTTAATGCCTGCATAAGTTGACTACACAATGAATACACATAATCTTTGACAGGAAAGCATAATAGTACACCCAGATATCAGTGCCACTAAGCAGCATTTATAGCCAAGGATACAGCAAAAACAGAAGCAATACAATTTAAGAAATAGACCAAATCAAGAAAATCAGAAGATGCTTCACCCCGGTATTATAAAAAAAAAAGGTTTCAAAAGAAACTACAGTTAAAGTAGAGAACTGAGAAGGGACACCCTCGCCATTTTCAAGGACCAATCTCATGAAATACTCCCTCCATTCCCTTATACAAGGCCGCTTCATATTTTTATGTCTAACTTTGACCATTAATTTTACCAACAAAAAGTGAGTTATATGCCATAAAAAGTATTTCACTGGATGCCCATTTCATATCTTGTTGACTAAAATTGTAAAGTCAAAGTTTCACAAGAAAAATGAAGTGGCCTTGTATACAAAAATGGAGGGAGTACTAATAGATCGGACTTGCTACCCAACATAATGCTTAGCAAGGTTGCATTTGTTCGTGACAGTGGTATGACAAAAAAATGACATCAGTATCTCAAAATATTTTATTATATTCACTGAAGGGGCTACCTACTCCCCACCTGAATTTTGAGTTGTAGGCTTAGTGGACAAGAGAATAAGCACGTGAAGTGACTATATTCACTGAAGGGGCTACCTACAAACAAATTTAGCTACACAAAGTCTCTCAACCTCCCCACATGAACTAAGTGGCCACTGGAGAATGAGCAAGTAAGTGACCAAAACACAAATATGTACCATATGTCCCTTCGTACAAATGACTGAGAAGAATATTCTCTGCAAGGTTGAAACCATCTGCAAAAATAACGAATTTCCTATATGACACTACCTATTGGGGAAGGAAAAAACAAGACAGAGACAAGAGAAGCCCCATCATACAAGTCCCATATATAACCCTGCCTTTTGGGGAAGTACGAACAGAAAAGAAAACAAGAAAAGACACGAAAGCCCGCAGGAATAAAGTTTGTAGTGTGGAAACAAGAAACCCACCAAGCCTCCACCTTCATCATCATCTAAATCTCCAGTAGTTGTGCCAAGTTGCACACCACCCTGATCAGTAACAGCTGAGACCTGGTTAAAATAATACAAATTGTCAGCTGAGTATGTCTTAAAAATCTTTCGGGAGCAACACAACACATATCAATAAGTTACCTTTATTACTCTCCCAGCAATATCAAGTTGGCCATTTAAACTCTGAGCAGCTTTTGCATCTTCAAGCCGTGCAAACTGCATGATGCAAGTATCAATGAGAAATTAAGAGTCCTGGCAGCAGCTTAATGGGGAAAAAAAAATATATATATATATATCCAAGAGAAGAGCTGCATGAGAATATGTCAATATATCGCTACTTACCTGAATGAAACCAAAACCTTTGCATAGCCCAGTGAGTGGATCTACAGGCAGCTGGACAAGCTCCACTTGCCCAAATGGTTCAAAGACCTGAAAAAGCAAACTCGTTATAACAGGCTACATGAAAAAAGCCTTGGTTATATCTCATCATACAAAACTTGCAGTGCACTTAATTAAAACATAATTCAGAAAGTGGATTTGGAGAACTATTCTGCAAGGAACCACAACAGAAATTATACAGGTATATCATATGGTGGCAGTGAGTAGAGATTAAAAGAACGATTCCACAGCAGGTCCGACTCTTTCTTTAACACCTTGAAATAAATCTCACTTAAAGTGAGTAATGGGTTAGACCATCATTTTTCTTTAGTTTATTTCAGACGATCAGCGTGTCTAACAGAAATTGCTTTGTTCAAGATGAAGAGTACTTTTAGGCGCGCCGGCTCCGCGGTAGCCCTGCACGGTGCTTCAAGCCCAAGCAGTGGTCTAGATGTCAACATTGCATTGCCTGTGTGGACGTGCTTAGAGAATTGGGGGAAAAGCTAGGGCTAATGCTACTTGCGTATTGGCATGGATTCTGTGGATAAAATGGGAATGGGATGTTTATTATAAATGGTAAGGGAAGGAAACTCCTGTAGATATGAGTTGGGGATCTGATAAGATTGTAGATGAGGATAATTTTACTGTCGTGAAATCTGGGAGGAAAAGAAATAAAAGTAATTTTGTGATTTCTACACCTTTGACTAGAAATCAGAAATGCATTGCTATGCAACAGGATATGCTGGTTAATGCTGCCCATCCTCCTGGCAGAAATACCAGGCAACAGAAACACATCCTAATAAAAAATGATGGGGCTATTTTGGAATTACAGTGGGGCAAGCAAGAAGGGAATGACTTCCTGCCTCTCTGGTCTTATTGGTGATCATTCCCTTGATTTCTTATGTTTGAAAGAAAGTATGAAGAAAATTTTCCTAGCCAGTTATTTCAGGAAAGTTGATCTTAATGATAGTTTTTCCTGGGAATGGATTCCATCTGGTGGTCTTTTTGTGTGGTGTGAAAAAATAAAAAATTGGAAATTATATCCTGTTAGAAAGGAAAGTTAAACAGGCTTTATAGAATGTGTATAGCACTGCTCATGCTGAGTTTAACATAGAATTTCTGACTGAGATGACTCAATTCTGTAATGGCACTGATATCCCTTGTGTCGTTGGTGGGGATTTTAAAATTTTGAGGCATAGTTGAGAAAAAAACAAATATATGCACCATTCAATACTAGTAAGAGCAGCATTGAGAAGTACAGTCCTCCCAGCCATAGTTACAGTATTCCCAACCCAGGCATCACATCTCAACAGGAATTTGTTGACAATGAATTCCCAGTCACTATTCCTTAATGCAGCACAGTTATCCCCAAGTACTTCATAGGGGAATGGCCAATGTTACAATTAGCCAAAAGGTCAGGGAATGGCAAAACCACATCATCAACAGTTACCTCCAAGTACTTCATAGGGAAGTGGCCAATGTTACAATTACCCCCAAGTATTTTTAGCTAACTTTCTGCCATTAACCAAAAGAAATAAACTTTCCCAATCACAGGACATAAGAATCCTGTCCAGCTTCTGTAAAGTAGGGTGAGCCTGCTTATTGGTAAAATTATATAAGCCTTCTTATTGGTCCAAGTATATAAACCTCAGATAATATGCAATTAAGGGTATTAATAACAGAGTTGAACACATCAGTTGGAAAACTTGACACCTTTGTGTCAACAGTATCCACAAATGTTTGGTGTTTACAACTATCCTGACTACTGTGCAGGAAAGTTTCAATGTTGATGTTAGCACCTTCTTCAGTAGGTGGCTCTTTCCTGAGCTTTTAGCAGAGTGGAGTAAGGTGAGGGATCGTGAGAAATTTGAATTTATCTACTAATCCTGATGTCATTTACTTGTCTTTGGGATCTAGTAGCAAATTCTCCACGAAATCTGTCTGGCTGGAAAGCTCTCTAGCGGGTTGTGATTATGGATGGATTTGGAATTCTAAAGTTCCCTTCAAAAATCAAATCTTCTTGTGGCAGCTATCACAAGATGCTTTGCTGGCCACAGATGGTATTAGTAGCAGAAACTGGCCTGGCAATCCCAGGTGTTCTTTCTGCAAAGAACAGGAGACTTCCCAGCATTTATTCTTTTTGTGTCCACATGCAAGAGAGCTCTGGAGATCGGTGGGTGGGCACTACTCTTTGCCCTAACAATATGTATCAATACTTCTCTTGGATTTATTCTTTTTTACCTGGGCATGAGAAGGTTTATACAATTGGATTAACGGCTGTTAGCTGGGCCATTTGGAACTGTCGTAACAGAGTTTGAACTTAAATGGCCTAAAACTCCTTTCGAAAACTGTGTTCACCGCTTGGTGTGGTTGATAAGCCTGTGTGCTAATGGTCTTAACTATGTTTTGTTGGAACTGCTTAGGTTAGTGTGTTGTGCAGACAGATTTTCGCCCAGCGGCGCATGATTCGACTGCGGTCACGGATGGTGGATTTCCTGTCAGTGAGTTGAACTCATTCTTCCTTTTCCCTTTCTTCAACCTCTTCAGACTGTTGTATTTCTGTTATGTTTGTAAATGGGAAGGGGCTGAGCCAATTCCAAAAAAATAGATGTCAGCATTTCAGAGATGTTTACAAATATATTGGGGCCTTAGGGCACTTTCCATGACATTATTATTTAGTCTAACTACTAATTAATCAAGTAAATAACTTTATTAAGATGAAGCACTTTGTACATATAACGGATTAGAGGAAAATGATGCGAGAATTGCTTACTGATTCTAGTATTCTATTGATACTACTTCCTTTTTCTTATCTGCCTCTGCAGAACATTATTTAAATGAACAAAATACAGGAAGTGAATAATAATACTATTAGCATTAAATACAAGAAGACTAGGTGGTTGACCTGTCTCAATTGGTCCTCAGTGATATTGGAATGAAGGTTGCCAACATACAGCTTTCTTGCTCCACCTGAAGCTGCTGCACCAGATGTCGCATTTGACTGAGCTAAGTTCTTTTCGGCCTCTGATGGCTTAACCATTACTGCTTGCCCTAGAAGCGGCTGACCGGTTAAAGCAATTGCCATTGGAACAGACATGACATCATAGAACTCGATGTACCTGTCAATTTAGGCAGATCGTTACTACAGATATCAGAGTATTCAACGAAAGATATTTTACCTGTCATAGAAAGTAGACCTTAAATGGGGCTATATATGTTAGAATTTTTCATAAGCTTCAGAGTATTTTGGAAATTTTGATCAATTTTTGTGAGTAGGAAATTTTCGAACTTGGTTCTTGGTTGCCCTCGTATTATCCTAAGAACCTGCACCAAGTTTTTGTCAAATACTCTTGAATCAAACTGCCCTAGATTGCTGACAGCATCAGAATGATCTATATTCCATCTTACTTGTAAAGTGCCGATAATCCCAGCAGGTAGACCAAACTACAAATATTTCAGTGTGCAATCCTGTTGAGTATGACAAACTGATGAAAAATGTTCCCCAAGGAAAAAAAATCAAATATGAACTTCAGAAAAATGCTCATGTAATCATACAGCCAGAGACAGATGGAAAACAAATTATATGACAAGATCTAAATTCTAATTGGCAAGCAACAAAAACAGATACCAAACAGCTATATTTCCTAGAAAATATATATTATCATAATGCATCCCTAATTTCCAAAAAAAAAAAAAGGCAAAGGGTACTGTCAGAGTCCTAGTAACTACATATGTAATATGCAGTGTATCATCAGTTTGGAAGCAAACCTAACTTGTGCAAACATGGTAGGAACAAACAATAAAATATACTAGATGATTGCATCTCAGAGCACCATCAATCTCAACCAACTGAATGGTGATTATATATGCTCAGCTCCATTTTCCCCTTTTCTAGTGCCGTGCATACTGACTTATTTTCTAGACTTGTGCATGTTACTGGCAGGGAGCTTGATAAGCATTCGCGATTTGACTATATATGGTAGGAAACCAAAATTTAAATATGTTGTTGGTTCAATCATCTGCAGGCGAAATAGTTCTGAACAAGATATCTATATTCTTGCAAAACCATTCAGGGTTTGAATATACATCACAACAAACAGGTGTTGGAACTAACCCAACTCCTTTGGAACGCCGCGAGTTTCGGTCCATGATAAGGCGGACATCACGAACCTACACAGAGAAAGAAGAGTCAGATAACTAAACCAAATTTATGCCAGAAAGCTTACTGTGCAAGTAAAGGATCAATGACTACTGCAAATTACTGCTAACAAATGATAATCACATGCTTGCAAGACATGGTTCATTACGTAAGCAGAAGCACGAAATAGGAGGTGTTTACTAAAGAACGAGTTATCTTTATTCAGGACAGCTGCACCATGTGAACATCGATATTCCAAAAGTCAGTCACTAGTTCAGTATAACATTAATAAAGTTTCATTCATCAGCTTGAGAACAGAACAGTTCGAATTCACTAAAACACAGCAATAGAAATCCACAGCATCATACTCCTGTGAGAAGGAGAAGTTTTCAAATTAGAATGCAATGTGGTGTAGATAATTTGCATCACCTTCCCTGCTCTTGAGAAGAACTCATAGACATCCCTTTCATCTGCCTTCAACGATAGCTGCAGTAATGCTGACAACATTAACTTAGTGAAAAAACAGCAACATGATATTTTTGCTTGTGAGGCTAACCTGGAAGGCAAATACAGTCCTTTGATCTCTTTCTGGGTCAACTTCTGGTTCTGTACCATCATCTTTCTTACGCCTGCACACACAAAAATAAGTAGCTTCAGCAAAAGAGAGAGCAGCATAACAAACATCAAGTAGCAACAAATAGAAATTGTAAACCCAGACGGCATAGTCATTACTAGTCAGAAATCCCCATGCGAAAAATATTTAACTATCTTAGAGAGCCCAAGGCATTAGCAGCCCATTCCAAGTTGTCAATATTTCACAAGAAAAATATTACAAATTCATGACCTGATATCACGAGTCAGACTCATTGCTGAAACCATCTGAAGAAAGCTCTAGCACTTTGTATCTGCGAGTCCCATATTAATGTTCAATATTTAATCTTAACAAACCTAGAGGATAAGAAGTGTACACTACAGGAAACATTTAGCAGCTACAGAATCACTGGAGATTTGGGCACTGTAAGGTTACTATATTCCATGTGTATGTATAACGGAGTTGGCAAACAAGCAGAACATAAACTACTAGGCTTCTGCAGAAGAAGAAAAAGACAAATCAAGAGCATTGAATCATCTCCGCTCATTACACCACATAATCTTTTATCTAACACAAACAAATATGAGTTAAAAAATCTCAAATGGATAAAATACGCTCATTGTCTGGAACAAAAAATCACAGTATGTCAGAGGAATTTTACAGGACACCATTTAAATCCTACGGTGATCTCGGAAAATTTGTTGTGTTCCAAACAGAGCCAAAGGATTTCTGCCTAGAAAATTAACCTCCACATTCCAAGAGCGATAGTTCTAGGGGAATTCACAACTTTGTACCTGAAATCACGGTCTCTGTAGTCACGGTGGCGGTCGCTGCGTTCACGCTCCCGCTGGAGCTCCCTCACCATCTCCTCCTCCTCCCCGCGGCGGCGCTCTGAGCGGCTACGGCTCCTCCGCTCCCTCCCATTTTCCCTCTCCATTAGCTTGTCCCTGCCCTCCCGCTCCTTTTCCCTGACCTTCTCACGGTCGCGGCTGCCATCCTTCTCCCTAACTTTCTCTCGGTCCCGGCCCTCTTCCTTCTCCCTAACCTTCTCAGGGTCGCGGCTCTCATCCTTCTCCCTAACCTTCTCGCGGCTGCGGCCCCTGTCCTTCTCCCTAACCTTCTCGCGGTCGCGGCCCTCGTCCTTCTCCCTAACCTTCTCCCGGTCGACCTTCTCCTTCCCGTCTTCCCGGTCGCGGTGCTCACGGCCGCTGCGGTGCCGCTCGCGGTCTTCTCCCGAGCGAGGACGCTTCGATCCGCGCTCCTCTTGGTCGCGACCGCCGCCGGCGGCGGTGGAGGAGCGGCGGCGCGAGCTGCGGTCCTTCTCACCCCCGCCGTTGGTTGAGGGAACGGAGGGCTCGACTGCCTTTTCCAAGTAGTCGTACTCGTCAAAGTCCATGGCGCTGAGGGAGTGGATGGGGGAGGAAGCGGAAACCCTAGACGGCGACTCCGCGAGAGGAACGAGGGAAACAAAAGCTACAAAAAACCCTAGAGATTGGGCCGCACGCTAGTCTTTGCCACGAATTCAGAAGCCACGACAAGCGACGATCAAAATTTGTACACACTACGGTTCAAAAAAAAAAATTTGTACACACTACTCTCTGTTTGGTTGGTTGAAATGGAATGCCATGCCATGGTTCTATTTCAATAGAATGGGTCAATTTGGTCATCGTATCTATCTACTACTCTTATAAAAGCACGAAAGGACATATCTAAATCATCATCTCAGCCGTTTAATCACACTATCAATGGTCTAAGATCTTTGTTAACGAAATTGACTTCACTAACAAAACGCTAATCACCATATGAGGCGCGGTCCCGCACATCCTCTCCGCAAGTCTCCCTCCGCACGTACCATCGTAACATAACCCGCAGCCCCGCACGTCCTCTGCCTTCGCCACCAATCGCTCAGCCCCGCGGCACCAGCCGCGCCGGAGGGACGCCCACCGCACTAGCCGCTCAGCCGCGCCAGAGACACCTGCCGCCGCTCAGCCCCACCGCACCCGCCCCTCGGCCCCACTGCACTCCTCTGCACCCACCGCTCACCCACTGATTCTCCACGGCGGAGGTCACACGCCGACCTGGGGTTGCGCTGGCCGATTTTCGATTGGCAGAGGAGGCCCGCCCCCGATGCCGACGCCGGCGCCTCCGACACGAACGCCTCCCGCCCTGCGATTGTTGCCTGCTGTCGTCGCTTACGCCCCGCGGTTGCTGCCTGCTGCCAACGCCATCAGAATATTTTCATGTGAGCAACCTTGTTTTCTCCTTTTTCTTCATCTACACAAGATTCAGTGCAAACTTGTGTACATATCTGCACCTCAGAAACGTAAGTCTATCTTAACTTGTGTTCTATGTTAGCTTTATGCAATTCCTGTTAGTACTCCACACCATTCATGTTTGGATGAGCAGCTCTTTGTGAATAAATGTAGTAATCTCGTTCATCAGATATGTAGAATTAGCTATGTTTGCTGCAATATCTTGATGTTGCCCAATGTAATTTCATCTGTCTGTTTCACTACATCTATTCAATTAGAGATTTCTGAAGCAATTTAATAAGGCTACACAGTGAAAATTTTACAATGGTCAGATATATATTACCCATTGAGTCATGCCAGACAACCGCATCAATAAGCATTCAGAGCTTCAGACAAGCATGAAAGAGAAGCTGCCATCTTCTGTTGATGTGCTCTCCTGCTTCAGATCCATTAACTATATGCCATGTGTTACAAATTGTTATTTACAGATGGACAGTCATAATCCAGCTGCATCTCCTTTACAAACCGGGGAATGTTTCCGTTTCAAGACCTGACGAACACGCCTGTTCATCGGAATGCAAATCCTATGAATGAAAAACTGCGAGAACAAAATTTAAAGGGTGCTCGTAGTTGGTATGCCAGACTTCCCGACGAGAAACGAGCAGAATACAACCAGAAACGGCGTACATTATGCAAGGAAAAGAAGGCAGCAGCTCTGATTAGTGTAAACAATGAGCAAGCATCGCAATCATATGCTTCTTCCTTACTGGGTGTGCAACGTAGCTGTAGGATTGAAAGTAGGTCTAGAGGGGAGGTGATTAAACTACTTGACCAAATAAAAATCTAACATTTTCCCAATTTTAGTTATGGGCAGATTTTAGCAAATTAGCACAAGTCAAGCAATCAACCTACACATGCAATTCTAAGAGTGTAGCAGCGAAAAGTAAAACATTGCATATAAAGGGAAAGGGAAGGGTTTGGAGAGTGCAAACGCAATGATGACACGGAGATTTTTGGCGTGGTTCCGATAGATGGTGCTATTGTACATCCACGTTGATGCAGACTTCAACCCACGAAGGGTAACGGTTTGTCGGCGTACGACACCTATGGGATCGCGTGGATCCCTTTTACGGTTCGGCAGGGAGAGAGGTATGCACAAAGAGCAGATCCAACGATCAACGCAAGGGGATTTTTACCCAGGTTCGGGCCGCTGAGAAGCGTAATACCCTACTCCTGCTTTAGTTTATTGTGGATGTTTAAGTCCAAGCTCCAGGAGCGCTTGCGATGAACAGTACGTTGAAGCAGCAGCTACGCATGCAGAATGGGCCAGAGGGTCCTCTCCCCTGTAGCTAGGCCTTGGGCCTCCTTTTATACGTCCAAGGGGTCACCAACAGTGACATATAGTACATACAAGAGGTGTAAAGTTGCTATAGTATTTACATACTTATCACAAACGATTTAGGACAAACGCATTTAATGCTCCGTTTAGGTGTTCTTACTTTCTTGGGGACGGAAAAAGGGGCCGTCCCATCAGCACCGCTTAAGCCCGTCCACCACTAGTGCCATGACACGCATCCAGGAGGACAAAACCCAAATGACAGGCTGGTCGCTATGCTGGAGCGGTGGCAGAGTGGCGGAACCTTGCCGGGTGCAAGTCTTGCCGGGTCTTCGCAGGCCATCCCGGCAAGGATCTTGCCGGGGATCCGGCCTTTGGGCTTCCCCTGGCAAGCATCTTGCCGGGAGCCAAGCCCTTGGTCTTCTGTTTTCTAATCCTTGCCGGGGATCCGGCCTTTGGGCTTCCCCCGGCAAGCATCTTGCCGGGAGCCAAGCCCTCGGTCTTCTGTCTTCTGATCATTGGCTCGAATGCCTCCTTGATAGTCTTGCATTTGCTTCCAGCTATCCCCCGGCAGGCCTTGCCGCTGGTATGGCTACAACCGCCCGTGCACAAGTATGGGGTACTAAAGGACCCAAACTTTAGTACACCGACAGGAGCCCCCGGGCCTAGGCCATACACGGGTGCGAGGCGTTGTTGGGTTAGGCCCAAACAGTGCACGGGCACGCGTGGCAGGAGTTAGCTGTAACTATCTTGTTTACCGCGCTTCCCCACGGCGCGTAATAAACGCACGACGTGGGAACGTGTGGAACAACCGCAACAGTAGTGCGCTCGCGGAAGCGCATTCACATTGATTAGAAAGGAGGCAGCCCCGCGCCTTCCCCATAAAAAGGAATCCGCAGAGGCGCCGCTCTTTCATCCTTTCCAATCTGGAAACCGCCGTCGTCTTCTTCCTCGAACCCAAAGCAAAGCCTCTCCCATCCATCCGCCGTCTCCACGCCCTCATCATCATCGGTCTCCGCTTCCACAGCCGCCATGCCGCCCAAAGCGAGCAAGGGCAAAGAGGTGAAAGCTGTCGAGGAGAGCGAGCTGGTGAAGATGCGGAAGGAACACGTCGTCTTCGCCTCGACGCTCGATGCAAGTGCTCTGAAGGACCGGTACCTGTGCATGTAGGGGAGGGAGACGAAAGCTCACCCCGCCACTCGCGTGAATCCTGCTTCCTCCAATGGCGGCCCAGATAAATTTCTTTTCTTCGTTGCATACTTTTATTGCGGGCTTTGCCCCCCATTTTCTGATTTCTTAAACGACATCATGTACACATACGGCTTCCGTCTCTTGGATTTCACGCCGAATGACGTGACATGTATGTCAGTCTTCGCCCATCTCTGCGAAAACTTTGCCGAAATAATCCCCAGCACAGCCCTCTTTCGCCACTATTTCATTCCCCGAATTGAGAAAGGAGAGGCCCTTTCCGGTTCCATCAGCTGGATTCCAAGGGCCTGGAATAAGGAGATATACCCAGAAGGGCTCTACCGTAGCAAGTGGGAAGAATGGCGGGGCGAATGGTGCTGGATTAAGGAGGAGGATTTCCAGCCTTTCTGTCTGCCCCGACAGACGAAAGTGGTCCGTGGCAATAACTGGAGTTCCCTCGATCCTCAAGATGAGAAGCTCACAATTGCGATTACCAGAATCCACCGTCTCAAGGCTGCCGGGCTGACAATAGAAATGGTTGGCGCTGATTTCCTTCGCCGCCGCATCGCCCCTCTGCATAACAAAGGGAGACCAGCCTGGGAGTTTCGGAATGCGGCAGATATCATGAGGCTGTGTCCAGGTTTGAACAACAACTTGACGGTTATGCAGCACACAGCTCTCTGCCACAAACTGTTTAGGCCCGACGGGAAATATAAGTTGCTGGCGAGCATAATTCCTCTGTGCAACAACTCTGCTCTGACCTCAATCATCGCCATGATGCCGGCGTGCAATGCTCACAGCGTTGACGGAACTTGGGTCGAGCCATCTGCAGAGTGCGCACAGAAGTTCTTCGACAATCTATCGAAAAAGGACATCCGGGAAGAAACAAACCTTATCCGCCCCACCACTGATGAAGAGGTGGCATACATTGCCTCCAGGGTAGAAGAAGCGAATCTTGCCGCAGAGGCCGGCAGCGTTGGCTTCATGGAAGAGGAAGGCAGTGAAGCAGAAGTGATGTCCGAAGAAGACCTTGCCGGGCAGGATGAGACTGCCGGGGAATAGAGCGACACGGCTGCCGGGGGCCCTTCTGTCAAGGACACAGCTGAGGAACAGCTGCTCGAGGAGCCCCCAGCTCCAGAGAAGAAGAAACGCGTTCTTCGGAAAGCTGCCTCTGGCGTCCCAGCAAATCAACCCTCCTTGAGCGGTGAGGTTCCCGGCAAGAAGGCGGCCGGCAAGGCTGCGCAACGGCAAGAAGCTCAACAGCAACCAGTGCGGCGCATGAGACGCACGGCCGCGACAACAACTGGAGCAGCGGGGGCGTCTCATACAGCAGCACCGGCAGCCAGAGCGGCAGGATCACATCAATCCACCGCTCCTGCCACAGCCAAGCGACCCAGGACCTCTTCTCCACCTCCTCGCACGGACACTGTAGAGGAGGTCGACTTCGACCTTTTCGGTTTTAGCCCGGAGAGAGAAGAGTAAGCGTCATGTTGTATCTTTTAATTTCTGAGTTTCTGATTTTGCTTAATCTCATCTATCTTGCTTCAACCTGTCTCCGCAGTGATACGAAAACTTTAGCGCAAAGGATGGCGAAGAGGGCAAAGACCTCAACGGGTGACGAGCCCCCGGCAAGCACCATGGATGCGCCAGAGCTCATCGTCATCAGCCCGGAGCTCAGTCCTCCTCGCAGCCCCCAACCCAGCCCCCAGCGTGAGTCCACTACTCGTTTTTCGCTGGCGGGCGTGGAGATGTTTATCTTTGCTACTAACATCACTGGGTTTGCAGGAGAAGAACGGCAACAAGGAGAGCCATCGGAAGCCGTCCCTGATGCGCCGCCTCCGTCAACCACGCCACCCAGAGGTGAATCCCCGGCAAGGGCTTCCACTGGCGAGCCCATCCGTGTTGAAGAGGAGCCGGCAAGTACGGGCACCGGCAGTCCTACATCGGCAACTAATGTTGCTGGGAAAGGAGAAACCACCTCTCAACAGCTTGACACAGGTAAACCACTTGCCTCTGAATACTTGTCATTTTTTCTTCATCTTTGTCTTCTTGAACTTCAACCTCGGTCTCATCTTGTTTCTTTCCCTGGTCTTCAAATCTTCCCTTGATGGAACAAATGGATGTTGATATCGTCATCGAAGAGACCGCCAAGGATGCTGCCGCCGAAGCTGACAAGATCGCTGCTGACAAAGCCGCCAAGGACGCGCAGGAAGAAACCGCCAAAAGGTCTGCTGAGAGGACCGGCAAGGAGACCAGTGACCGTACTGATGGCATTCCCGCCACAGGAGCGCCTGGTGCTACACCAGTCATGGAGTCCCCACTTGGCGGTGAGATGGTTGTCGAGGATCAACCGTCAACATCCGAGGCCCCTCCGTCAAGCAGATACCTTAAGGTTGGCGACAACCTGTTCGTCAGCATACCAGGGACGGCAAGCACTGGGGGGCCAACTGAAGGGGAAATTTTTTATGAAGATGTCATCACCGCTACCGGGCTCAAAATTATTGACGAGCCACGCACCAGCAGCAGTGGGTCCGAGGAAGAACAGCTCCTCCAAGCCATTAGCAACAACTTTCAGAAGCTCCAAGCCCTTCACACCCGGAAAGAGAAGCTGGACTCCAGGGCAGCAGTTACTGAAGAAGCAGATTTCCAAAAGCGCGTTGCGGAAACGCAAATCTGGTACACCGAGGCCTTCCAGGAACTGATGACTGGCCGGGAACAACTGAGCCAGAGTTGGAACGAGCTCCTCTTGAAGCAGTCTGACGCTGAGAAGGCATAGGAAGAGGCCGCGCAGCGGGTTGCTGTAGAGGAAGCTCGCTTAACACAACTCCGTGTTGGGTTTGACACTCAGGAAGAAGACCTTGCTGCTCGCGAGGAGGCACTTGCCACCAAGCTTCGCAGCAAGGACGAGGAGATCGAAAGGCTTGTCGCGCGGTGGACCCAGGAGCTGGAGCAGAAACACAAGGAGACGCTCGAAGCTCTGACTATAGATCACGCCGGCAAGTTAAAGGAAGCCATCGATGCTGCCGAAGCCGTAGAGGCCGCCAAGAATGAGCTGGGCGATAGAGTAAAGGGGCTAGAGGCGGACCTCGAGGAACAAGGCAAGGAGCTCTCAATGCTCAAAGCCGACAGAGAGAAGACTCTCTACAGCTTGGTGGAGATGCAAACCTCCATGTCCGACAAGATCAAAGAGCTCACCTCAGCCAAAGAATCCATCGCTGATCTGACTTTGAAGTCGACCACGCTGGAGCAGTCCCTGGCGGACGGCAGGGCTCGCGAGAAGGCTTTGATCACCGACCTTCAGAATGAGAAGGACCTGCTCAAGAGCGCCGCCGCCTCTTACAATGATTTTGAGAAAGGCATGAAGATCTGGATCGAGCGCCTTGTCGACATCGCGGAGAGGCTTGAAGCAGAGCTATCCAGCATGGGCCTGCGAAACTTCAACTACTCCTTCGACGACAGGGTGTCTCCGAGTGCCAAGCTGACCATGTTCTTCGAGGGCGTCGTCGATGCCTTGAAGCTGCTCCATTCTGAGCGAGCAACCCATCTGGCCAACGAATCCCGCAAACTCTGCCGGGCCGTCCTCTTCAAGGTGCTCGTCAAGGTGGTACACAGGAACCCCGGCATCAACCTTACCAACGTCCTTGATCGCCTGCCGAAGAACGTCGACCTCAAGGCACTCGAAGAACTTGTCACGCCCATCGTCGACAAGGTGGACCAAGTCAAGAGGGTCGAGGGCCAGTGCAGGGACTAGCCGCTTCGCTTCCCCTTATCGCCACCATTCCATGTAAAAGACAGTTTCATCTTAAGTTAGAATCGTGGCAATCACCAATGTAATATAACTTGCTATGTTTGGGTAAATGCACGCTATTTCCCTTGTCTGATTTCTTTCTGTATGGAACGTGCCCTACGCTTATTGGAAACTTGCCGGTGCGCGCCTCCTGCCGCGAGCGCTAGATGCGGGTCTTTAGCAGCCTGCTGGAGGTGTCGCTACCGGCAAGGCACCTTGACGTTTTTAGTGCAGCCACCTAAACTATTGAGCGGACTCGAAACAGAGTAAGGGCGCAACCAATCACGACAAGGTTCCTTCGCGTGCAGGTTTTCCATACAAAGGCAAAAATCATTCAAGGAAAATAACCTTAAATAAAGTAAAAGAAATTTACTCAAAGTCCTGCAACTTAGCTTTTTGTTGTTGTATTCCTCCCGGCAAGATGTCAACCTTGAACGTCGCCTGTTGGTATCCATATACCATCGCTCCCCCCGGCAAAGTTACACGCGAAGGAGCCTTCTATCCTTTGAGAAAAAGAAAGAAGAGAAAACAAAGATATGGAACCTTGGCAGTTTGTTAATGCTTACCGGAAGCGAGTGTAATACAATATCTCAGGCAAACATGCATATAGGATAACATGAAAATCGACAGGAATTGTAAAACACTTAAGTTTATTTAACTATGCACAGGGTCTGCGTCTGGCTTTGTACAAAGGATTACATGCCTTGCCGGCAAGACTTGTACAAAAGGTGGTTGCCGGGAGACCCGGCAACAACGCCTGATGGGTAGGACTTACGAAGATGTTCGATATTCCAGGAATTGCTTACTGGAATGCCATCCTCGGTCTCCAGGCGGACAGCGCCAGGCCTGGTGACTCGTACTACCCGATAAGGGCCTTCCCACTTCGGCGTCAACTTGTTGGAATTCTTGGCCGACTGAACGCGCTGAAGAACAAGGTCGCCTTCCTCAAGACTTCGGGCATGAACCTTGCGGCTATGGTAGCGGTGCAAGGCTTGCTGGTAGCGTGCAGCTCGCACAGCAGCCTGAAGACGATCCTCCTCAAGGAGCGTGGCGTCATGTTGCCGCAACTGCTCTTGCTCAAGCTCATCATAAGCGAGCACTCGAGGTGACCCATATATGAGTTCCGTGGGGAGAACTGCTTCTGCCCCATACACTAGGGAGAAGGGTGTCTGGCCAGTGGCTCGATTTGGTGTTGTTTTGATTGACCAAAGAACCACCGGCAACTCATCAATCCAGCGTCTTCCGCACTTTTTCAGCTTGTCGAAGGTTCTTGTCTTGAGACCGCGCAGCACTTCAGCATTTGTCCTTTCCGCTTGGCCGTTGCTTCTCGGATTAGCAACAGAGGCAAAACAGATTTTGCTGCCAAGGTCTTGGACGTATTGCATGAAGGTGTGGCTCATGAACTGTGTGCCGTTGTCAGTGATGATCCTGTTCGGTACACCAAAACAGCAAACCAGTCCTTTGAAGAACTTGACGGCTAACTGTGCTATCACCTTTCTCACTGCTTCCACTTCTGGCCACTTTGTGAACTTGTCGATTGCAACGTACAAGTACTCAAAGCCCCCGGTAGCACGGGGAAAGGGGCCCAATATGTCGGCCCCCAGACCGAAAATGGCCAGGAAAGAGGGATTGCCTGAAGAGCCTGAGCTAGCTGATGTAATTTCTTCGAATGAAACTGGCACGCTTCACACTTGGTTACTAGTGCAGTTGCATCCTGGAGGGCAGTGGGCCAGAAGAAACCTTGCCGGAATGCCTTACCGGCAAGAGCCCTTGAGCCAATGTGGGAGCCACATATGCCTCCATGTATCTCTGCCAACAGCTCCAGTCCATCTTCCCGAGGAATACACTTCAATTTCACGCCGTTCGGTCTTTTTCTGTATAGGACGTCATCCACGAACTGGTACATACTAGACCGACGGGCTACTTTCTCCGCTTCTTCCTGCTCTTCGGGGAGTTCCCCTGTTTGGAGGAACTGGACGATGTGCTGTGCCCATGCTGGAGCCTGGGGCTCGACATCAAGGACTAAAGGCGTGTCCTCTGTCGCGGGAACGTTTGTCTCAACGGCAAGGGCTCGAGGCCCTGCCGGAGCCTGTTGCTCCCCGACAGGCTTGTCGTTGTTCCTAGCAGCTTCCTTGCCAGCGGCTTTTGGAAGCTCTGCCGGAAAGTACTGGTCGGAACTCAACTTCCTTCGCTTATCTTGCCTTGCTGGTGGTGTTACGGATGGCTGAGTCAATCAGAGCACAAAAGTACCTGGTTCCACAGGTAACTTGAGGGCAGCACGCTTTGACAGGTCGTCAGCAATGTCGTTCTCTGCTCGAGGAACATGCTCTGTCTGTAGACGGTTAAAGCGCTCCTCCAATTTCCTCACTTCATCTACATATGCTTCCATCAACGGGCTCTGATAATCTTTGTTCACTTGCGTGACGACAAGCTGTGAATCACCTCTGACGATGAGCTTCTTAATTCCAAGGTCCGCCGCGATCCTGAGACCGGCAAGCAGTCCCTCATATTCTGCAGTGTTATTTGTTGATCTCTCCTGGGGAAAATGCATCTGAATTACATATTTGAGGTGCTCTCCGTTGGGTGCGACAAGCAGCACGCCAGCATCGGCGCAGCGAAAAAGCCCCGTCAAAATACATAATCCACTCTTGATCTGTTTCCTTGCCAGGGAGAGTTGTTTCTTGACTTTCTTCGTCTGGTGTTGGGGTCCATTCTGCAATGAATTCCGCCAAGGCTCTGCTCTAAATGGTTGAAGTGCTTTCAAACTTGAGACCAAAGCTTGACAGCTCCAACGCCCACTCCACAATCCTGCCGGCCGCATTTGGATTTCGTAAAATCCGCTGCAACGGGAAGCGAGTGACGACAGTAATCTCATGCGCTTGGAAATAATGGCGCAGCTTCCTCGAGGCCATAAGGAGGCCGAAGAGCAACTTCTGCACGCCAGAATATCTTGACCTAGCCCCCTGCAACAGGGAACTGACAAAATAAACTGGGCATTGCACCATCTTCTTTCTCTGCGCCGCTTCATTCAAATCTGCAAATCCTGCCTTGACCCCGTCGCCCCGTCTCGAGGACTTGCGGCAAGGGCCAAGAATGCCCGGCCGCGCCTCGTATTCATCACTCGGGCACCATCCAGGCAACCCATCTTCACATCACACGCGGGTACCCCTCAGGGTCGACCCGCCTATCCAAGTAACAGTGTAAAGTCCAAGTATCCATGTGTCCATAACATCAGAGGAATCCGAGGTATCACCCTCGTTGAATTCCCACTCGATGTATCCGTCAAGGTGAACTCGGAGGAATCACCCTCGCTGGGTTCACACTTGAGGTGTTGTACGACGGCGTCGTTATCGGAAGTGGTGAAGGAGGAATCACCCTCGATGACCACGACCAAATAGCTACTCTACAGAGTTAACATCAGAAGTACTACAAGAGGTTTCACCCTCGGCACTCGATAGTAACGTTGCAGTGTCGTTACAACTAAGGGGTGGTGATGTGCGGTGTCGGGGCCTGGTCTTCAATCCCGTTGATCGGGTCTTCGGATAATCCAGCGGGGCAATCGAGATAAGTGGGGTCACTGATAGGTCTCTACCCAGCCTAAACTAAGCAGTTTAGGATATGCAGGTAAATATCAACAACAGGTTATAATAAACAGGCTATGCATCAGAATAGGTTAAGCAGCAGCAGCAGCAATTCTAATGCAAACATGAGAAAATAGAATGGGCGATATCGGGATGATCAAAAGGGAGGCTTGCCTGGTTGCTCGGCGGCAAGGGCAAGGTCGTCAACGGTGGCGTCGGGCTCCGGAGCTGCGTCAGTCTCGGGGACGACGTCGGTGTCAGGGTCTACCGAGAGAGAAGAGGGGGAAGAAACAGTAAATACAAAGCAAACAAGAGCATGTCATGACAATACGCAGCGCCAGATGTGTCCTAACGTATGGTTACACGTCACCGAGGAAGGGGGGATCCATCCGGGAATGTTTTCCCGGTTCCGGACATTTGTCAGACAGATGACCGGAGGGGAACGGTTCCATGTTCGGATAGTTAGGGAGATGTGGCCGACAAACGGAACGCGTATTCGGATTCGTCTCGTTGTTCTGAGCATTTTTCATATATAAAATATTTTCATCGGAGTTACGGTTTATTTTATATTAAATTTCAAAGATTTAAACAAATTCTGGAATTATTTAATTAATTAAATTCGAAATATCCGAAATAGTGTATGCTGACACCATCATGACGTCAGCATGACATCAGCAGCCTGTTTAGTTAATTAACAGTAGTTAATTAGGTTAATTAAATCATTAAATTAATTAAACTTAATTAGTTATTTAAACAGAATTAATCAGGTTAATTAATTAATTAATTAATAATTATTTTTATTTTTAATATATATTTTTTCCTTTTCTTTTATTTTTTTAAACTTTTGGGCGTGGGCCCCGTTCGTCAGTGGCACAGGGGCCTTAACGGGGCGGGCGAACGGGCGCAGCCACGGGCGCCCGACGGGGCGAGCCCGAGCGCTGGCCGTGGCGATGTGCGGGCGCGGCGACTGCGCCGGCAGGCGGGGCCGTAGCGGGCGAGGCGGGGCGACGCGAGCTGCAGCAGTAGCAGCTGCAAAAGCGGGCGAGCGGGGAGGTCAGCGGCAGCAGCGAGCCAGGGCACGCGCGCGCAGGGCTTAGCGGGAGGAGGCCACAGGTGGGCGCGGGCACCAGCGGCGAGGCGAGCGGCAGCCGGGCGCGGTGCGGCGTCGGGACGGAGGAGCAGCAGCAGGCATGGGGCCACGGCGAGCGAGCACGGCGCGCGGAGGCGAGCGAGGGAGGCCGAGGCCGAGGCCTCACCGGCGTCGTGGGGATAGGGGCGGCGAGGCTCGAGGAGGTCCGACGAGGGAGAGACGGGGAGGCGTTCGGCGACGGCGACGAGGACGAGGCGGCGATGGGGTGACGGCGACGGGCGCGAGCGCGGCGTCGACGGGGCCGGTCACGGTGGATCCCCGATGCAGATCTGGGGAGTAGAAGAGCGAGGGGGGGGAGTGGGGGGGGCGAGTGGATAGGGTTAGGGTTTCTGCGTCGCTCGGGGGTGGGGGAGGTATAGGGGACGGGGAGGGCCAGCCTGGCTGGCTGGCCTGCTAGGCCGAGGCCCAGTCGGGGGAGGGGTTTTGTTTTCCTTTTACTTTGTTTTTTTTCTCTTTTTCTTTTTCTTTTTCTTTTTATTTATTCTTATTTTCTGTTTTATAAATAGTTAGGCCACCAAATGACTTTAGTAAAACATGTGACTTGCACCATTAAATGTTAGGCATTATTTACTACTGCCAAAAATTGTTTTGGAGACAAACGGAGTTCACACAAATTTTATATTAAATAAAATGTATTAAACCTTGCTGTTTTGGTAATGTTAGATTCACCTAATTTATTTATTTATTGTTGGTTATAATTTTAGTATGGTCTCTGGAATATTTATTATTTAATGAACATTTTAGTTTCTAAGTTAAGCAACTTTTATCTTCCACTTTAATTTAATGTGAAGTTTGAATTAGGAGTTTAAATGCAATATGATGCAAATGATGATTTGGCACTGTTAATCATGCTAACTTGCCATTATCATAAGTGATTACTGTAGCTAACCACTGGGGGTGTTACAAGCAGCAGCATGGACACAGCCAAATTGCGAGTGTCTCCTGTCTCCTGCAACAGACAAAGCAAGCATTAGGGGCGAAGCAAATGCAAAAGGATAACCAACAGAAGAGAAAGCAAAAGGAACCCAAACACGGCCAAAACAACACAAGAACTATATTGCCGGCTAGAACCTAAAACAAACAGAAGAATTCCCTGCCCAACCTAATTTCTACTTTGACGTTGCTATTACTAAAATGACAATATGTTTCAGGTCAGACAAGATACCAGGCACAACAACTATTAGTAAAACATGCAGCTGAAAATAGCACTTTTGTAAGGCTGACGGTTCGAGATATATTCTTCCATTCGACTGCTCTGCTATTTTCTTCAAAGCAGAGGAAGAACATTTGGCATATGAGCTCATGTGGTGTCATTAATCATTGAAAATTTTAAATGGTATTACCTGTATTTTGAACACCAACATCTGTTGACCTGTGATTCTGCAAGGCACACACATAAGTAAATGTAAGCATAAGTTTCTCACAAGTGTGTCAACTATTGATTATTGCTACGTTAATAGAAAAAACAGAAAAGAATCAAGAGAATGGGAAGCACCAGGGGCAATACCTTAGGCTCGAAGTACAAGAGGGGGAGGCCGTAGAAGCACGAACTGGGGGAGCACGGACAAAGGATGATGGGCGAGCACGACGTCGAGGTGGACCAGGGGCGGAGGAGCACGCACCGGAGTAGGACGACCACGAGGGCCGGCGGCGCCAAACCCTAGCCCGGCGCATGCCTCATCTCGGCAGTTCGGGAGAGATGCCAAGGAGACGGTGCTGCGAGAGGAGAATGCGTGGATGGAGAGACCACATTTGGGCGGCGCTGGGAATGCGGCGAAGGGCGAACGAGATCTGAGGATACTTGACAGCGGCGAAGGGCGGACCAGATCTCCGGACGAGGGTACTTGACGGTGGTGGAGTGGCTCGGCGACGGGGCCGGCCGGCGGGGGCTTAGATCTGTGTTAGTTGGTGCTCGGCAGCGCTACGGTGGGGTGCTGGGGGCGACGGAGGCAATGGTCGGAGTGGCGGTGGTTGCGGGGCGACGGCGAGGGGTGATGGTTGGGGGCGGCGGCGAGGGCACATCGCGTTTGAGGGCGGCGGCGAGGGCACAACAGACTCGATTTGGGGGCGATTTGGAAGAGGAGTCTGGGAGATTGGGGCCGAGTCTATACTTCGTTCGGTGCCAAATTTTTTGCCACTCGCGGGCCTACCCTCGCTAGCGCGTGCTTTGGCCCAATATTATTTCGGTCTCCCGCTAAAATACAGTCCCCGGCAGCTAATGGGCCATGGTTTGGTTGTCCCGGCAGATAGTGCGCCCTTTAATGTGGACATGATTACCGGCAGTTTATGCGCCCTTGTTCGTCAAGTTCTACCGGCAGTTTTTCTGCCCTAAAGTACTTCTACCGGCAGTAACAAGCTTTCCGGCAGATCTTTTACCATTATTCACATACTTCTCCCGGCAGTTAACTGCCCCCAATTAAGTGTTGTGGTGTAATAGGCAAGCATAACAATCATGTCATGCAAACTAGTAGTGCGAAGATGCAACATATTAGAGGAAATCATGTCAGTCATGTCATGTGAGCAAATAATAGGCATAGACAATGCACATGACATATCGCAAGCACGAACACAAAGCAATATCAATGTATCATCATAGGCATGGGGTACAAGGCAAACATGGCAATAACAAGCAATATCTCCACCAAACTTGCAAATACACATACAAGTCATAGAATCAAGTGTCATGTGAGATGCAAGGAATGGGTCACAAATGCATGGCAAAGGCATAGAAATGAACATATCATGCAAAGTGAACATGGCAATATGGGCAAATGAGACATAATGGACAATAATTCATAACCATGTGAGGGCCATGTAGAAAAAAGGCGTGAAGTCTTTGCGCGAAGGGAGTAGTGGGAATGAAAATCCATGGGATCCCAAATCATCATTGCTCTCTAGAGCTCGTTTCGTCAACTCATGGGATTACGAGGTTGACGAGGAAGCATGTGTACCTACACAACAAGTAGACAAATGAAATAAAGTGTGTGCATGGTAAATGTACACATCATCCATCATGATGTGTATGTGCATGTGAGCATTAGCAGAAGATAAGCATCGCTCAAAGAAATTTGAGGCACGGTACAGAAACATGTCATCCATCATGCAATGATAGTTACTGTGTTTAACATGATTGGGACGCAAATTATAGCAAGTGTGTGGCACACCAATAGCATTTTTATTCATGGGATGCATATGGTGCACACAATCATTGGAATCATGCAATCCATAGGATGTAGCAAAATCTCTTAATAGGTATGAGGAAACTATGGGGGTCTCCTCATGAGAAATAGTGGAAGCATAATATGGAGAAAATTGACAACATGACAAACAATGCATGTCCGAAGCTAGGTGGTCATGGCATGGCATATGAGAGAAATGATGCAACGGGAGCATATCAATAGCATCACAAGAAAAAAAAATGCCAATAACCGTGGGTTTGTCATCTATGCCATATGTGCAAATTGGGTTTATTTTAATGGCATATGCATAGTCACTACAATGAGATTGCAAATATGACATATGGTTGATCTCATGCATAGCTTATGACAAGTCAAGTGGATTGTAAAACATGATGTGACCTGGAGAATTATCACAAGAAATCCTATGCAACATGGCATCACAACTAATAGACTCCACATGGCAATCATCAAACTCATCATAAATGGGTAAATCATCGCATGGGGAAATCATACTAGCATGAAGCATGGTAATAGGTTGATCAACATCATGCAAGCAATCAATGTCAAGAATGTCCGCTAGGGGGACAAGAGCATCACCGTCACCTATGTTACCTTTGTAATTCCACTCTGTAGGTGAGGTGGCAAAGACCAAATCATGGTCAACGTCATCATCGTGATGGAACCATGTGGGGGGTAATATCATAGTCCACCATGGCCATCGTCTTGTCGAAAGGAAGGACGAAGTCATCGAGGGTCGGCCCGTCATCATATATAGGACCTAGCACCAAATGAGAAGACACAATAGAGGTAGAGGTTAAGTTGTTAGAAATCGAAATGGCCTCACATGCCCTATCAACTACCTCACTCTCTCTATGTGGTGGCTCACTCACTCCCTCAAAATAGGCGCACTCAAAGTCACATATGGCGGAGTCACTCATCTCACTCAAGTGGTGGGGGTCGTGGCTCTCTTCACATGGGAATTGGGACAGCTCATCATATATGGGGCTAGTGGCGAAGTCACTCTCACTCTCAATATGGTCGCAAAAGTCACTCAAGTCATCACCATACGCCTCCTTGGTCGAAGGGAAAATCCCATGCTCAACCATCTCATAGTCATCGCCGTGGATGAAGGCCGAAGATGGCACATGATCACTCTTGCCTCCAAAGATGGAAACATCATCCTTGCTCATCATCGTGTCGCTCGCCTCCAAATCTTGGTCCTTGAGTTGCTCCATAGTCGTAGTCATCGTCATGCCGTCTTGAAAAAGAGTCATGGTAGACTCGGCATCGTCAATGCCACAAAGAGGGATGGTGGTGAAGTCAAACTTGGAAGCATCGTCTTGGAGCTCATCAGGCTTGGACATCTCGGTGGTACTAGCCTCATGCTCGCCGTCTTGGAGTGTGGTCGTCGCGAAGTGTGCTCGGGGTCGAGTAGACTTGGCCTTCTTGAGTTCTTGTTCCGCCTTGAGAGCACCAAGTGTAGGAACGAAGCATGTCTACCAGAGGGGGGGGGTGAATGGGAGTTTTAAAATTTCTTCGGAAATCTCAAAACTCTCGGAACCCAGCAGCGGAGCGAATGAAAAACAAATTACAGCTAGCTATAACTAAGTACCGAATGAAAACTAAAACATGCATCGAGACAATTGGAACGAAAGAAAACAGATCGAATGTAAATATGGGTGGCAGAGGTAACCAGTGATGCTCGATGGTGACAGGGTATTTGTTCGACCAGTTCGTCCTTCTGCACAAGGACTATGTCTGGTTGGAGGGATTGTGACTTAACACGGAAGATAAACTCTCTTCACCCTATTCTCCTCGACAATTGGTTCATCAACCAATGCTGATCACTCGTGGTAGATACTTGAGGCGATCTCCGAACCTTTAGAGACTTCTTCTTGGAGAACCACAATCACTCTTGGTCTTTGAAGAAATTGACACCTAACCGTCTAGAGAGTTTGCAGCTCTCAAGAGTAATAGGCGGAGCATACTGGACTTAGATTTGAGTGATGCTGAACCACTATCTAATTCTTTGGCTCTAGGATTTTCTCTCAGTGGATTTTAAACTCAAATCGCTCAGAGAGGGGGTTTGCTCAACAATCTTCTCAGAATCAAACGGAGCAGCCGCCGGACAAAGCCGGTGTGGGGTGGCTCTTTATAGCCGCAACCTTCCCAGGTGGGAAATGACCATTTGGACACGCGGTCCAGCCAATGGCCAGCCGACACATTTACAACGGACGGATTTGGGAGCTGAAAGTGCAACTAATCCCTGGGTGGTTTTGGTAATTCTTAACAACATATAGCTCATTGAACTAATACTCTTTCAAGATGATCATTTCAGAAAGTTCAATGATTGGCATGGCATGGACTAGGAATGTGGACCCCTCAAAATGCTAAGGACACATATTGGCTCAAGCTCAAGACTCTACATTTTTCATTTTAGTGATCCAAGATCACATTGAGTCCATAGGAAAGCCAATACTATTAAAAGGGGATGAGGTGTTGCTTAATGGCTTGCTTGCTCAAAATGCTTAGTGATATGCTCCAAAAGCCCTCAACCACTTTCTCATATCCATATATGTCCCAAACCAAAAGTCAAACTCAGCCCCACTGATTTGATCTATCCGGCGCCACCGAGTTCATTTGACATAGCCACTGCCAGAAACCCTAATCAGTTCGGTCTCACCGATAGGGATCTCGGTCTCACCGAGATGGGATTGCTAACTCTCTGTTTCCCTTCGTAACGTTTCGGTCTAACCGAGATGAGCGATCGGTCCCACCGAGTTCGCAATGCAAACTCTCTGTTTCCTTTTCGTAACGTTTCGGTCCCACCGAGTTTGCCTGACCAACTCTTTGTTTGCCTATTACAGAAATCGGTCTCACCGAGTTCATGTGATCGGTCTCACCGAGATTATGTTATGCCCTAACCCTAACGAAATCGGTCCCACCGAGTTGATGATGTCGGTCCCACCGAAAAGCCTAACGTTCACATTTTGAACTAAATCGGTCTGACCGAGTTTCAGTATTCGGTCCCACCGAGTTTGGCAAATTGTGTGTAACGGTTAGATTTTGTGTGGAGGCTATATATACCCCTCCACCCATTCTCCATTCGTGGAGAGAGCCATCAGAATGTACCTACACTTCCACTATTCATTTTCTGAGAGAGAACCACCTACTCATGTGTTGAGACCAAGATATTCCAATCCAACCACAAGAATCTTGATCTCTAGCCTTCCCCAAGTTGCTTTCCACTCAAATCATCTTTCCACCAAATCCAAATCTGTGAGAGAGAGTTGAGTGTTGGGGAGACTATCATTTGAAGCACAAGAGCAAGGAGTTCATCATCAACACACCATCTATTACCTTTTGGAGAGTGGTGTCTCCTAGATTGGTTAGGTGTCACTTGGGAGCCTCCGTCAAGATTGTGGAGTTGAACCAAGGAGTTTGTACGGGCAAGGAGATCGCCTACTTCGTGAAGATCTACCCTAGTGAGGCAAGTCCTTCGTGGGCGATGGCCATGGTGGGATAGACAAGGTTGCTTCTTCGTGGACCCTTCGTGGGTGGAGCCCTCCGTGGACTCACGCAACCGTTACCCTTCGTGGGTTGAAGTCTCCATCAACGTGGATGTATGATAGCACCACCTATCGGAACCACGCCAAAAATCTCCGTGTCTACATTGCGTTTGCTCCCTCCAAACTCCTCCCCTTTACCTTCATATGCAATGATTTACATTCCACTGTTATACTCTTAGAATTGCATGTGTAGGTTGTTTGCTTGACTTGTGCTAAGTTGCTAAAATCGGCCAAGACTTAAAATTGGGAAAAGGCTAGATTTTTATTTGGTCAAGTAGTCTAATCACCCCCCTCTAGACATACTTTCGATCCTTCAAGTGGTATCAGAGCTTTGGTCTTCATTTGCCTTGATTTCCATAGCTTTGGTGATCATAGCCTTGGTTTCACAACCTAGGAGAGTATGGCGTCTAGCGAGGGAAATTACCACCGTAGAGGTCCTTACTTTGATGGTACTAATTTTGCTAGTTGGAAGCATAAGATAAAAATGCATATTCTTGGACATAACCCCGCCGTTTGGGCTATTGTGTGCATTGGTTTGCAAGGTGAATTCTTCGATGGGAGAGAACCGAATCGTGAAGCTACCGCGGAAGAATTGAAGATGTTGCAATACAATGCTCAAGCTTGCGATATCCTCTTCAACGGATTGTGCCCCGAAGAATTCAACAGAATCAGCCGTCTTGAGAATGCAAAGGAAATTTGGGATACTTTGATTGATATGCACGAAGGTACTGACTCCGTCAAGGAATCCAAATTGGATGTGCTTCAAAGTCAGCTTGACAAGTTCAAAATGGAGGATGGTGAAGGTGTCGCTGAAATTGTTGGGGAACGTAGTAATAATTCAAAAAAAATTCTACGCATCACCAAGATCAATCTATGGAGAGACTAGCAACGAGAGAGAGGAGAGTGCATCTTCATACCCTTGAAGATCGCGATGCGGAAGCATTGCAAGAACGCGGTTGGAGGAGTCGTACACGCAGCGATTCAGATCACGGTCGATTCCGATCTAAGCGCCGAACAACGGCGCCTCCGCGTTCAACACACGTACAGCCTGGTGACGTCTCCCGCGCCTTGATCCAGCAAGGAGGAGGGAGAGGTTGGGGAAGACAACTCCGGCAGCACGACGGTGTGGTGGTGGAGCTTGCAGTTCTCCGGCAGGGCTTCGCCAAGCTCAACGGAGGAGGAGGGGGTGTTGGAGAGGGGAAGGGCTGCGCCTTGGATGAGGTTCTGCTGCCCTCCCACCCCCCTCTATTTATAGGGAGAAGGGGAGAGGGGGCCGGCCCCCTTAGATCCCATCTAAGGGGAGGGGCGGCGGCCAGGGGGGAAAACTTACCCCCCAAGCAGGTGGGAGGCGCCCCCACCCCCTAGGGTTTCCAACCCTAGGCGCCTTGGGCCCCTTGGGGGGGCGCACCAGCCCACCAGGGGCTGGTTCCCTCCCTTGCTCAGCCCACTTGGCCCACCGGGGCAGGTGGCCCCACCCGGTGGACCCCCGGACACCTTCCGGTGGTCCCGGTACAATACCGATAACCCCCGAAACCATTCCGGTGACTGAAACTGGACTTCCCTTATATAATTCTTCACCTCCGGACCATTCCGGAACTCCTCGTGACGTCCGAGATCTCATCCGGGACTCCGAACAACCTTCGGTAACCACATACAATTTCCCATAACAACTCTAGCGTCACCGAACCTTAAGTGTGTAGACCCTACGGGTTCGGGAACCATGCAGACATGACCGAGACATCTCTCCGGCCAATAACCAACAGCGGGATCTGGATACCCATGTTGGCTCCCACATGTTCCACGATGATCTCATCGGATGAACCATGATGTCGAGGATTCAATCAATCCCGTATACAATTCCCTTTGTCCATCGGTATGTTACTTGCCCGAGATTCGATCGTCGGTATCCCCATACCTCATTCAATCTCGTTACCGGCAAGTCTCTTTACTCGTTCCGTAACGCATGATCCCGTGGCTAACTCTTTAGTCACATTGAGCTCATTATGATGATGCATTACCGAGTGGGCCCAGAGATACCTCTCCGTCATACGGAGTGACAAATCCCAGTCTCGATTCATGCCAACCCAACAGACACTTTCGGAGATACCTGTAGTGCACCTTTATGGTCACCCAGTTACGTTTGATACACCCAAAGCATTCCTACGGTATCCGGGAGTTGCACAATCTCATGGTCTAAGGAAATGATACTTGACATTAGAAAAGCTCTAGCAAACGAACTACACGATCTTGTGCTATGCTTAGGATTGGGTCTTGTCCATCACATCATTCTCCTAATGATGTGATCCCGTTATCAACGACATCTAATGTCCATGGTCAGGAAACCATAACCATCCATTGATCAACGAGCTAGTCAAGTAGAGGCTTACTAGGGACATTCTGTGATCTATGTATTCACACATGTATTACGGTTTCCGGATAACACAATTATAGCATGAACAATAGACAATTATCATGAACAAGGAAATATAATAATAACCACTTTATTATTTCCTCTAGGGCATATTTCCAACAGAAATGTACTCTAGGCTTGCTCTCATCACAAATGAGATTGCCGGCTTAGGAAGTGAAGAGATGACCGACAGATTCATCATCAAGAAGACCCTAAGAGCCTTGGATGGAAAATATGACACCGTGTGCACATTGATCCAAATGATGCCAAATTACAAAGATCTCAAGCCAACTGAAGTCATTGGAAGAATTGTTGCTCATGAGATGTCACTCAAGGATAAAGAAGAGCTTCACAACAAGTCTAGTGGTGCTTACAAAGCCTCATGTGATGCTCCTATATCATCAAGTGAGAAACAAGCCTTCAATGAGGAATTGAGCCTAATGGTGAAGAACTCCAACAAGTTCTACAAGAGTAGAAGCAAGTAAAGAAGTTCCAAGTCAAGGTTCTACAATGACAAAAGATCTTCTAGTTGTGAGCGTAATTGCTACAATTGTGGAAGACCCGGACACTACTCCAATGAGTGTACGGCTCCCTACAAAAGAAGAGAAGACTCACCTAAAAGAAGAAGCAAAAGAGAAGAATCACCTCCAAGGGAGAGAAGGAGTAGAGATGATCGTTATGAACGAAGAACCTCTCGCAGAAGCAAGGATTCGGAAAGGAAGGACAAGCCATCAAGGAGCTACACAAAACGAAGACATCAAGCTCATGTTGGTGAATGGGTATCCGGCTCTGACTCCGACCACCACTCCGAGAGAAGTTATCACTCCGACTCCGAATATACTCAAGATGAAGGTGTTGCCAGTCTAGCACTTGTGTCAACCAACTCCTATGACATATTTGACTCACCAAATGAAGGAATTGGAAGATGCTTCATGGCTAAAGGCCCAAAGGTATCACACCCCGAGTATGTTGATTTCAATAGTGATGAAGATGATTTGCTAGGTGATGATGATTTGCTTGTTGACAACTCTAGTGATGAAAACTATGATGAACTTGCTATTAATCATGCTGATCAAGATAAAACGAATGATGATGATAAGAAGGAGATTGAGCGTCTAACTAAAGAACTAAACACTCTTAAGTTAGCTCATGAAACTGCGTTAGAAGATCATCGAGAGCTTTTAAAGACTCATGAGAAACTACGCTTTGAAAAGCTCAACCTAGAGCAAGAGCATGGGTTCTTAAAAGCAATCAATGATGATCTTCGTAAGAAAAGTTCTTCTTACATTGCCAAGCATTTACTCTTGTCTACATACATGCCACAAGTAAAATCTAGCAACAAGAGTAAGAAAGATTCTTCTTCTAGTAGTAACAATAATCATGCTAAATCCAATATTGTTGCTTCTAGTAGTTCTCTTGATTCCACTAATGACTCTCTTAGCCAAGTTGCACTTGAGCAAGAAAATAGCTTATTGAAGGGAATTATATAGAAAGGTGTTTACAAGAGCCTTGCCGGAAGTAAGCAATTTGAGGAAATTGTACGCAAGCAAGGAAGGCACCGGAAGAATCAAGGTGTTGGTTTTGAACGAAAGTTCAATGCCAATGGAGTTGAGTGGGAAGAAGATCAATACCCCAAGACGAAGTTTGTTCCTCAACAAGAGAAGTATGATCCTACTTCCTTCAAGGGGACACAAGCTCAAGATGATCTTCCACCACAAGACCACAAGCAAAAAGGCAAGGACAAGCTTCAAGAGGAGATTGATGCATTTGAAGAAGCTCCGAAGGCCTTGGTCAAGTGGGTTCCCAAGACTACATCAAGTTCTACTTCATCAAGTATGACTACAACTCCAAGGATTCCCATCAAGATGATGTGGATTCCGAAAAAGAACTAGAGAATTCTTGAGGGTGACTCCGCCAACATATTTCACTCATATCATTTTGGCAAGAACAAGTGCAATCAACTTCCACATCTCGCACTAGTTCAAGGAGTCACAAACCCTCTTGTTGGTAATTCAAGGGACAAGGTAACCTAATGCTTTCATGGACATCATCTTGTGTGTACTTCACTCTATATCTATGGATATCTTTGCTTGTTCCTTGTGGGACTAACCCATGTAGGTATTGAAAGTGCAACTCACTCTAATGGATTGCTCCAAATGATCTACATCAACATTGAGCATCCACACCTTCAACTTCTACATGAAGTCATCATCGACAAAACCCAAGGTTAGTTCATCCCTCTTAGGGGGGATATCACATCTAGGGGGAGCTTTACTCTAAGAACTGAGCTAAAGCAACTATAATGGTGTGAACACAACAGTGCTTTATGTAAAAGTGGTAACCCCACTTGTGCTTAAATGATGAGTATGACCTATGATCAAATGTTCTCATTTGACTCCTAAGTCAATATACTCATATATAGATGACCTAGTCATCGCCAATTGCTTGATAGATGCTAGAGTGTTTGTGCATGCTTTGTCACATATTTCATTTGCCATTTTATTGTGTGAGCATGTTGATTGCATAATTTTCTCATTTGAGGACATCCATTTGTTGCTTTGGTTGTTTGGCTCTTTTTTCTTTTACCAAATGGATGGACAAGAATGCCTAAGAACTTCCTCTAGCTATCTATGCTTTTCTCGTCTCAAACTCTATTCATGCTACATCACAAAGTTTGATCAAGTCAGATTCGAACCCTCTGGGTGAGGAGCACTCGGAGTCACCGATTCGTCATAGACTTAAACTTCCAAAACCTCTCTGTGCATTTCGGTCTGACCAATTCATCCTTTTCGGTCATACCGAGTTCACTGAGTTGATCTAGGTTTTCAATCTTGGTGCAACCGATTAGAACCATTCGGTCACACCGAGTTGCAGTAACCGCTTGCGATTCTGCATCTCGGTGCCACCGAGTTGTTCCACTCGGTCACACCGATAGGGTCAGGATATATATACCGACGGGTCAAATTTTGGAAATTTCTCCGAAACCTCTTCGCCCGCGCATATCCTGCTCTGCCGACTCGGGTCTCCGGACCGTCCTTTCGTCGCCAGCGACCCCCTGCCGCTGGTCTCCACCGCCGTCAATGGAAATCTTCACCGCCGTTGCCGCCGTAGCGAGCTCATCGCCGAGTTAGGGTATGAGTTCGACCCTTTATGCAATCCTTTACCTCCGATTCTTAGCACAAAGTCAATGCCATGATTCTTACCACGTATGAAATCAATCTATCCAGAGAAAACTTCCATTAGATTAGTTTTGATTCAAAAATTTAGAGTTAGGTTTCCGCCAAACTCATCTCGGACCGACCGAGTTGTAGAAATCGGTCTCACCGATTTGGCTTAGGCCAATGCACTTGTAGTTTTCGGTCTGACCGAAAGTTGCAAATCGGTGTGACCGAGTTCAACTCTCAGTGAAACCCTAGCAATCTCGGACTCACCAAACTGTGTCTCGGTCTGACCAATCTCACTAGTTCAGACTCCAATATTGCTTCGGTGGCACCGAGTTTAACAAATCGGTAGCTCCGAAATGTTTTCTGTGGAAAACTAAAACTAAGTTTTTGACTCAATTGTTTTGCAAAATCTCTGCACTTTGTGATGCTCATCCACTCTATCTCATCTATAACTATTCACAGGGTCAGCTTTCAGTTTGCAGTGCCAGAATGTCTGATCAGAGTGATAGCCAGAACAAGTCTGAGGAGCAAGTGATTCTGAGTGAGGGCACTAGTCCCTCTGACAGCTATGAAGATGGTAGCAGAAGCACCCCAAGCAACTTGCCCAAAGCAGCTACAAGAACAAGGAGAAAGAGAAATTCTGAAGATGAAGATGAAGATTATGTGGCTGCTGAGGAAGAGGTCAGCTCAAAGAAGAAGGTGGTCAAGAAGGAATTTGGCACAACAGCCTCTACAAAGCCTGGTTTGAACAAGAAGGCCCCTGCAAAGAGAGTGCCCATGTCAAAGGCCAGAGCCTCAACTCTTGAAACATCAAAATCAACTGTTGAAGAGGCTGCTGGTGAAGGCAAAAAGAGAAAGGAAAGAGTCAAGATGACCATGGCCAGAGTGATTGGCAAACCATCCATGATGAGAGACTTAGCTGAAGATGAAGAAGAGGATGCTGCACCAGCTCCTAAATCTCAAAAGCTGATGGGGGATGCCATCAAGTCTGGGGCTGCTCCATCAAAGCCCAAGACTACCCCCAAGGCTACTGCTCCAGCCCCCAAAACTGCACCAAAGAGGAGCACCAGAAATATACCAGCTGCAGAAAAGAACAAGGCCCCAGTGCCTAAAATTGAAGAAGAAGAAGATGAGGAAGCCCAAGTGCTCAGGAAGCTAAAGCCAAAGATCCCTGACCATGATGACAATCATCCAGTGGCTGAAAACATGAAGATAAGAAAGGATGCAGGTCTCAGATTGTGGAGACAATCAGATCCATATGCTGTGAGTAGAAGGACTGCTGTGGACTATAGATTTCACACCAAGGAGCAGCAGGACTTCTATGAGACAGTTCTTTTGGATAAGAAGCCCATAGTGTGTGACATGAAGTGGGTAGACTGGAAATACATCGACAACAATGAAGACCACTTCCCGGGAGTGCATGAAAGTTTCAGACTCAATGGAGTAGACACCTTTGTGGGTCAGAAGCTTACCAAGTGGAATGATGAGCTCATTATGCAATTCTATTCTACAGCTCATTTCTATCCAGATGGAAGGATTGTATGGATGTCTGAAGGTACAAGGTACCAATCAACAGTTGCTAAGTGGGCCAAGCTGATCAATGCCCCAGCAGAGCTTGAGGATGACATAGATGTCTATGCCAAGAGAAAGAAAGATCACAACTCCATGGCCAACATGTATAAGGAGATTCCTAACAAAGCCTTGGAGACTCACAAGCTAGGCTCTGTATATTATCTGTTGTTTGGACTGGCCACTATTAACACCATTTTGAGGCACACCTTGTTGCCCAAATCAGGAGATCACAGGATGATCAGAGGCCACTCCATCAATTTGCTTCAGTTGTTTGATGTGCCCCAGAAGTTTAAGGTGATGAGTTTGATTGTTGAGACAATCAAGAGGACAGCTGCAGACCAGAAGAGATCATGTGGGTATGCTCCACACATCCAGATGCTCATCAACTCCCAGATGGGCACAGGCACATATTTGTTGGATAAAGAACATCTTCCCTTGAGGCCTGACTTTGAGGACAACACAGTTGTCATGAATACTGAAGATCCTACATCAGTAGAGGCTCAAGAGAAGAGGGAGAAAGCAAAGGCAGAGAAGGCAGCCAAGATACCAAGTGTTGAAGAGGCATCTCAAGTTTTTCTCAAGTCAAAACAAGATCAACTTAGCTATCTCATCCAATCTACTTTGAGGATTGAGAAAGGTTTGGCCACCCTGACTCAGAATCAAGAGAGCCTAGAGAGGATCATTGAAACAAAGTTTTATGATCTAGACTTGAAGGTGACAGAGATGCAGACAGCTGTTGAGCAGCTCCAGGAAGAAGCTGAAGAGAGGAAAGGGAAAGCTACCACAGATGCTTTTTAGAGAGTGCCTAGGGCACAGAGATTTGCAGCAGTGCATGTGACAGATACAAGAGCTACTGCATCAGCACCTGCAGCCACAGCTTCAGTTGCCCCTCCGGTTGCAACTCCACCAGCTCCATCAATCTCAGCAGATGCATTTGTTCTTGGAGTCCTCTCTACACCGCCTCCCGAAGATCAAGCCTAGAGAGACGCATATCACTATGCATTTTCAAGCTTTTTGGTAACTTGTTGCCAAAGGGGGAGAAAGCGTATAGATCATAGGCTTCGAGAGAGAGAGAGCTTGCTTCTTTTTGCCATTCTCTTTGCTACTTGTTTGATACTTTTTGTGTGCTTGCTTGGATGATACTCTATGTTTATGTGTGTGAGATACTTGTATGATCATTCACTTTGCCTTGGTGATGAGTGCATATTTTTCATATTCCATAATTTTGAGCGCTCCACCAAGATGTATGTGACATGGAAGAGTAACCCATGATCCTAATCGATTGTGCATTTGCATTCAAAAGCAAATTTTAAATAATGCACAAATTTAGGGGGAGCTCTTGCTTATCACATACTTCTCAAAGCGACGATATATTTCATTCTTATTATCATTTGTCGAAGATTTGATCTATATGTTGTCATCAATTACCAAAAAGGAGGAGATTGAAAGTGCAACTAATCCCTGGGTGGTTTTGGTAATTCTTAACAACATACAGCTCATTGAACTAATACTCTTTCAAGATGATCATTTCAGAAAGTTCAATGATTGGCATGGCATGGACTAGAAATGTGGACCCCTCAAAATGCTAAGGACACATATTGGCTCAAGCTCAAGACTCTACATTTTCATCTTAGTGATCCAAGATCACATTGAGTCCATAGGAAAGCCAATACTATTAAAAGGGGATGGGGTGTTGCTTAATGGCTTGCTTGCTCAAAATGCTTAGTGATATGCTCCAAAAGCCCTCAACCACTTTCTCATATCCACATATGTCCCAAACCAAAAGTCAAACTCGGCCCCACCGATTTGATCTATCCGGCGCCACCGAGTTCATTTGACATAGCCACTGCCAGAAACCCTAATCAGTTCGGTCTCACCGATAGGGATCTCGGTCTCATCGAGATGGGATTGCTAACTCTCTGTTTCCCTTCGTAACGTTTCGGTCTAACTGAGATGAGCGATCGGTCCCACCGAGTTCGCAATGCAAACTCTCTGTTTCCTTTTCGTAACATTTCGGTCCCACCGAAATGAGCGATCGGTCCCACCAAGTTTGCCTGACCAACTCTTTGTTTGCCTATTACAGAAATCGTTCTCACCGAGTTCATGTGATCGGTCTCACCGAGATTACGTTATGCCCTAACCCTAACGAAATCGGTCCCACCGAGTTGATCATGTCGGTCCCATCGAAAAGCCTAACGTTCACATTTTGAACTAAATCGGTCTGGCCGAGTTTCAGTATTCGGTCCCACCGAGTTTGGCAAATTGTGTGTAATGGTTAGATTTTGTGTGGAGGCTATATATACCCCTCCACCCATTCTCCATTCGTGGAGAGAGCCATCAGAATGTACCTACACTTCCACTATTCATTTTCTGAGAGAGAACCACCTACTCATGTGTTGAGACCAAGATATTCCAATCCAACCACAAGAATCTTGATCTCTAGCCTTCCCCAAGTTGCTTTCCACTCAAATCATCTTTCCACCAAATCCAAATCTGTGAGAGAGAGTTGAGTGTTGGGGAGACTATCATTTGAAGCACAAGAGCAAGGAGTTCATCATCAACACACCATCCATTACCTTTTGGAGAGTGGTGTCTCCTAGATTGGTTAGGTGTCACTTGGGAGCCTCCGTCAAGATTGTGGAGTTGAACCAAGGAGTTTGTACGGGCAAGGAGATCGCCTACTTCGTGAAGATCTACCCTAGTGAGGCAAGTCCTTCGTGGGCGATGGCCATGGTGGGATAGACAAGGCTGCTTCTTCGTGGACCCTTCGTGGGTGGAGCCCTTCGTGGACTCGCGCAACCGTTACCCTTCGTGGGTTGAAGTCTCCATCAACGTGGATGTACGATAGCACCACCTATCGGAACCACGCCAAAAATCTCCGTGTCTACATTGCGTTTGCTCCCTCCAAACTCCTCCCCTTTACATTCATATGCAATGATTTACATTCCGCTGCTATACTCTTAGAATTGCATGTGTAGGTTGTTTGCTTGACTTGTGCTAAGTTGCTAAAATCTGCCAAGACTTAAAATTGGGAAAAGGCTAGATTTTTATTTGGCCAAGTAGTCTAATCACCCCCCCTCTAGACATACTTTCGATCCTACAGGAGCAATGGTAACATTACTTGAGGAACAAGTAATGCTAACTCCTCGGTCTGAGACAAATCTCTCGCAGTGAAGAAGATCTCAGTCTCTTGCTTGCAAGTATTTGCTCGGAACACAAAGAGATTTCTCTTGCAACTTTCATAGGATTTGGGTTTAGCATCAGAGAATCAAAGTTTCAAACGCTACACCCCTCTTAATAGTACGGTGGTCCTATGACTCAACAAAGAGAAGAAGAACAACGAAATAAATGCTACGTCTTCACTTCGTCTTCAATCTCCTCGGACCTAGTCATTTTCTTCGGGTAGGCACCGAGCCAATTACTTGACGTCAGCAATATTTGAGGGGTCACTCTTGTTATCATAATCTTCGGTTATAACCTTCACTGCAACGCAGGGAGATTATCTTCGTCGTTTAACTCAAACTCCTCGTGATCTTAGGGACCTGTTACTCTGTGTGCACTAGCAAACACATAAGTTCCATACTGTTTATGTCAGCAAACTCCAAAACATAAGGGGCCTATCATTGCACCAACAATCTCCCCCTTTTTGGACGGTTGTTAACAAAACAGATAATCATCAAAGTGAAAATAGATAAGTGAAAAGTAAGTCGAACAAGAGTGAATTTGTGTTACTTGGCTCGATGATGAAATAGACTCCCCCTAGATGTATGCAGGGTTACAGGTATGAGATAAAATTCTCCTGCAATTCATTGAAGTATATAAAGGAAATTTCAATCATTCGAGATAATGATTTGCACTGATGACATATAATCCATCGAGATTGTAGTGCAATCATTCATAACTTTTGATAATAATTCCACCTGCAAAACAAATGCTTCGAGAGAAATAGTGCAGCAGGCGGGGTTATTAACATTACAGCACAGAAGTTTTACATCAGAGAGCAGATAGTCTTTAAGGCATAAGTTTCAAATCTCTCACGAAACCAAACCAAATAAACACAGAGAGCAAATCTATCGAAACTCGATGTAATTCTCCCCCCTTTTGTCAACTAGTGTCAAAAAGGTGATGAAGAACATGAGTGCAGAAGCTGTGAACTTGATTCACTCAGTGGCATCTCCAGAAGAACCGTCGGAGGAGACTTCAGCTTCGGAAGTGACTGGCTCAACTTCATCGTCAACAACAGCAGATTTTTCTTCAAGAACAACAGCTTGAGGCTGAGATGGTGAAGGCACATTAGGATCAGCCACTTGAGTAACATGTGAAAGCACATTTCCTTCGGCTGGTTTCTTTGTTGGTGAGGTAGGTTCAGATTCTTCGAGCAATTTGCGAAGCTTAAGATGAAGAAGATCAGTTGTTGGCTCACAAGCCGGTAGAGGAGGTGTAATGTGATGTCTACTACACAACTTGTTCTTGTAGACTCGTGTTGGGCCTCCAAGCGCAGAGTTTTGTAGGACAGTAGCAAATTTCCCTCAAGTGGATGACGTGAGGTTTATCAATCCGTGGGAGGCGTAGGATGAAGATGGTCTCTCACAAACAACCCTGCAACCAAATAATAAAAAGTCTCTTGTGTCCCCAACACACCAAATACAATGGTAATTTGTATAGGTGCACTAGTTCGGTGAAGAGATGGTGATACAAGCGTAGTAATGATAGTAGATATTGATTTTTGTAATAGGAACAATAAAAACAGCAAGGTAGCAATTGGTAAAACGGAGCACAAACGGTATTGCAATACTTGAAAATGAGGCCTAGGGTCTGTACTTTCGCTAGTGCAATCTCTCGACAATGCTAATATAATTGGATCATATAACCTTCCCTCAACGTGCGATGAAGAATCACTCAAAAGTTCCTATCTAGCGGAGAACATAAGAAGAAATTGTTTGTAGGGTACGAAACCACCTCAAAGCTATTCTTTTCGATCAATCTATCCTAGAGTTCGTACTAAAATAACACCAAGCTATTCTTTCCGATCGATCTAACCAAGAGTTTGTACTAAAATAACACCATATGATACACATCAACCAACTCTAATGTCACCTAGATACTCCAATGTCACCGCGAGTATCCGTGAGTTGATTATGCGATATGCATCAAACAATTTCAGATTCATAATACTCAATCCAACACAAAGAACCTCAAAGAGTGCCGCAAGATTTCTACCATAGAAACAAGGACGGAAATGTGCATCAACCCCTATGCATAGATTACCCCAATGTCACCTCGGGAGTCCGCGAGTTGAGTGCCAAGACATAGATCAAGTGCTCTCAAATCCATAAAAGTATTCGATCCGACAAAACGAAATCTCAAAGGGAAAACTCAATTCATCACAACAAGATAGAGAGGGGAAAACACCATATGATCCAACTATATTAACAAAGCCCGCGATACATCAAGATCGTGCCATCTCAAGAACACGAGAGAGAGAGAGATTAAACACATAGCTACTGGTACAAACCCTTAGCCCCGAGGGTGGACTACTCCCTCCTCATCATGGTGGCCGCCGGGATGATGAAGATGGCCACCGGTGATGATTTCTCCCTCCGGTAGGGTGCCGGATGGGGGTCTAGATTGGTTTTTTGTAGCTACATAGGCTTGTGGCGGCGAAACTTCTGTTCTAGGGTTACCCCGAGGGTTTTTGGAATATTTGGGAATTTATAGGGCGAAGAGGCGGTGCGGGAGGCCACCGAGGTGGGCACAACCCACCTGGGCGCGCCTAGGCCCCCAGGCGCGCCCTGGTGGGTTGTGCTCTCCTTGGAGCTCCCCTCTGGTACTTCTTTGGCCCACCGGGTGTCTTCTGGTCCAGAAAAAATCTCCAAAAAGTTTCGCCGCGTTTGGACTCCGTTTGGTATTGATTTTCTGTGATGTAAAAAACAAGCAAAAAATAGCAACTGGCACTGGGCACTATGTCAATAGGTTAGTCCCAAAAAATGAAATAAAGTTGCTATAAAATGATTGTAAAACATCCAAGAATGATAATATAATGGCATGAATACTTCATAAATTATAGATACGTTGGAGACGAATCAGCATCCCCAAGCTTAATTCCTACTCGTCCTCGAGTAGGTAAATGATAAAGAAATAATTTATGAAATGTGAATGCTAGCAAAATGCATAAGTTTGATCAATGATAATTTCAATCACTTTTTCTAGCATCATACAACAACTCTTTCTCATAAAACTTATCATGATAAAGTAGCAATTGAAAACGGAATTGTTGTTGTGGAAAGCTACCTATCATATTCATCATATACTCTTTCTTTTGTAGCATGGACATTTGGACTTGAATGATTCAAAGCAATAGTCTATAATTTGACACGAAGACATCAATAGTCAAGCATATCAACAAGCAACCATGTCTTTCAAAATATTAACACTAAAGAAAGTTATCACTAAAGAAAGTTATCCCTAGCCCATCATGCTCAATCATTGATCCATTCACAGAACACACTCGCATATTAGCTACATCCAATGTTCAAGTACGATCATAGTGCCCCTTAGTTGGTGCTTTATAAGAGAAGATGGAGACTCAAATAAAAATAAAAATTACATAAAGTAAATAGATAGGCCCTTCGCAGAGGGAAGTAGGGATTTGTAGAGGTGCCAGAGCTCAAAGCTTAAATTGAGAGATAAAATTTTTGAGAGGCATACTTTTCCCGTCAACGAAAACGATCGAGTAATTCCCAACACTTTCCATGCTAGATATATCATAGGCGGTTCCCAAACAGAAAATAAAGTTTATTCCTTTTTTCACCATTCTTTCACGATCCATGGCTAGCCGTATCCACGGGTGCCCTCTATACCAACACTTTCCAAGGAATTTATTCTTTGACAACATAAAGTAAATTCATTTTTTATTTCGGGACTGGGTATCCCTAATACCTTTGCCGTACTCTCGTGCAATGACAAGTGAATAAACACTCATCTTGAGAATAACACATCTAGCATGGAAAAAATTGGCCACCCCCTGCCGCTTCATGAGCGGTACAAGCACACAAAAATGAAATTATTTTGAAAATTTAGAGATGGCACATACGAATTTGCTTAGAACGGCATGGAAATACCGCATATAGGTAGGTATGGTGGACTCATTTGGCACAACTTTGGGTTTAAGAATTTGGATGCACAAGTAGTATTCCCACTTAGTACAAATGGAGGCTAGCAAATAGATTGAGAAGCAACCAACTAAAAAACGAAAATTCACATAAACGAGCATTGAACATAACTAACACCGAATAATGCGCCACAAGTAGGATGTAATTTCATTGCATAATTATTGCTTTCGTGCTTGCATAGGGAATCACAAACCTTAACACCAATATTCTTACTAAAGCACAATTACTCACCAACATAAGTATTTAAGTGAAGCACGAGAGCATAAGTATTTCTTCAAAATTTATGTATGGTTGCTTCTCATCTTTTTGCATCCTACTTGTGGTGCATTATTCGGTGTTAGTTATGCTTAATGCTCGCTTATGTGAATTTTTGTTTCTTTGTTGGTTGCTTCTCATCTTTTTGCTAGCCTCTACTTGTACTAAGTAGAAATACTACTTGTGCATCCAAAATCCTTAAAACCAGTTTTGCCACATGAGTCCACCATACCTACCTATATGCGGTATTTCCGTGCCGTTCTAAGCAAATTTGTATGTACCATCTCTAATTTTCAAAATGAGTTTCCTTTTTGTGTGCTCGTACCGCTCATGAAGCGGCAGGGGGTGGCCAATATTTTCCATGCTAGATGTGTTATTCTCAAGATGAGTGTTTATTCACTTGTCATTGCACGAGAGTACGGTGGTAATAGGGATGCCCAGTCCCAAAATGAAAAAGAAATTTACTTTATGTTGTCAAATAATAAATTCCTTGGAAAGTGTTTGTATGGAAGGCACCCGTGGATACGGCTAGCCATGGATTGTGAAAGAATGGTGGAAAAAGAAATAAACTTTATTTTCTGTTTGGGAACCGCCTATGATATATCTAGCATGGAAAGTGGTAGGAATTACTCGGTCGTTTTCATTGACGGCAAAAGTATGCCTCTCAAAAATATTTATCTCTCAATTTAAGCCTTGAGCTCTGGCACCTCTACAAATCCCTACTTCCCTCTGCAAAGGGCCTATCTATTTACTTTACGCAATTTTTATTTTATTTGAGTCTCCATCTTCTCTTATAAAGCACCAACTAGGGAGCACTATGATCATACTTGAGCATTGGGTGTAGCTAATATGCGAGTTCATTTGATGAATGGATCAATGATTGAGCATGATGGGCTAGGGATAACTTGCTTTAGTGTTGATATTTTGAAAGACATGGTTGCTTGTTGATATGCTTGAGTATTGAAATCTTCATGTCAAAACTAGACTATTGCTTTAAACCATATAAAAGTCCAAATGTCCATGCTACAAAAGAAAAGAATATGTGATGAACATGTTAGGCAGTATTCCAGATCAAAAATTCTATTTTTATCATTTACCTACTCAAGGACGAGTAGGAATTAAGCTTGGGGATGCTGATACGTCTCCAACGTATCTATAATTTTTGCTTGTTCCATGCTGTTATATTATCATTGTTGGATGTTTTACAATCATTTTATAGCAACTTTATATCATCTTTTTGGACTAACCTATTGACATAGTGCCCAATGCCAGTTGCTGTTTTTTGCTTGTTTTTCACTTCACAGAATATCAGTACCAAACGGAGTCCAAACGCAGCGAAACTTTTTGGAGATTTTTTCTAGACCAGAAGACACCCGGTTGGCCAAAGAAGTACCGGAGGGGAGGCCCAAGGTGGGCACAACCCACCAGGGCACGCCAGGAGGCCCAGGCGCGCCCAGGGGGGTTGTGCCCCCCTCGGTGACCCCCCGCACCGCCTCTTCGCCCTATAAATTCCCAAATATTCCAAAAACCCTAGGGGAGTCGACGAAACACAATTCCAGCCGCCGCAAGTTCCACAACCACGAGATCCAATCTAGACACCATCACGGAGGGGTTCATCATCCTCATTGGTGCCTCTCCGATGATGCGTGAGTAGTTCACCATAGACCTACGGGTCCGTAGGCAGTAGCTAGATGGCTTCTTCTCTCTTTTGATTCTCAATACAATGGTCTCTTGGAGATCTATTTGATGTAACTCTTTTTTGCGGTGTGTTTGTTGGGATCCGATGAACTTTGAGTTTATGATTAGATCTATATCCATGATTATTATTTGAGTCTTCTTTTGATCTCTTATATGCATGATTATTTATAGCCTCGTATTTCTTCTTCGAATCTTTGGTTTAGTTAGGCCAACTAGATCGATTTTTCTTGCCATGGGAAGAGGTGCTTTGTGATGGGTACGATCGTGCGGTGTTCTTTCCCAGTGACAGTAGGGGCAGCAAGACACGCATGTATCATTGCTATTAAGGATAACAGGATGGGGGCTATTCCTGCATGAATGTATCTCGTCTACATCATGTCATTGTTCTTATTGCATTACTCCGTTTATCCATGAACTTAATACACTAGATGCATGCTGGATAGTGGTCGATGTGTGGAGTAATAGTAGTAGATGCAGGCAGGAGTCGGTCTACTAATCTTGGACGTGATTCCTATATATTGATCATTGCCTTGGATATCGTCATAATTATGCGATCTTCTATCAATTGCCCAACAGTAATTTGTTTACCCACCGTATGCTATTTTCTTGAGAGAATCCACTAGTGAAATCTACGGCCCCCGGGTCTATTCTTTATCATATTTGCTTTGAGATCTATTTTTATTCGCTTTTATTTTCAGATATGTTATTCCAAAAACCCCCAAAATACCTTGCTGCACTTTTTTATTACTTATTTTATTTCGCGTTTTATCGAGAGCTATTTATCCAATCTACCACAAATTTATCTACCTTTTTCCATGGAGGGATTGACAACCCCTCTTACGCGTCGGGTGATACGTCTCCAACGTATCTATAATTTTTGCTTGTTCCATGCTGTTATATTATCATTCTTGGTTGTTTTACAATCATTTTATAGCAACTTTATATCATTTTATATGCCCATTGATAAAGCCCTTGGTCTAGATGGATTTAATGGGTTATTCTTCAAAAAATGCTGGCACATTATTTGTCAAGATTTCTATGATTTGGCAGAAGTTTTTCATAATGGCACTGCAAATTTGGAAAATATCAATGGTTCCTATATCACACTCATCCCAAAGAAGTTGGCTCCTGAAGGGGTTGGGGATTATAGGCCAATTTCCTTGACTGGGATGGGCCTCAAGTTTCTGTCCAAGATGGCTGCCAATAGATTTCAAAAGATAATTATGAAGTGTATTCATAAGAATCAATATGGTTTCATTAAAAGCAGGACTATCCAGGATTGTATTGGCTGGTCCCTTGAATATTTGCATCAATGCCATCAGTCAAAGAGACCTATTGTTATTCTTAAATTGGATTTTGAAAAGGCCTTTGACTCCATTGAACATGAAGCTATCTTGCAGATCCTGAAGTACAAGGGATTTAATCAGAAATGGATTTCTTGGGTTAAGCAGTTGCTCTCCACTGGAACATCATCAGTCCTTTTAAATGGAGTCCCTGGAAGGCAATTTCTCTGTAAAAAGGGTGTTAGACAAGGAGATTGCCTTTAACCCTTACTCTTTGTTATTGCTGCTGACCTTTTGCAATCAGTAGTAAATGATATGTTCAGAAGGGGAATTTTAAAGTTGCCTATACCATGTCATGACCAAGATTATCCCATAGTGCAATATGCTGATGATACTCTTATCATCTTACCAGCAGATAAAGCTCAGCTACTGGCTCTCAAGGACATGCTTCAGGTGTTTTTCACTTCAACTGGTTTAGTGGTTAACTATCATAAATCTTCAATGGTGCCCATAAATGTTGATGAGGACACCACCATTGGTTTGGCTGCTGCTTTTGGATGTCAGGTTGGCAAAATGCCCTTCACATATCTTGGTCTACCTGTTGGTACTACCAGGCCCAAAATGGTGGATTTTATGCCCCTTGTTGACTGTATGGAGAGAAGAATGTCAGCTAGTTCTTCTTTTCTAAATCAGGGGGAAAGGCTTCAGTTTTTGAATTCTGCTTTGTCCTCCATGCCCATCTTCTACCTAGGCAGCTTGCTGGTTCCTGCTGAAATTTTAAAACAATTGGAGAGAATACAAAGGCAGTGCTTATGGAGAAAGCATAGGGATGAGCCCTCACCATCCTTGGCAACTTGGGACCTAATTTGTAGGCCCAAAAATAAAGGTGGATTGGGCATCTTAAACTTTGGAGTACAGAACATGGCTCTTTTGCTTAAGCATTTGCATAAATTGTTAAATAGGATGGATCTACCATGGGTCTCTCTTATTTGGGATACATATTACCATTCTTCTGTACCTCAGGGGACTGATAGCTGTGGTTCTTTTTGGTGGAAAGATATTTGTAAACTGCTGGATCATTTTAGGAGCACAACTTGGGTACAAATCAATTCTGGGAACTCAGCTTTGTTCTGGTCTGATAAATGGAAGATTGGTGACTCAGTGGCCCCCTTGCAAACTAGATTTCCAAGGCTCTTTTCCTATGTAAAAGATCCCTGGCTTACAGTCTCTGAAGCTTTCCAATCTCAGGATATCACCCAGATGTTCTACTTACCTTTGTCTGCACAGGCATACCAGGAGTATCTGACAGTGCAGAACTTGATGGCAAATTGCAGTAGGGAAGTGGATGCAAATGACATTTGGTACTGGCAGGAGACGTGCCATGCTTTCAAGCCCAAGTTGTTCTATTCTTTCATGCATTCCAACATGTCTTTTAATCCTCTCCTTTTGTGGATATGGAAATCTTCCCGCATAATGAAAATAAAAGTGTTTGCCTGGATGTTAATTATGGATAGGCTTAACACTAAAGATATGGTTGAAAGAAGGCACTGACACTTGGATGATGGGGTTAATTGTGTGTTTTGTCCTCTGCTGACACGTGAGACCAGGAATCACTTATTCTTTGAATGTAATTTCAGTGTGAGAATATGGAATTATCTCCAAATCTCATGGCCCCCTGGGGATGACATGTCTTCTATTGTGATGCAAGCTAAGCAAGACTTTGCAAAACCTTTCTTTACTGAGGTTGTTTTTGTTGCTTGCTGGAACATTTGGATAATCAGGAATGCAAGGGTGTTCAGACATGAGAGACAGAGTTTTAATAGATGGAGGAGTGCTTTCATCCATGATATCACACTCATGCAACACAGAGTCAAGCATAGATATAAGGAGGAGTTGTTAAGATGGATTTCATTTCTACCTCCATGAGGTTCTGTAGGCTAGCTTCTTTGTTTTTCTACCTTTTTTCCTTTTTGATTACCTCTTGTAATCCATGTACATTGTATATTTGCTCTATGAATAAATGTTGAATGCTGTGGGGGGTTTTCCCTACAGTCACCAGTCAAAAAAAAACTTTATATCATTTTTTGGGACTAACCTATTGACATAGTGCCCAATGCCAGTTGCTATTTTTTGCTTGTTTTTTACTTCGCAGAATATCAATACTGATGCGGAGCATCCTACGGACATCACCATGTCAAGAGTCCGTTCGGCAAGTGACACGTGCGACATCTACTTCACATACATAAAGGTTAATCATCTCCTTTACACGTGTTCACTTGACCCCTTCGAGGATGGTATACTACTTGACATCCCTCTCGTGTGCACGCATAGGTATTATCGGAGCTTCATCGATGACGAGGAGGAGTTCAAGCGCAAAAGAACATCTACACCATCCAAGAAGGGAGAAGGAGGAGGAAGAGGGACCCCAAGACGCGAAGCTCCGGAGGCCTCGAACCATCCCGGGTGCCCGGACCCCCGGCCCCAAAGGGGGTGTCCCCTCTGTCCACCTCGGGTTCCTGGGCTTTCACCCCCCGGGTGCCCGCACCCCGACCCCCGGGTGCCCGGCCCCCCACCTAGCGCTACCCCGGGTGCCCGGACTTCACCCCCGGGTGCCCGGCCTCCTCCTCCCAGCAACCCCAGGGTTCCCAGACCCCTTTACCCTGGGTGCTCGGCCCCCTCCGACTGTGCCTGCATGCACTATGGGCCAAATGACTCATGTACCCATGTTTCTCCCTAAATCTTCCCTAGATTATAAGTAGATGTTCCCTAGCTCAGAATTAGGGTTAGCTAAGATTAGAACTACACATTGGACCTTAGCTCATGTACCTCCCCTTGTGGGACTCCTCTTGAGAGAGAGAGAGAAACTCCATTGGAGTTCAAGGCCTCCTTTGGAGAAGATCCCTAGTGGATTCAAGACCCCATCTAGGTAAGGATCTATCTAGATCACCAAGACCTCATCTCCTTTGGATTTGGGATGAACTCTACCTTGTATCTTTGTTCCTCTTGTTGTTCAGGTACCTTTGTGGATTTGAGTCTAGTGGATGTGTGATTGGACTTGTTCTTGAGTGTTCCTCTTGTGATTCCCCTCTTGTTCTTCGTGTTCTTCGCGTTCTTCGTGGATCCCCCTCCAATTCGTGAAAGATCTCCACTTAGGGTCTCCACCCTACAACATCTTGGTATCTAGAGCCACGTTGATCACGAATTTGGAGTCTTCCCCACTGTTTTCTAGCCTATTTTTGTGTGTTTTTGTCCCAATTCGAAAATTCCCCACAAAAAGAGCCCCAAAAAATTTCTTGCATTTTGTTGGTACTTGTGAGTTTTTGTTGATTTTGATCCGTGGATCTAGTGTTTGGCAAGTGGATCTACCTCCCTTGGCGTTCCCTAGCACCAATTTTTCTTTTTACCCATCCAATTTGGAGCTTGAAATCAAGTTCTTCCGCTCCTAGTTCGAGATCTGAAAATTTCACCCAAAATCGACTCTTCTCGGCCTACCCCGGGTACCCGGACCCCTTTTCCCCGGGCACCCGGACCCCCGGGCAACTTTCGCCCAAACCCCCTGACCACCCCGGGCGCCCACACCCCTTACCCCCGGGCACCCGGACCCCCTGGGCCACTTTTCCGCCCACCTCCCTGACCACCCCGGGCACCCGCACCCTCCCACCCCTAGGTGCCCGCACCCCCTAGTTTCAACCCACTTCCAAAAACCGTTTTGGCCATAACTAATTCATCTGGAGTCCGTTTTTTGCGTTCTTGAGCTCGTTTTGTAGCTATTGACATCCTACATCCCACAAAAATACTAACACCATCATTTGAAATCATAAATTTTTTTTGAATTTTGACATCTTTGTATAGGCCCTCCACCATAACTTCCACACCACCACATAAAACTTCCGCAACCTAACCCATTTTGGTTCTTATTGCATTTGTGGTTGTTTGAGTTGTGATTTGAGTCTCCTAAGGTGTTTCGGCTACTTAGGGACAGTTACATCTTCATCCACCACCGGACACTTGTATTGTTCCATCGAGTACATCCACCACTAGCTTCCACAACCGACGATGATCATCCATCCTTTGAGACTATCTTCAACCGGAAGCAAGGCCGGTTACCCCCCGACTTCATGAAAGGTTAAGTGTGACGAAGGTATCCATTCCGTCATAAAATTTTCCTTCCTTGACATTACACTTTGATAGCCCCACCATCTTTGCGATTACCTCCATACCTATTGAGACTAGCTATCCGAGTATTGCCGGGCTTCATGAAAACTTGAGCACCTTAGTGATACGATATCATAGTGTTGCATCATTTGATATATCATATAGTGCAATTGCTTGCCCCCGTGCTATCTTGTGATAATTGTTTCATGTATGTGGTTGAGGATCAATAAGCATAGTGGAAAGAAGAGAAGAGCAAAAAAAAAGTAAAAAAAAAGCTTTTAAGCAAGAAAAGAATGATCATAAGCTTATAAGTAAAGAGTGGAGCATGAAAAGAGATACTTATGCATGAGGATACATGGAATAGGAAACATTCTTGTTGCATACATATAGGTTAGTGCCAAGTGGTGAATCGTGCCCAAGTGTGCAATCAAGCTAGTGCTCTCCTAGTGTTTGTGCAACACGAGCTTAGTCTTCGTTAGGCAATTTTGTATTGCTCATCCCTATAGTTGCACAAGCCCATTATCCCACCGTGTGTGTTTCTTTATTGCTCTCCTCTATATTTGTGATCACTTGCTTTGCATTTTGAGTCCTTTGGATTTATTTCAACATTTACAATATCTTGGACTTCAATTTGCATGAATTTGTGCCACTTGTCCTAACCAAGCCACTCGATAAGCCTTTTACTTGTAGGTGTGAGTGAACAAGTCCGGTACCAATTCCACTATTCTTTCATTTCACATTGAGTGACACGAGATACATCCTCAACTTTGGGAAAATATAGCTTGGTATTGTTTATCTCATTTCCTACTAACCTTTGCTCGAGTCTTGTGATGGATAGGAAAAGAACATCATCTCCGGTCTACACCCACGACGACGAGTTCGATGCTATGAAGAACTTCATCGACGCCAAGATGGACAAGCACATGGAGGAGCTCAAGGTCCTCATCAACAACCGCAAGAGGTCTTCCACATATTCGAGAAGATGCTCAAGTGCAAAGACTCCCGAGCTACCATCTCCGGCAAGTACACACAAGCATCGACATCGACAAGACCATGAAGAGCGACCTTCTGGACGAGAGTTGGCTTCTCTGCCACCCCCGTGCACACGGCCTCCTGCACCCCCATGCGCACAGGCCATACAGAACAACACTTCTAACCCCAAGGCTGCGGCTTCTTCAACAACATTGGCATCTTCGCCAAGTGACGTCAAGACATCTTCGCCTTCGAATGTACGGCATCTTCGCCTACTCCACGAGCTCAAGTCCACTACTTCCACGAGTTACTTCGACTTCACCAACACCGATGAGATTCCATTCTTTGGGACTCATGACCTCGAAGAGTACATCGAGTGGGAGCGCAAGATGGATGACTACCTCAAGCTACACCAAGTCCGCTCCGAAGATCAAGTGAAGTGCGCCACAAGTACCTTCCACGACTACGCATCGACATGGTGGCTTCACATACCTTCGAATAGCTTCACCATGAGTTGGTCCAAGACGAAGAAAGCGATGCGACGAGAATTTGTGCCTTCCACCTACATGGAACATCTTCAACGCCACTTGGAGAACACCATACAAGGATCCAAGTCCCTCGACGAGTACTTCAAGAACATGAAGAAAGCCTTACGATGAGCCGGTGTGGACAACCCCATTTGGATGAAGTTCTACTTCATGATGGGATTGAACAACAAAATCGCCAGGACTATCTTCAATAACAACTATGAGTCCCTTGATGACATGTACTTTGGTGCTCTCAAGGCGGAGCAAGAACTCATGAAGGCCAAGCCTACTCGACCCTGAGCTCACTTCACGATGACCACACTCCAAGACGGCGAGCATGAGGCTAGTTCCATCGAGATGTCAAAGCCCGACGAGCTCCAAGACGATGCTTCCATCTTTGGAGGCGAGAGTGATGAGGTGCCATCTTCGGCCTTCATCCACGGTGACGACTATGAGATGGTTGAGCATGGGATTTTCCCTTCGACCACGGCGACGTATGACGACTTGAGTGACTTTTGCCACCATATTGGGAGTGAGAGTGTTTTCACCACTAGCCCCATATATGATGAGCTGCCCCAATTAACATGTGAGGATAGCCACCACCACCACCACCTGAGTGATTTGAGTGACTCCACCATATGTCACATTGAGTGCACCTACCTTGAGGAAGTGAGTGAGCCACCGCCACATTGAGAGAGTGAGGTAGTTGATAGGGCATGTGAGGCCATTCCGATTTCTAACGACTTACCCTCTACCTCTATTGTGTCTTCTCATTTGGTGCTAGGTCCCATATATGATGACGCGCTGATCTTCGATGACTTCGTTCTTCCTTTGGACAAGACGATGGCCATGGTGGACTATGATGCACCCCCACATGGTTCCATCACGATGATGATGACCACGAGTTGGTCCTTACCACCTCACCTACACCACATGAGTGGAATGACAAAGGTAACATATGTGATGGTGATGCTCTTGTCCCACTAGTGGACATTCTTGATATTGATTGTTTGCATGATGTTGATCCTCCTATTACCATGCTTCATGCTAGTATGGTTTCCCCATGCGATGATTTACCCATTTATGATGAGTTTGATGATTGCCATGTGGAGTCTATTAGTTGTGATGCCATGTTACATAGGATTTCTTGTGACAATTCTTTAGGTCACATCATGTTTGACAATCCGCTTGACTTGTCATATGCTATGAATGAGATCAACCACATGTTATATTTGCAATCTCATCGTAGTGACTATGCATATGCCATTAAATTGAACCCAATTTGCACATATGACATAGATGACAAGCCCATGGTTATTGGCATTTGTTTTTCTTGCGATGATATTAATATGCTCCCTTTGCATAATTTATCTCATATACCATGCCATGACCACCTAGCTTCGGATATGCATTGTTTTGGATGTTGTTCATATTCCCCATATGATGTTTCCACTATTGCTCATGAGGAGACCCCCATAGTTTCTTCATACATTTTAGGAGATTTTGTTCACTCCAACCCATTGCATGATTCCCATACTTGTGTGCACAATATGCTCCCCATGAATAAACATGCTATTGATGTGCCATATACTTGCATTCTCAATTTGAGTCCCCATCGTCTTATACATAACAACTATTCTTTCATGATGGATGACATGTTCATATACCGTGCTTCCAATTTCTTTGAGAATGTTTATCTTGTGCTAACTCTCACGTTCACATACACATCATGATGGATGATGTGTACATTTACCACACACACACTTTCTTTGGTTTGTGTCTCTTTTGTGTAGGTACCCATGCATACTCATCAACCTCACAATCCCATGAGTTGACGAAATGAGCTCTAGAGAGCAATGATGATTTGGGATACCGTGGATTGTCCTTACCACCACTCCCTTCGTGCAAAGACTTTGCACATTTCTTCTACATGGCCCTCACATGGTTATGGGTTATATACCACTTCTCACTTTATGCCCATATTGCCATGTTCACTATGCTTGATATGATCATTCATATGCCTTTGTCATGCATTTGTGACCCATGCTTTGCATTACACATGTTCCTTGATTCTCGTACTTGTATGTGTATTTGCAAGTTTGGTGGAGATATCTCTTGTTATTGCCATGTTCCATTTGTGACCCATTCCTATGATGATACTTTGATCTCGCTTTGTGTTCGTGCTTGCCATATGTCATGTTCATTGCCTATGCATATTATTTGCTCACATGACCTGATTGCCATGATTTCTTCTAGTATGTTGCATCTTAGCACTACTAGCTTGCATGACTCGATTTGTATGCTTGTCTATGTTGCATCACCCATGATTCATACTTGCTCGTTTCATGCGGTTGATGGCATCCATTTCCATGCTTGTCACATGATTGACTTGATTGCCTCACACATGATGAACAATTGTTCTTTCTATTATGTTGAGTGCCACACTATCTTCACTACACCCTATGCACGTTATGCTTGGATTGTCTTGCACTTGATCCATGTGTTAAGACACTTCATTTTATTTGGTATTGTGAATGATTCATATGCATACCATAGACCATTTGTTGAGCGCTTAATGCATGTTTGCTATGAACTTTAGGTACATGCTTATTCTCTTGTCACACATATTTACATCACTACCTCACATTTACATGCTTGTTTCATGATGACCTTGATTGTGCTCAATTTATGTGCTTTCATGCCATGTCACAATCCTTTGTTACACCATAAGCTATGCATGATGACGACACTTGTTCGGTGAATCACCACTTGAATGCTTGGTTTTGCATTAATGCTAACCACATTTGTTTTTCCAAGTGTTTGTTGTTCTTGCTCCTTTTGAAGGAATCACTAGCCGGTGCGACATTGGAGAGTGCCCATTTCGAGCTTGAAGACTATGAGTACTTGGTGAAAGTTCACTTCTACACGGCGACACCATCTCTTTCCCATGGTGATTTGGTTTTTGATCCGAGGTCGGATCTTTCCCAAGGGGGAGGGGATGATGCGGAGCATCCTATGGACATCACCATGTCAAGAGTTCGTTTGGCAAGTGACATGTGCGACATCTACTTCACACACATAAAGGTTAATCATCTCCTTTACACGTGTTCACTTGACCCCTTCGAGGATGGTATACCACTTGACATCCCTCTCGTGTGCATCCATAGGTATTACCGGAGCTTCACCGATGATGACAAGGAGTTCAAGCGCAAAAGACCATCTACAACATCCAAGAAGGGAGAAGGAGGAGGAAGAGGGACCCCAAGATGCGAAGCTCCAGAGGCCTCGGACCACCCCGGGTGCCCGGCCTCCTACGCCCCGGGTGCGCGGACCCCCGGCCCCAAAGGGGGCGGCCCCTATGTCCACCCCGGGTGCCCGGGCTTTCACCCCCCGGGTGCCCGCACCCCGACCCCCGGGTGCCCGCCCCCCCACCTAGTGCTACCCCGTGTGCCCGGACTTCACCCTCGGGTGCCCAGCCTCCTCCCAGCAACCCCCGGGTGCCCGGACCCCTTTACCCAGGGTGCCCGGCTCCCTCCGACTGTGCCTGCGTGCACTATGGGCCAAATGACCCATGTACCCCTGTTTCTCCCTAAATCTTCTCTAGACTATAAGTAGACGTTCCCTAGCTCAGAATTAGGGTTAGCTAAGATTAGAACTACACATTGGAGCTTAGCTCATGTACCTCCCCTTGTGGGACTCCTCTTGAGAGAGAGAGAGAGAGAGAGAGACACTCAATTGGAGTTCAAGGCCTCCTTTGGAGAAGATCCCTAGTGGATTCAAGACCCCATCTAGGGAAGGATCTATCTAGATCATCAAGACCTCATCTCCTTTGGATTTGGGATGAACTCTACCTTGTATATTTGTTCCTCTTGTTGTTCATGTACCTTTGTGGATCTTGTGTGGATTTGAGTCTAGTGGATGTGTGATTGGACTTGTTCTTGAGTGTTCCTCTTGTGATTTCCCCTCTTGTTCTTCGTGTTCTTCATGTTCTTCGTGGATCCCCCTCCAATTCGTGAAAGATCTCCACTTAGGGTCTCCACCCTACAACAAATACCAAACGGAGTCCAAACACAGCGAAACTTTTTGGAGATTTTTTTTGGACCAGAAGACACAACATGGGCCAAAGAAGTACGAGAGGGGAGGCCCGAGGTGGGCACAGCCCACCAGGGCGCACACAGGAGCCCAGGCGCGCCCAGGGGGGTTGTGCCCCCTCGGTGGCCTCCTACACCGCCTCTTTGCCCTATAAATCCCCAAATATTCCAGAAACCGTAGGGGAGTCGATGAAACACAATTCCAGCCGCCGCAAGTTCCAGAACCACGAGATCCAATCTAGACACCATCACGGAGGGGTTCATCATCCTCATTGGTGCCTCTCCGATGATGCGTGAGTAGTTTATCATAGACCTACGGGTCCGTAGGCAGTAGCTAGATGGCTTCTTCTCTTTTTTGATTCTCAATACAATGGTCTCTTGGAGATCTATTTGATGTAACTCTTTTTTGCGGTGTGTTTGTTGGGATCCGATGAACTTTGAGTTTATGATCAGATCTATATCCATGAATATTATTCGAGTCTTCTTTTGATCTCTTATATGCATGATTATTTATAGCCTCGTATTTCTTCTTCCAATCTTTGGTTTAGTTAGGCCAACTAGATCGATTTTTCTTGCCATGGGAAGAGGTGCTTTGTGATGGGTTCGATCGTGCGGTGTTCTTTCCCAGTGACAGAAGGGGCAGCAAGACACGCATGTATCATTGCTATTAAGGATAACAAGATGGGGGCTATTCCTACATGAATAGATGTCGTCTACATCATGTCATCGTTCTTATTGCATTACTCCATTTCTCCATGAACTTAATACACTAGATGCATGCTGGATAGCGGTCGATGTGTGGAGTAATAGTAGTAGATGCAGGCAGGAGTCGGTCTACTAATCTTGGACATGATGCCTATATATTGATCATTGCCTTGGATATCGTCATAATTATTCGATCTTCTATCAATTGCCCAATAGTAATTTGTTTACCCACCATATGCTATTTTCTTGAGAGAAGCCACTAGTGAAATCTACGCCCCCTGGTCTATTCTTTATCATATTTGCTTTGAGATCTATTTTTATTTGCTTTTGTTTTTGGATCTATTATTCCAAAAACCCAAAAATACCTTGCTGCACTTTTTTGTTATTTATTTTATTTCGTGTTTTATCAAGATCTATTTATCCAATCTACACAATTTTTATCCCGTCAACTTGACAATTTCTGGCGCCGTTACCCGTAGAGGGATTGACAACCCCTCATAAGCGTCGGGTTGCAAGTATTTGTTCTTTGTGTGCATGTACCGTTTACATAGTGTTGCTTGGTTCTCCCACTGGATTGATACCTTGGTTTCATAACTGAGGGAAATACCTACCGTAGCTGTGCTGCATCATCCCTTCCTCTTTGGGGAAATACCGATGTAGTTCAAGCGACATCAAAAGGAATTTCTGGCGCCGTTGCCGGGGAGACATCATCAACATCTATCAGGTTCCCTATCACAAATCTCATCTCCTTGCAATTTACATTATTTGCCAATTGCCTCTCATTTTCATCTCCCCCACTTCAGAAAAATATTTTCCTTTTTATTCGCCTTCTTTTAGTTTGCCTTTTTCTTGTTTGATCTTTTGTTTGCTTGTGTTGCCATGTGCCTTCTATATGCTTGCATCTTCGCTTGCTAAAAATCTATTGATATGGATCCCCATCCACTTGCTAATCTTTTTAAAAGATCCAATCATGATGAACCAATTGCTAGTGAGTTGAGTGCACTAGGTTATCTTTATGAAGTTTTGCTTGAGATTCGTGAATGTGAAAATTATGATGAAGAAATTTATGAAGTGATTCATGATAGCTCCTTGAATGAAAAACATGATTGCAATGATTTTACTATAAATTCTATTAATGTCAATTGTACTAATAATATGCAAAACCCCAAGCTTGGGGATGCTAATTTTGCTATGTCCACTACTTATTGCAATGATCATGATTGGGGTGATTCTTCTTATGATCTTGAAAATTTATTTAAGCCTCATGATGAATATGATATTGATAATAATGTTTGCAACAATATTGAAAGTGGATTTGGAAGAGCATCAACTCTAGGTAATAATGATCCCACTACTTCGGAGAATGATCAATCTTATGAAATTTCTGATAAAAGTGGGCTTGGAGAGGTCATGACTTTATTTGATGATCCCACTATTTTGGAAGAGTGTCAACTTTGCATGCATGTGGATCATAAAAATAAAATTTTATTTGATTGCTATATTGTTGAATTCGATTATGATCCTACATGTAATTATTATGAGATAGAAAAATATGGTTGTAGAAATTTTCATGTTACTAATTTACCTCTCGTTATGTTGAGATTGCTATTGTTTCTTTCTTCTTCCTTGCATATGCTATATATTTCTTGTCTTGATAATTTGTTTGCTTATAAAATCCCTATGCATCGAAAGTATGTTAGACGTAAATGTGTTTGTCACATGTATTATGATGCTCTCTTTGTGTTTCAATTCTTGTCTTTCATGCGAGCATCATCAAAATTATCAATGCCTAGCTAAGAGGCTTTAAAGAAAAGCGCTTGTTGGAGGCAACCCAATGAATAAAATATTTTTCCTTTTTGTTTCTATTTTTGTGTGTTTACACAATTATGCCTCTGTTATGATTGTGTTTTTATGTTTTAATTAGTATTTGTGCCAAGTAAAGCCTTTGGGATAGCTTTGGTGATAGTTGATTTGATCCTGTTGAAAAACAGAAACTTTTGCATCCAATAACAGAATTGTTTAAATTCATAGAAGCGACAAAAAATTCCGATTTTTTACACAAGATTGATATACAAATTGACTCTGCTTTCCTTTCAGAATCTTTGGAGTTACAGAAGTATGAGAACAATTGGCATCTTTACAAACTGTTCTGTTTTTGACAGACTCTATTTTCTTTGCATTGTGTGCTTATTTTGATGAATCTATGGATTGCATTGGGGGGGGGGGGGGGTATAAGCCATGGCAAAGTTAGAATATAGTAGATATAATGCAATTACAAAATTTGAATGGGTTTTCAACAGTACTTAAAGTAAAGATTGATTTTCTTATACTAACGGATCTCACGAAGGTTTTGTTAAGTTTTGTGTGATTGAAGTTTTCAAGTTTTGGGTGAGATCGTGATGGATGAAGGAATAAGGAGTGAAAAGAGCCTAAGCTTGGGGATGCCCCATGGCACCCCAAGTGAATATTCAAGGAGAACCAAGCAACTAAGCTTGGGGATGCCCCGGAAGGCATCCCCTCTTTCTTCTAACGACCATCGGTATTTTACTTGGAGCTATATTTTTATTCCTCACATATCATGAGTTTTGCTTGGAGCGTCTTGTATTATATGAGTCTTTGCTTATTTTGCTTTTTAGTTTGTCACAAGTATCCTTGCTGGAGACACCTATTTGAGAGAGCCAAAATTATGCTATGAATTGTTAGAATTGCTCTATATGCTTCACTTAAATTTTTTTGAGCTATGGAATTGCTCTAGTGCTTCACTTATATCTTTTTGAGCACGATGTGCTTTAATATTTTTGAAGAAATTCTCTCATGCTTCACTTAGATTAATTTGAGAGTTAGTAAATTTTTGAAGAAATTCTCTCGTGCTTCACTTATATTATTTTGAGAGATAAAAAAAATTATGCTCATGTTCTTCACTAAAAAAATGTTTGAGCTTGTCAAAAGCAATTGCAATATATGAAACTAGTCCCAAAGTGATAGATATTCAAGAGGGATATAATAAAAACTTTCATGAAGATCATTGGACAAAATAAACTTGATTCTTTGTACTAGTTTTGAGATATGATGATAGTGATATGTGAGTCATGTTGGTGAGTAATTATGCTTTAGTAAGAATATTGGTGTTAAGGTTTGTGATTCCCTAGCACGAAAGTCAATAGTTATAATGAAATTACATCCTACTTGTGGTGCATTATTCGGTGTTAGTTATGCTTAATGCTCGCTTATGTGATTTTTCGTTTCTTGGTTGGTTGCTTCTCAATCTTTTTGCTAGCCTCCACTTGTACTAAGTAGAAATACTACTTGTGCATCCAAAATCCTTAAACCCAGTTTGGCCACATGAGTCCACCATACCTACCTATATGCGGTATTTCCATGCTGTTCTAAGCAAATTTGTATGTTCCATCTCTAATTTTGAAAATGAATTTCCTTTTTGTGTGCTCGTACCGCTCATGAAGCGGCAGGGGGTGGCCAATATTTTCCATACTAGATGTGTTATTCTCAAGATGAGTGTTTATTCACTTGTCATTGCACGAGAGTACGACGGTAATAGGGATGCCCAGTCCCGAAATGAAAAAGAAATTTACTTTATGTTGTCAAATAATAAATTTCTTGGAAAGTGTTGGTATGGAAGGCACCCGTGGATACGGCTAGCCATGGATTGTGAAAGAATGGTGGAAAAAGGAATAAAATTATTTTCTGTTTGGGATCCGCCTATGATATATCTAGCATGGAAAGTGTTGGGAATTACTCGGTCGTTTTCGTTGACGGGAAAAGTATGCCTCTCAAATTTTTTTATCTCTCAATTTTAGCTTTGAGCTCTGGCACTTCTACAAATCCCTACTTCCCTCTGCGAAGGGCCTATATATTTACTTTATGCAATTTTTATTTTTATTTGAGTCTCCATCTTCTCTTATAAAGCGGCACTATGATCATACTTGAGCATTGGATGTAGCTAATATGCGAGTGTGTTTCATGAATGTATCAATGATTGAGCATGATGGGCTAGGGATAACTTTCTTTAGTGTTGATATTTTGAAAGACATGGTTGCTTGTTGATATGCTTGAGTGTTGAAATCTTCATGTCAAAACTAGACTATTGCTTTGAACCATATAAAAGTCCAAATGTCCATGCTACAAAAGAAAAGAATATGTGATGAACATGTTAGGCAGCATTCCACATCAAAAATTCTGTTTTTATCATTTACCTACTCGAGGACGAGTAGGAATTAAGCTTGGGGATGCTGATATGTCTCCAACGTATCTATAATTTTTGCTTGTTCCATGCTGTTATATTATCATTGTTGGATGTTTTACAATCATTTTATAGCAACTTTATATCATTTTTTGGGACTAACCTATTTGACATAGTGCCCAGTGCCAGTTGCTATTTTTTGCTTGTTTTTTACTTCGTAGAATATCAGTACCAACAGAGTCCAAACGCAGCGAAACTTTTTGGATAATTTTTTTGGACCAGAAGACACAACATGGGCCAAAGAAGTACCAGGGGGGAGGCCCGAGGTGGGCACAACCCACCAGGGCGCACCTAGGAGCCCAGGCGCACCCAGGGGGGTTGTGCCCCCCTCGATGGCCTCCCGCACCGCCTCTTCGCCCTATAAATCCCCAAATATTCCAGAAACCCTAGGGGAGTCAACGAAACACAATTCCAGCCGCCGCAAGTTCCACAACCACGAATCTAGACACCATCACGGAGGGGTTCATCATCCTCATTGGTGCCTCTCCGATGATGCGTGAGTAGTTCATCATAGACCTATGGGTCCGTAGGCAGTAGCTAGATGGCTTCTTCTCTTTTTTGATTCTCAATACAATGGTCTCTTGGACATCTATTTGATGTAACTCTTTTTTGCGGTGTGTTTGTTGGGATCTGATGAACTTTGAGTTTATGATCAGATCTATATCCATGAATATTATTTGAGTCTTCTTTTGATCTCTTATATGCATGATAATTTATAGCCTCGTATTTCTTCTTCGAATCTTCGGTTTAGTTAGGCCAACTAGATCGATTTTTCTTGCCATGGGAAGAGGTGCTTTGTGATGGGTTCGATCGTGCGGTGTTCTTTCCCAATGACAGAAGGGCAGCAAGACACGCATGTATCGTTGCTATTAAGGATAACAAGATGGGGGCTATTCCTACATGAATAGATCTTGTCTACATCATGTCATTGTTCTTATTGCATTACTCCATTTCTCCATGAACTTAATACATTAGATGCATGCTGGATAGCGGTCGATGTGTGGAGTAATAGTAGTAGATGCAGGCAGGAGTCGATCTACTAATCTTGGACGTGATGCCTATATATTGGTCATTGCCTTGGATATCGTCATAATTATTCGATCTTCTATCAATTGCCCAACAGTAATTTGTTTACCCCCGTATGCTATTTTCTTGAGAGAAGCCACTAGTGAAATCTACGGCCCCCGGGTCTATTCTTTATCATATTTGCTTTGAGATCTATTTATATTCGGTTTTGTTTTCAGATCTATTATTCCAATAACCCAAAAATACCTTGCTGCACTTTTTTGTTATTTATTTTATTTCGTGTTTTATCAAGATCTATTTATCCAATCTACACAATTTTATCCCGTCAACTTGACAATTTTTGGCGCCATTACCCATAGAGGGATTGACAACCCCTCATAAGCGTCGGGTTGCAAGTATTTGTTCTTTGTGTGTAGGTATCGTTTACATAGTGTTGCTTGGTTCTCCTACTGGATTGATACCTTGGTTTCATAACTGAGGGAAATACCTACCGTAGCTGTGCTGCATCATCCCTTCCTCTTTGGGGAAATACCGATGTAGTTCAAGCGACATCATTGGGTTGCAAGTATTTGTTCTTTGTGTGCAGGTACCGTTTACATAGTGTTGCTTGGTTCACTTACTGGATTGATACCTTGGTTTCATAACTGAGGGAAATACCTACCGTAGCTGTGCTGCATCATCCCTTCCTCTTTGGGGAAATACCGACGTAGTTCAAGCGACATCAATAGGATTCGGGAGTGCGAAGGGAGGACACATGAGCATTTGGTGGTGGTGGCGGTCTCTCCTGGGGATCACTTGCTCAAATGAGCCCAATTTCACGGCAGTCACCCCATGGAGGATGAAAGGCAAAGTTCTTCGCAAACCAAGGATGAATCATTTCATAGTTGAACCACTTGCGCACCCAGTGGCGTCGAATCCTTTGCAGACGCTTATCTCTTTCTTGTTTTGACTCTCTTGGAACAATGATATTATTATCATGAGAGATATATTTAGCTGACTTTGCGTATGGTTGTCTGCCACCCTTCTTTTTCTTCGGAGCATCTTCTTCTTGCTCATCAGCACTTGGCTCATTTCTTTTTCTCTTGCCAGTTGCTGGGCCTACCGTTGGGCCCTTTGCATTCAGTGCTTTTGACCCATATGTTGTACCCAAAAGAATATCTTTTCCATCAGCCATGCTCATTGGTCGAGCAGAATCTTCAACAGATTGCATATACCTGTGAATAAGAATAGATACGAGGGAAAATGGGGACATGGTTACGAATGCTCACTGCGAAGATTTTTCGAACGAAAACATTTTGATGAAGGATTAGATGCAGACTTTGAGAAATGTTTCGAATGAAGGAAATGTATAGAACGAACTAGTAGGTTCGAGGAAAATACTAGTCAGCGTGCGAAGCATTCCATTCATACGAGACATAACACAAACCCTAGATCTGAAATTTTCAGATGCGAGGGGAAACTACAAACCACATCTGCACAAGATACCTAAGTAGTAAAGATCTAAGATATGCGGTAAAAACGAAAAAATTTAACCGCAGACGAACTCGAACGAGAAGAACGGAGGACCGAGTTTGCACTACAAATACCCTAGCTTGGTGATGTGCAGCAGCTACGGCGGCGCGGGGAAGAAGATGTCTCGCGGCAGCGAGGAAAGACTCCGGCGACCACTTTCCAGCAGCAAAGTGGTGAAGGGGTCGTCGGCGTCGAGCTCAAGGAGGAGCACTGTGGTAGGGCTTCAGAGGAGATGGTGGCGAGGAGGAAGAGAAGTGGATGAGGGAGCGGCGGTACTGCGGTATTTATGTGCGAGGGGAAATAACCGTGTTGAGTGAATCCGATCGAACGACCACTATCGAGAGACTATTGCTATTCAACGGACAGGATGGGGTGGCAGTTGATGGATTGCACGTGGCAACCGTCATTAAAGATCGTGGTTCTGACTTGGGTGGGAAACCCCAAATTTTGGACAGCTTTCGCCAAAATAGATTAAAGTTCGGACCTAATCTTTATCGTGGTCAAGGACACCAGATAAAGTTTCGGTACCAGATGAAATTGAGCATTCATAACGGAACAACATAGACTAGAAGAGATAGAACAGAGGGAAAATAGGGTCCTAGGCATAGCTCTCAGACAACAAAACATGAACACCCGAAAGAATAGCTATGAGAGAAATGCATTCGGACTAACACAAAATCTTTCGATCGAAAAGAAACTCAACGAAAGAAAATTGTGGTGGCGTGACCCACCTTATAAGAACTGTATGACCCCGAGCATCGCACAATTATCATGGCACCCAGTTAGTCTAGTTCTTCGTTAATGTATTCACTCTCAGAAAGAAAATTTCACTTTGTCGAAATTTTCAAACTCTTCGAGTGTTGTGCACCCATTCCTTCTAAGATGTGGAAGTGTTGGCACGGGTGCCGAGTCCATCTTACTGCATGTTTGCGAAGTCTAGGATATTTAGCTCACACCGTAACACACAGAATCTTTTCTCATCGATAGGCTTCATGAAAATATCAGCAAGATTGTCTTCGGTATTGACGTGATTGATGACAATATCCTCTCGAGCAACATGATCGCGAATGAAATGATGTCTGATGGCAATATGCTTGGTGCGAGAATGCTGCACTGGATTATTTGCAATTTTGATAGCACTCTCATTGTCACAATATAAAGGAATCTTCTTGACCTTGATGCCATAATCCTTCAGAGTCTGCTTCATCCACAATAACTGAGTGCAACAAGCGCCGACAACAATATATTCGGCTTCAGCCATAGAGAGAGATACACAATTCTGCTTCCTTGATGACCAACATACCAATGATCTACCGAGGAAATGACATGTCCCTGAAGTAGATTTCCTGTCAACCAAGTCACCTGCGTAATCTGAGTCTGAATATCCAACAAGATCAAACTGTGCTCCCTTAGGATACCATAAACCTAAGGTGGGGGTGTGAGCCAAATATCTCAGAATATGCTTGACCGCTTGGTGATGTGATTCTTTCGGTGCAGCTTGATAGTGGGCACACATGCAAACACTCAACATAATATCAGGTCTGGATGCACATAGGTAAAGAAGAGAACCAATCATCGAATGATAAGCCTTCTGATAGTAATCCTTACCGTACACATCTGCGTCCAGCTTACCATTCATGGGCATTGGAGTTTTATAGCCCTTCATTTTGGAATCTTGCATTTTGAACTTCTTCAGACATTCTCTCAGATATTTCTCCTGAGATATGAAAATTCCATTTGCATGTTGGCGTATTTGCAGTCTGAGAAAGAACTTAAGTTCACCCATCATTGACATTTGATATTTCTCGGACATCATTTTCCCGAACTCTAAGCTACAAGCATTGTTAGTACAGCCGAAGATAATATCATCCACATAGATTTGACATACGAAAGATCATCATCAATGGCACGAGTGGAAAGTGTGGGATCAGTGGATCCTGGCTTGAACCCTTTATCGAGCAAAAACTTCTTCAAGGTGTCATACCATGCTCGAGGGGCTTGCTTCAGCCCATATAGAGCCTTTTTCAACCTGAAAACTTTGTTAGGAAACTCAGGGTGTTCAAAGCCAGGTGGCTGTCTAACATAAACTTCCTCATCAATTTCACCATTGGGGAAAGCACTTTTCACATCCATTTGATAAAGCAAGATATCATTATAATTTGCATAAGCGAGAAGAATACGAATTCCCTCGAGGCGTGCAACAGGAGCATATGTTTCACCGAAATCAATACCTTCTACTTGTGTAACCCTTGAGTAACAAGACGTGCTTTGTTTCTCACTACAATGCCATTTTCATCTTGCTTGTTCCGAAATATCCATTTAGTGTTGATGATATTATGCTTCTTAGGATTCGGCTTGTCAACCAATTCCCAAACATCATTTAGTTCGAATTGCACCAACTCCTCTTGCATAGCATTCATCCAATTTGGATCATTCATGGCTTCTTCATACTTGGTAGGTTCTGCCAATGAGACAAAGGAGAAACTGCCATAGTAGTTAGCCAAACGAGTGTGTGAACGAGTTGTGGGTCGATATCCTGAATTCTCGAGTTCATCGAGAATTAATGAGGGATCAACTCGATTAGCCACTCAAGGATGAGGATTTTCATGATGATGATCATTATCATTTTCATCAGCATCAGCATTTGTATCGCCATTCCCTTCAGGATTGCCATTTTGCTCGGCATTTGGAGCATCATCATCGGAAGACTCAGGTGCATTTGCTTCAACTGGCTTGACGCTCCCAATAGCCATTTGCCGAATAGCATCTGCGATCGGTGGTTCATCTATCACATTTGGCAGGTGCTCCTTTTGGGAGCCATTAGATTCATCAAACCGCACATTTACCATTTCCATAACTTTCCCGTGGTGAGAGTTATAGACATGATAAGTATGCGAGTTTGAGCCATAACCAAGAAGAAAACCTTCATGTGCCTTAGGTGCAAACTTGGAAGAATGATTCATATCACAAATGTAACAAGGTGCACCAAAAACACGCAAATAAGAAACATTTGGTTTCTTGCCAGTGATAAGCTCATATGAAGTTTTCTTAAGGAACTTGTGAAGATAAACACGATTGATAATATGACAAGCGGTGTTAATAGCATCAGCCCAGAAACGAATGGGAGTTTTATACTCACTGAGCATTGTTCTCGCCATTTCAATGAGAGTTCTATTCTTTCGCTCAACAACTCCATTCTGTTGGGGAGTGTATGCAGCTGAGAATTCATGAGTAATACCATTCTCATCGAGAAAATCTTTGATATGAGTATTTTTGAACTCAGTGCCAATGTCACTTCTGACATGCTTGATTCGCACATCATATTCATTCTGGGACTTCTTAGCGAATCTTTTCAAGATGTCTTGGGTGCAGGTTTTGTCTTCGAGAAAGAATACCCAAGTATAACAAGAGAAATCATCAACAATAACAAGACCATAATGACTGCCACTGAAACTTGCATAGTTTTGAGGCCCGAATAAATCCATATGAAGAATTTCCAGTGGTCTTGTTGTGGTCATAACAGTCTTTGATGAATGATGCTTCTTGGCCAATTTGCCAGCCTCACATGCAGCACAAAGATGATCCTTGTCGAATTTCACATCAGGAATGCCACGTAGATGATTTTTCTTCACTAGAGTCTGCAAATTTCTCATACCTGCATGACCAAGCCTTCGGTGCCACAGCCAACCTTCAGTTGCTTGCAAGCAAAGAAGTTTGGACTGAGGGACCCTTAGAGAAATCCACAATATATAGATCACCTTTTCTAATTCCCTCAAAGACGAAGGAATTGTCAGAGTCCGTGAAGACAATGCATTTGGATATGGAAAACAAAACTAGCATGCCTAGATCACATGGCTTGCCAACTGACATAAGATTGAATCCAAGAGACTGAACCAATAAAGCATCATCAATGGACTTGTCTTTGGATATGGCAATTTTACCTAGCCCAATTACCTTTCCTTTGTTGTTGCCGCAAAAAGTGATATACTTCGAAGGTGAAGCAGTTAAGTTGGGGTCGACAAACAATGACTTGTCTCCGATCATATGACTAGTGCATCCACTATCCATTATCCATTATGTACACCCGGAGACATAGTCCTGCAGAAGAATTAGGCTTTCTTAACCACCCACATCTTTGCAGGTGGCTTCGAAACAGTATAGTGAGCAGGATATGATTTCTTTCGGTAAAAATAATTGTTGTTCGTGGAGGTGCAAGCATAATCGAATGAATAAGCATTGAACTTCCTTCCAGACGAATGAGTATAGTGATTGAATGAGGCATGCATGTACTCATTCTGTCGAACTTTTTCAAGGAAGTAATAGCATTTTGAGCCTGCATGGTTAGTAATGTGGTAATAGGTAATGCTTCAATAGTTTTCTTAGGCACCCATATAGCTTTCTTTGGGGGGCCATTCCTGCTGTTTGGTCCAACAAAGCGAGCAATAGCCTCACCATATTGGTTTTTGAACAACTTATAGTTGTCCAGAGAATCATCATCAGGATATTCAGGGATGGGAGAATTATATCCCGAAAGCAAAGCTGGATCGAGCGTTTTGCTCTTGGCAGGCACCCATACAGTGCGAGGATATTGATCAGGTTCCCAGTAGGAGCAATTTTCATTCAGTTTTCTTTCAAAACCAATGCCTTCTTTCCTGGGATTTTTGTGAAGAATGGATTTCTTCAGAACATCACAAAGGGTTTGATGCCCTTTGAGAGATTTGAACATTCCCGTGTGAAGAAGATCCTTCAACCTAGCATTTTCATCAGAAACAGAACCATTTTGCTCGATAGAGGGGTTAGCATTCATAGATGATTCAGCAGTTGATTCAGCATTGGTTCGTTCAAGTCATTTTAAGCAAGGTGGAACAAACACTTTAGGTTTATCTTTAAGTTGTTGGGTGAGAAGAGAATTTTCTCTGATCAAATCCTCATGAGCCTCTCTCAGTGCCTCGAGTTCCTATTTCCTTTTCAGGTAATCATAGGTCAATCTTTCGTGGTCAGCTGAGAGAAAATCATGACGATTTGACAGTTCTTCCATTCATGACTTGAGAGTGGAATACTCTTCGGTCAATGATAGATTTTTCTCCATCTCCTCAACCAACAACCCTTCAGATTTCCTGAGGGTTTTCTCAATTTTCTCAAGAGAGTTTTGTTGAATATTAGCAATTTTGATCAATTTAGCATGGTTATCCTCATCCGAAGAATATTAATCACTGGAGTGAACCTTGTGATGTTTGGAGGATACCTTTTCTTTCTAGGCTTTGGCCATGAAGCAGTAGGCAGGAGATTCATCATCGCTTGATGGATTCCCGAAGAAGTTTGTTGCAGGGGAGGAAGCATATGCAATGCCAGCCATGCCAGAGTCGGAATCCTCATCGGATTCATCAGCTTCTTCAGAGTCTGATGATTCTTCTTCATCAGAATCCATTTCCTTGCCGATGTACGCCTTGGCCTTGCGAGAGTTATTCTTGCAGTTGGAGGAGGACTTGGAAGGATTTCTTGAGGAAGATCTTGATGAAGGTTTTGAGGTGGAGTTTTCCTTCTTCTTGAAGAACTTCTTTGTTCTCTTCTCATCATCGGAGTTGTAGTTCTTGCTCTTGCTTTTACCTCAATAGTTGCCAGAATCATATCTTCCACTAGCACGGATTTCAGTTTCCCAGAGAGGGCAGTCCGAAATGAAGTGTCCAGGCTTTTTGCACTTGAAGCAGGTGTATTCTCCAGTAGGTTTTGATGAAGATTTTGAACCGCCAGAGTTGCTTGAACCTTTCTTCTGGAACTGGCTCTTCTTGTGAAAGCATTGGAATATTCTCGTGATTAATGCGAGATCCTTGCTGATCCTTTCTGGGTCATCTGAATCTTCTTCGACATTTCCTTCAGAGGAAGAATCGGCCATAGCCTTGAGAGCATGGCTTTTGCGATGGCTTGAACCATATAGATCTCTCTTCTCTTCTTCTTGTTCCTCGTGGGTGTTTAGCCTTTCCATGATATCAGCAGAGCCGAGATCTTTGAAATCAGCTCGTTCCCTGATCATCAGAGCTAGTGTGTCGAATGAACTGTCAAGTGATCCGAGCAGCTTATTCACAACTTCATGGTTAGTGATGTCTTTGGCGCCGAGGCCTTGCAACTCATTTGCGATGTCACTTAGACGATCGAAAGTTTGTTGGCAGCTTTCATTTCCAATGCGCTTGAACCGATTGAACTTTGCTCGAAGAGTGTCAATGCGAGCTTCTTTCTGAGTTGAAACACCCTCATTTATCTTCTTGAGAATGTCCCATAATTCCTTCGCAGTTTCACACTGTCGATAGCGAAGAAATTGAGCCCGAGAGAGACGGCCACCAATTTCATCTTTAGCTTGAGCGTCCATCTGAATGAGTTTCTTCTTGGGATCAGTGGGGGCTTGAGGTATTTCAATCGTGAATCCAAACTGCACCATGTTCCACATGTCATCGTCAATGGCTCGGAGACGGATCTTCATCTTCTCCTTCCAGAAGGGATAGTCCGTCCCATCGAATATGGGAATCTTGAGATGCGACTTGTAGCTCACTGAAGACATACTTAAACTCCAAGGTTGTTAGACAAAAATGAGCAGAGTCAAGGAGTACCTTGCTCTGATACCAATTGTAGGAATGAAGTATGTCCACCAGAGGGTGGGGGGAGGGTGAATGGGAGTTTTAAAATTTCATCGGAAATCTCAAAACTCTCGAAACCCAGCAGCAGAGCGAACGAAAAACAAACTACAGTGAGCTATAACTAAGTACCAAATAGAAACTAAAACATGCATCGAGACAATTGGAACGAAAGAAAACAGATCGAATGTAAATATGGGTGGCAGAGGTAACCAGTGATTGTCGGGGACGAATCCACGATCACCTATGGGACCCAGGGAAGGACCCCTTTACGTTCGACAGGGAGAGACGGTCGCACGAAGAGCAGATCTAGCGAAGAACACGATAGCGCACGTGAGAGATTTACCCAGGTTCGGGCCGCACGGATGCGTAAAACCCTACTCCTGCTTTTTGGTGTATTATCTGGATGATTGTTCTAGCTCCAGGAGTGCTACAGTACAGAGTAGCTGCGTACAATACTGGAGTTCTCAATCTCCGAGTCCCTCACCTCCCTCCATGTTGCCTATGGGCCTCCTTTTATACGCACAAAGGGGTCACCAACAGGTGGCAAACAGTAAAGGTAGACGTGGAAAGTTGCTACAGTAAGGCCATTATTACTAGGATGACATGTCCTACCTACCACTGACAGCAGGGGACAAGGGCATTAAATGCCCATGCCTTAGCTGTCCAGATACATGTATCTGGACGTCTTGGACGTGGGAAAAGCCTATCCCACCTGCTCCTGCACCGCTAGCTACAGAGCACCACCGTCTACACAGTGCCCTGCCACGCACGCTTGGAAGGACCCAGAGCGCCACGCTGGCAGAGGCACTGGAGCAGCAGCACAGTAGCACAGTGGTACAGTAACGCTTGCCGCGGCAAGACCTTGCCGCACTTGATAGCTTGCCGCAACCAATAGCTTGCCGCGCAAGGTAACTTGCCGGGGCAAGTACCCTGCCGCAGCTGCTATCTTGCCGCAGCCAATACCTTGCCGCAGCCAATGACTTGCCGGGGCAAGTACCTTGCCGCGGCAAGTACTCTGCTACAGCAAACCTCAGGCTGGGCCTCAACTGTCCCTCCCGGCAAGCTCCTCTTGCCGGGGCCTTGACTCTTGCTTTGTATACTTTGTTCTTGAATGGCTTAATAATCTTGAACTTCTCTCTAGCTGTCCTCCCGTAAGCCTGGCCGCGGGATGCTGCTACTGCCCGTGCACAAGTACGGGGTACTAGGGTACCCCTATTCTAGTACACCGACAGGAGCCCCCGGGCCTGGGCCACACACGGTGCCGGGCGTTGTTGGGCCAGGCCCAAACAGTGCATGGGCACGCGTGGTTGGGATAAGTCGAAACGTCTCTACGCTGTTTAATTGCACGCTCTCCCATGCGTTACGCGTTGAATGCAGAGCGTGGGAAGCGTGCACAGTTATCTCGAATGACGAAGAGGCGGATGGTTCCGCATCTTTCCCCATAAAAGGAGGGACCTGTAGAAGCACTCACACACTCCTCTCACCATTCTCGATCTCCAAATCTCCGCCTTCTTCTTCCTCCGCTCCAAAACAAAGCGGTTTCCCAATCCTCCGCCACCGCGCGTGTCCGCATCTCCCTCGGACCTCAGCTCCGCCTTCGCCATGCCTCCTAAAGGAGAAAAGGGGAAGACGGGGAAGTCCTCAAGGATGGAGACCCAGGCGCAGTTGAAGAGGCAGAAGTACGCGCTCTTCGCTCCGACGCTCACGGGGGCGGATCTGAAGGCCAAGTTCCAAGGCATGTGGGCCGTGAGGACCAAGGCGCATCCGGCCACCCGCGTTCGTCCAGCCACCGACGAGAGCGAAGTGAGCAAGTACCCCTTCTTCGCTTGCTACTTTTGGTGCGGGCTCTGCCCGCCGTACTCGGATTTCTTCAGCGACATCATGTACACCTTCAATCTCCGTCTGCTGGATCTCACACCGAATGCCGTATCCACCATGGCAATATTCGCGCATCTGTGCGAGAACTTCGTCGGCGTCGCACCCAACACCGCGCTGTTCAGGCATTACTTCACTCCCCGTGCTGAAAAGGGGGAGCCTCTCACTGTCGGCGTCTCGTTCGTTTCAAGATTGGGCGCCAAGGAGCATTTTCCGCTCTCAGCGAAGAGGACGACGAGGAAGAGTAAGTTCCCTTGCCGCGACCCTCAATCTTTGTAAGATTTTGTTTCTGTCCTCACTTGTCGCACTCCGGCCTTGCTTCCGCAGGGAGGAAACCTTGGCAGAGAGGATGAGGAAGAGAGCTAAGGTCTCGACGAGCAAGACCGTGGTGGTCGTCGAAGATGAGCCCACGGCAACCACCGGGGGAGTGTCTGAGACCATCCCGACCAGCTCGGAGCCCAGCCCTCATCGCAGCCCCCAGCGCAGCCCCCAGCGTAAGTATTCCAACTACCTTTCGCTGGCGGTCGCCGAGGAACAAGCATTTATCGCTGACATCTTTGGGCGTGTAGGAGAGGAGCAGCAAGTGGAGCCATCTGAAGGTACTCCAGAAGTACCACCCCCCTCGACCACACCGCCAAGGAGAGGATCTCTGGTAAGGGCTCCCACTAGCGAGCCGAGCCACGAAGAGGAGCCGGCAAGCACCGAAGCGCCAAGCACCAGCGCTGGCGACCCCACCCCAATGACAAACATTGACGGGGGAGGGGAGCCCGCCGCTCCTGAGCTCAACACGGGTAAACCCACTTGCCGCAAAACTCTTTCTGCTTTCTTTCTTTTGTCTTCTTGAATTTCTTCCTGAAGCTCTTTTTGCTTTGCTTCTCGGGTTGGCAGAGCCCTCCTCGGTAGAGCCAATGAACATTGACTCTTCTGCCGAGGAGAACACCGCAGGGGCCATCGACGACGAGGCCGCCAAGGCCGCCGCTGCCAAGGCCGACAAGCTGGCAGCCGACAAGCTTGCCGACGAAGAAGCTGCCAGGGCTGCCGAAGAGGCCGGCAAGGCCGCCGAGGATAATACCGCCAAGGCGCCCACCGATGAAGCCGCCAAGGCTGCTGAAGCTGAGGCCGCCCAGAAGGCTGCTGAGGAGGCCGGCGAGGGAGCCGGTGGTCGTACTGACGGCCCTGAGGCCACAGGAGCGCCAGGCGCTACTCCGACCACGGGTCCCTCAACCACTGAAGAGGCGGCAGCGCCCAACTCGCCTCCGCCAAGCAAATACATCCGGGTCGGCGAGAACGTCTACGTCAGCCTCCCCTGGACGGCGGGCTCCAGAGCGCCAACCGAGGAGGATGTTGTGGACGAGGAGATCCTTGCCGCTGCCGGGCTCCAGCTTGTGGATGCGCCAGGTGCCAGCAGCAGCAGCACGTCTGAAGAGGAGCAACTGCTCCAAAAGCTGCTGAATCTTCATCGCGCCCGACGGGAGAAACTAGCTTCCAGGGAGGCGCTCATCGAGAAGGCCGAAGCTGACATGTTGAGGCGCGCAGAGATCTTGGCGGACGTCCGCGCGCGATCTCTTAATGCGTTAGAGGTCAAGCGGGCACAGCTGGCCGAAGAACGGCAGGTCCTCCTCCTGATGAAGCAAGACATTGAACAAAAACAGGAGGAGACCGCCAAGGAGTTGTCTGCTCAGGCCGGTGATCTGAACCAACGGAAAGTGGACCTCGATGCCCACGAAGAGGAACTTGCCGAGTGCGAGAAGAAACTTGCCGAAACCCTCCAGCAGAAAGACGAGGAGGTGGCAAGACTTGTCGCAGAGCGGACCCAGGGGCAGGCACAAAAACACCAGAAGGAAATCGAAGCCTTGGCCCAAGAGTACGCCAGCAAGTTGGTGGAGGCCACCAATGCTGTCGCTGCTGCAGAAGTGAGCAGGTAGGAAGCGGAGAAGAAGGTGGCAAGACTAGAGGCCGCCCTCAAGGCAAACGGCGACAAGCTCTCAACGCTTGAAAGTGAGAGGGCAAAGGTGACCCACACTTTGGCGGAGATGCAAGTTACCATAGCCAAGAAGAACGATCTGCCTGCCGCCGCCAACGACTCCATAGCAGACCTGAAGCTGAAGCTGACCACGCTGAAGGAGACGCTCGACACCACCAGAAAGCGCGAAGGGCTTCTAATGACAGAGCTCCAGAAGGATAAGGGTCTGCTTCAAGACGCTATTGCAACCCACAAGAAGTTCAGGGATAACGTGGGGATCTTCACAGACAGGCTTGCCAGCGCCGCCGAGGGCATCGACAAGGAGCTGACTGCCCTGAAGGTGCCGGACTTCGGGTACTCCATCGACAAGAACACGCAAACTAGCGTCAAGCTAGCCGAGTTCTTCGACGGAGTAGTAGAAGCACTCCAACAGCTCCAAGTCAATCAAAAGGCTCAACTGGCCGACGAGTCATGCAGGCTTTGCCGGGGAGTTCTCCGGAGGTTGTTGGTGAAGATAGCATACAGAAACCCGGGCGTCGACTTCAGCAACATCTTCAAAAGCTTGCCGAAGGGATACAACCCCGCGCCACTAGAGGCCCTTGTCGCGCCCATCGTGGAGAGGGTGGACCATATCCAGAGAGTCGAAGGCGAGCACCGCAATTAGAGAGCCCATTCTTCTCCCTCCTTGCCGCCGCTAGACATGTTAAAGAACAATCTGTTTAAGCCGCGGCAACTTATCTTGTAATATAACTTGCAATATTTTGGAGTTAATGCATGTCATCTCCCTTGAGCAATTTCTTTCTTTGTGTGTACTTGCCCTACGCTTATAGGGAACTTGCCGGTGTGCGCACCATTGCCGCGAGCGCTGGGTGCGGGACTTTAGCAGCCTGCTGGCGGTGCCGCTGCCGGCAAGCAACCTTGTCGCGCTCAGTGCAGCCACTTAGGTTGTTGAGCGGACTCGAAACAAGATAAGGGCGCGACCGATTACGCTTAGGTTCCATCGCGCACAGGTTTTCCATACAAAGAGTAGTATCGTTCAAGGAAAATAACCTTGAAAATAAAAAAGAATTTGATTGCTCAAACTTTGGCACTTAGCTTTGTCGTTGATCTCTCCGCGGCAAGGTCTTGTCACTGCTTGCCGCTGCCTTCTTCCCGGGAAGGCAAAGTTTCTTTGAACGACGCCTGGTCCATATCATTATCCCATCCCCCCCGGCAAACTTGTGCGCGAGGGAAGCTTCTGCCTCTTTGAGAAAAAGAAAGAAGAGAAAATAAAGATATAGGAGCTTGGCAGCTCGTTAATGCTTACCGGGGAGGCTGTACTGCACAGTATGTCAGATGATCATGCAAAATAAAAGTAAACATGAAATCGTCAAAAACTGCGAAATACAAAAGCTTTATTCATGCACAGGGTCTGCGCCTGGCTTTGTACAAAGGATTACATGCAACAGCGGCAAGACTTGTACAAAAGGTGGTTGCCGGGGAAGGGCCCGGCAACCGCGCCTTATGGGTAAAACTTACGAAGATGCTCAATGTTCCAGGAGTTGATCACTGGAATGCCATCCTCGGTCTCCAGGTGGACAGCGCCAGGCCTGGTGACTCGTTTCACCCGATAAGGGCCTTCCCACTTTGGCGTCAACTTGTTTGAATTCTTGGCCGACTGAACGCGCCGAAGAACAAGGTCGCCTTCCTCGAGACTTCTGGCATTAACTTTGCGGCTATGGTAGCGACGCAAAGCTTGCTGGTAGCGAGCAGCTCTCACAGTAGCCTGAAGACGATCCTACTCGAGGAGCACAGCGTCATCTTGCTGCAGTTACTCTTGCTCAAGCTCATCGTAAGCGAGCACTCGAGGTGACCCGTATACGAGTTCCGTGGGGAGAACTGCCTCTGCTCCATATACTAGAGCAAAAGGCGTCTGGCCAGTAGCTCGATTTGGCGTCGTCCTGATCGACCAAAGAACCACTGGCAGCTCCTCGATCCAGTTCTTGCCGCACTTGCGCAGCCTATCGAAAGTTCTCGTCTTGAGCCCACGCAGCACTTCAGCATTTGCCCTTTCAGCTTGACCGTTGCTTCGCGGGTGAGCAACAGAAGCGAAACAGACCTTGGCGCCAAGGTCTTCGACATACTGCATGAAGGCGTGGCTCGTGAACTGGGTACCGTTGTCGGTGATGATCCTGTTAGGAACACCAAAGCGACAAACAATTCCCTTGAAGAACTTGATGGCTGACTGTGCTGTCACCTTCCTCACTGCTTCCACTTCCGGCCACTTCGTGAACTTGTCGATGGCCACATACAAGTACTCGAAGCCCCCAGTGGCACGGGGAAAGGGGCCGAGGATGTCGAGCCCCCAGACCGAAAATGGCCAGGAGAGAGGGATTGTCTGGAGAGCTTGAGCTGGCTGATGAATCTGCTTGGAATGAAACTGGCACGCTTCACACTTGGTTACTAGTGCAGTTGCATCCTGGAGGGCGGTGGGCCAAAAGAAACCTTGCCGGAAAGCCTTTCCAGCAAGGGCTCTTGACCCTATGTGGTGACCACATATGCCTCCATGAATCTCCACCAACAGCTCCTGTCCTTCTTCCCGGGGAATACACTTCAATTTCACACCGTTTGGTCTTTTTCTGCACAGCATGTCATCGACAAATTGATACATATTGGACCGACGGGCTACTTTCTCCGCTTCTTCCTGCTCTTCGGGAAGTTCTCCTGTCTGAAGGAAACGGACGATCTGCTGCGCCCACGCTGGAGCCTGTGGCTCGACAACGAGGACTAAAGGCATTTCTTCTGCTGCGGGAACATCAGGCCCTGCAGCAAGAGCTTGTCGCTCTACCAGAGCCTACCAGAGCCGGCCGTTTCCCGACGAGCTTGGCGGGAACAGCTGCTTCAACGACAAGAGCCTGGGGCCCTGCTGGAGCGTGCTGTCCTTCAACAAGCTCGTCGGGAGCAGTTGCTTCAATGACGGAAGCCCAAGGCCTCGTCGGAGCATCTTGCTCCTCAGCGCTTTGATCAGGAGCGCCTGCTTCAACGACAAGGACCCGAGGTCTTGTCGGAGCAAGTTGCCCCTTTGCAACTTGCCTAGGAGCACCCGCTTCAACGACAAGAGCGTGAGGCCTTGTCGGAGCAAGTTGCCCCTCTGCATCTTGCCTAGGAGCACCCGCTTCAACGACAAGAGCGTGAGGCCTTGTCGGAGCAAGTTGCCCCTCTGCATCTTTGACGCTGGCTTTGGCAGCCTTCTTGCCGGCGGCTTCGGGGAGCTCTGCCGGGAAGTAGTCACCAGAAGCCAACTTCCTCTTCCTACCTTGCCCAACTGATGGCGTCACGGATGGCTGAGTTAGTTGGAGCACAAAAGTGCCTGGTTCCACAGGCAATTTGAGTGCGGCGCGCTTTGACAAACCATCGGCAATGTCATTTTCAGCACGTGGGACGTGCTCCATTTGTAGGCTGTCAAAGCGTTCTTCCAACTTCCTCACCTCATCTACATAAGCTTCCATCAATGGGCATTGGTAGTTCTTGTTCACTTGCCTGACGACAAGCTGTGAATCTCCCCTGACAATAAGCTTCTTGATCCCAAGGTCTGCCGCGATCCTGAGACCGGCAAGCAACCCCTCATACTCTGCAGTATTGTTCGTCGCCTGTTCCTTGGGAAAGTGCATTTGGACCACGTACTTGAGGTGCTCTCCGGTGGGTGCGACAAGCAGTACGCCAGCACCGGCGCCTTGCAGCGAAAAGGCACCATCAAAGTACATAAGCCACTCTTTGCTTGTCTCCTTGCCGGGGAGAGTCGTCTCTGGGATTTCTTCGTCTGGCGTTGGTGTCCATTCTGCGACAAACTCTGCCAAAGCTCGGCTCTGTATGGTTGATGTACTCTCAAACTTGAGACCGAAGCTCGACAACTCCAACGGCCACTCGACAATCCTGCCTGTCGCTTCTGGATTTTGCAAAATCCTTTTCAGCGGGAAGCGAGTGACGACGGTAACTTCATGTGCTTGAAAGTAATGGCGCAGCTTTCTCGAGGCCATGAGAAGGCCGAAAAGCAGCTTCTGCACACCAGAATACCTTGACCTAGCTCCCTGCAGAAGAGAGCTGACAAAGTAGACCGGGCGCTGCACCATTTTCTTCTTTTGTATCACTTCGCCTGACTGCGCAGACGAATCCTTGTCGGCACCAAAACTTGTCGGGGGAGCCCCCAGCTTGTCGCTGGACGTGCTTGCCGCAGTTACTGCCTCCTCATCCACCTCTCTCTCCGCTACTAGCGCAGCACTAACCACTTGATTGGTTGCCGCTAGATACAGCAACAACTTCTCTTGTGGTTTAGGTGCGACAAGTATTGGAGGAGAGGAGAGGTATCTCTTCAAGTCTTGCAGCGCTGCCTCCGCCTCCGGAGTCCATTTCAATGGACCTGCCTTTTTTAAGATTTTGAAAAATGGCAGGGTGCGCTCAGCTGACTTGGAGATAAACCTACTGAGAGCAGCAACACAGCCGGCAAGTCATCGTACATCCTTGACGCGCTTCGGTGCTTCAATTTGCTCAATGGCTTTGATCTTGTCAGGATTGGCTTCAATTCCACGTTGAGACACAAAGAACCCGAGAAGCTTGCCGGAGGGAACTCCAAACACGCACTTCTCGGGGTTGAGCTTCAGGTTGATCTTGCGCAGATTTACAAAAGTTTCTTCTAGATCTTGAACCAAAGTAGCCCTGTCCTTGCGTTTGACCACTATATCATCCATATAGGCTTCCACATTTCTGTGCAGCTGAGGCTCAAAAGCAATCTGGACGGCTCTTGCAAATGTTGAACCAGCATTTTTCAAACCAAATGGCATACGTATGAAACAGTATGTGCCACAGGGTGTGATAAATGCGGTCTTTTCCTCATCTTCCTCAGCCATGAAGATTTGATGATACCCTGAATATGCATCAAGAAATGAAAGCAAATCACATCCTGCCGTGGAGTCAACAATCTGGTCTATGCGGGGCAAAGGAAATGGGTCTTTGGGGCAAGCTTTATTGACATCAGTGAAATCAATACAAAGCCTCCATTTTCCATTCGCTTTGCGCACGACAACAGGATTGGCCAACCACGTAGGATGGAGCACTCCTCTGACGAGGCCTGCTGCTTCCAACTTCTTGATTTCTTCCGCAATAAACTCTTGCCGCTCCACAGCTTGCTTCCTGGCTTTCTGCTTGATGGGCCTCGCGGGGGGACAGACGGCAAGGTGGTGCTCAATTACTTTCCTGGGAACACCGGGGATGTCGAACGGTTGCCATGCAAACACGTCGACATTCGCCCGCAGGAAAGCAACGAGCGCGCTTTGCTATTTGTTGTCAAGTGTGGCACTGATGGTGAAGGAACCACCAGTGCCGTCCTCCTTGGCGGGCACCTTCTTTGTCGCCGGCGGAGCGGCTTTGTTCTTCTTGCACTTGCCGGTGGAGCTCTCTGGTGCGTCCTCGACGGCAGCGCAGCACTCCGAAGAGGTGCGCTTGCCGGAGTGGGCACAGGAGCTCTTGCCGGACTTCCTCTTGTTCTTCCCCCCGGGAGCTTCAGCGGCAAGTGCCTTGGCAGCAGTTGCGGCAGCTGCTTCCCGGTAGATCTTGTCGGCGCAAATAAGTGCATCCTTCTTATCGCAGGGAACTGTGATAACACTTACTGGGCCTGGCATCTTCAACACGTTGTAGGCGTAATGAGAGGCTGCCATGAACTTGGCGAGCGCTGGACGGCCAAGTATCCCATTATAAGGCAATGGAATATCGGCAACGTCAAAGGTGACCTTCTCGGTTCGGTAGTTCAGCTCGCCGCCAAATGTCACTGGCAGCGTGATCTTCCCTTTCGGCTTGCTCCTTCCTGGATTGACTCCTTGGAAAGTACCAGTTTCCTCAAGCTCGCCGTCAGGGATTTGAAGTTTCCGGAGCACAGCGGGCGAAATCAGATTCAAGCCGGCCCCACCGTCAACTAACATCTTCGTGACCTTGAGGTTGCGGATCGTTGGTGAAACCAACATCGGCAAGCACCCGACCGCCGTTGCGCGGTCAGGGTGGTCCTCAATGTCAAAGACGATAGGCGTGTCGGACCACTTCAGAAGCTTTCTGGCGTCAACAGATGGTTCCGCCGCATTGATCTCTCGCGCCCACTGTTTAAGTTGGCGGTGAGAAGAATGCAACGAAGCACCACCGTCAACACACAAGACTTCTGTGGCTTTCTGAAATTCGTGCTCACTGGATTCTTCATCATCTAGATCATCATCATCATCATCTTTGTCGCGGCCACGAGGAGGCCTGTCTCTCTGCTGCTGCTTGGCCTTGCCGCGATGCCCTCCTTGGGCAGTGCGCTTCTTGCCGGACCCGCCAGCACCTTCTGGGGCCTTCTCCTTGTCGCGCCTCTCATACTCAGCTTTCTGCTGCTCGACAAGCTGCTCGACTCGTCGGCAGTTCTGGAGATCGTGTCCCTTGGTGCGGTGGATCTTGCAATATTGCTTGTCGGAGCCGTCCTGCTTGTCGGCAGCCGCCAAGGCCTGACAGTTGGCGCACGCGGCAATCTCCTTGCCGGAGCCCTCAACTTTGGCCTTGTCGGCGCTGCCGTTGCCACTGGACTGTTCGACGGCAAGCACAGCTTTGCCCTTTTTCTTCCTGTTGTTCCGCCGCCGGCCCTTCTTTGCCGGGGCGGTACCTTCGCTGTCAGAGCTCCCCCCTGCGCCAACACCTTCACCGGGAAGTTTCCTTCCCTCTTCAGCACGCGCACACTTGTCGGCGAGAGCATATAGCTGGCCAATGTCTCTGACCTTGGTCATCGCCATTTCCTCCCGCATCTTGCGGTTACGCATGTTCTGATGGAACGCGCTAATAACCGCAGCGGGGTGAACATCTGGGATGTTGTACTGTACGCGGCTGAACCTTTGAATGTATTTGCGCAGGGGCTCTCCTTCCTTCTGGGGGATGAGATGAAGATCACTCTCCTGGCCATGAGGTTGATGACCGCCAGTAAAGGCACCAACAAACTGATGGCACAGGTCTGCCCATGAAGAAATGGAGTTCTCCGGCAAGTGCATGAGCCATGAGACGACGTTGCGCTTTAACACGAGCGGGAAGTAGTTAGCAAGAATCTTGTCGTCTCGTCCCCCGGCAGCTTGCACCGCAATGGTGTAAATGCTGAGGAACTCCGACGGGTGTGTCTTGCCATCATACTTCTCCGGCACGTCAGGCTTGAAAGCCTTGCGGTTGGGCCACTGGACCTGCCGCAGCTCACGGGTGAACGCTGGACAACTTACCGCGTACGGCAAGTCGCCAGGATCCCCTGGCGCATGCATGTCAACAGCGGGCCCTGCGCGTCTGTCGGACTGACGATGCGCTTCTCTCCTTCGCTCGATAGTGGTACGAGCGTCTTCTCCTCTGCGTTCCTGAAGAACGAGGCGCTGGTCACGACGAGCTCGCGGGTCAGACGACGCCGTGGAATCATCGCCACGGGCATCGTTTCGACGTGTCGGCGACCGAGGCCGTCTGGGCGAGGAGTGTACGGTTGTTGCCCCCTCGCCGTTCTTGTTGGTGACAGCATTGTCACCAGTTCTCTTGTCGGCCGCGCGCGCCGGATCGGCATCAGCGAAGCTGAGAAGGCTTTGAATGGTTGCCCTCCACTCGTCAAGCTTATCTGCTGGTGGAGGGAAGTTCAGGAGCAGCTGCGCACGTGCCAACGCTTCTGCTGGTGAGGGAGGTATCGAGTGGCATGAGGACTGTGGGATGCTCTTACTCCTAACAGTGTTAGAAGGAGCATCTCCACGCCCAGGCGACTGTACCTCGACCCCGCCAGCATGTTGATGCGTATGGTGACCCTGCGCATCTCGAGATCGATGCGCAAGTTCATTATCCAGGGAGCGCCTGGCACCTGGGGCGTCAGGACGCTTCCTGTCACGGGCTTCTTGCGAAGGCCGCGGCGTCTGAACCGGCGCAGGCGTTCTAGAACGCGCAGCACCGTTTCTGGAGCTTGCAGGGCCAGCAGCAGCGAGCAGCGCTGCGTTCCCAGACCCAGCAGCGCCAAGATTGGCGTTGTTGGCCCGGTTTTGGACAGGTGGAGGTAATGGGAGCTCTCGCTCTCCAGTCCCTCCAGCAGCCGCAATCACGTCGGCACCCTCCTGCATGGGAGCAGGCGGGTTGGACGTAGACGCACCGATGGCCGAAGTCTTCTTTTTTGGAGCCATAAGGCGGAGGATGGCCCAAAAACTAACGCGCAAATCGCTAGATCAGGTTCACACAACCTCCCCCCCTACCTGGCGCGCCAAAGATGTCGGGGATGAATCCACGATCACCTATGAGACCCAGGGAAGGACCCCTTTACGTTCGGCAGGGAGAGACGGTCGCACGAAGAGCAGATCTAGCGAAGAACACGACAGCGCACGCGAGAGATTTACCCAGGTTCAGGCCGCACGGATGCGTAAAACCCTACTCCTGCTTTTTGGTGTATTATCTGGATGATTGCTCTAGCTCCAGGAGCGCTACAGTACAGAGTAGCTGTGTACAATACTGGAGTTCTCAATCTCCGAGTCCCTCACCTCCCTCCACGTTGCCTATGGGCCTCGTTTTATACGCACAAAGGGGTCACCAACAGGTGGCAAACAGTAAAGGTAGAGGTGGAAAGTTGCTACAGTAAGGCCATTATTACTAGGATGACATGTCCTACCTACCACTGATGGCAGGGGACAAGGGCATTAAATGCCCATGCCTTAGCTGTCCAGATACATGTATCTGGACGTCTTGGATGTGGGAAAAGCCTATCCCACCTGCTCCTGCACCGCTAGCTACAAAGCACCACCATCTACACAGTGCCCTGCCACGCACGCTTGGAAGGACCCAGAGCGCCACGCTGGCAGAGGCACTGGAGCAGCAGCACAGTAGCACAGTGGTATAGTAACGCTTGCCGCGGCAAGACCTTGCCGCACTTGATAGCTTGCCGCAACCAATAGCTTGCCGCGCAAGGTAACTTGCCGGGGCAAGTACCCTGCCGCAGCTGCTATCTTGCCGCAGCCAATACCTTGCCGTAGCCAATGACTTGCCGGGGCAAGTACCTTGCCGCGGCAAGTACTCTGCTACAGCAAACCTCAGGCTGGGCCTCAACTATCCCTCCCGGCAAGCTCCTCTTGCCGGGGCCTTGACTCTTGCTTTGTATACTTTGTTCTTGAATGGCTTAATAATCTTGAGCTTCTCTCTGGCTGTCCTCCCGTAAGCCTGGCCGCGGGATGCTGCTACTGCCCGTGCACAAGTACGGGGTACTAGGGTACCCCTATTCTAGTACACCGACAGTGATGCTCAATGGTGACAGGGTATTCGTTCGACCAGTTCGTCCTTCTGCACAAGGACTACGTGTGGTTGGAGGGGTTGTGACTTAACACGGAAGATAAACTCTCTTCACCCTATTCTCCTCGACAATTGGTTTGTCAACCAATGCTGATCACTCATGGTAGATACTTGAGGCGATCTCCAAACCTTTACAAACTTCTTTGAGAACCACAATCACTCTTGGTCTCTGAAGAAATTGACACCTAATCGTCTAGAGAGTTTGCAACTCTCAAGAGTAATAGGCGGAGTGTACTGGACTTAGATTCGAGTGATGCTGAACCACTATCTAATTCTTCAGCTCTAGGGTTTTCTCTCGGTGGATTTTAAACTCAAATCGCTCAGAGAGGGGGTTGCTCAACAATCTTCTCAGAATTAAACGGAGCAGCCGCCGGACAAAGCCGGTGGGGGGGGGGGGGTGGCTATTTATAGGCGCAGCTTTCCCTGGTGGGAAATGACCATTTTGGTCACGCGGTCCAGCCAATGGCCAACCGACATGTTTACAACGGTCAGATTTGGGAGCAACGGTAACATTACTTGAGGAACAAGTAATGCCAACTCCTCGGTCTGAGACAAATATCTCGCAACAAAGAAGATCTCAGTCTCTTGCTGGCCAGTATTTGCTTGGAATACAAAGAGATTTCTCTCGCAACATTCATAGGATTTGGGTGTAGCATCAGAGAATCAAAGTTTCGAACGCAACACCCCTCTTAATAGTACGGTGGTCCTATGACTCAATAAAGAGAAGAAGAACAACGAAATAAATGCTACATCTTCACTTCGTCTTCAATCTCCTCGGACGCAGTCATTTTCTTCGGACAGACACTGAGCCAATTGCTTCATGTCAACAATTTTTGAGGGGGCACTCTTGTTATCATAATCTTCGGTGATAACCTTCACTGCAACGCAGGGAGATTATCTTCGTCGTTTAACTCAAACTCCTCGTGATCTCAGGGACCTGTTACTCTGTGTGCACTAGCAAACACATAAGTCCCATACTGTTTATGTCAACAAACTCCAAAACATAAGGGACCTATCATTGCACCAACACCAAGGTACATGTCGTCGAGGGACTCGTAGTTGTTGGTGAAGATAGTCTTGGCGATGTTGTTGTTCAATCCAATCATGAAGTAGAACTTCATCCAAATGGGGTCGTCCACACCGGCTTGTCGCAAGGCTTCCTTCATGTTCTTGAAGTACTTGTCGAGGGACTTGGATCCTTGTATGGTGTTCTCCAATTGGCAAAGAAGATGTTCCGTGTAGGCGGACGACACAAATTTTTGTCGCATCGCTTTCTTCGTCTTGGATCAACTCATGTTGAAGCTTGTCGAACATGTGTGAAGCCACCATGTTTATGCGTAGTTGTGGAAGGTGCTTATGGCGCACTTCACTTGATCTTCGGAGGGGACTTAGTGTAGCTTGTGGTAGTCATCCATCTTGCGCTTCCACTCAAGGTACTCTTCGGGGTCATGAGTCCCAAAGAATGGAATCTTTTTTTTCGAGAGTACGCCAATGGCGTACCATATTTTTATAGAAGGCATAAAGTTGTAATTACAAGATACCGAGCCGAGATGCGAACATTTGACTGGTAGGAACCCCACACCCACACCAGCTACAATACACTAGATCACTCTCTCACAAAAGGGTCTAAACCTCCAACACCAAAGCCAGCTATCCTCCAATCCTTCACCTCAAGCAACACCTGTTCTGCCAATTGCGGTGGAGACCTATGCTCGTGCACTCGATGGAACACCCTGGCATTCCGCTGCTTCCACAGCGACCAAGCGGTCGCGATCATGAAAGAATCAAAACCACGCTTAATTCTGCCTGTGAAGTTCCTTCTCTTATCACGCCACCAATCTATGGAGTCTGTTTGAATGGGTGGCTGGATGTTAATCTGCAAGGCCTAGAAGCACCTGTGCCAAACTTCTCTGGCATACGGGCATTGAGTGAGGATGTGATCCACATTATCCTCTTCCTGTAAGCAGGTGTAGCAAGGCGAAGGATCATCCTGTAGCCCGTGCCTTGCCCTCCGGTCCAAAGTCCACAATCGATATTGCACGGTAAGCCAAGCAAAGATTTTACAACACAATGGCGCCCAACTCCTCTAGATGCCATCCGCCATTGGGGATCTGGTTAATCCCATGCACAATCTTGTGTAGGTCAATTTAGCTGTGTAGGTACCTCTAGCATCCGCAGGCCAGTGAAACATGTTAGTTTGCTCCTCGTTTCTGTCCACAGTGGCGATCGCGTGACAAAGATTAGCCACTTGAATGTGGGCCGTAAAAGAGATGTCACCATGCACGTCCTGAGACCAAGCGTTGTTGATGAGAGCCTGTTGCACCGTCCTGGTGTTGCGAGCGCGGGTGCTGACCAACTCAAGGATAGATGGAGCGATCTCCCCAACCGTGAAACCATGTATCCATATATCCTTCCAGAATAAGATCCTCTCTCCATTGCCCACCTCAATTTTCACCATGCTGTTGAATACCATCTTGGCTTCCTTGTCTTCGATCATCGGGATACCTTGCCAGGGCCTACTGTGGTCCACTCTTCGCAACCATTCCCACCTTACATGTAAAGCCAGTGCTTGCAACTGGAGGTTTTTCACTCCTAGCCCTCCGAGGCAAGTGGGACGAGCTATGGTATCCCAGGCTATAAGGCATTGTCCGCCATTGACTCTTTCCTTCCTGGCCCAGAAGAAAGAGCGCATCCATTTCTCGATCTCTTCAAGAACCCAATTAGGCGCGTCGAGGACCATGAGCTGGTTGATTGGCCTGGCGGCAATCACAGTTTTGGCTAAGATGAGTCTACCCGACTTCTGAATAAGTCCTCTCTGCCAAGCTGGCACCGATTTTCTAGCTTGGTCCAGGAGAGGCTGCCAATCCACACGGCGCAACTTCTTTATGGCTAGTGGGATGCCAAGATAACGGCAAGGGAACTCCTTCAATGGGCAGTGTAAGATGTCCATGATCCTCTGCCTATCTTCCTCCTCTCCCTTAATGAGTATGGTAGCTGATTTCCCATAGTTTATTCTTAGCCCAGACGCAACTCCAAAGAGGTGAAGCACCTCTCTGACGCAGCACAAATCTTGCTCCGAGGGGTGGATGAACATTGCGACATCGTCTGCAAAGATGGATAACCGCTGCATCGAAGAGATGCCGCGGAAGGAGCTTAGGACCCCCACCTCGGTAGCTCTGCTAATAAGCTTAGTCAACGCGTCCATGGCAATGACAAACAACAAGGGGGATGCTGAGTCCCCTTGCCTTAGTCCTTTGGCATGAAAAATTGGTCGTCCGGGCACTCCATTGACAATGATTTTGGTGCTAGCAGTGCCCAAGATTGAGGCGATCCACTTTAACCATCTCGGCCTGAATCCCTTCGCCCTCAGAACTTCGAAAAGGAACTACCATGAAAGTGAGTCGAAGGCTCGGGAGATGTCGAGCTTAAGGAAGAGGCCTGGCTGTTTAGTGGCATGGATCTCGCGGGCTACTTGTCGAACAAGGAGGTAGTTATCGTGGATGCATCTCTCCTTAATGAATGCAGACTGGTTAATGGAGACGATCTCCGACATCCTCCTCCGCGCGCTGTTGGCCAGAAGTTTTGAGAACAGCTTGGAGAAACCGTGGGGTAAGCTGATAGGCTGGAAGTCTCCCACCTCCACCGCATCAGCCTTCTTGGGGATCAAGACAATGTGAGCTCTATTCAGTTTGCTGAAGCCACGATCATCTCCGATGTATAGCTTGAGCAGAGCCGCCATGATGTCATGCTTGATAACAGGCCAATCTTTGTGGTAGAAAATGCCGATGAAACCATCGGGACCCGGCGCACGATCAGGTGGGATTTCCTTGATTACGTCCCAGACCTCCTCCTCGGAAAACATGTTCTCCATCTCTGTCAGATCAAACTGAGCCATCCCGAGCTCCTGTAGGTCCAACAAGAATTCTCTGGCATGCGCCGTACCCAGCAAGTCATTGTACGATTGATAGAACACATCCTCTTTTCGCTGTTGGTCCGTAATGATCTCCGAGTTGTGGATGAGACGTGGGATGAAGTTCTTGGATCTCCTCCCATTGGCCACGGCTTGGAACAGCTTTGTGTTGGCATCCCCTTCTCTCAACCATCTGATGCGGGATCGTTGGCGATCAATCGTCCTTTCCAGGGAAGCTAACCCCAAGAGAGCTAATTTCAGGGTTCTTCTGAGCCACAACTCTAACTCCAAGAGCCTTCTCCTTTCTTGCACTTGATCAAACCTGAAGATGACCTAGTTTGCCACTGCCATGAGCACCTTGATGTTGCCCGTTTTGCGCTGTCCCCAGGCTTGAAAGAAAGTCGTTGTGTTCCTGAATAGGGCATCCAATCTCTTGAACGGATCCACAATGGAGTCGTCGCACACCCATGCCTCCCGTAGCGCCTCCTCAAACCCGGCCAATTTCGTCCAGTATATCTCAAAGCGAAAGCGTTTTTTCTGGTAAAAATGTATGCTCGTTGAAAGGTGCAGGGGAGCGTGATCCGAGATGCTCATCGACAGGGCTTGGAGCAGGTGGTCAGGATAAGTCAACTCCCAGTCGATGGAAGCCAGAGCCCTGTCAATTTTGGTGAGGGTGGGGGCATCTCTTTCATTGGACCAGGTATACAAGCGCCCGTGCATGTACGGCTCCTTTAGTTCGTGCTCATCCACAAAGCTCCTAAACTTGGTCATCATGGCTCGGTTAATGTTAGTGTTATTCTTCTCGCTCGCCCTAAGGATCATATTGAAGTCACCAAGAAGCATCCAAGGCCCTGGGCAGCTCTCCCTCCTCGCAGACAACTCCATCAGGAACTGTGTCTTGAGCTCATCGCCTTGAGGTGCATAAACCGTTGTCAGCCACCAGTTAGTCCCTTCCTTGGTGTCAACATAGCCCGTCAGTGAGTTAGTGTCGAGATTAATATGATCCACCATGAGGATAGTCGAGTCCCAGGCAAGGAGGATCCCACCTCGCGTCTCCACAGCCGGCAAGTAAGAAAAGCCGTCAAAGGACGACCCTAAGCATTGCAACACCATAAACTGGTCAATTACATCTAGTTTTGTCTCTTGCAGACACACCAAGTTCACCTTAATCGTAGCTATGAAGTCTCTAATAGCCTTTTGTTTTGCGGGGTTATTAAGTCCACGCATGTTCCAACATATGATCTCCGGGTTGTGATTCATATCGAAGTTAGTGGTCGACCAACACTAGTCAGCGCGGCTTCACCGAGCTGAGACAGTCACGTCCGTGCCGTGGGTCAGAGCATCTGCCGGTGGCACTGTCTTGCCAAACAGCGCCACTATGATGCGTACATGCTGCTCCCTCAGAGGAGAGTCGAACAGCTACTGTAGCTCACTCACCGCTGCCTCGTCAGCCACCATGTCATCTGGCACTAGGCCGAGAGTGCGTAGAAGTACATTCTCCGCCGGCTTTGGCTTCACCACACTCGTGCCCACGTTGCGTTTGGATGCCCTTGTGGTTCGCTTTGGCATAAAAGGTTCTGCATCCGGCCGGAGTGAGGAAGCCTGAACCTCTCGTAGAAGAGGGGGGGGGGGGGGGGCGCCAGTTTCTTCATAATGTTAGCGCAAAAGGCCCGGAGCTTCTCATATGCCACCCCTTCCTGCTGGGTCATGCCCCCACGCGTGTTGTCTTGGTCCAATGGGTTCTCTAGGAGTGACTGTGCAAGCACCATCTCAGATCCTACCAATGGGTCTCCACCTTCCACCAATGGGGAACAAGCATTCGTATTCGGCTGCATGCAGGAAATTGCTCCCCCTGCATGCCCCTCTTGCTCCTGGCCAATCAATGGCTGTGCATGGGCATGATTCCCATCTGCCTGTCCCATCGGCGTGGGTCCTTGGACTGTGGGGCCCGCCAGCACGTCCTCTCCCACCCTGATCAGATGCTCCTGGGGATCCGTGGCATTCTGTCTCGCATCTTGCTCCCCATCCGCGGCCATCGCCCCGATTGGCTTGGCGGTGGGCGGCCCACCACCACCTGCACCGCTCGCTGGCTCCAGTGGGGCCGAGCCCAGTGGAGCCGAGCTCTGCTCCAACGCCATTGGCCCTACCTCCCTCTCCTTTTGTCTCTCTCCCCGACCAGGTGTCTTGTCGATTATCTCCACCTCCCCAAACCTCTGCACCTCGTGTGGGTCCGCAGTATCCTGGACAGCGGTCACCACCAGATCAGCGGGGCCCGCCATTAACGGATCAGGCCATTGGCTCACCAGCTGCCCTGCCTCCTCATTTTGAACCACACCAACATGCTCACTCTCCAGCCATGTCGGCCCCACTGCGGGGGGCGCCTCGGGATTCTCCGTCCTATCCTGGTTCACCGTCTGGAAGGTCAGGCGGTCAAAGGCTGCTGGTCTGGTCACGATCCTATCTCGAACTGAGCCACGATGTAAGCCTGGGGCCGCCGCTGTCACAATCTACATGCAGGGAAGGCGCTAATCCTGCCCCTCCGAGGCCCTCTCGCCGGCGGACCTGGGCTCAGCGTCGGCGGTGAGGTTACCCCTGCGATGCCCAGCTGACGCACTGCACGCATCACAAACGCCAAATTGCCAGCCCGGTCTAGAGAGAGCGATGCTGCCGCCGCCTCTGTCCATATCATCGTCATGCTCAGGCACTCCACTCTGCTCGCTGTCCAAGGACACCCCCAAGAACAATGGCTCATCCACACCTCTGTAATCCCGGACCTCATCAAGGTGTATGAGCACCTTATACTGCAACAGCGATGGCTCCATCAATGGTGACTGTAAACCCGGCTCAGGAGTCGCCAGCCAACGAAGGGACGGGATGTCCGCGGGCTGCACAGTCCAAGTCGAGAGCTTGAATGCTGAAAGGTCTGCCCTTGAACTGGTCTCCGGCTCCAGCGTGTCCACCAAGCACGACGAACCCAGCAGACTCTCCACGATGCTCCGCTCCCAAGCGTGGGGAGGGATTCCCTCGAGCACCAGCTTGACCCTGAACTGGAACACAGCATGCACTGCTTGGGACTGGCGGTTCCATGGCCTGAAGAACAGCCGAACTCCTCTGTGCTCGAACGCAGGCATCTCGCTCACTCTGTTCCTGTGATCATGTCACGCGAAGACGATAAGGTAGTCCTCTGGCCTGTAGCGGTGGATGGAGACGAACTCCGATGCGATCCCAGCCTTGGTGGAAAGCGCCTCCAGGATGACATCCGGCGGGAGGTCCCGATGAGCGCCAGCCACGTACACCACCATAGCCTGCTGAAGGCGTCTCTCTAGATCCTCCATGGCATGGCTGCGCCGCACCACGCATAGGTCAGCCGGGTCCATGGCCGTGTCTAGCGGCAGGGCCAGTCTCGAAGCCGGTGGCAAAGGGCGCGGGGTAACAAGGCGGGGCCACGGGTTTGCAGGTGCAGGCGCCGCCGCAGAGGGGGGCGGCGGCGGTAGAGCGCTATCCTCATGACGCTGGCCACCCGCCAGCCTGCGGACCACCATGGCGATGGCCAACCGCCGGAGCTCCACCTCCGAGGATGGGCTGCGAGGCCTCTTGCAACCCCTGAATCCGTGGCCTTCCATGCCACATCTGATGCAGACGATGTCGTTTGTGCAGTCACGCTGGAAGTGCCCCTCTCTGAGGCACCTGAAGCAGAGTCCCTCCATGTCCGGGGAAACCTCGCGCCGCGGGGTGGAGAGAGTCGGGTGGGGAAGACACGCTCTCGAATCCCGCTGCTCGTGATCATGGCGGCGCCTCCAAAGCATCTTCTTGGAGGGGGGGGGGGCAGAGCCCAAGCCTGACTAAGGTGGCGGCAGCCCTCAGCCTGCGCACCGCCCGTAGGGATCGCCACCGCGACGAGGTCACTCCCCGGCCGGCATGCGCCAGACGAGAGCTTCTGCTTGACGGGCCGGGCATGAGGGCAGACAGCAAGGTGGTGCTCGATTACCTCCCTGGGAACATCGGGGATGTCAGATGGTTGCCAGGCAAACACATCGACATTCGCCCGTAGGAAGGCAACGAGCGCGCTTTCCTATTTGTCGTCAAGGGTGGAGCTGATAGTGAATGTACTATCAGTGCCAACCAGCCCTGCCGGGACCTACTTCACGGTGGGTGCAGCAACCTTGGATCTTTTGCTAGTGGAACTCTTCGGCAAATCATCGACGGGTGCAGCGTACTCCGGAGAGGCGCGCTTCCCGGATTCCTTGCCGGCATCCTTGCTAGCTTTTCTCCCTTGTTTATTTTCCTTGGCGGGGACTGCGGCTTCCGCGGCCTCGGTAGCGACCGCATCCCGGTACATCTTGTCCATGGATATAATTGCGTCCTTCTTGTCTGATGGGATAGAAATGACGCCCATCGGTCCTGGCATCTTCAGGGTGTTGTAGGCATAGTGGGATGCCGCCATGAACTTTGCCAGGGCAGGTCGCCCAAGTATCCCATTATATGACAATGGAAGCTTGACCACATCGAACACGATCTTCTCAGTCCGGTAGTTCAATTCCCCTCCAAATGTCACCGGCAGCGTGATCTTCCCCTTTGGACGACTCCTGCCGGGGTTGATTCCTTGAAATGTGCCAGTAACCTTGAGCTCTTCATCGGTTATCTGCAACTTGCTGATGACCTTGGGGGAAATTAGATTCAACCCGGCTCCGCCGTCAACTAACATCTTTGTGACCTTGAGGTTGTGGATTGTTGGTGATACCAACAACGGCAAGCACCCTACCGCGGTGGTGCGGTTAGGGTGATCCTCTTCGTCAAAGATGATGGGCATGCGAGACCATTTGAGTGGTTTCCGTGATCTGCTGCTGGCTCCACAACATTGACCTCTCGCGCCCATTGTTTCAGCTGGTAGTGAGAGGAGTGCAAGGATGCACCTCCGTCAATGCACAGGGCGTCAGTGGCTGTCTGGAACTCTTGCTCACTGGTTTCCTCTTCATCCCCTTCATCGCTTTCGTCACCACATTCCTTCTTCTCATGGCCTTTAGCAGGTTTCCCTTGGTGCTGAGGGACCTTGCCAGGGCGGCCTCCTCGGCCCTTCCTGCCAATGCCATCTTGGTCTCTCTCCTTATCACGCTTCTCGTACTCAGCCTTCTGTTTCTTGACGAGTTGCTCAACTTGATGACGCTCTTGGAGATCATGGCCCTTGGTTTGATGGATCTTGCAGTATGGCCCGTCAACCTTCCCAACCTTCTTGGCAGCCGTAGCCTCCCAGCAGTCGGTGCACGCAGCAACTTCCTTGCCGGGGGCTTCGACCTTGGCCTTCTTGCTGGTACTAGGAGTACCTGACCCCTCGACAGCCAACACTGCTTTCTCCTTGCGCTTCTTGTTGCATTTCTTGTTCTTCTTCTTCTTCTGGTTGGCAGCATCGTCGTCATCTTCTGAGTCAACGTCGACACCATCCTCTTCTCCGGGGAGACGTCTCCCCTCCTACGTACGTGCACACTTATCCGCCAAGGTGTAAAGCTCGTTTACAGTCTTGGGCAATTGGACGTTCATCTTGGAATGTATCCTGTGGTTGTGTACATTGGACTGGAACGCGGCAATCACAGCTGCCGGGTGGATATCTGGAATGTTCCTGTGCACCCGGCTGAACCTCTGCATGTACTTCCGCAAATTCTCCCCTTCCTTTTGTGGAAGGAGCTGCAAATCGCTGGGCCACCCTGGTTCTTGATGGCTGCCCATGAAGGCACCAACAAACTCGTGGCATAGGTCAGCCCAAGTCGAGATGGAGTTCTCCGGCAAGTGCATCAGCCACGACCTCACATTTGGCTTGAGTGCCAAAGGGAAGTAGTTAGCGAATACCTTTTCATCTCTTCCTCTGGCGGCTTGAACATCGATGGTGTAGATGCTCAAGAACTCTGCCGGGTTCAGTCTTCCATCATATTTTTTTGGTATCTCTGGATTGAACGTACGGGCAGATGGCCAATGGACTTGCCGCAGCTTGCGAGTGAAGGCAGGTGTCGGATTCAGGGCTCCGCAGACCCAAGAAAGGTTCGAACTCTGGGGCGTGTGCGAAGAACTCAACCTATCCAGCCTATCATCTTGTTGCCCCACGGCCTAGCTCGATGCGCATGAACAAGGGTGAAGATGGACAGGGCAGTTTACCCAGGTTCGGGCCACCTTGCGGTGTAAGACCCTACTCCTGCTTTGGGGTGGATTGGCCTCACGAGGGGCTGAGGATGAACTAGTACAAGGGATGAACAACCTCGCGAGGTTCGGGGCTGAGGGAATGAGTCGGCTTCGGATCGGATCCCCTTCTACGGTGGTGGCTAACCTATACTTATAGTAGCCTCGGTCCTCTTCCCCCAAAATGTAGGTGGGAAGGGATCCCACAGTGGCCAATTTGAAAGGGGACAAGTAGTACATCTTATGCTGACAAAAGGTGGTCTTCGCCTGCAAAGCTTCTAGTCGTGACGGGGCGGTGGGCTCGGCGATGACATCCATCCTGCCGTCTGGCGGTCTTGGTCTCGTTGCACTGGAATGGAAACCTTTGCTAGATTCCTCGGGAACCCAAACCTGTCTTTGCCTCCATAGCACCAAGGAGAAAACTGCCTTCTCTGCGCCCGCTGGCGCCCGCCTGCCTTGGTCATCATGGCTTGCGTCATGGTAGCCTCATGAGGCTGGGTACCTGCATAGAAATCTCCGCTCATCGGGAGGCCACTCCCTCGGGAGGTCTTGGTGTCGTCTACCTTGCGAGGCTTGGCCCTTCGCGAGGGTCTTGTCCTGATGGTCTTGTAGGTGAGCCATACCAGGCCGTCGATGGAGCCACGCCGTGGGCCACAGGCAGGCAAGTCTGGGTACCCTGGTTCCCAGAACGCCGACAGTAGCCCCCAGGCCCAAGGCGCGCTCGGGCTTGGCTTCGAGGCGAAGCCAAGGGGCAAGGGCGAAGTGCCGCGGGCCCCAATTGCCTACGGGCCAGGCTTGACGCATGGTGCTTGATGGGATGTGGGTGCCTCCGCTTCCCCATGCCGCCTCGGCAACTGCCCGACTGACAAAAGACTGGCGCCTGCTACCGAACCATCATTGCCTTCTCCTTCGCCGCGCCATCATCTCACCTGGGCATCCATGGCGCCAGTGAGGAGGTTCTCGGCCACCGAGAAGGGAAAGGCCCCTCAGGCGGAACCGGAGTTGCTCCCGCCGAAGAAAAGACATGGCTGCCCTCGCGAGGCCACCGCGGCGACCACGGAGGTGCGACCCTGGCACGAGCGCGCCCCGCCGGGTTTCCCCGCCGGCGTGAACGTTCATGCGCATAGCCCTGCCCATGGGAACAGCCGCGGGAGTCACGGGGGACGGAGCTGTGGGGAAGAACAGGCGGTGGCCGTGCGACCACCTTGCCCACAAGCCCATGCACGCAACACGGACCATGAGTTCGTGGTGTGGACGGCAATGCCATCGCGCACGTGGATCCGGCTCCCGCAGTCCCTGGCAAGGGAGATACCGCTGAAGGGGCCTGTCAAGCTGTGGCTGCAGCACGACGGCTGCTGCAGCCAAGCTTCAGAGGTAGAGGTCGAGGCCGTCTACTCCGGCGATCGAGACGGCGACCCCCCAACAGGCCGGTGAGGCGACGAAGCCTCTGGTGGTGAACTTGCTCTTGGCCTTGTCCGTGATTCCTCCAGCAGCAGCGACGCCTCCTCCTGACCAAGCTCAAGCGATGATGACTACTATGAGCTGCCACGCTCGGGCTTAAGGGAGGAGTGGCGCTGGCCAGGCGTCATGAGTGACGCTGCCTGGGTCGCGATCCTCAGGAAGTTCTTTCCTTTTGTTTCATTCCTGCGCAAAAATCATGAAGGGCCCCGAGGGGGCGTGTAAGAACCACGACGCTTGCGCCTTTATCTTAACATTTTCGGCTCATGCTTTCGGTTATACTCGCGTTCCTCATTTGGGCGTTGGTCCCCTTTTTGATCTCGCGACAGTGTGTTGCTCTGCGTTGGCGGGACACAGTCCCCAGGTGGGCTTCAGTCGTCGCTGGTATGCCAGGTCGTGATGCCGTGTGCAAGGCCAGGAGGTGAGCGACCCGAGGTCCGGTAAGAGCCCCTGAGGCGCGATTCTCAGGAGGTCCCCCTTGGTGCTCAAGTGACTATAAAAAGATTAAAAAAGGGGAGTCCCTTGCCCGAGCGAGGCCGTGACAGGATGAAGCGGTAGAGCTCATGCTGGTGTGCGCAGGATAACTAAGCTTGGCGAGGTTGCGTTCCATGGTGATTCCTTCACCGCGGAGGCAAGCTTCCTTGAAGCTCCCAACCTTGTGCACGTCTCCTGCTCTGCAATGGATTAGAATAAGTCCCCGCTAGAGGCGCGTGAGGGGACTGATGCCTGTCATACTCCAAGAAGTGGTCGAGCGAACGCTAGCGCCGATGGGTCATGCCCTTTTCCCTGTGTTCCCTCGCGAGACTGGCGGTTCCCATCCCTTTGCTCATCGTAATGCTCTACGTCCTCAGGACCCGGCCCTGGAGCGGAGCTCAACCGCCGCTGGTATGCTAGGTCGCGATGCCATGGTCAAGGCCAGGGGGTGAGGGCTCGAGAGCCAGTAAGAGCTCCTAAGACGCGATGCTCAGGGCCCCCCTTTTAACGTGCAAGCGATTTGTGCAAAAGAGGAACGGCCCACCTCGCGGAGGTGCTTGGTAAAGGCCATACCCATCGTCGCACGAAATTTAGGGCAACTTTTACTTAGCCTTTGCAAAATGCCGAAGTTGGAGCATCGTGATCGCGATGCCTTGTCTCCTGAGGCCCCTGCGGGTTAGTTAGTCACAAAACACAAGGGGCAATGCGCACTTGCTGGTCCGCTCATGGTCATTCCATGAGAAGATGTAGGCACTAAGGACCTGGTGAGGTGACGTGCATGGGGCCGGCCCGTGAGCCAGAGCTCAGTCTCTTAGATTTATCAGCGCTGCAGGGACGGACTCGAGCACAAGAGCAGTTGTCGGTGTACTAAGTATTGGGCCACTAGTACCCCATACTTGTGCACGGGCAGTTGTAGCCATCCTCGCGGTAAGGTTTGCCGGGAACAGCTCGAGGTCGATTCAAGCCACCAAAGAAATCATCAAGTCAGGGATCTGAGGATCAGCAGATAAGCAAAGCTGGAATCCAAAGGCCGTCTTCCCCGGCAAGATCCTTGCCGGGATGGCCTGTGGAGCCCGGCAAGGCTTGGCGTCCGGCAAGGCTTGGCGCCCGGCAAGGCTTGGTGCCCGGCAAGGCTCGGCGCCTGGCGAGATTCTGCCACTGTGCCACCGCTTCGGCACAATAACAAGTCTGACATTCTGGGTCCTTCCCTGGATGCGTGGCAACGCGCCAGTGGAGGAGAGCTTAAGCGGTGCTGATGGGATGGCCCCTTTTTCCATCCCCAAGAAAGTGAGGACACCTAAACGGACACCTCACGGTGCATTAAATGCGCTTGTCCTAATTCGTCAGGGGTTAGGTATGATACCCTGTAGCTACTTTACACCTGAATGTATGTACATTTTGCCACTGTGGAGACCCCTTTGAGCATATAAAAGGAGGCCCAAGGCAACTGCTACAGGGGAGGAGAACTTCTGACCCATTCTGCATGCGTAGCCGCTCTTTGAACGTACTGTTCATTGCGAGCGCTCCTGAAGGCTGGGCTCAAGAACATCAATAAGAACACAAAGCAGTAGGGTTTTACGCTGATCAGCGGCCCAAACCTGGGTAAAAACCTCACGCGTCGATCATTGGTTCTGCTCTTTGCGTATACCTCTCCCCCCACTGAATCGTAAAGGGGTCTCTCGGGATCCCATAGGTGTCGCACCCCGACATCTTTGGCGCGCCAGGTAGGGGGATTGAGGGTTGCGTGAACCTAATCTAGTGCTCGGCGCCTTAGTTTCTTCATCATCTTCATCATCATGCCACCCAAGAAGAAGAGCGCTGCGACGGCGCAACCGTCCACGTCCGTTTTGCCTATACCTTCGCGTACAGGCGACGATGTGGGTGCAGAAGGAAGAGGACTAGAACCCCCGCGGCGTTCTGGTGATCCGAGCCAAGCGAGCGGTATCGTTCGCAGTGGCAGTGGTAACCTGCACGCCGCTGGATCTAGAGATGGCGCTGTGTTGCCTACGGGTGGCACAACGAACTCGAGAGATCGGAGGGCGCCCGCTGGAGCTCCCGCGCCGGCCCAAGCCTCACGACCTACCCAGGTCGTGCATGATGAGCGACGTCATGGCGCTGGTGGTTCAGGGCGTCCCCATGAAAAGGTTTCTGCGCATAGATCCCAAGATGCACGGGACCAGCATGCACACCGAGCTGCCGGCGGAGGTGGCGCACAGTCGCGTGACCGTGGTGGTGCTCCTTCTAACATGGTTAGGAGTCAGAGCACCTCACGTACCTCACACTTGTCGCCGCCACCTACGCCAGCGGAAGCCTTGGCACGTGCGCAGCTGCTCCTCGATTTTCCTCCTGCCCCGGAGAAGATGGAGGAGTGGTGAGCTACCATCCAGAGCCTCATCGGCTTCGCCAACAAAGATGGACCGCGGGAGGCAGGGCCCTCGCAGCGGAGGCCCATCGATCCGGCGCGAGCCGATGTAGAGAAAACTAGAGGTGGTGCAACCACAGTGCACTCCCCTCCGCGGCACCAGCGGCGGCCGACAACTCAGCAAGTCGACCGCCATGAAGAAGTTTCCACGGCGTCGTCCGATCCACGGATGCGCCGCGATCAGCGTCAAGTTCTCCAGGAGCGAGGCAAGGAGGACGCTCGAACTACCATCGAGCGGCGACGGGAAGCATGCTATCAGTCTGATAAGCGCGCGGGGCCGGCTGTCGATGAGCCTGCGCCAGGGGACGTAGGAGACTTGCCTTATGAGGTAGGGACTCCAGCGTTTACCCATGAGCTGCGGCAAGTCCGGTGGCCCAATTCCCGAACCTTCAAGCCGGAGGTCCCGGAGACATATGACGGTAAGACCCATCCCTCAGAGTTCCTGAGCATCTACACCATTGCGGTGCAGGCCGCCGGGGGCCGAGATGACAAGATACTCGCCAACTACTTCATGTTGGTGCTCAAGCCCAACGTCAGGTCGTGGTTGATGCATCTGCCGGAGAATTCTATTTCTTCCTGGTCAGATCTGTGCCATCAGTTTGTTGGCGCCTTCGTTGGAGGCCACCAAGCTCCTGGCCAAGAGAGTGATCTGCACATCATCCCTCAGAAGGAGGGCGAGTCCCTGCGCAAGTTTATCCAGAGATTTAGCCGAGTGCAGTACAATATTCCTGACGTTCATCCTGCCGCTATCGTTAGCGTGTTCCACCAGAACGTGCGTAACCACAAAATGCGGGAAGAGCTCGCAATGAACAAAGTCAGGAGTATTGCCGAGCTTTACGCTTTGGCCGACAAGTGCGCTCGAGCTGAAGAGGGGAGGAAACTCCCTGGTGAGACTGTTGGCGTGGCGGGCGAGTCCGAAGATGAAGACGCCGCGGCCCCGTCAAGGAAAGGCCGGCGGCGGAACAGGAAGCGCGGAGGCAAGGCCGTGCTTGCTGTCGAGGAATCCGACAACCCCGGCGCCGCCAAGAAGGCCAAGGTTGGCGACCCCGGCAAGGATCTTGCCGGGTGCCCTTCCTGTCAGGCCTTGGCAGCTGCCGACAAGTCGGAGAACTCTGGCAAGTAGTATTGCAAGATCCATCACACCAAGGGCCATGATCTCCAGAACTGCCGGCAAGTTGAGCAGCTTGCCGAGAAGCAGAGGGCCGAATACGAGAGGAGAGATAAGGAGAAGGCCCAAGATGGTGCTGAGGGGTCCGGCAAGAAGCGCGGTGGCCGAGGGGGTCGCCGCGGCAAGGCCAAGCAGCAAAAGGATCGGTCCGCTCGAGGCCGAGACAAAGAAGGAGATGATGATGAGGAAGATGATGAATCCAGTGAGCAAGAATTCCAGAAAGCTACGGAGGCCATGTGCATTGATGGGGGTGCCTCGCTGCATTCCTCCCACTGCCAACTCAAACAGTGGGTGCGGGATGTGGCATCCTGGCTCATAGAACCGGAATGCCAGTGTTCCCAGCCCAGAGATCATTGTCTTCTGGAAACACTCAACATCTTGGCAACAGAAACATAGCTGACTTTTATTGATAACGAAGAGTACAAGCTTACAAGATCCTCGAGGCCAGAGCACAACAAGTGCTATACAGTATGTACATTATTTATCAAACATGATGGGCCTCGGCATAACTTAGTGATACTATAGCGGAAAGCTAAAGCGTAGCGGAATATGGCAGCAACTCCATCCACAGGGACACTGCTGTGGACACATCCTAGGCATTATAACACGAACCTCCAAGATCTGCGTCTTAGTCTTCTCCTGCATCTGGCATGATACGCCAGGTGAGTACTTTGAATGTACTCACAAGCACGTGACAACCAAATAATGCAGCAAGTAATAGCATGGCAATAAACATGTTGAGTCTTAAATGCTGAGATCACGGTCATCAACTTACTCATATCCGGGTTGCTTCACAACCCACGGAGTACTCCACCTCACTGAGTACTTCCACACATAAGACAAGTTCTTTCATCAGTATCATTATTACGGTTGATCTCCTATAAAGGTCTGGACGGGCTGTCCAATTCCGTGGAAACGGCTATTCGAATAGATTTAACACTCTGCAGAGGTTGTACACTTTACCCACACCACGGAACTCATGGCCTCGTACTCCCATTCGGGTGGACCAACGACGTTCCGACGAAACCTGTCTGACCCGTGACTCTTCCATCGTACCACCGGCCATCACACTCCCTCTTGGAGTCAAGCCCTGGGTGGCCCCGTGTCCTCAAGACACGTGCCACCGTCGTGGCCAAACTAACTGTCCCAAACGGGGACGCCGGCAAATAACTCAACTGGGCTCACAGAGTTATCGTCGTCTACCTGATCAGGGTAGCACGCACGCATAACCCTCCCTCTTTGGAGGTACCGGTGAAAGAGCACGCAGCCAGCCCAAGTCAAGGCCGTCCCATACCGGCAAATGTGGCTGCACGTTTTAACCCGGACAGGTGACTCTCGATCAACCAACTAAGTTTCGTTAAACATTCAGCAGGTTATCAACTCATGTTAACTTAATTGGTCATCTTAGTCATCTATTAATTTACTTGGAATTATTTGGGGTTAAATTTAATATGCAAAATGCATATGAAAGTGCAATGCTATGACATGCTTCAAAACATGGTTATCCTGGCTTGCCTTGGTCTGCTGAGTTGTTCAAAAACTCTGGTTCTTGAACTCCAAGGTTTTCACCTTCTGAAAATAATCCAAAAACAGCAAGGAAATATATCAAACAACACTGTTTAATGTTCCAGAAATTCTATGAGTAAAAGAAAAATGTGAAATTTGGTGGAAAAATAGAGCATTGAGGTGTGGACCCAATGCAAAAAGAATTATTTGGATTGGACCTTTCTGTTAAAAGTTATTAACAGTCAAAGGTCTCTGTTCAACATTGTTTTAATTAAAAATCAAAATTAAAACAACAGAGCAAACAGACTGGGCCGGCCCAAGACCACAGCGCACCGGCCCAGGCCCACGTACCTCTTCGTTTCAAATGAAACAGAGGGGCAGAGGAGGCCGAGGGGGAAAGCGGAGCTGCGGCGGCGATCACCGGCGATCTAGGCAACGGGAGGGGCTGAGGATGGTCGAGATGGGTTGGCCGTCGAGCGGCGGTCCACCCCGTACCCGCAGCGTTACCGGAGGTGAACGGACGGGGTCGTCCCCTTCGTCTCCGGCGGAGCGTGGTTCGGGTGGCCGACGAGCTCGATGAATCCGGCACCAATTGGCTCGGGGAAGAGGTCAGGGAGCACTACGGGAGCTCACTGAGCTTGCTGGTGTTCTTGGTTGGGGCAGAGGTGGGCTAGAACGAGGAGGAGGCAGAGAGGGGCGGGCGGTGGAGCTCCGGTCGAGCTCGAGGCCAGGGGCCTCTATGCTTCGATTGGGGCTGCCAGGAGGAGCTTGGGTGGAGGAGGAGAGGGGTGAGGAACTCTGGGAGGCCGGGGAGGGGCTTTTATAGGCGGGGGAGCCGAGCGGCGATCTCTCCCGAACAATGGCGATGCGGGCCATGGCGACGGCGCTCGTACGCCTCGCTGGCTGGACGCGAGTGGCGACGAGACCGGAGAGGGCAGAGGGAGCATTCAATGTGGAGAGGACGAGGCGGGGAGAAGAGGACGCGCCACACGTACAGTGTGGTCACGGGCCGAACATGGCGGCGGTGACGCGGCGGTCGGCGAGGGCCTCTCCGGCACAGGTGAGGTGACCTGAGGGGCTACACGGCAGCCAGGGACCTAGTCGGCACGCGTGGACAAGCCATAGTGGCGAGGGAGCAGAGGGACGCGATGGCTCGGGCACGGGTGCTGCGCAGCGCGCGGCGACAGCCATGCCAGGCCCGTGCTCACCATGCCATCTTGCGCTCCACGGCCACGTTACCTTGGTGACCTTGTCTGGCGTGTCTACCATGGTCCATTCACATCACCTGAGGCTCTGGTTTGGCTTGAAGTGGTCTGTGCTGAGAGGTTTCATCAATATCAGTTTCTGACAGAAACATGGAGGGGCTTCTGGAGCTTAGGAGAAGATGAGGGGGAGCCAATGAGCTTGTCTGGTGTGATCCTGGTCGAATGATCTACAAGCTGACCAAGTTTGAGCTCATTTGGTTGAAGTTTGAGGGTAACTCATGTGAAATGCACAAAACTGGCCTGAATCTGCAAATGGAAGTACTGATCAAAAGATAATTCTTGGAGAGCTGAAAATTTGTGGAGAGTGCTCATTTGGTGTTGTCTCATTGCTGTAAAAATTTGGTAGCAATTGGACAAACCAAAAATGCACTTCCTTCACAATGGCTGGTTCTGGACAGAGAGGAAAATGGATTTTTAAGCAAAATATTTGAACATGACCAAGGAATGTTTTTGAAGATTTGGTGGAGATATGGTCCGAGGAGTTTTTCGAAATTAATTGAGAAGTTTAGGAGCATCTAAACTATAGGTTGCTTCACAACCTATGCCAATGCCCTAATTTCCCAATTAACAGGAAAGAGCTTTTGAAAATGATTTGAATGGAAATTTGAGTACTTGAGGTTCCTGGCAGAACATTTGCAAGATGATGAGGCTAGGAACCACTTGGCAAAGATTCAAAAATGACCAAGTCCATGTGAAAGAATTTGAAATCCATTCAAATTCAAATAAAGTCAAGTCAAATTTTGAAAAGAAAAAGTTGGCAAAAATCAGGGTGTCACAAACCTACCCCCCTTAGAATGAATCTCGTCCTCGAGATTCGGTTGCTCAGGGAACAAATAGGAATAGGCAGATCTTAGGAAGTCTTCTCTCTCCCAAGTAGCCTCTTCTTCCGTGTGGTGTTCCCACAACACCTTATAGAACCTTATTGTCTTGCTTCTCGTGATTCTCTCCATCACATCCAAGATCTTAACTGGCTTTTCCTCGTATGTCAGGTCCTTTGCCAATTCCAATTCACTCATGTCTGCTTGTTTAGCTGGGGGTGCAATGCATTTTCTTAGCTGTGAGATGTGAAACACATCATGCACATCCGACAGTGCTGGTGGCAGCTCTAGCTGGTAAGCAACTCTCCCTTTCCTAGCAGTCACTAGGAAAGGACCAATATATCTCGGGGCTAACTTCCCTCGGATTCCAAACCTTTTTACTCCCTTCATAGGAGTCACCCTTAGATAAGCATAATCTCCTGGTTCAAAGGTTACTTCCCGATGCTTCGGGTCGTAATAGCTCTTTTGGCGTGACTTGGCTGCTCGCAAGCGCTCTTGTATGTCCTTGACCTGTCTTTCTGCTTCGAGCATCAAGTCTGCCCCAAAGATACGACTGTCTCCTGTCTGAGACCAGTTCAGTGGTGTGCGGCACTTCCGTCCGTACAAAGCCTCGAAAGGCGACATCTTGAGACTGGCTTGGTAGCTGTTGTTGTAGGAGAATTCTGTGTATGGCAGACTATCCTCCCACTTGGGTCCATGAGAAAGTGCACATGACCGAAGCATATCTTCCAATATTTGATTTACTCGCTCGGTCTGTCCATCTGTTTGAGGATGATACGCTGTGCTGTGCTTTAGCACAGTGCCCAAAGCTTGATGTAGCCGATACCAGAATGCTGAGGTAAAGAGGGAACCTCTATCTAAAGTGATAGTCTTAGGTACCCCATGCAGACTTACGATCCGGGACATATATAGCTGTGCCAGTTGATTGGCCTTATAAGTGGTCTTCACGGGGATGAAGTGAGCCACTTTTGTAAGTGTGTCCACTATGACCCAGATTGCGTCATTACCTTTTGCGGACTTAGGTAGTCCCACGATAAAATCCATGCATATATCATCCCATTTCCATTGGGGTACTGGTAACGGTTGTAGCAGTCCGGCTGGTTTTTGGTGTTCTGCCTTTACTTTGTTGCAAACATCGCAACATGCGACATAATATGCAATGTCGTTCTTCATTCCAGGCCACCAAAATGTCTCCTTTAAATCTTGGTACATCTTAGTACCACCTGGATGAATTGAGTAGGCAGATTCATGTGCTTCCTTAAGTATCTGCTGCCTCAAGTTATTTCGGTCGGGCACACAAATTCGATTCTTGAACCATACGGTTCCTTGTTCATCCTCCCGGAAGGACTTGTCCTTCCCTTTCTGAATCAATCCTTTAATTTCTCGGATTCCCTCATCCGTCTTTTGGGCTTCTTGGATTTCCTCCATCAAGGTTGGCTTAATCTCCAACGTGTTTGGAGTCATAGGACCACACAGTATCAAGTTAAGTTTAGCAAACTCTTCGCGTAAACTTGGGTTCATACCCTCCACTAGAGCATTTACGACAGCTTGCTTCCTGCTCAAGGCGTCTGCAACTACGTTCGCCTTGCCTGGATGATAGTTGATACCAACATCATAATCTTTGACAAGCTCAAGCCATCTGCGTTGCCTGAGGTTCAGGTCGGGTTGCGTGAAGATATACTTAAGACTCTTGTGGTCTGTATATATCTCACACCTTTGACCAATCAAATAGTGTCTCCAGGTTTTCAAGGCATGCACTACTGCGGCTAGCTCCAGGTCATGAGTGGGATAATTTTCCTCATGAGGTCGTAGCTGTCGTGATGCATAGGCCACAACCTTTCCTTCTTGCATAAGTACACATCCAATCCCACGTCTGGACGCATCGCAGTAAATGTCAAAACTCTTACAAATATCAGGGAGGACTAGAACAAGGGCTGTTGTCAGCCTTGTCTTCAATTCCTTGAAGCTGTTCTCACACTCAGTGGTCCAGATAAACTTCTGGTTCTTCTTTAATAGCTCCGTCATAGGTTTGGCTATTTTTGAGAAGCCTTCAATGAAGCGGCGGTAGTATCCCGCCAATCCAAGGAAACTACGGACTTCTGTCACCGTAGCTGGTGTCTTCCAATTTAAGACAGCCGTAACCTTGCCAGGGTCAACGGCTATACCATTTTCCGACAAGATGTGACCAAGAAATCCCACCTCCTTGAGCCAAAATTCGCACTTGCTGAATTTGGCGTATAATTGATGGATTCTCAATCTTTTCAGAACAGCTTGAAGGTGTTGCTTATGCTCCTCTTCATCCTTAGAGTATATGAGTATATCGTCGATGAACACTACCACGAACTTATCCAGGAAGTCCATGAAAATTTTGTTCATCATGCTCATAAAGTATGCGGGAGCATTTGTCAGCCCGAACGCCATGACTGTGAATTCATACAGTCCATAGCGAGTAGTAAATGCTGTTTTGGGGATATCTTCTTTGCGGATCTTCAATTGGTGATATCCCGTCCGAAGATCAATCTTTGAAAATACCCGGGCTCCACTTAATTGATCAAATAGATCATCAATTCGCGGCAGCGGGTACTTATTCTTGATAGTTACCTCATTGAGCTGTCGATAGTCTACGCACATCCGTAGACTCCCGTCTTTCTTCTTCACAAACAGTACTGGTGATCCCCATGGTGAAATGCTGGGACGAATGTATCCCTTCTGAAGCAACTCGTCTAGCTGCTTTTTCAACTCGGCCAGCTTCGGACCTAGCATTCGATAATACTTCTTGTATATGGGGGCTGTGCCAGGAACTATTTCAATGGCAAACTCCAGTTCTCTATCTGGCGGCATTCCTGGTAATTCCTCCGGAAACACGTTCGGAAACTCACATACCACCGAATCAAGTTCATATCAGTGGCAGTGGTGTGATATGCTGAGCCTTTTCTAGTTATCATTCGACTGGCTAGGAATTGGATCATCTGTCCAGCGGGGTTTACCAATGTTACCGTTCTGGTGGCACAGTTAATGCACACCTGGTGCGGGGTTAACCAATCCATTCCCAGAATTATATCCAATCCTGGGGAATCGATAGCAACCAAGGTGGCTGGAAATTGTACTCCATGAATGGAGATTTCTAGGCCCCTATATACAATATTGGTTCTGAGCATGGAACCGGGGGATTGTATCACCATGATTTTGTCCAAAACCGATGGGGAAAGATTATGCGAGTTGGCAAAACTCCGAGAAATGAACGAATGGGAAGCCCCAGAATCAAAAAAAATAAGTGCAGGTATGTCATTAACAGTAAACATACCAAGTACGATGTCGGGGGCTTCGCATACTTCCTCGGCCGAGATGTGATGGACGCATCTGTGATGGACATTGCGGCGTCCAAGGTGGTTAACCTGTGACTTGGGGTCTGTTGGCTGCTTTCCAGCATTGGCAGGACACTGTTTAGCATAGTGCCCGCTCTGTCCGCAGGTGAAGCAAGTATTGTTGCGGCGACAGTCTTCCGCAACAGGCTGCTTGCCGAGGGCTTTAGTCTGGGGTGCCGAGCTTGTTGTTGTTACCATTGTTGTTCCATGCAGGCTTGCTCTGTGTTGGGACAGGTTGCCAACTGCGCAACTTCTGAGCATATGGTTCCTTATTATCCTTCTTTGGCTCGAATTTTCTTTTATGCTCATTGTTTGCAAGCTTGTGTTCACGTTCAGCGATGTAGGCCTTGTTCACCAGTGTCTGGAAATCAGTAAAATCCAACATACATAACTGGCACCGGAGGGCATGATTCAGCCCTCCGAGGAAGCGATCTATCTTCCTTTCCTCCGTATCCACATCGTGAGGTGAGTATCGAGCCAAGTTATTGAACTTGTTCAAGTATTCTGCCACAGTCATACTCCCTTGCGTGAGGGACAGAAATTCCTTCTGCTTGATCTTCATAATTCTCGTGGGGATATGGTATTTGCGGAACAATTCCTTGAATCGCTCCCAAGTGATTTCTTCTCCAGTTGGCCATGTCAGCTTAGTATTATCCCACCAGATTGCGGCGGGACCTTCAAGATAGTGGGTAACAAATGGAACCTTATCCGCTTCATTGCAGCGGGCAATTTGCAGTTTCTTCTCCATTGTTCTAAGCCAGTCATCTGCCTCAATAGGATCAACGGCCTGGCCAAAGCTAGGCGGTTTGGTCCGCTGAAAATCTGTCAGCTTAGAGTGCACCCCGTTACCATTGTTTTGACCAACCACTGTCTGCATAGTTCTGAGGAACTCCATAAAGTCCTGGTTCCTCTTCTCTTCAAACATCCTCATGATTTGTTCAGTTGTAGGTGCTTGTGGTGGTGGAGGCGGTAAGTCTTTGGGCTCTTGCCCTGCCTGTCTGGCTGAGCGACGGATTGGGGTTCCATCACTGCCTTGACTGCCACTGCCTCTCTTCATCTCAATTTTGTTCCCAAAGCAAATACCGAATCGATGAGCAAGATCCATAAGGGTAAAATATAATCATGTGACACCCAAAAGAAATCATTAAGCAAAGGCGAATAACAACATAATTATACAAGACATCCCAACATAATACATGGCAAGCTAGTAGTGGATAACATGATAAACTGCTCAAACGGCAGTTGACAAATGCAACGATGCATGCATAATTACTCCAACTCTAGTCTAGTGGCGTCGATGGCACGGACACTGCTCTTCTGAAGAGTCATCATCAGACCCTGAGTCTGAGTCTGAGTCAGAACTGATGATGTGGGTTACTGGGTCAAAGGAAACACGACGACGCTGACGAGACGTCTCCCCTTCCGCAGAAAAGGAAGCGCGTCGCCTCAGCATTGGCGGAGCAGGAGTGGCGAGGAGCGAGGCCCACTCAGCTGGGGTCTCACGTCGGCTATCAGACGATATGCCTGATGGCCCAGAGGAACTAGAAGGCACGCTAAACATATGTGGGGGTGGAACTGGTGGCGAATACACTGGTGGAACTACAGGATGGGGTGCGGGAGTCACTGCAGCAAGTGCCTCCTGCACATGATTAAGCTCCACAGCCAAGGATATGATCATGCGGTAACTGGTGTGAATATACTGGGGTAACACACCAGTGGCACGATCAACCTCCGGATCGGTGGGTGAGAAAATGACTCGCCCTGTCTTAGGGGACAGGGTGGGGTAATGGGAGAAACCTGGGTGTGTCTGCATCTGGACCTCGTGATAGCGCAAGTCGGTGATGGCCTCCATGGCAGCAAACTGGATCGCCAACTCCGGAGTAGAAGCTACTCCACCCTTAGCAGAGCGAGAAGAGCTTCCAATATCCGAGGTCGCGGTCAAGTAGGCTACTGCATGGTACTCATCCACTGACTCCGCCAGCTGATCCCGATACACTTGGTACACCGGGTCTTCTCCGTAGGGATACAGCCGAAGCCAGACACAGCGAAGCAGAGCTGAGAAAGAGTGGGGCTCTGGCTCATAGGTAAAATGGAATGGAACTGGTGCCATCTACCCTCACCATGAAAAGAGTTAGTAATATAAGGATGCACGATGCATGATATGCGCAAACAAATGCAACAAGCAATATGCACACTCAAGGTCCTATACTACTCGCAGTTCTAGCGCGTGTTACCTAGGGTGTCCTACAGTCAGCACGGCTCTGATACCAAGCACTGTGGCACCCTGGCTCATAGAACCGGAATGCCAGTGTTCCCAGCCCAGAGATCATTGTCTTCTGGAAACACTCAACATCTTGGCAACAGAAACATAGCTGACTTTTATTGATAACGAAGAGTACAAGCTTACAAGATCCTCGAGGCCAAAGCACAACAAGTGCTATACAGTATGTACATTATTTATCAAACATGATGGTCCTCGGCATAACTTAGTGATACTACAGCGGAAAGCTAAAGCGTAGCGGAATATGGCAGCAACTCCATCCACAGGGACACTGCTGTGGACACATCCTAGGCATTATAACACGAACCTCCAAGACCTGCGTCTTAGTCTTCTCCTGCATCTGGCATGATACGCCAGGTGAGTACTTTGAATGTACTCGCAAGCACGTGACAACCAAATAATGCAGCAAGTAATAGCATGGCAATAAACATGTTGAGTCTTAAATGCTGAGATCACGGTCATCAACTTACTCATATCCGGGTTGCTTCACAACCCACGGAGTACTCCACCTCACTGAGTACTTCCGCACATAAGACAAGTTCTTTCATCAGTATCATTATTACGGTTGATCTCCTATAGAGGTCTGGACGGGCTGACCAATTCCGTGGACACGGCTATTCGAATAGATTTAACACTCTGCAGGGGTTGTACACTTTACCCACACCACGGAACTCATGGCCTCGTACTCCCATTCGGGTGGACCAACGGCGTTCCGATGAAACCTGTCTGACCCGTGACTCTTCCATCGTACCACCGGCCATCACACTCCCTCTTGGAGTCAAGCCCTGGGTGGCCCCGTGTCCTCAAGACACCTGCCACTGTCGTGGCCAAACTAACTGTCCCAAACGGGGACGCCGGCAAATAACTCAACTGGGCTCATAGAGTTATCGTCGTCTACCTGATCAGGGTAGCACGCACGCATAACCCTCCCTCTTTGGAGGTACCGGTGAAAGAGCACGCAGCCAGCCCAAGTCAAGGCCGTCCCATACCGGCAAATGTGGCTGCACGTTTTAACCCGGACAGGTGACTCTCGATCAACCAACTAAGTTTCGTTAAACATTCAGCAGGTTATCAACTCATGTTAACTTAATTGGTCATCTTAGTCATCTATTAATTTACTTGGAATTATTTGGGGTTAAATTTAATATGCAAAATGCATATGAAAGTGCAATGCTATGACATGCTTCAAAACATGGTTATCCTGGCTTGCCTTGGTCTGCTGAGTTGTTCAAAAACTCTGGTTCTTCAACTCCAAGGTTTTCACCTTCTGAAAATAATCCAAAAACAGCAAGGAAATATATCAAACAACACTGTTTAATGTTCCAGAAATTCTATGAGTAAAAGAAAAATGTGAAATTTGGTGGAAAAATAGAGCATTGAGGTGTGGTCCCAATGCAAAAAGAATTATTTGGATTGGACCTTTTTGTTAAAAGTTATTAACAGTCAAAGGTCTCTGTTCAACACTGTTTTAATTAAAAATCAAAATTAAAACAACAGAGCAAACAGACTGGGCCGGCCCAAGACCACAGCGCACCGGCCCAGGCCCACGTACCTCTTCGTTTCAAATGAAACAAAGGGGCAGAGGAGGCCGAGGGGGAAAGCGGAGCTGCGGCGGCGATCACCGGTGATCCAGGCAACGGGAGGGGCTGAGGATGGTCGAGATGGGTCGGCTGTCGAGCGGCGGTCCACCCCGTACCCGCAGCGTCACCGGAGGTGAACGGACGGGGTCGTCCCCTTCGTCTCCGGCGGAGCGTGGTTCGGGTGGCCGACGAGCTCGACGAATCCGGCACCAATTGGCTCGGGGAAGAGGTCAGGGAGCAGTACAGGAGCTCACTGAGCTTGCTGGTGTTCTTGGTTGGGGCGAAGGTGGGCTAGAACGAGGAGGAGGCAGAGAGGGGCGGGCGGCGGAGCTCCGGTCGAGCTCGAGGCCAGGGGCCTCTATGCTTCGATTGGGGCTGCCAGGAGGAGCTTGGGTGGAGGAGGAGAGGGGTGAGGAACTCTGGGAGGCCGGGGAGGGGCTTTTATAGGCGGGGGAGCCGAGCGGCGATCTCTCCCAAACAATGGCGATGCGGGCCATGGCGACGGCGCTCGTACGCCTCGCTGGCTGGACGCGAGCGGCGACGAGACCGGAGAGGGCAGAGGGAGCATTCAATGCGGAGAGGACGAGGCGGGGAGAAGAGGACGCGCCGCACGTACAGTGTTGTCACGGGCCGAACATGGCAGCGGTGACGCGGCGGTCGGCGAGGGCCTCTCCGGCACAGGTGAGGTGACCTGAGGGGCTACGCGGCAGCCAGGGACCTAGTCGGCACGCGTGGACAAGCCATAGTGGCGAGGGAGCAGAGGGACGCGATGGCTCGGGCACGGGTGCTGCGCAGCGCGCGGCGACAACCATGCCAGGCCCGTGCTCACCACGCCATCTTGCGCTCCACGGCCACGTTGCCCTGGCGACCTTGTCTGGCGTGTCGACCATGGTCCATTCACATCACCTGAGGCTCTGGTTTGGCTTGAAGTGGTCTGTGCTGAGAGGTTTCATCAACAACAGTTTCTGACAGAAACATGGAGGGGCTTCTGGAGCTTAGGAGAAGATGAGGGGGAGCCAATGAGCTTGTCTGGTGTGATCCTGGTCGAATGATCTACAAGCTGACCAAGTTTGAGCTCATTTGGTTGAAGTTTGAGGGTAACTCATGTGAAATGCACAAAACTGGCCTGAATCTGCAAATGGAAGTACTGATCAAAAGATAATTCTTGGAGAGCTGAAAATTTGTGGAGAGTGCTCATTTGGTGTTGTCTCATTGCTGTAAAAATTTGGTAGCAATTGGACAAACCAAAAATGCACTTCCTTCACAATGGCTGGTTCTGGACAGAGAGGAAAATGGATTTTTAAGCAAAATATTTGAACATGACCAAGGAATGTTTTTGAAGATTTGGTGGAGATATGGTCCGAGGAATTTTTCGAAATTAATTGAGAAGTTTAGGAGCATCTAAACTATAGGTTGCTTCACAACCTATGCCAATGCCCTAATTTCCCAATTAATAGGAAAGAGCTTTTGAAAATGATTTGAATGGAAATTTGAGTACTTGAGGTTCCTGGCAGAACATTTGCAAGATGATGAGGCTAGGAACCACTTGGCAAAGATTCAAAAATGACCAAGTCCATGTGAAAGAATTTGAAATCCATTCAAATTCAAATAAAGTCAAGTCAAATTTTGAAAAGAAAAAGTTGGCAAAAATTAGGGTGTCACACGGGAGGTCAATGCGGCAGAGCCATCCCCAGATGCATGTAGGCCCCTGAAGTGGTCCAGCACGCCTATCATTTTCGACGCTGAGGATCACCCCGATCGCACAACTGCGGTCGGGTGCTTGCCATTGTTGGTCTCGCCAACGATTCGCAACCTCAAGGTGACGAAAATGTTAGTTGACGGCGGGGCCGGCCTAAATTTAATCTCACCGGATGTGCTCAGAAAGCTCTAGATTCCCGACGAGGACCTCGAGGAAATGGGTACATTTCAAGTGGTCAATCCGGGAAGAACCCAGCCTAAGGGCAAGATTACGCTGCCAGTAATATTTGGCAGCGAGCTCAACTTCAGGACCGAGAATGTGGTGTTTGATGTCGCCAAGATCCCCATGTCGTACAATGGGATCCTTGGTCGGCCAGCGCTGGCTAAGTTTATGGCGGCATCACACTACGCGTACAACGTCTTGAAGATGCCTGTGCCATTGGGTGTCATCACTATCCATTCCGATAAGAAGGATGCGCTCATCTGTGCCGACCAACTTTACCGGGAAGCAGTTGGAGCACCTGCCGTCAAGGCATCTGCTCCTGCCGCTGGAACTCCCGGGGGGAAGAAGAAGACCGGCAGGAACCTTGGCGCGAACTCCGGCAAGCGCACCTCCTCGGAGTGCTGCGCTTCCGTCGAGGACGTACCAGAGAGTTCCACCGGCAAGAACAAGAAATCCAAGGCTGCTCCACCAGAGACCAAGAAGGTGCCTGTCAGAGAGGACGGAACGGGGGGAACTTTCACCATAAGTTCCACCCTAGATGACAAATAGGAAAGCGCGCTCGTTGCTTTCCAGCGGGCGAATGTCGAAGTGTTTGCATGGCAACCGTCTGACATCCCCGGTGTTCCCAGGAAGATAATTGAGCACCACCTTGCTTTCTGTCCTCATGCGCGGCCCGTCAAGCAAAGGGTCAGGAAGCAAGCCTTGGAGCGGCAAGAATTCATTGCCGAAGAGATCAGAAAGCTGGAGGCGGCAGGACTGGTCAAAGGAGTGCTTCATCCAACCTGGTTGGCCAATCCGGTTGTAGTGCGGAAAGCGAATGGGAAATGGAGGCTTTGTATCGGTTATACAGATATCAATAAAGCTTGTCCAAAAGATCCCTTTCCCTTGCCGCGCATCGACCAGATTGTGGACGCCACCGCTGGTTGTGATCTCCTGTCCTTCCTTGATGCCTATTCAGGGTATCATCAGATTTTTATGGCAAAAGAAGATGAAGAGAAGACCGCCTTTATCACCCCATGTGGTACGTATTGTTTTATACGAATGCCTTTCGGGTTGAAAAGTGCTAGTTCAACATTTGCTAGAGCAATCCAGATTGGTTTTGAGCCACAACTCCATAGAAATATGGAGGCATATATGGATGATATAGTGGTCAAAACCAAAGACAAAGCAACGCTCATTCAAGATTTAGAAGAAACATTTGCAAACTTGCGCAAGATCAACTTGAAGCTCAATCCTGAGAAGTGCGTGTTCGGTGTTCCTTCCGGCAAGCTCCTCGGATTCTTTGTATCTTACCGGGGAATCGAAGCGAACCCTGACAAGATCAAAACTATTGAGCAAATTGAAGCGCCGAGACGCGTCAAGGATGTGCGTCGTCTTGCCGGCTGTGTTGCTGCTCTAAGCAGGTTTATTTCCAAATCTGCTGAGTGCGCCCTGCCCTTCTTCAAAATTTTGAAGAAGGCAGGTCCGATGAAATGGACTCCGGAGGCGGAGGCTGCGCTGCAAGATTTGAAGAAATACCTTTCCTCTCCGCCGACGCTAGTCGCGCCTAAACCACAAGAGCCGTTGCTGCTGTATCTGGCAGCAACAAATCAAGTGGTTAGCGCTGCGCTAGTGGCACAGAGAGAAGCTGATGAGGAAGCAACACCAGCGGCAGGACCGCCAGATGACGCGGCAAGATCTTCCCCGGCAAGGGTTGATCCCGGCAAGACAGGATTTGCGCAAACAGAAAAACCCGTGCAGAAGAAGAAGGTGGTGCAGCGCCCAGTTTATTTTGTTAGCTCTCTTTTACAAGGAGCTAGGTCAAGATATTCTGGTGTGCAGAAGTTGCTTTTCGGCCTCCTTATGGCCTCGAGGAAGCTGCGCCATTATTCTCAAGCACATGAGATCACCGTCGTCACTCACTTTCCGTTGCAACGGATTTTGCAAAATCTGGAGGCAACCGGCAGGATCGTGGAGTGGGCGTTGGAGTTGTCCAGCTTTGGCCTTAAGTTTGAAAGCACTTCGACGATCCAGAGCAGGGCCTTGGCGGAGTTCATTGCAGAATGGACCCCAACGCCAGACGAAGAAGTTCAAGAAACAACTCTCCCCGGTAAGGAAATCGATCAGCAATGGGTTATGTACTTTGACGGGGCTTTCTCGCTGCAAGGCGCCGGTGCTGGCGTGCTGCTTGTCGCACCCACCGGAGAGCACCTCAAGTATGTAGTCCAAATGCACTTTCCCCGGGAGAGTTCGACCAACAACACTGCAGAATACGAGGGTTTGCTTGCCGGTCTCAGGATCGCGGCGGACCTTGGTATCAGAAAGCTCGTCATCAAAGGCGATTTACAACTTGTCGTCAGGCAAGTTAACAAGAGTTATCAAAGTCCATTGATGCAAGCCTACGTAGATGAAGTGAGGAAATTGGAAGAGCGCTTTGACGGTCTTCAAATGGAGCACGTTCCTCGTGCCGAGAACAGTGTTGCTAACGACCTGTCAAAGCGTGCCGCCCTCAAGTTGCCTGTGGAACCAGGAACTTTTGTGCTCCAATTGACTCAACCATCCGTGGCGCCATCGATGCGGCAAGAAAAGAGAAGAAAGTTGAACTCTGGCCAGTACTTCCCGGCAGAGCTCCCCGGAGCCGCCGGCAAGGAAGTTGCCGGGATCGACATGCCTGCCGGGGAACAACAGGCTCCGGCAGGGCCTCAGGCCCTTGCTGTCGAGACGAACATTCCCCCAGCAGAGGAGATGCCTTTAGTCCTAGCTGTCGAGCCTCAGGCTCCAGCATGGGCGCATCACATTGTCCATTTCCTTCAGACAGGTGAACTCCCTGAGGAACAGGAAGAAGCAGAGAGAGTAGCCCATCGGTCTGTTATGTACAAGTTCGTCGATGACGTCCTGTACAGAAAGAGACCAAACGGTGTGAAATTGAAGCGCATTCCTCGGGAGGATGGACTAGAGCTGTTGGCGGAGATACATGGGGGCATATGTGGTTCTCACATAGGGTCAAGAGTGCTTGCCGGGAAAGCATTCCGGCAAGGTTTCTTTTGGCCTACCGCTCTCCAGGATGCGACTGCACTAGTAACCAAGTGTGAAGCGTGCCAGTTTCATTCGAAGAAATTACATCAGCCAGCTCAAGCTCTTCAGACAATCCCTCTCTCCTGGCCATTTTTGGTCTGGGGGCTCGACATACTGGGCCCTTTCCCCCGTGCTACCGGGGGCTTTGAGTACTTGTACGTGGCTATCGACAAGTTCACAAAGTGGCCGGAGGTGGAAGCAGTGAGGAAGGTGACAGCGCAATCAGCTGTCAAGTTCTTCAAGGGAATTGTTTGCCGTTTTGGTGTGCCCAACAGGATCATCACCGACAACGGCACGCAGTTCACAAGTCGCACCTTCATGCAGTACGTCCAAGACCTTGGCGGCAAGATTTGTTTTGCCTCTATTGCTCACCCAAGAAGCAACGGCCAAGTGGAGAGGGCCAATGCTGAAGTGTTGCACGGTCTCAGGACCAGAACCTTTGACAGGCTGAAAAAGTGCGGAAGACGCTGGATTGATGAGTTGCCGGCGGTTCTTTGGTCAATCAGAACAACACCAAATCGAGCCACCGGCCAGACACCATTCGCTCTGGTCTACGGAGCGGAAGCAGTTCTCCCCACGGAACTCATACACGGATCTCCTCGAGTGCTCGCTTATAATGAGCTCGAGCAAGAGCAACTGCGGCAAGATGACGTTGTGCTCCTTGAGGAGAATCGTCTTCAGGCTGCTGTGCGAGCTGCACGCTACCAGCAAGCTTTGCGCCGCTATCATAGCCACAAAGTTCATGCCCGAAGCCTTGAGGAAGGCGACCTTGTTCTTCAGCGGATTCAGTCCACCAAGAATTCAAACAAGTTGACGCCAAAGTGGGAAGGCCCTTATCGGGTAGTACGAGTCACCAGGCTTGGCGCTGTCCGCCTGGAGACCGAAGATGGCGTTCCAGTGAGTAATTCCTGGAATATCGAACATCTTCGCAAGTTCTACCCATAAGGCGCGGTTACCGGGGGCTCCCGGCAACCACCCTTTTGTACAAGTCTTGCCGGCAAGGCATGTGATCCTTTGTACAAAGCCAGGCACAGACCCTGAGCACAGATGAATAAATTTAAGTGTTGTACATTCCCTTATTGATTCCCATGTTCATATTTATATATATGCATGTTTGTCTAAGATGTTGTATGACACCTAATCCCGGTAAGTTCTAACGAACCGCCAAGGTTTCATGTCTTTATTTTCTCTTCTTTCTTTTTATCAAAAGACAGAAGGATTCCTTGCGTGCACATTTTTCCGGGGGGGGGGGGGGGGCAAAGGAGATATGAATACCAGTTGGTGACGTTCGGAATCGACGCTTGCCGGAGGAAGGACAAAGACAGAAAGCTAAGTCCTAAAAACTCAGAGCAAGTTTTTCTTTTATTACAAAGTTATTTCCTTGGACGATTCTGACTCTTGTATGGAAAATCTGCACGCGAAGAAACCCTTGCTGTAATCGGTCGCGCCCTTATTTTGTTTCAAGCCTGCTCAGTGATTTAAGTGGCTGCACTGAGAACACCAAGGAGTCTTGCTGGCCGCTGCGCCTCCAGCAGGCTGCTGAAGTCCCGCACCCAGCGCTCGCGGCAGGTTGCGCGCCGGCAAGTTTTTCAATAGGCGTAGGATGAACTCCATACATAAAGGAATCAGACAAGGAAAATAGCAAGCATGAACCTAAACATAGGCAAATTGTATTACATCCATGAGTTGCCGCAATTTTAACTTGAGACTTAATTGTCTTTTACATGAGATGACGACGGCAAGGAAAAAAAAGGGAAGCACTCAATCCCTGCGCTGGCCTTCGATCCTTTTGATGGAGTCCACCTTCTCAAGGATAGGCGCGATGCACTCTTCAAGAGCCTCAACATTTGCATCCCTTGGCAGATGGCCGAGCGCGTTGGAGAGGTCGATGCCGGGATTGCTGTGCACCACCTTGATGAGCACCTTGCGGAGGACGGCCCGGCAAAGCCGGCGAGTCTCGTTGGCCAGTTGGGTCGCCCGGCTAGACTGGAGCACCCTCAACGCGTTGATGATGCTTTCAAAGAACATCGTCAACCTGGCACTTGGAGATATTCTTTCCTCGGAAGAATACTTGAAGTTCGACAGGCCCATGGTTGACAGTTCTGCGGTAAGCTTCTCCGCGGTGGCAATGAGACGTCCAGTCCAGATCTCCACTCCCTTCTAGTACTCGGTTTGGGCGGCGGCGGCACTCTTGAGCAGGTTCCTCTCTCCTTGGAGATCCTTGAGTAGAGCCTTCTCACGGGCCCTGCCGGTCTCGAGAGACTTCTGCAGCGTGGTCAGCTTCAGCTCCAGAACCGCAATATTATCAGCCGCAGAGGAGAGCTGCTTGGTCTTGTCGGACAGGGCAACTTGCATCTCCGCCAAGGAGTGGAGGGTTTTTTCCCTGTCCCCCTTGAGCGTTGTCGGGACCGGTTTTCCAGGATATTAATTTCCCAGTAAATGGCCCTTGTGCTCACCAGCCCCAGGATTACTGTTAGCTGATGAGACACCAACTTGATACAGAAATTCCAAGCAAAATACAAAATATGTAGTACAAGACCATTCTGGCCAGAGAGTACAACAATTGGTTTCTAGGGGTTGGTGGCGGAAGCGGTTTGCGGTTCATCAGCGTCTATGGGACTCCATTTCCCACAGGAACAGCTGACCTGGATAACTCCTATCTTCGCGAGGCTGCTATCATCATTGCCTAGGTTCCGGGGCTGTCATCGTAGCGCTCCTCTCCAAGCGAGAAATCTGGCCAAGACAATAGCCAGGGACAAGCCAGTGAGTACTTTGAATGTACTCGCAAACATTATGAACACAGGTATAATATAACAGATGATAATCATGCTCTGAAATATTTTCATGATCACTTAGCCAGTCGTGAAATAAAAATTCATGCCGCATGCAAGCAGGCCATTCAGAATTAAATATGAAAAAGCAATTAGATAATAAGAATAAAATAAACCGATTGGGTGTCTGAAGCGACGCCTTGAAAGGATAAAAATATAAAGCATGCCTCAGTCGGGCGTCTGAGCGACGCCACATAAAGGGCTTGTAAAGGAGATTAAGTAATCAGCATGCCACAGTCGGGTGTCTCAGCGACACCACATAAAGGGCTTATAAATAAATAAATAGCAGGCATGCCACAGTCGGGCGTCTCAGCGACACCACATAAAGGGCTTATATAAGAATAATCACCGTGAATATCCAGGAGGTAGAACCGTCCCAGGGATACTCAATAATTCAAATAATACAAATGGTTAGTCCATAATAATAATAATCATAATCGTCACATGTCATGATCAATGTTCTGGTTTAGCAGTTTTCCCCCCCGAAGACCGACACTAAGACCGACACTTGACCTATCCCAGACTGTAGTCCTTAACCATGGACACGGCTATTCGAATAGATATAATCTCTGCAGAGGGTGTACTCTTTACCCACGAGTAACGGATTCCTTTAGTCCATCGGGACTAATTCCGTTTACGGCCTTTTAATTGAAAACACACCTGACCCGCACACACCAGCTTAACTTACCGGTGTCTGGAATCACCCACGACACCCGTTAAGCAAAACTCTAAGTGGGGAGGCTACAACCTCGACTAGCATGGGATCACAAAATTTATAACGCACGCAAACTAGGGGAGCTACCCCTCGGCTCCAACCGGAAACACCCATGCCCCCTGACCAGGTGGCATGCCTACCGGATGCAGCCGGTATCTTCCACCATGGCCTCTCTGTACGGTGTGTGCTAAGAAAGGGGTTGACAACTTACTGAACCGTACCCTACCTAAGGCAGGGACAAGTGGTAGTACGAAGCAAGTATGGGGGTTACTGGCACAAGACTCAATCTATGGTCGCCTCAGGAGGTTTAAGTGTTCCCTGCATGATTAGCATAACAAATATATTTCACACCAACAGACAGAATCACCACTCATCATACCTCACCATGCCTCACTGAATATGCCCGTCTCAGCGAAATATCAGTGACAAGCTCGTGTCCACCCAAGACAGAGACTTTCCCGGATTCCTTCCGGTAGGCACGAAAGGTATATGAGGGTGATTACTATCACAAGCATATCAAATTCCAGCAGCAAGGAATCTTCATTATGCACTCATGAGTATGATCATATCATCACATAAAATAACGAATACTTCGCGTCAAGGTGGTGGTGTATTCGCATCAAACAACACACAACAAATATTATGCCAGGGTTCAGAATGCTTGCCTTTAGTGTGTGGAGAGGTAGGGTGCACCACAAAACTTTTGAAGGTTGCTTCCCTCTCCATTTCCTATTTTTGAAAATATTTGAATCAACACACCATTCAAAAACAGTACAAAAAAGTTGTTCAGAAAATTTTCAAATAAATATGAAAATAAACTAGACAAAATTTGAGAAACAACAGAAAAAGAATCAAGTCAAATGGAGTTGTCTTTCAAAAGTTATAGCCAGTCAAAGAATAGTCAAAGTTCTGTTCTAAAAATAAATAAAAAAGAAAACGGTTCGGGGAGGAATACGCTTTCCGGAATAGAAAAAATATGCCAAACGATTACGCTTACTCGCGGAGAAGACGCACTCGTGGGGGCCAGCGCCACTGGCGGTTGGGTTGAGTGACCGACAGGTGGGACCCACCTGTCGGGTTCGTCTTCTTTCTCCCCCGCGTGCCTGGACAGGAACCTGGGCGGGCTTCCGCGGTGATTGCCGGCGCTAGAGGGCACCATCTCCGGCGCTGGGCACACCGGCGTGCTCAGGGGGATATGCCACGTCGGTTGGTGGGGAAGGCGGATACCGAGAGGCTCGGGGTTGAGCAGAGCTTCAACAATGGCGGGAGGTGGTCACGGCCAAGGGGGGGTCACCTATGGTGGCTCCCGAGCACCATTTAACAGGGTAAGGGCCTCGGGGAGGCAGGGGATACCTATAACAGGCGCTGAAGGGGAGGATGGGGCTCGGTTGGCCTCGAATTTAGCAGGGGGCGGCGGCGGCCGAACTGACCAGACACGAGGAAGATGACCTCTTCCGGTCGTTCTAGTTGCTGCGGGGGCTTGCTACGGATGCGACACTAATCCTCGAGTGAGCTGCGACTCGATGCTGGGCTATTTATAGCGTCGGGAGGTCGGTTCAACGGCGGCAGTGGATAGGAACGGCGAACCGCCGTTCTGTAGCAAGGGGAGGGGGGAGGGCGTGGCGATGGCTGGCGGGGACCGGCAGGGCGAGAGGATGAGCTCGAACGGCTCCGGGACCAGCTGGCGAGCGAGGGTGGTTCGGGCGGTGCCGACCACGGCAGTCTCAGGCGGCGGCAGTGGCGGCTTGCGGCCAACTTCTGCAGGAGCCAGGGCGGTTAGGGTGAAGCGGCGGGGTCAGCGGGGACTGCGGGCTAGCGGACGAGCGTTTGGATGAGATCGAGCTGTTCCTGGGACAAGCTGGCATGCGGAGGCGGTTCGGCTGCGCGCACGCGTGCAAAACATGCGCTCTGGGCGCGCCCAGAGCACGCATGCTACATGCTCGAAAAAATGCCAAAGCATGCTAGGGGGCTTGGATGAAGCTACAAATTAACAGGATGGTTAGGGTGAATGCAATAGGACTAATGGACATGGTTGTAGGGTCAGGGGATCAAGTTTACAAAGTAATCACAAAACTATGCCAAATCTGGCCAGACACACAAGGTGTTTGATGAAATGCCATGGCTACCTAGGGCATCTTGCTGACCACCAAAATTTCCAGGCTCAGGTCTCTTTGGGTGATAAGAATGATGGAAAGGTTAGTTTCAGAAAAACAGAAACTAGTTAGTGCAAGTTTTTGAGAAAACCAGATCTGGACAGAAAATATATGCCATTATTGCATGTGTCAAAAATATTCTAATGGGTCCAATCTTCTGGACTTAAGGGTTTGGTAGGGTGGACTACAAGTAGGAAAAATCCCAAGATTAATAGAGCAAAATAAAATATGGTTGCAGTGCAAAACACCAAACTGGACCAGAATGAAGATGAGGATGGTTTGCTCAAATTTTTCAAAACACATGCCTGGGTTTTTGCATAAAAGTGGTCCAGGGACATCACATGTCATCCCCAAATTTTTGTGGAATCTTTAAATGAAGTTATCAAATGGTTGTAGTGCAAAAGAGGCTCTTAAAAGAATTAAATGTCATACTAAAAGAGATAAAGTTTTGGTAAAATAATATAAAAAAATGCTCTCACTGAACATATCAAATAAAGTGAAATGTTCTCTGAGTTGGTACTTAAGTCCAACAACATTTTTTTGAAAAGTTTCTGTTTGGAGGAAAAAAACTCCACAATTCAGAAGAAAAGAGTGGTTCTGAAATCAGAAGATAATCTAGAAAATAAAAAAATTATTTCCTGGCGAAATTTTTATTAATAAAACATGGTCAAATTTTTGGGGTGTTACAAGCATCGAGAGCTCCTTGCCGTGCTCTTCGAGATCTGTTTCCAGCCTCTTCACTTTGTCGCTCAGCTCGTTCTTGGCGGCCTCTGCAGCTTCGGCAGCATCGACGGCCTCCTTGAGCTTGCCAGCGTGACTTGCAGTCAGAGCTTCGAGCGCCTCCTTATGTTTTTGCTCCAGCTCCTGGGTCCGCCGCGCGACAAGATTCTCGATATCCTCATCCTTGCTACGAAGCTTGGCGGCGAGCGCCTGCTCACGTGCGGTGAGATCTTCCTCATGGGCATCAAGAGCAACGCGGCGCCCCGTCAGGAGGGCATCTTTGGCAGCAATCCTTTGAGTAGCTTCATCATGCGCTTTCTCCATGTCGGATTGCTTCAGGAGGATCTCATTCCACTGCTGGCTCACTTGTTCCCGGCCGGCAACCAACTCTTGGAGGGCCTCGGCGTGCCAGATCTGCATTTGTGCAACGCGCCTTTGAAAATCTGCTTCGGCCGCCTCGACAACTGCCATTCTGGAGTCCGCTTTGTCTTTCCGGGCGCGATGGAGAGCCTGGAGCTTGCGGAAATTCTCGCCCATGGCCTGAAGGAGCTGATCCTCTTTAGATTTGCCGCTGCTAGTGCTGGGGTCGTCAACAACTTCGAGCCCGGCAGCAGCAATGATTTCTTCAAAAACTTCTCCTTCGGCTGGTGCCCCAGTGCTTGTCGTCCCCGGCAAGTTGACGAACAGGTTCTCGCCAACCTTGAGGTACTTGCTGGATGAGGGGCCTTCAGATGTTGATGGCTGGTCTTCAGTGGCCGCCTCACCAGTGGCAGGGGGCTCTGTGGCCGGTGCAGCGCCTGGCGCTCCTGTGGCAGGAATGCCATCAGCGCGGTCCTCAGCCTCCCTGTCGCCCCCTTCAGCAGGTTCTTCGGTGGTTCCCTCTTGTGCGGTCTTGGCGGCCTCCCCGTCAAGAGCACCACCAGCCTCGACAGTGTCATCCTTGGTGGCCTCGCTGGCAGCAATCCTGTCTGCTTCGGCAGCGGCATCCCTGGCGGTCTCCTCAATGACGACGTCGACGTCCATGTGTTCCATCACAGGGAACTCTGAAGGGCGAAGGAGGAAAACAGAATAAGATCGAGGTTGAAGTTTGAAGTGACTAAAGACAGAGAGGTAAGGGAAAAAGAGTAACAAGCACTTTGAGGCAATCGAGTACCTGCGTCGGGCTGTCAGGAGGTGGCTTCGCCCCTCCTGGCAACTCCGGTTGCCGGGGGTGGGTTGCCGGAATCTGTGCTTGCCGGCTCCCCCTCAGTTGAGATGGGCTCGTCGGCAGGATCTCTTGCCGGGGACGTGCTTGTGGGCGGAGCGGTCGATGAAGGAGGCACAATGGGGATGTCTTCTCCTTGTTGCCGTTCTTCTCCTGCGAACCCAAAGATATCAGCAGGCAAGAATGAAAGCCTCGGCACCCGCCAGCGAAAAAAGAACAATGAACTTACGCTGGGGGCTGTGCTGGGGGCTGCGCTGGGGGCTGCGTTGAGGACTGGACTCCGGGCTGACAACGACGGTTTCTGGCACGCTAGTGGAGCCTGCCGGGGGCTCGTCACCCGTAGAAGTCCTTGACCTCTTCGTCATCCTCTCCAGCAATGTTTCTTTGTCACTACAGAGACAATACGAGCAAGTCAGTAAGATTGATCTAGGATTGGAAGGTAAAAGCTGTGGCAAAGTACTCACTCTTCCTCCTCTCGCTCCGGACAAAGCTGGAGATGTCGAAGTCGACCTCCGCTGTGACGTCTGAGTGGGGAGGCGGAGGAGGAGTCCTAGGCCGCTTGGCTGTGGCAGGTGCTGGGGCAGCTTCCGGTGCGGTAGTACGAGACCCTCCTGCCGGCCCAGTAGTGGCCGCTGGTGTAGGTCTCGCGCGCTGCGCAGGCTGTTGACGAGCCCCCTGCCGCGGTCCAGTCTTGCCGGCCACTTTCTTGCCGGGGGCTTCGCCGCTCGAAGAAGGCTGGCTTGTCGGGATGCCAGATGCAGCCTTCCAAAGAACACACTTCATCTTCTTCGGGGGTGGGGGCTCTTCTCGCGTCTCTTCTTCGGCCGTGTCCTCGCTGGACGAGCTCTCAGCGGCTGCGCTGCTCTATTCCCCGGCAGCTTCGTCCTCCCCGGCAGGCTTTACCTCCACTACCACCTCTGCGTCGCTAGCTTCCCACTCTGTGAAGCCGACGTTGCCGGCCTCTGCGGCAAGATTTGCCTCCTCCACCCTAGTAGCAATATAAGCTACTTCTTGATCGGTGGTGGCTCGGACGAAATCTGACTCTTGCCGGACAGGCCTCTCCGTCAAGTTGTCAAAGAACTTCTGCACTTCCTCCTCGGTTGGCTCGGCCCAGGTCGGGTCAAGACTGTGGGCATTGAACATTGGCATGAAGGCAATGATTGACCCCAAGGCAGAATTGTTGCACAAGGGGACAATCCTTGCCGGCAGCCGGTGCTTGTCTTCACGCTGGAATAACTTTTGACGGAGAGCGCCAAGCTGCATAGCGGTCAGATTGTTGTTTAGCCCGGGGCGCAATCTCATGATATCTGCCGCGTTCTTGTATTCCCAAGCTGGCCTTCCCCTGTTCTGCAGAGGGGCGATGCAGCGGTGGAGAAAGTCGAAGCCGATCATCTCCATCGTCAGCCCGGCAGCCTTCAGGCGGAGGATCCTGGTGGTGGCGATTGTGAGCCTCTCGTCTTCCGCAGCGGGATCGCTCCAATCCTTGCCGCGGACCACCTTCTGTTGCCGGGGATGACAAAAAGGATGGGGATCTGCTTCCTGGATCCAGCACCATTCAGCCCGCCACTCGTCCCACTTTTCGCGGTAAACTCCCTCTGGGTATATTTCCTTATTCCAAGCTCTTGGAATCCAGGCGATAGAACCAGAGAGAGCCTCTCCTTTTTGGATGCGAGGGAAGAAATAATGGCAAAAAAGAGCAGAATTGGGAATCACGCCGACAAAATTTTCACAGAGATGGGCAAATATGGACATGCAAAGTACTGCATTCGGTGTGAAATCGAGAAGGCGAAAGCCGTATGTGTACATGATATCATTGAAGAAGTCGGAAAAGGGGGGACAGAGCCCGCAATAGAAATATGCAGTGAAGAAAGGGTATCTGTCCAATCCGCCTTTGGAACAAGCACCTGGGATTACGCGTATGGCGGGGTGAGCTTGCGTACCTTTCGCCCACATGCATTGGTATCGCCCCTTCAGAACTTCAGCATCGAGCGTTGGAGGGAAGATGACGAGCCTCTTCCGCATCTTCGCCAGTTCGCTCTCTGGAACATCGGCTTTCGCCTCCTTGCCCTTGCCTTTGCTGGCCTTGGGCGGCATGGCGACTGTGAGGACGGGAGCTGGGAGTGGGGAGAGCGTGGAAGCAGCGGGCGGAAGAGGAAAAGGTTTCGCTCTGAGCTCGAGAGGAGGAAGGCGATGGCGATGGCCAGATTGAGAAGAAGAGGGGGGTAAATAGGTTTGTGCCTCTGCGACTTCTCCTTTTTATGAGGAAGGAGCGAGGCAGTTGCAGCCTTTTTGGCACGCTTCCCACGTCGCGCGCTCCGTGCGCGTAGTGGGAGGGCACAGTAAAACGAGATATTTACGAGCAGTTAATTCCCTGCCATGTGTGCCCGTGCACTGTTTGGGCCTAGCCCAACAACGCCTCGCACTCGTGTATGGCCTAGGCCCGGGGGCTCCTGTCGGTGTACTAAGTATTGGGCCACTAGTACCCCGTACTTGTGCACGGGCAGTTGTAGCCATCCTCGCGACAAGGCTTGCCGAGAACAGCTCGAGGTCGATTCAAGCCACCAAAGAAATCATCAAGTCAGGGATCTGAGGATCAGCAGATAAGCAAAGCTGGAATCGGAAGGCCGGCTTCCCAGGCAAGATCCTTGCCGGGATGGCCTGTGGAGCCTGGCAAGGCTTGGCGCCCGGCAAGGCTTGGAGTCCGGCAAGGCTTGGCGCCCGGCAAGGCTTGGTGCCCGGCAAGGCTCGGCACCTGGCGAGATTCTGCCACTGTGCCACCGCTTCGGCACTGTAACAAGTCTGACATTCTGGGTCCTTCCCTGGATGCGTGGCAACGCGCCAGTGGAGGAGAGCTTAAGAGGTGCTGATGGGATGGCCCCTTTTTCCATCCCCAAGAAAGTGAGGACACCTAAACGGACACCTCACGGTGCATTAAATGCGCTTGTCCTAATCCGTCAGGGGTTAGGTATGATACCCTGTAGCTACTTTACACCTCAATGTATGTACATTTTGCCACTGTGGAGACCCCTTTGAGCATATAAAAGGAGGCCCAAGGCAACTGCTACAGGGGAGGAGAACTTCTGGCCCATTCTGCATGCGTAGCCGCTCTTTGAATGTACTGTTCATTGCGAGAGCTCCTGAAGGCTGGGCTCAAGAATATCAATAAGAACACAAAGCAGGAGTAGGGTTTTACGCTGATCAGCGGCCCGAACCTGGGTAAAAACCTCACGCGTCGATCATTGGTTCTGCTCTTTGCGTATACCTCTCCCCCCGCCGAATCGTAAAGGGGTCTCTCGGGATCCCATAGGTGTCGCACCCCGACAGCAGTGCCGGTAGCCCCCTCGCACGGGACGTTCGAGAGGAGAGCTGCCAATGCGCGAGGCCCATAGGGATGACTCCAGAGGTGATGTATGACCAGTCGCACGGTCAAAAAGCTAGAATAGCTCACAGACATATCCAATCCAGGGTACATGAACTGAAGTAACATAACAAGGGGAAATGGTCCCTGACAGCTTGAGGATAATGCAGCCCGAGGGGCGTCCTCAACTAAACAAACCAGAAAGTCACCTAGCACCATTGTTGTAGAAGCATTGGAGTAGCTGAAGACACGTGCTGGAGAGATCGCTCCTCACGGGCCAATCGGCTCCCGAGGCCCGGGGGGCTCTGGAGGTTCGGGGGGCTCACGAGGGTCCGTCACCTCCTCCGTTAGGGCCGCCTGGCACCTGGCCTCATGAGCCGCCCATGCATGCTGCGCGAGGCGCTGGTACGAGGCGGCCACACTTAGCAGGCCAAACGGCATGCAGACATAGCTGTAGGGGTAGCCCCCGCTCCGGCCGACACGGGACGGCCAGAAGAGCTCCTGAGAAGCAGCCCTGTTGAGGCCTGGGATGTTGATGCAGACGCGCAGCTCGCCGCCCGCATCAGGGGCGGCAGCTGCACGGGGTGGTGCGGGGCGACGCTCGCCACGCATGGCTCGCACCGCCTGAAGCTCTTCGATTGCCTTGGTGATGAACTCCTACGCGCCTGGCGCCTCGCGCCTTGCACCTTGCTCATGTAGGCGCGCGTCGAAGCACGCCTCCACATGGTCCCCGAACGCCTCACTCGTCATGCTGGTCAGGTCAGAGGCCCTCCAGAGGAGAGCCCCTGAGCCCGTCCTGAGGGGGGCGCCGGACGTGCCTCCCTATGTGAGAAGGAAAGGCGCCCTAGCAGAGGGCGCGGGGCCTGAGGTACGATCGTCGGGCGTCCCATCCTCCTGACGGCCCTTTGGGAGGAGCTGCTTCTTCTTCTTGGGGATAGCCTCAGGAGGTAGGATGGCACCCTCGCCATCTGAGTTCTCGACCGCCGCGGCCTGGTAGGCTCGCTCGAGGGAGCACACCGCATCCTTTTCGTCGCAAGCGACCGTGATGATACCGCCACTTCCTGGCATCTTGAGGACATTGTAGCCGTGGTGAGTTGCTGCCATGAACTTGGCGAGGGCCGGATACCCAAGGATGACATTGTACGGGAGGCTGATGTGGGCGACATCAAAGTCGATGAGCTCGGTGTGGTAGTTGTCGTGCTTGCCAAAGGTGACGGGGAGGCGGATCTGCCCTATGGGAATGGTGGAGCCGTCGGTCACTCCTGAGAAAGGTTTGGTGGGAGGAGCTGATCATAGGGCACCTGGAGCGTCTCAAACGTTTCGATGGAGAGAACATTGAGCCCCACGCCGCCATTGATGAGGGTTTTGGTGACGAGGACGTTGCTGATGGTTGGCATGCAGAGCATCAGGAGCACGCCAGCGACGGCTGAGCACTTGAGTTGGTCCATGGAGTCGAATGTGATGGCGTGCTTAGACCACCTGAGGGGACGCGACGCCTCAAGCTTGGGAAGGGCTGTATTCACCTCCCGAGTGAACTGCTTGAAGATGCGATGAGAGGCGGGAGCCTGAGCTCCACCTAGGATGCAGGCGATCGCACTAGGCTCTTGGAAGCCCCCAACCCCATCATCTTGGCGGTTGTCGTTGTTTCTCCTTGGCGGCGGCAGTGGAGGGAGGCCGGCATTGCCCTGAGGACGGTCCTCGTGAGGCTGGTCTCGCCAGGGGCCATCATGAGGCTGGCCCTGCCAGTGTTCCTCATGGGGTTGGTCCCGCCAGTCTTGGCGGGGCTCGCGGTTGTCCCAGCGGCCTCCATTGCAGCCTCCTCCATGACCATAGCCACGATTGCTGCGCTCGGGGCGGCAGCCAAGGCGACCGTCTCGGATTGCCCTGAACTCCTGGCAGTCGTTGGTGTTGTGGCTGTGGACGTTGTGGAAGACGCAGAACGGGTGGATGCCCCTAGGGGGTTCATCGTTGTCACGGCCGCGCTTCATCTCGGGCTCCGCAGCCAGCACGATGGGGCCCTTACGCTTCACTTCCTTAGCCTTGGCCTTCTTGTCTTCAGGATTGACCTCCGGCAGCTCCAGGAGGGAGAGGCGACCTTCCTCTGCCATCGCACACCTGGCCGCCATGTTGAACATCTCCAGAGCCGAACACAAGTCCTCATGGATGGCGAGATCCTCCTTCATCTTTACATCCCAGATGCCATCAGAGAATGCTGAAATGATGGCCTCGTCCGACACCTTTGGGATCTTGAGGTGGATGTTGGTGAAGCGCTGCATGTACTTGTGCAAAGTTTTACCCAGCTGCTGCTTCATGCGCCCCAGGTCACCTGCTGCAGGAGCGTGGTCGCGAGTGCCCTGGAAGTTGGCGATGAAGCACTTGCGTAGCTCGTCCCAGGAGGAGATCAACCCCACCGGGTGGTTCAGGAGCCAAGAACGCGCACCATCCTTGAGGGCCATGGGGAACCAGTTCGTCATGACCTTGTCGTTGCCGTTCGCCTCCTCGATGCTTAGCTCGTAGGGCTGGAGGAATTCCGCGGGGTCGGGGGTGCCGTCGTAGTGTGGAGGCAGATCCGGCTTGAACTTGCTGGGCCAAACGACGCGACGCAGCTCCGGGGTGAAAGCACGATAGCCTGCCGCACTCACAGGGGCCAGTCGCATAGGTGGAGCTTGGTCTTGACGCTTGCGCGCCCCCACCTCTAGCGGCACACGGTCTTGATGCGGCGGCGCCGGAAGCGCGCGCGCTTCTCCTTGGGGCTGCTGCACCACCTGGTAGCTTTCTTCATCGCGCGCCGGCGCCCTGCGCGGCGGGTCGCGTTGGGGTGCCTCACGCCTGGGCTCGGGGTCCACGACATGCAGTGGAGGAGGAGGGGCGCGCCGTGAGCCACGTTTCCCGCGAGGGACGGCGGGGGACGAAGCGAACAGGACGGTGCAGGGGCTTCACCGGCGGCGTTGACGAGCTCGGCGATGCGGTCGAGCCAGTCATCATAGAGGTCGTTGGCCGGACGGTAATGCAGAAGCTCACGCGCCATGAGCAGTGCAGCCTGCGCGTTTGCTTGCCCGCGACGAGCATGGGAAGACGACGCCGTGGCTAGAGTGGGTGATGGAGTTGCGGTACGGCCGTCGCGCCGCACGGACGGTGGCAGCGACGAATCCTGCTGCTCGCGAGCAGTAGGGTCAGTGGCGGCGTTGGCCACCGGGGAGGCGGAGCGGCGGGGAGAGCCGTTGCCCATGGGTGCTGTCTGAGCGACACGAGCGGCCCGGGGCTCGGCACGAACACGGCGAGCGTCGGCCATAGGAGCGATGGAATGGCAGCGGAGCGAACAGCGGAAGGGAGGGTTTGACGCCCCTACCTGGCACGCCAAATGTCGGATTCAGGGCTCCGCAGACCCAGGAAAGGTTCGAACTCTGGGGCGTGTGCGAAGAACTCAACCTATCCAGTCTATCAGCTTGTCGCCCCACAGCCTAGCTCGATGCGCACGAACAAGGGAGAAGATGGACACGACAGTTTACCCAGGTTCAGGCCACCTTGCGGTGTAAGACCCTACTCCTGCTTTGGGGTGGATTGGCCTCACGAGGGGCTGAGGATGAACTAGTACAAGGGATGAACAACCTCGCGAGGTTTGGGGGTGAGGGAATGAGTCGACTTTGGATCGGATCCCCTTCTACGGTGGTGGCTAACCTATACTTATAGTGGCCTCGGTCCTCTTCCCCCAAAATGTAGGCGGGAAGGGATCCCACAGTGGCCAATTTGAAAGGGGACAAGTAGTACATATTATCCTGACGAAAGGTGGTCTTCGTGTGCAAAGCTTCTAGTCGTGACGCGGCGGTGGGCTCGGCGATGACATCCGTCCTGCCGTCCTGGCGGTATTGGTCTCGTTGCACCGGAATGGAAACCTTTGCCAGATTCCTCAGGAACCCACACCTGTCCTTGCCTCCTTAGCACCAAAGAGGAAACTGCCTTCTCTAAGCCCGCTGGCGCCCGCCTGCCTTGGTCGTCATGGCTTGCGTCATGGTAGCCTCATGAGGCTAGGTACCTGCATAGAAATCTCGGCTCCTCGGGAGGCCGCCTGGGGAGGCCACTGCCTCGGGAGGTCTTGGTGTCGTCCGCCTCGCGAGGCTTGGCCCTTCATGAGGGTCTTGTTCTGATGGTCTTGTAGGTGGGCCGTACCAGGCCGTCGATGGAGCCATGCCGTGGGCTGCAGGCAGGCAAGTCTGGGTACCCTAGTTCCTAGAACACCGACAACAAGACACCCAACCTTGAAAGGCAGGTATGCGTCTCCACCGGGAGCAGGCTCATTGATGTCGGAGCCATTACGCCTGTCAGACTGGCGGGGGGTTTCGCGGCACCGTTGTATGGTGACGCGCGCGTCTTCCCTCCGCCTGTCCTCCAGGACTTGCCACTGATCTTGATGGGCTCGAGGATCAGATGAAGCCATCAACACCTCATCGTGTTCTTGGTTGCGTTTCTCTGGCTGCGGCCCCTGCGCTGGCTATCGTGGAGAGGGACTGCACCGTAAGGTTGGCCCCTTGAGCACGGCCAGCGGCTCGGGCCGCTATCGCCGCTTGCGGATGCCGTGGCGAGCCCACTCATTGTGATCCCCCTGCCTCAGCGTAACCAATCAAACTTTGAATGGTGGCTCTCCATTCATCCATTTGGTCGGCCGCTAGTGGGAATCTCAATAGGAGCTGGGCTCGTGCCATGGCTTCCAAAGCAATACTTGGCATGGACGACGACGCAGATCACGACGTCGCCCGACTCCTGACGGTACTGGTAGTGGCAGCACTACGTTCTCGTCATCGCGAGCCAGTCGCGAGGGCGGCGTTGTCGGCGTTCTGGGAACCAGGGTACCCAGACTTGCCTGCCTGCGGCCCACGGCATGGCTCCATCGACGGCCTGGTACGGCCCATCTACAAGACCGCCAAGGCAAGACCCTCGTGAGGGGCCAAGCCTCGCGAGGCGGACAACACCAAGACCTCCCAAGGGAGTGGCCTCCCCAAGCAGCCTCCCGAGGAGCGGAGGTTTCTATGCAGGTACCCAGCCTCATGAGGCTACCATGACGCAAGCCATGACGACCAAGGCAGGCGGGCACCAGCGGGCGCAGAGAAGGCGGTTTCCTCTTTGTTGCTAAGGAGGCAAGGACAGGCATGGGTTCCCGAGGAGTCTGGCAAAGGTTTCAATTCTGGTGCAATGAGACCAAGACCGTCAGCATGGCAGGACGGATGTCATCGCCGAGCCCACCACTACGTCACAACTAGAAGCTTTGCAGGAGAAGACCACCTTTCGTCAGGATAAGATGTACTACTTGTCCCCTTTCAAATTGGCCACTATGGGATCCCTTCCCTCCTACGTTTTGGGGGAAGAGGACCGAGGCCACTATAAGTATAGGTTAGCCACCACTGTAGAAGAGGGCGATCCGATCCCAGGTCGACTCATTCCCTCACCTCCGAACCTCGTGAGGTTGTTCATCCCTTGTACTAGTTCATCCTCAGCCCCTCGTGAGGCCAATCCACCACAAAGCAGGAGTAGGGTTTTACACCGCAAGGTGGCCCAAACCTGGGTAAACTGCCGTGTCCATCTTCTTCCTTGTTCGTGTGAATCAAGCTAGGCCGTGGGGCGATGGGCTGGTAGGCTGGATAGGTTGAGTTCTTTGCACATGACCCAGAGTTCGAACCTTTCTTGGGTCTGCGAAGCCCTGAATCCGACATTTTGGCGCGCCAGGTAGGGGCGTGTCGAAGCCTCTCTTCCACCGTTCGCTCCGCCGCCATTCCACCGCCCCTATGGCCGATGCTCGCCATGTTCGTGCCGAGCGCCGGGCCGCTCGTGTCGCTCAGACAGCACCCGTGGGCAACGGCGCTCCTTGCCGCTCCGCCTCCCCGGTGGCTAATGCCGCCACTGACCCTGCTGCTCGCGAATAGCAGGATTCGTCGCTGCCACCGTCTGTGCGGCGCGACAGCCATACCGCAACTCCATCACCCACTCCAGCCACGGCGTCATCTTCCCATGCTCGTCGCGAGCCGGCAAACGCGCAGGCTGTGCTGATCATGGCGCGTGAGCTTTCTAGTTACCATCCGGCCAAGAACCTCTACGATGACTGGCTCGGCGCATCACCGAGCTCGTCAACGCCGCTGGTGAAGCCCCTGCACCGTCCCATTCGCTGCGTTCACCCCCGTCCTAGCGAGCGACATGGCTCATGGCGCGCCCCCTCCTTTGCACGGCGCGGACCCTGAGCCGAGGCGTGAGGCTCCCCAGCGCGACCCGCCGCGCAGGGCGCCGGCGCGCGATGAAGAAAGCTACCAGGTGGTGCAGCGGCCCCAAGGAGAAGCGCGCGCACTTCCAGCGCCGCCGCGTCAAGACCGCGTGCCACCAGAGGCGGTGGCGCGCGGGCGCCAAGACCAAGCTCCACCCATGTGACCGGCCCCTGTGAGTGCGGCAGGCTGCCGTGCTTTCACCCCAGAGCTGCGCCGCGTCGTTTGGCCCGGCAAGTTCAAGCCGGATCTGCCTCCACGCTACGACGGCACCCCCGACCCCTCGAAATTTCTCCAGCTCTATGAGCTGAGCATCGAAGCGGTGAATGGCAACGACAAAGTCATGGCAAACTGGTTCCCCATGGCCCTCAAGGATGGCGCGCGTTCTTGGCTCCTGAACCTCCCGGTGGGGTCGATCTCCTCCTGGGACGAGCTACGCGAGCACTTCATCGCTAACTTCCAGGGCACTTGCGACCGCGCTCCTGCAACAGGCGACTTGCGGTGCGTAAAGCAGCAGCCGGGCGAGACCTTGCACAAGTACATATAGCGCTTCACGAACGGTCGCCTCAAGATCCCGAAGGTGTCGGACGAGGCCATTATCTCAGTGTTCTTTGATGGCGTCCAGGATGTCAAGATGAAGGAGGAGCTTGCCATACACGAGGACTTGTGTTTGGCTCTGGAGATGTTCAACATGGCAGCCAGGTGTGCGAGGGCAGAGGAAGGTCGCCTCTCCCTCCTGGAGCTTCCAGAGGTCGATCCTGAAGACAAGAAGGCCAAGGCCAAGGAAGTGAAGCGTAAGGGCCCCGCCGTGCTGGCTGCGGAGCCTGAGATGAAGCGCGGTCGTGACCACGATGAGCCCCCTAGGGGCAACCGCCCGTTCTGCGTCTTCCACAACGTCCATAGCCACAACACCAATGACTGCCAGGAGCTCAGGGCAATCCGAGACGGTCGCCTTGGCCGCCGCCCCGAGTGCAGCGATCGTGGCTACGGCCGTGGAGGAGGCTGCGGTGGAGGCCGCTGGGACAACCGCGACCCCTGCCAGGACTGGCGCGACCAGCCCCGCGAGGACCGCTGGCAGGGCCAACCTCATCATGGCCCCGGCGAGACCAGCCTCGTGAGGACCGTCCTTAGGGCAACGCCGGCCTCCCTCCGCTGCCGCCAGCGCCAAGAAGGAACGACGACAACCGGCAAGATGATGGGGCTGGGGGCTTCCAAGAGCCTTGTGCGATCGCCTGCATCCTGGGTGGCGCTCAGGCTCCCGCCTCTCATCGCATCTTCAAGCAGTTCGCTCGGGAGGTGAATGCGGCCCTTCCCAAGCTTGAGGCGTCGCGTCCCCTCAAGTGGTCCAAGCAAGGCATCACATTCGACTCCATGGACCAACTCAAGTGCTCAGTCGCCGCTAGCGCACTCCTGATGCTCTGCAAGCCAACCATCAGCAATGTCCTCGTCACCAAAACCCTCATTCATGGTGGCGCGGGGCTCAATGTTCTCTCCGTCGAAACGTTTGAGACGCTCCAGGTGCCCTATGATCAGCTCCTCCCCACCAAGCCCTTCTCAGGAGTGACCGACGGCTCCACCGTTCCCATAGGGCAGATCCGCCTCCCTGTCTCCTTCGGCAAGCACGACAACTACCACACCGAGCTCATCGACTTCGACATCACCCACATCGTCCTCCCGTACAACGCCATCCTCAGGTATCCAGCCCTCGCCAAGTTCATGGCAGCAACTCACCACGCTACAATGGCCTCAAGATGCCAGGGAGTGGCGGTATCATCATGGTCGCGTGCGACGAAAAGGATGCAGTGTGCTCCCTCGAGCACACCTACCAGGCCGCCGCGGTCGAGAACTCTGACGGAAAGGGTGCCATCCTGCCTCCTGAGGCCGTCCCCAAGAAGAAGAAGCAGCTCCTCCTCAAGGGCCGTCAGGAGGCTGAGGCACCTGTCGACTGTGCCTCAGGCCCGGTGCCCACTCCTGGGACGCCATTCCCTCTCGCATAGGAAGGCGCGCCCGGTGCCCCCCTCAGGACGGGCTCGGGGGCTCTCATCTGGAGGGCCTCTGACCTGACCAGTGTGACGAGGGAGGCGTTCGGGCACCACGTGGAGTCATTCTTCGACGTGCGCCTTCATGAGCAAAGTGCAAGGTGCGAGGCGCCAGGCGCTCAGGAGTTCATCACCGAGGCAATCGAGGAGCTTCAGGAGGTGCGAGCCATGCGTGGCGAGCATAGCTCCGCACCACCGGGTGCAGCCGCGGTCCCTGACATGGGCGGCGAGCTGCGCGTCTGCGTCTACATCCCAAGTCTCAACAAGGCTGCTTCGTAGGGACTCTTCTGGCTATCCCGTGTCGGCCGGAGCGGGGGCTACCCCTACAGCTACATCTGCATGCCATTCGGCCTGCTGAACGTGGCCGCCTCGTACCAGCGCTTCATGTAGGGAGCCTTGGCAGCCCGCGAGGCAAGGCGCCAGGCAGTCCTGACGGAGGAGGTGCCGGAGCCTCGTGAGCCCCCCGGACCTCCAGAGCCCCCCGGGCCTCAGGAGCTGGTTGGCCTGTGAGGAGCGATCTCTGCAGCACACATCTTCAGCTACTCCAACACCTCTACAACGAGAGTGCCAGGTGACTTTTTGGTTTGTTCAACTGAGGGCGCCCCTCAGGCTGCATTATCCTCAGGCTGCTAGGGCCCGGCCCCGCAGCTGTATCATTTTTGCTCATGTATCAGAAATGGCCTTGCCTTCATGAATTTTCTAAGTATTTCAACTGCATGTCCGGTGCTTCGTCACTATGATGTCGCCGCGCCCTTGCAAACCCGCCCACGACCGCCTCATGATTAAGGACTAGCACGGCGTCTGTGCTCGGGTTCATCCCTACAGCGTTGATAAATCCTAGTGACCGAGCTCTGTCCCGCGGGCTAGCTCCCATGCACATCACCTCCCGTGGTCCTTGGTGCCTTGTTCTCGCTTGAGCTAATCACGTGTGGGCAAGTAAGGGCGCGCGGACCGGTTAGTACAACCGCGGTTCGGCGCTTTGCCGCAGCGGGAGCCGTGCGCCGGCTATTTTTCCGTGGGATCGTTGCGTGAGAAGACTTGGCACGGTGTCTGTGCTCGGGTCCGTCCCTGCAGTGTCGATAAAACCAATGGCTGAGCTCTGTCTGGTGGGCCAGCCCCGTACACGTCACCTCCTGGGGTCATTGGTGTCCGGCCTTCTCATGCGATAACCTCCGGAGGGACATTCGGCGCAGGACCCCCATTGCCCCACAGGTGTCTTACACGCGCCCCGCGCCGCAAAAATCAGGCGCAACCCGCCTTGAGGTAGGGCCTCATGAGTCCCGCGCTGGCTCGCGAGTGCCCAGATACACCTCCTCCAGTTCTGCCGTGCTAGCCACACATACGAACAGGGCTATACACGCCCCGGAGTCTCCCCCAGAGGGAACTCCCACCCACGCACCAGTGGAAGCCCCATGCTCCGCGCTGGCGGACGACACGGTCGAGGAGCGGCTATGCCCACGCCAAAGTGGAAGCACCATGCTCCGCGTTGGTGAATAAACAACTGAGGGCGCCTTCGTGGCCGCACCAACCTCAGGACAGCCTCTTGGCTCTTCGTCTAGTAACACCCCACAGCTTTCCCCTCGGGAGGATCGCGCGAGGGGGCTGGACATGGGGGATGTGCTCAGGCCACGCCTGGCATACGCCACCCTACCAGGTATAGGCACCTGGTCTTCTCACGTTCCCCCCAGGCGAAAGCTGGTGAGCAAAGGTATGGAGGACTCCAGATTAGCTTGGACGACTGCTCGCTTTTCCTTCATGAGAGCCGTTCGTACATCAAGGGGGACCCCTGAGCATCGCGACTCAGGGGCCTCACTAGTGACGTAGCCCCTCGCCCCTTGGTCTCGTCCTGGTGATCCGTACGCCCCAACGGCGGTCGAGGTATGCGCGGGGCTGGGCCCTGCCGACGCAGAACATTGAGGTTGTTCGTACGTCAAGGGGGACCCCTGATCATCGCGACTCAGGGGCCTCACTAGTCACATAGCCCCTCGTCCCTTGGTCTCGTCCTGGTGATCTGGACGCCCCAACAGCGGTCGAGGTATGCGCGGGGCTGAGCCCTGTCGATGCAGAATGCTAAGGCAAACATGAAGGAAACCAAGCACGAAAAGGAAATCACGAAGTTCTAGTAGTTATTACAAAACACGCAGTGTTTCACAAATTCAAGCAGAAGGTTTACGCCTCCACGAGGCACGGTAAATGATTGCAGGAATAAAGTCAGGAGGAAGCACCACCACCACCTTGGCCATCGCCACCGCTCGCCCTGGTCGCTGGAAGCCCGTCGTCAACGTCACTGCCGCCGTCGTCACTTCCACCCCAACCTCCGCTGCTGGAGCCTCAGGGTCAGGGACACAGAGGAACTTCTTGAGCAGGGTGTCTACGTGATCCTTCACGGCCTCCGCAGCAGTAGCGCGGGACTCAGGAGCTACCGAGTGGATCAGCGCGCCGAGGTCGAAGCTTGGGTCCTAGAGGTAGAGATGGCTGAAGACGCGCATCGCGGCTGTGGTGAAAAGCAAGTGACACTCCACCTCCAGGAAGGAGTCCACCACAGCGGCGACACCCTTAAGCACTTTGGCAAGCTCAGGGAGGAGCCCTGCAAGGCCGTCTTCAGGGGTCGCCAGTGGCTCTTTGTATCCTCCCCCGCAGATGGAACGCAAAGCCTCGCGGGACCCGAGCTCGAGGGCAAGGAAGGTCTCGCGGTCCATGTCCACCTTCTGCTCGGCGGTGATGAGGGCCTTCTCCCTAGCCTCCAGCTGGGTTGTTGCTTCGGAGACATGCCAATCGTTGGACGCCTGGGCCTTGTCCGCCTCCACCTTTAGTTTGGCCAGGCGGTCGCGCTCCATCGCCTGGTCGGTGGTCACCTGGGCCAGCTTGGCATCTCGGTCGGTGAGCTTCACCTCATGGTCCTTGAGGCCCTCCTCCTGTTGGTGGAGCCGTGACATAGCCGCGGCTTGCTCCTCCTAAAGGGCCTTCAAGCTCTCCTCCGCCTCCCTGCAGCACTTCACGGCAGACGCAGCCTCAGCCTGCGCCGCGTCGCGAGATGCCCTACGTCGGCGGCCTCCTTCCTGCTCTCGGCGTTGGCGGCTTCAGCCTAGCTCCAAACCTTCTCAATGGAGGAGTTGGCCTGGGCCCACCCCGAGATAAGCCCGAGGCACTCCCTCATGAAGCATCTGTCAGCATCTTGAAGGTCCGCCCGGAGATGACCAAACGCAACGTAGGCCTCGTCCAGGGCCCCGGGCCTGACCAAGGGGCCGCAGTTCACAAGCACAAGGGTTGGAGGAGAAGGCGGCATGAGCGCAGTGGGGTGCTCCGCAGCTCCGGAGGTGCTGACAAGGTCGACTTGGGTTGCCGCGGGCCCAAAACCTTGCTCGAGCGCAACGGGCGCAGACAGCTCTGCGGCCTGCTGGCCCGCAGGGACCAGCTCCTCCCGAGGCGGCACCACCGCGTCCCGAGGGGCCTGCTCCACCACAAGGAGACGGGGGACGGCCTCCCCCGCCTATAGTGGAGCCGCTGCGGATGCAGCAAGAGGAGGCGCCTCCAGAGTCCGGCCTCCTTCCTTCTTCTTCTTCACCATGACGCCCACCCTAGTCATCAGGGCGGGAGCGCTGTGAGCACGGCACAAATGTATGCTAAACAGAAACAAGGTAAGGTACTTACTCATTGGGGTCGATGTACGCCCTCTTCCTGACCGAGGCTGGGGCACCCCTACTCTTCCTGAGCGGGGCGTTCCACGGCCGGCCTCAACACAACTCCCTGAGGGGGTGCCGCCCACTCTTCTTCACCGTCACCTAGCATGGCCTGCGGAGGGCCTGAGGGGTGGCTCCCGACCTCGTGAGGACCCCGGTGGAGCGCGGGGATTTCGCGGCCGGGGGCTCGTCGGCGTCGTTGTCGTCGGTGAAGCCACGGAGGAGTTCGCCTCGTGACGGGGAAGAGATCTCCGCTACGTCATCCTCGATCGCCTCTGAGTCCTCCTTTCCCTCTTCGTCGACGCTGTCGTTAGAGGACACCAGCACCGGGGCATTGGGGTGCTCAGGCGACGCGAGCCCCAGTTCATTAAAGACGGGCATGCGGCGACCAACGCCTCCCTGTCGGCACGGTGATACAGTGGGACGTAGGCCTCTGGGAGGTCCCCTGGCTCACCCTCGAGCAGGATGCTCATGGCCTTGTCTAGCTCCTCGCCCGTCAGGCTTCCCGGGTGCAGCTTGATGTCGTCCTCCGCGCCCTGGAGCTCCCACATAGGGCGCGTGTGCGACTGGAGTGGAGCCAAACACTACCTCAGGAACTCCTTCATGAGCATGCCCCCCGTCAGTGCCCTGACATCCATATCTGCGGTCATCTTCCTCAAGACAGGCGCCGCTCGGGGGTCAGAGAACTTCTCGTGACCCCACCTATCGAGCTTCTCTGGCAGCTGGGTTGGCAGTTCCAGCCGCACGTTGAGGCCTTGGCGTCCATGAAGACCCATCGGCGCCGGAAGTTCTCCACTTTCTTTCCGGTCCTCATGAGCATGTTGTTCTTGTGGACCGCGACGAAGGACATGCAGCCGGAGCGCTGGGTCGGATCGTGCAGCCGCAGGGAGAAGAAGTGCCGGAGAAGCGGCACCGAGGGCTTCACGCCCACGAATGCCTCACAGTAGAAGGCAAAGATGGACAGGAGGAGGATGGAGAGGGGTTGGAAGTGCAGGGCCTGAACTTGGTAATGGTTGAGGACGGCGGTGAAGAAACCGGAGAGAGGGGGCACGAGCCCCGTGAAGATGCTATGGAGGAAGAAGGGGTAAATTGTCCGTGCCAGGGTCTGCTGCTCGATGGAGCTGGCCCAGACTATGGTCTCCTTTCACTCGTTCTCCTTGATCACCGTATACAGGAGCACGAGGGTAAGGTGCCCCTCCTCGATGATGGAGGACGTGTTGAGTGCAGGTGCAGGAGAGGAGGAAGAGCTTGCGGCATGCGCCACGGGCTGAGGCTTCTTGGGAGCCATCGGCGAGGTCACCGGCGCTGGAGTTGTAAAAGGACGAAGGGTCGAGCTTGATTGGATCTAGAGATGTTCTCGGCTGGGAGAAAGGGGATTTGGAGCAAGGCGAAAGGGAAGCAATGATGGCACGGTAGCGGGCGCCAGTCTTTTGTCAGCCTGGGCAGTTGTCGAGGCGGCGTGGGGAAGCGGAGACGCTCATGTCCCGTCGAGCGCCACGCGTCAGCCTGGCCCGCAGGCGATTGGTGCCCTCGGCGCTTCGCCCTTGCCCCTTGGCTTCGCCTCGAAGCCAAGTCTGAGTGCGCCTTGGGCCCGGGGGCTACTGTCGGCGTTCTGGGAACCAGGGTACCCAGACTTGCCTGCCTGTGGCCCACGGCATGGCTCCATCGACACCAAGACCTCCCAAGGGAGTGGCCTCCCCAGGCGGCCTCCCGAGGAGCGGATATTTCTATGCAGGTACCTAGCCTCATGAGGCTACCATGACGCAAGCCATGACGACCAAGGCAGGCGGGCGCCAGCGGGCGCAGAGAAGGCGGTTTCCTCTTTGGTGCTAAGGAGGCAAGGACAGGCGTGGGTTCCCAAGGAGTCTGGCAAAGGTTTCCATTCTGGTGCAACGAGACCAAGACCACCAGCGCGGCAGGACGGATGTCATCGCCGAGCCCACCGCTGTGTCACGACCAGAAGCTTTGCAGGCAAAGACCACCTTTCGTCAAGATAAGATGTACTACTTGTCGCCTTTCAAATTGGCCACTGTGGGATCCCTTCCCGCCTATGTTTTGGGGGAAGAGGACTGAGGCCACTATAAGTATAGGTTAGCCACCATCGTAGAAGAGGGCAATCCGATCCCAGGTTGACTCATTCCCTCACCTTCGAACCTCGCAAGGTTGTTCATCCCTTGTACTAGTTCATCCTCATCCCCTCGTGAGGCCAATCCACCACAAAGCAAGAGTAGGGTCTTACACCGCAAGGTGGCCCGAACCTGGGTAAACTGTAGTGTCCATCTTCTTCCTTGTTCATGTGAATCAAGCTAGGCCGTGGGGCGATGGGCTGGTAGGCTGGATAGGTTAAGTTCTTCGCACAGGTCCCAGAGTTCGAACCTTTCTTGGGTCTGCGGAGCCCTGAATCCGACAGGCGTGATGATGAGAAGGACACGCTTGGGGGTTGACAACCCCGTTCAGCACTTCGTCTTGATTGCCTTGCCCTGGGGAAGGTGTGTGCCTTGTAGCTGCACCCGCAGCAGGGGCAGTTAGGAGGTCATGATTCGCGTTGAAGCGGGCGCCATCGCTGCGGCTGCGTTCTCCAGTGAGGTGGAAAGGCGGAGATTGGATGTTCTCCCCTCCCGCATCTTGTGGAGCGTGGCTGCTAGGGTGCTGTTGATGCTGTCCTCCTCCGGCACCTCCTTCTCCCACCTCAGCCGCGGGGGGAACGGTGACGGCACCACCTACATCGGTCATGTTCCCTACGGCGTCTGCGTCCCCCGACGCCACCGTAGCCCCCATGGGATCAATGGCTGCATGCGAGGGGGCCTTCGAGGTGGAAGGATGGGCTGCTGCGCCGGACTTTTTCTTGGGCGCCATAGATGATGACACCATTGTCGAAGAGGAATAGCGATGAAGATTGACGCGCTGCTTACGTCCCCGGGTTCGCACAAGCGCTCCCCCTACCTGGCGCGCCAAAGATGTCATGGTTCGACACGATCACCTATGGGGCCGTCGGCCCCTTCGTGGTTCGGCAAGGGGGAAGGGCGCGTTGCACAAAGAGTGGAGGCTGTGGAGCAGCATGACAATGGTGACGCGGGTGGTTTTTACCCAGGTTCGGGCCGCCGCGAGGCATAAAACCCTACTCATGCTTTGGTGGATTGGATGGAGGACCGTGACGAACGCGTAGCATTCAAGCCCGGCAAGGTGGCCTCGGGGAGAGCAGCTATGCGCGTATGGTTGTACAAGGGTCCGAATCCTTTCTAAGGTTGCCTCAGCCCTCCTTTTATAGGTAAAGGGGCAAAATAGTCATTATCCAGTGATTAGATAGCCACAGTGCTATCATACCTAACTCTGCAGACAGGACATGGTGCATTAAATGCACCGCTTAATGTCACGTCGTGGAAGTAGCCTGGCAAGCCTTGCCGTGTCATCCAACCACCTTCTCGCCTGTCTGCGTGACACGCCTCTGGACGGGTGTCATTTAGGGGCGATCTTCCTCGGAAATGGCTGCCACATGCGAAATGGCAGCCACTTAATCTCTTGGGGGCTCGACACCGCACCGATAAGTGATCGGTGTTGCTGTGAGGTGGAGCGGTGGAGCCTTGGCGGGGAAGCAGGCCGTCGGGGCCCCGGCAACCCTTGCCGGGGAGGTCTTGGGACTTGCCCTTTGGGGTGGCCTCGACCTGACCAGGCTCTCCTGCCCGGCAAGGGAGGATTTTCCCTTAGTGATATCTTGTCCCTTCGGCTTGTCTTGGTCTTCTTGATCCGCCCTTTGATTTCTCAAAGAGCTATTCCTTATGCTTGGCTTTGTCTCATTGTTGTAACCTTGCCCTTCAGCCCGTGTATAGTCCGGGCAACATACACCACGGTTTGTTGCACCGACAGGCTCTTTCCTAGGGATCGAGGGATACACCGTTGGCAGGATGACCAAGAGTCGCCACGGCAAGCTCTACATCAACGACGCTGGCTGGGGCCCCGAGGCCGACTCAATCGAGTACGGGTACCGGGTCCCCTTTGGTGGAATTCACGTCTTCATTGGAAAGATTGACGGATCTGAGCCTGAGCCAGACACCTGCACTGACCTCATCGAGTCGGCTCGGCGCACACAACCCGCCCGGATTCAACTCGGCCGGAAACACATTTTCATTGGTTTCGCGCAAGGCATGGAGCGTGCGAAAAACTCTGCATCTGGGGGAGAGACTCTCATCTACTCAGGTGATGAGTCCTCGACCGGAGAGATGGAGTCAATTTACCAGCTTCAAGACAACGAGCTTGGGGGCTATTCCGATGGCAATAGTATTCCGGACCCCTATGAGCCGCCGAGCCGAGCCGCCATCTTCATGGCAGACACGGAGCCGACTCTCAATAGCACGGCGGCTAGAGCAACAGCAGCTACTGACCCTTCAGGATCTGGCTCAGCCAATCCACCGGCTCAGGTTTTGTTGGAGTTGATGAATGAGTTAACAACTTCAATGGGGACCGAGGTCACGGCAGAAAATCAAGCAGAGCACAACGCAGAGATCGTGAAGCTTAAGGAACAGATGACCAAGGCCCAGGAGGATATCAACGCAGAGAATACCAGGATGGCAACGATACGGGCTCAGATTGAGGCTGAGTCGGAATGCGTGAAAGTAGAAGCTTGGCATTTAAGTCTGGATCAGAACGCTTCCAAAGCAGTCCTTTGGAGGAGGCACCAGAGCCGCCTGCCTTTGCATTACGAGCCCATGAATCTGTTCAACACACCGGGGGCAGGACCAAGTACTCCACCGGTTATACCCCAGGCTGCAGAGGCACCAAGGAACAGGGCGGCGGCTCAGCCTCGACAGTCAGACCCGCCCTGTAGGGGCCAGACCCCGCCTCAGCGTTTTGCAACACCACCAGGTCATTTTTCTAACCTGGTTGATAATATGATAGCAGCGGTTACCCGGCTCAATGCGCTCACTATCTCTGGTGAGTCGCCTATTATAGTAGAAGCACGGAACACCATCGAACTTCTTCAAACAGCTGTTGCGCAGCAGGAAAAGTATTCATACAGTTGTGATCGGGTACACTCAACTCCCCTCCCAAGCCATAGTTACAGTCAGCATGTTGAGTCACCCGCAGTCTCCAGCAGTGAGCAGCGATGTAACCCGCCTCGTGATAATAACCTGCCCCTTAACCCAAGGACTGATGCTCAGGCAATTGTGGATGAGGCTAAAGCCCGCTGTGAGGCGGCGGCGGCAGCTCACCAGGGGGCTTATCAGCAGCCTCCGGTGACCCCTTCAGCCTCGGTGGGAGCCGGGTCAAATTCCAGGACCATTGGAGTGCCATGTTTGGTACCAGCTTTGCATAATGAGCGTCTGCCCAAATATTTTAAGGGTCCTCGCAAGGTGCGCAATTACACAGCAGATCTCCCTCCTGAGGCTTGGATTGAGAGTTATGAGTTAGCCATGGAGATGTTGGATGTCAATGACGCGGTCTGTGCCAAATATTTTACTATGATGTTGGAAGGGCCGGCTTGTACATGGTTAAAAGGCCTGCCTCTTAATTCTGTCAGTTCATGGGCGGAGTTGAAGGCGCGTTTCATCAAGAATTTTCAAGGGACATGCAAGCAGCCTCTGATGATTGTTGATTTGTATCATCGTGTACAGCATGAGGATGAGTGGGCCCACCATTGGGTTCGGTGGGTCTCCACTATCATTCACTCGTCTGATAATATTACGGCGGCTCAGGCGGTTCTGATTCTAGAGAAGAATTGCCACTTCGCACCCCTCAAGCAGAAGCTCGGGCAGCTAAAGCACACTTGCCAGGACATGGGTGACCTCATGGCTGCTCTCACTAAATATGCAGACTCTGATAGTACAAAGGACCCTGGTTCTGATGATGATAAATCCAATAAGGGCAAGAAGAATAGCAGCAATAAGGGCCAGCAGCAGAATGTAGCAGGGAATAATGGCAATAACTAGGGTAATGGTGGTAAGCGGAGACACCCCGATGGCGGGTTAGATCTAGTAGCTAACACCAACACTGGGTATAAAGACCAGCGCCGCAACGGTAATGGCAAGTCGCCTTTCAGTGGAGGAAAGCCTTTCAACCTTGAGGCAATGCTTAATGACCCTTGCCCAAAACATAGTTCTCCTAACAAGCCGTCTACTCATGCCTGGAAGGATTGTTACATTATGCGGGAGTTCAGGAATCATAGCCTTCACCAGCATCATGGCAGTAACAATGGGCCGCCCGGCGGGTCAGGATCTGGTTCTCAGGGGGCCGACTTTGTCGGTGGCGGCTCAAATTCTGGTTATCAGGGTCAAGGTAACCATGGTGGTCATAATCAGCAGTCTGGTCAGGGTAACCAGCAGCAAAATAATTAGTCGGGATATCAGAGTAATCCAAAAGAGCTTAATGGGGGCCAATATCATGTCTTCACTATGGACACATGCAAACATGACCAGAAGGTTCATAAGCGAGCAGTCAACACTGTTAAGCCGGCAGTACCCCAATATTTATGATGGTCAAAGCATACAATCACATGGAGTCGAGAGGATCACCCGCCCTGGGTTGATGATCCGGGTCATCTGGCATTGGTGATAGCCCCTCAGGTAGGAGGCTATAAGTTCACAAAAGTGCTTATGGATGGTGGCAGTAGCATCAACATATTATACTACGATACCTTTTGACGGATGAATCTGATAGATAAAGATCTCAAGCCTTCATCCACAATCTTCCATGGAGTAGTGCCTGGCAAGTCGGCATATCCTGAGGGCCAAATTTCCCTGGAAGTAGCCTTTGGTGATGAGTATAACTACAGGGCAGAGACACTGTGGTTTGAGGTGGTGAAGATCAAGAGCCCTTATCATGCTTTATTTGGACGACCGGCTTATGCTAAGTTCATGGCTCGCCCTTGCTATGTGTATTTACAGCTCAAGATGCCAGTACAAAAGGGGACGATCACCGTTCATGGGAATCGTAAACTCGCCCTGGAGTGCGAGGAAGGAGATGTAGCTTATGCAGAGTCGGCTTGTGCTACTGAGGAACTCAAGTTTTATAAGGACAATGTTGACCTGGCTGATATGACCCCTCTGAAGAAACCCACCATAGAGTCTGACCCGCCCCTGAAATTTAAGTTGGCGAAGGATACACAACAAGTTGATTTTGTCCCTGGCAACTCTTCTTAGCAGTTCACCATTGGGATGGGGATGGATCCTAAATAGGAAAGCGCGCTCATTGAGTTCATCCATGAGAATCGGGATATTTTTGCATGGAAACCTTCTGACATGCCAGGTGTGCCGAGAGAATTCGCTGAGCATCGACTTAATATTGATCCTAAGATCAAACGTGTTTGCCAATTCCTTCGTCATTTTGATGAGGAGAGGCGTAAGGCTATTGGGGAAGAAGTGGCCCAACTCCTAGCTGCCGGGTTCATAGTTGAGGTGTTTCACCCTCAAGGGTTGGCTAACCCAGTGCTGGTGCTCAAGAAGAACGGTACTTGGCGTTTGTGTGTTGATTACACCGATCTTAACAAAGCATGTCCAACTGACCCATTTGCTCTCCCTCGCATTGACCAAATCATTGATGCCACGGCGGGTTGCGAGAGTTTATGCTTCGTGGACGCGTATTCTGGTTATCATCAGATCAAGATGGCAGTGGAGGATCAGGAAAAGACAGCTTTTATAACTCCCTTTGGAGCTTTCTGTTATGTGTCTATGCCTTTTGGGCTCAAGAGTGCCCAGGCGACTTACCAGTGTTGTGTTCAGAATTGTTTTCACAAGCAGATTGGTCGAAACGTTCATGCCTATGTGGATGATATTGTGGTTAAGTCAAGGAAGAAGGAAACCTTACTTGATGACCTGAAGGAGACCTTTGACAATCTCAGGGTGTACAAGATGATGCTTAACCCGGCCAAGTGTGTTTTTGGTGTGCCAGCTGGAAAACTGCTAGGCTTCTTAGTATCAGAGAGGGGCATTGAGGCTAACCTAGAGAATATTGAGGCAATAACCTCTCTGTCTAAGCCGGTGTGTATCAATGACGTTCAATGCCTAGCGGGTTGCATTGCAGCCCTAGGTCGGTTCATAAGCCGCCTTGGAGAGAAGGCAATTCCTTTAATCAGATGATGAAGAAAACTAATCATTTTGTGTGGAGTGATGTAGCTAATGAGGCGTTTGAGGCACTCAAAAAGCAGTTGGCTGAGCCACCCATCTTGGCTGCTCCCATAGACAAAGAGCCTTTGCTCCTGTATGTGTCGGCTAATAATAAGGCCGTTAGTGTTGCAGTTGTCGTGGAGTGCAAGGAGGCGGGTAAAGAGTATCCGGTTCAGCGGCCGGCTTACTATGTCAGTGAAGTCCTGACTGAGTCTAAGCAAAGGTACCCACATTGGCAGAAGCTGGTGTTTGGAGTGTTCATGGCGAGTCGCAAGTTAAAACACTATTTCCTTGGGCATCCTATTACAGTGGTCAACTCTGCTCCTTTAGGAGATATCATTCAAAACAGAGAGGCTACTAGGCAGGTTGCTAAGTGAGTGATTGAGCTTGGGCCACATCATATTAAGTATGTGCCTCGAACGGCCATCAAATCGCAGGCTCTGGTGGATTTCATCAATGACTGGACAGAGCTGCAAGCACCTGAGGAGAAGCGAGACAACACATATTGGACAATCCACTTTGATGGGTCCAGGCAATTGGAAGGCTCGGGGGCTGGAGTTATTTTGACTTCCCCACGTGGTTACAAATTTTGTTATGTTTTAAGGCTAATGTTTCCTTGTACTAACAATGCAACTGAGTATGAAGCTTTGCTCCATGGGCTTCGTATGGCTAAGGAGATGAATTTAAGCCGGGTCAGATGTCTGGGCGATTCAGACCTGGTAGCATAGCAAGTTTCAGGCAAGTGGGACTCTAAAGACCCGCTCATGGCGGCTTATCGTCAGGCAGTCAAAAATATTGCTGGTCATTTTAAGGGTTATCTAGTGGATCACATTGATCGACAGAAAAATGAGGCGGCTGATGCACTGTCCCGGCTTGGGTCTCAACGTAAGCCGGTGCCCCCCAATGTGTTCCTCGATGTATTCCATAATCCTTTGGTTAGATTGCCATCGGAGGAAGACCTTGCTATACCTGACCGGAAGGACAGCTAGTGGTAGCTCTTCATGCTATTCCTGACTGGATGCTGCCTTATCTGACTTATCTGACTCATGGCAAGTTACCCGAGGATGAAAGTTTGGCGCGGCAGATCACGCGGTGATCTAGGTCTATGAGTATTATCAGTGGCGAGTTACATAGGTGCAGTGTGGCCATTGTTTTTCAACGTTGTGTTTCTCCTGAAGAGGGCTGCAAAATTCTACGGGAGATACATGCAGGCAACTGCGGTCATCATGCCGGGTCAAGATATTTGGTGGCTAAGGTGTTTCTTCATGGTTTTTTCTGGTTGACGGCTCATGCAGATGCAGAAGACATCGTTAGCAAGTGTGATGGGTGTCAGAAATTCGCAAGGCAAGCTCACGTGCCGGCTCAGGAATTGCGGATGATCCCAATCACTTGGCCGTTTGTGGTCTAGGGGCTTGATATGGTTGGACCATTCAAGAGATCTAAGGATAAGAAGACCCACCTTCTAGTGGTGGTTGACAAGTTTACCAAGTGGGTTCAGGCAGAGCCAGTTAGTAATTGTGAAGCCGCGACTGCAGTTCAGTTTGTCAAAAAGCTGATCTTCCGCTTTGGTTATCCTCATAGTATCATCACTGATAATGGCACAAATATGTCTAAGGGTGCTATGAAAGAGTTCTGTCAAAGAGAGCACATCCTCCTTGATGTATCCTCGGTGGCTCATCCACAATCTAACGGTCAAGCAGAATGTGCTAACCAAGAAATTTTGCGAGGGATCAAACCTCGGCTTATGGTTCCTTTGGAACGAACGCCGGGTTGTTGGGTTGAGGAGCTTCCGTCAGTTCTTTTGAGTATCAGGACCACCCCCAACAGATCAACAGGCTACACGCCTTTCTTCATGGTTTACGGTGCAGAGGCAGTTCTCCCAAGTGATATTCGTCATGACTCGCCCAGGGTGGTGGCTTACGTTGAAGCTGATAATGAGACGGCACGTCAGAACGCACTTGATGCCTTGGATGAAGAACGTGATCTCGCAGCAGCCCGATCAACGATTTATCAACAAGACTTGCGTCGCTATCATAGCCACAGAGTTAGAACCCGGATGTTCCAAGAGGGCGACTTAGTGCTTCGACCGATTCAAGATCAGACAGGCACACATAAGCTATCACCGCCTTGGGAAGGACCTTTTGTGGTCAGTAAAAATCTCAACAATGGGTCATATTATCTCATTGATATACGTGAGCGCAACAAGTCACGTACTTCTGAGGAGGAGACCAATAGGCCATGGAACATTGCTCATCTTCGGCCTTGTTGGTGTTTTGGGATCGGGGGTACCCAGACTTGCCTGCCTGTGGCCCGGCACGCGGACTCACCGATGGCCCGGTACGGCCCAAGCTACAAGACCCCCAGGACAAGACCCTCGTGAGGGCCCCAGCCTCGCGAGGCAAGCGATGCCAAGACCTCCAGAGGGACAGCTCCCCGAGCCTGCCTCCCGAGGAGCGGAGAATTCTATGCAAGCCTCCCGCCTCACGAGGCCGCGATGACGTGAGCCATGGCGACCAAGGCCAGGCGGGCACCATCAGGCATAGAGGGGACAGTTTCCTCTTCGGTGCTAAGGGAGCAAGGACAGGCGAAGGTTCTCGAGGAAAGCCCCAAAGCTTTCCATTCCGGTGCAACAAGACCAAGACCACGAGCTCGATAGGATGGATGTCATCGCCGAGCCCACCGCTGCATCATGACCAGAAGCTTTGCAGGCGAAGACCACCTTTCGTTAGGATAAGATGTACTGCTTGTCCCCTTTCAAAATTGTCCACTATGGAATCCCTTCCCGCCTAAGCTATGAGGGAAGAGGACCAAGGCCACTATAATTATGGGCTAGCCACCACCGTAGAAAGGACCTCTGACCCAGACCAATCCATCCTCATCACCCGAGCCCTTGCGAGGCAGCTCAACCACTGTACTAGTTCATCCTCTACCTCCTCGTGAGGCCAATCCACCAAAAGCAGGAGTAGGGTTTTACACCGCAAGGTGGCCCGAACCTGGGTAAATCTCTGTGTTCATCCCTTCCGCATGATCCAGCCCACTCGGTGAGACCAAGCCTTTGGTATGGCGAGCTAGCGTCGTTGTGAAGCGAGATCTTTCATTCACGCCCCAGAGTTTGAACCTTCTTGGGTCTGCGGAGCCCTGATTCCGACATTTGGCGCGCTAGGTAGGGGCGTGTCGAAGCTCCGCCTCTTCATCAATCGTGCTCCGTTCTCGCTCCGCCGTGCCCATGGCTGAAGCTCGCTGAGTCCGCGCCGAGCACCGGGCCGCTCACGTCACTCAGACGGCCCCGGTGGGCAACGGCGTTCCTCGTCGCTCCGCTTCCCCGGTGGTCAACACTGCCACTGACCCTGCTGCTCATGCGCAGCAAGATTCCTCGCTGCCTCCTTCTGTGCAGCGCGACAGCCGCACGGCCACGCCTTCCCTCACCCCCGTCATGGCGTCATCTTCCCATGCTCGCCGCGGGCCGACGAACACGCACGCTGCACTCCTCATGGTGCGGGAACTGCTGTGCTACTGCCCCGCCGATGAGGGCTACGACGCCTGGCTGGGTCGCATCACCAAGCTCGCCAATGCCGCCGGCGAGGCACTGGTGCCCTCCCATTCGCTCCGCCCTCCGTCGTCCCGTGCGGGCGAGGTGGCGCATGGCGCTCCTCCACCTCCGCCCTGGCGCAGCGCCAACATTGACCCGGGACATGACGCGCATCAGCGTGACCCACCGAGCGTGGCCCCGGCTCCAGCGCGGGATGAAGCCAGCTGCCAGGTTGGTGCAGCAGCCGCAGCACGACGCGCGCGCGCTCCCTGCGCTGCCGCGCCAACGTCAGGATCGGGCCACGCTGGTGGCCGCCCCGCCTGGGCATCAAGACCGTGCCCCCTAGCACGGGGCGTACCCGTGAGCGCGGCGGGCTGCCATGCCTTCTCTCGCGAGCTGTGCCGTGTCGTCTGGCCGGTCAAGTTCAAGCCTGACCTGCCCGCGCGCTATGATGGCACCCACGACCCCGCGGAGTTCCTCCAGTTCTACGCGCTGAGCATCGAAGCGGCGAACGACGACGACAAGGTCATGGCGAACTAGTTCCCCATGGCCCTCAAGGATGGCACGCGTTCCTGAATCATGCACCTCCCCGAGGGATCCATCTCCTCGTGGGACGAACTCCATGAGCGCTTCATCGCCAACTTCCAAGGGACCCGCGACCGCGTCCTCATCGTCAATGACCTGCGGCGCGTGAAGCAACAGCTAGGCGAGACCCTCCGGAAGTACATGCAGTGCTTCAACCAAGTCCGCCTTAAGGTCCCGAAGGCGTCCGACGAGGCCATCATCTCCGCGTTTACAGAGGGCATAACCGATGTCAAGATGAGCGAGGAGCTCACCATCCATGATGACCTTTGCTCAGCTCTGGAGCTATTCAACCTGGCTGACATGTGTGCCAGGGCTGAAGAAGGCCGCCTCTCCCTCCTCAAGCACCCTGAGGCCGACCCTGAAGACAAGAAGGCCAAGGCCAAGGAGGCGAAGCGCAAGGGCCCCGCCGTGCTGGCAGTAGAGCCTGAGCAGAAGCGCGGCCGTGATCGCGGTGAACCAGCCAAGGACAACCGCCCATACTGCGTCTTCCACAACACTCACACCCACAACACCAATGATTGCCAGGAGCTCAGGGCGATCCACGACGAGTGTCTGGGCCGCCGCCCCGAGCGCGGCGACCGAGGCTACGGTCATGGAGGAGGCCGCGGCGGAGGCCGTTGGGACAGCCGTAACCCCCGTCAGGACTGGCGCGACCAGCCTCGCGAGGGCCCTTGGCATGACCAGCCTCATGAGGCCCGTCCTCAAGGCAACGCCGGCCTCCCTCCGCTGCCACTGCTGCCAAGAAGGAACGACGACAACCATCAGGACGATGGGGCTGGGGGCTTCCAAGAACCTCGCGCGATTGCCTGCATCCTCGGCAGCGCCCAGGCACCCGCCTCGAACCGTGTCTTCAAGCAGTTCTCTCGTGAGGTGAACGCAGCCCTCCTGAAGCTCGAGGCCGCGCGCCCTCTCAGGTGGTCGCAGTACGCCATCACCTTCGACTCCAAGGACCACCTCAAGTGCGCGACCACTGCCGGCACTCTCCCCATGCTGTGCACGCCCACCATTAGCAACGTCGCAGTGACCAAGACCCTCATGGATGGTGGCGCTGGCCTCAACGTCCTCTATGTGGAAATGTTTGACACGCTCCAAGTGCCTTATGACCAGCTCCTGCCCACCAAGCCTTTCTCAGGAGTAACTGATGGCTCCACCACACCCCTGGGGCAGGTGCGCCACCCCGTCACCTTCGGCAAGCGCGACAACTACCACACCGAGCTCATTGACTTCGGCATCGCCCACATCGGCCTCCCGTACAACGCCATCCTCGGGTACCCTGCCCTTGCCAAGTTCATGGCGGCGACCCACCATGGCTACAACGTCCTCAAAATGCCAGGGTGCAGCGGCGTCATCACGATCGCCTGCGATGAGAAGGACGCAGTCTGTTCTCTTGAGCATGCCTACCGTGCCGCTGCAGCCGAGAACTCCGACGACGAGGGCGGCGTCCTGCCTCCTGGGGCCACCCCCGTGAAGAAGAAGAAGTTCCTCCCCAAGGGTCGTCTGGAGACCAAGAAGCCCTCTGGTGGCGCCTCAGGCCCCGCGCCTGCTGTCGGGGCACCCCTTCCTCCCGCATAGGAAGGCGTGCCCGACGCTTCCCTCAGGACAGGCTTGGGGGCTTCCATCTGGAGAGCCTCTGACCTGACCAGTGCGACGAGGGAGGTGTTCGGGCACCACTTGGAGGTGTGCTTCGATGCACGCCCCCACAAGCAAGAAGCGAGGCGCCAGGGACGCGAGAATTCATCACCAAGGCAATCGAGGAGCTTCAGGAGGCACAGGCCATGAGTGGCGAGCGTCGCCCCGCACCACCCAGTGCAGCTGCAGCCCTCGATGTGAGTGGCGAGCTATGCGTCTGTGTTAACATCCCGGGCCTCAATAGGGCCGCTTCACAAGATCTCTTTTGGCCGTCACGCATCGGCCGGAGTTGGGGCTACCCCTGCAACTACGTCCGCATGCCGTTCGGCCTGCTGAACGTGGGCACCTCGTACCAGCACCTGGCGCAGCGTGCTATGGCGTCTCACGAGGCCAGGCGCTCGGCGGCCGCGTCTCAGGAGGTCCCGGACCCTCGCGAGCCCCCTGGGCCTCGCGGGTCTCCCAGGCGTCTGGAGCCGCCCGCCTCATGAGGAGCAATCTCCACGACACGCATCTTCAGCTACCTCGACGCTTCTACAACACTGGTGCCAGGTGACTTTTTGGTTTGTTCAGTTGAGGGCGTCCCTCGGGCTGCATTATCCTCAAGCTGTCAAGGCCCGCCCCTGCAGCTGTATCGTTTTGCGCATGTATCGAAACTGGCTATGCCTTTTATGATTTTCCTAATTATTTCAACCTGCGTGCCCGGTGCTTCGTCACCATGAATGTCGCTGCGCCCTCACAACCCAGCCCTCGACCGCCTCATGATTAAGGGCTGGCACAACGTCTGTGCTCGGGTCTGTCCCTGCAGCGTTGATAAATCCAAGTGACCGAGCTCTGTCTCGCGGGCCAGCTCCCGTGCACGTCACATCCCGGAGTCCTTGGTGCCTTGTCCTCGTGTGAGCTAATCGAGAGTGGGTGAGTCAGGGCGCGCGGCCCGATTCGTCTAACCGCAGTTCGGCGCTACGCCATCGTGGGAGCCGCGTGCCGAGTGTCCTTCCACGGGATTGTTGCATAAGAAGACTGGGCACGGCGTCTGTGCTTGTGTCCGTCCCTATAGCGTCGATAATCCCAAGCGACTGAGCTCTGTCTAGCGGGTCAGCCCCGTTCACGTCACCTCCTGGGGTCCTTGGTGTTCGGCCTTCTCATGCGATGGCCTCCAGAGGTTCATTCAGCGCAGGTCACCTCCACCACATAGGTTTTTTGTAAGCGCGCTCTGCGCCAGAAGATTCAGGCGCAACCCGCCTTGAGGTAGGGCCTCGTGAGTCCCGCGCTGGCTCACCGGTGCCTAGATACACCTCCTCCAGTTCTGTCGTGCCAGTCACGCTATGAACGAAATAGGGTTGTACACGCCCGGAGACTCTAACACAGAGCTCCCATGCCACACCAAGTGGAAGCCCCATGCTCCACGCTGGCGGACGACACACTCGAACAGCGACTATGCCCATGCCCAAGTGGAAGCCCCATACTCCACGCTGGCAGACGACACGGTCGAGCAGCGACTATGCCCACGCCCAAGTGGAAGCCCCATGCTCCGTGCTGGTGGATAAACAACTGAGGGCACCCTAGGGGCTACACCAACCTCAGGATGGCCTATCGGCTCTCCACGCGGCCCTGTCATGCAGCATTCCCCTGGGATGCGTGCATGAGGGGGCTGGACACGGGGGCTACGCTCAGGCCAAGCCTGGCACACGCCACCTCACCAGGTCCCTTGTACCTGGTCTTCTCGCGCCCCTCCTAGGCAAGAGCTGGCGAGGAAAGGTATGAAGGGCTCCGGATTAACCTCATCTCCGCCCACGTTTCCTTCATGAGGGCTTCTCGCACGTCAAGGGGGACCCCTGAGCATCGCGACTCAGGGGCCTCACTAGTCATGTAGTCCCTCGCCCCTTGGTGTCGTCCTGGTATCCGGACGCCCGAATGGCGGTCGAGGTATGCGCGGGGCTAGGCCCTGCTAACGCAGAGCACAAAGGCAAACAAGAAGGAAACTAAGCACGAAAAGGAAATCGCGGAGTCCAAACAGTTATTACAAGCACCAAATGTTCTACAAATTCAAACAAAGTCTTATGCCTCCACGAGGCATGATAAGTGTCACAGGGTAAAATCTAGGAGGAGGGGTCATTGTCACCATCGCCGCCGCTTGTCCCAGCCACGGCAAGCTCGTCGTCAACATCGCTGTCGTCGTCGTCGCTGCCACTTGCCTCCATCGCAGGGGGCTCGGCGTCAGGGATGCAGGTGAACTTCTTCAGCAGCGTGTCCACATGGCCCTCCACGGCCGCCGCAGTGGCGACACAGGACTCAGGAGCAACCGGGCCAACCACCGTGTCAAAGTCGAAGCCGGGATCCTGGAGGTAGAGGTGGCTGAAGACGCGCGTCGCCACCGCGGAGAAGAGAGAGCAGCACTCGTCTTCCAGGAAGGAGTCCACCTTGGCGGCGGCACCTTCGAGCTCCTCGACAAGCCTGGAGGAGAGCCCTGTGTAGCCACCTTCGGGGGGTGCGAGCGGATCCTTGAAGCCTCCCCTGCAGATCGACTGCAGCCCCTGGTGAGCCCTGAGCTCGAGGAAGGGGAAGGCATCGCGCTCCACGGCTGCCTTTTTCTCGGCAGTGACAAGGGTCTTCTCCCTGGCATCCAGCTGGGTCATCGCCTCGGAGATGCACTGGGCATGGGATGTCTGGGCTTCGACCACCTCCTCCTTCAGCTTGGTTAGACGCTCGTGTTCCGTGGCCTGATCAACAATCACCTGGGACAGCACGGAGTCGCGATCGCGAGCTTCGCCTCGCGGGCCTTGAGGTCCTCCTCCCGCTGGTGGAGCCACTGTGCGTACGCGGCTTGCTCCTCCTGAAGGGCCTTTAGATTGGCCTCTGCCTCGCTGCAACGCTTCACGGCGGATGCTACCTCGGTCAGCGCCACATCACGAGCCACCTTGGCATCGGCGGCCTCCTTCCTGCTTTCTGCGGTGGCAGCTTCGGCTGGGCCCAGGCCATCCTGGTGGCTGTGTCGGCCTGGAGCCACCCCGAGACAAGCCCCAGGCGCTCCCTCACGAGGCACCTGTCGATGTCTTGGAGGTCAGCCCAGATTCGGCCGAGGCGGTGTAGGCTTCATCCAAGGTCCCAGGCCTGGTCAGGGGGCCGCAGTTCACGAGCGCGAGGGCCTGACGAGGAGGCGACACTGGCACGTCAACTGACGCTGTGGCCAAGGAAGCAATGGTGTGGCTGGCTTGGGGCACCGGGGGCTCCAGGCTCTCCTCGGGCATGATGAGGGCGGACGACTTCACAACCTACTGGCCCACGGGGGCTGGCTCCTCCTGAAGCTGCATTGCTGCACCCTCAGGGGTGGATTTCTCCGGAGGGGGGCAAGGAGTCGCCCCCTCTACCAGCGCCGGGGTTGCCGCGGCTGCGACAAGGAGTGTCGCCTCGTGAACCCCTGCGTCCTTGGCGGTCGGTCCCCCAAGTGGCACCGGCGAAGCGCCAAGGGCAGGTGGTACACCTGTGTGCTCGGGCGCGATGCCACCTGAGCGCCTAGGGACTGCGTTGGGGCTGGCGCGACGCACTCCTGCGCCCGCCGCGGCCGTGACCGGAGTCTAACGGCGCCCTCAGGACAAGGGGCTCCTTCGGCTCAATGCTTGCCTTCTTCTTCTTCATCATGTCGCCACTCCTGATCATCAAGAAGGGAGTGTTATGAGCATAGCTGCAGTCTATGCTTGACCAAAAGCATGGTAGGTTACTTACTCCTCGGGCGCGATCCACTTCCTCTTCTTCTCCTTCTCGGCGATGGTCGAAGTGCCCCGGCTCCCCTTCGGCGTGGCCTTCGCCGCGTCCAGGGGGCAAGCGGGATGCTCCTCGATGGGCCCCGTCGTGGCGCTGCCGCCGGGAGAGGTGAGGAGGTCGCCCCGAGGGGTTATTGCCGATGGAGCCGCATCCACCCCAGCAGCGGCCGCCCCGCCCCTCGGTTGTGATTCGTACGGGGAAGGGACCGATGTCTCGACTGCCCCGCTGGAGCTTGGGGATCCTTCGGAGGGGGCGTAGCCGCACCCTTTCCTGAGGCCGCCTGGCCAGACGCTAGTGTGGTCCGGGTAATGGGCCCTGACCGCCTGAGGACCCTGGCAGAGCGCGGGGATTCCGTGACCGGAGAATCCACGGCGTCGTCATCATCCTCGAGGTTGCGGAGGAGCTCGCGCTGCGACGGAGGGGACGCCCCCACCAAGCCGTCGTCCTCGGTCTCTTCGGAGTCCTCCTCGTCACTGCTGCCGCCGGAGGACAGCTCCACGAGGGAGTCAGGATCGACAGGCGGGTCAAGCCCCTGCTCGCCAAAGGCAGGCATGGCGGCAACCAGGGCCTCCAGGTCATCGCGGCCGTACAACGGGGCGAGCGCCTCGTGTATGTCCGCGGGGACGCCGCCTAGCAGGGTGACCAAGGCCGCCTTAAGCTCTTCGCGCATCAGGCCAGTGGGGCGCAGCCTCACATCGTCACTCGCGCCCTGGTACTTCCACAGGGGGCTTCAAGTGCGACTGGAGTGGCGCCAGACGCTGCGTCAAGAACTCCTTCACTATCATCGCCCGATCAGCTGCTTGGCCTCCATATCTGAGGCTATCCACTCCAGAATGGGTCTCGCCCATGGATCGGTGAGCTTCGCGGAGCCCCACGCTGGGATCTTCTCGGGCAGCTCCTCCGGAAGCTCCAGGAGAGGATTGAGGCCCCTGGTGTCCAGGAAGACCCAACGGTGATGGAAGCCTTCCACTTTCTTCCTGGCCTTCAGGAGCACATTCCCGCTCTGGACCGCGACGAAAGAGACGCACGCAGACCATTGCTCCCGGTCATGGAACCGCAGGATGAAGTAATGGCGGAAGAGGGCCACCGAGGGCCTCACACCCATGAAGGCCTCGCAGTAGAAGGCGAAGACAGACAGGAGCAGGATGGAGTTGGGCTGAAGATGGAGGGCCTGGATCTTGTAGTGCTTGAGGACGGTGGTGAAGAATTCCGAGAAGGGCGAGACGAGCCCGGAGAATATGCTATGGAGGAAGAAGGGGTAGACCATTTTTGCCAAGGTGCTCTGCTCCGCAGAGCCGCACCAGATTAGGGTCTGACCCCACTCGTTGGTGTCGCCCGCCGTCAGCGGGAGCACCGAGGCGAGGTCCCCCTCCTTGGCAATGGTGGAGGCCGTAAGCGCTGGCGGGGGAGAAGAGGAGGCCGTGACCTGGGCCTCAGACTTCGACTTCCCAGCGGGCGCCGTCTGAGGAATCCTTGAGGTTGGGGGAGCGAGAGGAAGAACGGCACTGCGCTGGGATATGGAGGAGTTTCTCGTGAAGGAAAGGGGATCTTAGCATGGGAGGAAAGGCGCAAGGAAGAAGAGCAATGATGGCTCTGCATCGTGCGCCGGGTTTTTGTCAGCCTAGGCAGTTGCCGAGGCAATGTGGGAAGCGAAGGCGCCCGCGTCCCGTCATACGCCACGCATCAAGCCTGGCCCGCAGACGGTTGGGGCCCGCGGCGCTTCGCCCTTCGCTCCTTGCCTTTGCCTCGAAGCCAGGCCGGGCGCGCCTTGGGCCCGGGGGCTACTGTCGGTGTTCTGGGATCAGGGGTACCCAGACTTGCCTACCTGCGGCCCGGCACGCGGACTCGTCGACGGCCCGGTACGGCCCAGGCTACAAGACCCCCAGGACAAGAACCTTGCGAGGGCCCCAGCCTCGTGAGGCGAGCGACGCCAAGATCTCCAGAGGGGCAGCTACCCGAGCCTGCCTCCCGAGGAGCGGAGAATTCTATGCAAGCCTCCCGCCTCATGATGCCACGATGACATGAGCCATGACGACCAAGGCCAGGCGGGCACCAGCGGGCGAAGAGGGGACAGTTTCCTCTTCGGTGCTAAGGGAGAAAGGACAGGCGGAGGTTCCCGAGGAAAGCCCCAAAGCTTTCCATTCCGGTGCAACGAGACCAAGACCATGAGCTCTACGGGACGAATGTCATTGCCGAGCCCACCACTGCGTCATTACCAGAAGCTTTGTAGGCGAAGATCACCTTTCATCAGGATAAGATGTACTACTTGTCCCCTTTCAAAATTGGCCACTGTGGAATCCCTTCCCGCCTAAGCTGAGGGAAGAGGACCAAGGCCACTATAAATATGGGCTAGCCACCACCGTAGAAAGGTCCTCCGACCTAGACCAATCCATCCTCATCACCCGAGCCCTCGCGAGGCAGCTCAACCACTGTACTAGTTCATCGTCTACCTCCTCGTGAGGCCAATCCACCAAAAGCAGGAGTAGGATTTTACAACGCAAGGTGGCCCGAACCTGGGTAAATCTCTGTGTTCACCCCTTCCGCATGATCCAGCGCACTCGGTGAGACCAAGCCTTGGGTATGGCGAGCTAGCGTCGTTGTGAAGCAAGATCCTTCATTCACACCCCAGAGTTTGAACCTTCTTGGGTCTGCGGAGCCCTGATTCCGACAGGCCTTACTACACTTGAGTCATCGGCTATCATCATTGTACACAATTTTGTCAATGTATATGTCTTTTTATGATCAACATAATAAAGCCGGCATCCCCAAAATTCGGGGCCTCTGTCGTTTCATCTCATATTTTCTGTGCATGAGTCTTTATTAATTGATCATAAGGTCACTTGGGGGATTCCAACTCACCGAGTTTAGCTTTTATACCCTCTTGACCGGCAATAAACGCCATATTATGGGTTAAACCTGCCTGTTTGCAACTTGCTACTCCAACAAGTGACCCGCCGTACTCTTGACAGTCAATCTTTTATGACCCTAAACTCGTCAAGGTTAAAACAACGGCATATGTCACGTGAGAGCCGGCTTACAAAAAGCTAGGATAAACTCACCTATCTGCTTGTTGCTACTCCGCCATGTGGCCCGCCGTACTCTAAACAGTCAATCTTTATGACCCTGAACTAGTTAAGGTTAAAACGGCGGATTTATGTCATGAGAGAGCCGGCTTACGGGATGAAAGGCTATCATGTCAAGCTTCTTTGAAGCAAAAAATTGAGTTTTTCAAAACCAGTCTTTTTCGGTCGTGCCTTACAAGCCGGCTTAACAAATATTTGAGATATACATGTTTATATTCTCTATTTCTGTTTTTGCAGAAACTTTTTATGTTTTTTTAATCATGCTTATATGCAGATTATGAATTTCTGGATCATACAGGTCCGTTTTACATTGCTCCAAATTGAGCCTATTGTGGTTATAAGCCGCCAAAGTAATCTTTTCACAGATTGGTACTGACCATGAGTCATTGGGTTATAACCCGCCCTGGCTTTTGACTATAAGTCGCCAGTACAGGAATTAATGGATATTTCACATTTTATATGTCAAGACTAAGTGCGGAGATATTGCAAGACAAGATATGCATATATGACTAGATCAAGCATACAAAGAAGTTCAGCTGCTGGATCAAATAGTTGGCATAACCTGCTCGAAGGCATGACAAGGAAGCACAATGTTTTTAACTAAGCTATTACAAGGCTACAACTAAGCCCAAAAGTTTTTTCCAGCTAAGTTTTTCAGGAGTGTAAGGGCATATTCTTCCCTATGTGGTTTTGGTGATTGATGACAATGCATTTGCGGACTAATCGTGTGCATTGAGCATTTCAGATATCTCATGTCTAGGCACAAGATGATTCGGTGCCCCTCGGAGCCTAGTGAAGACGTCGTTTCTCTATGTTTCTTTTCGGTGGATTTGAGTCGTAGGAAAGCCGTACTATTAAGAGGGGGTCCGCGTCGGAAAGGTTAGGGTGGAATCAACACGTACACGTCTATTCCTTTGCACCACCTTTCCTTTGCTTCTTTGGAGCACCGTCCGTTTATCCATGTCTGTACAAAATGAAGGCTTCCAAGTGCTATAGTTCTGTGGCGTGCGGTAGTACTGCTCAACGGAGCAGTAGTACCGCAGTGGCCCACGGTAGTACCAGCCAGGGAAGCGGTAGTACCGCTCTATGCGGTAGTACCGCTCCTCAGGTGCGGTAGTACCGTGGCCTCTAGTCCAGAACCCTAGCATGCGCGGAAGTAGGAGCGGAAGTAATTTTTTACATCCGCATCCTACGCGGTAGTACCGCTCTCAGCATGTGGTAGTACCGTGCCGGATTTTTGCATAGACCGAGATTCAGCGGAAGTAGCCACGGATGTAATTTTATTAGTCCGTGCCTTCCCAGACTAGTCGAACCCTGCCTTGCGGTAGTACCGCAAGGGCGCGCGGTAGTACCACTCCGGCGGTTCTACCGCTCGTTGTTTTAACACAACAGGGCCTCGTCTGGTCTCTGCCGCGCCAGCGGTAGTACCGCAAGGCCTTGCGGTAGTATCGCGGCTTTGTGCGGTAGTACCGCATGTCGCGGGCTGAATCAGTGGGTAACGGTTGGATCTTTCCTCCCACTATAAAAGGGGGGTCTTCTTCCCCAAGTTGACTATCTCTTCCCTTCCCAAGCTCCATTGTTGCTCAAAGCTCCATTTTCACCCGATCTCTCTCCCTAGCCAATCAAACTTGTTGATTTTCTAGGGATTGGTTGAGAAGGCCCTGATCTACACTTCCACCAAGAGAAATTTGATTCCCCCCACTAATCCCTTGCGGATCTTGTTACTCTTGGGTGTTTGAGCACCCTAGATGGTTGAGGTCACCGCGGAGCCATATTCCATTGTGGTGAAGCTTCGTGGTGTCGTTGGGAGCCTCTAATTAAGTTGTGGAGATTGCCCCAACCTTGTTTGTAAAGGTTCGGTCACCGCCTCCAAGGGCACCAATAGTGGATTCACGGCATCTCGCATCGTGTGAGGGCGTGAGGAGAATACAGTGGCCCTAGTGGCTTCTTGGGGAGCATTGTGCCTCCACACCGCTCCAACGGAGACGTACTTCCTCTCAAAGGGAAGAAACTTCGTTAACACATCCTCGTCTCCACCGGCTCCACTTTTGGTTATCTCTTACCTTTACTTGTGCAAGCTTAATTTGTGTTGTATTCCTTGCTTGCTTGTGTGCTTGTTGTTGTTGCATCATATAGGTTGCTCACCTAGTTGCATATCTAGACAACCTACTTTGATGCAGAGTTTAAATTGGTAAAGAAAAGCTAAAAATTGTTAGTTGCCTATTCACCCCCCCTCTACTCAACCATATCGATCCTTTCAATTGGTATCAGAGCCTCGTCTCTTTATTAAGGACTTTGCCGTCCGAAGAGTATGGTTGATACCGTAGACAGTGGGGAGGAGCACCCCAGTGTGATTCCATCCTCGTCTACGGCCGATGGGGGATCCTCAGTCTCTCGTGAGGAGTTCAATGCGGCTTTGGACACATTGAAAACCTCCATGAAGACCGAGGTTGAAGGCATGTTCAATAAGTTTTTAGAAGGCCTTAAATTATCCACCACACCAATGAAAGTGGGTGATCCCGCTAACAAGGTGACGGATGCTAACTCTGACAAGGGGGTAGCTACTAGTGATAAAGTTCCTTTATCTAGTGATAGAAGTGGAAATGGCATCTTTGCCCATGTTGAACCACCCCTTACTTATGGAGGACCGGTTCCCTCCACTCATTTGAATCATGTTGGTCCTCCTCCTAATTTTGTGAAAAATGAGGATTTTGCCTCTTGGGTCTACCATTTTAAACATCATTTAAATCATAGTTCTACTAATCTTTGGAGAATTATTGAGCAAGGTTTCTACCCGCATGACCCAAGCAACCTCACTCCAAGAGAAGCCGCGGATCATCAATTCAACGAGTCCGCCCTCTTTATTATCCAAGATGCAATCCCACCCGAAGATATTGCGCACCTCCGACCCTTCACCATTGCCAAGGAAGCATGGCAACATGTTGTTTCCATTTACAAGGGAAGCGCAAGCATTCAACGCTCCAACTATGAAGTGGTGCAAGATGAAGCCGATGAGTTTGCGATGAATGAAGATGAAGAACCTCGAGAGCTCTACCGGAGATTAACCACTCTTGCGGTCTCACTCCGAGATCATGGGAGCAAGGATACGGATGACAATTGGATCAAGCACAAGTTTCTCAAGGCCATGATGCCTTACCATAAGGCCATGTCCTCCGTCATCCATCAAAGGCCGGACTTTAACTCCTTGTCCTCAAGTGAAGTGTTGGATGAGTTTGTTGCAATGAGGATCTTGGACAAGACCGCCGACAATGCGGTGTTGCGTTCTCAACGAGCAAAGAAGCCCAACCTTGCTTTGAAGGCCTAGGCTAGCATGGAAGAAGAGGGTGAAGAGGAAGAAGAGGAGTGTTGCCCCGAAGATACCAAGTACGCATATCATGAGCACATGGCTCTCGCTTCACGGCAATTTTGGAGCAAGAAGAATCCAAGGCCCAACTTCAACAAGAACAACTCAAGTGGCGTCAAGGGCAAGCAACGTGTGAGGACATTCTATAATTGTGGCAATGTGAGCCACTTTGTTGCGGAGTGCCCATACGAGAAGAGGGAAGACAATGGTGGCAAGCTTATCCGAAAAGACAAGGCCAAGTCCTTCCCCAACAAGAACAACTTCGCCAAGAAGACTCCTCCCAAGGGGTTGGTGGCACAAGAAGAGTACAATGAGGATGATGATGATGATGAAGACGGTGAGATGGTTGCCATGGCCTCCATTGCCATTGCAACAACTCCACGGGTGTCCCTCTTCAATTCACCCAACGAGAACATCACCGCCAAGTGCCTCATGGCTAAAGCCACCAACAAGGTAACCCCCAACATCAAAACTACCATCATTACTAATCCTTCCTTGATGGATTGCATTGATGAAAGTGAGGGGACAAAGGAGGAGGAAAATGAATTTGAGTCTTTTATGAGTAAGCTCAAGGGTAAATCCAAGAAGCACTTTGTTGCTCTCTTGGAACAACTTGGTGAAGCTAATGACATGATCGAGGCTCACGAAGAAACCATCTCTAAGATGGAAGGGCATAGTCGTGACTATGCCGATGAGATATCGGATCTCTCTAGTGCGCTTGAGGAAGAGCGTGGTCATTGTTTGGCTCTTGAGGAGTCACACAACGATGATCATGCTAAATTAAAGAAAGATCTTGATCATGCTCTTGTTGTATCTCGTGTGCTCATTTCCGAGAAGGCTAAACTTGGGGTTGACCATGCTAGACTCAAGGAGGAGTTTGATGTACTTGACAAGGCTCACAAGGCCTTGAAGGGTGCTCATGCTAGCCTCAAAGAGTCTCATGATCAACTCCAAGTGAAGCTAACCAAGGAGAAAGCCACATTTCCTCATATGGTTCTAACTGAAAATGCAAATGCTACTAACCCGTGTTGTGAGCATGTGCATCTTGTGGAGGAGAATGCGAAGTTGAAGGAGTAACTTGAGAAAGGCCTTGTGTCTTGCATACAAGGTGAGAAGAACCTCAACGAACTTTTGAGCAATCAAAAGGAAGTGGTGGGCAAGGAGGGAATTGGGTTTGCACCCAAGTCCAAGAACAAGAAGAAGAATGACAAGGCCAAACAACCTCCTCCACTCAAGAAAACTTTTGTGAAGAAGGGAGAGGGTTCTCCTAAGGAGAAGAAGAACAATGTGAAGGGTGGTGGTGTCAAGAAGGGCAATGCCACCCCTTCCAACAAAGCCGGTGACTTTAACCCTTCCTATGTGTTATGCCGTGCTAGTGATGGGCATGTTTATGCTAAATTTGTTGGTTCTCCTTATGAGTACATTGAATGGTCTATTTGGGTTCCCAAGACCCTTGTTGCTAACATCAAAGGACCCATTACAAAATGGGTACCTAAAACCAAGCATTGATCTCTTGTAGGTGTTTGCTTCCGGTGGGGGATCGTGGTTGCTCGATAGTGGAGCCACAAATCATATGACCGGAAGCAAGGACTTGGTGGTGGACGTGCACAAGATTTCATCTATGCCCACCAATGTCGAGTGGGGTGATGCCTCGTCTTCTAAGGTATTGGGTCTTGGCAAGGTTGTCATTTCTCATGATCTCACGATCGAGAAAGTCATGCTTGTTGAGTCCCTTGCATACAATTTACTTTCCGTTCTTCAACTTGCACTCATGGGCTTTGCCACTTTCTTTGATATTGATACCGTGGCCCTCTTGTGGAGCAAGACTCTTAAAGTAGCCTTTGTTGGGCATGTCGAGAATGGTCTTTATGTGATTAACTTTTTGGAGCGACCCACTAAGACCGCGACATGCCTAATGGCTAAAGTTGACGTGGGTTGGCTTTGGCATCGCCATTTAGCCCATGTCAATATGAGATCTTTGCTAAGTCTTCTCAAGGGGGACCATGTCCGTGGACTAACAAATGTTAGTTTTGCCAAAGATCGTGCTTGCAGTGCTTGTATCGAAGGAAAGCTACATGAGAAGGCTCACCCTCCCACGACTATCATCTACTCGAAGAGGCCCTTGGAGCTCCTTCACTTGGATCTCTTTGGACCTCCATCCTTTGATAGTCTTGGGGGTAGAAAGTATTGCTTGGTGATTGTGGATGATTATTCAAGATACACTTGGGTATATTTCTTCAAAAGGAAGAGCGAGACCCAACAAACCGTCATCGACTTTGCAAATGAAGCTCAACGCCAACACAATGCAAAGATCTTGACGATAAGAAGTGACAACGGCACCGAGTTCAAGAACTACACCTTGGATGAGTTTCTTAGTGATGAGGGGATCAAGCATCAATATTCTGCTCCTTACACCCCTCAACAAAATGGTGTAGCAGAGAGGAAGAACCGGGCGTTGATGGATGCGGCAAGGACCATGATGGCGGATATCAAGTCTCCGTACAACTTTTGGGCCGAAGCCATCAACAGCGCTTGTCATGCTTCCAATCGGCTCTATCTCCGCAAAGGCTTGAACAAGACTCCATATGAGATACTCACCGGTAACAAGCCTAACCTCAAGTACTTCCGGGTGTTCGGGTGTAAATGTTTCATTCTCAAGAAAGGTGTTCGTTTGTCTAAATTTGAGGCTAGAGCTCATGAGGGCATATTTGTTGGTTATGCTACAAACTCTCATGCTTACTGTGTCCTCAACAAGTCTAACGGACTCATTGAGGAGACGTGTAACGTGGAGTTTGACGAGAATAACGGCTCCCAAGTGGAGCAAAGTGGTACTTGTGATGTAGGTGATGAAATTCCTCCCCAAGCCATAAGAAGAATGGGTGTTGGTCATATCCTACCCATTGAGGAACCCCTTGTGGCCGAAGGAGAATGACAATGTTCCACTCAAGTGGAACCATCACCAACCCAAGACCCACACGCTTCCGAAGAACAAAGTGAAGGCCCTCAACCAAATGAACAAGATCAAGGGCAAGATCAATCTCAAGATGGTGGTGAACCACCAAGTGATGCCCAAGGTCGAGTTCTCACCACCGAGCAAGTTCGAGATCAAGAGCAAGCTCAAGATCAAGAACAAGCTCAAGACGACGCTCAAGATGATCAAGTTACCACTCCTCAACTCTCTCTTGAGGAGGAATTGGAGCGTCGTGCCGCCAAGATTGCCTCCAAGCTCACTACCAAAGATCATCTCATGAAGAATGTGCTTGGAAGCTTAAGAAAGGGGGTAAGCACTCGTAGACAATTAGCAAACTATTGTGAACATCACGTGTTTTTCTCTTGTGTTGAGCCCCAAAAGGTCTATGAGGCGCTCGAGGATCCGGATTGGCTCAATGCCATGTATGAAGAACTCAACAACTTCGAGCATAACAAGGTGTGGAGATTGGTGCCAAGGTCAACGGGGAACCATAATGTCATTGGAACCAAGTGGATATTCAAGAACAAGCAAGATGCTCATGGAATTATCGTTCGCAACAAGGCTCGTTTGGTAGCACAAGGCTACTCCCAAGTCGAGGGTGTCGACTACGGTGAAACCTTTACTCCCATTGCTCGCCTTGAATCTATTCGTTTGTTGATTGCTTATGCTTCTCATCATAACTTCAAGTTGCAACAAATGGATGTGAAGAGTGCTTTTCTTAATGGTCCTATTAATGAGTTGGTGTATGTCAAACAACCCCCGGGGTTCGAGGATCCCTATTTCTCCGATCATGTGTACCAACTCAATAAGGCACTCTATGGCCTTAAATAAGCCCCACGTGCGTGGTATGACCACCTTACCGAGTTGTTGCAAGATCGTGGGTTTGAAATTGGGAAAATCGACCCCACTCTTTTTACTAAGAAGGTCAAAGGGGAGTTGTTTGTGTGCCAACTATATGTTGATGATATTATCTTTGGTTCCCCTAACAAAACTTTGAATGAGGAGTTTGCCGCTCTCATGACCTCGAAGTTCAAGATGTCCATGATGGGAGAGTTGAAGTTCTTTCTCGGGTTCGAAATCAAGCAAAGAAGAGAAGGAACCTTCATCAACCAAGCCAAATACACTCAAGACATGCTCAAGAGATTCAAGCTAAGTGATGTCAAGCCGGCCTCCACTCCAATGCCCGTCAAATGCCAACTTGACATAGATCCCAATGGTAAAGCGGTGGATCAAAAGGTATATCGCTCCATGATTGGCTCCTTGCTTTACCTTTGTGCATCTAGACCGGATATCATGTTGAGTGTGGGAATTTGTGCACTGTTTCAAGCCGCACCTAAGGAAAGCCACTATGTGGCGGTCAAGCGAATCTTCCGATATTTGGCTCATACCCCAAACTTTGGCTTATGGTACCCAAGAGGAGCAAACTTCAACCATGTGGGCTTTTCGGACTCGGATTGGGCGGGAGACAAAGTGGATAGGAAGTCAACTTTCGGAGGGAGCCAATTTCTTGGTTGCTCTCTGGTGAGTTGGTCTTCTAAGAAGGAAAGTTGTGTGTTTCTCTTGTCCATCGAAGCGGAGTATGTGGCCGCCGGTAGTTGTTGTGCTCAACTTCTTTGGATGAGGCAAACTTTAAAGGATTACGGTGTCATTTGTGACAAAGTGCCTCTTTGGTGTGACAATGAAAGTGCCATCAAGATCTCTCTGAACCCGGTGCAACACTTCAAGACGAAGCATATTGAGATTCGGTATCACTTTATCCGGGATCATATTAGGCGAGGGGAGATCGAGCTCAACTATGTCAACACTCATGATAACCTTGCAGATATCTTCACGAAGCCCTTGGACGAAGCAAGATTTCGCGAGTTAAGGCATGAGCTAAATATCATTGATTCGAGCAATGTGGCTTGAACCCTTGCACACCCCACCATACTCATCTTGATGTCTTGTTTAGGTGTAGGCATGGACATAGGGGGAGTGTTGTTCTCTCAATGAACTCTCCCTCCCCCCATTATGCATAAATTGATCAACTCTTTCACATTAGCCATTTTTTGATGGTACTTGTGCTTCAAAGACGAGTTTTGGTCATGGGCCCAAGGATAATTCTTCGCGGTGCCAAACAATTGACTCAAACATAGGTGGCTCCGGCCACCGCCCTCTCTTTGAAGAGGTTGTGTTTCGTGTTTGGTTGGTCTTTATTGTCTCTTGCTTTCCCTTGAGCGTCGTGTGTGTGTGCTTTTCTGCGTGTCCGGTTGCTTGAAGGTTGCATTGCAAAGGCTGTGTTTTTTCTGGTTTTGTCAATTCGTGCACTTTCTTGGGTTTACGGTACTACCGCTTCCATCGCGGCAGTAATTTTTTACTGCCGCTGGAAGAGCGGTACTACCGCCCTACGTGCGGTACTTCCGCCCGGGCGGTACTACCGCAATGACCCACGGTACTACCACGCTGTCGCGAGTGTGTGGGGGTTAAGAGCGGGCAGGGGGAGTTCCAACTCCCCCATACCCACTCATCTCTTTTCCCCACCTCATCTCTCTCTCCTGCCCAAGAACGACACCGGGGGACCTCGCCAGATCTCCGTCTTCGGCCGCTCTCCTCACATTCCGACCGGTGGGATCATTCCCCACCTCGCCCTCTTGCCATGGACCCCGGTATTTCCCCTAGTCCCTCTCCTTTTTGCCCCGTTTTGTGCTTCTAGGTCTTGGGGAGATGCATGTGTTGTTCATGTGATTTTCGACTAAATCTTTGCAAAAGGAGATTGTAGGAGAGTGTTAGTGCTGTAGATATGATATTTGGTGTGATACAACAGTGTAGTTTTGATCAACGGTAGTACCGATCTATTTTGATCAACGGTAGGTGTCCTCTCTGCCTTTTTGGTGTCTCGATGCCAAAGGGGGAGAGAGTGTAGGATTTGCGAGTCTTTCGTGCCGTTTTGCTTTCGTTGATCTCTCGTTGCTTTGGTTTGTGGTTGTGTTTGTGTGAGTCCAGGAGACTTTCATATGGTGTAAGACATATGCACTCAAGCTTATCTTATCTTATTGTCTAGTATGTTTAGTAGCTTGTGCTATCATGTGCCCGTTACCTCTTGCTCTCGCACTTTACCTTGCATCCATGCTTAGTGTAGTTTATATTGTTGTAAGGATTGCCTTGTCTATAAAATATAGGGGGAGTGTTAATCCTAGTATGTGTGCCATGCGGTCCAAAGCATATCTCTAGAGTGCACACATCTAGGGGGAGCCTGTCTATATTTTATAGATGTTGTGTTTGCTTATGGTCATTTTATATCCTTATGTGCAAATCCTGTATTGTCATCAGTCCACCAAAAAGGGGGAGATTGTAAGGGCATATTCTTCCCTATGTGGTTTTGGTGATTGATGACAATGCATTTGCGGACTAATCATGTGCATTGAGCATTTCAGATATCTCATGTCTAGGCACAAGACGATTCGGTGCCCCTCGGAGCCTAGTGAAGACGGCGTTTCTCTATGTTTCTTTTCGGTGGATTTGAGTCGTAGGAAAGCCGTACTATTAAGAGGGGGTCCGCGTCGGAAAGGTTAGGGTGGAATCAACACGTACACGTCTGTTCCTTTGCACCACCTTTCCTTTGCTTCTTTGGAGCACCGTCCATTTATCCGTGTCTGTACAAAATGAAGGCTTCCAAGTGCTATAGTTCTGTGGCGTGCGGTAGTACTGCTCAACGGAGCAGTAGTACTGCAGTGGCCCATGGTAGTACCGGCCAGGGACGCGGTAGTACTGCTCCTCAGGTGCGGTAGTACCGTGGCCTCTAGTCCAGAACCCTAGCATGCGCGGAAGTAGGAGCGGAAGTAATTTTTTACATCCGCATCCTACACGATAGTACCGCTCTAAGCGTGCGGTAGTACCGTGCCGGATTTTTGCACAGACCGAGATTCAGCGGAAGTAGCCACGGATGTAATTTTATTAGTCCGTGCCTTCCTAGACTAGTCGAACCCTGCCTTGTGGTAGTACCGCAAGGGCGCGCGATAGTACCGCTCGTTGTTTTAACACAACAGGGCCTTGTCTGGTCTCTGCCACGCGAGCGGTAGTACCGCATCGTAGAGCGGCAGTACCGCAAGGCCTTGCGGTAGTACCGCGGCTTTGTGCTGTAGTACCGCATGTCGCGGGCTGAATCAGTGGGTAACGGTTGGATCTTTCCTCCCACTATAAAAGGGGGGTCTTCTTCCCCAAGTTTACTATCTCTTCCCTTCCCAAGCTCCATTGTTGCTCAAAGCTCCATTTTCGCCCGATCTCTCTCCCTAGCCAATCAAACTTGTTGATTCTCTAGGGATTGGTTGAGAAGGCCCCGATCTACACTTCCACCAAGAGAAATTTGATTCCCCCCACTAATCCCTTGCGGATCTTGTTACTCTTGGGTGTTTGAGCACCCTAGACGGTTGAGGTCACCGCGGAGCCATATTCCATTGTGGTGAAGCTTCATGGTGTTGTTGGGAGCCTCCAATTAAGTTGTGGAGATTGCCCCAACCTTGTTTGTAAAGGTTCGGTCGCCGCCTCCAAGGGCACCAATAGTGGATTCACGGCATCTCGCACCGTGTGAGGGCGTGAGGAGAATATGGTGGCCCTAGTGGCTTCTTGGGGAGCATTGTGCCTCCACACCGCTCCAACGGAGACGTACTTCCTCTCAAAGGGAAGGAACTTCGGTAACACATCCTCGTCTCCACCGGCTCCACTTTTGTTTATCTCTTACCTTTACTTGTGCAAGCTTAATTTGTGTTGTATTCCTTGCTTGCTTGTGTGCTTGTTGTTGTTGCATCATATAGGTTGCTCACCTAGTTGCATATCTAGACAATCTACTTTGATGCAAAGTTTAAATTGGAAAAGAAAAGCTAAAAATTGTTAGTTGCCTATTCACCCCACTCTAGTCAACCATATCGATCCTTTCAATGTCACTCCTTTGAACCGACCTTTGAGCCATCTGGGTTAGATCCTGCCGGGTTAACATCATCCTGGCATCTTGAAGTTGAAGCCTCCGGGTTATCCTGTGTCAGTTCTTCATCGCTTGCAATCTGAAGATCATCCGACGTCCAGTTGATACTGGTTAAGGCCTCGAAGGTTGCTTCATCATTCATGACAATAGAAGAGTCAATGTCAGAGGCAAAAATATGCTTACGCCTTTGAGGAGTTAAGTCCACAACGTTGAAGGAAGGTGTGTTGACGCGAGTGTTAGTACTATCATAAGCATACTGATACTTCGTCAGGTCCACCTCTTGGGCGAGTTGACATGCCAGAGGCCGCATCTCCTTGACACATCTGGTGAAATCTGCTTCAGTGAAGATAGACCCATCATCATTATATACCGGACACCCGCTAGCCATCTCGGTTGGGTCCAGCTCCGATTGGTAAGATTTGGCCCGGCTGAGTGCGGTGATGGCTTCGGAACAGGCGGCTGACAGTTTCAGCTCCTCTACTTGCTTCGGCACTGTGGATAAGTGATCCAGCACAGTCTTCATGAGTGGTGGCAGCTTCTTACCACCAGACACAGCTACAAGTGTCCGAAGGCTACCAGCGTATGGCTTCTCTGTTAAGCAGTAGATGGCCTTCAGCTTCACCAGCATATTTTTTCCAAGACTGGCACTTCTGGCACCTATCGTGCATATAAAACAATAGTCAGGCGAGTTAATGAATAAAGGGTTTTGAGTTGCCAGGCAGATTAAGAATTTATAAGTCACCATGCCAATTGGTCTTAAGTCATTGAATGATGTTTCTTACCAAAGATGGCGGCTGTCATTTGGGAAATATGACTCTTTAAGCCGGACAATTCCTCAGTCACGGGTTTAAGCTGGTTTTCAGCATCCTCCGCTCTTTTCAGTAGTGTGGCTTTTTCAGTGTCCCAGGCGGCTCTTTTAGCATCAAAGTTGGCTTTGATCTTTTCAATATCTTCCAAGGAAGATTTCAAATTTGACTCAGCCTTGGGGCGTTCAGCTTGTTCTACTTCCAAGTTTTTCCTTTAAGCTGGCCATATTTGACTCGCCCAGACATAAAGCTTCCTACCAAGGGTTACAAGCAAAAAAGTCGTTTAAATGATAGTTAGGTTGATTGAATCAGCATTGAAGCACATGTGTTATGATCAAGAATATTCAAGTTCCAAGCACATTACAAGTAATATCCTTGGCACTTGGGGGCTAATGTACAATGATTTTTTAGTCTATACTATAGAAGACCCGACTCATCTTATAAAGATAAGCCAGCCCTTGGGGGCTACATGCGATTCTTCAAATTGGTCCTTTTAAAAGACCCGGCTTTTCTCAACAAGATAAGCCGGCCCTTGGGGGCTACATTTTGAAAATTTTCACAAGTCCCAAACATACTCAATGATTTTCCTATGCTTCAGACTTGGGGGCTATATGAGTATATATACAACATTGAGAGGGGTTAAGTTCATTCATACCTCATATTTTTGCTTCATCATGTTTACTAAGCCGGCTTCCATGTCACGGCTTGTATGAAGGCGGCTTAGATAGCCCGCATGTAACTCGCTCGCACTGAACTCTGCATAGCTTTGCAGATCCAGCTTTGTCTTGCCTTTCTCCAATAAAGGTGTTTCTTCCTTAGCAGTGTGCTTAGCTAGCACATTGGAAATTCCTGGCGCTTTATAGCTCACCCCAGTGATTGTAATATCATTAGTGTTCTTCTCAGAAGGAATTTCTTCAACTGGTTTGGTAGGAGTTGAAGATGGAATAGGACTTGGCGGGTCATGGCTATCTGTCGGGTTAGTGTCAGTGCCCATGGCCTCAGAAGCTGCCGCATCAGTCGATGGAGGCAGATCATTTTGTTGGTTGACAAGTTCTTCAGGGTTTTGGATTGGGGCCTCGGGGGTTTTCAGCACCTCTTTCTCCGGCTCAGAGACCTCGGGGGCCTTGTAAGAGCCGCCCACCTTTTGCTTCTTACTATTTTTTGCTTTGGCCCTGTGACAAGGATATAAAGGCTTATGAGTATATGACAACAAGTTTTTTGGTGAACAAATGCAAATACTTACCTTGGGTTAACAATGAAGGCAGGAAGCTGAGTTTGGGATGAGCCGCCTGAAGACGGAGATGACTCCTGATAATTTGAGTCGGACAGATTAAGGGGTTGTCTGATAAGGCCTGCTTTGGGTAAAGACATAGTTGGGCTGTGTGGCACCTCATTATGTCGCTTGCGAGAAGGGTTATGAGTTAACCCGGTCACCAGTTCTTTGGTGCCGCTACTCCGTGTTTGGCGTCTTGCATCATGTTGAGCCTTTTTCAAAACAAAGTTTGGGTCTAAGTAAGCATTTGGGGTGAGAAAATGGTACTTTTCGGACAACCCGCCTGATTCTCTCTGGAGGTGGAGAGTCTAAGCCAGAAGAGATAGAAATTACCTCTGGATTGTCAGCCCGGCTTGATGCACCCTCCTCCTGAGAGTAAGAATTGTTAGCTAAGTCATTAAAAAGGCGGCCAAGAGAGTCAAGTTCTACCTCGTACTGGTCATCAACATCCGCTGACTCGCCCATAGCAGCCGGCTTAGTCACAGCAGTTGGTTTGCTCTTCTTATACTTTGGGCCAGTCCTGGTCTTGGCCCCAACGGTCTTTATTTTCCTCTTCCAAAAAGCAGAGTCGGGCTATATAATAAGAAAAGGTTGACAAGTGAGACACAGAACATAATCAAGAATATTTAAAGCTGGACATAAGATAGTGCTTACAGCTAGGACCAGGTTAAGCTTGAAGAACAGAGGTAGTCCTATCTTGTTACAATTTTCTTGTGACTCCCCGAGTAAGGAGTTCATAGCTTGAAAGACCTTCTCAGCAGTAAAGTCATCAGAGCTGTATCGTTGAGGGTCATCTGACTCGCCAGTATATTCACACATTAAACTAGGCCGGCGATTTAGAGGAAGAATTTTCCATGAGACCCAGCAGCGGGCTAAGTCAACTCCTACCAACCCATTGACTAACAAGGCTATTATCTTGGGATAATATTGGAGTGCTTCAGTATGTTCAGTTGGAATAAGTTGGCTTGGTGGGTTAAAATTGATGGGGAGACGATCAACCCGATAACCCAACAGAGGGTTCTCATTGGCTGAGGCAGTGTTCTTACAGTAGAACCAGGTTTTTACCCATCCCTTGGGATGGCTTAACAAGACAGCTGCGGGAAAGCATCCATCTCAGCGTCTTTGAATTGAGATCCTGCCTAGTTCTTGAGTCAGACCGCTGGCGCACTCAGTCTGGCAGTTTAGGTAAAAGAATTCCTTGAAAAGAGCAACAGTGGGCTCTACATGCAAATAAACTTCACAGAAGATTTGGAAGTGGCAAAGGTTTGTTACCGAGTTCGGGCCTATATCCTGAGGATGGAGACTGAAATAGTGCAAGATATCCCGAAAGAATTTTGACCCAGGCGGAGTAAAGCCTCTGAGGATATGATAGGTAAAAACTATCACCTCTCCTTTAGCGGGGTTGGGGACATTTTCTCCTTGGCAGAGTCGCCAACCAATTTCTTCCTGAGCCGCCAAGAGACCTTGATCCACATAATCTTTGAGCATTTGTTCAGTGACTAGAGAAGGGCCCCAATTGCAGAGAGTGGTTTTTGCCATATTGAGTTGCCTAAAATACAATAGGAAGGTGAGTTATTTAAAAGAAAAAGGGGATACTGATTCATTAACAGTACAAGAATGAGCAGTATAAAGATAAGCCGCCTTAAGCTAATGGCGGGTTAACTAAAAGAGGCAACTCCTGGAATGTTGGCGGGTTACAAACACATTGATAAACTACCCAAGATGCAACGGGCGGGTCAGTTAAGATTCAGGATTGCTAATTTTTTTTTGCTAGGTGTGGGCAAACAAGATTCAATATGGAGCAGCTATATTTTTGGATCTACGGATGGTTCAGAAAATAAAAATAATTGCTAAACCTAACGGGTGGCAATGGAAGAGCTAGCAGGCTGCCCGTTGATTCTAGAAAGAGTACAAGTTGACCAAGATACAAGATTGTGTCAAAACTGCTACCACAATATTTCTATGATGCTTCGAATAAAAAACAAGATCTCTTCCAAAGTATGATGAACTAAGAGAGAGATGAGCATTGATGAAATCTACGAACTCATATGAACTAATATAGATTTGAGGAGGAAGAAAGGGTGGTACCTGATGGTAATGAAAGAAAGCGGAGGTGCGCCGCTGAACCCTGGCGGCGATGGGGAGGTGTTGCGACCTCGAGCGAAGAAGGCTGGAGTGGCTCGACTGGTGCAGCGGAGCTCCGGCTGCGATGAGTTTTCGTGAGGAAGAAGACGAAGTAGAGGAGATGAAGTAAAGGGTAAAAGAAGGACCCTCGGGCCTATTTATAAGGAAAAGTGCAACAATAAATGGCTGGTGCGAAAATCGAGGAGTACAATAAATGTTACAACAAAGGGGCGCCTCGGTTCTCGGAATGACAGATTTATACAAAGATTCGTCATGACGTAATGGAGGGTTTCCCGAAATCACGGAGGTGATATCATCTTTTTATTATGGTGGGTTATGAAGGTGTTCAAGACCGAGGTCAAAAAGGATAAAAGAAAGACTCACCAGACGGAGAGACTGAAGATTGACATGAACAAGTTGAAATCAATCTGGGGCCTAATGTTGGGGATATAACCTCGTGATTATAACCCGCCCAGTAGGTCTGGGTTAGACCGCTGGCGACTCAAGGCGACAGGCCTATGATAGGCCCAGATGGTCAAGACACAGGGCTGAAGAGGCGACTCATAAGATGGGCCAGATTGAGCCCAAGGTCGGAACACGGTGCGCGGCCTAGAAGTGTAAGCCGCCCAATGGCGACTTGTCGTGGAAGGCAAGGCAACTTAGAGTAAGGCTCAGACACGTATCGTAGCCCGACCCAGACTTTGTAAGCCGGTGGCCTCGACCTGTATATAAAGGCGAGTCCCCGGCATAGAATAGACAGGTTACAATCAATCGAAAGCGAGGTCAAGCGATTCCGCTCCCTTGTAATCGATACTCTAGCAATACAACATAAAGCAGGACGTAGGCTTTTACCTTGATTGTGAGGGGCCGAACCTGGGTAAACCCATGTCTCTCATCCCGCTCAACCCGGACAAGTTAATCACCGTTGCGATGACTTCATGCTTAAGTCCTTTCACTAGGACATCTGCCGTGACTAAACCACGACAATCTTGGTGCGCCTAGACCAGGGTTGTGGGGACTTTCCCCACTATCCACGTTCATGTGGGTCCCCCAAAGCAGGTGGGCCCCACTCCAGAACCTTCTAGAACCTTTTCGGTACAATACTGAAAAAACTCGAACTTTTTCTGGAACCCCGATAACAACTTTTGATATTTGAATATTTACCTCCGGACCATTCCAGAGCTCCTCGTGATGTCCCGGATCCCATCCGGGACTCCGAACAATCTTTGGACTTTCCACTATTAATATGTCAACACTACCCAAGTGCTACCGAACATTAAGTGTGCGACCCTACGGGTTTGAGAATCATGCAGACATGACCGAGACTTCTCTCCGGTCAATAACCAATAGCAGGACCTGGATGCCCATATTGATTCCTACATATTCAACGAAGATCTTTATCGATTGAACCATGATGTTAAGGATTCAGTCAATCCCGTATGCAATTCCCTTTGTCCAGCGATATGTTACTTGCCCGAGATTCGATCGTCGGTATCTCCATACCTAGTTCAATTTTGTTACCCGCAAGTCTCTTTACTCGTTCCATAATACAAGATCCCATGACTAAACTCATTATTCACATGAAGCTTCTTATGATGTTGTATTACCGAGAGGGCCCAGAGATATCTCTCGATCACACGGAGTGATAAATCCCAGTCTCTATCCACACAACCCAATAGACACCTTCAGAGATACCTGTAGAGCACCTTTATGATCACCCAGTTACGAAGTGACGTTTGATAGCACACAAGGCATTTCTCCGGTATCCGGGAGTAGCATGATCTCATGGTCGAAGGAGTAGATACTTGACATGAAGAAAGCTATAGCAAATAACTAAACAATCTGATGCTAAGCTTATGGTTGGGTCTTGTCCATCACAGCATTCTCCTAATGATGTGATCCCATTATCAAATGACAACTCATGTCTATGGTTAGGAAACCATAATCATCTTTGATCAACGATCTAGTCTGGTAGAGGCTTACTAGGGACACGATGTAGTTTATGTATTCACACATGTATTTAAGTTTCCGGTCAATACAATTCTAGCATGAATAATAAACATTTATCATGAACGGGAAATATGATAATAACCAATTTATTATTGCCTCTAGGGCATATTTCCAACAGTCTCCCACTTGCACTAGAGTCAATAATCTAGTTCACATCACCATGTGATTAACACCCAATGAGTTCTAGGGTTTGATCATGTTTTGCTCATGAGAGAGGTTTTAGTCAACGGGTCTGCAACATTCAGATCCGTGTGTACTTTGCAAATCTCTATGTCATACTGTAGATGCTGCTACCATGCTCCACTTGGACCTATTCCAAATGACTGCTCCACTATACGTGTCAGGTTCGTGAGTCAGAGTCATCCAGATCGGTGTCAAAGCTTGCATCGACGTAACCCTTTATGACGAACTCTTTATCACCTCCATAACCGAGAAACATTTCCTTAGTCCTCTAAGGATAATTTTGACCGCTATCCAGTGATCCACTCCTAGATCACTCTTGTACCCCCTTGCCAGACTCATGACAAGGCACACATCAAGTATGGTACACAACATGGCATACATTATAGAGCCTATGGCTGAGGCATAGGGGATGACCTTCATCCTTTCTCTTTCTTCTGCCGTGGTCGAGCTTTGAGTCTTACTCAACTTCACACCCTACAATACAGGAAAGAACTCCTTCTTTGACTGATCCATTTTGAACTCCTTCAAAATCTTGTCAAGGTATGTGCTCTCTAAAAGTCTTATCAGGCGTCTTGATCCATTTCTATAGATCTTCATACCCAATATGTAAGCAGCTTTACCCAAGCCTTCCTTTGAAAAACTCCATTCAAACAACCCTTTATGCTTTCCAGAAATTCTACATTATTTCCAATCATCAATATGTCATCCACATATACTATCAGAAATGCTATAGAGCTCCCACTCACTTTCTTGTAAATGCAAGTTTCTTCATAAACTTTGTATAAATCCAAAAGCTTTGATCACCACACCAAAGTGTATATTCCAACTCTGAGATGCTTGCACCAGTCCATAGATGGATTGCTGGAGCTTGCATACCTTTTTAGCATCCCTAGGATCCATAAAACCCTTTGGGCTGCATCATATACAACTCTTCCTTAAGGAAAGCGGTTTTCACATCCATCTGCCAGATTTCATAATCGAAAAATGCAGCAATTGCTAACGTAATTCTAATAGACTTAAACATCGCTATGGGTGGGAAAATCTCAACGTAGTCAACCCCTTGAACTTTTCAGAAACCCTTTGTGACAAGTTGAGCTTTATAGACGGTGACATTACCATCAGCGTATGTCTTCTTCTTAAAAATCCGAGAAAGGATCCATGTATGAGAACAAAGTATGGACTTTGGTGGACTTGCCTGATGATTGGCAAGCCATTAAGTATAAATGCCATTTGTCAAAATCTGGGCTCATTATAGCTTCTTCATAGTTCGTAGGTTTGCTATTGTCTAACAACATGATTTCCAGGACTGGATTACCATACCACTCTGGTGCGGAACATACCCTGGTCACCTACGAAGTTCAGTAGTAACTTGATCTAAAGTTTCCTGGTCATCATTGTCGGGGTACACAAACAGGGGTGTGTGTTTCCCCTGACTTGTGCACGGGCGGCAGGCCTCCGCCATGACAGCGCCAACAATCCAAGACGAGACCAAGCCGAAGAGATAGCTCTTTGAGAAATCAGAGGGCGGATCAAGAAGACCAAGACCAACCAAGCGAGCAAGATACCTCTAAGGAAAAACCTCCCCTACCGGGCAGGCAAGCCTGGCGGGGTCGAGGTTACCCCAAGGACAAGTCTCAAGACTCCCTCGGCAAGCCTGTCGGGGACGCCGAGGGCGAACTATCTCGCCAAGGCGCCACCGCTCCACCTCACAGCAACGCAAGTCACCTATCGGTGTGGTGTCGAGCCCCCAAGTGATTAAGTGGCTGTTTATTGGCACATGGCTGCCATTTACAAGGAAGATCACCCCTAAATGACACCCGTCTAGGAGACGTGTCACGCAGACAGGCGAGAAGGTGGCTGATGGTGCGGAAGCCTGCCGGGCTACACCCACAATGTGACACTAAGCGGTGCATTTAATGCGCCTGGTCCTGTCTGCAGACTTAGGTATGATAGCACTGTTTGCTATCCAATCAGTGTGTAATGACTGATTTGCCATTGTGGTAACCCCTTGACCTATAAAAGGAGGGCCGTGGCAACCTTAGAAAGGATTCGGACCCCTGTACACTCATACGCGCGTAGCTGCTCTCGTCCCAAGGCGACCTTGCCGGGCTAGAGCGCTGCATCTCCACCACGGTCCCCTCATCAATCCACTAAAGCAGGACTAGGGTTTTACGCCTTGCAGCGCCCGAACCTGGGTAAAAACTGGCGTGTCATCACCGCCGTGCTGCTCTACGCTCTTCGCTCTTTGTGTAATGCGCCCTTCCCCCTTGCCGAACCACAAGGGGCCGATGGTCCCATAGGTGGCCGTGTTATACCATGACATCTTTGGCACACCAAGTAGGGGGAAATGCTTGCACGAACCCGAGGGTGGAAGCAGCGCGTCATCTTCATCCTTGTTTTCTTCATCGATGACTTCGTCATCCACGACGCCAAGGAAGAACACGGCGCAATGGAACGGGAAGGAAGCGAGCTCGTTCCTTCGCCCGCCCCGTCCAGTTCTCATCATCATTCTCCGTCACGGCTGTAGCGGCTGCGGGGGAAAGAAATGACATTGGAGCGACAGCCCCGAATGACTCGGGCGGCATGGTCACCGTGCGAGCCCCGTGCGGAAAAGGGGGCGAGGTGATAAGGTACATGGTTCCTCTCTCCGCCACTTTCACTTGTCGACGATCGAGCTACACTGGGTTTAGCGTCGTCAACGTAGATGAGCCCGCGTGAAACTCGGTCTAGTATTTGCCCTGCTAAGGGAAATCCTGAGTATAGCGCCAGTGCGAATTCGTTGATTGACGCCCCGGCAAGCATGCTCCGGCAAGGCCGTCCGCGCCAGCGTGACTTTTGTGCCGGCGGCCGTAAGATCATTAAAAGTGTAAAGAGGAGGAGAGAGAGACCAGTACAGCCTTGCATCGCATTCTGTCGCTCACAAGATATCTATGATTCCCTCTGGCCATTACCGGGAACTTGGAAGCAACATGCGAGGCACCATCCTCCCAAGGTACGCGGACGTGACAAGCGGCTGCGGCTGGAAGGGGGGAGCACAGATGAAAGCTAAGTCCACGTACTCATTGCTCCTTCATAGATCCAGAGTCTGCATTTGCTTATCCCCCAGATACCAATGGATTTCGTATGAAGAAATCTTTTTTCATGTAATGGCACCTTGACGGATCGTCTGCGCCCCCGCTCTGTTCCAAGCCTGCTCACGGAGCGGGTGGCTGCATCAAAGACTCCTAAAGGAAAAACTTGCCGGGACATGTCCTCACCAGGCGATGCTAAGGACCCGCTCCTCACAGCAATTTCGGCGGCGTGTTACTAGCAAGCAACCAAAACATGTAAAAAGAAACTAACCATACAAACATCCATGGATAAAACGCAAGGGGGATAGCATGTGTTCGGAATTAATTAAACATCAGTTCGGCACGAATAAAAGAAGTACAGTGTCTAAACACAGGGCATGCATAATGTTTTGTTACAGGGCACCACGGCGATGTGAATGGTTCAAGGCCGGGCTTGGCGGCCCTATGGAGCCCTGGGAACGGAGAGCACCTTGTCGGCGTAGGGGGCGGCCTTCTCTCCGGCAGCAGAAACATCAGCACTTGCCGGGAGCTTCCTGAAGCCATCAGCAAGGTTGAGCTCGGGGTGGCGGTAGGCGAGGTTGGTCAAGACCATGAAGAGGGCGTTGCGGGCATGCTTTCGAGACTCGCTTTCGAAAAGGGCGTCTCTTCCTTCTTCATGATTCTTCAACCCTTCAATTAACTCATTGAAGAAGAGCCCTAACTTGACGCTCGGGACCTCATGTCTATCCACCGAGAAGATTGGCTCCTCCATGCCCATCGCTGCAATCTGGGCAGTGAGGCGCTCAGCGATGTGGACCAGGCTCTTGATCCACAGGTCAACCTGCTTGGACTGGTTTGCCAGCTTGTCCTTCGCGTCCTTTCGAAGGAGTCTCGCATTGTCCAGATCCTTCATCAGCTGCTTCTCGCGGACCTCGCTAGATTCAATCGAGCTCTCTAGGGTCCTAACCCTGGCCTTCATGTCTTCAATGGTACCGTTGGCAGTCTCAAGGTCTTGGCCATGGGAGGAGAGCTGCGATTGCACCTTCTTCAGAAGGATCTCTGCTTTCTATGCCTCCTCCTTGAGGGTCACGACTTCCTTGGCACTCCTAGCAAGCTCTTCTGTTAGTTTGGCCACCTGTTGGTCGAGATTAGCCTTGGCAGTAGATGCAGCGGCAAGATCATCAACAAGCTTCTTCAGTTGCGCGGCAAAGTCGGCAGTAAGAGCATCCAGGGCTGCCTTATGCTTGTCCTCCTGCTCCTTGGTAAGCTGCTGGATGAGGGCTTCCAGTTCATCATCTTTGGCACGGAGAGTGGCCTCGAGGTTCTCCTCCCGGGAAGAGATGCTCTGCTCCTTGGCATTCAGAAGCGCTATGCGTTCCGCCAGGCGGGCTTCTCAGGCGGCGACATCCTCTTTTGCCATGGAGATCGTCTCTTGTTGCCACAAGAGGACTCAGAACTGCTTGCCGTGCCACTCACGTAGCTCGTTGCCCTTGTCCCTCAGCTTCTGGTCGACGCTGTTGGCGGATTTATGCTGCTCCTTGAGTGCCTGCCACTTCTGACCATACCAGTTCTGCATTTCCTTAATGCTCGCCGCCATGAACTCCAGGAAGGACAGGTCCAAGACTGCATTGACAGAGCCTTCGGTCTCTCTGATTTGCTGAGATAGGGGTGCAATGATACGCTGGAGCTCTTCGTCTAGTTCTGCGCTCGCTGTTGCCGAAGAGTCGGGGGCTCCAAGACCAGGTTGGGCCAGCACTAATGCCAGTTGGCTTGAGATTGGATGCCGGATCCCAGCCGAGGTGCCAAACGATGGAGGGGGGCTCATGGTTTGAAGGATGATTTTCTCTTCAACCAGCATCCCCGATCCTGACGCACTGCCAGTGGCCTGCCCTGCCTCCTGCGGGGGCTCATGAGCGTCCCCGGCAGCGTGTTCTGGCCCCTCCGCGGCAGCAATTTTGGCGGCTTCCTCAGCAGCGTCCTTCCCGATGTTGGCCACCTCCTCCAACAACTCGGGCTCCTCGGCCAATGGTACTGCAAGCAAGAGCAAATGAGCAATCATGAGGGGGAAGAGACATTGGAAGACCAAGAACTTAGAACAAGGTTATAAAGGAAAAGCAAGTAAGTTACCGGGAGTTGACTACCATGGAAGATCTTCATTTTCCCCGGCAACGTCAATTGCCGGGACATGGACACCACCCCCTTCCCCGGTAACTATAGCGTCGGCTAGGGCAGAGCCTTCCGTGGGAGTCTCTGTCAGGGTCCCTTCGCCTCGGCCAACAGGCGGAGTGGGCCCCTCCTGGGAGGCCCCATCCTAGGAAAACTCCCCCTCTTCTCTGATTGGAGATGGGGGGTGCTCTTCTACATCGTCTTTGGCGGGGGCGATCAGTCCCGTGTCTTCGCGGCGAGGGCTGGGCTGGGGGCTTACCACTGGATCATTCGTGCTGTTCCCTGCCTGAACCGTGCCTCCCGGGGACCCCGGCGGCTCTGCATGCCTGAGCCGCTTGGCTCGGTGGACGAGGGTCTCCTCCTCCTCCTCTTCCCTGGCAAAGGCAACAAGCGAAGTTGAATTAGCCAACCAGCAAGTATGCTAGACTCGGATGAGAACGGAGAATATTGTTCTTACTCCGAGTCCATGAGCATGGAGCCCAGCTCAAATTCCATGGGTGGCGGAGGCGCTAATGCCTCTCTTCAATACCGGGGAACAGTACTCCTCGGCAGCTTCAAGTCCCGCTTGGGCGGAGGGATTTCCGGCAAAGACGAGCTGCTCGAAGAGCTCGAATCTGACTGGGAGCTGGAATCGCCCCCTGTGACTGCCGGTTGCTTGGCGGGAGGGGTCTTGGCCTCAGAAAGGCGAGAGGAATGCCGGCGCTCCACCTCCGCCCCACCGCTTTTGGAGACGATCTTTTTTACCTTCTTGGCGGGGCTGGGGCGGCTGCTCCCTGGCTGGGCCACCTGCGTGGACGGGGTTCCAGATCCGGTTCAGGAGCCTGGGGACCCGCGGAAAGCCACTCCTCCCCGGGCTGTGCCACCTCCACCTCCACGGTGTCGTCCTCTTGCTAAGCTCCCGCTACCACAGCGTACAAAGCCTCAATCCCGGCAGGTTCATCCCTGGTAGGATCATCCTCGACAGCCCCTTCCTTGGCCAGCCCTTCGCTCTTGCCGTGCGTAACCTTTTCGCTTTCTGCTTCCTCCTTCTCTTCCTCCTCCCCTCTTCTGGGCCTTGTTTTTCTGACGGCCCAGAGTGCCCTATCCTCCTCAATCCGCTTCTTGATGAACGCCGCCTCCGCCGTGGAGGTGCGCTTGAACATGTTGGTCTCCACCCTGGTAGCCCTTTCTTTCAGGCCGGAGAACCACTTGATCTCATCATCAAGTTCGGGCAATTGCCAATCACCCGCAACCCCATGGGTGTTGCAATCTGGCATCCATTTCAGAATTTGATCTCGGGCGGAGTTGACGTTCAGCGGGATGACACCTACCGGCAACTTGAACGGCCCAAGGCTACCGAACAGCTGTTCGCACAACCAACCATGGCCATAGACCGACAAGTTGTTGGACATACCTGGGTACAGTCACATCCTCTCCCCGGCCTCCCCGTATAGCCAGGCAAACCTGTCCCTTTTCTGCAGAGGCACGATGCGGTGTCGGAGGAAATCGGCCCTCACCTGCTCGATGGTTAACCCGGCGGCTTTAAGGCGGATGATCTTGTTCAGTGCCGGGCGAAGCCTGTCGTCGGTAAGGCCGAATTCCCTCCAGTCGTTGCCGCGCTCAATACACTCCGTCCGTGCCTGGCAAATTCTGGGGCCTCCTCATCCTGGATCCAGCACCAGTCTGCCCTTCACTCTTCCCACCTGCCGTGCTGTTGCCCCGACAGATAATCCCAGGTTTCCCTCGCCACTCGAGGGATCCAGCTTATATTCCCGGAACGGTGGGCTTTGTTCTCCACCCGCGGGAAAAAGAAGTGTCGAAACAGAGCCACATTGGGGGCGACCCCGACAAAGTTCTCGCACAAGTGGGTGAAAATCGCCATGCACGCCATCACATTTGGCGTGAAGTCTAGGAGGTGGAATCCGTACACCATCATCATTGCTTCAAAGAAATCCGAGAAAGGGTGACAAAGGCCGCAGAAGAAGTACGCACAGAAAAACCGGTATGAATTCGGCGGATCTTCTTCCCCCTGCGGCAAGACCACGGGCGCCCCATGCCCTTTTGGAACTTCCGTCCCCCACATATACCCATACCTTGCGACCAAGGTGCCCTCGTCCAGGCTCGACGGAAAGAAAACCACATCTCCCCGCCACTTCTTGTCCAACTCCGCCGCTCTCTTCTTGCTCCCCTCGGTGGCTACTGTCTTCGCGGCGGCCACCCGCTTCCCCTTGTCGGCGGAAATTTTTCTCCCCATCCCTGTGGGCGATGGAGGAATGGGGGATCGGATGAAGCGATTGGGAACGAGAACGGGCACGGAGCGGCTGCGTGGCTTGAGGAAGAAGATGGTGGATGGAGAAATGGGTGCGAATGAGTCGCGCCCTTTTGCGTTTTTTCCTTTTTATGGGGACGAATGTAGGAGGATGGCTCTTCGCTCAGAAAGTTACCATTTTACATTAACTGCAACAGTCCCACGACCCGCGGTAATTACGCGGAGTGGACGTTGGTCAGTTGGTCATCATGACAAACCGCTGCACGCGTAGCGTTCCCTTGACACGTGTCCGTGCACTGTTTGGGGCCTAAGCCAACGTGCCCGGCGACACGTATGGCTCAGGCCCGGGGGCTTCTGTCGGGGTACACAAATAGGGGTGTGTGTTTCCCCTGACTTGTGCATGGACGGCAGGCCTCCGCCACGACAGCGCTAACAATCCAAGATGAGACCAAGCCGAAGAGATAGCTCTTTGAGAAATCAGGGGGCGGATCAAGAAAACCAAGACCAACCAAGCGAGCAAGATACCGCTAAGGAAAAACCTCCCCTGCCGGGCAGGCGCGCCTGGCGGGGTCGAGGTTACCCCAAGGACAAGTCTCAAGACTCCCTCGGCAAGCCTGCCGGGGACGCCGAGGGTGAACTATCCCGCCAAGGCACCACCGCTCCACCTCACAGCAATGCAAGTCACCTATCGGTGCGGTGTCGAGCCCCCAAGTGATTAAGTGGCTGTTTATTGGCATGTGGCGGCCATTTATGAGGAAGATCACCCCTAAATGACACCCATCTAGGAGACGTGTCACCCAGACAGGCGAGAAGGCGGCTGAATGGCACGGCAAGGCTGCCGGGCTACACCCATGATGTGACACTAAGCGGTGCATTTAATGCGTCTGGTCCTGTCTGCAGAGTTAGGTATGATAGCACTGTTTGCTATCCAATCAGTGCGTAATGACTGATTTGCCATTGTGGTAACCCCTTGACCTATAAAAGGAGGGCTGTGGCAACCTTAGAAAGGATTCGGACCCCTGTACACTCATATGCGCGTAGCTGCTCTTGTCCCAAGCCGACCTTGCCGGGCTAGAGCGCTGCGTCTCCACCACGGTCCCCTCATCAATCCACTAAAGCAGGAGTAGGGTTTTACGCCTTGCGGCAGCCCGAACCTGGGTAAAAACTGCCCGTGTCATCGCCGCTGTGCTGCTCTACGCTCTCCGCTGTTTGTGCAATGCGCCCTTCCCCCTTGCCGAACCACAAGGGGCCGATGGTCCCATAGGTGGCCGTGTTATACCACGACAATCATCATTAGCTTCCTCTTCGGTTGGTGTAGGCATCACGGGAACTGCTTTCTGTGATGTGCTACCTTCCAATTCGAGAGAAGGTACAATTACCTCATCAAGTTCTACTTTCCTCCCACTCACTTCTTTCGAGAGAAACTCCTTCTCTAGAAAGGACCTATTCTTGGCAACAAAGATCTTGCCCTCAGATCTGTGGTAGAAGGTATACCCAATGGTCTCTTTAGGGTATCCTATGAAGACACACTTCTCTGCTTTGGGTTCGAGCTTATCAGGCTGAAGCCTCTTGACATAAGCGTCGCATCCCCAAACTTTAAGAAACGACATCTTAGGTTTCTTGCCAAACCACAACTCATACAATGTCATCTCAACGGATTTTGACGGTGCCCTATTTAAAGTGAATGCGCCTGTCTCTAATGCATAACCCCAAAACAATAGTGGCAAATCGGTAAAAGACATCATAGAATGCACCATGTCCAATAGGGTATGATTATGATGTTTGGACACACCATTACGCTGTGGTGTTCCAGGTGGCGTGAGCTGTGAAACAATTCCACATTGTCTTAAATGCATACCAAACTCGTAACTCAAATATTCTCCTCAACGATCAGATCGTAGAAATTTAAATTCCTTATTACGATGATTCTCCACTTCACTCTAAAATTCCTTGAACTTTTTCAAATGTTGCAGACTTGTGTTTCATTAAGTAAATATACCCATATCTACTCAAATCATCTGTGAAGGTAAGAAAATAACGATATCCATCGCGTGCTTCAATACTCATCGGACCGCATACATCAGTATGTATTATTTCCACTAAGTCACTATCCCGCTCCATTGTTCCGGAAAACGGGGTTTTAGTCATCTTGCCCATAAGGCATGATTCACATGTCTCAAGTGATTCGTAATCAAGAGATTCCAAAAGTCCAACAGCATGGAGTTTCTTCATGCGCTTTACACCAATATGACCTAAGCGGCAGTGCCACAAATGTGTGGTAGTATCATCATTAACTTTGCATCTTTTGGCATCAATATTATGAATATGTGTATCACTACGATCGAGATTCAACTAGAATAAACCATTCACAAGGGGTGCATGACCATAAAAGATATTACTCATATAAATAGAATAACCATTATTCTCAGACTTAAATGAATAACCATCTTGCAATAAAAAATATATAGATATAATGTTTTATGCTTAACGCAAGCACCAAATAACCATTATTTAGGTTTAATACTAATCCCAAAGGTATTACGAGCGTGCTGATGGTGATCATATCAACCTTGGAGACACTTCCAACACTCATCATCACCTCGCCCTTAGCTAGTCTCCGTTACTCCGCAGCTCCTGCTTCGAGTTACTAATATTAGCAACTTAATCGGTATGAAATACCCAGACGCTACTACGAGCACCGGTGAGGTACACATCAATAACATGTATTAAATATACCTACATTGACATTGCCATCCTTCTTATCTGCCAAGTACTTGGGGCAGTTCGCTTTCAGTGACCATTCCCCTTGCAGTAGAAGCACTCAGTCTTAGGTTTGGGTCTAGCCTTGGGTTTCTTCACGGGAGCGGCAACTGTCTTGCCATTCTTCTTGAAGTTCCCTTTCTTTCCCTTGCCCTTCTTGAAACTGGTGGTCTTATTGACCATCAACACTTGATGCTCTTTCTTGATTTCTACCTCCGCAGCCTTAAGCATCGCGAAGAGCTCAGGGACCGTTTTCTCCATCCCTTGCATATTATAGTTCATCACTAAGCCCTTGTAGCTTGGTGACAGTGACTGAAGAACTCTATCAATTGCTACTTCATCCGAAAGATTAACTCCCAATTGATTCAAGCGATTGTAGCACCCAGACACTCTGAGCACATGCTCACTAATTGAGTTGTTCTCCTCCATCTTGCAGGCAAAGAACTTGTCAGAGGTCTTATACCTCTCAACAAGGGCATGAGCCTGAAATACCAATTTCAGCTCTTGGAACATCTCATATGCTCCGTGGTGTTCAAAACATCTTTGGGGCCCTGATTTCTAAGTCGTAAAGCATGGCGCACTGAACTATCGAGTAGTCATCAGAACTTACCTGCTAGACATTCACAACATCCACAGACGACGCTAGAGGGGTTGGCACACCGAGCGGTGCATCAAGGACATAAGCCTTCTGTGCAACAGTGAGGACAATCCTCAGACTATGGACCTAGTCCGCATAATTACTTATAATATCTTTCAACTTAGTCTTTCTCTAGGAACGTATTAAAACAGGGAGCTACAGCGTGAGCTATTGATCTACAACATAATTTGCAAAGACAAGTTAGACTATGTTCATGATAAATAGTTTAGTTAATCAAATTACTAATGAACTCCCACTTAAATCAACATGCCTCAAGTTGTCTAAGTGATCCAAATCAACTAACCCATGTCCGGTCATCACGTGAGATGGGGTAGTCATCAATGGTGAAAATATCCATGTTGATCATATCTACTATATGACTCATGTTCGACCTTTCGGTCTCCTGTGTTCAGACGCCATGTCTGTACATGCTAGACTCGTCAAGTTTAACCCAAGTATTCCGCATGTGTAAAAACTGGCTTACACCCGTTGTATGTGAACGTAGAGTCTATCACACCCGATCATCACGAGGTGCTTAGAAACGATGAACTTTCGCAATGGTGCATACTTAGGGAGAACACATTTATCTTGAAATTAAGTGAAGGGATCATCTTATAATGCTACCGTCGTCCTAAGCAAAATAAGATGCATAAAAGATAAACATCACATGCAATCAAAATATGTGACATGATATGGCCATTATCATCGTGCTTTTGATCTACATCTCCAAAGCACCGACATGATCTCCATCGTCACCGGCATGACACCATGATCTCCATCATCGTGCCGTTACATGGTTGTCTCGCCAACTATTGCTTCTACAACTATTGCTAACGCTTAGCGGTAAAGTAAAGCAATTACATGGCGTTTAAGAATTGACACGCAGGTCATACAATAAATTAAAGACAACCCTATGACTCCTGTCGGTTGCCGTACTCATCGACATGCCAGTCGTGAACCTATTACAAAACATGATCATCTCATACATCAACATATATCACATCACGTTTTGGCCATACCACATCACAACATGCCCTGCAGAAACAAGTTAGACGTCCTCTGCTTTGTTGTTGCAATTTTTATGTGGCTGCTTGGGCATACTATAAGAACTGTTCTTATCTAAGCAAAACCACAACGGTGATATACAAGTTGCCTTTTAACCTTCTACAAGGACCACCTTTTTCAAATTAGATTCAACTAAAGTGGGAGAGACAGACACCCACAAAGCCACTTTTATGCAATACAAGTTGCATGTCAAATAGTGGAACCGGTCTCATGTGCGAGGACATGTGAAAGATCGTGGATGTCGCCTGGGGGGGGGGGGGGGGGGGTGAAAGGCGCTTTAAAAATAATTACGGTTTAGGCTTGAACAAATGCGGAATAAACCTAGCGGTTAATTTGTCAAGCACAAAACCTACAACAACTAGGCTCACCTATGTGCACCAACAACTTATGCTAAGCAAGATAAACAACTAAGTGATAGCAAGATATATAACAAGAAACAATATGGCTATCACATAGTAAAGTGCATAAGTAAAGGGCTCGGGTAAGAGATAACCGAGGCACGCGGAGATGACGATGTATCCCGAAGTTCACACCCTTGTAGATGCTAATCTCCATTTGGAGTGGTGTGGAGGCATAATGCTCCCCAAGAAGCCACTAGGGCCACCGTAATCTCCTCACGCCCTCGCACAATGCAAGATGCCGTGATTCCACTAAGGGACCCTTGAGGGCGGTCACTGAACCCGTAAAAATGGCAACCCTTGGGGCGGTCACTGAACCCGTACACTTTGGCAACCCTTGGGGGCGGTCACCGGTACCCGTCAAATTGCTCGGGGCAATCTCCACAACCTAATTGGAGACCCCGACACTTGCCCGGAGCTTTACACCACAATGATTGAGCTTCGAACACCACCAACCGTCTAGGGTGCCCAAGCACCCAAGAGGAACAAGCTCAAGGGTACCAAGCACCCAAGAGTAATAAGCTTCTCAACTTGTAACTTCCATGTATCACCGTGGAGAACTCAAACCGATGCACCAAATGCAATGGCAAGGGCACACGAAGTGCCCAAGTCCTTCTCTCCCAAATCCCACCAAAGCAACTAATGCTAGGGAGGAAAATGAGAGAAAGAACAAGAAGGAGAACACCAAGAACTGCAAGATCTAGATCCAAGGGGTTCCCCTCACATAGAGGAGAAAGTGATTGGTGGAAATGTGGATCTAGATCTCCTCTCTCTTTCCCCCCAAAACTAGCAAGAATCCATGGAGGGATTGAGAGATAGCAAGCTTGAAGAAGGTCAGCAATGGGGGGCAAATGTGAGCTCAAAGGATAGGATCCATTGGGGAAGAAGGCCCCCTTAAATAGGCACCCCCGAATCCAACCGTTATGCCCACTGGTCGTGCACAAGCGGTACTACCGCTTGGAGGAGCGGTACTACCGCTTAGCACGGCCAAAACAGCCCAATGAGGCAGAAAACATGAATAGTAGATCTGCCAGAGAGGTAGTACCGCTTTGGGGAGAGGTACTACCGCTTGAGTGGTACTACCGCTCTACTACCGCTTAGGGAAAACAGGCAACAGAAACAAGCACAAACATTGAAACACAAGAGGTACTACTGCTCGGGGGTGCAGTACTACCGCTTGAGCGATACTACCACTCTACTACCGCTTAGAGAAAATAGGCAACAGAAACATGCACAAAAGACTTTGCCCAAGCGGTAGTGGCAGCGGTAGTCCACAACGGAAGTACCGGACACGGTACTACCGTGGTACAAAGCGGTACAACCGCTTGGGTGCTACAAAATAGCCCAAGCAAAACAGAAGAAACAGGTTGGACCGAAACAGTCACATCATTTGCATACGAGCTCCGAATTGAGCAAACTCAAGCTTGTTGGATAGCTGACGACGAGTAGCATCCAACAACGACTGGTTATAATAAGAAGAGGCAGGGGAGGTATGCCTAAGATATAGAGGAGAGAAACCTCCAAAAGAGAAGAACCGGCATAACCTCGAACATCGAAAACATCATAGAAGATGCATGTGAACTCTGTTTTCTATGAACTCGAGCTTGTCATGAAAATGACCATGAGCTCCAAATCTCACAAGGAGAAGAACCAAACAAGAACCAATAAAGATGATGCAAGGATGCAATGTGTCAGTGTACTAAGTATTGGGACTTTAGTACCCCATACTTGTGCACGGGCAGTTGTAGCCAAGCCCGCGGCAAGGCTTGCCGGGGGAATAATTGGAGATTAGTGCTAGATTCTCAAGGGGATGCTCAGACCAAGAATCAAAGGATCAGGAGTTAATAAGAGTTGAAGACCGAAGTCCAGGCTCCCGGCAAGATCTTGCCGGGGTGACTCACGAAACCCGCCAAGATTTGCGCCCCGACAAGATTCTATCGCTGTTCCACCGCTTCAGCACAGCAATCAGCCTGGCATCCTGGGCCCATTCCTGGATGCGTGGCAGGGTATCAGTGGAGGAGAGCTTAAGCGGTGCTGATGGGATGGCCCCTTTTTCCATCCCCAAGAAATGAGGACACCTAAACGGACACCTCACGGTGCATTAAATGCATTTGTCCTAAACCGTCAGTGGTTAGGTATGATTACCCTATAGCTACTTTACACCTCAATGTATGTACATTTTGCCACTGTGGTGACCCCTTTGGACGTATAAAAGGAGGCCCAAGGCAACTGCTACAGGGGAGAGGATCTTCTGGCCCATTCTGCATGCGTAGCTGCTCTTTGAATGTACTGTTCATCGCTAGCGCTCCTGGAGTTTGAGCTCAAGAACACCCTTAATAAAACAAAGCAGGAGTAGGGCTTTATGCGGATTAGCGGCCCGAACCTGGGTAAAACCACCCTGCGTCGATCGTTGGTTCTACTCTTTGTGCATACCTCTTTCCCTGCCGAATCGTAGAAGGGATCCCCACGGTCCCATAGGTGTCGTACGCCGACATCTTTGGCGCGCCAGGTAGGGGGAGAGGGTTGTGCGAACCTGATCCAGTGATCGGCACCTCAATTTCTTCATCATCTTCATCACCATGCCACCCAAGAAGAAGAGTGCCGCAACGGCGCTACCATCTACGTCCGTTTTGCCTGTGCCTTCGAGTACGGGCGACGGCGTAGATGCAGAAGGTAGAGGTTTAGAGCCTCCATGGCGTTCTGGTGATCCAAGCCAGGCGAGCGGCGTCGTTCGCAGTGGCAACGGCCATCTGCGCGCCGCTGGATCCAGAGATGGAGCTGTGCTGTCTACGGGTGGCGCAGCGAACTCCAGAGATCGGAGGACGCCTCCTAGGACTCCCGCGCCGGCGCAAGCGTTGCGACCTTCACAAGTTGCACGCGACGACCAGCGCCATGGCGCTGGTGGTTCGGGACGCCCCCATGAAAGGACTTCTGCGCACCGATCTCAAGGTGCGCAGGCCCAGCATGCACACCAAGCTGCTGGTGGAAGTGGCGCGCGGTCGCGTGATCGTGACGGTGCTCCTTCTAACATCGTTAGGAGTCAGAGCACCTCGCGTACCTCGCAGTTGTCGCCGCCACCTACACCGGTGGAAGCCTTGACACATGCGCAGCTGCTCCTCGACTTCCCTCCTGCCCCAAAGAAGATGGAGGAGTGGTGATCTACTATCCAGAGTCTCATCGGCTTTGTCAACAAGGATGGGCCGCAGTAGGCAGGGTCCTCGCGACGGCGGTCCATCGATCCGGTGTGAGCTGATGGAGAGAAGACTGGAGGCGGTGCGACCACGGTGCACTCTCCTCCACGACAGCAGCGGCGATCGACGACCCGGTGGACCAATGACCATGATGATGATTCCACGGCGTCGTTCGATCCGCGGATGCGCCGCGACCAGCGTCAAGTTCTTTGGGAACGAAGCAAGGAGGATGCTCGAACTACCATTGAGCAGCGACGGGAAGTGCGCCACCAATCTGATAAACGCGCAGGACCTGCTGTCGACGAGCCTGCGCCAGGGCATGCAGGCGACTTGCCTTACGAGGTAGGTAGTCCAGCGTTTACCCGTGAGCTGCGGCGAGTCCAATGGCCCAATTCCCGAACCTTCAAGCCAGAAGTCCCGGAGAAATATGATGGCAAGACCCATCCGTCGAAGTTCCTGAGCATCTACACCATCGCGATGCAGGCTGCCGGGGGCCGAGACGACAAGATACTTGCCAACTACTTCCCGTTGGTGCTCAAACCCAACGTCAGGTCATGGTTGATGCACCTGCCGGAGAATTCTATCTCTTCTTGGTCAGATCTGTGCTATCAGTTTGTTGGCGCCTTTGTTGGAGGCCATCAAACCCCTGGCCAGGAAAGTGATTTGCATCTCATCCCTCAGAAGGAGGGCGAGCCACTGCGCAAGTATATCCAAAGGTTCAGCCATGTACAATACAGCATCCCAGATGTTCATCCTACCGCCGTTATCGGCGCGTTCCGTCAGAACATGCGTAATCGCAAGATGCGGGAGGAAATGGCAATGAAAAAGATCAGGGATATCGCCGAGCTTTATGCTCTGGCTGATAAATGTGCTCGAGCTGAAGAGGGAAGGAAGGGCCGGCGGTGAAACAGGAAGCGTAAAGGCAAGGCTGTGCTTGCTGTTGAGGGATCCGGCGACCTTGGCCCCGCCAAGAAGGCCAAAGTTGGCAACCCCGGCAAGGAAGTTGCCGGGTGCGCCTCCTGTCAGGCCTTGGCGGCCGCCGACAAGCCGGAAGGCTCCGGCAAACAATATTGCAAGATCCATCACACCAAGGGCCACGATCTCCAAAATTGCCGGCAAGTTGAACAGCTTGTCGAAAGGCAAAGAGCTGAGTATGAGAGGCGAGACAAGGAGAAGGCCCAAGACAGTGCTGAGGGGTCCGGCAAGAAACGTGGTGGCCGAGGAGGCCGTCGCGGCAAGGCTAAGCAACAGAAGGAGAGGCCCGCCAGAGGCCGTGACAAGGAAGAGGGTGATGATGATGATGAATCCAGTGAGCACGAGTTTCAGAAAGCCACAGAGGCCATGTGTATTGACGGGGGCGCCTCGTTGCATTCTTCTCACCGTCAACTTAAACAGTGGGTGCGTGAGGTTAATGCAACGGAGCCACCGTTCGATGCACGTAAACCTCTGAAGTGATCCAACACGCCTATCATTTTTTACGCCGAGGATCACCCTGATCGCACAATTGCGGTCGGGTGCTTGCCATTGTTGGTTTCACCAACAATCCGCAACCTCAAGGTGACAAAAATGCTAGTTGATGGTGGGGCCGAGCTGAACCTAATCTCACCAGACGTGCTCAAGAAGCTGCAAATACCTGATGAAGATCTCGAGGAAACGGGCATGTTCCAAGGGATCAACCCAGGAAGGACCCAGCCGAAAGGCAAGATAACGCTACCGGTAACATTTGGTAGCGAGCTCAACTACAGGACGGAGAAGGTAGTGTTTGATGTCGCCAAGATCCCCATGTCATACAATGGGATCCTTGGCCGCCTAGCGTTGGCCAAGTTCATGGCGGCATCACACTACGCATATGATGTGCTGAAAATGCCAGGGCCGTTGAGTGTCATCACCGTCCACTCTGACAAAAAGGATGCACTCATCTGTGCCGACCAACTCTACCGGGAAGCAGTTGCAGAACTTGCCGTCAAGGCATCTGCTCCTGCCGATGGAACTCCCGGGGGGAAGAAGAAAACCGGCAAGAATCTTGGCGCAAACTCCGGCAAGCGCACCTCCTCGGAGTGTTGCACTCCCGTTGAGGATGTGCCAGAGAGTTCCACCGGAAAGAACAAGAAGTCCAAGGTTGCTCCACCAGAGACAAAGAAGGTGCCCGCCAAGGAGGATGGAATGGGAGGAACTTTCACTATAAGTTCCACCCTTGATGACAAATAGGAAAGCGCGCTCATTGCCTTCCTGTGGGCGAATGTCGATGTGTTTGCATGGCAACCATCTGACATCCCCGGTGTTCCCAGGGAGGTGATTGAGCACCACCTTGTTGTCTGTCCCCACGCGCGGCCCGTCAAGCAAAGGATGAGAAAGCAGGCTTTGGAGCGGCAATAATTTATTGCCGAAGAAATCAGGAAGCTAGAAGCGGCAGGTTTGGTCAGAGGGGTGCTTCACCCAATGTGGCTAGCCAATCCAGTTGTAGTACGCAAGGCGAACGGAAAATGGAGGCTATGTATTGATTATACAGATATCAATAAAGCCTGTCCAAAAGATCCTTTCCCCTTGCCGCGCATCGACCAGATTGTGGACTCCACTACTGGTTGTGACCTACTGTCGTTCCTTGATGCTTACTCGGGGTATCATCAGATCTTCATGGCAAAAGAAGATGAAGAAAAGACCGCATTTATCACCCCATGTGGTACGTATTGTTTTATACGAATGCCTTTCGGGTTGAAAAGTGCTGGTTCTACTTTCGCGAGAGCGATTCAAATTGGTTTTGAGCCTTAACTGCATCGAAACATGGAAGCATACATGGATGACATAGTGGTCAAGACCAAGGACAAAGCGACGCTCATACAAGATTTAGAAGAGACATTTGCAAATCTATGGCGTTCCTTTCGGAAAACTTCTCGGGTTCTTTGTGTCTCAGCGAGGGATTGAAGCGAACCACGACAAGATCAAAGCTATTGAGCAGATTAAGGCGCCAAGACATGTCAAGGATGTACGTCGTCTTGCCGGCTGTGTTGCTGCCCTAAGCAGATTTATCTCCAAATCTGCTGAGCGCGCCCTACCCTTTTTCAAAATTTTGAAGAAGGCAGGTCCAATGAAATGGACTCTGGAAGCGGAGCCTGCACTGCAAGATTTGAAGAGATACCTCTCCTCTCCACCAACGCTGGTCGCGCCTAGGCCACAAGAGCCGTTGCTGCTGTACTTGGCAGCGACAAATCAAGTGGTTAGTGCTGCACTAGTGGCGCAGAGAGAAGCTGATGAGGAGGCGACACCAGCGGCAGGACCACCAAGTGACACGCCAGGATCACCCCCAGCAAGGACTGATCCCGGCAAGACAGGATCTGCGCAGTCAGAAGAACCAGTGCAAAAGAAAAAGATGGTGCAGCGCCCAGTTTATTTTGTTAGCTCCCTTTTGCAAGGAGCTAGATCAAGATACTCTGGTGTGCAGAAGTTGCTCTTCGGCCTCCTTATGGCCTCGAGGAAGTTGTGCCATTATTTTCAAGCACACGAAATTACCGTCGTCACTCGCTTCCCGTTGCAGCGGATTTTGCGAAATCCAGAGGCAACCGGCAGGATCATGGAGTGGGCGCTGGAGTTGTCAAGCTTTGATCTCAAGTTTGAGAGTACTTCAACAATTCAGAGCAGAGCCTTGGTAGAGTTCATTGAGGAATGGACCCCAACGCCAGATGAAGAGATTCAAGAAACGACTCTTCCCGGCAAGGAAACTGATCAAGAAAGGGTTATGTACTTTGACGGGGCTTTTTCGCTGCAAGGCGCTGGTGCTGGCGTGCTGCTTGTCGCACCCACCGGAGAGCACCTCAAGTATGTAATCCAGATGCATTTTCCCCGGGAGAGTTCAACAAACAACACTGCGGAATACGAGGGATTGCTTGCCGGTCTTAGGATTGCGGCAGACCTTGGTATCAAGAAGCTCATCATCAGAGGCGATTCGCAGCTTGTTGTCAGGCAAGTTAACAAGAATTACCAGAGTCCATTGATGCAAGCTATGTGGATGAAGTGAGAAAAATGGAAGAGCGCTTTGACGGTCTGCAGATGAAGCACATTCCTCGTGCCGAAAACAATATTGTCGATGACCTGTCAAAGCGCGTTGCCCTCAAGTTGCCTGTGGAACCAGGAACTTTTGTGCTCCATTTGGCTCAACCATCTGTGGCACCATCAATGCGACAAGAAAAGAGAAGAAAGTTGAACTCTGGGCAGTACTTTCTAGCAGAGCTCCCTGGAGCCACCGGCAAGGAACTTGCCGGGATCAGCGGCAAACCTGCCGGGGAACAACAGGCTCCGGCGGAGCCTCAGGCTTTCGCCATCGAGACAATTGTTCCCCTGGCGGAAGAGATGCCTTTAGTCCTAGCTGTCGAGCCTCAGGCTCCAGCGTGGGCTCAGCACATTGTCCATTTCCTTCAGACAGGAGAACTCCCCGAAGAGCAGGAAGAAGCGGAAAATGTAGCCCGTCGGTCTACCATGTACCAGTTCGTTGATTACGTCCTGTACAGAAAAAGACCGAACGGTGTGAAATTGAAGTGTATTCCTCGGGAAGATGGACTAGGGCTGTTGGCAGAGATACATGGAGGCATATGTGGCTCTCACATAGGATCAAGAGCACTTGCCAGGAAAGCGTTCCGGCAGGGTTTCTTTTGGCCCACTGCCCTCCAAGATGCAACTGCACTATTAACCAAGTGTGAAGCGTGTCAGTTTCATTCAAAAAAATCACATCAGCCAGCTCAAGCTCTTCAGACGATCCCTCTCTCCTGGCCATTTTCGGTCTGGGGGCTTGACATACTGGGCCCTTTTCCCCGTGCTGCCGGGGGCTTTGAGTACTTGTACGTTGCCATCGACAAGTTCACAAAGTGGCCGGAGGTGGAAGCGGTGAGGAAGGTGACAGCACAATCAACTGTCAAGTTCTTTAAGGGAATAGTTTGCCGTTTTGGTGTGCCCAACAGGATGATCACCGACAATGGCACGCAATTCACAAGTCGCACCTTCATACAGTACGTCCAAGACCTTGGCAACAGAATTTGTTTTGCCTCCGTTGCTCATCCGAGAAGCAACGGCCAAGCGGAGAGAGCTAATGCTGAAGTGCTGCGCGGTCTCAGGACCAGAACTTTTGACAAGCTGAAAAAGTGCGGAAAGCGCTGGATTGATGAGTTGCCGGTGGTTCTTTGGTCAATCAGAACGACATCAAATCGAGCTACTGGCCAGACACCCTTCGCTCTGGTCTACGGAGCGGAAGCAGTTCTCCCCACGGAACTCATATACGGGTCACCTCGAGTGCTCGCTTATGATGAGCTTGAGCAAGAGCAACTGCGCCAAGATGATGATGTGCTCCTTGAGGAGGATTGTCTTCAGGCTGCTGTGCGAGCTGCTCGCTACCAGCAAACTTTGCGCCGCTATCATAGCCGCAAAGTTCATGCCCGAAGCCTTGAGGAAGGCGACCTTGTTCTTCGACGGATTCAGTCCGCCAAGAATTCAAACAAGTTGAAGCCGAAGTGGGAAGGCCCTTATCGGGTAGTACGAGTCACCAGGCCCGGCGCTGTCCACCTGGAGACCGAGGATGGCATTCCAGTGAGCAACTCTTGGAATATCGAACATCTTCGCAAGTTCTACCCGTAGGGCGTGGTTGCCGGGGGCCCCCGGCAACCACCTTTTGTACGAGTCTTGCCGGCAGGGCATGTAATCCTTTGTACAAAGCCAGGCGCAGATCCTGTGCGCAGTTAATAAGATTAAGTGTTATATATTTCTTGTCGATTTTTCATGTTTATATATATGCATGCTTGTCTTAGATATTGTATGACACTTATTCCCGGTAAGTATTAACGAACCGCCAAGGTTCCATATTTTTATTTTCTCTTCTTTCTTTTTCTCAAAAGATAGAAGGGTTCCTCGCGTGCACGTTTGCTGGGGGGGGGGGGGGGGGAAGGAAGATATGGATACCAGTGGGCGACGTTCAGTATTGACACCTTGCCGGAGGAAACAAGAAATACAGCGACAGAGAGCTAAGTTGCTAAACTTGAGCAAGCTTTTCAATTTTTATTACAAGATTATTTTCCTTGGATGATTTCGACCTTTGTATGAAAAACCTGCATGCGAAGGAACCCTTGTCGTAATTGGCTGCACCTTTATTCTGTTTTGAGTCCGCTCAACAGTTTAGATGGCTGCACTGAGAACGCCAAGGTGCCTTGCCGGCCGTTGCACCTCCAGCAGGCTGCTGAAGTCCCGCACCCAGCGCTCGCGGCAGGTTGCGCAACGGCAAGTTTTTCAGTTAGCGTAGGGTGAACTCCATACATAAAGGAATCAGACAAAGGAAATAGCATGCATGTACACGAACATAAGCAAGTTATATTACATTAATAAGTTGCCGCAGTTCTAACTTAAGACTTAATTGTCTTTGGCATGGAATGGCGACGGCAAGAAGAGGTGGAGTAGCTAATCTCTGCGCTCGCCTTCGACCCTTTTGATTGAATCCACCTTCTCAAGGATAGGCGCGACAAGCTCCTCAAGTGCCTTGAGATTTGCGTCCTTTGGCAGGCGGCCGAGCACATTGGTGAGGTCGATACCAGGATTATTATACACCACCTTGATGAGTACCTTACGGAGGACGGCCCGGCAAAGCTGGCGGGATTCGTTGGCCAATTGGGTCGCCCGGTTGGACTGAAGCAGCTTCAGAGCTTCAATGACGCTTTCAAAGAATATGGTCAGCCTCGCGCTGCGGGATATCCTTTCTTCAGTGGAATACTTGAAGTTTGGCAGGCCCATGGTTGACAGTTGTGCCGTGAGCTTCTCCGCGGCATCGACGAGGCGTTCGATCCAGATTTCCACCCCCTTTTTGTAGTCAACTTGGGCGGCGGCAGCGCTCTTGAGCAGGTTCTTCTCGTCTTGGAGATCCTTGCTCAGGGCCTTCTCGTGGTCCCTGCCGTCCTCAAGTGATTTTTCCAGCGTGGTCAACTTCAGCCTCAGATCAGCAATAGCATCATTAGCTGAAGAGAGCTGCTTGGTCTTGTCGGACATGGAAACTTGCATCTCCGCCAAGGTGTGGAGGGTTTTTTCCCTGTCACCTTTGAGCGTCGAGAGCTCCTTGCCGTGTTCTTCAAGATCCACTTCCAGCTTCTTCACCTTGTCGCTCAGCTCATTCTTGGCGGCCTCTGCAGCCTTGGCAGTATTGACGGCCTCCTTGAGCTTGCCGGCGTGATGTACAGTTAGAGCTTCGAGCGCTTTCTTGTGCTTCTGCTCCAGCTCCTGGGTCCACCGCGCAACAAGCTTTTCGATTTCTTCATCCTTGCTGCGAAGCTTGGCGGCGAGCGCCTGCTCACGTGCAACAAGGTCTTCCTCGTGAGCATCAAGCGCAATGCGACGCTTCGTCAGGAGGGCATCTTCAGCAGCAATTCTTTGTGTGGCTTCCTCTTGCACGTTCTCTATGTCAGATTGCTTCAAGAGGAGCTCCGTCCAGCTTTGGCTCACTTGTTCCCGATTGGCAGTCAGCTCTTGATAGGCCTCGGCATACCAGATTTGCGTTTGCTCAACACGCTTTTGGAAATCTGTTTCAGCAGCTTCAACAACTGCAGCTCTAGAATCTACCTTCTCTTTTTGGGCACGGTGGAGTGCTTGGAGCTTGCGGAAGTTATCGCCCATGGCCTGAAGGAGCTGATCTTCCTCAGATTTGCTGCTGGCCCTTGGTTCGTTGATGATCTCGAGCCCGGCGGCAGTGATGATCTCTTCATCAAAAGTTCCCCCTTCGGTCGACGCTCCAATGCTTGCCGTCCCCGGCAAGTTGATGAACAGGTTGTCGCCAACCTTGAGATATTTGCTTGTTGGAGGAGCTTCGGATGTCGATGGCTGATCCTCGGCAACCGCCTCACCGGTAGCTGGGGTCTCTGTGGCTGGCACAACGCCTGGCGCCCCTGCGGCAGGAATGCCGTCAGTACGGTCACCAGCCTCCTTGCCGGTCCTATCAACAGATTCCTTGGCGGCCTCCTCTTGTGCAGCCTTGGCGGCCTCGTCGGCAGCATTCTTGCCGCCCTCGGTAGTGGTATCCTTGGCGGCCTCGCTAGCGGTGATCTCGTCGGCTTCGGCGGCAGCATCTCTGGCGGTTCCCTCGATGACAGCGTCGACGTCCATGTATTCCATCACAGGGAATTCTGAGAAGCGAAGGGGGGGGGGGCAAAATAAGACCATGGATAAAGTTCAAAAAGACAAAAGAAAGAGAGATAAAGGAAAAGATAAGCGAGCGCTCTAAGGCAAGCAGTTACCTGCGTCGAGCTGTTGAGAGGTGGCTTCACCCCTCCCGGCAACCTTGGTTGCCGGGGAAAGGTTGTCGGTGCCTGTGCTTGCCGGCTCCTCCTCAACCAAGATAGGCTCGACGGCAGAGGCTCTTGCCGGAGATGCGCTTGCGGGCGGCGTAGTTGACGGAGGCGGCACGACGGGGGCGTCTTCCAGTGACCCTCCCTGATGCTGTTCTTCTCCTGCAAGCCCAAAGATATCAGCGGCAAGAATGGATACCTCAGCACCTGCCAGCAGAAAAAGAGTAATGAACTCACGCTGGGGGCTGTGTTGGGGGCTGTGTCGAGGGCTAAGTTCCGGGCTGATGGTAATAGTTTCCGGCGCGATTGTAAAGCCTGCCTGGGGCTCATCGCCCGTGGAAGTCTTCGCCCTCTTCGCCATCCTTTCCGCCAGGGTTTCTGCATCACTGCGGAAACAAGACAAAGCAAAGTAATAAGATCAACTAAACTCAAAGTTTGGAAGATAAAGGCTGTCACAGGGTACTTACTCTTCCTCTTCTTGCCCCGAGCTGAAGCCGGAGATGTCGAAATCGACCTCCGTTGCCGTGTCTGTATGAGGAGGTAGAGGAAGGGTCCTGGGTCGCTTGGCTGTGGCATGTGCAGGGGGTTGGCATGGCTCTGCTGCCTCAGTTTCCGGCACGGTTGTGTGAGACGACCCTGCCGGCCCATTGTCTGCCGCGGGTGCGTGTCTCGCACGCCGCACGGGTTGCTGTCTAACTCCTTGCCACGGTACAGCCTTGCCGGCTGCCTTCTTGCCGGGAGCTTCGCTGCTCGAAGAAGGTTGGTTTGCCGGGACGCCAGAAGTGGCCTTACGAAGAACGCGCTTTGTCTTCTTCGGGGCTGGGGGCTCCTCCTGCGGTTCTTCTTCAGCTGCGTCTCTGTCGGACGAGCTCTCAGCGGCTGCGCCACTCTGTTCCCCGGCAACCTTGCTCTCCCCGGCAAGATTTTCTTCCACCACAACTTCTGCGTCGCTGGTTTCCCATTCTATGAAACCGACGCTGCCGGCCTCCGCGGCAAGAGCCGCCTCCTCTGCCCTAGTGGCGATGTATGCCACTTCTTCATCAGTGGTGGCTCGGATGAGGTCTGCTTCTTCCCGGATGGCTCTCTCCGTCAAGTTATCAAAGAACTTTTGCGCCTCCTCCTCAGATGGCTTGACCCAAGTCGCGTCAAGACCGTGGGCATTGAATACTGGCATTATAGCAATGATTGACCCCAAGGAGGAGTTGTTGCACAGAGGGATAATTCTTGTCGGCAACCGATGCTTGTTGTCGCGCTAGAATAGCCTTTGGCGGAGAGCGCCAAGTTGCATGGCAGTCAGGTTGTTGTTTAGCCCGGGGCGCAGCCTCATGATGTCTGCAGCGTTCCGGTATTCCCAAGTTGGTCTCCCCCTATTCTGCAGAGGGGCGATGCGGCGGCGAAGGAAATCAAAGCCGATCATCTCCATCATGAGCCCAGCAGCTTTCAGACGAAGGATTCTGGTGGTGGCAATCGTGAGCTTCTCGTCTTCAGCAGCGAAATCGCTCCGATCGTCACCACGGACCACTTTCTGCCGTCGGGGCGAACAGAACGGATGGGGATCTGCTTCCTTGATCCAGCACCACTCGCCCTGCCATTCATCCCACTTCTCGCGGTAAACCCCATCTGGGTATATCTCCTTGTTCCAGGCCCTTGGGATCCAGGCGATAGAACCGGAGAGGGCTTCCCCTTTTTGGATTCGGGGATAAAAGTAGTGGCAGAAAAGAGTAGTGTTGGGGATTACTCCGACAAAGTTTTCGCAAAGATGAGCAAAGATGGACATCCACATTATGGCGTTCGGAGTGAAATCAAGAAGACGGAAGCCATATGTGTACATAATATCATTGAAGAAATCTGAAAATGGAGGACAGAGCCCGCAATAGAAATAAGCGGCGAAGAAGGGATATCTATCTGGTCCACTTTTGGAACAAGAACCTGGAACCACGTGAGTTGCGGGGTGAGCCTTTGTCTCCCTCGCCCACATGCACTGGTACCGGTTCTTCAGGGCTTTTGCGTCGAGCGTCGGGGCGAAGACGACGTACTTCTTCCGCATCTTCACCAACTCGCTCTCCAGGACATCGGCTTTCGTTTCCTTGCCCTTGCCTTTGCTGGTCTTGGGCTGCATGGCGACTGCGGGGGCGAAAGCCGAGGATGGAGTGGGTGTGGAGGCGATGAGCGGATGAGGAGAAACTTCGCTCTGAGCTCGAGAGAAGGAAGGCAATGGCGGATTTCAGATTAAGAAGAAGAAGGAGAGGGGGGTAAATAGGCAGCGCCTCTGCAGTTTCCTTTTTATGGGGAAGGAGCGAGGCTGCCTCTTTTACTGCCCAATGTGAATACGGCTCTACAAGCGCGCTGGGGCCGCGGCCATTCAGCGCATGTGCCCCACGTCGCGCATTTAATGCGCATAGTGGGGGGGCACGCAGTAAGCAAAATCATCACAAGTAGTTAATCCCCTGCCACGCGTGCCCGTGCACTGTTTGGGCCTAGCCCAACAACGCCTCGCACTCGTGTATGGCCTAGGCCCGGGAGCTCCTGTCGGTGTACTAAGTATTGGGACTTTAGTACCCCATACTTGTGCACAGGCAGTTGTAGCCAAGCCCGCAGCAAGGCTTGCCGGGGGAATAATTGGAGATTAGTGCTAGATTGTCAAGGGGACGCTCAGACCAAGAATCAAAGGATCAGGAGTTAATAAGAGTTGAAGACCGAAGTCCAGGCTCCCGGCAAGATCTTGCCGGGGTGACTCACGAAACCCGCCAAGATTTGCGCCCCGGCAAGATTCTATCGCTGTTCCACCGCTTCAGCACAGCAATCAGCCTGGCATCCTGGGCCCATTCCTGGATGCGTGGCAGGGTATTAGTGGAGGAGAGCTTAAGCGGTGCTGATGGGATGGCCCCTTTTTCCATCCCCAAGAAATGAGGACACCTAAACGGACACCTCACGATGCATTAAATGCATTTGTCCTAAACCGTCAGTGGTTAGGTATGATTACCCTGTAGCTACTTTACACCTCAATGTATGTACATTTTGCCACTGTGGTGACCCCTTTGGATGTATAAAAGGAGGCCCAAGGCAACTGCTACAGGGGAGAGGATCTTCTGGCCCATTCTGCATACGTAGCTGCTCTTTGAACGTACTGTTCATCGCTAGCGCTCCTGGAGTTTGAGCTCAAGAACACCCTTAATAAAACAAAGCAGGAGTAGGGTTTTACGCGGATTAGCGGCCCGAACCTGGGTAAAACCACCCCGCGTCGATCGTTGGTTCTGATCTTTGTGCATACCTCTTTCCCTATCGAATCGTAGAAGGGATCCCCATGGTCCCATAGGTGTCGTACGCCGACACAATGGTTTGAGCTCTCTACGAACGATGCGATCAAGCTACTCATCAAGAGCCCCCCTTGATAGTACGACAATCGATCCTATAGCCCGGTCTCCCAACTACCGCCATGAGACCGGTAAAATAGAAAACCTATCAAGGGCAAACCTTTGCCTTGCATAAAGTCCACTTGAGCTAGATGATGACGATCTTGACTTCCTCAAGTTGGACCACCTTTCTTGATTGCGTTGGCTCAGTGAAGACTAGTCGATTGCTCCCCCATACTCCACTATGGGTGAGCCACTCTTCGGCACATCTTCACAAGTCCATTGACACCACAATGGAAAGCAAGCTTCAAGCACTTGATCTCTTCGTGATGCTCCACTTGAACTTGCACACCGCAATCTTGATGACGATCACCACTTGATGTCATCCTCCATGGGTTGTATAATATCTTCCTCTTGACCCAAGTCCATGGAAACATACCTAACCCCACATAGAACTCTCACGTAGACCATGGGTTAGTACACAAAGCGTAATGGACAATGCTTACCATACCATGGGATCACTTGATCCCTCTCGGTACATCTTCTACACTTTGTGAGTTGATCAACTTGATTCACTCTTGACTTAGTCTCGATCAACCTTGAATCTTTCCAACTCTCTTCATTTGGATGATGTCTTGAGGGTAAACATGAATGATCACACAATCTTCTTCTTCAAGACATGCTTGCAATAAGCTCAACACTCACATGACCAATCTTTGGATAATTCCTTAATAGCACCTTGGTCAACTCAAACTCTCCTTGAAACCAATAAATGGACTCCAAGAAAAGCCTATGGACAAATCCTTCAAATATAACTCAAGGCAACCATTAGTCCATAGAGATCGTCATCAATTACCAAAACCAAACATGGGGGCACCGCATGTTCTTTCAATCTCCCCCATTTTGGTAATTGATGACAATCACTTTCAAGAGAGTTTATACAAGGAATTATGCATCACCATGCAATGCACCAACCAATAATGCGTGCGTATGAGATGCAAAAGCTTAGGAACAAAACCAAAGCAAGAAGAGATGACTCTCTAAACTTTTCCACAAAACTCTCTGAAACTTCTCCCCCACTGGCATCGATTGCCAAAATGGGCGAAAAGCTAAGAAGGCCAATATAAATCCTCCATAAATTGTGTATTTCTCAATAAGAGAGTGGAATGCACTACACATATCCAAAGGTAAATACTTGGAGGAAGATAAAATATATTGAGGCTCAAAGATTGCTAAAGAATGATATGCCACAAAGACATAACAAAGAGAGAAACAAGCAATCAGGCAATCAACAGATACCAATTGAACTAACAAGACGAATGCTCCTACGAGCCACATGAATAAGATATTATGATATGAGCAAAGGAGTGTTCTAAAGAAACTAGAGAAGCTCCCCATGATTTGTGCACAAATAAGAATATTTGTATTTGAATACAACGGGCACAAAATAGGATCATCACTCCCCCAAAATCAATAGAAACTCACAACAAGAGCAAGTGAGCATATAGGAGACTAAGCCTAGCACTTGCACCAAACACATGCTTGAGCAACATGTAAAAGGGGCAACTTAGGAATAGGCTCAACCCAAACCGATGTGTGTGAGTCAAGGCAATGCACTTGAGAGGACTAATGTACAGATGAGCATTAAGAATCAATATAGTCTTGAATGAATGAGATACACGGTGCAAGGCCTGTCATTCCCACACACAACTAGCAAATGGGTTCACAAGCTCACTAATAAGCATATAAAGAACCTATGCTTGTGACAACCCGTGGTGAAGATATAAGAAGAGAGACTTATCAAGATGAGGGATACCAATTAAATGGCAAGCCTTGTCAAGACAAGCATGAGGAAAATGATCTTCACCACAAAAGAGTGCATCAAGATGCAACGATATAAGACCCGCACTCAAGACACACACCTTCACGGAGCCACCAAAGAAATAACATGAGAATGAAACGGTGGACGTGAAGGAAAGGGATATCAACTAGATATGCAACTTGTCTCAAGTGTATAAGATTCTAGGTAGATGAAGATCATGATGATATCAATCCACAAAGAATGATGTACACACGAAATAGTTACAAAAGGAAAGAACAAGATATCCACAAGGAATCCATACATATACCAATAAGATATTTGCTTGAAAGCATAGCACGTGGCTAGATATGGTCTTATAGTATATAAATGAACTCCTATCACACATCCATCAAAGACATCACAACTATCAACAAGAGATCATCATTGGGATGCATTGAGAAAGGAAACAAGTATCACAAGAAAGAATGAATTACATGCCATGATACAACCTACACAAGGTTGATGCAAGAAAAGAATGCATGAATAGATACTTGTTACTGAGATAGCATTGGAAGGATGTAGAAGATACCAATTGAAGGTATTAGATAGTAGTTCATTGAACATCCTAGCTTGACTCCAATAAGTGCATGGTGACACCACCTTCCTTGTGAGTGAGCCGAGCATCCAATGCATCTCCAATTGTTCCTAGAACAACAACACAAACAAAATGGTACCCAAACTCATTGGGACCAAAGAGTTAGAAACGCCAATACATAGGACAAACTCCACATAAATATGTGCACATAGATATGAAAATAAATATCATGCACACCTCATCCAATTTGAGACTTGGTGGAGTTTCCCCTATATATTGGGTCAAAGAAAGAAAGCATGCCAAAGAAAATACAAGAAGTAAATATGCATGCTAACGACTTTCAAGAACCAACACCAAATGAAAAAGGAATACCAAGTGAAAAGGATACCAAATGGAGAAATCATCACTTGGAAGATATCAATTAAAAGATACATCAAGGAATGAGATATCCATTGATACACGCAAAAAGAAAGATGTCAAACTCCCAAAAGAGAGAATGGTTCCAAACAAACCAAACGCTCTACAAAGTTTCATGATGGCACAAAGTACCAAAAAGAAACGGTTTGCGTTCCACCAACACACACTTGATAAGGATCACAAGGTGAGCATTCTAAGAAAAATAGGATAGCTCCCCCAAGCATTGTGCATTATAGAGAATTTGCATTTGAATACAAAATGCATAAGATGGGATCACCACTTTCACTATATCTATAAAACACTAGACAAGATCAAGGAATTAACAAGATCCACAAGTGGTATGGAATACAATGGGAGTTGACACAATCCTAGGCAAGAGATAAGGCAAATAAAAGCAAAGGCCAATGTAAAGATGATCAACAATTTCTACCACATAAATGATTACCAATTGTCAAGAGACAAGAAGTATTTGGAAATAATTCCCGGTGGTAGATTTCAAAGATATCCATCATCATCTTCACAACAAACACAAAAGCAAATTGCAACTTGTAGAGCTAACATGCCACCTAGGTACAAGATAATTTACAATATCAATTCTAGGTGACAATATCTCAAATGTACACATTTTCTAGGCTTGTAATTTGCACATAGCACATTACTCCCCCATAATGTGATACCAAAGAAAACTTCACAAGAGGCAATAAGAACCAACAAGAGATAATTAATGGACTATTTAGAATTTGAATTTCTCATGAGAAGACATACCACATTGAGACTAGATAGTCTTGTAATATCAATACTAGGTGGTATTCCTCATGTACACACATTTATAGAATTGTGAAGTGCACAAAGCACATCACTCCCCCAAAATGGGATGTTCCATTAATCTCTCACAAGAGCCAACTAAGATACAAACAAGATGCAAAAAGGCTCAACACAATGCTCAAATGTACATAATGTGCAAACCAACAAGCAAATTGGAAGCACAACATATACACACCATGCAAGGTACAAGACCAAAATATGCAAAGGGGTAAGTAACTTTCAATGTAAACCATTTAAGTACAAGTTACCGCAAAGAGGCACATTGGATATAAGATAGAAACTTGATAACCCAATTGACTTGGCTTGAGACAATAAGAATGATGAAGTCCCCTTAATTCTCCATAATGTAGCCAAGTCTCCAATGACCTCCAAGAACACCTATTGATCAAGTTTCAACTAGTTGGTCCCCAACCAAGTTGGGTCCTAAGAGGTTAGTCACAATAGGCTTGGCTACCCAAATGGTTCTTTTCTTGACACCACTTTGAGTACCAACAAATTTGGCAAACACATTGCCAACCTTATCCTTCCCAAGAGAATAGACATCATCAATTAGAATAGGGTTGGATAAGGTACCATTCGTGCATGAAGAAGCGACGTGACCATTCTCACGACATAGGTAGCAACGTCTACTCTTCACTTTCTTCTCACTTGATTTCTCAACTTGAGAAGCATTAGCTTGAGTCTTCTTGGGAAGAGGCCTTTCTTCAACTTGAGGTTGAGGATGAGAGTGAACTTGTGGCCGTTTCCCTTGTTGCTTGTCACTAATGGGCTTCTTCTTCAATGGGCAAGATCTAACATGATGCCCTTCAATTTTGCACTTGAAGCAAACAATCTTGGCCGAATTCTTGACTTGTTTTTGGCCCTTCTTCTTGTTGCTCTTGGACTTCTTCTTCTTATTGGATTTGAATCCAAGTCCACCTTTGTCATTGGGGGATTTTTGCACACTCAAGATATTGTTGTGTGTGGAATTCCCTTCATGACTCTTTTCCAAGTCTTTCTTCAAGGAAGTGACTTGGGACTTGAGTTCTTTGATTTCCTCTACATGGTTAGTATCAACACAAGTACTAGAGGAAGTATAAGCTTCATCGTTAGAGCAATAAGGCAAGGAAAGCAATTCATCACAAGATGTACCAATGTTATGCATAGATGAATTACGAGGACTAGCACATGACAATATAGCATTTTGATTAGGAATGGTGCTAGTATCCACATGAGGCTCACTAGGTGTTACCTTAGTAATCATAGCCTCATGAGCTATCTTTAGCACATTATGAGATACTAGAAGATCATCATGAGAGCTCAAAAGCTTTTCATGACTTTCTTCCAATTTCCCATAATTGCTAGATAGCAACGCAAGTTGAGCCCTTAGCTCAACGTTCTCCTTCAAAATGGATGCTTCACAAGAAATAGAGTTAGTAGCACAAGCATCATCATTTACAACAAGAGGAGAAGGCAACCTTGCAAGCTCTTTTGAATATGAAGCTTTAAGTTGAGCATGAGACTCGGTGAGTTTGATGAGCTCACTCTTAATGACCCTTGAGCCATTTTCGAGGTGCCCAAAGTCCTCAAGGAGTTTAGCATGCGCAACTTCAAGCTTCTCATTTTTAATTTCAAAATCATTGGCCACCTCAAGAGCTCTATCATGAGATTCCCTCACTCTAGATAATTCTAGAGCAAAAGTCTCCTCAAGAGATTCCTTGGTGGTTTGTTCAAGTTCAAGAGCTTGAGAGAGGTCCGCGATCTCATTAGCGTAATCACGCTCATGACCTTCCATTTTCTCAATGGTGACCTCATGCTCCTCGAGATGAGATTCCAACTCCTCAATGTATTTCTTGCCCTCAATGGCAATAGACATGATTTCCATGAAGTTGGAACGAGCAATTTTATTCTTATGAAGAGCTTTAAAAATCATTTCTCCCTTAATTTTTAAGGAAGCAACATTATCATTCTCTTCATCACTATCAACAACATCATCATCATTCTTGTCATCATCAATATCATCACAAGATATAATGGGATTCAAAGTGGGAGATACCTTTGAAGCCTTAGCCATAAGGCAAAACGCAATCGATGATGATGTAGGATCCCTTGAGGCACCATTCAAGACCACATCTTGTTCCATGGGGTGTTGGGTTTCCTCTACATTGTTAGCACAACAATTCAAGGAAATAGATGCATTTTTATCATGGCAACAAGACATAGCAAGCATATCATCATGAGATTTAGTAAAGCAATTTCTACATGATATGCAAGGACTATCAACACAAGCATGTGAAACATTTAGAGAGCTCGAAGTGTTGAAGTCCAAAGATGGAGCATTGCAATAAGATAGTGATGAGGGATCATCAACGATAAGCACACTATCATCATTGCAATGAACACCACTACTCACCATATCATTACCTTGTGGCAATCCACATGTAGGTGAAGTAGAAGAAGTTGAGAAAGCAACACGGCCGGAGGTGGAGGGAGAACAATCATCCCCACAAAACTTGGACACGCCATATTTATCTTGAAGCTTTGTCCACAACTCATGAGCATGCCGAAACGGCATGAGTTGAAATATAACTACATTGCTCAAAGCATCGAAAAGCACATTAGAAGCTTGAGCATTGAGATAAGAGTTTTTCTCATCCTCTAAAGATAATCTTTGGAGATCCTTTGGAGGAGAAAAACTCATATCTACAATTCGCTCTAAATTTGGGTCCATGACCCTAAAGAGATTAAGCATGCGAATTACCCAAACATCAAAATTTGTGCCATCGAAACTAAGAGTGTCAGAGAATCCTAAGCCCCTAGTCGACATCCTTACTCTCTAGGCGGTTAAGCCCTATAATGAGAGACAAGGCTCTGATACCAATTGAAAGATCGTGAATGTCGCCTAGGGGGGTGAATAGGCGCTTTAAAAATAATTACGGTTTAGGCTTGAACAAATGCGGAATAAACCTAGCAGTTAATTTGTCAAGAACAAAACCTACAACAACTAGGCTCACCTATGTGCACCAACAACTTATGCTAAGTAAGATAAACAACTAAGTGATAGCAAGATATATAACAAGAAACAATATGGCTATCACAAAGTAAAGTGCATAAGTAAAGGGTTCGGGTAAGAGATAACCGAGGCACGCGGAGACGATGATGTATCCCGAAGTTCACACCCTTGCGGGTGCTAATCTCCATTTGGAGCGGTGTGGAGGCACAATGCTCCCCAAGAAGCCACTAGGGCCACCGTAATCTCCTCACGCCCTCGCACAATGCAAGATGCCATGATTCCACTAAGGGACCCTTGAGGGCGGTCACTGACGGTGTCCTGGACTAGGTGGTACTCACCATGTCGTCTCCCAACCAGTGGGTTGGGCCGAGGACCCCCATGGCGGTTCACTAATGGGCCAGTTCGGACAGCCGATGACATATACGAGGAAGATTCCACAAGACTTGGTGATCAAGACAAGGACTCCTCTCCACCAACGTAGCCGATTAGGACTCTTGTTATCCTAGGCCTCCGGTACATTATATAAGCCGAGGCCAGGCTCATTGATAGATAGATTATGACATTACTCATCATACCTCTAGGGTTTAGACCACAACATATGATCTCGAGGTAGATCAACTCTATACCTTGATACTTCATCAATATAAACAAGAGCAGGACGTAGGGTTTTACCTCCATAGAGAGGGCCCGAACCTGGGTAAAACACCGTGTTCATCGTCTCTGTTACCATCGATCCTAGATCCACAGCTCGGGACCCCCTACCCCGAGGTCTGCCGGTTTTGACACCGACAATGGTGCTTTCATTGAGAGTTCCGCTGTGTGATCGGCAATGGATCAATGGCTCGCTTGCAGATCAACTGCAACGTCGGCATATTCGTCGCCGGCTCGATTGGTCACCTTAGCTCGACCAAGGACTGTGCTCTGTGTCAGATCATCATGATCGGACGAGGACCTTCATCAACATCAACTCCGATCTCTATCAAGATCGTGGAGGAATCATCCATATAGCTCGGGGGCTCAACTTCAACATTGTCCCCGGGCGACCGTGCTGTTTTTCTATACAGCGGATTCGTATTCGCTGTCGCCGCTTCCTCGAGTGTTTCTTTGACGATTGCTTTGGTGGCATAGTGCAGAATTGTGTATATAACAACCCTGTAAAATTTCGTCATATTCCGATGGAGGAATCTTCGGCGATCTACGATATACCGGACCCCTGTCAAGTCCGTACGGTTATCTGGACGAGTTTAGGGCGTAGAGTCCAGCGTCTAGTTCAGACGTCCTTTGGAAGATCCAACCGTTGATCAGCTGTGGAACTACTGTATCTACCACCCCTCAAAATTTCACTTTGATCCGACCGTTCAAACTCCGGGAAACCTCCGATGAGCGCATCGATTTTCTGATCTGTTTTCTGCGCAAATACGAATCCGACCCGAGTTCGTCTTTCTTCATGAACGGGATATTGGACAACCTTTTTGGAGGAATCTCTTTCTAGGGTATTGTGTTTTGTTTGCGAACACATGCTCGCAAATTTTGCTCCTTTTCGGAGGTAACTTTCACTGTTGCGCCTGTGTCAAACCAGCCTGACAACATTGCTGCACGGCTGCCGACCTGCGCCAGACGGGTCGTCGCTTCATCGAGCCGAACTCAACCTCTTCAGATCATTATCTCGGCAAGCCGAACAACAGTTCGGCATCATGAAGGGTAAATCATCATCAACACTGTCACCCCACGAATTATACGGAGCGGGCACACCGGCATCGCTGCATGGTCACTTCATCAAGCGGGCATCGACCGCGTCACAAGATCCGGCCCGCGACGGCATCGCCGCACTATTGCTTCTTCAAGCCTGGATGTGACCTCTGCGTCCGAAGATCGGGAGTCAATTTCGGCCGGACTCACCTCTCTTATCCTGTATCCAGCTTCAATCCTGGACACGACTTCGGCGTCCGAACATCAGGAGTCAACCCTGGCCGGACTCGCTCCTCGCACCATAGTACCGGAGGACGATTCCGAAGAAATCCCAAATACTAATCCGGCGGACCAAGCCGATATCCACCACGCCGACCTGCTTCGACACCTCGGCCGGCATGGGGCTGCAAACGTCATACTACCGACCTGCCCCGGCACCTCGGCTAGACCGAGGGCTTCGCCATCTCTTCATCAACCTACTCCGGTGACTTCGGCGTCACCAGCCGACCAGCTTCGTCACATTAGCTGGACCGGGGGCTTCGCCTCGCCACATCGACCGCGCGGCATCACCACCTCATCAAGCCGAACTCCTCGCTCGGTTACCTCGGGCTTGGGCGCTGGGACCTTGGCTAGGCTGTGGACTACATCTTTGTCCCACCACGAGCTCGGACCTCGTCAACAATACCGAGCACATTAACCAACTAAGTCGCTTCCATGCTCAGTTTTTTTTAAAAAAAAAATTATTTTATTTTATTTCTTGTTCGGTTCAACCAAACATTATATTCGTGTTAAACAAAAAAGTTGTTCGTTCAAACGTTGATTGTTAAACACTTCTTTTTTCTGCCGAGCTCTTCGTCACCTCGGTCATGAGGGTTTTTGTCACCTCGGCTGGGCTTGGGGGCTTCGCCTCACCGCATCGACCGTACGGCGTCACCACTTCATCAAGCCGAGCTCTTCGCTTGGGTATGTCAAGACCGGCTTGGGGGTTGGGGCCTTGAGCCGCTACAAGCTCGGCCCACGTCACACCGAGCACATTAACCAGCTAAGTCGCTTTCATGCTCAAGAACTTTCAGTTTTAAATTTTGTTCGGTTCGATCAAGCATTATACTTTTTTTGACAAAAAGTCATTTGCGAAAAACTTTCTTTGTCAAAACCTTGTTTGTTACAAACAAATTCAAATACCCCGTTTACTTGGGGGCTTCCTTTATGAAGCCATTCTTCTTGCATATGATTATTAATGTATCGCACCATTCCTTGTTCGTGTATTATGCCAAAATATGCATCATGTTGACTTAAGTGTTCCGCAAAGCTGGGTTGCCTGGCTCCTGTGCTTACCCCTACGTTCCCGATTGTTCGGCTAGGGAGTAAAGGGAGCACCTCTGCGATTGTACGGTCGGGTCATCCGAACTCGTACCTCAGACTGGGTGAAGCCGAAAGCTAGCGCTCTTACTGTTTTCAACTATGGTCGGCACACGACGGAACTCACGCGTACACAAATCTATTGCACAAGTCTCATAGTAATCCTGAGCGACCAAAGAAAAGGCACCGTTGGGGGCACTATTTTTTTTTGAAGATGCTTCTTACGTTACATAAGTAATATATCATAAGTTCCCTAGGCGCGATTTGTCTGTTACAGCCTCATGGCCTGATTGCCTGGTTATCCGAAACACCGCCGGTATTCTCGGTAGGCGGAGTAGATAACACTTTTCGGCCCTTGGCCGAAGAGGGAGAAGCCGACGGTCGGTTAGGACGCGTTCAAAGTTCGGGCGAACACAGATATTATATAAGTATTTCGGTACATACAATCATTATACATAAAATTCTTTTACCCAAGTCACTTGGGGGCTCTTAAATTAATATGAGCCGTTTTATAATAAATGTGTTTTCTTCTCAGTCATTGCAAAGTCTTCTTCTACTACTCCTTTCTCGACTCAAGTGTGTGGTCAATAGCCGGATAGCCTGGCTTCCCTCCAAAGTCGCTCGTGTTTAGTTCGCTAAACTGGCCTGAGAAGCACTCCGCCTTCGGGATAGGAGGTTGAAGCCGAAGGCTGACCCACTTGAAGTCTTGAGATTGGATGTGTTAAGTTAAAACACGACGGAAGCATAAACAAATTTTAAGACCAATGTTCGGATTGGCACCAAAAACTTGATTTAGTTCGGACGTAAAGTTTTTACTGAAGTTTTTTGGTTTTCCAAGCCTATGGCACTTTAACCTATTTGTATGTTTCCAGCATAAGTCTCGCAGTGCAACGCCGGACACCTTTAGAGATTCGGCAAAAACATTCTCGGATATTGCTATATATGCATCAGTATCGAATTGTGCCTTTGGTCAATAATTGGGTTGCCCGGCTCCTGTGCTTGCCTCCTATGTTCCGCTTTATTCAGCTAGGTGTGCAAAGGGAGAACCACTACGATTGTGCTTCCAGCTCGAATGGTTAAGCACGTCAGTGGAGAAAGCCGAAAACTGACTACCACAATGGGCGTAAACTGGTCAGCGATCCGATGACTGTGTCACACTATAGATCGATACCGATTACCCCGTGTTAAACGATGGGCCTTTTATAATATTGGCCGAAGTGTTAATGGCTAGACTTCGGTCGGTGCCGAACACTAACCAGGGGCTTGTAGCTAGCTTTCCCAGTTTAAAGCTCCTATGACTAAGTGAAAGTTATAAAGCCCGCATATCTGATTGCCTCGTTTCCGCTAATACAACCGCCTCCGGGCACCGAGACGTCGGCTAAGGGTTGTCTGGTTACTGCGGAAATACCCTGCGTAGTATCTACAAAGGGGTAGAAGCCGACGATGGGCCACTTTCAACTGATAAACAGTCGTAACGGAGTCAAAATAAACATATATCATTAGTGTTTGTATTCAGTATACAAGCGCATCCTTCCATAATTATCATAATAAAGCTATAAATATGCATCAATTTGACTTAAGATTTTGGCCAAGCTGGGTTGCCTGGCTCCTGTGCTTACCCCTACATTCCCGATTGTTCGGCTAGGCGGTAAAGGGAGCACCTCTATAATTGTTACTACCGGGTCGTCCGGGTTAGTACCTCAGACTGGGTGAAGCCGAAAGCTAGCCATCTTAAAGAATATAATTGGTCGGCAACGATGGAAGTGAAAATTCTGGTTCATCATGGACCATAGAGTTCGGGAACTTTCTCCCAACTAAATCCTCAATATTTTCCTCCCACATTGATCGGAGTTGAGGTCTCATGATCATGATCAACATGACAGCCTGGGAAAAGGAACCTGTAACGGAACTATTTTTCCCAGAAGCTGTTTTATAACATATCTCTCTGCGTACCTTTGTTTATAAAACCGTATGGCCGGATTGCCTTGTTTGTCGTAAATCTTTGCCCTTATAAAGGCTTTATAAAGTAGGACGAACACTCTTCGGCTGCTGGCCGAAGAGGTTGAAGCCGATGGTCGGTCAACAAAGTTTTGTACAATGCGGATCCGAGCATTAGTGATGTAAAGTACTTGGATACATAGAATCATTACACATAAATTGTGATATACTCCGGACATTGATCCTTAATTCGGCCACCCGTGCCCACATTAAGGCTCGGGGGCTACTGGGCTTCGCGCTTCTCATTTACAAATATTAAAGGGGCACATCGATCCCCTGATCTGGTGTTGCCACCCGACCATTGGCTCGGGGGCTACTGCATCAACGATTCAATGCAGACAGTTTACAAAGTGCAAAATAGTTCCCGAGGAGATTATGATCCTCAGGTTGGTCGGCCGCACCCAACCTGAGTCTCGAGGAATATGCACACCATATTTCTATCCCTAAGTATGCTACAGAGCTAGGAGTTGATCCTCAGGCCGATTTTGTGAATCGACCTGAGTCTCAGGGGCTACTGGGATCACCGGTTTTATGCCATCCTTCAGGTGCATCTTGGGTTTTAGACCGACACACACCTTGTGGGCTACTGGCTATATATCTCGGCAGAGAATAAATTGCACCAATTGAAAATATTCACAAAAAATCAGCCCGCAGTCAGGGTGGTGCACCACCTCGGAAGCAGTCCGGCATAAAGCTCGGGCGCCAGTGCTGGCTCCATAGAGGGCATTTCCGGCATTAAGCTCGGTTGAATTCGTTCAAAAACCGAGGTAGTTATGACACCTCGGATGTTGACCATCGTTAGACGCCTCGGATTCAGTTCGGCGTTGGGGCTCGGACGCAAGAGGGTACCTTGAATGCCGAATAGTGTTGGAGCTCGGCTGTGAAGAGACGCCTCAGATTTAGTTCGGCATTAGAGCTCGGATGCAAGAGGAAGCCGTCGCACGGGAAGCACTTCAAACCTCAGGTGTGGCGTAGAAAACTTACAAGGCACTGATAGAGGCCGATAACTTTAAAGAGACTCCTCGGATACCCAACGTATGAACTCTTCGGATACACCTCGGCGATCCTCAAGATCGGGGATGGGAAGATTTGTTGAACCAGTTTTCAAGACCGACGACCGAAGATGAAGAACAGTTCGGAAGAATCGAGGAGCGTCCCCAACTTGAAGACCGGTTCAGGGGGCTACTGACGGTGTCCTGGACTAGGGGGTACTCACCATGTCGTCTCCCAACCAGTGGGTTGGGCCGAGGACCCCCATGGCGGTTCACTAATGGGCCAGTTCGGACAGCCAATGACATATACGAGGAAGATTCCACAAGACTTGGTGATCAAGACAAGGACTCCTCTCCACCAACGTAGCCGACTAGGACTCTTGTTATCCTAGGCCTCCAGTACATTATATAAGCCGAGACCAGGCTCGTTGATAGATAGATTATGACATTACTCATCATACCTCTAGGGTTTAGACCACAACATATGATCTCGAGGTAGATCAACTCTGTACCTTGATACTTCATCAATATAAACAAGAGCAGGACGTAGGGTTTTACCTCCATAGAGAGGGCCCGAACCTGGGTAAAACACCGTGTTCATTGTCTCTGTTACCATCGATCCTAGATCCACAGCTCGGGACCCCCTACCCCGAGGTCTGCCGGTTTTGACACCGACAGTCACCGAACCCGTACAAATGGCAACCCTTGGGGGCGGTCACCGAACCCGTACACTTTGGCAACCCATGGGGGCGGTCACCAGTACCCGTCAAATTGCTCGGGGCGATCTCCACAACCTAATTGGAGACCCCGACGCTTGCCCGGAGCTTTACACCACAATGATTGAGCTTCGAACACCACCAACCGTCTAGGGCGCCCAAGCACCCAAGAGGAACAAGCTCAAGGGTACCAAGCACCCAAGAGTAATAAGCTTATCAACTTGTAACTTCCACGTATCACCATGGAGAACTCAAACCGATGCACCAAATGCAATGGCAAGGGCACACAGAGTGCCCAAGTCCTTCTCTCCCAAATCCCACCAAAGCAACTAATGCTAGGAAGGAAAATGGGAGGAAGAACAAGAAGGAGAACACCAAGAACTCCAAGATCTAGATCCAAGGGGTTCCCCTCACATAGAGGAGAAAGTGATTGGTGGAAATGTGGATCTAGATCTCCTCTCTCTTTTCCCCCAAAAACTAGCAATAATCCATTGAGGGATTGAGAGATAGCAAGCTTGAAGAAGGTCAACAATGGGGGGGCAAATGCGAGCTCAAAGGATAGGGTCCATTGGGGGAAGAAGGCCCCCTTAAATAGGCACCCCCGAATCCAACCGTTATCCCCACTGGTCGTGCACAATCGGTACTACCGCTTGGAGGAGCGGTACTACCACTTAGCACGGCCAAAACAGCCCAACGAGGCAGAAAACATGAATAGTAGATCTGCCAGAGAGGTAGTACCGCTTTGGGGAGAGGTACTACCGCTTGAGCGGTACTACCGCTCTGGGGAGAGGTACTACCGCTTGAGCGGTACTACCGCTCTACTACCGCTTAGGGAAAACAAGCAACAGAAACAAGAACAACCATTGAAACACAAGAGGTACTACTGCTTGGGGGTGCAGTACTACCGCTTGAGCGGTACTACCACTCTACTACCGCTTAGAGAAAATAGGCAACAGAAACATGCACAAAAGACTTTGCCCAAGCGGTAGTGGCAGCGATAGTCCACAACGGAAGTACCGGACGCGGTACTACCATGGTACTAAGCGGTACAACCGCTTGGTTGCTGCAAAATAGCCCAAGCAAAACAGAAGAAACAGGTTGGACCGAAACAGTCACATCATTTGCATATGAGCTCCGAATTGAGCAAACTCAAGCTTGTTGGTTAGATGACGACGAGTAGCATCCAACAGCGACTGTTATAATAAGAAGAGGCAGGGGAGGTATGCCTAAGATATAGAGGAGAGAAACCTCCAAAAGAGAAGAACCGGCATAACCTCAAAAATCGAAAACATCATAGAAGATGCATGTGAACTCCGTTTTCGATGAACTCGAGCTTGTCATGAAAATGACCATAAGCTCCAAATCTCACAAGGAGAAGAACCAAACAAGAACCAATAAAGATGATGCAAGGATGCAATGGTTTGAGCTCTCTACGAACGATGTGATCAAGCTACTCATCAAGAGCCCCCCTTGATAGTATGGCAATCAATCCTATAACCCGGTCTCCCAACTACTACCATGAGACCGGTAAAATAGAAAACCTATCAAGGGCAAACCTTTGCGTTGCACAAAGTCCACTTGAGCTAGATGATGAAGATCTTGACTTCCTCAAGTTGGACCACCTTTCTTGATTGCGTTGGCTCGGTGAAGACTAGTAGATTGCTCCCCCGTACTCCACTATGGGTGAGCCACTCTTTGGCACATCTTCACAAGTCCATTGACACCACAATGGATGGCAAGCTTCAAGCACTTGATCTCTTCGTGATGCTCCACTTGAACTTGCACACCGCAATCTTGATGACGATCACCACTTGATGTCATCCTCCATGGGTTGTATAATATCTTCCTCTTGACGCAAGTCCATGGAAACATACCTAACCCCACATAGAACTCTCACGTAGACCATGGGTTAGTACACAAAGCATAATGGACAATGCTTACCATACCATGGGATCACTTGATCCCTCTCGGTACATCTTCTCCACTTTGTGAGTTGATCAACTTGATTCACTCTTGACTTAGTCTTGATCAACCTTGAATCTTTCCAACTCTCTTCATTTGGATGATGTCTTGAGGGTAAACATGAATGATCACGCAATCTTCTTCTTCAAGACATGCTTGCAATAAACTTTGGATAATTCCTTAATAGCACCTTGGTCAACTCAAACTCTCCTTGAAACAAACAAATGGACTCCAAGAAAAGCCTATGGACAAATCCTTCAAATATAACTCGAGGCAACCATTAGTCCAAAGAGATTGTCATCAATTACCAAAACCAAACATGGGGGCACCGCATGTTCTTTCAACATGTAAGGTTGGTCTGAGCCGCTTCATCCCACAATACCGCTGAATCCAAATAAGTCAAGGGAAGTAAGCAACTTGAACATCAACACCCACAACAAATTTGTGTTCTACACGTGCATATACATCTACGCATAGACCTAGCTCTGATACCACTATTGGGGAACGAAGCATGAAAATCAAAAAATTTCCTACGAACACCCAAGATCTAATCTAGGAGATGTACAACAACGAGAGGGGAGTGGTGTCTACATACCCTTGTAGACCGAAAGCGTTCACGATCTAGAGATCATGGTTGGCGTAGTCGTACTCGCGTCGTGATCCAATCCGATCCAAGTACCGCACGTGCAGCACCTCCGAGTTTAGCACATGTATGGCTCGGCGGCATCCTCTCCTTCTTGATCCAGTAAGTGAGGGAGAGGAGGTAGATGAGATCTGAACCAACACGACAACATGGTGGTGGTGGTGGTAGCGGAACTCTGGCAGGGCTTCGCCAAGCGCGTACCGGTGAAACGTGGGAGGAGTTGGGAGAGGTAACGGGCAAGGGTCGAAGGGGGCTGCCCCCAATGCCTCCCCACCTTTATATAGGCATGGAGGGGGCTGGTGGCTTGCCCTCCAAGGCCCTAGGGTTTTTGGTCATAGGGGGAGGAAGGAAATCCCTCCTTTCCTTCCCCACAGATCACTATCCCCCTTTTTAAGGGATCCTGATCTTATCCCTTCGGGATATGATACTATTCCTTTTAAGGGAGGATCTTGGTGCGCCTAGACCAGGGTTGTGGGGACTTTCCCCACTACCCACATTCATGTGAGTCCCCCAAAGCAGGTGGGCCCCACTTCAGAACCTTCTAGAACCTTCCCGGTACAATACCAAAAAAACTTGAACTTTTTCCGGAACCCCGATAACAACTTTCCATATATGAATATTTACCTCCGGACCATTCTAGAGATCCTCATGATGTCTCGAATCCCATCCGGGACTCCGAAAAACCTTCGAACTTTCCACTATTAATATCTCACCACTACCCTAGCGCTACCGAACGTTAAGCGTGCGCCCCTATGGGTTCGAGAATCATGCAGACATGACCGAGACTTCTCTCCTATCAATAACCAATAGCGGGACCTTGATGCCCATATTGATTCCTACATATTCAACGAAGATCTTTATCAGTTGAGCCACGATGTCAAGGATTCAGTCAATCCCGTATGCAATTCCCTTTGTCTAGCGATATGTTACTTGCCCGAGATTCGATCGTCGGTATCTCCATACCTAGTTCAATCTTGTTACCGGCAAGTCTCTTTACTCGTTCCGTAATACAAGATCCCGTGACTAAACTCATTAGTCACATGAAGCTTCTTATGATGTTGTATTACCGAGAGGGCCTAGAGATATCTCTGCATCACACGAAGTGACAAATCCCAGTCTCGATCCACACAACCCAACAGACACCTTCGGAGATACCTGTAGAGCACCTTTATGATCACCCAGTTACGAAGTGACGTTTGATAGCACACAAGGCATTCCTCCAGTATCCGGGAGTAGCATGATCTCATGGTCGAAGGAATAGATACTTGACATGAAGAAAGCTATAGCAAATAACTAAAGGATCTGATGCTAAGCTTGCGATTGGGTCTTGTCCATCACATCATTCTCCTAATGATGTGATCCCATTATTAAATGACAACTCATGTCTATGGTTAGAAAACCATAACCATCTTTGATCAATGAGCTAGTCTGGTAGAGGCTTACTAGGGACACGGTGTAGTTTATGCATTCACACATGTATTTAAGTTTCCTGTCAATACAATTCTAGCATGAATAATAAAAATTTATCATGAATGGGAAATATGATAATAACCAATTTATTATTGCCTCTAGGGCATATTTCCAACACTTTTTCTAATACATACTGTTTGCATATCGTATTTCCATATGCTTCCCTTGATCACTTTATTTTGTTCGGCATCGACCAACATGCCAAAACTGTCTCTATATTGGACTCCTTTGGCATATTTGTTGCCTCGGTGGAGCTTAAGATGATCAGGACCTTAGATATGCATTGGAACTCCAGAGGATCGCATACCTAAACCAAGCACTCAAAGTAGCACATCCCGAATGGAACGATGATATTTTTTATTGGCATCATCCACTGGTACAATGAGGTGCTATACAAATGGTTTTTAACCCCTTTCCGCGATGGCATTTTGAACCATCGCCAAGTGAGTGACTGCGATAGGGAGGTCCTTCCCACACGACCCAGAAAGCGTCGGGGATAGGCCCTCCGGTCACACACGCTCCGCAAAATGAGGTCCTGTGCGATGGGCGAGCGATCAAATACGGTTATACAGGCCCAATCGGTTCCGGTCGTAAGTACATCCCACACAGTCAGTCCCTAACAAACGTTTCCATTTGTTATGTACATTCCACACAGTCAATCCAAGGAATATGTTTCCATTCTTATGTACATCCCACATAGTCAATCCAGGGAAAACGTTTCCGTTCGTATGTACATCCCACACAGTCAATCTAGGGAAAATGTTTCCGTTCATATATACATCCCACACAGTTTTATGTATAGCCTCGTGTGTGATAGGTGTAACTATCACACACACTCTGCCTCGGTTAACTATTTTCTTTTAATCAACTACATCACACACGATTTGATGAAGAAAACTGTATGTCATTGGGCTATCCATCACAAGCGCTTTTACTGCTAGAACCGTTTGCAAAGTTCCATGAACCATTTAGCAGGTTTATTAGTTTACAATTAATAATTCCAGTATTACGCAAATTCACATTTCATATCGAACAGTTGTTTGCCAATTTCATACCAGGCACATAAATATATTTTAGCATCACAGTACGATAGCTACCTGAAAATAGCACAGTACATCATATAGCTAGTTCACCTTCATAAGAATAATATTAGAGCAATATATTCATTTCCCTAATCGAGATCATCCAGGCTCGTCTTATCCACCTCTGCTTTCAGTTCAGTAAGAACCTGTTTTGCACTGGCCAACTGGGAAAGTGCCTCCTCCTTCGCCAACACCATCTTAGCAAAGTCTAATTAAAAAAATCTGAGCTCATTCTCCATCTTCCTCTTTTTATCCCACATCTTCAAATATTCTTCAGCATTGACAACACTTTCTCTAAGCCTACCTCTGTTCTCTTCCTCATACATGCTCTAGAGCTTTGCTAGGCACATCTTCAAAGACTGTGGCCACTCTTGATCAACCCACTCCAGGTAAGAACACTTCTGTTCATCCTATAATATTTAAAACTATATCAGTAACAATTGTAGGGGAAATGGGTTTCTAGCAACATAGAAAATCACCAAATACATATTTTGAAAAACTGAAGAAACAGGTTAATTATGACATATCTTCTCAAAAAGATCAATGCACAATTGAATTAATTGCTACTGAGACAACAACCAAATTCTGAAACATCGGAAGCTATAATTAACTAGAACAATGCTACAAGTTCTTAGTCATGTACTATAAATAACAAATTGAACATTTTATGAGGAAGCTACATATAACTGCAACAACATAGCGACAGTGTTTGGATGATAGCAAATTGATACTAACAGGTGTGTACATGCACAAATTTAGTAACATAGAACTAATAGAAACCAGGAGCACTGGTGTAAAGACAACTGTTGCTACATTTGGCACCGGTGCCCTGCACCGGCGAGCCGATGCAGTGCACCGGTGAGCCGATGCAGCGGGAAAAAATCAGGGACCTGGACTCCGGAGCACCTAGTTGCTCCGATGCCCAGTTCCTTCGTGCCATAAAGATTTAATATTTTACTGCTTGGTTGCTCGGATGTGTGGACCAAAGTTGGCTGCACAAACTGCTGAAGTGGTGCCAAATAATTTTCTAATGGCACCACTGATGAGATGGCAACATTTTTAGATACTAGGTACAAACTGTAACACTGTCTTAACATCCAGAATAACATAGCACAGTGATAGTGTCTGAATCACATCTAACAAATGATTTGTAACAATGAAAGTGGGGCTAACCTTCTCTGCACATGCCAGAAACTTCCTCCCACTGTCCACAGATTCAAACGCAACTAGCTTCACGCATGGAGATTGATGGTGACAACGAGCAGGCATATCTTCAGCCACCCCGCTCCATTCATTGCAACTGATGGTCCCAGGGAGCTACAAGAGGAAGAAATGACTCAAACCGATCACCGGGTTGAAATCCTTCATTCCAAGTCATAACCCGAGAGAGAAGAGAGGCATACTCGGGTGCTGAAAAATTCATAGTCGGAGGAGGAACCGCTGGAGAGGTCATTGAAGGAGACCATGGCGACCCCGGTGGTAGGATGCGAGACAGCGAGAGCGAGGAAGCGGCTATAGCTTTGGAAGGAAGGAAGGAAGGAGGAAACAGGGGAAATGTGACTTGTGGTCGGGGAGAAAAGGGGGTGGGGAAGGGTGGGGGGCGGGGGTAGATATTTCGGCGGTAGGCGAAAAATTTCGAAATGTGGAGGGAAACTTTGTGCGCGGTGCCACCGGACACCATTCACTTTGAACGATTGTGTGCATCGTAAACGATTCTTCTGCTTTATGCGCATGGGATGAGTTTGATAATTCAAATTTTGGTGGAAATTTCCCTGGGTACTGTCCTCATCCACGTCATTGCATAATTTAACATCGCTTCTAATTTGGGCACACAAAAGAGCGTACATCACACATACCACACTTACTGAATCGAGCAATTTTAGTAATTAAACAGAGCCAGTTGACCTAAACATTGCTCTAACAAAAGACCAACATTAAAAACAAAGCCTAAGTACGCATAATTTTAACGAAGCCGCCGCCGAGCCGGCCTATGCGTCGCCGGTGTGAGATGAGACGTCGATGACTTGTCCTGGCGACATGCTGCCGTTGGTGGACTCCGCGTCCCCCCTGCTAAAGTCGACCGCGTCCTCGTCCTCGTCCTCGGTGCCGCACTCAAGGTTGTAGTACTCGTAGTAGTGGCTGCGCCAGAGCTCGCGTTGGTACTCCACCGCCGATTCCTTGACGGACAGACTCTTCACTACCTCGACCTCGGCCACGCGCAACTCCTCCTCCCAGCGCTCCTTGATCTCCGCTGCCTCCTGCATCTCCAACTCCCGCTCGGCGATCTCATGAGGAAGCAGGTGCTCCATGGCCACCGCCGCCTTTTCAGACATGGGTTGCATGTTGGATTCTAAGGTGGCCTGGAATACCTTGGCGTGTGCGTCCTCGATCTTGGCGTGGATGGCCTCGACCCGGGCCAGGGCGACATCGGCCGCACGGATGGTAGCTCGAGCGCTCTCGGCGTATGCAGCCGCCGTTGCAGCAGCTGCTTCAGCCGTCTCGGCTGCTGCAGCTGCCCTGTCGGCTGCCGCAGATGCCCTCTCGGCGGAGGCGGCCGCGCTCAATGCGGATGCGGCGGGACTCTCGGCATAGGCAGTGGCACTCTCGGCGCAGGCGGCGGCGCTCGGGGAGGACGCGGCCACCGTACGGGCCCTCACAAAGCGTTTCCACGGCGTCATCTTTGCAAGAAGGGGTTGCAGGAATGGGGATCGGGATTCGTGGATTCAGGGGTTGCCGGCACTGGAGCAGATGAGCCGGCACAGCTTAAGGAGGAAGACTTAAATAGACCCACGAATTTTCATCGCAAACGGTTCCTACAAAAAAACTGTGTGTGATGTTGTTGATATTTTTTATTAGCTGTGAAAGGCGAATTTGGAGTAAAGTGGCAACGGATGGTGTTTTAAATGTACGAGAAAATTTGTAGTACTAATACAACTGTCATGTCAAAATTTGGAAAATTTCAGGGGTCATTTGACCTTTTAAGACATTTAAGTGATTTTCTAGCCATTTAATGACCGTAATTCAAATTTGAACTACATGTACATGCAACAGCTAACCATAACGGTTTGAAAAGTCATATTTGTGTACTTTTGTGCAAGTTAATTCCATGTGCAGTAAATTGGAAGGAATTTTCAAACATATTGGTGTCACGGCTATGACACAAAGCATGGAATGCCATGTCATTTAAATTCCAAAAAATTGAAAAAAGATCAGAAACACATGAAACCTTGCTTGATGTAATGTCATGCCAACAAGATGATGTGGAAAAAAATTTGGCATGTTTGACAAAAATTTAGAAACACACCCCTCACAAAACCCGAGCAACTCAGTAGAAGGCTCGTGGTTCCGAGAGGGAAGAGTGCATGTTTGATGACGAACGGGCGATAGCTTCCTCTTACGGCCTTCAAATTTTTTCTACAGTTAACGTGCACTAATACAACTGTCATTTGAAAATTTGGAAAATTCTAGGGGTCATTTGACCTTTTAAAGACATTTAAGTGATTTTCTAGCCATTTAATGACCGTAATTCAAATTTGAACTACATCTACATGCAACGGCTAACCATAACGGTTTGAAAAACCATATTTGTGTACTTTTGTGTGAGTTAATTCCATGTGCAGTAAATTGGAAGGAATTTTCAAACATATTGGTGTCACGGCCTGGACACATGCAAGGAGTGCCATGTCATTTAAATTACAAAAAATTAAAAAAAGATCAGAAACACATGAAACCTTGCTTGATGTAATGTCATGCCACCAAGATGATGTGGTAAAAAAATTCGCATGTTTGACGAAAGTTTGGACACACACCCCTCACAAACCGGAGCATCTCACTAGAAGGCTCGTGGTTCCGAGATGGAACAATGCATGTTTGATGACGAACGGGAGATAGCTTCCTCTTACGGCCTTCAATTTTTTTACATTTAACATGCACTAATACAACTTTCATTTGAAAATTTGGAAAATTCTAGGAGCCATTTGACCTTCTAAAGACATTTAAGTGATTTAATAGCCATTTAATGACCGTAATTCAAATTTGAACTACATCTACATGCAACGACTAACCATAACGGTTTGAAAAATCATTTTTTGTGTACTTGTGTGCGAGTTAATTCCATGTGCAGTAAATTAGAAGGAATTTTCAAACATATTGGTGTCACGGCCTGGACACATGCCTGGAGTGCCATGGCATTTAAATTCCAAAAAATTAAAAAATGATCAGACAAACATGAAACCTTGCTTGATGTAATGTCATGCCACCATGATGATGTGGTAATTTTTTTTGCATGTTTGACGAAAGTTTGGACACACACCCCTTACATACAGGAGCAACTCACTAGAAGGCTCGTGGTTCCAAGAGGGAACAATGCATGTTTGATGACGAACGGGAGATAGCTTCCTCTTACGGCCTTCAAATTTTTTCTACATTTAACATGCACTAATACAACTGTCATTTGAAAATTTGGAAAATTCTAGGGGTCATTTGACCTTTTAAAGACATTTAAGTGATTTTCTAGCCATTTAATGACCGTAATTCAAATTTGAACTACATCTACATGCAATGGCTAACCATAACGGTTTGAAAAATCATATTTGTGTACTTGTGTGCGAGTTAATTCCATGTGTAGTAAATTAGAAGGAATTTTCAAACATATTGGTGTCACGGCCTGGACACATGCATGGAGTGCCATGGCATTTAAATTCCAAAAAAAAATGATCACACAAACATGAAACCTTGCTTGATGTAATGTCAAACCACCAAGATGATGTGGTAAAAAATTTGGTATGTTTGACGAAAGTTTGGACACACACCCCTCACAAACCGGAGCATCTCACTAGAAGGCTCGTGGTTCCAAGAGGGAACAATGCATGTTTGATGACGAACGGGAGACAACTTCCTCTTAAGGCCTTCAATTTTTTTCTACATTTAACGTGCACTAATACAACTGTCATTTGAAATTTTGGAAAATTCTAGGGGTCATTTGACCTTTTAAAGACATTTAAGTGATTTTCTAGCCATTTAATGACCATAATTCAAATTTGAACTACATCTACATGCAACGGCTAACCATAACGGTTTGAAAAATCATAGTTGTGTACTTGTGTGCGAGTTAATTCCATGTGCAGTAAATTAGAAGGAATTTTCAAACAAATTGGTGTCACGGCCTGGACACATGCATGGAGTGCCATGGCATTTAAATTCCAAAAAATTAAAAAATGATCAGACAAACATAAAACCTTGCTTGATGTAATGTCATGCCACCAAGATGATGTGGTAAAAAATTTGACATGTTTGACGAAAGTTTGGACACACACCCCTCACAAACCGGAGCAACTCACTAGAAGGCTCGTGGTTCCGAGAGGGAACAATGCATGTTTGATGACGAACGGGAGATAGCTTCCTCTTACGGCCTTCAAATTTTTTCTACATTTAACGTGCACTAATACAACTATCATTTGAAAATTTGGAAAATTCTAGGGGTCATTTGATCTTTTAAAGACATTTAAGTTATTTTCTAGCCATTTAATGACCATAATTCAAATTTGAACTACATCTACATGCAACGGCTAACCATAATGGTTTGAAAAATCATATTTGTGTACTTGTGTGCGAGTTAATTCCATGTGCAGTAAATTAGAAGGAATTTTTAAACATATTAGTGTCACGGCCTGGACACACGCATGGAGTGCCATGGCATTTAAATTCCAAAAAATTAAAAAATGATCAGACAAACTTGAAACCTCGCTTGATGTAATGTCATGCCACCAAGATGATGTGGTAAAAAAATTGGCCTGTTTGACGAAAGTTTGGACACACACCCCTCACAAACCGGACCAACTCGGTAGAAGGCTCGTGGTTTTTTTTAACTGAAAGGCTCGTGGTTTGGAGAGGGAACAATGCATGTTTGATGACGAATCGACGATAGCTCCCTCTTATGGGCTTCAAAATTTTTCTATAGTTACCGTGCACTAATACATCTGTCATGTCAAAATTTGGAAAAATTTAAGGGGTCATTTGACCTTTTTAAGACAATTAAGTGATTTTCTAGCCATTTAATGACCGCAATCCAAATTTGAACTACATCTACATGCAGCGGCTAACCATAACGGTTTGAAAAAAAAAAATTGTGTACTTGTGTGCGAGTTAATTCCATGTGCAGTAAATTGGAATGAATTTTCAAACATATTGGTATCACAGCTTGGACACATGCATTGAGTGCCATGGCATTTAAACTCCAAAAAATTAAAAAAATGATCTGACGATGTAAATATCTGGTGTTCAAAAAAGAAAATATGAAGATCTGGCAAGACAACCGGGCCCCACATGATTGGCATTCTATTTCGCGCCTCGAGGTTTGGAAGGTGAGTAGCCCGGGTTATTAATTAGACACGGTTCTGTATTGGAAACCATCAGCTATTAAGTTCACACACGGCTTTTGCTGCGGGAATCGTGTGTAATTCAAACTACAGTACTCGTAAATTCCGGCGACCGGTGTGTGTACTGTTCCCGTCGATCTAGATTCCGGCCGCCAATAAATACTACCTTCCTCACGTTGTCTCGCCTGCATTCTCATCTACATCCTCCCCTCGCTCGCCCTCTCTCTCTCTCTCTCTCTCTCTCTCTCTCTCTCTCAAATCTCTGCCATGGCGCTGCCGATCTGCCCACGCGCCGACGAGGAGGCGCCGCCCCCCGAGGACGCTCAATCAAAGAGCAACGACGAGGAGGACCCCTACGCGCCGCCGGATGAGGTTGCGCCGGACCCCCCAACTTTGGAGGGGTTTTGGAGCCAATACAATCTTTGTCTGTGGAAGTCGCTGCCGCCGGCTGAGAAAGCCAGGCAAGTGGCATTCAAGAAGGAGATAGCGGAGGAGGAAGCCAGGTACCAGGCGGCCTGTGAAGCCCGTGATGCCGCCTGGAAAAAGGAGGCGGTGGAGCTTTGGGGGCGGGCTCATCGTCGTGCGAAGGAGGTGTACGAAGACGGGCACTTCGCGAGGAAGGTTAAAGGCGCTAGGCACCTCATCGCTGCGTGGAGGTGGGCCGATAAGCTCCAGCGTGCCACCGACGAGGAGCTCCGGTGGGTGCCCAATGAAATGGCAAGATCGTTCGCGCTCGTCCGCCAGCAAGAGGCAGATCGGTACGTCAAGCGCTACGAGGTGGAGTACTGCCTCCGCGCTGGGAAGACACCGCGCACCAGGGAGCTGCTGGTGAGGGACTGCCGGAATACTGCCCCTAGGAGGGATTATTAGTTTTAGTATTGTTCGTTTTCAATTTTATGCTTTGTACCTAGTAGTTAAGTATCATCACATATATGTGATGATATTATATATATTCTGTGATCAACTAATGAACAATTAATATATATTATGAATTCCATTTTCTATCTATTTTTGTATACTAATTTGTATCTAGCTGTTATCATCCACATATACAGAATGGAAAGCATATACACACACATTGAAACATAACATATAAGAACAGAAAACAAAGTACACACATTGAAACTGAGCAATAAACAGAGCAATATTATGATTGCTGTGAATACATAGCGATCCACGTCGAAATGACTCAACAAAATAAAACACATCCATGAGACCATGACCAGCAGCCCTTGCCTACGGTAGCTCTTCTCTCTGCCTGAACTCGTGCAGGCGTTCGTCCAAGCGGTCGACATGCTCGCGGTACATCTGGAGCGCGATCTCGAGCTCCAAGTTGGCTATTTCATCGGAGATCACCAGCTTGAGGATGCGACGGCCATGTTCCTCTACTGCGCCCAGGTGGACACCTGGGCCAAGGAGGCGGTCGAGCCTAGGGACCAGCGCGTTGGCATCGAGCGGGCCACGGACAAGGCGAACGACGCAACCCATGCGAACGGCGTGGCGGGCGTCGGGTGCAAGTACGGCGCGGCCGGCCTCTGGTGCAAGTACGGCGCTGACGGCCTTTGCCCACTCCTGGCGAGGAATGGGGGTACTGAAGGGACGTGTACCCAGCTACGACGCCCTGTCAACAGCAGACAAGCGCCGATGGATCCGCTCTTGCTATGCGGCGTGCCACGCCTCTCGCTTTGCGGTGCTCCAACGGTCTCGCTGTGCGGCGAGCCGCAGCCTATCGAGGCGGACGTGCCTTGCTTGCTCTGCGGTGTGCCATCGATCATGTTGTGCAGTGAGCTGCAGCCTCTCGGTGCTGACATGCCTATCTTGATCTGCGGCGCTGAAGCGCCATGCACCAAGGGTCTGCTCAACCCTGGTGTTGGTGCAACAAACCCTGGGTCTGTTGCCCAGACTGTGCACAGGCCTAAGATCAAGATTGCATCATCCAAGACCAGACCAAGCACAAGAGATCAGCTCTTTGATGAACCAGAGTGCAGATCAAGAAGACCAAGTCAAGCCAAGGGGCAAGACACCACTAAGGGAAAACCTCCCTTGCCGGGCAGGAGAGCCTGGCGAGGTCAAGGTTGCCCTGGAAACAAGCCTCAAGACGGCCCCGACAGGCCTGCTGGGTCCTACGAAGGCAAAACACCCCGCCAAGGCTTCACCGCTCCACCTCACAGCGATGCAAGTCATCGATCGGTGCGGTGTCAAGCCCCAAAGTGACTAAGTGGCTATCTTTTACCACATGGCAGCCTCTTCCTACAGAAATCACCTCCAAATGACACCCGTCCAGCGACGTGTCATGCAGACAGGAGAGAAGGTGGCTGAACAGCCCGGCAAGGCGTGCCGGCAGGCCATGATGTGACACTAAGCGGCACATTTAATGCGCTCTGCCCTGTCTACAGAGTAGCTATGATAGCACTGTTTGCTATCTAATGAGTACACAATGACTGATTTTCCACTGTGGTGACCCCTTGATCTATAAAAGGAGGCCCACGGCAACCATAGAGAGGATTCGGACCCTTGTACACTCGTACGCGCGTAGCCGCTCTCGCCCCGTGGCAACCCTGCCGGGCAAGAATGCTGCGTTTCCACCAAAATACACCATCAATCCACCAAAGCAGGAGTAGGGTTTTACGCCTCGCGGCGGCCTGAACCTGGGTAAAATTGCCTGTGTGATCTATGCCGTGCTGCACTGCGGTTCTCCGCTCTTTGTGCAATGTGCTCAGTACCCCTGCCAAACCAAAAGGGGCTCATGGTCCCATAGGTGGCCGTGGTTTCCCACGACATCTTTGGCGCGCCAGGTAGGGGGAAGCGCTTTCGTGAACCCGAGAAGCGTACATAGTGCGTCGTCTTCATCATTGTTCTCTTCATCAACGGCTCCATCATGCATGGCGCCCAAGAAGAAACCCGGTGCCGCCGCCCAGCCGTCCTCCTTGAAGGCCCCGCCACATGCAACCGTCGACGCCGCTGGTGCTACGGGGACGCCTGGGGATGTGGATGCTGCGGGGGATATGGTCGACGCAGGCGGCGTCGTCACCACCTCCCCTGTGGCTGAAACAGGAGCGGGAGGCATCAGAGGAGGACAACACCAACAGCATCCTGGCGGTCATGCTTTACGAGGTACAGGTAGAGATATCATTCCGTCCGTACCTCTCCGCCCAGCCGAAGGGCACAGCCGCAGCGGTGGCACTTGCTCTGGGGCGAATCGCAATCCTCCGGCCGTCCCCGCTACAGGCGCGACCGCAGGGCATGCTCCACCCCCGGAGCAAGCCGACCAAGCCAATGGACCAAATGGAACCGCGGGTCCACAAGCGCCTCCACCTCATCACCACGCCATCTTAGCGACTGGCTCACGACGACGAGAACACGACGCGACCACAACCGGAACCACCAGGAGCCGGATGACATTACGATCTTCATTGACATCCATGCCAAGCACCGCTTCGGAGGCCATGGCGCGGGCCCAGCTGCTGTTGAGATTTCCGCCGGCGGCCGATCAGATGGATGAATGGAGAGCCACCATTCAGAGCCTGATTGGCGTCGCTGAGGCGGGAAGATTGCAGTGAGCTGGCCTGCCACGGCCTCCCCAGGCTACGACAACAGCCCCCGCTGCTGGCCATGTGGAAGGGGCCACCCCCATGGTGTAGTCCCCTCCACGGCAGCCAGCACGGGAGCCACGCGACCAAGAACCCAACGACATCTCGATGGCTTCATTCGACCCTCAAGCACGTCAAGGCCAACGACGAGCCCTGGAGGACAGGCAAAGGGAAGGCACGCGTATTGCCGTCGAGCGACGCCGCGACGCCCACCGCCAGTCCGACAGGCATGATGGCCCCGAGGTCGACGAGCCCGCACTCGCCAAAGGCGGGTACCTACCTTTCGAGGCTGGGTGCCCCGCCATCACCCATGAGTTGCGGCAAGTCCGTTGGCCGTCCACTCGTACGTTCAAGCCAGAGATACCAGAGAAGTATGATGGGAGACTGAACCCGGCAGAGTTCTTGAGCATCTACACCATCGCTGTTCAAGCTGCCGGGGGAAGAGATGAGAAGGTATTCGCCAACTACTTCCCTTTGGCACTCAAGCCAAATGTGAGGTCTTGGCTAATGCACTGGTGGCGCAGCGGGAAGTGGATGAAGCAGCAGACATAGCTGATGCCCCTTCCGGGGAGGAAAGTGAGCACACCCCGGGAAGGTCAGATGCAGATCAAGACAGAGAAGGGAAAAACAGCGGAGGCAGCCCCAAGGTTGCGGTGAGGAAGAAGGTGGTGTAGCACCTAGTATACTTCGTTAGCTCCCTATTGCAGGGGGCTAGATCCAGGTACTCTGGCGTGCAAAAATTGATCTTTGGCCTTGTCATGGCCTCAAGGAAACTGTGCCACTACTTCCAAGCCCATGAGATCACGGTTGCCACTCGTTTCCCTTTGCAACGGATACTTCGAACCCTGAGGCTACCAGTAGGATAGTGGAGTGGGCTTTGGAGTTATCCAGCTTTGGTTTGAAGTTTGAGAGCACATCAACTATTCAGAGCAGAGCATTGGCAGAGTTTATCGCAGAATGGACGCCAACTCCTGATGAAGAAGTGTTGGAGACAGTTATTCCCGGCAAGGAAGCGCCCCAAGAATGGATCATGTATTTCGATGGTGCTTTCTCCCTACAAGGTGCAGGGCTGGCATGCTTCTCGTTGCTCCCACTGGAGAGCACCTGAAGTACGTCGTCCATATGCATTTTCCACGGGAGGAGGCTACCAACAATACTGGAGAGTACGAAGGGCTCCTTGCCGGGCTCAGGATTGCAAGGGAACTGGGGATCAAGAAGCTGATCATCCGCGGAGACTCGCAACTTGTGGTGAGACAAGTCAATAAGGATTACCAAAGTCCATTGATGGAGGCATACGTTGAGGAAGTGAGAAAGTTGGAGGAGCGCTTTGACGGATTGCAAACAGAGCACGTACCCCATGCGGAAAACAACATTGCTGATCATCTGTCAAAGTGCGCTGCGCAAAAGCTTCCTGTGGAACCAGGAACTTTTGTTCTCCATCTGACTCAGCCCTCCATATCCCCAACAACAATGGCCAGGAAGAGGAGGAAACTGGACTCCGGCAAGCCTCTCCCGATAGAACCTTCCGAGGATCCCGGCAGAAAGCTTGTCGGGAACAACTCCCCTTCGGTCGCTGAGCTGCATTCTCCCACCAGGCCACCGGTCCCCGCGGTCGAAGATTGCACTCTCACGAATGAGGAGGTGCCGCTAGTCCTCGTTGCCGAGCCACAGGCTCCATCTTGGGCACGACACATAGTCCATTTCCTCCAAACTAGAGAACTTCCCGAAGAGCAAGAAGAAGCTGAAAGAGTAGCCCGGAGGGCCAGTATGTATTAGTTCGTTGATGACACGCTATACAGAAGGAGGCCCAACGGTGTGAAATTGAAGTGCATTTGCCGGGAAGGAGGAAAGGAACTGCTGGCAGAGATACACAAGGGTATGTGCAGCTCACACATTGGATCGAGGGCTCTGGTTGGAAAAGCCTTCCGGCAAAGATTTTACTGGCCCACAGCCCTCCAAGATGCAGTTGAGTTGGTCACCAAGTGTGAAGCCTGCCAGTTCCATTCCAAGAATATCCACCTGCCTGCCCAAGCTCTTCAGACAATCCCTTTATCATGGCTGTTTTCGGTCTGGGGGCTCGACATCTTGGGCCCTTTCCCTCATGCTGCCGGGGGCTTTGAATTCTTGTTCATTGCAATCGACAAGTTTACAAAGTGGCCGGAAGCAGAGCCCGTGAGAAAGGTGACTGCTCAGTCAGCTATCAAGTTCTTGAAAGGATTGGTGTGCCGCTTCTGAGTCCCTGCCCGAATCATCACCGACAACGGCACCCAATTCACGAGCCGCGCCTTCATGCAATATGTTCATGCCCTCGGAAGTAAGATCTCATTCACCTCTGTTGCTCATCCAAGGAGCAACGGACAAGCTGAGAGGGCGAACGCTGAAGTGCTGTGAGGACTCAAGACGAGAATGTTTGATAGGCTGCAGAAGTGTGGCAGGCGATGGATCGACGAGCTGCCGGTGGTTCTTTGGTCCCACAGAATGACAGCAAATCGAGCTACCGGGCAGACTCCCTTCTCCCTAGTCTATGGGGCAGAAGCAGTTATCCCCACGGAACTCATTTACGGGTCACCTCGAGTACTTGCCTACGATGAAGTAGCGCAGGAACCGCACTGGCGTGACGACGCTGTGCTACTCGAGGACAACCGTCTCCAGGCTGCTACGCGTGCTGCATGCTACCAGCAAGCCCTGCGTCGCTATCACAGCCGCAGAGTTCATGCCCGGAGTTTTGAGGAAGGCGACCTTGTCCTTAGGCGCGTTTAGTCCGCCAAGGGTACAAACAAGTTGACGCCAAAGTGGGAAGGCCCTTACCGGGTAGTGCGAGTCACCAGACCTAGTGCAGTCTATCTGGAGACCTGAGATGGCATTCCGTTGCAAAACTCATGGAACATTGAGCATCTCCGCAAGTTCTACCCATAAGGCGCGGCTGTCGGGCCCTACCCGGCAGCCACCCTTTTGTACAGGCCTTGCCTCTGTTGCATGTAACCCCTTGTACAAAGCCAGGTGAAGACCCTGAGCAACAGAGAAATAAATGAAGCGCTGGGGCCCCCCAACAAATTGCATGCATGCATAAGCATATCATGAGCATTGCATGTTCATGTAGATAAGATCGCATGAGGCATCATTTTCATCTGCATCAAACTGCAGGCCCCTACCATGGATTCGGTCCCGACGGGGAGAATAGAAGACAAGCCTACATTGCAATCTTCGGCAAGCCCAAACAGATAAGTTCTTTCTCTCTCTTATCCGTACGTGTTCTGTAAAGTAAAAACTTGTGCATAGGAAAACCTCGCCACTTTCGAAACTTAGGTGCTCCTGTCCCTTGACTCGAATGTTGCTTCGGTCGGGGTGGTTGTAGTGGCCTTTGGCGAGAAAGTTTGGCAGGGGGCTGGTCCCTCTTTACGATTTGTGCCCGGCAGGCCTAGCTCCGCAGCAGCAAACTGAGGGTACCGGCAGGATAGCCTACCAGGAAAAACTTGTTTACTTGAGTGTATAGAGGCATTCTACCTCTGCATGGACATGTTACATGCACAAGTGCCCAGCAAGGTTTATCTTTTTCATTAATATGCTGACCAACAGGTACAGATCTTATAGAACACAAACATGGATAAAAGAGATTATATGTTTGAACTAAAGTTTGGCAAGTGCCTACACATTTTGGATTGAAAAAAGATAAGCACCCCGTAATACTCTTGCTCCGTCTCTCCCCTCTTTGAAGCTACAGAAGGGAGACGAAGAAGGCGAAGGGAGGGCCCGGCTGGGATTCGGCGCCTCCCCAGGATCAGGATGGCGCCATTCCTGGGCTAGGAGGAAGAAACCGGAGGGCAGGTGCGTATGGTGACGCTGCTGGAGGCCTAGCCGGTGATGATGGTGCTGCCGGCAAACACGCCTCGTCGGAGCGGTCGTCCTCGCTCTTGACGCATCGTGGGTTGCCGCCACCTTCCTCACCGCTGTCGCATAAAGCCCCCACCGTGGCGGCCAGGGTGGACACCAGGCGCTCCGGGTGGCTCCACAGAGAGCATGGTCATCTCCGACGACCCAAGGATAGAAGGCTGCCGCCCTTTGAAGAAGCATACATGGGGACAAATAGCCCGCCCGTGTGTCAGACATACTATACCCTAAAAGGAGGGATCTGCCATTACCAATGGCGAACCACTTTTGCGGCCTCCCTCCGATGTCATGGGGAAAGGGGGAATAGGCCACGATCGACTACCATGCCTTGCGTCCATTATGGGCTCCGGCGTGGTGTCACTTGCGTCGCCCCTCACTAAGATTGAAGCCACGGGCGGCCCGACGACGAGTGCACCAGAGTCGCTACCTCCGGCACTACCATCACGCCACCCGCATACCCCCCAGGGGCCTACGCGAAGACAGGAGGGGAATCCTACCCCAGCAAAGGCGTGACCACGCCCTTCTCCTAGTCCCCAAGCATCAACACAAGAATTCGACATCATCAACCCCAAGCTAGGGCCCGGGACCTGGCCCCGGGCTCTCCTTTTCAGCATACCCCAGAAAGAAGGCAGAAAATGGAGGAGGAGGGGCGTGCGGATGAATACTCCCACTCCGCCCCCACCCTTTCTTTTATAGACGGGCTGGGGCTGGGAGCCGACCCCTCGGTGGGTAACCGCCGTCCTCCTCCACCAATCCGAGAAGACCGGGCTCCTGCCTTGATGCTCTCCCGCACCACGCGCCTCAGTTGCCTACCCCACTCAATGCATGCGGCGTACGTGACTAAGGATGAGGGCGTGGTGGGAATAGTGAATTGGCAGTTACTCACCCGTGCGTTAAAGTCATTCACGGGCCATTACAAAAGTGGCCCTACCACAATTGGCATTACGCGACGCACGGAAGAACCGGAAACTGACCTGGGCTCAGATTAATGAAGAAGCAAAGAAGATCTCAAGGGCAAGCAACTCTTACCCTCTCGCCTGTGCACTGGTTAGGGCCTACCCCGATGACGCCCGGCAGCGCGTTCGGGCCAGGCCCGGGGGCTCCTGTCGGTGCAACAAACCCTGGGTATGTTGCCTAGACTGTGCACATGCCTAAGATCGAGATTGCAACAACCAAGACCAGACCAAGCACAAGAGATCAGCTCTTTGATGAACCAGAGTGCAGATCAAGAAGACCAAGTCAAGCCAAGGGGCAAGACACCACTAATGGAAAACCTCCCTTGCCGGGCAGGAGAGCCTGGCGAGGTCAAGGTTGCCCCGGAAACAAGCCTCAAGACTGCCCCGGCAGGCCTGCCGGGTCCTACGAAGGCAAAACACCCCGCCAAGGCTTCACCTCTCCATCTCACAGCGACGCAAGTCATCGATCGATGCGGTGTCAAGCCCCAAAGTGACTAAGTGGCTGTCTTTTGCCACATGGCAGCCACTTCCTACAGAAATCACCTCCAAATGACACCCGTCCAGCGACGTGTCATGCAGACAGGAGAGAAGGTGGCCGAACAGCCCGGCAAGGCATGCCGGGCAGGCCATGATGTGACACTAAGCGGCGCATTTAATGCGCTCTGCCCTGTCTGCAGAGTAGCTAAGATAGCATTGTTTGCTATCTAATCAGTACACAATGACTGATTTGCCACTATGGTGACCCCTTGATCTATAAAAGGAGGCCCATGGCAACCATAGAGAGGATTCGGACCCTTGTACACTCGTACGCGCGTAGCCGCTCTCGCCCCGAGGCAACCCTGCCGGGCAAGAACACTGTGTTTCCACCAAAATCCACCATCAATCCACCAAAGCAGGAGTAGGGTTTTACGCCTCGCGGTGGCCCGAACCTGGATAAAATTGCATGTGTGATCTCTGTCGTGCTGCGTTGCGGTTCTCCGCTCTTTGTGCAACGTGCTTAGTCCCCCTGCTGAACCAAAAGGGGCTCATGGTCCCATAGGTGGCCATGGTTTCCCACGACACCTGGCGATGACGCGCATCACGATGTTGTCCATCGCGTTGTCGGGGAGCGCCTCAGCCTCGATGGGCCATGGCGCCTTCTCGTTTTCCTCGTTGAGGAGGCTTTGGCAGAGGCGGCGATTTGGTGGGTTGCCATGCTTGGAAAAGGTGGATGTGCTACAGGCTGCGCTTGTTGCCTCTGTACATCGCGCGCCGTCTGCATTATCGCTTGGTGGCGGCGGGAAACCAGTGAGGAAATGGCAGGAAACAGTGGGGTGTTCATAAAACGCCATCAATTAATGGAAACTTAGCATAGAAGGAACATCGAGCTAGCACGACGCGTGCGGGCACATTGCTCGCCCAAGGCTATGATCCATATACTTGTGTGCCCAACAGAGCACACTATTCACAGTAAAGAATATTGTTCCGTTTATCCTAGTAGAGCAGTGGCGGCAAGCGTCACAAGAAGTAGATGATGATCAGATGATCGTTTATCCTAGTTAATTATGCATGTAATATATAGTTTACTTTGGTGTGTCGAAATGTCATGTGTGTACTAGCCACCTATGTAATTGGATGTTTGCCACGCATCACACACATCTTGTTTATGTGAAATGTTTCTGTTCTCTTGGCTCAACACAAACAGTTTATCGGAATGAAGTGTATGCCCTCCATTGCACACACCTTGATCTGGCTGAACCATTTCTGTTGCGTTGCCTAATCGAAAACAGTTCATCCGAGTGAACCGTATGATGTATATCACACACACCTTGATCTGGCTGACCGTTTCTTTTGTGTTGCCTAATCACAAATAGTTCATCCGAGTGAACTATATGTCGTATATCGCACACACCTTCATCTGGCTGCCAGTTTCTGTTGTTCCGCATCATCACAAATAGTTTATCCGAGTGAACTGTATGCCGTATATCGCACACGCCTCCATCTGGCTGCCCATTTCTTTTGTTCCGCCTCATCACAAACAGTTCATTGAACTGAACCGTATGCCCCACATCGCACACACAACTAAAATCGGAACCGTGTTTGATGTATCCTTCATCGCAAACATTTTTGCATCTTTTTTGATGGTTTTTTACATCATCGTTTGCGATTAATGCATCGCATACAGTTTCGTCAAAGGGTCTCTGATCGTAGTGTCACATTAGCAGCATCCTGCAGTAGTGATCGATTACCGAAAAATGCTTTCGCCCCGCTTTATATATAAAGCAATGATCAACAACAACTCGGTATAAACGCATGCCACCAGAACACACGCACACACCCAAGACAGGATATATAGGCGTTGATCGTAGCAACTCCACCCCTAGCACTACTAGAGCAACCGGGGGTTCAACCGAGAACACGCCACCGTGAAGAAATGAAGTCGCATACGACGAACCGTGGGCTCCAAGGCGGCGCCTTTAGGAAGGATACAGCACCGGAGCGCCGCCACGGCCTAATCCGAGGATCAGAGTTTCCCCTGGAGCCGCACGACGGGCAGTGAGAGCCACGACGATGCCTTCAAGAAGGGAACGAGCTTCGCCGCCGCCGGTCCGTCCGAAGATAGAGCAGGTTTTCACCCCGACCAACACTCATCACCATCAAATGCCACACCCCGGCTACCACGCCGCCCACACGACCATGGCCATCGGGCATCATCAAGCCATGGGTTGTGCCCATGAGCACAGCGCTACCACCACCAGGGCTACCACCATAGCATCCAAGACCTTGACACCACCTCACCCAAGATCTGCCGCTACCCCAACCAAAGAGACGAGCGGAAAGGTCACGCCTTTCACACCCCTGGGCAGCCCCAGCACCGAGACCCAATAAGACGGCCAAAACTGACCTCCATCGACCTGTCCTGCAGCACCAAGTGCAAGACGAGCTTGGTCCTGCTGCACCATGCACGAGACGAGTTCGGTCCTGCTACATCGTGTACGAGACAAGATCGGTCCTGCCGCACCAGGCGCGAGACAAGCGATGGACCATAGTTGGGAGAAGGACGGCCCTTCGACGAAAGTAGCGCCCGGACCACGAGGAGAGGAATCGAAGGCCGACACAGGCCGCCTACGAGCAAGCTGACGCCGGAACATGCCAACCGCCACCGCAACCAACCTGCCACCTCGCGAGCCGCTCACCGACAGGCCAACGCCAGAGAAGACCAGCCACCGCCGTGGAATGGCCCGAACCACCGCCATGAGCCACCACCACGCCATGGCAGCCCACATCCACACTAGGACCCCGAGGGCCAGCCCCGAGCCACCCGCCGGCGGCCATGGGCGAGATCTGAGCGGATATGGCCGGCAACCACCGCCGCCAGCAGTAGTAGCTCACGCGCCGCCATGGTCCACGGCTATCGCCACAACCCCACCAGGTCGCAGCCCGCCCCCGCACCGCCCGACGCCCACACACCCGCCAGACCAAATCGGATCTGGACGGGGCCGCCGTCGCCAAGCGCGCACCACCGTAGCCAGCATGGGCACCCGCACCACCATCCCGATCACCAGCCGCCGGCCGACCGGCCAAATCAGTCGAGGCCTCACCGCTGCCACGGACGACCACCACTTCACCACAACCACAACACCGTCCACAGCCCTTGCCGCCCGCAACCCGCATCGCCACGCGGCCAGATCTGGCGGGGCCATGCTGCACCAGCCCCGTCCGCCACCCCCGGCCGTCCAGCATGCTTCGCCACCACGACGCCCGTCACACAGCTAGCAAGCCACCGTCGCCGCACAGCTCCGGCGCCCCGCCATGCCGCAGCGCGCGCCGCCAGTGCCGCACCCCAGCCCAGCGCCCCGTCCCGCGTTAGGGCCCCGCGCGAGAGGACGAAGTCTCCCCACCGGCGCCAGCCGCGCTTCGCCCGGCTGCACCCCTGGAGGCCACGAGGTACCAGCTTGTGTTCCAAAAAGCACAGATAGGTGAGTGCCTTTGACACCATTAAAGCATCTTATTTAGTTTTTGCAACGCTCAAGATAATGACAATGAATTTATCTGCAGGAACTTGTCTGGTTATTATGCTTTTAGTTCTGTGCTCTCATGGAAAGGGAAAGATCTAAATCTACCAATTTGCATGGTTAAGATTCATTGTTTCACATTATGGCATTATGATATATGAAAACTCCAAAGATAACAACTTATTATCCTTAGTCATGATGGGGACCAGCTAAGGAAGCGATTCTTGGTGCACCAGCTCAGTTATATTGCCAAGGAAGCTGCACACAATGGAGTTTATTAGCAGTATTACAAAATACTAACACAATAGTGTATTTTTGGCTCCATGCATTTGATGCTACTTGAAAATGTTTTCTTGATTTTTATTATTTTTAGTACAACCAAAATATATTCTATGCATGTTAATTTTTACATATATTTGTATATTAGTTGAGACATGCATTTTCACGTACACGCTTACTAGTTTGCTAAAAGTGTGTTTGATAGGGGCAATTAGAGCATTTTCAGGAAACAAAGGTAAGTATTTTTTGCGGCTTTTCTTTCTTCCTCTTGAAGAAATGAAAGGCGATCTTGCCTTCTCACCAGGAGACTCTTCTCCATCGCCGTCCTCTTGCAACTCCCCTCCACCGATGACTTTGGTCGTCGATGGTGAGGGTTAGCCGGATCCACGCATGTGGATCATTTTTAGGCTCTAGTAAGTTAGGTTTCTAGGTTGTCATCGTCTTCGCTTCAGCGGCGACGATGGCAGCCCTAAATAAAGTATCTTTAGATCCTTCCCCAATGAGGCAATTGGTCATTTGGTTGGGGATGTATTTAAAAATGAGTCTGTTCAAGCAAGGATGGCGTGGCGGCGGCGGCGGCATGGACTTGTGGCCTCAGGCTTCATCGCTGCGATAATGTTTGCTCCAGCGCCGGCGTGGAGCTTGGGAGGTAGTCCAGGAGTGGATGCAGATTATGGTCTGCATCAACGGCATCTGGAAGATCATGGATCGTGTGCTGTGTTCATGGTTAGTGGATGGCATGTATGGTTTCCTCCTCCGACGCCTTAGTTGTGTGGGGGTGCCAGATCTGGAGTTTGATGGCGTGTCTCGGATGTTGCGCCGGTCTGATTCATTCAACAATATCAATTTCACCCTTGGTGAGCCACCTTGGAGGTCCGCAAAACTGCATATGAGCGATGCAGCCGCGTCGAGCTTGGGTAAGGAGATGATCCATCATTTTTACCTTTGGTGGTTGCTGCCATGATGCTAGAGGCAGGTGATAGGCGATGGCGTCGAACTCACGGGATTCTTCGGTCTTTATTGTAAAAAGAATTCTTGACTGATGTTCCTTTGTGCAAAGGCTAGCGTTCTGCTGTCTTTTCAGTTTTGTGAGGTTGGTGTGTACGTGGCTTGTACTATGATCTTCATGATATAAATGAGACACATATTACCATGAAAAAATTAGAGCCTTTTCAATGGACGTCCTATAACAAGGCATCAGAAGATAGGTGGAGTAAATTACACAACACCTAATTTTTTTTAACAACACCAAAGACCTTCAACTCCAATATATGTCCTAAAATAAGGCACTATTGCTTTGATGCATGTCCTGATAAATATAAAAGTAAAAAAGGGCAGCTGCACGAAGAATTTTATTGTCTTCAAATGCATTATGTACACCAATATACAAACTATTACTAATTAGAACATTTTCTAAAAACATTACACATAATTAACATCATATAAATATCTTGGGCGAGAAATTCTTAAGAAGGACAAATCTTCATTCCCAATATTTGTGACGTTCAAGAATGTATCATCATCAACACTAGAAATGCAGACACAAAATCTAATATAAGCGCATATGCGCCTCATCGTTACATTCATCTCAAAATGACAAAAAAAAGGAAAAGAAGGGATTTTTCTTATCTCTCCGACATTTTGTTGAACATGTTGCAGATGCCGATGCCGAGCGTCGACGGCTCGTCCTTCATGCTCAGAGCTGGTTGGGGGGCATAAGAGCAGCAACAGTCGTTGGCGATGAAGCAGCCGCAATAGGCGAAGAAGCAGGGCCATGGCGACGACGGACTTCGTCTTCTTCGTCTGGGGCGAAGCTGGATCCTTCGTGCACGCCGCCTCGTTGATTGGTTGCGGCGGCCTTCTTCCACGTTTGTGGCTCCTTCCCGGCGGTGGCAGTGGGTCATGGGGCGCACAGCCACCGTGCCGAGTAGGGGTGCATGACGATGGCAGGAGCGGCGAGAGAGCGCGATGCGGTCATGGCAAGGAGTGAATGGGCAACGTCGATGGCTACGGGGTCGGGGGGGGGGGGGGGGGGGGGATCGTCCATGGGGCTCCGGCGATGGTCAGGCGGGGATTCTGCGCCACGTGGGAACTTTCGACGTGACGGTTGGCGACTCGCGCGTGACCAAATTTGTTTTGCTCCAAAAGCCCAAGTGTTCCAAATTTGCAACACTTAGTGTTGTTTGTTGGAGGTGTTGTAAATTTGGAGTGACATATTCTACATATATGGCATCTATTGGAGCACTGTTTTTGCCCCTTGATGATGTAAAAAGCGGGCACCTATTGAAGATGCTCTTAGGTAGAATCGAATGGTTCTATTTCTATGTTTGGTTGGAGAGATGAAATGGTGAGATTACCTTTCACATATAGATTTCTACATATTTAACACACATTAAGGTAGCAAAATATGTTGCCATACAGAACACAAAGAAATCATCTTTGACGAACGGAATCAAAATCAGACAAATTTTCACCGATCAGTTGTGGTTGGACAGGGCTTGACTCAACTGGTAGCCACTAATTGTCGCCGCCAGAGTAGCCGCTCGTCCGTTGTAGTAGCCCAAATCTCGCCGCCCAGCTTCAAGACCCATAGGCCGCAACTGCTTATCCATCGTGACTCAATTGAGAGAGGAGGGGATGAGAGAGAGGAGCAGTCGACTCAACATGGCACGCGTAGGGTATGGGTATGGGTAATGCATGCCCAAACCCGCACCCGTCCCAATATTTTCCGCCAAAACCCGTACCCGTACCCGCACCCCGGATTTCAAATTGTTCCCATACCCGTACCCGACTGGGTACATGTAATACCCGCGGATAAAAATACCCATCTCGGTATTTATATTTCAGCATGTTCAAAGTTCACTAAACAATCATCAAAACATTCAAACAGTCCATTCGTCAATAGACCAGTCATCAACGCATTCATGCATCATAGAAATTCAAAAAAAGTGTTAAGTGTGGAGTGCAAAATTATTCACCAAATTGGACGCTTGTCATGCTCCGCCCTTATCATTGGCGGAGCACATGCGTTCCTCGTAGGAGTAGCCGGACGTTGCATAGGGAAGACCCGACCACGACCATGTCCCACATTGTAGTCGCCATGGCACCCAGGCATTTTCCCTCTTGAAGGTGGCTGGAGGCGCGAGGAGGGAGACAAGAACAAATCTACTTGACAAGTTGTACTTAGCGCCTGGTAACTTAGTTTTTTTCTTCTGAATCTAGTCAATGACACATGGGACCTAATTGACATGGTGTAGTAGTATACGGGTTTGTGGGTTCACGGGTATGGGTATTGCCTTCCCGTACCCGTACCCGCCTTACCCGATGGGTGCAATTTTTTTCCATTTAAAAACCCATGGGTATTTTTATTTCTCATACCCATACCCTAATAGGGGTTTTACCCGCCGGGTTCGCGGGTAGCGGGTACCCATTTCCATGTTGACAGCCGATGACATGGATCGTGGAAGATGAGCAGCTGGCGACACAGTGCGCGGGAGAGGAACAGTCGGCGACATGGATCGAGGGAGAATAGCAGTCGCTGGCGCAGTACAAAGAGGAAGAGGTGATGTAATTTGTGAACGAGAGGAGAGGGCGATGCAGCGTTCCGCGCCATTCCTTCGATTTGGAGGAACAACTGCGTTACGGATCTGTGTCAGATATTCCCTTGGTGGGAACCAGTGGGTTCCGTTTCTAGCTGTGTACGAATCACGTTGTGAAAGAAGCCGTTACTTTATTGCCCAAAGTTGTCTTATCATTGTAGCTCTGGTTTGGGCTGCCCAGGGGAAATCTAATTCTTGTTGGTGGAGACCAGATGGCCTTTTTGCTTTTTAGAACGGTTGATTGCTTTATCTTGTCTGCTTGTTCTATCTGTGTAGCTGGGATCCAAGCTTTTTGTTTGATGTGATGGATGGGCAGTGCACTGTTGTACTCCCAGTGATCTAACCGCTCTTATATTTCTTTACGGAGGAAGTACAGGTTATCAGTCATTACAGAGAAGATTATAGCCACAACAAAGTGAAGAGGCCACGACAGGAGAATATGGGCCTAAAAAAATCACTGGCGATGGCGGATGGTTGTCGAGGAAAGGCTTGGCAAGGGTTGTTTTCTCGCAGTCAGGCGAATGAGATCCTTTCCATGACGGGATGCAGTCTAGGTTGCGGTTATAGAAGTTGTTGGTCTGGTTTATGAGCATTGTTGTTAGATGCTCTTTGTCTGTGCCGAGGTGTAATCATCGTGGTTAGCTAGTTGTTCGTGCTTTATAATTCAATATGTAGCATTGCCTCAGAGCTCAAACCAATGCATGGGCGCCCGCCCGGTCACTGACCTGATGATTTTTTGACCCAGACGTACGCCTCAAATGCCCGGACTAACCGGCACCCCTCATATCCAGCCCAGATATGGAACGGATATGAGGGCGCCCGGGTACGCCCGCCATGTTGGACCCGACCCATGCTGGCCCACCCGACCCCACATATATTCGTCCCCATCCACTCGCCAGAGCAAACCCTATCCACTTCACTCGACTCCCCTCCACTCCCCTTCGCCACCCGAACTCACCTCCGGTGGTTTCCGGCCTTCTCCGGCATAGCAGACAGTGGATCAGACTCTGACCAGTCCGGATCCGTCGACTGGGGTGTCATCCCCTAAGGGTTGGAGGAGGCAATGGTAGTCCACATTGCACTATGCTGCTCCCGGGAGGACAATGCCCGGCCGACGAACGGATCTGTCCGTCGCGACTCCATAGTGTCGGCTCAACGGGCGCTCGGGTCCTCTATGCTGGATCCTTGCGGTCCCAGCAGCCAGAACCCTTCTCCTTGCCCATCACCGGTCGGGCAGACTATGAGTCCCACCAGGAACCACTAAAAAAAAAGACACATCCGTGACATTTGGGACCAAACAATTTTTTTCTGTCATGCTTATGACACTTCTATGATGATAATTGTGACAAAAACACGTATCATCATAGATGTGGTGGGCTCTTACTTCTATGACAAAAAATCATGACAGAAAATGGGCTTTTCGTCCTGGGCGGGCCGGGGACGCACCTGCACGACATTCTTTGGGTCGTCCATGACGAAAAAAATCGTGGTAGAAGCGAGGGCGAGGAAAATTTCGGGGATTTCCCGGTTACTGTGGGTGGTCGGGGCCGAGTGATGCACGGAGAGATTGCGCGTTTCTCTCATACACGTACGCGCGTGTGTGTGAGGCGTTGGGCTCTAACTGAACCCGAGCGAGGCGTTCGCTTACTGAACCCGAGCGATTGCACTAGCTACATTACTGAGCCCGAGCGATCGATCCCTGGCTATTAACTGAACCCGAGCGATTCCTTCGCTACTGCTCCTAACTGAAGCCGATCGAACCAGCTGCTGCTGCCTCTTGATAAACAGTGATAGTTGTTGGGAGTTGGATGAACAGTTCCCGGTGGGGGTTGGATGAACATGACCCCGTGGTAGTAGAGGCCGTTGCCACTGGATGAACAGGATCCCGATCGAGACGAGGCCGCCACACCCGAGTCGGTTGGGGTGGATGAACAGGACCCCAGGGAGGGCTGGTTGAACAGTAGCCAATAGAGGGTGGATGAACAGGATCCCGTGGAGGGCTGGTTGAACAGTAGCCGATGGAGGCGACCCCGTGGATGAACAGTAGCTGGTGGAGGCAGAAGGAAGTGGATGGTGGATGAACAGTAGCGGGTGGAGGCTGGAGGAAGTCAACAGTGGATGAACAGTAGCCCGTGGAGTCCCGTTTTACGGTACGCCACACCCCTCCCGATGAACAGGACCCCGTTTCGACCGTAGGCGCTCCAACACAAGTCAGTTTCCTCCGTTTTGCGGTACGCCACACCCCTCCTGATCAACAGCACCCCGTTTCAACTGCAGGCACTCGAACAGAAGGCCGTTTCCTCCGTTCTGCGGTACGCCAGACCCTTCCCGATGAACAGGACCCCGTTTCGACCGTATGCGGTCGAACAGAAGGCCGTTTCCTCCGTTCTGCGGTACGCTAGACCTTGTTTTGGCTGTTCCATCCAAGCCGGTTGGTTCCCGATGAACAGGCCGTATTCCGACCTAGTTGGTTGCCTCCCGACGAACACGATGTTGTTTCCTCTGTTTCGACCCAGCCGGTTGGCTGCCGATGAACAGGACGCCGTCACTGTACGCATTCGAGACCACACCTGTATGTACGTACTTGGCCGTCTTTTTTGTAGCGTAGCTGTCGTATGTGTACAGGATTTAGACGGGACTGCCTGAACTGCTACCGCTCTCGTGGCAGACAGACCGATCGACCGGTATGTACACAGACAACGCTACATACGCTTCGACCGGGTGGGTCCCAGCTGTCAGGGAGGACAAGGAGGCACTTCCTTGTGTGCGAATATATAGTTGGCGGGTCCCAGCGGTCAGGGGCGGAATCATATATTTTTTGCCCATAATAAGGATGCACTTCCTTGCGTGCAAAGATGTTGTTGGTGGGTCCCAGCTATCAGGGGCAGGAATAAGGAGGCACTTCCTTCCTTGCGAAGATATACGTGGTGGGTCCCAGCTTTCAGGGGGAGGAATAATTTCATTTTGGCGTAATAAGGAGGCGGTTGCATGCGTGCGTCCATGGACCTGGTGCGTCCCCACTGTCAGCCTCTCCACGTACAGTCCTCTTCCGATGACTCTTATTTGTTGACCACGTTGACCACGCCGCGCCGAGCGCACCAAGGCGATGGACGACGGCGAGGCCCTGGACGGGAACGACCTGGAGATGGGGAAGATGCGGCAGTGGAGTCGCAGCCTGAGAGGAGTACGACGTATGAGGGTTGACTGGTTCAGTACGGCCTGGGGCTATAGTCGGCGGAGAATAATAGGAGAGGTGGAGGGTGGAGGGATGGCCTGGCCGACGATGGAGTAGCGCTTCGCAGCGAGGTGTGCAAAGCAGCGCCGCAGGCCGCCGGAGGCGGGAGCAGGAGGTCCTGCCGGTGCTGGAGGAAGAAGACGAGAGATTGAAGATGCATGCCGGTGGCCGTTGGATGTACATCCAACGACTACAGATGGTAGAATCATTTTGTTGACTAATTTGACAATGCCTTCCGTAGGCGACCTAATGGCCCACATGTTAGACTCCTTGCGTGCGAAGATCTAGCTGGTGGGTCCTAACTGTCAGGGGGAGGAATAATTTGTTTTGCCCATAATAAGGAGGCACTTTCTTGCGTGCGAAGATTTAGCTGCTGGGTCCCAGCTGTCTGGGAGAGAAAACATTTTTTCACGTAATAAGGACGCACTTGCTTGCGTGCGAAGATGTAGCTGGTGGGTCCAAGTTGTCAGGGGAAGGAATAATATTTTTCCGGCCTAATAAGGAGCCAGTTGCATGCGTGCGTCCATGAACAGGTGCATCCCCACTGTCTGCCTCTCCACGTACTGTCCTCCTCCGATGACTCTCATTTGTTGACCATGTTGACTATGCAGTGCCGAGCGCGCCAAGGCGGTGGACGACGGCGGGGCCTCGGACGGGAACGAGCCGGAGATGGGAAGACGCGGCAGTGGAGTCGCAGATGGAGAGGAGTACGAGGGTTAACTGCCTCTGGTGCGGCGTGGGGCTGCAGTCGGTGGAGAATAACAGGAGGTGTGTAGGGCTGGAGGGATGGCCTGGCCGGCGGTGGGGTAGCGCTTCGCAGCGATGCGTGCTAAGCAAAGTCACTAGCCGTCGAAGGCCGGAGCAGGCGGTCCCGACGGTGCTGGAGGAAGAAGACGAGAGATTGAAGATGCATGCCGGCCGTTGGATATAAATCCAATGGATGTGGATGTCAGAATCATTTATTGACTAAGTTGACAACGCTTTGCGTAGGCTTCGACCTGTTGGCCCACATGTCAGCTTGCAAAAATGCAGAACATATTTAACCCTTTTTTTTTAGAGAGAAACATATTTAACCCGTATTTTTTAGAATTTATAATCAATTTGCTGGGCTGGATGAACAAATAATGTAGTGTCAATGTGGCTCATTTAATTTTTTCTAAGAAATCAGAGTAGATTTGCACTTTATTGAAATACACAGATTTGCTGGGCTTGTTGTAAATAAATTGATAGCTTAGACGGTGTAATTAGTATCAAAAAAATAAACGGGGGTGTACATTTTATTATACTAGTAAATGCGCACGTGCAACGTACGTTAATATTTAGGCAATATATTAATTGCACGCGGAAATTAGGCATGCTATTATTTGTGTGTTAATTATGTGATTAGTGCAATATTTGGGATGATATTAATTGCACATTAAACACGTTGAACGCTCGCTATTGGAGTAATATAGGTCGTTGGATTGACTTAGTTTGATGGCCGAGATCAGTTGGATCGGCCCCTTTGGGTCTTTTTATATTGGTATAGATATAAAATTAGCTAATTAGCAAGTTATTGCTCAAAGGAAAAATGAGCGCGTTATTATTACATCATGTAGAAATTGTAGGATAACTAATGTTTCTGTTGTTGTATTGATTTGAGCCTCATATGAGGTATATATAGAATACACGAGGGGTAGAGCTTGGAGTACAATAAAAGTTATACATGGTTTAAACCTGTTCAATCTCTACTCTTTATCTCTATCTTTGAACCCAAATTATATTCTAACATTCCCCCTCAGTCGTAGCGGGAGTGAAGAGGACGATTGCGACTGAATTTGAAGTCTTGTGCTTCCGTCATCTTCTCCACTCCGCCATCATCAACTGTGTCTCTGATGGGTCGGCACATAGGGCAGTGACAGCGTCCCCTTCTAGTGCCTTCCTTCTCTCTCCTCTATTCCCTCCCGCATTCACAGCGGGAGTGGCGTAGATGCTAGTGACGACGCGGACGCTGTTGACTAGAGATCTTGCCGATGAGTTGCTGTAGACGTAGCCATTAATGTCGATGTCGAGGTAGCCGATCATGGTGATGTAGCCATGGTCGATGGTGTGGTCATCGTGGATGATGAAGCCGCAAAAAGCCGGAGGCGCAAAAAAATGCGCTATGACGGAGCTGCAGACATGGACGATGCACCTTGCGGATGTCAGAGGGTGCCGTCGGTGATGAGTCCATCGGTTTTGCCAAGACCGGAGGAAACCAATCGAGCACACATCGGTTTCGCAAGAACCGTGTGGCCATGTAGGGGTAGTCACTAGAGTGACGCCGTGTCGATGCAGTTGTGTCATCGTGGATGACGCGGTCGATGTCGTCGTCGTGACGCGGTCATTGCCGTCGTCGAGGTCGCGTCTTGCAGAAAAGTCTGTCAGAGGGCGCTAGGTGTCCATCTTATGGACGAAGTGATGGCGGTGTGTTGATGAAGACCTTGGCGATGAAGTGTCATCAATGTCGTCGCAGAGGCGTGTCGACTATAATATGTCACTTGAAGGCATCCCTGGAGGCGACCAAGTGTCGATGCCGTGTCGCGCCGGAGAAGTCGATGAAGAATTGCATTGTTGTCACGTGGATGATGCCTATTGTAGTGCTTCCCTTAGATATACTCGACGATTTTTTTTCTTTGGCGATGTAGTCGTACAGCTTGATGTAGACGGCAGACCGGCGCCCAGAGGATCGATGGAGTCGGCTTGGTGCAGATCACGTCGGTGCGCGTTCCTTGAAGTAGAAGACCTGCGGGCCCTCCCGGTGTCCCGTGCTGCGAGCCGGCTCGGTGAAGCTGTTGACGACGTACGACTGGGCGTAGGACAGCTAATGCGATCGAGATACCCTTGTGTGGTCTGGGCGTCTTGCCCTCTGGACTTCTGGATACGATGCGTCTGGGGGCACCGCGGATCGGAACCACATCTCGTCGGAGAAGTCGGCTACTATGCTCAGCACGCATGCTGCGCCTGCACTTGGAACTTGGAAGCCCGCATGGCTCCATATGCATGCGTGATTGCCAGCAACATGACTTCGCTGATGGATGCATGGAGTAGATGGACGCGCGCGATGATGATGTGTTGACGCCGATGATGAGTGCTGCAGACGGTCGGCGCGTACGTGATGGTCGCTGAAGCGATAGGGGTCACCTTGGCGTGTGGGAGACCGTGCGAAGGACGCCAGAAGTCCATCCACGCGGCTGCGTTCGTGTGCGCTCCTCCACCGTAAGGACGCCGGCCAGGCATGCATTCGTCCCGGATCAGAACGCACTTGCTACATGCTTGTAGCCTGGAGATCATGCATGTGTATCCATACGTGAAGGCGAGTCGATGAAGTTGCTGGTTGCCGAGAGATCCGCGTACGACGGTGCGAGGTTCCGCCCTCCCGTGACTGGACGTATGCACGGTGCACCATGGATGTGCTGGACCGGCTCGAAGTCGATCTGCCTGTTGATGCTGGCGCCTATAACGTCGATTCTGCCACCGGGTTTCATCGAATTCTGTTGATTTTTCTCGCTGGATAAAGGGGTCTAGAATTTATTTGGTGGCTAAGAAAACCTAATCTAATAGAATTTTGAAAATTGAGTTGACCTAATCTACGGAACTTATCTAATCTATGAACCGATCTAATCTTTGATAAAATCGGATGCCGCGCCCCCGGGGAGAGGAGATTATTCTCCTCGGGGCCGGCGCGCTGCGGAAGTGGTGGGGAGGCCTAGGATCGGCGTCGTGAGACTAACCGCTCTAATACCATGTAGAAATTGTAGGATAACTAATGTTTCTGTTGTTGTATTGATCTGAGCCTCATATGAGGTATATATAGAATACATGAGGCGTAGAGCTTGGAGTACAAGACAAGTTATACATGGTTTAAACCTATTCGATCTCTACTCTTTATCTCTATCTTTAAACCCAAATTATATTCTAACACATCGGTCCTTAAATCTTCGCAACTTTTGTGAGCAATCACCAGGATTTTCGTTGCCTTAACCACGATTTCCCTTGCCAACTTCTGTTAAACATTTATTTTTATAAGTTGATAAGACGTGGGATGTTTTTATAAGGTATATATAAGTTTCAATTAAATATACGATAATAATAATAATAATAATAATAATAATATAAATATATATATAATGTGGTTAGAAAGGAAAACATAAATTGGACCCGGCATTCTTATTCTTATATATAGAAAAATAGAACAGAGATCTATGTTTTGTTACAAAAAGATAGATTGGGCTGCCAATATTTAAGAAAAAATAAAACCTAGGCTGGGAGGCTCATAGGCCGGTACATACATGATGGACCTCAAAAAATTAAGTTGAAACCACGGTCTCGCTATGTCGTGGGCTGCGCATGTTAAATAACATAACCTAGGCCGACCTGATACTAGTTCGCCCTCTGAAAAATATGATACCTGCTACTGCTAGATCCCCGATACCCCTAAAAACAGCTCCCCGATGATAGTCTTCATTGTAAAAAAACATTTATTGACTAGGCTGACAAACCCATGGATTTAAGAGGGGGCGGGGGGCACGACACGAGGCAGCGTTGCCGGCCCCTGAGCAGCAGCAGGCAGTCCGGCCGCGCTGCTGGTTTGGGCGGCGGGAGAACAACCAGAGGGAAGACTGAAGAAGCACATCAGACGTGAATTATTCTTTTCAGTGGATGGCTCTCGATGGCGTATTTTTTACTTGCCTCTGCACAATACAACTTCTATTTTTAGCCTCCCAGTCCATGGCGGACCAGCAGCCCATTTGCTGGGCGGGCCAACCTACAGAAAACAACACTTGATTTTTCATCAAGGCCCAAAAACAATGTAGTATTATGTTTGTTTTTTCGGCCGAAAACATTACGGCGGGGGTTGAGCGGGAAGGGGGGAGACTGAGCAAAAAGATAAAAAAAAAGGAGCTCACGCGCCGTTGCTACCCTAACAAGCAGGTGCCATTCTTCTCGGAATGAAGGTGTGCCGTGTGACACTCACACGTCACAATCCCACAATATCTCTACTTCTCTACTCTTATAAAAAACAGAGTTGGTGATGATGGTGTGCCTGCCATCCTGCAATATAGGCTGTCCGATTTATATCTGACGGATAGGAAGGAAACTATGGCAATTTTGCAAAAAGATACCCACACCCCTCTCCACATTTGCAAATAATGCCTTTCCTCGTTCATCATTTTCTCCCACAAGATAAACTACTCATACAAATGCATCTTGATGTTCCATGCAACGCATGGGCATCTTGCTAGTACATTCTAACTATTCACATATAAGTACAATAGAAAAGGTAAACATTCAGGTCAAACTCAGGTTCACGGGATACGTTCATATTCATAGCCAACATTAGCAATCAACAACTCAAAAAATTCATGTATAGACAAGTTCAGCATGCCTATGCATCCAAATGATTCATACTTAGATCACAAGCCAATATTCATAGCTAACATTCACAAAAGATTCAGATATACACAAGTTCAGCATGTTTACGCATCCAAATGATTGAGAGAACACATCCAATATCATCCATCGACACACATTAATCACCTACGGTACAGACGGGCAAGTGATGTTCACTCGGTGGTACTTCTTGCTAAAATTAATGCTTGTCTGAGCAAACTTTCGAGTACATAAGAGGCAGCAGAGACCATATGAACTTTGCTTGTAGGTTTATCCTCATGATAGTGGCCTTGATGCCGTGAGAGGTTTGAGCAACTTGGCCACTACTTTCATCCAACTACTTTCACTTGGTGGTACTTCTTGGTAAAATTAATGCTTGCCTGAGCAAACTTTCGAGTACATAAGAGGCATCACAGACTATCTGAACTTTTCTTGTAGGTTTATCCTCATGATAGTGGCCTTGATGCCGCAAGAGGTTTGAGCAACTTGGCCACTACTTTCATCCAACTAATTTACTGGCCCATCTTTGTCCTGTATCTCAACAAAAATCTACATTGCAGACAACAAACGAGGCTGTTGACAAAATGAACCACCCAAAGTTTTTGTGCAGTTCAACTGAAATGGAGCATCACAGGCATGCAGACTGGTTAAGTGCCATATGAATATATGCGTCTACCAACTTGTCTGGAATCTTTAGACTCCATGGCATACAGTTCGCTACCAGCATACGAGCCGATAACCAAAAAGTGCAGGTTGGGACCAAAGACTGGACTGCGTTTTTCAGGGCTATGCGCCAAGCAATATTGTTGGCGTTCACTCTGGCACTTCTTCTTGTCAATATCGATGCTTGTCTGAGTGAACTTGCGAGTACAAAGCAGCAGCATAAGTATCTGCCCATCTGATCTTTTTGTGCAGTTCTACTGAAATCGGCCAATGTAACGATTTGCTTGCGAGTTTAGGCTCACAAGTTACTACTTTATGAAATCGGCCAACAGTAGCACAATACAAAATTACCATTAGATATGACAAGCACAATAATCAGGATGAAGACCGGTACCAACCTGTGTGAGGAAGCATATCAATTAGTGCTTCCTTTGACTGGAAACTGAGATAAGCCACTGACAGGAAAGGAATGAGGCAGTCGAGGCAATGAACCACCCAAAGTTTTTGTGCAGTTCAACTAAAATCGAGCATCCCTGTTGGCACATATATTGAGAAAGTGAGATTACTGTAATAGTGGCACTAGTTGATGAAACATGCACTAACAAATAGAAGCATCCTCATTATCCTAGTGGGTAAAGTTAGCAACATAGTAGCCTTGCTTAAAGAGAGGTATTAGTTTATATTATCAGTGCAAATTAGCTCAACACTCAAAGCATTGCCATGTATCATAGCTTGCAAAGATTTAATGTGCAAAGATAAAGGACTTTCTCATGACAGTAGCAAAACAGTAGCACGATACAAATAGAGATGACAACACACTAATCTAGATGAAGGCCTTAGGCCGGTACCAACTTGAGCAAGGAAGCTTAATCAACTAGTCCCAGAAGAGAAGATAAAGCACTGACTGGAATCATTCAATAGTACATATTTTTATGCACTTCCAATGTACGGTTGACATCACTCTTGTTTACCAGTGCTGAGATTATATCGAGAGATTATCAAGAACTTCCAGCAGAGTTAAAGCACTGGCTGGGATACAGTTCATTGTATCCTCTTGTGCAGTTCCACTAAAATATACGAATGACACAGCATGATCCATGTTTGCACAAGTAGGAACAAGGTGAAACCTTCATTAGCTTAGTGAGGAAGGATAGAAAGACAATAGCATATTACTTTAACAACAGCATCAAAGCATGATGACAATACAGTAGCAAAACATTGGCTCATTGAACCAGTGGCAATAAATTGAGATGCAAAGCAATAGCATTACTATCTCATGACACTGCCAAGATCCCCTCCAGGCTCAACCACAACATGGTCCACCTGCACACACACACACACACACGCACACGTACATGATTCAGCATGAGGTGCTACTAAAGATTTGTTTAATTCCGATAGGACAATTAGGCAGCGACTAATTAGTGCTACTTAATACTCCTAATTGATTAATGACCTTGCAGGAGAGGCAGCAAAAGTGGAAGGGCTCCTGGAGGATCGTCTCACATGTGAGGCAGACGTTGCCGGAGCCCTTGAATGGCCTCGACTGAGGCCTCGACATCAGGAAGATCACCTTGACACTGTTGATCGTGTAGGGCTGGGTCACACATGCATCCAGAATCCAGTTAATTAGTATGATGTGTCGTCAAGCCAAGTACTACTCTGCTACGTACTACAAGTGCATTTCTTCAAGTAAATTAATACTAGTAGCAACACAGCAATACAATACCACTAGCAAGATGTCAGGATAAAATAGGATGGTACCAGCGTGTGATCCTTCTTCATTTCCTTCTTCTACTTCTTCTTCTTCTTTGTCTTCCTCTTCTTGGTCTGTTTCTCTTTCTCCTCACCAATTGGTGAAACCAAGTACATGATTGGCCTTTAATGTTAGATTTGGTTTTGTTAGTGAGGGAGTACAAGTCTACTAGTAAACAATAGCATTATTTTCTCATGGCAGTTGCAAAATAGAGGTGAACACATGCATTAAATATCATTCTTACCTAAGGGAAGGTTAGGGTGCCAATATGGAGGATGAAGATTGGAACACAGATCTCCATTTGTGCAGTTCTACTAAAATCAACCAACAGTTCCGGTGTGACATTCCAGTTAAAAAGAAGTGATTTTTGTGCAGTGCACCAAAAGGTCGCAATAGCATCGAGGTGAAATGTATATTCCTGTTTGCACAAAAAGCTACAAAGGAAACAGTCAGAGTCTCAAACAATTACTGGCAAAAACAATTGGTTAAACTTGTGATGACTTGTAACAGTGGAATGGCTTCATTTTACCAGGGGCATTAGATTAAGAACAACTAAATAAGTTGCTCTATGGACATGGGACAGTGGGTGCACCAGCAGTCCACCACCATGTACCTAAACCAGGGCATAAAGTGGTGATTCAGAGTTTGTTGCCCCGAGAAACAACATCCAAGCAACATATCTGGGTTGGTCTCATCTTTGTTCACTTTAGCCACCTATTCGTATGTGTGGATAGCAAATCTAGTCCTGGCCATACCAGTGTGTAAAGCGTTTCACCTTTATTTCTGTTTTCGACCAAGAGACCGGTTGGATGGCCAGTCTGTACTACTTTCAGCCCCTTTCTTTCGTGTTTGTACCAAGTCCTATGTACATACTACATCTTTTCCCCCTTTCTATCATGTTTGAACCAAGTACTACAAGATTCGACTCCATGAAGTAGCTTTACCTCTAACAACAGAAAAAAATTAGGTGGCCTTGGACAATCTGATCGAGCCTAGCTACGTGGGGGGCTGAGAGGTAGAAAATGATGGGCATGCAGCGACGTAGCGAGCTGGGGAAGTAGAGCTAGGCCGGTTTTGAAGTAAGATATGCCTAAAGGTCATCGGGGTGTGGCTAAGTGGGGGGCGGGAGGCCGGATCCGCCGACACTGCGGAAGTGACCAAGGGATCGGAGGACCTCCCGCGCCAGCGCTTGGCCAGAGATAACGGTACGGCCGATAGTGGGTTTCCTCCCTCGCCATCGACGATGGCCTAAATGCTGCCCCTCCTCCCCTTCCCCGGTGGAGGGGATGCATCAGGATCTGTAACCAACGGTGAGGATAGAAAAGCCGTGTGACCACCGCTATCTTGTTTAGATCTGGGGAGGATGAGAGTGTGTGAATAGAGCAACCCTAGCAAGGAAGCGCGGAGGCTCCTACCTATATATATAGAGTATATATGAATAGTGGGGTAGTTTTCTTTTTTCACTCCATCAAAACAATCATTTAAAATTGTGTACGTGCCAGGTCGCCCTTTTTTTTGAGTTGTTGATTGTTTTTTCAGATAGCTACCCGCTTATTCCAAGTGGTGTGCAGGGGTGGATTAACGAGCTGCTCGGCTCGTTAAGTTCATGCTCGTTAAGCTCGTGGTCGTTAAGGTTCGTCCCGTTAAGCTCTGAAAGATTAACGAGGAAAAAACCCTGCTCGGCTTGATTCGTTCGAAGCTCGTTAAAAAAATCACATAAGAAGAAACATGTGTTGTGTTGTTACTAACGAACTTAGCGTGAAACTCGTTAGCTGGTTCGTTAAGCTCCTTAAAAAATTGATGATTAGCTTTGTTCATTAAGAAGCGACCACGAGGATAACAAGCCGAACTATCGAGGGCTCATTAACGGTGTGCCAGGTCGCACTTTGTATCGTTCAAGTCTGGTACTAGACCCTCCATTAAGTGAACAACCACCGCCTCATAAAAATTGTGAACAAGCCCACGGCTCAAATTATCGGAAATGTGGGTTGCACCAACATGCATTATTATTTATATTTTCTTTGTGGGAGTATCCTCAAAACAAAATGTGAGAGTACAATCTTTATAGGCCCCCTTTGTAATTTGTGCTAAATTTTGACCAAAGATTTAACTGACAAAATGTTAGTGCATGTTAACAAAAATTATATCCTAGGATTCATATTTGAACATAGTTTTCAATTATGTAACTTTTTGTGACATGCATGAACATTTGGTTAGTTAAATTTATAGTCAAAATTTGGCACAGATTATCATAGGGACTAATAAACCAGGACGGAGGTAGTAGTACTACTATTGCCAGCTCCTCGTATGTTGTCCAAACTCTATGACTAGCTGCTCTATTTCATGTGGGACATCAAGCATCCGGGCCCGCGTGCCATCCACCAAATCACAGCAAGGTGCTACAGTCGAGACTCACCAGTACCCCAGTGTCGCCGTCATGACCCGTCATATCACAAAACCCACACCTTTACCAGCAGTGGTAAAGTGGCCTCGAAGTTGGACGGGACGAAGCAACCATCATTTCACTGGAACGCTCGTTCAAGCCCTTTCTCCCCTATCTTGAAGAAAACCTCACTCTAGGCTACTCACTTCTGCCATTTTTCTTCTGTACCGACGAAGGAAAGGTGGGCGAATCAGTAATGCTGCTACATTTTCATTCCAAGAATCTTCTTTTTGCTAAGCACCGACCGATTCTCACTGCCTATTCTTTTCCCGTTTTCATTGCGATTGTGGTTTCCTTTCGATTGCTTTTTGTTTGTCAGTTTATTGATGGATCCTAGAGCACTAGGCAAAGAGTTGCCGGCGGACAACCCACTCGAGACAGAGATCTCCAGGAAGCGAGCACCAGCCAATGAGTTGGCCATGTTGGCGGGCCAATCCATGGAGACGAAGAACTCCAAGAAACAAGCACTGGCCAAAGAGTTACGACGTTGGTGGACGAACTCCTCAACCAAGAAAGCTGGAAGAACAGCAAGGGCCCCACCATGCCTACCCCAGAAACTCTAATGGCCACCTATGAGAGGCTCAAGGCCGAGTTTGAGGAGATAGTCGCCGTTGAGAAGCAGTATTTCCCTGGCAAGGCGATAGCCCCATCGAGGAGATGGCCCCCGGAGGGATGGGATCCCCCGGTGAGCTGCACAAGACAAAAAAATATGGCTTACCATAGTTGTGGTTTTTGATTATTTGCAATGTGCTTCCTAATATGTTAGGGTTGTGCAGGTGCCGGTGCACGTCCTTGATGATTCCGATGTCGCGGTCCGTCCTATGGACATCGCCCCAGAGATCGATTCCGATGCCGCGGTCCGTCCTGTGGACATCGCCCCAGAGATCGATTCCCATGCCGTGGTCCGTCCTGTGGACATTACCCCAGAGATCGATTCCCATGCCGTTGTCCGTGCTGTGGACATTGCCCTAGAGATCGATGACAAGTAATAGTTGGTCGCGCTAATCCTTCAACATAGTTTCCATTGTGTTTAATTACGAGAACGACATGTTATCAAACCATCTTAGGGCTACTACACTGTCTTGTGTGGGCGGTACTTGCTACTTTTGTTTGATAGTGAATCATGCGAACCCTCTCCAAGTTATGGAAACAGATGTATCCTCACCAGCTTTTGATGTAATATATGGCATGCTTAGATGTAAGTTTTAACTGTTTACATATCAGCAGGGCTTGTTTGATGATTCTTCGTGTTAGTAGGCTAGCTACTGTGCAAGCTATAGTGTACTTGCAAACACTCACCAAAGAGAAACGTTGGGGATGATGAGCTCATGGTACATTTATAGGTCTGGTCGTCGATCGGCCAATAGCCCAAGCTCCTAAAATTGTAGGCTTAGCGATCGATCAGACAATAGTCCACAATTATAAATTAATTCACATCAAACTCAAAGAGTTGCTTCACGGATACATTCACATTAATAGCCAGCATTCGGAACAAAACTAGCACGTACTTGTAACATGCGTGAATGTGTAATTTTTTTGCTGGAAGTGTGAATGTGTAGTGATGTCGTACTTTTGGAGTGGCTACGGAGATTGTGTACGTGTGCTAGAGGGGTTGTGGGATGGAGAGAGATCTAGATAGAGAGAAAGGCCCTCGATTTCTTTCTAGTTGTTAGATTGACAAAGGATACGTGTGCTACAAAATCATAGTAGTACAGAGACATACAAATCCTAGGCGTGCTAGTTTGGCCTAGTGGGTTTCAGTGATATGACGTGCTACAGTGGCGTCCAGTCTTCGCGTGTGGTAGCAGTATTGCGGGTACGGTAAGTTTTCTTGAAGAAGCGGATTCAACGAAGTCATGATGGTTCCTTCGCCCGAGCAACTTACAGTGGGAAAGCTTGGGCCTGCGATTTGACAGCTCATTAGTCATTTATTACTGTGGCGCTACGACCGGGGTCACTCTCCCCTGCAGTACTTTGTGCATGGCAAGTGGACTAGGATGGACGACGTCCCACATGTCGGTGAATGAAAGTATTCTTTCCGATATCGAGGATGAGCAAGGAGTATTCATTGTTTATTTTAGATGAAAACTATTGTCTCCACTGTTATGACGGAGGAGTGTGAAACACGGCAGCTTAGTGAACTTGGCATGTGCACAACTCCCTCCTTCCTCGTGTACCATAGTGTTGACTATAAGGTTACAACTTTTTCTCAGTTTCTCTCTATCTATTTCCTCTCAAATGTTTTTACCTTCTTTTTTTTAGACACGAATGTTTTTTTATACCTAGGAGAATGTGTAGAGATGGGCTCGCCCACTCCTTCACTTTTTCAATGCCTCTCTCCTCCACATAAGCGGGCTTATAGCCCTGTATTGTACTTGCTCTAAATGCGGGTAGCTGGCGCTTGGGGGGAGCACGCGTGGGAGGGGGAGGGGTTTTCTGGTGGGCCAGGGCGGTCAGAAGCGGGCTTGTGAGCAGTCGGGACTCCCGCATGGCCACCTCACATTATCACCATATTTCTTGGAGTCCGTGCGCGGTGAGCGGGCGATCTCTTCTCCCTCCCCGTCTCTCTCTTCTCAGCCGACGCCCGCCGAGCGATTAGATTTCGGCTATCGACGGTTTATTCAATTGCAGTCCCACATGTTAGTGAAAATGCAAGACAAAGCAAATTTCATATTAACCGGATGAAATTCATTACATTTCGAAAACTTCTCCTATAAACCAGACGAAATTCATTACATTTTTCACACAAACTATACTAAAACCTACTGTAAACCTAATCTAAACGATCGCCGGCGCCCGACCACCATGTATGGCCCTCCTCATCCGCCTCGGCTTTGTCCAGCTCCGCCTCCATAACCTCCTCCTCCGGAGCACAAGGTTCTAAAGATTTTTGCCTCCACGCCGCCATCAAGCGGCTAACCGGCCGCCGATGTTTACCCCACCAAGCTTGGCGTCGACGGAGTGGAGGAGCGGTTGCCTTCCTGGGACCAGAGCGGCGGTGACCTACAATGTACTACTCTTCCTCGCTGCCGGCTGTGCTCGTGCATGCGTGCCGTCTTCGTGGTCGTGGTGGCGGAGGGCGGCCAGGGGGAGCCGGTGATGTCCTTCATCTGCTCCTGCGACAGTACATCCAACAGAGCTTTGGAGCGCGCCCAGAGCGGAGCCGGTGATGTCCTTCGTCTGCACCAGCTACAATACGTCCAAGAGAGCTTTGGAGCATGAGGAGGCCATGGTTGGAGTGGTGCCAACAGAAGGAAGAGACCGGAGGAGAATGACTGTGGGTCTGTGGCTATGGCTAGGGTTGAAGTTAATATAGCGGGCGAATGGCAATGAGCCGCTGCAGACGGATGGACGACTGGTGCCGGAGTACGTTCGTCGACAGCCACATGTCATTAATGTGGGCGGCGGACGAATGGATGGCCATGGTGTCGTTAACGCGGAGCAGTCGCTTGCACCGGGATGCCGCGTGGGTGGCGCTCTCTCGACCGTCGCGCTGCTGCAATGCCAGCGCCTGTGAGAGGTTGCATCGGGCGTGAATGCGGCATTGACGTTCTGGACCTACGGTGAACATTTTAGGCGGGAAGCGCGCACGAGCGAGGGAAGGGGCTTCGGTGGGCCAGGGCGGTCAGACGCTGGCGTGGTGGTATATTGTTTTTGTAGTTTGCAAAAGTACTCAATTAATGTGGCAGTTAACTTTTTTTTTCTACAATCAACATACACCCTACAAAGCACCGTGTTCAAATTTGGCACTTTTCCGGGTTCATTTACCATATTTAGGCCATTATGTGCATTTTGTAGAAATTTACTACCACCATCCTGATTTATTGGTCCCCTTAGTATTTTGTGCCAAACTTTGACCACAGATTGAACTAAGAAAATAATAATGCATGTCACCAAAAATTATATCATTGAATTCGTATTTAAACATAGTTTCTAGTGATATTATTTGTAGTTACATGCATCAACCAGGACGGAGGTAGTAGCGCAGAAACATCAAATCCCAGGACGTGGAATGCCATTCGATCACGGTGCACGCGTGCGGTCCGCGTGGCCGGGGTGGCAGCCAATCAGAAAGCAACCCACAATAGGGTCATCGCACACAGTTTCCAGAGGCCACGGAAATTAACCGTGTGCGGTAATAAATGACCAGGATTGAAGGGGAATCCAAATTTCCTTCGTCGTTTGTCCTTGAACTCTTGACAAACCAATGCACTAAACTGTTGTCCGGCCACTCCGCCCCAGATCTCTCACCAAGCGTCGTTCATGCCACCGCGCCGCACACTAACCTGTAAGGAAGCGATGGCATCCCGCCGCGCCGAGTTCCTCGCCGCCCACGACCGCACACAAAATGGTAGGGAAGCGATGGCATCTCACCATGCCGAGTTCGTCGCCGCTCGCGACCTCACACCTATGTGGGTGGACTTTGAATCTGCCAAGGCCGAATGGGCGGTAGAGCAAGAGGCGGCCAAAGCCGCACAGAGGGAGCAGAAAAGGCAGAAAGCACTCAAGAAAAGAAAGTCCCACCACCGTAAGAAAGAAGAGGACGCATGCGCTGCTGAGAAGAGCTCGACGGAGATCCAAGCACGATGGGGTGTGATACGTCTCCAACGTATCTATAATTTTTTATTGTTCCATGCTATTATAGTATCTGTTTTGGATGTTTTATATGCATTAATATGCTATTTTATATTATTTTTGGGACTAACCTATTAACCTAGAGCCCAGTGTCAGTTTCTGTTTTTTCCTTGTTTTTGAGCCTCGCAGAAAAGGAATACCAAACGGAGTCCAAACGGAATAAAACTTCATGATGATTTTTCTTGGACCAGAAGACACCCAGGAGACTTGGCGTCCAAGTAAGAAGAGCCGTGAGGCGGCGACAAGGGTGGAGGGCGCGCCCTAGGGGGGCGCCCCCTGCCTTGTGGGCCCCTCGGGACTCTCCTGACCTAGCCCTTCCTCCTATATATTCACAAATATTCCAGAACCTCCAGAGGCATCCACGAAAACACTTTTCCACCGCCGCAACCTTCTGTACCCGTGATATCCCATGTTGGGACCTTTTCCGGCACCCTGCCGAAGGGGGATTCGATCACAGAGGGCTTCTACATCAACAACATTGCCCTTCCGATGAAGCGTGAGTAGTTTACCTTAGACCTACGGGTCCATAGCTAGTAGCTAGATGGCTTCTTCTCTCTCTTTGATTATCAATACAACGTTCTCCTTGATGTTCTTGGAGATCTATCCGATGTAATCTTCTTTTGCGGTGTGTTTGTCGAGATCCGAAGAATTATGGATTTATGATCAGCTTACCTATGAATATTATTTGAATCTTCTCTGAATTCGTTTATGCATGATTTACTATCTTTCTATTTCTCTTCGAATTATCGGTTTGGTTTGGCCAACTAGATTGGTTTTTCTTGCAATGGGAGAGGTGCTTAGCTTTGGGTTCAATCTTGCGGTGCCCTCACCCAATGACAGTAGGGGCAGCGAGCCACATATTGTATTGTTGCCATCGAGGATAAAAAGATGGGGTTTTCATCATATTGCTTGAGTTAATTCCTCTACATCATGTCATCTTACTTAAAGCGTTACTCCGTTCTTTATGAACTTAATACTCTAGATGCATGCTGGATAGCGGTCGTTGTGTGGAGTAATAGTAGTAGCTGTAGGCAGGAGTCGTTCTACTTGACACAGACGTGATGCCTATATACATAATCATTGCCTTGGATATCGTCATAACTTTGCGCTTTTCTATCAATTGCTCGACAGTAATTTGTTCACCCACCGTATTATTTGCCTTCATGAGAGAAGCCTCTAGTGAAACCTATGGTCCCCGGGTCTATTTTCCATCATATTACTTTCCGATCTACTATTTTGCAATCTTTTATTTTCAGATCTATATACCAAGAAACCCAAAAATATTTTAACTTTTGTTTATCTATCTCTATCAGATCTCACTTTTGCAATTGACCGTGAAGGGATTGACAACCCCTTTATCGTGTTCGGTGCAAGTGTTTGATTGTTTGTGAAGGTGTTGGTGATTTGTGCGTTCTTCTCCTACTAGATTGATAGCTTGGTTCTTAACTGAGGGAAATACTTGTCTCTACTGTGCTGCATCACCCTTTCCTCTTCAAGGGAAAAACCAACGCAAGCTCAAGAAGTAGCAGGAAGAATTTCTGGTGCCGTTGCCGGGGAGATCTATGCCAAGTCAAGACATACCAAGTACCCATCATAAACTCTCATCTCTTGCATTACATTATTAGCCATTTACCTCTCGTTTTCCTCTCCCCACTTCTAAAACGATTTTCGAAAAGATTTGCCTTTTTGTTTGCCTTCTTTCCGTTTGATCTTTTGTTTGCTTGTGTTACCATGTGCCTTCTTTTTGCTTGCATCTTCGCTTGCTAAAATTTTATGGATCCTCATCCACTTGCTAATCTTTTTAAGAGATCCAATTATGATGAACCTATTGCTAGTGAGTTGAGTGCACTAGATTATCTTTATGAAGTTTTGCTTGAAATTCGTGAATCTGAAAATTGTGATGAAGTTTTAAAAGAAAAAATTTTATGAAGTGATTCACGATAGCTCCTTGGATGAAAAGCATGATTGCAATGGTTCTACTATAAATTCTATTAATGTCAGTTGTGTTAATGATATGCAAAACCCTAAGCTTGGGGATGCTAGTTTTGCTAGGTCCACTACTTGTTGCAATGATCATGATTGGGGTGATTTTTCTTATGATCTTGAAAATTTATTTAAGCCTCATGATGAATATGTTTGTGATAATATTGAAAGTGGGTTTGGAAGAGTGTCAACTCTAGGAAATAATGATCCCACTACCTTGAGTATGATCAATCTTATGAAATTTTTGATAAAAGTGGGCTTGGAGAGGTCATGACTTTATTTGATAATCCCACTATTTTGGAAGAGTGTCAACTTTGCATGCATGTGGATCATGTTGAGAATATGTTTTGTGATATTTATATTGTTGAATTTGAATATGATTCCACATGTAATTATTATGAGAGAGGAAAATATTGTGGTAGAAACTTTCATGTTACTAAATTACCTCTCGTTATGTCGAGATTGCTATTGTTTCTTTCTTTTTCCTTGCATATGCTAGATCTTGCTTGCCTTGCTAATTTATTTTCCTATAAATTTCCTATGCATAGGAATCATGTTAGACCTATATTTCTTTGTCACATGTTTTATGATGCTCTCTTTGTGTTTCAATTATTATCTTTCATGTGAGCATCATCGAAATCTCAATGCCTAGCTAAAAGGCTTTAAAGAAAAGCGCTTGTTGGGAGACAACCCAATATTTTTATTTTCTGTTTTTATGAAAATACACATTATTACCTCTGTAGTAATTGTGTTTTGGTGTTTTAATTAGTGTTTGTGCCAAGTAAGACCTTTGGGATGGCATACGGTGATACTTGATTTGATCTTGCTGAAAAACAGAAACTTTTGCGTCCAGTCACAGAATTTTAGTAATTCACTGGAGCGTGGAACAACCTTGAATTTTTTACACAGGATTTATATACAAATTTTCTATGTTTTCCTTATTTTTCAGAATTTTTGGAGTTACAGAAGTATTAGAACAATTCGTATCTTTGCGGACTATTCTGTTTTTGACAGATTCTGTTTTCTTTGTGTTGTTTGCTTATTTTGATGAATCTATGGGTAGTATCGGGGGGTATGAACCATGGAGAAGTTGGAATACAGTAGATATTACACCAATATAACTAAATAATGAGTTCATAACAGTACCAAAAGTGGTGATTTTATTTTCTTATACTAACGGATCTTACGAGTTTTCTGTTGAGTTTTGTGTTGTGAAGTTTTCAAGTTTTGGGTAAAGATTTGATGGACTATGGAATAAGGAGTGGAAAGAGCCTAAGCTTGGGGATGCCCAAGGCACCCCAAGGTAATATTCAAGGACAACAAAGAGCCTAAGCTTGGGGATGCCCCGGAAGGCATCCCCTCTTTCGTCTTCGTCTATCGGTAAATTTACTTGAGGCTATATTTTTATTCACCACATGATATGTGTTTTGCTTGGAGCGTCTTGTATGATATGAGTCTTTGCTTTTTAGTTTGCCAGAATCATATTTTCTGTACACACCTTTTGAGAGGGACGCGCATGAATTGTGATTTATTAGAATACTCTATGTGATTCACTTATATCTTTTGAGCTAGGCAATTTTGATCTAGTGCTTCACTTATATCTTTTTAGAGCACGGTGGTGATTTTATTTTATAGAAATTGTTGAACTCTCATGCTTCACTTATATTATTTTGAGAGTATTTCTAAACAGCATGGTAATTTCCTTTGGTTATAAAATTAGTCCTAATATGGTAGGCATCCAAGAGGGATATAATAAAAACTTTCATATAAAGTGCACTGAATACTATGTGAAGTTTGATTCCTTATGATTGTTTTGAGATATGAAGATGGTGATATTAGAGTCATGCTAGTGAGTAATTGTGGATTGTGGAAATACTTGTGTTAAAGTTTGTGATTCCCGTAGCATGCACGTATGGTGAACCATTATGTGATGAAGTCGGAGCATGATTTATTTATTGATTGTCTTCCTTATGAGTGGCGGTCGGGGATCAGCGATGGTATTTTCCTACCAATCTATCCCCCTAGGAGCATGCGCGTAGTACTTCATTTCGATGACTAATAGATTTTTGCAATAAGTATGTGAGTTCTTTATGACTAATGTTGAGTCCATGGATTATACGCACTCTCACCCTTCCACCATTGCTAGCCTCTCTAGTACCGCGCAACTTTCGCCGGTGCCATACACCTACCTTTTACCTTCCTCAAAACGGCCACCATACCTACCTATTATGGCATTTACATAGTCATTCCGAGATATATTGCCATGCAACTTTCCACCGTCCGTTTTATTATGACACGTTTCGTCATTGTCATATTGCTTTACATGATCATGTAGTTGACATAGTATTTCTGGCAACGCCACCGTTTATAATTTTTTATACATGTCACTCTTGAGTCATTGCACATCCCGGTACACCGCTGGAGGCATTCATATAGAGTCATATTTTGTTCTAAGTATCGAGTTGTAATTCTTGAGTTGTAAGTAAATAAAAGTGTGATGATCTTCATTATTAGAGCATTGTCCCATGTGAGGAAAGGATGATGGAAGCTATGATTCCCCCACAAGTCGGGATGAGTCTCCGGACAAAAAATAAAAATAAAAGAGGCCAAAGAAGCCCACATAAAAAAATGAGAGAAAAGAGAGAAGGGGCAATGTTACTATCCTTTTTCCACACTTGTGCTTCAAAGTAGCACCATGATCTTCATGATAGAGAGTCTCCTATGTTGTCACTTTCATATACTAGTGGAAATTTTTCATTATAGAACTTGGCTTGTATATTCCAATGATGGGCTTCCTCAAATTGCCCTTGGTCTTCGTGAGCAAGCGAGTTGGATGCACACCCACTTAAGTTTATTTTTGAGCTTTCATAAACTTATAGCTCTAGTGCATCCGTTGCATGGCAATCCCTACTCACTCACATTGATATCTATTGATGGGCATCTCCATAGCCTGTTGATACGGCTAGTTGATGTGAGACTATCTTCTATTTTTTTGTCTTCTCCACAACCACCATATACTATTCCACCTATAGTGCTATGTTAATGGCTCACGCTCATGTATTGCGTGAAAGTTGAAAAAGTTTGAGAACATCAAAAGTATGAAACAATTGCTTGGCTTGTCATCGGGGTTGTGCATGATTTGAGTACTTTGTGTGATGAAGATGGAGCATAGCCAGACTATATGATTTTGTAGGGATAACTTTCTTTGGCCATGTTATTTTGAGAAGACATGATTGCTTTATTAGTGTGCTTGAAGTATTATTGTTTTTATGTCAATATTAAAGTTTTGTTTTGAATCTTATGGATCTGAACATTCATGCCACAATAAAGAAAAATTACATGGATAAGTATGTTAGGTAGCATTCCACATAAAAAATTCTGTTTTTATCATTTACCTACTCGAGGACGAGCAGGAATTAAGCTTGGCGATGCTTGATACGTCTCCAACGTATCTATAATTTTTTATTGTTCCATGCTATTATATTATCTGTTTTGGATGTTTTATATGCATTAATATGCTATTTTATATTATTTTGGGGACTAACCTATTAACCTAGAGCCCAGTGCCAGTTTCTGTTTTTCCTTGTTTTTGAGCCTCGTAGAAAAGGAATACCAAACGGAGTCCAAACGGAATAAAACTTCACGATGCTTTTTCTTGGACCAGAAGACACCCAGGAAACTTGGAGTCCAAGTCAGAAGAGCCGCGAGGCGGTGACAAGGGTGGAGGGCGTACCCTAGGGGGGGCGCCCCCTGCCTTGTGGGCCCCTCGGGACTCTCCTGACCTAGCCCTTCCTCCTATATATTCACAAATATTCCAGAACCTCCAGAGGCATCCACGAAAACACTTTTTCCACCGCCGCAACCTTCTGTACCCGTGATATCCCATGTTGGGACCTTTTTCGGCACCCTGCTGGAGGGGGATTCGATCACAGAGGGCTTCTACATTAACACCATTGCCCTTCTGATGAAGCGCGAGTAGTTTACCTCAGACCTACGGGTCCATAGCTAGTAGCTAGATGGCTTCTTCTCTCTCTTTGATTCTCAATACAACGTTCTCCTTGATGTTCTTGGAGATCTATCCGATGTAATCTTCTTTTGCGGTGTGTTTGTCGAGATCCGATGAATTGTGGATTTATGATCAACTTATCTATGAATATTATTTGAATCTTCTCTGAATTCGTTTATGCATGTTTTACTATCTTTGTATTTCTCTTCGAATTATCGGTTTGGTTTGGCCAACTAGATTGGTTTTTCTTGCAATGGGAGAGGTGCTTAGCTTTGGGTTCAATCTTGCGGTGTCCTCACCCAGTGACAGTAGGGGCAGCGAGGCACGTATTGTATTGTTGCTATCGAGGATAAAAAGATGGGGTTTTCATCATATTGCTTGAGTTAATTCCTCTACATCATGTCATCTTACTTAAAGCGTTACTCCGTTCTTTATGAACTTAATACTCTAGATGCATGCTGGATAGTGGTCGATGTGTGGAGTAATAGTAGTAGATGCATGCAGGAGTCGGTCTACTTGACACGGACGTGATGCCTATATACATAATCATTGCCTTGGATATCATCATAACTTTGCGCTTTTCTATCAATTGCTCGACAGTAATTTGTTCACCCACCGTATTATTTGCCTTCATGAGAGAAGCCTCTAGTGAAACCTATGGTCCCCTGGTCTATTTTCCATCATATTACTTTCCGATCTACTATTTTGCAATCTTTTATTTTCAGATCTATATACCAAAAAACCCAAAAATATTTTATCTTTTGTTTATCTATCTCTATCAGATCTCACTTTTGCAATTGACCGTGAAGGGATTGACAACCCTTTATCGCGTTGGGTGCAAGTGTTTGATTGTTTGTGTAGGTGTTGGTGATTTGTGCGTTCTTCTCCTACTGGATTGATACCTTGGTTCTTAACTGAGGGAAATACTTGTCTCTATTGTGCTGCATCACCCTTTCCTCTTCAAGGGAAAAACCAACGCAAGCTCAAGAAGTAGCAGGGTGTCGCCGACAAAGCCGGGAAGGAGTACTAGTAGTTAGTGTGTTTGTGTCTGTATCGCCCGTACGTTTGTTTAATTAATTACGATCATCTACCAGTACTAGTTACTACTGTAGTTTTAGAGCAAATTACCAGTACATTAGCCTAGATTCAATGGAAAAATTCCTATCCTATGCATCAAATGGCATCTCTTTCTCTATAGGAATTGAGATGCATGTCATCTCACTTCCTATGATTTTCCTATTCCTATAAAATTCCTATCCTATGAACCAAAAGAGGCACCCACTGGTGTACAGTAATACTATAGCTAGCAGTATTGCTGGTAGAGTAGTTTTCTTCAAGAAGCGGAATTCTACGAAGTCATGATGGTTCCTTTGTTCGAGCAACTTTACAGTGGGAAAGGTTGGGCCTGTGATTTGATGGCTCATTAGTCATTATTATTGTGGCGCGACGACCGGGGTGACTCTCTCCTGGAGTTCTGCGTGCATGGCAAGTGGACCAAGATGGTCGACGTCCCACATGTCGGCGAACGAAAGTATTCTTTCTTATATTGAGAAGCAAGGAAACCGCGTGGTATAGTATCACTGCTGATTTATATTTATTTTTTATTTTTGATGAAAGCTAGCGTTTCAACTCTTACGACGAAGGAGTGCAAAACACGGCACGTGCAGGATGTCCCACACGTCAGCGAAAGGAGTGTGATTTGTCTCCAACGTATCTATAATTTATGAAGTATTCATGCCATGTTTACAACAATTTTATATGGTTTTGGTATGATTTTATTAGAATTAACCCGGACTGACGCTGTTTTCAGTAGAACTACCATGGTGTCATTTTTTGTGCAGAAATAAAAGTTCTCCGAATGAGCAAAAAATTTACAGAGAATATTTTTGGAAAATATAAAAAATACTGGAGCGAAAATATACCGGAGAAGAGTCCCGAGGCAACCACAAGGGTAGGGGGTGCGCGCCCCCTAGGGCGCGCCCCCTGGCTTGCCGCTGCCTCATGGACCCCCCTGACGTGAGACCGACGCCAAAAACTCCTATAAATACAAAAACCGTCGAAAAGAAACCTAGATCAGAAGTTCTGCTGCCGTAAGCCTCTGTAGCCACGAAAAACGAATCGGGAGCCTGTTCCGGCACCCTGCCAGAGGGGGAAACCATCACCGGTGGCCACCTTCATCATCCCGGTGGTCTCCATGACGAGGAGGGAGTAGTTCACCCTCAGGGCTGAGGGTATGTACTAGTAGCTATGTGTTTGATCTCTCTCTCTCTCTCTCGTGTTCTTGATTTGGCACGATCTTGATGTATCGCGAGCTTTGTTATTATAGTCGGATCATATGGTGTTTCTTCCCCCTCTACTTTCTTGTGATGAATTGAGTCTTGTTCTTTGAGGTTCCGTTATGTTGGATTGAGTATTGGATTTGAGAACACATGATGTATGTCTTGCGATGGGATATCTGTGGTGCCAATGAGATGTTCTATTGATTCACTTGATGTATGTTTTGGCACTCAACTCGTGGATTCCTGAGGTGACATTGGGGTAATCTATGCATAGGGGTTGATGCACGTTTTCGTCCTACGTTCTCCGATAGAAACTTTGGAGTGACTCTTTGTTGCACGTTGAGGGATTGCCATATGATTTAATTATGTTATCGTTGTTGAGAGAACTTGCACTAGTGAAAGTATGAACCCTAGGCCTTGTTTTCAAGAATTGCAATACCATTTTTGCTCACTTTTGTTACTAGTTACCTTGCTGTTTTTATATTTTCAGATTACAAAAACCTATATCTACCACCCATATTACACTTGTATCACCATCTCTTCACCGAACTAGTGCACCTATACAATTTACCATTGTATTGGGTGTGTTGCGGACACAAGAGACTCTTTGTTATTTGGTTGCAGGGTTGTTTGAGAGAGACCATCTTCATCCTACGCCTCCCACGGATTGATAAATCTTAGGTCATCCACTTGAGGGAAATTTGCTACTGTCCTACAGAACTCTGCGCTTGGAGGCCCAACACGAGTCTACAAGAAGAAGGTTGCGTAGTAGACATCAAGCTCTTTTCTGGTGCCATTGCCGGGGAGGTTAGTGCTTGAAGGTATATCTTTAGATCTTGTAATTGAATCTTTTAGTTTCTTGTTTTATCACTAGTTTAGTCTATAAAAGAAAACTACAAAAAAATGGAATTGAGGTTGCCTCATATGCTTCATCTTTTTAATATCTTTCGTGAAAATGATGGAAAGGAAAATTGTGCTCAAGTGTTAGAAGAAGAAGTTAATAAAATGTTTGGCACTAAATATTTGAATGATGAGCATGATTGCAATGTTGTTGGTATGAATTCTTTGAATATCCATGATGCTAATGATATGCAAAGCTACAAGCTTGGGGATGCTATGTTTGATGAAGATGATATTTTTAGTCCCCCAAGTTTTGATGAGAAAATTTATTATGATGATAGCATGCCTCCTATTTATGATGATTATGTTGATGAAAGTGGGTTTGGAAGAGTGTCAACTCTAGTTAATGATCCCACTATTTTGGAGGGTGTTGAATCTTTTCACAATATTGATAAAATTGGATTTGGAGAGGTCATGACTTTATTTAGTGATGAATCCACTATTTTGGAAGAGGTTCCAATTGATTATGAGAACAAAGTTGCTATCTATGATGATTATTGTGATGACATGTATGCTATAAATAATAATGATAACCATGAAACTTGTCATCATGATTTTAGTTTTCAATTGGATTATGCCTCACATGATAGTTATTTTGTTGAGTTTGCTCCCACTACTATTCATGAGAATAAATTTGCTTATGTGGAGAGTGATAAAATTTCTATGCTTGTGGATCATGAAAAGAATGCTTTATGTGATAGTTATATTGTTGAATTCATTCATGATGCTACTGAAAATTATTATGAGAGAGGAATATATGCTTTTACATATCTCAATAATATCAAGTTTCCTCTCTATGTGTTGAAAATCTTGAAGTTTTGCTTGTTTTGCCTTCCTATGCTAGTTGATTCTTGTTTCCATAATTTGTTTGCTCACAAAATCCCTATGCATAGGAAGTGTGTTAGGCTTAAATGTGCTAGTCATATTCTTCATGATGCTCCCATTATGTTTCAATTCTTATCTTTTATGTGAGCATCATTGAAATCATCATGCCTAGCTTAAACGGCATTAAAGAAAAGCGCTTGTTGGGAGACAACCCCATATTTATCCCTACTGTTTTTGTGTGTTCACATGATTAAGCTACTGTAGTAATCATGTTTTATAGATTTTGTTTCAATAAAGTCCCAAGTAAAGCCTTTGGGATAGTGTGGATGATAGTTGACTTGATTCTGTGCAAAAACAGAAACTTTTGCATCCAGTACAGAAATTCCTATCTTTTACTGGAACATGTAAAAATTCTGAAGTTTTTACAGTTGATTGATATACAAATTGTCTACGTTTTCCTAATTTTTAGATTTTTTGGAGTAACATAAGTATGAGAGTAATTCAGATCTTTACAGACCGTTCAATTTTTGACCGATTCTATTTTCGATGCATAGTTTGCTTGTTTTCTAGTTTCTATGGCTTATATTGCTTAATATAAATTGTAGAAATGATAGGGTACAGTATGCATCATGTGAGAAAAAATTTGAATCTTGTCTTGACAGTACCAAAGTGAATGATTTGTCTTTATCATACTAACCTATCTCACGAAGTTCCGTTAAGTTTTGTGTGATTGAAGTTTTCAAATTTTGTGTGAGACATCGATATGAGGAGAATAAGGAGTGGCAAGACCCTAAGCTTGGGATGCCCAAGGCACCCCAAGGTAATATTCAAGGAATACCCAAGAAACTAAGCTTGGGGATGCCCTGGAAGGCATCCCCTCTTTCGTCTTCAACATTATCGGTAACCTTAATTGGAGCTATATTTTTATTCGTCACATGATATGAGTTTTGCTTGGAGCGTCATTTCCTTTTGTTTATATTTTCTTGCTGTTATTTAGAGTAATGTTTTGCATATTTTATTTCAACAAAAGTGTCAAGTATAGCCTTTACCATGCTTATTTTGCAAGTCTATATGTTGCTGTTTTGAAAACAGAAAGTTTTCTATCGTTGTCTGAATTCTTCTGGAAAGTCAGAACATGATAAAATCTTGAAATTTTTACACAATGAGTAAAAACAAATTTTCTACAGTGTGGTAAGTTTTAAGAATTTTTGGAGTTAGGTAAGTATGAGTACAATTGCACTCTTTATAGACTGTCCTGTTTTGACAGATTGCTGTTATGTTTGCATATGTTTGCTTGTTTAATGATTCTATTTGAGGATAGGAGTATTAAATATGCAGAGGCATTTAGTATGCAATGTCAAATTATAATTTTAGTGATTTTCTACAGTAGAGAATGATAAGGTTTTGCATTTGATTTATACTAACTTATCTCACGAGTTCTTGTTGAGTTTTGTGTGGATGAAGTTTTTAAGATTTAGGGAACCCGTAATATAAAAGAATTAAGGAGACACAAAAGCTCAAGCTTGGGGATGCCCAAGGCATCCCTAGTTAATATTTCAAGAAGTCTCAAGCATCTAAGCTTGGGGATGCCCCGGTTGGCATCCCACCTTTCTTCTTCAACAATGATCGGTTAGTATCGGTTGAGCCTAAGTTTTTGCTTCTTCACATGATGTGTGCTATTTTTTAGAATGTCATTTTATTTTGTTTTGCTTGCTGTTTGAATAAAATACTTACGATCTGAAATTTTTAAATGAGAAAGAGTCTTCACATAGCTACATAACTATTTGACTACTCATTGATCTTCACTTATATCCTTTTGGAGTAGTTTGTGAGTTGCTCTAGCGCTTCACTTATATCTTTTTAGAGCACGACGTTGGTTTTATTTTGAAGAAATTGATGAGCTCTCATGATTCACTTATATTATTTTGAGAGCCTCTAAACAGCATGGTAATTTGCTTAGGTTATGAATTTAGTCCTAATATGATGGGCATCCAAGAGGGACATAATAAAAACTTTCATATAAAGAGCATTGAATGCTATGAGAAGTTTGATTCCTTGCATTTGTTTTGAGATATAAAGATGGTGATATTAGAGTCATGCTAGTGAGTAATTCTGGATTGGTAGAAATACTTGTGTTAAAGTTTGTGATTCTCGTAGCATGCACGTATGGTGAACCGTTATGTGATGAAGTCGGAGCATGATTTATTTTTTGATTGTCTTCCTTATGAGTGGCGGTGGGGGACGAGCGATGGTCTTTTCCTACCAATCTATCCCCCTAGGAGCATGTGTGTAGTACTTTGTTTTGATAGCTAATAGACTTTTGCAATAATTATGTGAGTTCTTTATGACTAATGTTGAGTCCATGGATTATACGCACTCTCACCCTTCCACCTTTGCTAGCCTCTCCAGTACCGCGCAACTTTCGCCGGTGCATTAAACCCACCATATACTTTCCTCAAAACAGCCACCATACCTACCTATTATGGCATTTACACAGCCATTCTGAGATATATTGCCATGCAACTTCCACCGTTCCGTTTATTATGACACGCTTCATCATTGTCATATTGCTTTGCATGATCATGTAGTTGACATCGTATTTGTGGCAAAGCCACCATTCATATTTTTTATACATGTCACTCTTCAGTCATTGCACATCCCGGTACACCGCCGGAGGCATTCATATAGAGTCATATTTTGTTCTAAGTATCGAGTTGTAATTCTTGAGTTGTAAGTAAATAAAAGTGTGATGATCATCATTATTAGAGCATTGTCCCATGTGAGGAAAGGATGATGGAGACTATGATTCCCCACAAGTCGGGATGAGACTCCAGACGGAAAATTAAAAAAAAAGAAAAAAAAGAGGCCAAAGAGCCCAAGATAAAAAAAATGAGAGAAAAGAGGGAAGGGGCAATGCTACTATCCTTTTTCCACACTTGTGCTTCAAAGTAGCACCATGATCTTCATAATAGAGAGTCTCCTATTTTGTCACTTTCATATACTAGTGGGAATTTTCGTTATATAACTTGGCTTGTATATTCTAATGATGGGCTTCCTCAAAGTGCTCTAGGTCTTCGTGAGCAAGCGAGTTGGATGCACACCCACTTAGTTTCTTTTTGAGCTTTCATACACTTATAGCTCTAGTGCATCCGTTGCATGGCAATCCCTACTCACTCACATTGATATCTATTGATGGGCATCTCCATAGCCCATTAATTTGCCTAGTTGATGTGAGACTTTCTCCTTTTTGTCTTCTCCTCACAACCTCCACCATATTCTATTCCACCTATAGTGCTATATCCATGGCTCACGCTCATGTATTGCGTGAAAGTTGAAAAAGTTTGAGAACATCAAAAGTATGAAACAATTGCTTGGCCTGTCATCGGGGTTGTGCATGATTTAATACTTTGTGTGATGAAGATGGAGCATAGCCAGACTATATGATTTTGTAGGGATAACTTTCTTTGGCCATGTGATTTTGAGAAGACATGATTGCTTTATTAGTATGCTTGAAGTATTATTGTTTTTGTGTCAATATTAAACTTTTGTTTTGAATCTTATGGATCTGAACATTCATGCCACAATAAATAAGATTACATTGATAAATATGTTAGGTAGCATTCACACTTCATAAATTCTTTCTTTTATCATTTACCTACTCGAGGACGAGCAGGAATTAAGCTTGGGGATGCTGATACGTCTCCAACGTATCTATAATTTATGAAGTATTCATGCCATGTTTACAACAATTTTATATGGTTTTGGTATGATTTTATTAGAACTAACCCGGACTGACGCTGTTTTCAGCAGAACTACCGTGGTGTCATTTTTTGTGCAGAAATAAAAGTTCTCGGAATGAGCTGAAAATTTACGGAGAATATTTTTGGAAAATATAAAAAATACTGGAGCGAAAAGATACCGGAGAAGAGTCCTGAGGCAACCACAAGGGTGGGGGGCGCCCCCCCCCCAGGGCGCGTCCCCCTAGCTTGCCGCTGCCTCGTGGACCCCCCTGACGTGAGACCGACACCAAAAACTCCTATAAATACATAAACCCCCGAAAAGTAACCTAGATCAAAAGTTCCGCCGCCGTAAGCCTCTGTAGCCACGAAAAACCAATCGGGAGCCCGTTCCGGCACCCTGCTGGAGGGGGAAACCATCACCGATGGCCATCTTCATCATCCCGGAGGTCTCCATGACGAGGAGGGAGTAGTTCACCCTCGGGGCTGAGGGTATGTACCAGTAGCTATGTGTTTGATCTCTCTCTCTCGTGTTCTTGATTTGGCACGATCTTGATGTATCGCGAGCTTTGTTTCTTCCCCCTCTATTTTCTTGTGATGAATTTAGTCTTGCTCTTTGAGGTTCCATTATGTTGGATTGAGTATTGGATTTGAGAACACTTGATGTATGTCTTGCGATGGGATATCTGTGGTGACAATGGGATGTTCTATTGATTCACTTGATGTATGTTTTGGCACTCAACTCGCGGATTCCCGAGGTGACATTGGGGTAATCTATGCATAGGGGTTGATGCATGTTTTCGTCCTACATTCTCCGATAGAAACTTTGGAGTGACTCTTTGTTGCATGTTGAGGGATTGCCATATGATTTAATTATGTTATCATTGTTGAGGGAACCTGCACTAGTGAAAGTATGAACCCTAGGCCTTGTTACCATTTTTGCTCACTTTTGTTACTAGTTACCTTGCTGTTTTTATATTTTCAGATTACAAAAACCTGTATCTACCATCCATATTACACTTGTATCACCATCTCTTCGCCGAACTAGTGCACCTATACAATTTACCATTGTATTGGGTGTGTTGGGGACACAAGAGACTCTTTGTTATTTGGTTGCAGGGTTGTTTGAGAGAGACCATCTTCATCCTACGCCTCCCACGGATTGATAAACCTTAGGTCATCCACTTGAGGGAAATTTTCTACTTTCCTACAGAACTCTACGCTTGGAGGCCCAACACAAGTCTACAAGAAGAAGGTTGCGTAGTAGACATCAGAGTGGGACATGAATAGCATGGTAGAGCGTCTCCACTTCTTCCACTTCTAGGTCGGAGACCACACGTAGTACTAGTAGTTGTAGTATATAACGATACAAAGTGCGATCCGGAGAGACAGACACGTCTAGTTGGAAGGTCTCGGACCATACACATAAACAAATATAAAACCTAATATGTGCATTGCCACGTACATCATAATATCACCGTGCATTACCATGCAGGTTCATACTATTTGTGCCTTTCTACTTCACTTACTGCGCTACATTACTCAGGTTCGTACATCCCTGCGTACATGTCCATCTCAAAGTTCCAGTCCCACGTGTTCTTCATAGATGGCACGATCCATAACGGTGGGCAACGGGAGTCCATATCATCGCAGCTTCTTAGTGTGGCTCCCCACGATGGAGACTCATCCAAACTGAAGCGGCATAGATCAGGGATAGGGGCGTTCAAGATATGAATCCGTCGGTGCGCAATGAAAATGCACCCATTCTTCATGAACGTCAGGGCGTCGGCGTCGTGCACGGAAGGTGGCATCATTTGCACTATGGGGTAGTTGTCCCCAATGAAAATTGAGTACTCTTCAAGTGTGTTCATCCGCACCCAAGTAGCATCACGGGGGTCGAACACACCGCCGTCCATCTGGTACACCTGGCATCTCAAACCTGGATACATGTGACGTGCATGGTTATGGTCCATGCAGTATAATAAGGTGACGTAAGCAGAGGATATGGATTAAAATAAAATAATTGATATTGCTTATTTCTATAAGGGGGAAGGGAAGCAATGTATAGACCAGCTGCAGCATGGGCGATGACAAACAATTTGAGAGTGTTACCTGGGCCGTGTACATTAATTAAAGGAGGAGTAGTTTTGTTTGATGGGATTATGGCTACCTAGCTAGTACTACACGGAATTGAAATTGTTAAGTCCTTTATAGTTTATATACGACTGGCATTATAAAGTTTCGTAGATGACTATGCCAATCAATAAAAAAAATAAGGAAAGAACTACTCCTGCTCCTGGAGTATAAAGAGACATGTACTGAAATGTTATAAGATGACATGGCAATAAGATATACGATAGCTCCTGGCTCTACTACTCTTAGATCGGAGAGAAGGGATTACCTGGATACATGATCAGGGTTTGATCGTGATAGATCGTGGCACCTTGTTGCCCTTCAATGGTACCATGGGTAACGACTGCTAAGATAGTACGTCCCAACTGGGTGTTGTCAGCTACAAGGTTCCAAGTTAAACCAAATGGCCCATGCACATCCACGATTGGCGATCTGAGTTTGATCGGGGGATGACTTTGCTCTGCAAAATCGTGCAAACAAGGCGGAATTCATAGAAACTGGACGCAAATCATTACATTTTGAAAACTTTTCATATAAACCGGACGAGATACATTACAGTTTTCATACAAACCGGAGTAAAACCTACTCTAAACAAGTTGCAACTGTAATGTGGGCGGTGCACGGACGACGGCCGGTCGTGGTGTCCTTTGAGGCTACTCATAGTGGGGAGTATCATATAATACAACATACTAGTGCATGATACTAGTGTATGATATACTACTTTTATAGTGCATAGTATCATAGAGTAGTATCATAGATGATCATATTTATTGCCATGCATGACCCTCCGTCTCTTCTTTAATTCTCTGCCACATCACCATGTATGCTATTCCCGAGTGTATGTACTCCCCACTATGGCTAGCCTCGACGCAGAGCAGTCGCGTGCACCGGGAAGCGGCGCTCTCTCGGCCGTCGCGCTGCTTCAAAGCCGGCGCCAGTGAGAGGTCGCCTCTGCTCTGGCCGAGCATTAATGCGGCACTGACGCTCTGGGGCGACGCTGACCATTTTAGGCGGGAAGCACGCGCCGGCAAGGGAGGGGGTTTGGGTCGGCCAGGGCGGTCAGACGCGAGCGTGGTGGTGGTATTGATTTTGTACCATTTCAGGTGTAGTACTGGTTGTTTGCAAAAATACTCAATTATTGCACTCAGTTTCCTAAAAAATTGTGGTAAAAAACGTTACTCCCTCCGTCTCGGTTTAGAGGGCGTGCGCGTAGTTCTAGGTCATCCATTTGACTAACTAAATATGAGTTATATGTCACCAAAAGTATATCATTAGATTCTTAAGGGGATGTAGTTTCTAAACATATATTTTTCATCACATATAATACATATATAGCTAGTTAAATTCCCAACCTAGAACGACGTGCATGCCCTGTAAACCGAGACGGCGGGAGTACTTGCAATGCATGCATGCGTGACCAATATATATAACCAATAAAAAACTACTACATGCACGTAACAATTTAATGCACATTGTAATCTCAACATGTGATGGGGAGCTCTAAATTTGAATTTGAAACTTATAAAACAGAAAAAATAAAAAAAAAAAACTGGAAGAGAGGGAGTATACCATAGGATGTGTCCCATACGAAACAAGTCCCCTGGTTTGTCACGGCGAAGATGCGGTTAGAAAGAAGCACAACGTCTTCGTACTCGTACGGCAACAAATTGGCCGCAGACAACATGGTCCACCTTTGACCGCCATGTGCAGGGTTTGTGAAAGCAATGGCGATGTCGAACACCGTGATGAGAGTGTAATTTTGGTTGGCGGACGACCTTATCGGGGCTTCCGGGATTGCTATCTTCTTCAATCTCACCGTGGTTCCATCGTACCAATTCAGGCGGTGGTCCATTGCATGGCTGATCCCAATGTTTGACAAAGGTTCTACGGGAACGGTGTCACCATTGTAGATGTTGTGCAAATTGATGTTGGTACCCTCCCGTACATATGCAAGCCAGTCTCCATTGGCACTAAGCCTAACCTGTGAAACAGTGGGCAGCGGGGGAATTAGGAAATGGACACAGAAGTAGTCTTTAGAATGCATTTACTACATGATCAAACTCATCACTTACCTGCTCATCGGACAAAATCCAAGTGCCCCTCAACGTTGGCATCTCAAGGGGCGTCAACTTGCAACTACGGCCACGCTGCGCTGGAGAGAGCCCCAAGGAAACATCTTCGTCCTTGAGGACGCATGGCAGACCAACTAGCATGGCCTTCTCCCACGCATATTTACGCACCCTCTTAAAATATTTGGTGCAAGTACCGCTAAGTCTTGCGAATGTGAGGAAGTCGGAGCGACTTACAATTTCTCCCAAAGGATCATCGTCCAAGGTCTCCCAACCTCGACGAGGACGAGAAGCACCACCGCCTTGCGAATCCATGGCAATGGCGATGAACTGCCTTGTCCCTTGTGGAGCTGGTTTACACGAGAGGAGATAGTAACTGCAGGGCTTTGTCCCTTCGGAAAGGATGTTCTGCGGGCGCGCACTAGTGCAGTTTATATTTGAGATTAGGGAGCTGGCGGGTGGTTCGTTGTACGGCACGTTCGCATCCATCCACTAGCCCGGAATTAAAGCACGCACGACATTTACAGCGACTGGGATTAGTTTGTTTTCCTGGCGCATGGACCAACGCAGACTAGCGGACTTCGTCGCCCTTTTTCGAGCATGACTTTGACAACTACGTGCATGACATGCGTGCATGCAAATCTTGCATGACAAAATACCGTGCGAGGCGGAGCGGTAGGCTGTCGAACTACAGCCTGCATGTTCTAGCCATGTCACTCCGCTAGTGTACTATGCATTGTTTGGCACGAACGTTCCTTGGAGCTCATGCTGCAACTGCCGTAGTAGTACTCAACAGCCCGCTTCCCTTCTCCTTCCTCTTCCACCGCCCAGGCACGTCCACAGGAAGCGACCAATCAACCCTAATGATGCATGCATGACCACTAAATTTCCTTTCGCTTATCTCTATGAAATAAATGTAGCGTGAGACTCAAAGCCCTTTAAGTCTAAGTATAATGGAAATCTATTTTTTAGACGAGCCCTATAAACAAAAGGCGCTTGCCATGCTTTCATTCATTCATCTTAAAAGCAGTTTACATTGAGGAGCAGTACTAGATATCTCAAATCCATACATACCATGCAATAGTAGAACTAGTACTACTAAGTACTACATAACCTAAGCTAGACCACACTACTCGTCGTCGGAGATGGGTAGGCGGTCGCATGCTGCAACTCCAGCTCCTCCTGCTCCTCCTCCTCCAGTTTAGCGAACATCTCGTTGATCCCCCACTCCCGCTGGCGGTGGAAGCAGCGGTTGGCCTCCACCTCGGCCTCCGACTGGATGGACTCAAGGATGGCCTGCTGTTCCGCCGCCCCCGCGTCGTCATCCTCGTCCTCCGGCTCCGCCTCACCCGTGTCGTCGTCATCCTCCTCCTCCGGATCTGCTTCGCCCGCATCATCGTCTTCCTGTTCCGGCTCCGCGTCGCCCTCATCATCGTTCTCCTCCTCCGGCTCCGCGTGCTGCTCCGCTTCCATCGCCTCCTCCTCTGGCTCCGGCTAGTCCGGATTCCGAAGGCAGGGTGGCTGCGATCCGGGCTTCGCGCCGCCTCCATATCTCCAGAAGCAGATCAAAGCGCCGCTCCGGCAGGGGCATGGCATATGTCGTTACCTTTGGCCGAGCCATGGCTATCGGCCGACGGCGACTGGAGAAGAGGTGGCGGGAGGGGAATGAATGCGGCTACTGTTTGGGTTCGTCGTCCAGCTTAAATAAATGCGCTCCATCACATGTACCCGCGCGTGCACAAATTGTAGACATACAGGTCTGTTTAGGGAGCGTCACGTAACTGGTATGTGTGTGAGATTCTGAGAGACAAAGTGTGTGTGTTCGCCTCTACTCTCCGGACATGTACTCCACCTTTTGCACCGGGATATAATTATAATGGTTACTACACTTTAGCTTGTGATTTATACCGTTTACGTGGCCATATTAATGTGGTTGTGTAAAAAAAGTCACTTGCTGCTCGTGATTTGCATTAGTATATAATTATGAGAAGTTTGCTAACTACTAAAATAAAGTGGAATTTGTCCATGTTATATAAGTAAATTAAGGTGATTGATTATCATATGGGTAAGGTTGGACGAAGGGTCGTAGGAACAAATGCTTCACCTAGAGTATGTGTGTGTGTGAAATGGAGTCTTATAGTGTGTGTGTGAAACAGAGTCTTTGGTAGGGAAAGTAATTAAGTGTGTGAGGCTTCATCATAGAGAGGTGATGTGTATGGCAGAGGCCTCCAACGAGGGGGGGGGGGGGGGTATGAGAGAGAAGAGGCCCGTAAAGAGGGAAGAGAAGGAGTGTGCGCGTGAGAGGAGTGGACATCGAGATAACGTGTTTGTTCGAGAGACACCGAGGAAGACTACTGTCGGTGGTGCATGTAGGCGGGAATTAAACGAAGGGATAGTCTTATTGGTTTATGGGATAGAGGGAAGGAGTGGGAGAGGGGGTAGCTAGAAGGAGATAGTTAAGTGTGAGTGTGTGTTTTAGAGAAGAGACCCATCCAGACGGAATTCATGTGCACACAAGAAGAGAAAGATTCGATGTGGGGTGAGGGTTGAGGGTAATTAACTACGTATGGAGACATATGAGACCTTTCAATGTGCATGTGCGAGAGGTATACATACGTGGGATGTGTGTGTGTGTGTGCGCGCGCGTGCGCATGATCGAGATAACAGAAAGGAGACATAAGTCATGAGATCAACGGGATGGGGGAGATGGATCGGTATGAGTATGACATTATGCATGCGTGTGAGAGTGGAAGGAAGAAGGCCCGATGATTGAGCATGTGTGTTTTTTCTTTAAGAGAGAGTGGCGTGGGCTGGAGCATGCATCTATGGCGAGGAGAGAGAGAGCGAGACACAATGTGTGTGCAAAAGAGATCGACCTATAGATGCATGTATAGAGAAACACATATAGTGTGCGTGATAGGAAGCAAGAGTGTGTGCGAAAAAGAAAGGTTGACGGAGAAACAAATAGATAAAGGGATAGAGATGCTAGCTAGAGGGACATCAGCTAGTTTTTGTGTTAGAGTTAACAGTCAAGTGGTTCAGAGGGGTGAGTTATGTGTGTGAGAGAGAAAGATAAAAAGAGGGTGCATGAATGCATGTAGAGAGAAACAGATATAGTGTGCATGATAGGAAGCAAGAGTGCGGGCGAGAAAGAAGGTTGGTGGAGAAACATAGAAATAGAAAGATAGAGATGCTAGCTAGAGGGAGATCGGCTAGTGTGTGTGTTAGAGATAATAGTCAAGTGGATCAGAAGGCTGAGTTATGTGTGTGGGTGGGAGAGAGATAGAGAGAGGGTGCATGTGAGTGACATACAAAAGAACATCAGAGAGAAATGAGATCCCGAGAGATGGAGTTTTGTGTTTGCGAGAGAGAAAGATATTTCACAAGGAGAGTCGTAGCTAGAGAGACATATCAGGGAACGCGAGATATCCCTAGGGAGAGAGGGTGTCTGAGCGACATACAAAGGGAATGGTGGAGAGATATGAGACCCTGCGAGACGGAGTTTGTGTTTGTGTGTGAGGGAGAGATATTTAAGAGGGAGAGTCATGGCTACTAAGACATAGGGAGCGCGAGACATCTATGTGTGTGAGCGGCATACATGGGAAATAGTAGAGAGAAATGAGACCCCAGGAGACAAAGTTTGTGTTTGTGTGAGAGAAAGAGATTTCACAGGGAGAATCATAGTTAATTAGAGACACATAGTAGTGAGCGAGATATACTTAGAGAGAGATAGAGTGAAGGTCGAGGGAGAGAGTACCGTCAGTGTGTTACAAAGATAAAAGACTGTTGTCGACATACAAGTAGCACGAGAGATACCCGTGAGACGGTAAAGGCATATAGGTCTAGATAGATATATAAGCATGAGTGATAGCTATATGAGACGAATATCTGGATTAAAGGGGATTCAAATATTTAAATTAGAGACCAGGACATCGATAAATATCATAACGAAAATTGGTCTATCAAACATGCATATTCATTTGAATTTGGGGACACGTGTAATGATATTTAGTTTATCAATATTAGTGATCCATAGATTTTTTAATTAGAGACAATGCATGGTTTATATGCAATTAATGTCTAAACGGGATTACACTATATATATGTTGCGTGTGTCAAACACATTATACGTGTTTGAGTAGTAAAAAAACCCGCAGGAAGCACACATTAATTGGAGACAGTTAGCGAGGAATGCATACATTGGATTTAAACATAAAGTGGTTTCACATATTTGAAAAGTCAAATTAAGATGGATTCAGCCTTATGAATCTGAGATCATGCCATTTATAAACCATATTTATGTATAAAGGGTGTTGTGCTTTTGAAAGTATATATAAAAAATGATGTATATAGATTTGTATTGGAATACAAAATAGATCCTACCCAAAAAAAAAGAATACAAACTGGATTCAAATTGAGTTGGCACGGTAAACGTGCAATCTTTTTCTCCAAAAATTTGAACGAAGCGGCGTAAAATCGGGGAGATGGAAATTACTGCCTAACCCTGACACGCAAAACCAGTCGGCTCGATTTCTATAGGTTTTGATAGGGGCAGGCTTGTAATTTCACTCAAACGTGACATAACCGCCTCTCACCCGGATTCATACACGGTGGGCGCCAAAACACAGTTTCTCCTCGGCTGAAATTGCCTCTCACCTCCCCGGATTCATACAGGGTGGGCGCCAAAACAAACTCTCCTCGGCCAAAATATCCGTCGGCAAATATTCGGTGTATGCGAGATTACCGTCCTATCCCCAACCGACCAATATTGCTGTGATGTTGGAAAATATAAACGGGGTCTAAGTTTGTAAATTTCCTCACATTTGTGACAAGCGCAACCTGAAGACATGGTTCCCCCCTACCTCTCTCCCTCCATTTCCCCATTCGTACTCCGTGGGCGCCAAAACACCCTCGCCTCCCTAGTTTCCTCTATCCGCCACCCCATCCACCGCTGTCCTCCTCCACCATGCCGGAGCTGTTACCCCGGCATCATCGTACATTACAAGAGATTGACCTCTCTCATCCACGGCTTTGGACCAGGATCCTTGCATCGCATCCTCTCGCTTCATCCGCGCCGTCGTCCACCTTGCTGAGGACGCTCGTATGACCGTCTCGTACACCACGCCGGGATATTTCCCTCGCCGCCACCGTCTTCCCTCCTAGATCTGCTTCCACGCCGCCGACAGCCATCGCTATCGCAGCACCCTCAACGTCTCAGCAGATGCTTACACGACGCCACACCAGAGGCGGTACTCTTTCGTATCTGCTTAAGTTACTTATCCCAGCAAGAAAATAGATCGCCACTGCTTTACTATGATTTCTTGTCCATCACTTAGAATCTTACTTGTTAGTTGAAACCAAACATTGGTTGCGAAGTTGCCTTTGTCCGGTTTGCACCTTCAGATCCGCCATGGCACGCTCACCACTATACTCGCAATGCTTATGGTTTTCCCCCTTCTATATTTCGCATTAGCTTAAATGACAGTTGACTGAATTTCAATTTGGGGTCAGTCCATTTTTGGGAGTTCGCCCGAGTTCGCCAGAGAGAAGGAAGGGGCTCGCCGGAGGGCTACTCCATTATCTATCTTAGGGTTTCGGGTGGGGACAGTGGTTGTGGGGGGCGGTCGTCAGGCTATGGTGGGGCCTCGCCGGAAGCAAAACTCGATGTGGGTAGGGGGGGGGGGCTTGGCTAGAGGGATGGCCGGGCCCGCCGAAAGACCGGAGGTGGTGGTCGGTTCAGGGGAGGGCGGGGGCCGGTGGTTTGGCCAGCGGCCCGTGCGGTGGTCTGTAGGGGAAGAATAAGAGGCAAGGAAGAAGAAGGGTTAGGAGAAGTAGGATCTTCATCCAACCGCCTGAAATGGTCGACTGACCCAAATGACGAAAGTCAGGCGACTTGCGTCAAGACATTCCCATATATTCAGTACCATCATTGTAGGTGCTTCGAGACGTGCAAGCAGTGCTCCTCAACCCATCAAGCTAAACAACATGCCACTCATAATAACAAACTTAGTTGCTCAAATACGAATCTGATATGATGCTGACACGTTGCACCAAAACATAGAATGTTTAATTGGTCAGCTAATGTTCCTACTTTACTTTCAAAAAGCACGTGCGCCATATATTGAGGGACAGCAGGGAGTTGCATTCTTTATGCGCTCTGGTTCATCATGTGTGGGCAACGGACATTTTATTATCCAAAATATGCTTGCTCTTCTTTAGCATGCTCCTCTTCTGTTCTTCTTTAATAAGTACTCCCTCCATTCCTAAATATAAGTCTTTGTAGAGATTCCTCTGTCGGTGTACTAAGTATTGGGCCACTAGTACCCCGTACTTGTGCACGGGTAATTGTAGCCGTCCTCGCGGCAAGGCTTGCCGGGATCAGCTCGAGGTTGATTCAAGTCACCAAGGAAATCGTCAAGTCAGAGATCTGAGGATCAGCAGATAAGCAAAGCTAGAAATCGAAGGCCAGCTTCCCCGGCAAGATCCTTGCCGGGATGGCTCGTGGAGCCCGGCAAGCCTCGGCGCCCGGCAAGGCTTGGTTCCCAGCAAAGCTTGGCGCCCGGCAAGCCCTGGCGCCCGGCAAGGCTGGGCGCCCGGCAAGATTCGGCCACTGTGCCACCGCTTCGGCACAGTAACAAACCTGACATTCTAGGTCCTTCTCTGGATGCGTGGCAACGTGCCAGTGGAAGAGAGCTTAAGCGGTGCTGATGGGATGGCCCCTTTTTCCATCCCCAAGAAAGTGAGGACACCTAAATGGACACCTCACGGTGCATTAAATGCGCTTGTCCTAATCCGTCAGGGGTTAGGTATGATACCCTGTAGCTACTTTACACCTCAATGTATGTACATTTTGCCACTGTGGAGACCCCTTTGAGCATATAAAAGGAGGCCCAAGGCAACTGCTACAGAGGAGGAGAACTGTTGGCCCATTCTGCATGTGTAGCTGCTCTTTGAACGTACTGTTCATTGCGAGCGCTCCTGAAGGCTGGGCTCAAGAACATCAATAAGAACACAAAGCAGGAGTAGGGTTTTACGCTGATCAGCGGCCCGAACCTGGGTAAAAACTTCCCGCGTCGATCACTGGTTCTGCTCTTTGCGTATACCTCTCCCCCCGCCGAATCGTAAAGGGGTCTCTCGGGATCCCATAGGTGTCGCACCCCGACATCTTTGGCGCGCCAGGTAGGGGGATTGAAGGTTGCGTGAACCTGATCTGGTGGTCGACGCCCTAGTTCTTTCATCATCTTCATCATCATGCCGTCCAAGAAGAAGAACGCTGCGACAGCACAACCGTCCGGGTCCGTTTTGCCTGCGCCTTCGCAGACAGGCGATGGTGTGGGTGCAGAAGGAAGAGGACTAGAACCCCCGCGGCGTTCTGGTGACCCATGCCAAGCGAGCGGTATCGTTCGCAGTGGCAGTGGTAACTTGCGCGCTGCTGGATCTAGAGATGGTGCTGTGTTACCTACGGGTGGCACAACTAACTCTAGGGATCGAAGGGCGCCTGCTGGAGCTCCCACGCCAGCGCAAGCCTCGCAACCTATCCAGGTCGTGCGAGATGAGCGACATCATGGCGCTTGTGGTTCGGGGCGTCCCCACGAAAAGGCTCCTGTGCATAGATCCCAAGATGCGCGGGACCAGCATGCACACCGAGCTGCCGGCGAAGGTGGTGCACGGTCGCGTGACCGTGGCGGTGCTCCTTCTAACTTAATTAGGAGTCAGAGCACCTCACGTACCTCGCACTTGTCGCCGCCACCTACGCCAGCGGAAGCCTTGGCGCGTGCACAGCTGCTCCTCGATTTTCCTCCCGCCCCGGAGAAGATGGAGGAGTGGCGAGCTACTATCCAGAGCCTTATCGGCTTCGCTAACAAGGATGGACCGCAAGAGGCAGGGCCCTCTCAGCGGAGGCCCATCGATCCGACGCGAGCCGGTGCAGAGAAAACCGGAGGTGGTGCAACTACAGTGCACTCTCCTCCGCGGCGTCAGCAGCGGCCGACGACTCAGCAAGTCGACCGCCATGAAGAAGTTTCCACGGCGTCTTCCGATCCACGGATGCGCCGTGATCAGCGTCTGGTTCTCCAGGAACGAGGCAAGGAGGACGCTCGAACAACCATCGAGCGGCGACGGGAAGCACGCTATCAGTCTGATAAGCGCGCGGGGCTGGTTGTCAACGAGCCTGCACCAGGGAACGTAGGAGACTTGCCTTACGAGGTAGGACCTCCAGCGTTTACCCGTGAGCTGCGGCAAGTCCAGTGGCCCAATCTCCGAACCTTCAAGCCAGAGGTCCCGGAGAAATATGACGGCAAGACCCATCCCTCGGAGTTCCTGAGTATCTACACCATTGCAGTGCAAGCTGCCGGGGGCCGAGATGACAAGATACTTGCCAACTACTTCCCGTTGGTGCTCAAACCCAATGTCAGGTCGTGGTTGATGCATCTGTCGGAGGATTCTATTTCTTCCTGGTCAGACCTATGCCATCAGTTTGTTGGCGCCTTTGTTGGAGGCCACCAAGCTCCTGGCCAAGAAAGTGATTTGCACATCATCCCTCAGAAGGAGGGCGAGTCCCTGCGCAAGTTTATGCAGAGATTCAGCCGGGTGCAATACAATATTCCTGACGTTCATCCTGCCGCTGTCATTAGCGCGTTCCATCAGAACGTGCGTAACCGCAGGATCCGGGAAGAGCTGGCAATGAACAAAGTCAGGAGTATTGCCGAGCTTTACACTTTGGCCGACAAGTGCGCTCGAGCTGAAGAGGGGAGGAAACTCCCCGGTGAGGCTGTTGGTGCGGCAGGCGACTCAGAAGAAGAAGATGCCGCGGCTCCATCAAGGAAAGGCCGGCGGCGAAACAGGAAGCGCGGAGGCAAGGCCGTGCTTACCGTCGAGGAATCTAGCAACCCTGGTGCCGCCAAGAAGGCCAAGGTTGGTGACCCCGGCAAGGATCTTGCCGGGTGCCCTTCCTGTCAGGCCTTGGCGGCTGCCGACAAGTCAGAGAACTCCGGCAAGCAGTATTGCAAGATCCATCGCACTAAGGGCCACGATCTCCAGAACTGCCGGCAAGTTGAGCAGCTTGCCGAAAAGCAGGAGGCCGAATACGAGAGGCAAGACAAGGAGAAGGCCCAAGATGGTGCTGAGGGGTCCGGCAAGAAACGCGGTGGCCGAGGGGGTCGCCGCGGCAAGGCCAAGCAACAGAAGGATCGGCCCGCTCGGGGCCGAGATAAAGAAGGAGATGATGATGAGGAAGATGACGAATCCAGTGAGCAGGAATTCCAGAAGGCTACGGAGGCTATGTGCATTGATGGGGGTGCCTCGCTGCATTCTTCCCACCGCCAACTTAAACAGTGGATGCGGGAGGTTAGTGCGGCAGAGCCATCCCCAGATGCATGTAGGCCTCTGAAGTGGTCCAGCACGCCTATCATCTTTGACGCCGAGGATCACCCTGATCGCACAACTGCGGTCGGGTGTTTGCCATTGTTGGTTTCCCCAACAATTCGCAACCTCAAGGTGACGAAGATGTTAGTTGACGGCGGGGCCGGCCTAAACTTAATCTCACTAGATGTGCTCACAAAGCTTCAGATTCCCGACGAAGACCTCGAGGAAACGGGTACGTTTCAAGGGGTCAACCCGGGAAGAACCCAGCCTAAGGGCAAGATCACGCTGCCGGTAACATTTGGCAGCGAGTTTAACTTCAGGACCGAAAAGGTGGTGTTTGATGTCACTAAGATCCCCATGTCATACAATGGGATCCTTGGTTGGCCAGCGCTGGCTAAGTTTATGGCGGCATCACACTACGCCTACAATGTTTTGAAGATACCCGGGCCGTTGAGCGTCATCACTATCCATTCCGATAAGAAGGATGCGCTCATTTGTGCCGACCAACTTTACCGGGAAGCAGTTGCAGCACCTGCCATCAAGGCACCTGCTCCTGCCGCTGGAACTCCCGGGGGGAAGAAGAAGACCGGCAGGAACCTTGGCGCAAACTCCGGCAAGCGCACCTCCTCGGAGTGCTGCGCTTCCGTCGAGGACGTACCAGAGAGTTCCACCGGCAAGAACAAGAAGTCCAAGGCCGCCCCGCCGGAAACCAAGAAGGTGCCTGCCAGGGAGGACGGAACGGGGGGAACTTTCACCATAAGTTCCACCCTAAATGACAAATAGGAAAGTGCGCTCGTTGCTTTCCTGCGGGCGAATGTCGACGTGTTTGCGTGGCAACCGTCTGACATCCCCGGCGTTCCCAGGAAAGTGATTGAGCACCACCTTGCTGTCTGTCCTCATGCGTGGCCCGTCAAGCAAAGGGTGAGGAAACAGGCTTTGGAGCGGCAAGAATTCATTGCCGAAGAAATTAAGAAGCTGGAGGCGGCAGGATTGGTCAAAGGAGTGCTTCATCCAACCTGGTTGGCCAATCCGGTTGTAGTGCGGAAAGCGAATGGGAAATGGAGGCTTTGTATCGACTATACAGATATCAATAAAGCTTGTCCAAAAGATCCTTTTCCCTTCCCGCGCATCGACCAGATTGTGGATGCCACCGCTGGTTGTGATCTCCTGTCCTTCCTTGATGCCTATTCAGGGTATCATCAGATTTTTATGGCAAAGGAGGATGAAGAGAAGACCGCCTTTATCACCCCATGTGGTACGTATTGTTTTCTACGGATGCCTTTCGGGTTGAAAAGTGCTGGTTCAACATTCGCCAGAGCAATCCAGATTGGTTTTGAGCCACAACTCCATAGAAATATGGAGGCATATATGGATGATATAGTGGTCAAAACTAAGGATAAAGCAACGCTCATTCAAGACTTAGAAGAAACATTTGCAAACTTGCGCAAGATCAACTTGAAGCTCAATCCTGAGAAGTGCGTGTTCGGTGTTCCTTCCGGCAAGCTCCTCGGATTCTTTGTATCTTGCCGGGGAATCAAAGCGAACCCCGACAAGATCAAAGTCATTGAGCAAATTGAAGCGCCGAGACGCGTCAAGGATGTGCGTCGTCTTGCCGGCTGTGTTGCTGCTCTAAGCAGGTTTATTTCCAAATCTGCTGAGCGCGCCCTGCCCTTCTTCAAAATTTTGAAGAAGGCAGGTCCAATGAAATGGACTCCGGAAGCGGAGGCGGCGCTGCAAGATTTGAAGAAATACCTTTCTTCTCCGCCGACGCTAGTCGCACCTAAACCACAAGAACCGTTGCTGCTGTATCTGGCGGCAACAAATCAAGTGGTTAGTGCTGCACTGGTGGCGCAGAGAGAAGCTGATGAGGAGGCAACATCAGCGGCAGGACCGCCAAGTGACGCGGCAAGATCTTTCCCGGCAAGGGTTGATCCCGGCAAGACAGGATCTGCGCAAACGGAAGAACTTGTGCAGAAGAAGAAGGTGGTGCAGCGCCCAGTTTATTTTGTTAGCTCTCTGTTACAAGGAGCTAGGTCAAGATATTCTGGTGTGCAGAAGTTGCTTTTCGGCCTCCTTATGGCCTCGAGAAAGCTGCGCCATTATTTTCAAGCACATGAGATCACCGTCGTCACTCGCTTTCCGTTGCAACAGATTTTGCAAAATCCGGAGGCAACCGGCAGGATCGTGGAGTGGGCGTTGGAGCTGTCCAGCTTTGGTCCTAAATTTGAAAGCACTTCCAAAATTCAGAGCAGGGCCTTGGCGGAGTTCATTGCAGAATGGACCCCGACGCCAGACGAAGAAGTTCAAGAAACAAGTCTCCCCGGCAAGGAAACCGATCAGCATTGGGTTATGTACTTTGACGGGGCTTTTTCGCTGCAAGGCGCCGGTGCTGGTGTGCTGCTTGTCGCACCCACCGGGGAGCACCTCAAGTACGTAGTCCAAATGCATTTTCCCCGGGAGAGTTCAACCAACAACACTGCAGAATACGAGGGTTTGCTTGCCGGTCTTAGGATCGCGGCAGACCTTGGTATCAAAAAGCTCGTCATCAAAGGCGATTCACAGCTTGTCGTCAGGCAGGTCAACAAGAGCTATCAAAGCCCATTGACGCAAGCCTACGTAGATGAAGTGAGGAAATTGGAAGAACGCTTTGATGGCCTCCAAATGGAGCATGTCCCCCGTGACAAGAACAGTGTTGCCGACGACCTGTCAAAGCGTGCTGCCCTCAAGTTGCCTGTGGAACCAGGAACTTTTGTGCTCCAATTGACTCAACCATCCGTGGCGCCATCGATGCGGCAAGAAAAGAGAAGAAAGTTGAACTCTGGCCAGTACTTCCCGACAGAGCTCCCCGGAGCCGCCGACAAGGAAGTTGCCGGGATCGACACGCCTGCCGGGGAACAACAGGCTCCGGCAGGGCCTCAGGCCTTTGCTGTCAAGACAAATGCCCCCCCAGCAGAGGAGATACCTCTAGTCCTAGCTGTCGAGCCTCAGGCTCCAGCATGGGCGCAGCCCATCGTCCATTTCCTTCAGACAGGTGAACTCCCTGAGGAACAGGAAGAAGCAGAGAGAGTAGCCCGTCGGTCTGTTATGTACAAGTTCGTCGATGACGTCCTGTACAGAAAGAGACCAAACGGTGTGAAATTGAAGTGCATTTCTCGGGAGGATGGACTACAGCTGTTGGCAGAGATACATGGGGGCATGTGTGGCTCTCACATAGGGTCAAGAGCGCTTGCCGGAAAAGCATTCCGGCAAGGTTTCTTTTTGCCTACCGCCCTCCAGGATGCGACTGCACTAGTAACCAGGTGTGAAGTGTGCCAGTTTCATTCGAAGAAATTACATCAGCCAGCTCAAGCTCTTCAGACAATCCCTCTCTCCGGGCCATTTTCGGTCTGGGGGCTCGACATACTGGGCCCCTTTCCCCATGCTACCGGGGGCTTTGAGTACTTGTACGTTGCTATCGACAAGTTCACAAAGTGGCCGGAGGTGGAAGCGGTGAGGAAGGTGACAGCGCAGTCGGCTGTCAAGTTCTTCAAAGGAATTGTTTGCCGTTTCGGTGTGCCTAACAGGATCACCGACAACGGCACGCAGTTCACAAGTCGCACCTTCATGCAGTACGTCCAAGACCTTGGCGGCAAGATTTGTTTTGCCTCTATTGCTCACCCAAGAAGCAACGGCCAAGCGGAGAGGGCCAATGCTGAAGTGCTGCGCGGTCTCAGGACCAGAACTTTTGATAGGTTGAAAAAGTGCGGAAGACGCTGGATTGATGAGTTGCCGGCGGTTCTTTGGTCAATCAGAACGACACCAAATCGAGCCACCGGCCAAACACCTTTCACTCTGGTCTATGGAGCGGAAGCAGTTTTCCCCACGGAACTCATATACGGATCTCCTCGAGTGCTTGCTTATGATGAGCTCGAGCAAGAGCAACTGCGGCAAGATGACGCTGTGCTCCTTGAGGAGAATCATCTTCAGGCTGCTGTGCGAGTTGCATGCTACCAGCAAGCTTTGCGCCGCTATCATAGCCGCAAAGTTCATGCCCGAAGCCTTGAGGAAGGCGACCTTGTTCTTCAACGGATTCAGTCCGCCAAGAATTCAAACAAGTTGACGCCAAAGTGGGAAGGCCCTTATCGGGTAGTACGAGTCACCAGGCCTGGCGCTGTCCACCTGGAGACCAAAGATGGCGTTCCAGTGAGTAATTCCTGGAATATCGAACATCTTCGCAAGTTCTATCCATAAGGCGCGGTTGCCGGGGGCTCCCGGCAACCACCTTTTTGTACAAGTCTTGCCGGCAAGGCATGTGATCCTTTGTACAAAGCCAGGCACAGATCCTGGGCACAGATGAATAAATTTAAGTGTTGTACATTCCCTTATTGATTCCCATGTTCACATTCATATATGCATGTTTGTCTAAGATGTTGTATGACACCTGATCCCGGTAAGTTCTAACGAACCGCCAAGGTTTCATCCCTTTATTTTCTCTTCTTTCTTTTTCTCAAAGACAGAAGGATTCCTCGCGTGCACATTTGCCGGGGGGGAAGGGAGACATGAATGCCAATTAGTGACGTTCGGAATCGATGCTTGCCGGAGGAAGAACAAAGCCAGAAAGCTAAGTCCTAAAACTTAGAGCAAGTGTTTTCTTTAGTTACCAAGTTATTTCCTTGGACGATTCCGACTCTTGTATGGGAAATCTGCACGCGAAGGAACCCTTGTTATAATCAGTTGCGCCCTTATTTTGTTTCGAGTCCGCTCAACGATTTAAGTGGCTGCACTGAGAACGCCAAGGAGTCTTGCCGGCCGCTGCGCCTCCGGCAGGCTGCTGAAGTCCCGCACCCAGCGCTCGCGGCAGGTTGCGCGCCGGCAAGTTTTTCAGTAAGCGTAGGATGAACTCCATACATAAAGGAATCAGACAAGGAAAGTAGCTAGCATGAGCCTAAACATAGTCAAATTATATTGCATCCATAAGTTGCCGCGGTTCTAACTTGAGACTTAATTGTCTTTTACATGAGATGATGGCGGCAAGAATAAAAGAGAAGCACTCAATCCCTGCGCTGGCCTTCGATCCTTTTGATGGAGTCCACCTTCTCGAGGATTGGCGCGATGCACTTCTCAAGCGCCTCAACATTTTCATCCCTTAGCAGGTGGCCGAGTGCGCTGGAGAGGTCGATGCCGGGATTGCTGTGCACCACCTTGAGGAGCACCTTGCGAAGGACGGCCCGGCAAAGCCGGCGAGTCTCGTTCGCCAGTTGGGTCGCCCGGCTAGACTGGAGCGCCCTCAACGCGTTGATGATGCTTTCAAAGAACATCGTCAATCTGGCGCTTGGGGATATTCTTTCCTCGGAAGAATATCTGAAGTTCGACAAGCCCATGGTTGACAGTTCTGCGGTAAGCTTCTCCGCGGCAGCAATGAGACGACCAGTCCAGATCTCCACTCCCTTCTCGTACTCGTTCTGGGCAGCAGCGGCGCTCTTGAGCAGGTTCCTCTCTCCTTGGAGATCCTTAAGTAGAGCCTTCTCACTGGCCCTGCCGGTCTCGAGAGATTTCTGCAGCGTGGTCAGCTTGAGCTCCAGAACCGCAATATTATCAGCCGCAGAGGAGAGCTGCTTGGTCTTGTCGGACAGGGCGACTTGCATCTCCGCCAAGGAGTGGAGGGTTTTTTCCCTGTCCCCCTTGAGCGTCGAGAGCTCCTTGCCGTGCTCGTCGAGATCTGTCTCCAGCCTCTTCACTTTGTCGCTCAGCTCATTCTTGGCAGCCTTTGCAGCTTCGGCAACATTGACGGCCTCCTTGAGCTTGCCGGCGTGACTGATAGTTAGAGCTTCGAGCGCCTCCTTGTGCTTCTGCTCCAGCTCCTGGGTCCGCCGCGCGACAAGATTTTCAATGTCTTCATCCTTGCTACGAAGCTTGGCGGTGAGCGCCTGCTCACGTGCGGTGAGATCTTCTTCATGAGCATCAAGAGCAATGCGGCGCCCCGTCAGGAGGGCATCTTCGGCAGCAATCCTTTGAGCAGCTTCATCATGCGCCTTCTCCATATCGGATTGCTTCAGGAGGACCTCATTCCACTGCTGGCTCACTTGTTATCGGCCGGCAACCAGCTCTTGAAGGGCCTCGGCGTGCCAGATTTGCATTTGTGCGACGCGCCTTTCAAAATCCGCTTCGGCTGCCTCGACAACTGCCATTCTGGAGTCCGCTTTCTCTTTGCAGGCACGATGGAGAGCCTGGAGTTTGCGGAAGTTCTCGCCCATGGCCTGAAGGAGCTGATCCTCTTCAGACTTGCCGCTGCTAGCACTGGGATCGTCAACAACTTCGAGCCCGGCGGCGGTAATAATCTCCTCGAAAATTTCTCCTTCGGCTGGTGCCTCTGTGCTTGCCGCCCCTGGCAAGTTGATGAATAGATTTTCGCCAACCTTGAGATACTTGCTGGATGAGGGCTCTTCAGATGTTGATGGCTGGTCTTCAGTGGCCGCCTCACCAGTGACAGGGGGCTCTGTGGCCGATGCAGCGCCTGGCGCTCCTGCGGCAGGAATGCTGTCAGTATGGTCCCCAGCCTCCCTGTCGCCCTCTTCAGCAGGTTCTTCGGTGATTTTCTTTTGTGCTGTCTTGGCGGCCTCCCCATCAAGAGCATCACCAGCCCCGGCAACGTCATCCTTGGTGGCCTCGCTGGCAGTGATCCTGTCCACTTCGGCGGCGGCATCCCTGGCGGTCTCCTCGATGACGGCGTCGACGTCAATGTGTTCCATCGTGGAGAACTCTGAAGGGCGAAGGAGGAGGACAGAATAAGATCGAGTTTTTGGATTTTGAAGTGACTAAAGATAAAGAAGTAAGAAGAAAAGAATAACTAGCACTCTGAGGCGATCGAGTACCTGCGTCGGGCTGTCGAGAAGTGGCTTCGCCTCTCCCGGCAACTCCGGTTGCCGGGGGTGGGTTGCCGGAGTCCGTGCTTGTCGGCTCCTCCTCAATCCGGACGGGCTCGTCGGCAGGATCTCTTGCCGGGGATGTGCTTGTGGGCGGAGCGGTCGATGAAGGAGGCACAATGGGGATATTTTCTCCTTGTTGCCGTACTTCTCCTGCGAACCCAAAGATATCAGCGGCAAGAATGAAAGCCTCGGCACCGGCCAACAGAAAAAGGGACAATGAACTTACGCTGGGGGCTATGCTGGGGGCTGCGCTGGGGGCTGCGTTGAGGACTAGACTCCGGGCTCACAATGACGGTTTCTGGCACGCTAGTGGAGCCTGCCGGGGGCTCGTCGCCCGTAGAAGTCCTTGATCTCTTCGCCATCCTCTCCAGCAAGGTTTCTGTGTCACTGCAAAAACAATACGAGCAAGTCAGTAAGATTGATGTAGATTGGAAGGTGGAAGTTGTAGCAAATACTCACTCTTCTTCCTCCCGCTCTGGACTGAAGCCGGAGATGTCGAAGTCGACCTCCGTTGCGATGTCTGAGTGGGGAGGCGGAGGAGGGGTCCTGGGCCGCTTGGCTGTGGCAGGCGCCAGGGCAGCCTCTGGCACGGTTGCGTGAGACCCTCCTGCCGCTCCGGCGGTGGTCGCTGGTGTGGGTCTCGCGCGCCGCGCGGGCTGTTGACGGGCCCCATGCCGCGGTCCGGTCTTACCGGCCACTTTCTTGCCGGGGGAGTCGCCGCTCGATGTAGGCTGGCTTGCCGGGACGCCTGATGCGGCTTTCCAAAGGACACGCTTTGTCTTCTTCGGGGGTGAGGGCTCTTCTCGCGTCTCCTCTTCGGCCGTGTCTTCGCCGGATGAGTTCTCAGCGACTGCGCCGCCTTCTTCCCCGGCAACCTTGTTCTCCTCGGCAGGTTTTGCCTCCACCACCACCTCTGCATCGCTGGCTTCCCACTCTGTGAAGCCAACGCTGCCGGCCTCCGCGGCAAGATTCGCTTCCTCCACTCTGGTAGCGATGTATGCTACCTCCTGATCAGTGGTGGCGCGGATAAGATCTGACTCTTGCCGGACAGGCTTCTCCGTCAGATTGTCAAAGAATTTCTGCGCTTCTTCCTCGCTTGGCTCGACCCAGGTCGGGTCAAGGCCGTGGGCATTGAACATCGGCAAGAAGGCAATGATCGACCCCAATGCAGAGTTGTTGCACAAGGGGACGATCCTTGCCGGCAGCCGGTGCTTGTCTTCGCGCTGGAACAACTTTTGGCGGAGAGCGCCAAGCTGCATAGCAGTCAGATTATTGTTCAGCCCGGGGCGCAGCCTCATGACATCTGCTGCGTTCTTGTACTCCCAGGCTGGCCTCCCCCTATTCTGCAGAGGGGCGATGCGGCGGCGGAGGAAGTCGAAGCCGATCATCTCCATTGTCAGCCCGGCACCCTTCAAGCGGAGGATCCTGGTAGTGGCGATTGTGAGCTTCTCGTCTTCTGCGGCGAGATCTCCCCAATCCTTGCCGCGGACCACCTTCTGTCGCCGGGGATGACAAAAAGGATGAGGATCTGCTTCCTGGATCCAGCACCATTCGGCCCACCACTCGTCCCACTTTTCGCGGTAAACCCCATCTGGGTATATCTCTTTGTTCCAGGCCCTTGGAATCCAAGCAATAGATCCAGAGAGGGCCTCTCCTTTTTGGATTCGAGGATAGAAATAGTGGCGGAAAAGAGCAGAATTGGGGATCACGCCAGCGAAATTCTCACAAAGATGGGCAAAGATAGACATGCAAAATACGGCATTCGGCATGAAATCAAGAAGGCGGAAGCCGTATGTATACATGATGTCGTTGAAGAAATCGGAAAAGGGTGGACAGAGCCCGCAATAAAAATACGCAGTGAAGAAGGGGTATCTGTCCGATCCGCCTTTGGAACAAGCACCTGGGATTACGCGTGTGGCGGGGTGAGCTTGCGTTCCCTTCGCCCACATGCATTGGTATCGCCCCTTCAAAGTTTCGGCGTCGAGCGTCAAAGGGAAGACGACGAGCCTCTTCCGCATCTTCACCAGTTCGCTCTCCGGAACTTCAGCTTTCGCGTCCTTGTCCGTGCCCTTGCCTTTGCTGGCCTTGGGCGGCATGGCGACTGTGAAGATGGAGACCGGGGGGCGGAGCGGGCGCGGGAGCAGCGGGCAGAAGAGAAAAAAGGTCTCGCTCTGAGCTCGAGCAGAGGAAGGCGATGGCGATGGCTAGATTGGGAAGAAGAGGGGGGTGAATAGGTTTGCGCCTCCACGACTTCTCCTTTTTATGGGGAAGGAGCGGGGCCGCCTTGTTTATCTCCCAATATGAATGCGCCTCTATGGGCGCGAAACAGTTTGCAGCCTTTTTGGCACGCTTCCCACGTCGCGCGCTCCGTGCGCGTAGTGGGGGGCACAGTAAACCGAGATATTCACGAGCAGATTAATTCCCTGCCACGCGTGCCCGTGCACTGTTTGGGCCTAGCCCAACAATGCCTCGCACTCGTGTATGGCCTAGGCCCAGGGGCTCCTGTCGGTGTACTAAGTATTGGGCCACTAGTACCCCGTACTTGTGCACGGGCAGTTGTAGCCATCCTCGCGGCAAGGCTTGCCGGGATCAACTCGAGGTTGATTCAAGTCATCAAGGAAATCGTCAAGTCAGAGATCTGAGGATCAGAAGATAAGCAAAGCTGGAAATCGAAGGCCAGCTTCCCCGGCAAGATCCTTGCCGGGATGGCTCGTGGAGCCCGGCAAGCCTCGGCGCCCGGCAAGGCTTGGTTCCCAGCAAAGCTTGGCGTCCGGCAAGCCCTGGCGCCCGGCAAGATTCGGCCACTGTGCCACCGCTTCGGCACAGTAACAAACCTGACATTCTGGGTCCTTCTCTGGATGCGTGGCAACGCGCCAGTGGAGGAGAGCTTAAGCGGTGCTGATGGGATGGCCCCTTTTTCCATCCCCAAGAAAGTGAGGACACCTAAACGGACACCTCACGGTGCATTAAATGCGCTTGTCCTAATCCGTCAGGGGTTAGGTATGATATCCTGTAGCTACTTTACACCTAAATGTATGTACATTTTGCCACTGTGGAGACCCCTTTGAGCATATAAAAGGAGGCCCAAGGCAACTGCTACAGAGGAGGAGAACTGCTGGCCCATTCTGCATGCGTAGCTGCTCTTTGAACGTATTGTTCATTGCGAGCGCTCCTGAAGGCTGGGCTCAAGAACATCAATAAGAACACAAAGCAGGAGTAGGGTTTTACGCTGATCAGCGGCCCGAACCTGGGTAAAAACTTCCCGCGTCGATCACTGGTTCTGCTCTTTGCGTATACCTCTCCCCCCGCCGAATCGTAAAGGGGTCTCTCGGGATCCCATAGGTGTCGCACCCCGACATCCTCCATGGACTACATACGGAGCAAAATGAGTGAATCTACACTCTAAAATGTATATATATACATCCGCATGTGATCCATAGTGGAATCTCTACAAAGACTTGTATTTAGGAACAGAGGGAGTATAATAGTAGTACGGTATGTTCCTTGTAGTGAAGAGGAGCAGGGACATTTGCAGTGTACAGGTCTATTCGGTCGCTTGTCATGGACGCTTTCAACTCTTCGTGTTGGTCTGCCGTAATATCTAGTAAATGCTGGGAGTTGTGTCGCCTTTGAGAGTTAGACTGATAGTAACAGTACTGTGCCTTCAGTTGTAGAGAGCTGGTATCCGAAGCCTTTCTAGCCGTTCCGGCAATACTAGCACATATTTTAAAGCAAGTTCCACTTTCCTGATTTTACTCGTGATGCTTAGGGTTTTCCCATTATATCTACACTATGATCTGTGTAGGTGCTTTGTGTCGTACTAGCAGCAGTCCACTCTTGAAGCTAAACAACACACGAACCATATGTCCAAAGCTTACTTCTTCAAATATGAATGTGATATGATACTGACATTAGTTAACAGACACACATTTAATTGGTCAGCTAATGCTCCCACTTGAATTTCCAAATGCATGTGGCCACATATAGAGAGACATCATGGAATGGCATTTATTTGGGTGCTCTGATTCATCATGGGTGGGCAACCAACATTATAGAGAAAGAAGCGGAATCTCAATAATATGCTTCCCCTTCTATTCTTTAACATGTTCCTTGATACGTCTCCATCGTATCTATAATTTTTGATTGTTTCATGCCAATATTCTACAACTTTCATATACTTTTGGCAACTTTTTATATTATTTTTGGGACTAACATATTGATCCAGTGCCCAGTGCCAGTTCCTGTTTGTTGCTTGTTTTTTGTTTCGCAGAATATCCATACTAAACGAAGTCCAAACGCGATAAAAACTTACGGAGATTTTTTTGGAATATATGTGAATTTTGGGAATTGGAATCAACGTGAGACGATGCCCGAGGCGGCGGCAAGGCAGGGGGCGCGCCCCAGGGGGTAGGGCGCACCCTGGGCCCTTGTGGCCACCTCGTAAGGCGGTTGGGGCCCTTCTTCGGCCGCAAGAAAGCTAATACCTGGATAAAAATCGTGTTAAAATTTCAGCCCAATCGGAGTTACGGATCTTCGGGAATTTAAGAAACGGTGAAAGGGCAGAATCTGGGAACGCAGAAACAGAAAGAAACAGAGAGAGATATCCAATCTCGGAGGGGCTCTCGCCCCTCCGCCGCCATGGAGGCCATGGAACAGAGGGGAAACTCTTCTCCCATCTAGGGGGGAGATCAAGGAAGAAGAAGAAGGAGGGGGGGTCTCTCCCCCTCTCTCCCGGTGGCACCGGAACGCCGCTGGGGCCATCATCGTGACGGCGATCTACACCAACAACTTCGCCGCCGTCATCACCAACTCTCTCCCCCTCTATGCAGCAGTGTAACACCCCTTCTCCCTGCTGTAATCTCTACTTAAACATGGTTCTCAACACTCTATATTATTTCCCAATGATGTATCGCTATCCTATGATGTTTGAGTAGATCCGTTTTGTCCTATGGGTTGATTGATGATCGTGATTGGTTTGAGTTGTATGTTTTATTATTGGTGCTGTCCTATGATGCTCTCTGTGTTGCGCAAGCGTGAGGGTTCCCTGCTGTAGGGTTTGCAATATGTTTATGATTCGCTTATGGTGGGTGGCGTGAGTGACAGAAGCACAGACCCGAGTAAGTAGGTTGTTTGCGTATGGGAGTAAAGAGGACTTGATACCTTATAATGCTATGGTTGGGTTTTACCTTAATGATCTTTAGTAGTTATGGATGTTTGCTAGAGTTTCAATCATAAGTGCATATGATCCAAGTAGAGAAAGTATGTTAGCTTATGCCTCTCCCTCATATAAAATTGCAATAATGATTACCGGTCTAGTTATCGATTGGCTAGGAACAAATAACTTTCTTGCGTGACAAAAAGCTCTCTACTAAAACTAACTTAGTTGTTTCTTTATCTAAACAGCCCCTAGAATTTATTTACATGCTCTTTATTATCTTGCAAACCTATCCCTTCACACCTACAAAGTACTTCTAGTTTCATACTTGTTCTGGGTAAAGCGAACGTTAAGCGTGCGTAGAGTTGTATCGGTGGTCGATAGAACTTGAGGGAATATTTGTTCTACCTTTAGCTCCTCGTTGGGTTCGACACTCTTATTTATCAAGAAAGGCTACAACTGATCCCCTATACTTGTGGGTTATCATTCCTCTTCTGTTCTTCTTTAGTAAGTACAATATGTTCCTTGTCAGGAAGGGGAGCAGGGACATTTGCAGTCGACAGCTCTATTGGGCCGCTTGTGCTACATGATTTCAGCACTTCGAGTTGGTCTGCCATCATATCCAGGAAATGGTGGGAACCGTGCAGTCTTTAATAGACTAGACTGATAGTAATAGCAGTGCGCCTTCAGATGAATAGAGCTGGCCTGTAGGTGATCAATAGGCTTTATATTAGTAGCGGTAATACAACCCCGTATTTTCCAGCCAGTTTTGCTTTCCTGATTTACTTATGATTGTTATGGTGTACTCCTTTTATCTACACTACGATCTGCCTAGTGGCTGTGCACTCTCGTTATCATGGTTTGGCAATAAACTTTCTATACAGTATATTATGAACCTATCATCTGCCAACTATCCTTACATCTGGAGCTCCCAATAGGGCGCCTATTTTTTTTTGTGTAGTTGTGCCAGATTATATTTATCTATGCACCATATTACAGCACACATGGGCTCTCTCATCGGAATCCACTGATAGCACACAAGGGTTTACAGGGAGGCCCTATTATATTAGAATATCCTCTTCATTACAAAGATAATCTCACTACTATTTATGTTTTCATGCTTCTCAGATATTGTACGTAATCACAATGAATATAAGAATGCGCACATGAGAAGAATATTGCGGAATAGTTCAATGGGTAACAAACTTGGCATCAAGGGATTGAGGTCCATTCTGGATGCAATGAAACCCACATGCTCCTGACCTACAGATTCGTATTCAGCATATGATCCCAATGACTATTCTGAGCTCAAGGAGTTAAAGGCATATGGCCTATCCTGTTCACCCAATAAGGTGCCTGTTCTAATTTGGCAAGGTTTTATTGGTTGCATGTATCCTGCATAAGGTGTCTTGCATTTCTTCTGTATCGTTGCACTGCCATCTGCTTAGTTTACTCATGATATATGTGAAGATGCCATGCCCATCCATTATCAATACCTATTCCATTTGTCATCATATTCCCTCCGTCCGAAAAAGCTTGTCCCTCAAATGGATTTATCTAGCACCAAGTTAGTGCTAAATACATTCGTTCAATCCAGAAGCTTGGGACAAGCTTTTTTGGACGGAGGGAGTACCATGTTTTTCCATTCAAATGTTGTTCTTGTGTTTCAGACATCCAAAAGGAAGAGGGTGATTGCAGAACCTGAGGGAGTACAAGCAAAGTCCTTGAAAAAGGTGGTGGTACCTGAGAAATCAGATAACTCCCCACTTATATTGGCGATAGAACCAGCGCCGCAAAACCTAGGATATCGCAACTATGTTGCTCGCTGCTTTGCTCTTGTTAGTACCTGTTGTCCTATCATTGTACTTACATTCATACCTGGTGGATTATGTGACATCATTGTGCATTATAGCTTGCTTATCCACTGTTCACTCCAAATTATCAGATCTATATTAATGCTTACATTAATGTAGAATAAACCCAATGCTTATGTAGAAGTTTTGCTCTGCATTGTTCTTGTAAGTATCTGTTGTCCTTCATCACTATACTTATATTGTCAGCTACTTGTTCATGTACACTTTGCAGCTTATTCCCTTGCCCTCCATTTTCTACACATCACATCTATATTACTATTGCCAAAATATTGAATAAAACCAATGCTACTGAAGAAGTTTAGCTCTGCATTGCTCTTGTCAGTGCCTTTTGCATGTATGTTGTACTTACATTTATAGTCTGCATATTAGCTTTAATAATCGCCATTTGTTCCTATATTATCACATCTATATTTACTCTTAACAAAATGTAGAATAAAGGTAATGCTCTTGAAGAAGAGTCTATGGTAAAGTTCTTGAATTGCCCCCCCCCCATCAATATGGACAAGGGCTTTATAGAGCTGGTCTTCACTACTAACGTAAGTTTGTCCTCCTCAAGCCTTCAAACTTTGTTGTGTATATTTGGATAGCTATGACTGCAAATGCTGTTTATTTTTGTCGTCTGCATCAAATTGCATGTTTAAAGTTTATTACGAAGAAGTACATAAACATAAGTTTCACCTTCTCAATTTCAGTTTTTAGTTGCACAACCTAGTTCCTTATGCATACCATGTAAATTAAACTAAACATAGCAAGTTATCTTCTTTAGCACTACATGTATGCTTGTGTTCTTATCTGTAATCCAGTGGTGTGGTGAAACTACCAACTCCAGCACAATGTCATATCCTGCTATGTCTTAACTATGAACAATGCCATATTAAGTTAATGTTATTTAAATCATGTCTCTTTATTTACCAATCTAAAATGATATAAATTGACAGTACACTCACCATTCATGCTTATACGTTGTTTAGCACAACATGTATGCTTGTGTTCTTGATCTGTAATCCAGTGGTGTGGTGAAGCTGGCCGTTCCTGCACAATGCCATTTCCTGTCATCTTAACTATGAACAATGCCTATTATGTTAATGCTATTTTAAACAGTGTCTCTTTATTTCTGACTAAGACATGAGATGAATTGACAGCACTGATGCTAATACGCGCAAAACCTGTTATCTACCTACTGGTTTCTCTTTCAGGGTGACATCACTGATGCTAGGAAGAACTGCCACAATGATAGTGAGACGAACCCATTGCTTGTCCCTCCAACATATATTCTAGAGAAGAAGGCAACACATCTTGAGGATAGCGATAAAACCCCAAAGTCATGTCTTGATGTAGTGTCGAACTTACTCACTAATAGCATTGACACAAGGTCGATGAAGTCGCCACCTGAATCTGTTCGACTTCTTCAGTCTGAAATTCAAGCAGATAGACATGTTTCCGCTCAAATCTGACTGGAACTCCAATCTCTATGCAAGATTAACCATAAGTACAGGATGTCTATTGATGCTATGCAGCTTGAGTTGGTGGATATAAGCGTCAAACAAGCGCAGTCTCATCAGGTTGCTAAGCTGCTTGCGCTGCAACTCCTGGGCAGGGCTAACCTTTCTTGAACTGTGGTGAAGTGCTGTCGGTTCTGTCTATTATTTTGTCAGCGTGTTTACTTCCACTGGTGGCGACCTGCCCAGTGTATGGAATCTGCTGTCTGGTTGCCCTTTATTATCACTGGCGGCGAACTTTGATGCCCAGGGGATGTAATATGCTGTAATTTCTTTGTTGTATAGTCTAGGTTTATTCTTCACCATGATGCTGTAATTTATTTGCTGTATGTTCTGTCGTTGCTCTGAGAAAAGGTCATAATCTTCGATAGGAGCGCAATTAGCCAATACATTAGGTTTATATCAAAAAAAATCGGCACTAAAACTGGCCGGCCACCAATCACTATGAATGGGCCGAACCGTGGCCCTACAATCATCTTGGGCCTTTAGTAGGCCTAGACTTAATCTGGCCCTCTATTAGTTTTGGGCTTTAAAAGGCCAAGTAAAGCGCTTGCCTTAATTGGGCCAGGAAGTAAAATGGGCTTTTAACAGGCTGAGATGTAGATTGAGCCTGAATTGTGTCGAACAAATCACGGGCCGACAGCAGGCTGGAATATACATCGGCCCATTATTGGCCCAGTGATATGACGGGCCATTAACATGCCGAAATGTTGTTGGGCCTTGGTGGGCCCAATTTCAGGATGGGCTGGAAGCAAGCCGATTGCATAGCGGGCCGAAATTAGGCCCAACACTATCAAGGGCCTTTTACGGGCCGATAGGCAGTTTGGGCTAAAATGTATCCACGACGACTACGGGCCGTTAAGAGGCCGAAAGTCTCTACGGACCAGTATTAGGCCCAGATGCAGCTCGGCCTTTAAATGGCCGAAAGTGAAACCGGGCCGAAAGAGGCCCATATGTACACAGGGCCGCTGACAGGCTGAAACTAATATTGGGCGAACTGTTAAGCGGGCCATTAACAGGCCGAAGAGCAAAGCAGGCCGCCAATTGGCCCAAAGGCACATTAGCTGTTAAAGGGCCGTATTGTTATGGGCCATAATTTGTCCGAAACTATTGCAAGCTATTAACGGGCCGGATCAGATATGGGCCATAAACTGGCCTAGAATATTGTAGGCATTTAACGGTCCGTATCTGATGTGGGCCACAATTTGGTCTAGAAAATGAATGGGTCAGCCCGTTAGATCTGACGAAATCTTGTGGGCCTTTTCCTGGGCTGGCTTTTAAACCTATATGGGCCTCTATTGGGCCGTCCCACGTGTCAACGTTTCATTGGCGACTCCTGTCCAATGGACAGTTGACATCTGTCCCAACGAGGAGCTGACGAGTGGATCCTCCGGCGAATGAGAATTTTACACGTGGAAAATCCCCATTGGTCAGGGCTGTTAACGAGTTATCGGATCCAAACCGGAACCTGATAGCTTAACGGCGACCCGTTACGGTGGTTGCCACATGTCGGTTACCCTTGACGAAAACACTTCCATGACGCGCCATTTATCGTCATGGAAGTGGACACTTCCGTGATGATAATTTTGGTATTGTCATGGAACTCTTCTACGACATCACAGGTATGACTATCTTGATTCTGTCATAAAATCGTCATGGATGTACATGCATGACAGAAAATGTGACCTACCGTGACAAACATGTATCATCACAGAAGTGTATTTTTTTGTAGTGAACGGGCAGCTTGCCATGGGAAGGAGAGGATAAGCGCCATCGAGGCCCATATCGCGAGGAAATGGCGACGGCGGAGGCCGCTGATGCGGCAGCGTGGGCGGCCACAGAGGAGGAAGCCATTCACGACTGCATTGTGAAGAAACGACAGCGGAGGAACACGCGTGCCCTCGCCCGAGAGCAGAATCGGGCGGTCCGTGCCATGGCCGGACTACCACCGAAGGAGGAGAAGACGGACAGTGACAGCGAGGACAGCTCCGACGACAAGCAGATCCGGCTCGATCCGTACTGCGTCTTTGACCGGTACTTCCGTGAGAAGAACGACAAGGGCGTCGGGAAGGGCAAGGGTAGCCGTGGATGAACTCCACCATAGCCAGACATGCCAAATTTTGGTAGTCTGATGGCATGTTTAGTTAGTAGTGATAGAGTAGCCGGACGATGTGTGTGGATCGATGTAGTTGCGTGAGTTTGTATGTATTTGAGATATGATAATTGAGGTGTCTGGATGTGGATTACATTACTTAAGAGGTGCCCGGTCAGTCCCCGCGGACGCATCCGGGCGCGTCTGCGGGTGTTTGAGGGGCCAGATTTTCCCATCGCGGCTGCGGCTGTAGATGCTCTTAGTGATGTTCAGCCCCGAGGGTGTGGTGCGGATAGCTACGAGGGGCTTTATCCATCCCATCATGCGACTGCGCGCTGTGCATGGTGCAGTTAGGGGTGGCGGTGGCAAAAGGCATCCACGCGTGTCAGCCAAGTCGGCCATTACACGCCCGCTCACTATGTGCAGTTGTGCCCCACAGGTTCTATAGCCTGGTTAGCCTCGACCGCGATCATGAAGGGAGCCCACATGTGGCAGCCAAGTCAGACCGCCGCCTCAAATCTCAGACTGTCTTGTTTTCACTTGTTGCTCTTGTGTTTGTCGTTGGTTAGATGTGGTAAAATAGAACATGTGTCACACGCAATGAAACCACGAATTCATGTCGCTGGCCATGCGAATGGATAATTGGTTTCTTTGCTCATATCCAGTCGTTCTTAACCGTCTTGTTGTTGGGTAACACAGTAGAAAACAAAAACATTCTGTCCTATGTACAAGCCAAGGACCACTATGAAGATGCATATAAGGTTAGATCTGATCGTTACCAACTCAGAGCGCAGCAGAAGCAAAATTGGTGAAGATCATTGGTGCAGATTCCCGCAACTAGGATTTACAACGTCCCAATCGTGAGAATTTCTCCCTTAAACAAAGATTGAAAGCACGACCTCTCCACCGGGTTGCATGCATTCGGTGTCACCAATCCGGCGGTGCTTCGTCGTCCAGAACTAATCATCGCCGGAGACTAGTGAGTGGTGGAGCAGCTGAAAGGATCGGTATGGTCGACTAGAGGGGGTGAATAAGCGATTAACCAATTTTTAACTCTTTTGCAAATTTTAGGCCCAACAATAAAATAGGTTGTCTAGATATGCAACTAGGCAGACAATCTATATGACAAGCTTAACAAGAAACAAGTGCTAGCAAGAGTAAACACGATATAATAGCTAGCACAAAGTAAAAGACCGAAATAATCGCAAGTGGAGTCGACGGAGACGAGAATGTGTTCCGTAGTTCCCTCCTTTGGATGCCCAAACACACAAGAGTAACAATTTGATGAAGATGTAAGAGCCGGGGAACGCAAAATGGTTTGGTAGGAATGTAGATCAGGTGAATGTCCTCCAATCCCTGAAATATTGGAGAGTTTGGGCGGATGGGAATGGAGATATCAATTTTTTTTCATGTTTGGCAATGGAGGGGGAAAGCTAGAAGAGATTAGAGTTAGGAGGTGGAAGAAGGGGGCTTTTTATACCCTCCATGGGAGATGTTACCATTGCATTGCAGCAACATCGGGTACCCAGACAAAAGGGGTCCAGGTACCCGGACCATCCCGAGACTTTGCACCTACCCCGGGCACCCGGGAGACAAAATCACCAGGCACTCAGACATAACAGGTGTTGGGAAGGCACAAGGGCCGGGCACCCGGGGGTCCAAGACATCGGTCACCCAGACCGATCAGAGAGGAGCGCGCACCCCCGACACCTGGACCAAAAGGAGAGGGTCACATCTTTGGTGAAAAACCCTTCTGGTTATCATGATATAAATGTGGAAAATGAATATGGAATATGATTGCGTTTCCCATCTCCCTAAACTTTGTAAGCCCTCTTAATAGTACGGATGTTCCTACGACTCAAAAAGTAATCAAAAAACTTCCCGAGCTTTCGAAAAACACCATTGATCAGTCCCTTTGGTGATCTGGTAAAGGAGCATAAAGGATTCTTGCCTTTTCCCTAGAGGTGACCTTGAGTTATCGAACAGAAAGCACAAGTGCTCCCTTGGTGATTTTGGTAATTAATGTCAACATATCTTTTGTTGGACTAACAATTTTATCTAGTATATTTCAGACAAGTTCAACAATGGCATGGCAAGGACAAGCGGATGTGGACCCCTTCAAAATGCTAAGGACATGGATTGGCAAAAAGCTCAAGACTCTACATTTTTGGTTAAGTGATCCAAGATCACATTGAGTCCAGAGGAAAGCCAATACTATTAAAAGGGGATGAGGTGTTGCTTAATGATCTTGTTGCTCAAGTGCTTAGTGATATTGCTCCAAAACCCTCAACCACTTTCTCCATCCAAATATGTCCAAACCCTACATTCCAACTCGGCCCCACCTAAATTTCCCATCCAGAGCCACCGAGTTCATCTGGACTTAGCCAGTGCCAAACCCTAAAAATCGGATCCACCGATATGGATCTCGGTCCCACCAAGATGGCCTTGCCAACTCTCTGTTACTTATGGCTTCACTTCGGTCTCACCGAGTTGATGCAATCGGTACCACAGAGATGGCTTGCCAACTCTCTGTTGCCTTATTGCTGCACTTCGGTCCCACCGAGTTGATGCAATCGGTGCTACCGAGACGAGGTTTTCCCTAGCCATTGCACATCGTTCCCTCCGAGTTGTTCCAGTCGGTCCCACCGAGATTCCCAACGTTCATATCTTTTACATAGGTCGGTGCCGCCGAGATTTCTGATCGGTGCCACCGAGTTGGGTCAAAAGTGTGTAACAGTTGGATTTTGTGTGGAAGCTATATATACCCCTCCACCCCTTCTTCCTCGTGAGAGAGAGCCATCAGAACGTGCCTACACTTCCACCATTCATTTTCTGAGAGAGAACCACCTACTCATGTGTTGAGATCAAGAGATTCCATTCCTACCATTTGAACCTTGATTTATAGCCTTCCCCAAGTTGCTTTCCGCTTAAACCCTTCTTCCACCATAGCCAAATATGTGAGAGAGAGTTGAGTGTTGGGGAGGCTATCATTTGAAGCACAAGAGCAAGGAGTTCATCATTAACACACTGTCTATTACCTTTTGGAGAGTTGTGTCTCCTGGATTGGTTAGGTGTCGCTTGGGAGCCTCCACATGATGTGGAGTTGAACCAAGAAGTCTGTAAGGGCAAGGAGAACGCCTACTTTGTGAAGATCTCCCGAGTGAGGCAAGTCCTTCATGGACGATGGCCATGGTGGGATAGACAAGGTGTCGGTGTACTAAGTATTGGGCCACTAGTACCCCGTACTTGTGCACGGGCAGTTGTAGCCATCCTCGTGGCAAGGCTTGCCGGGAACAGTTCGAGGTCGATTCAAGCCACCAAAGAAATCATCAAGGCAGAGATCTGAGGATCAGCAGATAAGCAGAGCTGGAATCCGAAGGCCAGCTTCCCCGGCAAGATCCTTGCCGGGATGGCCTGTGGAGCCCGGCAAGGCTTGGCGTCCGGCAAGGCTTGGAGCCCGGCAAGGCTTGGCATCCGGCAAGGCTTGGCGCCCGGCAAGGCTCGGTGCCCGGCAGGCTTCGGCGCCCCGCAAGATTCTGCCACTGTGCCACCGCTTTGGCATAGTAACAAGTCTGACATTCTGGGTCCTTCTCTGGATGCGTGGCAACGCGCCAGTGGAGGAGAGCTTAAATGCGTTTGTCCTAATTTGTCAGGGGTTAGGTATGATACCCTGTAGCTACTTTACACCTCAATGTATGTACATTTTACCACTGTGGTGACCCCTTTGAGCATATAAAAGGAGGCCCAAGGCAACTGCTACAGAAGGAGGAGAACTTCTGGTCCATTCTGCATGCGCAGCTGCTCTGTGAACGTACTGTTCATTACGAGCGCTCCTGAAGGCTGGGCTCAAGAACACTAATAAGAACACAAAGCAGGAGTAGGGTTTTACGCTGATCAGCGGCCCGAACCTGGGTAAAAACTTCCCGCGTCGATCGTTGGTTCTGCTCTTTGCGTATACCTCTCCCCCCGCCGAATCGTAAAGGGATCTCTCGGGATCCCATAGGTGTCGTGCCCCGACACAAGGTTGCTTCTTCGTGGACCCTTCATGGGTGGAGCCCTCCGTGGACTCGTGCAACCGTTACCCTTCGTGGGTTGAAGTCTCCATCAATGTGGACGTACGATAGCACCACCTATCGGAACCATGCCAAAAATCTCCGCATCTCCATTGCGTTTGCACTCTCCAATTCCCATCCCTTTACATTCTTGCACTTGCATGCTTTACTCTTTCCGCTGCCTATACTCTTGCTATGCTTGTGTAAAATGTGTTGTGTGTCCATTAACATGTGCTAAACTCAACCTTAACTTGAAGAAACTAAAAACTGCCACTTTTACTTGTTAAGGGTCTAATCACCCCCCTCTAGACCCCTCTTCTCGATCCTTTCAATTGGTATAGGAGCATTGGTCTCCATTGCTTTGGTTTAACCACCATTGTAGGAAGATGGACAAGTCTACGTTTGGGAGTATTAGACATAGAGTGCCTATTCTTGATGGGGACTTTTATGGTTCTTGGAAAAATGAAATGCTTGAGATCTTCAATGAATATAATTTGAGCAAGTAGATTCTTGGCCCTTATGTGCCTCCCATTGATCCTTTGCATCCTACCCCCGATAAGTATATTGATATGGTTCTCAATCTTAGAATGGTTAATCTTATCATTAGAGGATTGCCTAGAAATGTGCTTGTTTGCTTGCAAAACTTTGAATGCGCATACACTATATGGAATTATCTTGAGGAACGCTTTCCAAATTACTCTTTGAAAAATCTCAATGAAATTCTTCAAAAGTCCATTGCCTTTCATAAGATGAAGCCTAGTGATCCTAAGTTTGATGAATCTCTATTTGAGCTCCGTGATTTTATGCGTGCTAAGGGTGATGTTGGAACCATTAGAAACATTATCATGGAAACCACTAGAATTCATAAACTTGCACATTGTCATGGTCATAAATCTAAAAAATCACTTGACCTAGGTAATGATCACTTGCATGATGATGGTGGTGATGATGAGCATGGATATTACGATGAAGATGAAGAATTTGTCATTGAATATGAGAAGACTATGAGAAATCTTAGTCTCATGGCAAATCTTCGAGACTACAGAGTCGAAGGAAAAGAATGGATTCTTGATAGTGGATGTACCGATCACATGAACGGAGATAAAGACATGTTCCGTGAGCTTGCTAAGAACGTTGGTCCACGCAAGTATGTGACTTTTGGAGACAACTCCAAGGGTAAGGTACTTGGCCTTGGTAAGATGGCCATATGCAATGATAGCTCTATCCAAAATGTTATGCTTGTTGAATTTCTTGGTTACAATCTTATTTCCATATCTAGACTAGCCGACTTTGGTTTCCATTTTCTATTTACCGAAGTAGATTGCCAAGTGTTTCGTCATGATAATCATAATATGGTTTTTACCGGCATTCATAGAGGTGATCTATACATTGTTGATTTCACTAAGAGAGCCCAACCTCATACTTGTTTAATTGCAAAATCTTCTAAAGGTTGGTTATGGCATAGAAGGCTAGGACATGTTGGCATGCGAAATCTTGATAAACTCATTAAGGTGATCATATCCTTGGTATTAAAGATGTTATATTTGACAATGATAGACTTTGTAGTGCTTTCCAAGCAGGAAAACAAGTTGGAGGAAGTCATCCCGTGAAGAACATCACGACCACGAGAAGACCACTTGAGATACTTCACATGGACCTCTTCAGTCCCAATGCTTATAAGAGCCTTGGTGTTAACTCTTTCGGTTTGGTCATTGTTGATTATTTTTTTCCAGATTTACGTGGGTGTTCTTTCTTGATGGCAAGTCGCAGGTTCAAAAGATCTTCAAGAACTTTGCTAGGAAGTCCCAAAATCAATTTGAAGTGAAGATCAAGAATGTTCTAAGCGATAAGGGAACGGAGTTCAAGAACGCTAATGTGGATACCTTTCTTGACGAAGAAGGCATTTCACATGAGTTTTCGGCTACGTACGCACCTCAACAAAATGGAGTTGTTGAGAGGAAGAACCGGACTCTTATTGAGATGGCGAGAATGATGCTTGACGAATACAAGACGCCACGACACTTTTGGACGGAAGCGGTTGAGACAGCTTGTCATGCTACAAATCGACTATATCTTCACAAGCTTCTCGGTAAAACGGCATACGAGCTACTCACCAGTAACAAACCCCAAGTTGGATACTTTCTAGTATTTGGTTCAAAGTGCTACATTCTTGATAAGCATCGTCGTTCGAAATTTTCTCCTAAACCTCATGAAGGTTTTCTACTCAATTACGACTCAAACTCTCACACTTACTGTGTCTACAACAATTTCACCCTAAAGGTTGAAGAGACGCTAGATGTGAAGTTTGATGAATCTAACGGCTCACAAGTAGAGCAACTGCCAATCGATGTAGGAGACAAAGATCCCTCGGAAGCAATTCAGGATTTGTCTATTGGCAAAATCCGTCCAACGGAGGTGAAGGACAGCACTTCGTCTATTCGAGTGGAAGCCTCAACTTCACATCAAGGTGAACCACAAGTAGACAGGGAGGCATCCACAAGTGGAACACGTCAAGACGAAGGAAATGAGGAAGTGCAACAAGATGATCCACCTCAACCTCCTTCTCCACCTCCACAAGCGAACAACGATGCCACCAACAATGAAGAAGAAGATGAGGATGAGGATGTTCCACCACAACCCAAGCAAAAGCTCTCACGAGTTGGAGCAAGAGTCTCAAAAAATCACCCCGTTGAACAAATCCTAGGTGACATCAACACCGGGAGAATCACTCGCTCTAAAACTCATTTGGCTAACTTTTGTGAACATTACTCATTCATCTCTAGCATTGAACCTATGAAGGTAGAAGAAGCCCTTAAGGACCCAAATTGGATAAATGCTATGCACAAAGAGCTACACAACTTTGAGAGGAATCAAGTATGGACATTGGTTGAGAAGCCCAAGGATGATCAAAACATCATTGGTACAAAATGGGTGTTCCGGAATAAGCAAGATGAGGATGGACAAGTGGTACGCAATAAGGCTCGTCTCGTTGCCCAAGGCTACACTCAAGTCGAAGGTATGGACTATGGTGAGACATATGCTCCCGTTGCTAGAATTGAGTCCATTCGCATTTTACTTTCTTATGCCAATCACCATGATATCACCTTATACCAAATACATATTAAAAGTGCTTTTCTAAATGGTGAAATTGAGGGGAAGTTTATATTAAACAACCTCCCAGCTTTGTTAACCCTAAGAAACCTAATCATGTTTACAAACTTTACAAAGCCCTTTATGGTCTTAAACAAGCCCCTAGAGCTTGGTATAAATTCTTGACTAAGTTTCTTATTGAGAAAGGATTTGAAATTGGGAAAACTGATTCAACTCTCTTCACTAAAAGGGTTGATGGAGAATTATTTGTGTGCCAAATCTATGTTGACGATATCATATTTGGTTCTACTAACCCTCATTTTAGTGAAATGTTTGGAAGGTTGATGTCGGAAAGGTTTCAGATGTCTATGATGAGTGAACTAAATTTTTCCTTGGCTTGCAAATCAAGCAAACTAAGGAAGGTACCTTTGTCTCACAAACAAAGTATACCAATGTCGGGGGGATGTCCCCCAGGTAGGCAACGGAACCCGGATCCTTTTTCAAAACATTGGGGCAAGCTAGGCCTCTCAATTCGGCTGGCCTGCCCGCTGGCTCCCCAGCATGAGCCGGCTGGGCACGGCTACCCGGCCTGGCCGGCTAGCCCACGCCGGCTGACCACAAGACGATGAGTAGTCCTTCCGGACGTACAACAAAGACGACCCTCCACGACGAGGCAAGCATGGCCACAGTGCTCCCCCTTTACACTGGCCCGAGCGGGCGTGGCTACAGTGCGCCCTAGACCCCCGCCCGAGGTGGGCGGCGCAACCCTGTAGCTGAGTGGCACCAGCCGCCCCTTGACACAAGGCGTGGCGTGCCAAAGTGCCGTGCAGCCGGCCGGACCCGTGCCCGGCGGCCCCGGCACGGCCCGCACCCGGCTCCCAGACGATGACACTAGGGCCCCGTGTCCATGTATCTTTACCATTGTAACTCTAGGAGGTCGGCCTATAAGACCCCCCAGGAGCCCTCCATGCAGAGGGTCGCCCGATCAGTAGAACACACACACACTCCACGAAGAGGCAAGACAGAGGCCTAGCCCTTCTTCCTCCTCCACTCAAACAGCTCCAGGAGTAACCCTGTAACCTAGTGCATATCCATTCGGCAGGACTAGGGGTGTTACCTCGCACGGAGGGCCCCGAACCTGGGTACGTCTTGTGTCACACACCTACACGTGCCAACCTCGCCTCTGAAACCCACCGGCGTCCTCACGTAGCCCCCCACTTTTAGCCATCCCACGACATCTGCCGTGAGGTCACCATAATAGTTGGCGCGCCCACCGTGGGGCTGCTCGCGACGTCGGCCAGAGTCAAGTTCCAGACGAGGCCCTTCACCGACTCCGGCGAGCGCATTGCGCATGGCCTGGTCCCCGTGCGTGGCGCGGCCCCGGCCGGCCTTGCCGGATCCTTCATCGTTTCCTTCGGCGCACTGCGTGTCTTCATCGCGCTCATCCCTGACGAGTACCCTAGTGGGGTACTTAGCTTCACCGACTCCCCCGTCCCCGTCGGCTGCGTCGTCTCCAGCAATGTGGTGGATCTCTGCACCCGTGTGGAGGTGCTGACTACTGATTCCAGTAACTCCTCTGTTGGCGCCAAGGCTGCTGCTACCAAGGCGGCGGTGGCTCGTGCCAACCAGGCCGACCCGCTGCGTGCCACATTGCAGAACCTCAGCATCCCCATCGCCACTGACGTCGACGCCACCCTGGCCAGGGCCCATCTCGACGAGGAACGTGTGCCCCTACTGGATGAGGCCACGGCGCTTGCCACTACACAGCGCCGGTTGGAGTCCGCCCAGCGGGAGCGTGACGCTGCCTACGGCTCCACGCCGGCTGCGGCCGAGCCCAGCCGGATCGCCGAGGTGCGGGGCCGGGGCGGTGCCCTCGGTCGCGTGCTGGGCACGGCCCCAGTCGTCTACAACACCCCCGTCAAGAACATGCATGACGCGGAGGCGGCCATGGCGGATCTGGAGTTCCTGTAGGGCGAGGAGCTACTGAAGTGGCAGCAGCGTATACGCGAGCTCGTCACTACTGCGAACACGCAACAGAAGCGCCTCGCTCCCCTCGGAAGCCCCTGCGGCGTCCGCCTCGCGCCGCTCCAAGGACCCTGACCAGCGAAACACGACATCTTCTCCGCGCCCCGGCGAAAGCCAGTCTGGGAAATCCCAGAGCGGCCGGACCCGGCGCCACCGCGCCATAACGATTGGCGATAGCCAGGGCGACGGGCCGGCTCCGGGCGCTCAGCGCCAGCCGAATCTTCCCCCGCCTTCTGGCCGCCGTGCCCGGCCGGTTTCAGCCGGTCCGACTATCCACGGCCCAGTTGCCAGCCGGCTAGGCCCGCGCGACATCAACACCAACAATGCTCGCCACCACATCGAACAGCTGGCTCTCTCGCTCGAGCTGGAGGAAGATGGCGGAGTCGGCCCAGGCTGTTTCGGCCCGCGCATCCATGGTGAGCCCTTCTTCAAAGGGTTCACGCTTCCCCGCGACACCCCCAAGTACAACGGGACCGCCAAGCCGGAGGGCTGGCTCACTGACTACACCACCGTTGTCTGCATCACGGGCGGCAACCGGCGACTGGTCATGCGCTACATCCCCCTCATGCTGCAGGGCTCAACCCGGACGTGGCTGAACAACCTGCCGGCTGGCAGCATCAACTCCTGGCTCAACTTCGAGCAGGCATTCGTGCGCAACTTCAATGACACCTACAAGCGGCTCAGCCGGCCTCGCCAGCTCACCATGTGTGTTCAGGGGCTGGAGGTGATCGGCCGCCAGTACCTCACGCGCTGGACCGAGCTCCGAAATAGTTGCGAGGGGGTCCATGTGGTCCAGGCCATCCAGTACTTCATCGACGGGTGCCGAGATGGCACCTTGCTCAAGCCCAAGCTTCTACACTCCGAGCCAGCCACCATGGCCGCGCTCATGGCCACGGCGGACAAGTATGCCATGGCCGACGCTACCATGAAGATCCAAGTCGTGGTGGACGACGCTAGCAAGGCGTTGCCGGCACCGCCCCCCAGCACCAGGCCGGCTGGCGAGAGCAGCCGGCAGCAAAACAACAGTCCCGACAACAAGCGTAAGGGCGAGCAGCCGGCTCCCTGTTACGACAACCGCCTTGTCGCTCCAGCCGAGCAAGGCATCAGCCGACGTCAGCGAACCGACAAGGCCACCTAGCAAGCCGCCCTCAGCTTCAAGCAGATGCTCGACGCTCCTTGCAAGCACCACAGCGGCCCGAAGCCGTCCACGCACATGCTCCGGCAGTGCAACATCACTCAACGCGTGATGAGGGGTGACCTCCCGCCGCCTCCCCCTCCGGCGCTGGGTGCGGGGCAGCCGCCTCCACCCCCTTCGCCGCCGCCTCCGGTGGCCGGTGCCATGCGCGATGACGCCTTCCCCAACCCGAACGCCTGCTACATCGTCTTCACCAGCGAGGGTGGCAACAAACACAGAGAGCGCCGGCTTCGGCAGGAAGTGAACACCGTGATCCCGGCCATTCCCCAGTACATGCACTTGTCGGATTGCCAGGTTGGCTGGACCTAGGAGGACCACCCGGCGGTCATGCCTACGCCGGGGGGCTACACTCTTGTTCTCAACCCCACCATAGTCGCTGAAAAGCGCACCTGCCGTTTCTCGCAAGTTCTCATCGACGACGGCAGCAGCATCAACATCCTCTACCGCGACACCATGACCAAGCTCGGCATCGAGGCGAGGCAACTGGAGCCGACCCGGATGGTGTTCCACGGCATCGTGTCGGGTTTCTCTTGCTCTCCGATTGGCCGGATCCGGCTTGACGTCATGTTCGGCTCCAGCGACCACTTCCGCCGCGAGCCGATCTGGTTCGAGGTGGTGGACCTGGCCAGCCCCCACCACGCGCTGCTGGGCCGGCCCGTGCTGGCGAAGTTCATGGCGGTTCCCCACTACGCCTACCTGAAAATGAAGATACCGGGTCCCATGGGCCTCATCACCATCGTCGGCGACTACAAGAAATCCCTAGAGTGCGCCAAAGCTGACTCCAAGCTGGCCGAGTCGCTGGTCATTGCCGAGGAGAGGCGCCAGCTTGACCAGATCATGGCTGGCTGGCGAGCAGCCGACCGTGCTGGCTCTGCTAAAGCAGTTGGCCAATGAGGCCTCATTCCAGCCGTCCAAGGACACCAAGAAGGTGCCGCTCAACCTGACCAACCCCAACTCCAGCCAGTTTGTTGTCGTGGGCACCCACCTCGATAACAAATAAGAAGGCGAGCTTGTTGACTTACTCCGTGAGAATCGGGATATCTTTGCATGGTCCTCCAAGGACATGTCGAGTGTTCCGGGGGAGTACGCCAAGCAGAAACTCCACATCCGCAAGGATGCCAAGCCTATCCGGCAGCCACTTCGCCGCTTTTCCGAAGAGAAGCGAAGAACCATTGGTGAAGAGATTGCCCAGCTGCTCGCAACCGGCTTCATCATTGAAGTTTTCCACCCTGAGTGGCTGGCCAACCCCCAGTCCTTGTCCTGAAGAAGAACAACACTTGGCGCATGTGCATCGACTACACCAGCCTGAACAAGGCATGCCCCAAGGACCTTTTTTCCCTGCCGCGGATAGATCAAGTGATCGACTCCACGGCCGGCTGCGAGCTCCTGTCCTTTTTGGTTGCCTACTCCGGCTACCACCAGATCAAGCTGGACCCGGCTGACACCCTCAAAACATCCTTCATCACGCCCTTCGGGGCGTACTGCTACATCACCATGCCGTTCAGCTTGAAGAATGCCGACACCACGTTCCAGCGCTGCATGCAGAAATGCTTGCTGCCCCAGATCGGCAAAAACATGCACGTCTATGTCGACAACATCGTGGTGAAGACCATGCAGTACCTCACGCTCCTAGCCGACTAATACGTCTCCGTCGTATCTACTTTTCCTATCGCTTTTGCTCTTGTTTTGGACTCTAATTTGCATGATTTGAATGAAACTAACCCGGACTGACGCTGTTTTCAGCAGAACTACCATGGTGTTGTTTTTGTGCAGAAATAAAAGTTCTCGGATTTGGAAGAGACTTTTTGGAGAATTATTTCATAATATATAAAAAATACTGGAACCAAGAACCACCGGAAGGGGTGCCTTGGCTGGGCACGATACACCAGGGCGCGCCCCTCCCTCTGGCGTGCCCTGGTGGGTTGTGCCCACTTGGTGGCCCCCTGACCCTAATTCCAACTCCATAAATACCTATTTTTGGAGAAAAAAATAAGGAAGGAAGTTTCATCGTGTTTCACGATACAGAGCCGCCGCCACCTCTTGTTCTTCATCGGGAGGCCAGATCTGGAGCCCATTCGGGGCTCCGGAGAGGGGAATCTTTGGTTTTCATCATCACCAACCCTCCTTCATCATCAATTCCATGATGCTCCCCATTGGGAGTGAGTAATTCCTTGTAGGCTCGCTGGATGGTGAGGAGTTGGATGAGATTCATTATGTAATCGAGTTAGTTTTGTTAGGGCTTGGTCCCTAGTATCCACTATGTTCTGAGATTGATGTTGTTATGACTTTGCCATGCTTAATGCTTGTCACTAGGGCCCGAGTGCCATGATTTCAGATCTGAATCGTTTATGTTTTCACCATTATATCTATGTTCTAGATCCTATCTTGCAAGTCATATTCACCTATTACGTGTTATGATTCGTAAACCCCAGTGTGACAGTAATTGGGATACTTTCCGTTGATGACCGTAGTTTGAGTTCATTTACTCACTATGTGTTAATGCTTTGTTCTGGTTCTCTATTAAAAGGAGGTCTTAATATCCCTTAGTTTCCTTATGGACCTTGCTGCCACGGGAGGGTAGGACAAAAGATGTCATGCAAGTTCTTTTCCATAAGCACGTATTACTATTTATGGAATACATGCCTACATTATATTTATGAACTGGAGCTAGTTCTGTGTCGCCCTAGGTTATGAATGCTATATGATGAATATCATCCAACGAATTCACCGATCCAATGCCTACGAATTTTCCACATATTGTTCCTGCTAAGTTACTTCTGCTGCTGTTACTGTTACACTTGCTACAAAACCATTGCTATCACTGTTACCGTTACTATTACTGTTACCACTGCTATCAAAACTATCATATTACTGTGCTACTGATCACTTTGCTGCAGATATTTAATCTCCAGGTGTGGTTGAATTGACAACTCAACTGCTAATACTTGCAAATATTCTTTGGCTCCCCTTGTGTCGAATCTATATTTGGGTTGAATACTCTACCCTCGAAAACTGTTGCGATCCCCTATACTTGTGGGTTATCGAGACCTTTTTCTGGCGCCGTTGCCGGGGAGCATAGCTATATTTGTTGAGTCACCTGGGATTATTATCTATTTATCACTATGAAGTATCTGAAGGATACAAAAACCAAGATTGTTCCTTCTAGGACGAGGGGAGGTAAGGAACTGCCATCACACTCTGCACTTGATTCACCTTCTGTTTTGAGTAGACTTGCAACACCACCACATGCTATTAATCCTGATATGTCGCAAGTTATTAATGATGCTACTTCTACTATGAATGATACTCATGATGATGCTAGTACCATGCTTGATGATAATGTGCCACTAGGTGATTTTCTTGATGAACAAATTGCTAGAGCTAAAGATATTGAAAATGCTGAAACTGATGAAATTATTGAAACTGATGAAGTTCTTGAAACTGAAAATCTTGAAACACCTATTAGACCTAGATCTGCTAGATATGAAATGCCTAAGATACCTGAAGGTTATGTTATGGATGAGGAGATAGCTAGAGATTTTCTTGCTTGCAATCATAGAGATGGTCTTAAGAAATTACTATGCAAATTGAAAGAAACATCTTTGAATGCTAGAATGAAATGTTATCCCAAGTTTGCTACTTCATCTATCTTTGTTACCGATAAGGATTATGAATTATCTGTCGACCCAGAGTTAATTACTTTGGTTGAATATGATCCTTTCCATGGTTATGAAACCGAAACTCTTGTGGCACATCTCACTAAATTAAATGATATAGCTACCCTTTTTGCTAATGATGAGAAGATTCACTGCTATTATATTCTCAAATTATTTTCGTTCTCATTAAAGGGTGATGCTAAGATATGGTACAATACTCTTGCTCCTGATTGTGTGCGTATTCCCTAGGATATGATTTACTACTTATCTGAAAAATATTTTCCCGCTCATAAGAAACAAGCTGCCTTACAGGAAATATTTAACTTTGTGCAAATTGAAGAAGAGAGTCTCCCATAAGCTTGGGGGAGGCTTCTCCAATTGCTTAATGCTTTGCCTGATCATCCTCTTAAGAAAAATGAAATACTTGATATCTTCTATAATGGACTAACCGATGCTTCTAGGGACTTCCTAAATAGTTGTGCTGGTTGTGTTTTCAGGGAACGAACTATTGAACAAGCTGAGGAATCATTGAATAACATATTGAAAAATTATGATGATTGGACTCTTCCTGAACCACCGCCTAAACCCACTCCTAAGAAGAGGGGTATCTTCTATCTTAGTCCTAAAGATATGCAAGAGGCAAAGAAATGTATGAAGGAAAAAGGTATTAAAGCTGAAGATGTTAAAAATTTACCTCCTATTGAAGAAATACATGGACTTGACACACCACCACCTCCATAGGTGGTAGAGGTAAATTCTTTATTAAAGTTTGATGAAGGTGACATCCCTTATAATAATCATCCTAGTCAATGCCTTTATGAGTTTGACAATTACATTAGAAAACAAGATCACTTCAATGCAAATGTTATGAAACAATTGAAATACAATTCTGATATGATTGCTCGCTTGAGTGACTTGTTATTTAGAATTACTAATGATGTCAGGGGTGTAGAAAAACATGCTTCTATGGTTCAAACTCAATTAGAACAAGTTGCTAAATCTCAAAGAGAATTGCTTAGTGAAATGAAAAATAATAATATGAATGATTTTGCTGTTAGAGTAGCAACTAGAGGAGGCAAAATGACTCAGGAACCACTTTATCCTGAGGGACACCCTAAAAGAATTGAACAAGACTCTCAAAGAACTAACACTGATGCACCTAGTCCTTCTAAAAAGAAGAAGAAAAAGAAAAACGATAGGACTTTGCATACCTCTAGTGAACCTGAAATAGAAAAACCTCCTGAAGATAATAATAATGTCTCTATCTCTGATGCTGAAACTCAATCTGGTAATGAACATTCATCTAGTGATAATGAAAATGATAATGATGATGTTCATGAAGACACTCAACCAAACAATGATAAACAACCAGATAATGATGTTGAGATAGAACCTGCTGTTGATCTTGATAACCCACAACCTAAAAATAAAAGATATGATAAAAGAGACTTTGTTGCTAGAAAACATGGTAAAGAAAGAGAGCCATGGGTTCAGAAACCCATGCCCTTTCCACCTAAACCAACTAAGAAAAAAGATGATGAAGAATTTGAACGCTTTGCTGAAATGCTTAGGCCAGTCTTTTTGCGCACCCGCTTAACTGATATTTTAAAGATGGCTCCTTATGCAAAATACATGAAAGACATCATCACTAATAAAAGAAAAATACCTGAAGCTGAAATCTCCACCATGCTTGCTAATTACTCTTTTAAGGATGGAGTACCTAAAAAACTTGGAGATCCGAGAATACCAACTATACTTTGCTCCATCAAAAGTAATTATGTCAAAACTGCTTTGTGTGATTTAGGAGCTCGTGTTAGTGTTATGCCCTTCTCTTTATATAAAATCCTTGACTTGAATAAACTCACACCTACTGAAATATCTTTGCAAATGGATGAAAAATCAACTGCCATACCTATCGGTATTTGTGAGGATGTGCCCGTTGTTGTTGCAGATGTTACTATCTTAACAGACTTTGTTATACTTGAGATGCCCGAGGACAACAACATGTCGATTATCCTTGGTAGACCCTTTTTGAATACTGCAGGGGCTGTTATTGATTGCAACAAAAGCAAGGTCACTTTTCATATCAATGGTAATGAGCATACGGTGCACTTTCCACAGAAATAGTTCCAAGTGAATGGTATTAATGTTATTGAAAAATCTCCGACACTCACTATTGGAAGTTTTCAACTACCTCTACCTACTGCCAAAAAGAAATATGACATACTTATTGTTGGGGATATTCACATCCCCGTTGAGGTAACTTAGTGTTTTACGAAAGTTCTTCGGTTTCATGCTAATCGAAAGTGGTTGTTAATAAGACTTGATCAACCTAGTTAATGTATCATTTTTTAGGTGTATGAAGTCGATGAATTTAGTGAACACAACTTTCTGACCCTAACTTTTGTTTTATGTTTTTCTTAGTTAAATGAAATAAAATGCCATGTTTTGTCAGTTTTCTAAATTTCCCGTGCAATAAAAAAATGACTCAAAAATAAAAGTTCTCAGAATGCCCTGAAATTTTAACATGATTTTTTTTTTTAATATTTCTGAATTTCTAGTGCAAATAACATTAGAGGGGGGGGGTGCTCCTGGTGACCACAAGACACTAGGGCGTGCCAGCAACCCCAAGCGCACCCTAGTGGGTTGTGGTCCCCACGTGGGTCCCCTCACTTACTTCTTTAGCCCATGTCATCTCCTACCTCCAGAAAAAAATCACCATAGCTCTCTCTCTCTCTCTCTCGCGTTCTTGCTCTCAAACCCACGGATTTCGATCTCTTTGCTTGAAGCTCCGTTTCCGAAACTGTCTTGGGGGATTGCTACTTGGTATGTGACTCCTCCATTGCTCCAATTAGTTTTTTCTTTAGTGATTTATATTTTGAATAATTAGCTACTCTTGGTGCTGCTGTAGATGGGCTTGCATGTTGAATTCTTAGAGTTCTAAGTAGTTTGAATCCTTTATATAGCCTCTATGCATCCTTATGAGTAGTTGCTATCAATCTTATGAAGTTTGGTTTACAAATATTTTATGGAGTAAAAATTTCATAATTTTATTTATAGGAATAAGATGAGTTTCTTTAGGAAGTTTTCTTCCAAGAAGAATGCTAAGGGGGTCCTTGGGGAATCATCGGACAATGACCTCCGCACTCTGAGAACGGCAGAGGTGCGGCCGTGCGAGTGGCTGCATAATGCCTTCATGGAGGGGGCCGGGTTCCATCAAGAGTTCACCCAATTTGTTGCAAATGCTGGGCTGACCGACTTCCTCACAGCTGAGTGTGACCAACACCACCTCCTTACAAATTCCTTTGTTCAAAATTTTCATTTTCTTATTAGGAGTAATCCTCCTGAGGTGCTGTTTAATTTGTATGCTGAACCCCATCAGATACCGCTCACTGACTTTTGTGACATATGTTTGATTCTATCCGACGGGGAATTAAGAGAGCCTATACCTGCAGAGTTTGAGGACTTTTATCGCACTCTGATAGTGGGGGATGAGAGAGGCGTGTCGAATGTCACTGCCACTAGTTTGTAGTTTCCTTCTGTGCATTACCTTGCTTTATTCATCGCGAAGTGTTTAACTGCTAGAGAGAAGGTCGGCGCACTCAGTGCCCCTGACTTCGCCATTTTACGCCATGCACTACACAATGATCACACCTTTAGCCTAGGTGCTATTATTGCACGCCGTCTACACCTCAACAGGACTAAGGGCAAAATTCATGGTGGTATTTATGCTACTCGCTTAGCGAGTCACTTTAACATTCAGATACGCCAACATGATTATCCTTTGCCCTGAGTTTATCTAGATCACCAGGCAATGGTAGCTCACCAGTTTACTGATGATGCTGACTCTCTTCATAATATTCATTACAACCTGGTTTTCAGTGTGGATTCCCGTGATGTTATTCCATTGCCTGCACCTGCTTTGTTTGATTCTATTGCCAGGGGCGGATACAGGGTCATGCCAGCAGGCATTATTGCCTACCGAAACGCCCATGCAGTGGCAGAGCAGGAGCCCCAGGAGTGGGACACTCAGGTGCCGCCGCCACAACACTTCGACATGGGACCGGAAGTCTACTATGGATGGTGATTACCAAGCTAGGCCAAAAGCCTAAGCTTGGGGGAGTAGGTATTTCCACCGACATTACATTAATGTTCATACATTTCATTCCAGTTGTCGGTGTCCACACTTTTTCATTGTATTATCCATGCTAGATTTTTTTTCTCGCTTTCTTCTTGTGTGTTTGAAAAAAAAAACTTTGAGAAAACCCAAAAAAAATATTTCTCGCTTCTTTTCGGTTTTGCTTTCTAGCCTAAATTAGTTGTAGTGTTAAAAGAAAACCCAAAAAGATTTCCTTATTCTTCTTTTGCCTGTTGGGAGCTTTCCCGTGTAAATAGTTTTTCTCATTTTTCTTTTCCCTTCTTTAATTTGCTTTCTTCAAGAAAAACTAAAAAATCCAAAAATATTTTAGTGTGTTCCTCTGAAATTCTTTTCTTTTTTATTGAGTCGTACCAAGGAGAAGACCATGATGAAAATGTTGAGTGGCTCTCATATATATTATTGTTGATCTAACAAAGAGCCCAAATTGTTTTGTCTTCTCCTTTTGAATAAAATGTTTGCAGATTCCAGCTTAGTCCACAGCACTCTTGCACTATTATTATTTTCATATCATTCGGTCGTGCAAGTGAAAGGCAATAATGACGATATTTGATGAATTGGCTGTGGCTGAGAGAAGCGGGTAAGAACTCAACTTGTTCTGTTTTTGTAAATATGTTTAACCTAGTATCCATGATTCAACATATTATGATCAAACATGTTTGCAATGACAATTAGAGATTATAGATTCTCATGCCATGCTTAAGAAGCTAGGAGTGGATAATGATTTATCTTAGGTGTCAACATGCATTAAAATGATTTTAATGTAGTACGATGATATGGTATCCTCCTCTGAATGTTTCAAGTGGCTTGACTTGGCACATGTTCATGCATGTAGTTGAATCAAAACCAACATAGCCTCTACGATATTTATGTTCATGGTGTTCATATCCTACTCATGCTTGTATTCAATGTTGATTATTCATAATGCATGTTCATGACCTTTTTGCTCTCTAGCTCGCCGCTTCTCAACCTATTCGCTAGCCTACACCTGTACTAAGTGGGAATACTGCTTGTGCATCAAAATCCTTAAACCCAAGTTATTCCAGATGAGTCCACTATATCTACCTATATGCGGTATTCCCTGCCGTTCCAAGTAAATTTGCATGTGCCACCTCTAAAATTTCAAATAAACATATGTTTTGTGTGCCTGGACCGCTCATGGAGTGATAGGGGGTGGTCAGTATCTTCCATGCTAAGCGGGTTATTCTCATGATGACTGTTTATTCACTCGTCCTTGCACAAGAGGGGCGGTAATAGGGATGCCCAATCCCGAAATCAAAAAATGCAAATAATAAAACAAAACTCCCTCAGGATTGTTGTTGGTATGGACGGTACCCGTGGATTCGGCTAGCCGTGGAGTGTGTTTTTTGGTGGAGGGGGTGTAAACATTTACTTTTATCGCTTGGGAACCGCCGCTAATGTGTTTAACATGGAAGATATTGATAATTCTTGGTCGTAACGTTGACAGGAAGGGTGCACCTCCCAAAATTATATTTATCTCTGTTTTAAGCTTTGAGCTCTGGCACCTCTACAAATCCCTGCTTCCCTTTGCGAAGGGACTATCTAATTAATTTTTTGTTGAGTCATCAACTTCTCAAACAAGCGTCAGACCTGAGAGCACTATTGTCATCCTCATGCATTGTGTATAGTTAATGTTGGATGCATCATGACTGGATCTTTTCTACCATGAATTACAATGTTTAGTCGCTTCTTGAACTTTGGAGGTGCTTTGCATTTATGTTTTGCGGTCTCAGAAAGGGCTAGCGAGATACCACTGTTGTCATATTATATCATGATTGGTTTGAGAAAGTGTTGTCATTTGAGATATTTTATTATTGCTCGCTAGTTGCTTATGTCATTGATAGAGTTAATATAATTCCTAAGAGTTATTGTTGACATGGTTTGTCATAATCTTTGCTAAAAACCTGGGTGCTACTTAAGCTTATTTATGTAAAGAAGAACAAAAGAGTTTGTAAAAGTTTTTCTTTATCACTTTCAGTTTGTCAACTGAATTGCTTGAGGACAAGCAAGGGTTAAAGCTTGGGGGAGTTGATACGTCTCCGTCGTATCTACTTTTCCTAACGCTTTTGCTCTTGTTTTGGACTCTAATTTGCATGATTTGAATGAAACTAACCCGGACTGACGCTGTTTTCAGCAGAACTATCATGGTGTTGTTTTTGTGCAGAAAAAAAAGTTCTCGGATTTGGACGAAACTTTTCAGAGAATTATTTCAGAATATATAAAAAAATACTGGAACCAAGAACTACCGGAGGGGGTGCTTGAAGCATCTCCAACGTATCTATAAGTTTTGCTTGTTCCATGCTGTTATATTATCATTCTTGAATGTTTTACAATCATTTTATAGCAACTTTACATCATTTTTTGGGACTAACCTATTGACATAGTGCCCAGTGCCAGTTGCTATTTTTCGCTTGTTTTTTACTTCGCAGAATATCAGTACCAAACGGAGTCCAAATGCAGTGAAACTTTTTGGAGATTTTTTCTGGACCAGAACACACCCAGTGGGCCAAAGAAGTACTAGAGGGGAGGCCCGAGGTGGTCACAACCCACCAGGGCGCGCCAGGAGGCCCAGGCGCGCCCAGGGGGTTGTGCCCCCCTCGGTAACCTCCCGCACCGCCTCTTCACCCTATAAATTCCCAAATATTCCAGAAACCCTAGGGGAGTCGACAAAACACAATTCCAGCCGCCGCAAGTTCCAGAACCACGAGATCCAATCTAGACACCATCACGGAGGGGTTCATCATCCTCATTGGTGCCTCTCCGATGATGCGTGAGTAGTTCATCATAGACCTAGAGGTCCATAGGCAGTAGCTAGATGGCTTCCTCTCTCTCTCTCTTTTGATTCTCCATACAATGGTCTCTTGGAGATCTATTTGATGTAACTCTTTTTTGTGGTGTGTTTGTTGGGATCTGATGAACTTTGAGTTTATGATCATATCTATATCCATGAATATTATTTGAGTTTTCTTTGATCTCTTATATTCATGATTATTTATAGCCTCGTATTTCTTCTTCGAATCTTTGGTTTAGTTAGGCCAACTAGATCGATTTTTCTTGCCATGGGAAGAGGTGCTTTGTGATGGGTTCGATCCTGTGGTGTTCTTTCCCAGTGATAGAAGGGGCAGTAAAACACGCATGTATCATTACTATTAAGGATAATAAGATGGGGGCTATTCCTACATGAATAGATCTCGTCTACATCATGTCATCATTCTTATTGCATTACTCCGTTTTTCCATGAACTTAATACACTAGATGCATGCTGGATAGCGGTCGATGTGTGGAGTAATAGTAGTAGATGCAGGCAGGAGTCGGTTTACTAATCTTGGACGTGATGCCAATATATTGATCATTGCCTTGGATATCGTCATAATTATTCAATCTTCTATCAATTGCCCAACAGTAATTTGTTTACCCAGCATGTGCTATTTTCTTGAGACAAGCCACTAGTGAAATCTACGGCCCCCGGGTCTATTCTTTATCATATTTGCTTTGAGATATATTTTTATTCGCTTTTATTTTCAGATCTATTATTTCAAAAACCCAAAAATACATTGCTGCTGCACTTTTTTGTTACTTATTTTATTTCACGTTTTATCGAGAGCTTTTTATCCAATCTATCACAATTTTTATCCCATTAACTTGCCAATTTCTGGCACCGTTACCCAGGAGGGATTGACAACCCCTCTTACGCGTTTGGTTGCAAGTATTTGTTCTTTGTGTGCAGGTACCATTTACATAGTGTTGCTTGGTTCTCCTACTGGATTGATACCTTGGTTTCATAACTGAGGGAAATATCTACCGTAGCTGTACTGCATCATCCCTTCCTCTTTGGGCAAATACCAACGCAGTTTCAAGTGACATCAAAAGGAATTTCTGGCGCCGTTGCCGGGGAGACATCATCAACATCTATCAGGTTCCTAATTACAAATCTCATCTCCTTGCAATTTACACTATTTGCCATTTGCCTCTCATTTTCATCTCCCCCACTTCACAAAAATTTGCCGTTTTATTCACCCTTTCTTTTCGTTCATCGTTTTCTCGTCAGATCTGTTTTTTGCAATCTTGTTTGCGTAGTCACGATGACTCAAGAAAACACCAAGTTGTGTGATTTTTCCAATACCAATAACAATGATTTTATTAGCACTCCGATTGATCCTCCCGCCACTAGTGCAGAATCTTGTGATATTTGCTGCTTTGTTGAATCTTGTTATGAAAGATCAGTTTTCCGGTACTCTTAATGAGGATACCACATCCCATTTAAACACATTCATAGAATTGTGTGATATGCAGAAGAAAAAAGATGCGGACAATGATATTGTGAAGTTGAAATTATTTCCTTTCTCTTTGAAGGATTGTGCAAAATTTTGGTTTTCTTCTTTGCCTCGCAATAGTATCGATTCTTGGGATAAGTGCAAAGATGCTTTTATTACTAAGTATTTTCCGCCCGCGAAAATTATTTCCCTTAGAACTCAAATCATGAATTTTAAGCAACTTGAGCATGAACATGTGACACAATCTTGGGAAAGAATGAAGTTGATGTTAAGAAATTATCCTACTCATGGTTTAAATCTTTGGAGGATCATACAAATTTTTTATGCGGGATTGAACTTTGTTTCTAGAAATCTTTTAGATTCCATCGTGGGTGGTACTTTTATGGAAATTACTTTGGGTGAAGCTACTAAATTTCTTGATAATATTATGGCAAATTATTCACAATGGCATACTGAAAGAGCACTTACTAGTAAAAAAGTTAATTCGGTTGAAGAAATTAGTACGTTGAGTGAAAAAAGTTGATGCTCTTATAAAATTGGTTGCTAATAAAAGCGCTCCTATTGATCTTAATGATGTGCATTTATCTACTTTGATTGAGCAAAATAGTGATCCCGTAGATGTGAATTTTGTCTCGCGAAACAATTTTAATAACAATGCTTATAGAGGTAATTTTAATCCTAGGCCTTTTCCTGAAAATCTATACCTCTACTAATTAGAGACTCCCTAGAAATTACCACATTAATTAGTAATTAAGAACCGTACATCTAGTGGGACCGAGTTATTACGGTGTAGATTAATCCGAGTACAACACAAAGCCAAAAAAAGGGACATGTGAAAATTAGCCTCAGACTTTGACACAAATTGCGCACTATGCCACGGGCAAGTGGAAAAAAACAATTTGTTTTATTTTCCATCCATGCTATCTTCCTCTCCCTCAGGATTTCTTTATCCCATCTGCTTGCGGCGACCCTAAAAAAATCCCCTAGCAGCACACATCGTACGCCTCCGCCGCCAGCCCACAACGGAGTCCCAACCGCCAACTCCCCGGTGCTCTCCACCTCCCCGAAAGGACATATCTCACCACCATCCCGTACTCGCCAGCTCTTTGCACCTCTGAGGTCTTAGCTCTCCCAAAGATCCTCTCCAACTCGGAGTTCCTCGCGTAGGGCACCGGCTCACACCGGCGTGCGGAGGCAAGGCATGCCGCCGCTCCTCCGACCAGCCAGTCATAGCGGCGTGGCTCCTCTGACAAGCGGAGGGGCTCTCCTCTCCCACCGACCGGTGCCTCGACTTTGACTCCTACAACTGCACCTCGACTTTAGGTCGCATCAGCCAGCATTCTCTGTTGCCAAATCTTAACCACACAGAGTTCCTCCGACCATCGTCATGAACCTCCAACCAGATAAGCCAGCCTTCATGTGTATTGCCCTTTATATCTTCACTCTGTTCCTCTTTGTTTTGATATATATCTCCACTCTGTTTTGATTGTCAGGAAGAAGGTGGATTGGTGGCCATTTCCTCTATGTACATGGGATGACAATGGCTGTTCCTTGGTTGAAGGATGCAATGCATCTCGCTGAATTCCAAGTTGTACTATTTTGGGTCTGCCTAGATACCCAAGCAGGGGAGATAAAGGCTGCAAGTTGGGAAGAAAAGCTAGGGATGATTCTCGGTGATACTCTTTACTTGGTATTTGATGATTACTCTTTACTTGGTACAAGGTTCTTGATGATTTTAATAGTCTGACCCTGCTGTAGAAAGCACTTTACATACATGCCTGGATGTGTTCGAGATGTATTGCAGTGTGTATTCATAGGTGACCACGAAGGGTGACTAAAAGTAATTCTGGGGATCGAAATCAGATCGAGATGCATCTGCCTGAATATAGAATATAAGGCAAAATTCAGTGCCCATCATTGGCCCTGATCTCTCTATCTTCTTAGCCCTCCCCGTGCCCAGCCACTTTCGCTGGTTCTCCACTAATTTCTCCTCTTTACCAATCAAATATGTTCATCTAATTCATGTTTTTATCACAAAAAGAGGGGCCATGCAGATTAATTCTTTACATTGGCTCAAGTCTTATTACTAGAAATTGATCTTTCTTCTCAATTGATTTATCTAATGTGCTTGTAGGACTTGTAGCCAATATAAAGAGAAGGAGATTTTTCTTCCAAATGCTACAGCTACACTTCACAGCATTGGTATCGTGGATGTTGATACCAATTGGATGTGCTCCCGTGTAATCCAAAGTGAAGCAATTTCTCGCTGATGCATCAGGCAAAGTTTTTTTCCCAAAAGGCGAAGATACATAGCTAGTAGTTTATCAGCTGATGACTCTTGCTTTGGTGATTGTTGTGCTTAATCAATATCCTTATAGGTAACTCGCAAGCCACCATGATCCAGTATGATATTTGTTCAAATGTATAACATACATATCTAATTTTTCTTTCTATGCTTGCACATCTCCAAAGTCTAGACCCAGAATGCTGCTTTTAATTATGTTGGCTATGCATGCATGTAATGTGTGTTGTACAACAATTTAGTGGAGGATTCACTGTATTCTTTGCACATGCCATTTCCAACCTCTCTGAAAGCATATATGTCAACCTGATACGGATCCATATGTTTTATATACATATATTACTATATTATTTATTTATTATTATTATTTTGGTATAGTTTCTGGGTATATCAGGACATACCAAGTCCGTTTGATAGAACTGATTTGTGAAGCCAAATTAGTTGCAGGGCCAGACCTAATTTCTAAAAGACTTTAGGGCTTTAATAGACAGTGGGGCCTTTTTCCTCTAATCAATGTAGAAGTATTTGGTCTTGCCTCAAAAAAGGTTACATTGCCCTAGATTATATGTGAAAATTTAGTTATCTTATTTGTGTATAAATTATCAAGAATAAAACTATGTTATAATCTGAAATGAAAATGTATAGAGACAAGTACAAAGTAATGTGGATTCGAACTACCCGGTTATATATTAAGACTATTACACCATTGACCTTGCCGCGAACTCTGCATATCCTCGACTCTAGGTCCACAAAGTTCGTGTATGCCATACCTCTAAAAGTAATGTTAGTGTTATGATTCATTAGTAAAGCTTCTCCTCTATTCATATTGAATCTGAGAAGCCTAAGAGCGAGCAAAGTCCTCTGTGTTGCTTCAGTTATATGGCTTGAGCTGGCCAAACCTGAAAACTTCAGTGAAGAGTGAAAGTACATCTAAATTACTTTGTGTTGCCTACAATCCTATTACTTGATTTTTAGGCTAGCTATGCGTATGGGCGAATCTGCAAGATTATGCAAAAATTTGCTTGCAGATAGCCTGTGTGTATGTGTACAGATATGCATGCTGTATGTTTATATCAATTTTGCAACATTGATATTTGTTCAGATAGTTCTAAATAGTGCTTCAGTGAAGATTCAAAGTACATCTACATTACTTTGTGTTGCCTATCCTATTACTTGATTTTTTTTGCTAACTGTGTGTATGGGTAAATCTGCAAAATGATGCAAAAAATTGCTTGCAGATAGTTTGTATGTGTACAGACATGCATGTTGTATGTTTGTATCAATTTTGCAATATTGATATTTGTTCAGATGCTTCTAAGTAGTTCTCTAACAGAACAATGCTCTCCTTTCCTTACTGTTGTTGCTAAATATTTGTTTTTGTGGCATATGAGGACTGAACGGTATCAAGCCAATGACCTCACCCTGGGAGTCCACTTCTTCACGGTCACGGCATCCACCTTGACAAATTATCTGGAGGTAATTGATTTGGTTCCCTCCATTGGATGAAGATGCCCTATTTTGTGTTGTTCTGTTGCATGTGGTTCATGCAAACTTCCTAAAGCATTTTATTGAAATTGGATAGAACTGAGAAAATCTATGTATACTTACAATTTTGTTTTCCTTTTTCTAGCAGTTGAGTTCCAGAGATGAGTGGGGAGGTGAACTTTGAGCTGGATCTCTCTATGTGTTCTTGCAATCATAACACCGGGGGATTATAAGACAACATACAATTTGTTCATTTTCTATTAGAGGCATGTGAACATTGATTCATATGATTAGTTGGTACTTAAGAACGGGGATGCCCACACTTTACATGATAATCCAAAAAGTTCAGATTTTAATAAAGATGTTAAGCTATGAGGAGAACCTTATTGGCTCAGCCATCATATTTTGTATTAGGTAGGTAATCATTAGTTCATATTGCTGAGCAGGCAAAGCCCTGGTGTCCGAATGGCTCAAGGTATTCTGATATTTGATATATATTTAAATGACCAGGAGAGCCTAAAAATAGTACTATGGGGAAATGTAGTCAAGACCTAATATGTTGTCATTTGAGAAAAATAAAACTCCCTACTTTCCAACTGGTGATTTCATTTGTACATGTAAAAGAAACTATCTTAGACAAATATATGATTCATCAGTTTCAATGAAGGTTAGCTTAAATACCATGTATTTTTCTACACAAAAATTATTGCCTATCGTATGCCATCCTCTTTATATTTGTTAGTCTATAGTCAAGTACAAAAACAAAATTAGTTCAGTAATGCCTTTGCTCCATACGAGCAAATGACTGTTGTTAATAAAAGTAAAACATACTATTGATTTCATTAGTTTGCAGGAAAAGCACTGTATTTTAACACTTATGCAAAACGAACTTTAAATCACGAGAAATGTTGATTTTTTTATAAAAGATCTTGAGGGTGAGACAATTTTCAGCAAATTCAGAGGATTAGCTAAAGTACCATATATAGAGTGTGGCACACGTGGTAATTAACATAACATGGATCTTGCCTTAATTTTCCTATTCAAGGAGTACAATTTGTGTAGGAAAGTCGTTCATTGTAAAGAAATGAGTGCTATCATTTGCCATACCATGGAAGTACGTTTTGATGTTTTCTTATTGTAAAGATTTTTTTTCAACATTTATGAGCTGGCTAGCAAAATTATGGTAACTACAGTTCACATCAGGTATAAGGCGACACATAGGGCCATCATCTTGGTCCATACATCTTAATCTCATTTTCAGTGATGGTTGCTTTGCTATCTTAGTCATTGATTATGGCAGAATGTAGAAACCACGTGGTGCTTGTGGCATTTTTTTCCCGTTACTATAGATATGTTTCGAGCAATGAAAGGTTTCTTTTTGTAAAGTTCATCGTGCTTAGGGTACAATATTTGCCATACAATTTCTACTAGAAACCATCATCTTGTACGCCTTTTCTTTCCCTACTATTCGTACAACAAACTGATGGATCGACTAACCACAAACTTAACATGTGGTATGCAACATAAATATCTAGCTTATTAGAAAACATGCTTAGTACAACGCCTTCTAACCATGCAATAGCAGTTCCCACTCCATGCTACTGGAGTAAATAGCATAAAACTACTAGTTTACAGGTTAGGGTTCCAAAAAACTACCACATTTTAATTTTTCTCAAAAAACTACCAAATGCGGGGTCGGCTATTTCAAAAAACCCAAAACCTCAGTGACTAGCGTTTTAACCATTTTCCTGATCGATTGGGCACACCGGTCAGGCCACGTGGCCCCGCACACTCATGGCGCGGCAGTTGAGTGTCGTTAGGCCGACCGGTCCGGTCGGAACCAAAGGAGCCGGTTGGGCCGTACTCCCTCTCACTCTCCCCCTCCTCTCCCCCGCTCTATGACCTAGGTGGGCGATGGTGGCACCGCAGCCAAATGTCATCGGCGGTGAGCTTTTGAGCTAATGCATCACCGGCGAGGAGGGCGGTGGACATTCAGAGGTTGAGAACTGGCTAGGTAGCTCGAGCTTCTCGGCGCAGCGGTCGCCACAGCCATCACCACCCGAGGCTCAGGTAGATCCGGCAAGCTCAGATCTGGCAGTCCGCGCGGCTAGGGCAGTGGCGAAGTGCATCCACGCGGATCCAGATGGCGGCCACAGGTGGGCGTCGTCGTTTGGTGGAGTGAGGTAAGAAATTTCAGTACCATTCATACTTTTAGTTCAAATTTAAAAATTAGGGTTAGAAGATGATAGTTTCTTATTAGGAAACAAGTACTTTAATTAGGGTTAGAAGATAGTGTAGTATTGCGAATGAGCAGTGTAATTGTTTGTTGGCATGCTACTGCATTTTTTTGGTTATGTCACTGTAATTAGTACCATTTTTAGTAATGTTCAGTGCATTTGGTCATTGTTTTAAGTTTCAGTTCCTTGAAAAATAATTGTTTGTCAATTTAATCTCCTACAGCTTAGATGATGAGACTTGGGACATGAGGCTACATTTTCAAGGAATAGATAATATGGAGAGAAAGTATTTAGTTTCTTCAGATATCAGTTATCTGACCATATTAGCATTGGTTGAGTTGGAGGGGTATGGAATGGATGCTTTTCTGACTTATGTAAAGGAAGAGGGAAAGGGCATGGAGGTCCTGGATAGTGAGGAGGCATTAGAGGAAATGCTTGACTTATTTGTTGATAAGAAGCTCCTAAACATCATTGTCAGAAAAGCTATTGATCCAAGCCCAGCAGATGTTAATATGGATCACATCTTTCTTGAGGAACAGATTCCCATTAGTAATGTTGGTGAGCAAGTTGTTTACAATGTTTCCCAACAAGGTGTCCTGTATCCACTCCATAATGCAACTTTGCCACCAGTAATCCGTGAGGAGCCCTATCTTAACACACAGCAGATTTGTAATTTCAACAAGGGGGAAAATGTTGTGGAAGAAGAAGAATTTGTAGAAGTAGAAGATGAGGATGTAGAAATTTTTTGAGTATCACAAAAATGAATCAACTAGGGTTATTGCTTGGTGCTCTGATAAAAAGCAAGGTTGTGAGATTTACATAGTGGTCTCTAGAATAGCTAATGAGTCAACTTTCAGCATCAAGAAGATGAATTTGAATCACACTTGTGGAGCAAGTGGAGAGAGCACCAAGGTTACAGTCAATTGGGTTGCCAAGGTTTGTTAGGATACCATTAGATCAAACCCTGGAGCTGGTGTTGAGACAATTATGACATACACAAAGAAAACATTTCGTGTTCATGTGCCTAGAAGCTTGGCATATAGGGCAAGGAAGCAAGTAGTTGAAGTTGTGAAAGAGATCACAAACTCCGATATCACAGACTAAGGGACTATCTACAGTGTGTGCTAGATACTAATCTAGGCAGTAGATGCATAGTGACAACAAAAGAGGACCTAGAAAATCCAGCTCCTATCCCCAGGTTTCACTACATGTTCTACTGCCTTTTTGCTTGCAAGGAGGCCTTTCTAAATGGATGCAGGCCATTTATAGGTATTGATCCTTACACATATATCTAAGATGGTTGCATTCATGTTATTTACAACTAATGTGATCATATCTTCAGGTCTAGATGGTTGCTTCATCAAGCTCAGCACTGGACAACCGATATTGGCAGCTACAGGGAGGGATGGGAACAACAACATCTTCCCCATAGCCGGGAGGGATGGGAACAACAACATCTTCCCCATAGCCTTTGGTGTTGTTGACAAGGAAGAGACAGACAGCTGGACATGGTTTCTCACACAGCTGAGAACTGTTATCGGAAGTGGGAACAAGTTTGGCAAATACACAATTATGTCTGACAGGCAAAAAGGTATGTGCTCCACTACTCATGACCACACTTTAAACTTACCATCATACTTAGCCATAATTCTAAGCCATCATACTTAACAGGGATTCTTGAATGCAATCAATGATGTATTCCCTGACTCCTCACAGAGGTTTTGTCTTAGACATATATATGCCAACTTCCAATATGCTGGTTTTAGAGGGGAGGAACTCAAGAAACACTTAGATCAGGCTGCCTATTGCTTCACTAAGAATGGTCATGATAAAGGGATGGAAAATTTGAAGAAAGAAAGTTTTGAGGCTTGGCAGTGGTTGTCACAGATACCAGACCATACAGGGGCAAGATATGTAATGGATACTGTTTGCAAAACTGACCTGGTTGTTAACAACCTTAGTGAAGTTTTCAACAGGATGATATTGGATGTTAGGAACAAGCCAATCAGGACTATGTTGGAGGGCATAAGAACAAAGTTGACGATCAAGTTTCAGAAAATCAGAGAGAAAACAGACTCATGCAGATGGGAGATCACACCAACCTACTCAGAAATTTTAGAAGAAGGCAAGAAGTGGGCTAAGTATTGTGAAGCATACATGGCAGGTCCAGGCATTTGGCAAGTGACTAGTAGTTCTAAGAACACATATTGTGTTAACTTGAACAACTATACATGTGACTATAGGAGGTGGGACATGATAGCTGTGCCTTGCAGTCATGCCATTGCTGCAATGCAGAAAGTGAAGCTACATCCTGAAGACTTTGTCAATGATTTCTTCAAAAAGCCCATGTACTGTGAAAGCACACATGCTGAAAGACTATTTTTATGCTAGTGGTAACTAGCTAGCATGTCTGTGTCTGAACTTGAGTTCATTTGGGCTGGTTGTGTTTATGTTAGTGAACAAATATTGCTGGATTTGTGTCTTTAGGTTGAACTGCTATGGTTTGTAAAAACTATACTTTCTTCTGTGTTTTTTCATGTGTGCTTTCAGAGATATTCAGACAGTTAATCTGGTGTTGATTCAGTCAGTTATTTTTCTTGTGTGCTTTCAGAGGAGCATGACTATTCATAGTTAGGTTGAACTGTGAAGTGTGAATAGTTAGGTTGATTCAGAGATATTCATCAACATGTATTGATTGAGAGTAGCATACACTAATTCAGAGTAGCATAAATAAATTCAGAGTAGCATACATATTGATTCTGATTCAGAGTAGCATACATATTGATTCTGATTCCGAGTAGCATACATATTGATTCTGATCCAGATCTTACAAAGAACACCACTTATAGATAGATAGATAGATAGATAGACAGATAGATAGATAGATACATAGAGGGACATATCAGTCATAACGTTGGAAGAAACGAGCCCACTTAGCCCTAGTAGCTGGATGAGGAGCCATGACTGCTCTTCTCCTCGCCCAAGCAATGATCTGCATGAAGCTCCTTCCCCTGCCACCAGGTAAAACAAGCTCAAGCTCTTCATCATTGCACTTCTCCAGCACCTTTTCGCAGAGCCGGCGGTTGTACTCAAGCTCCTGCTCATCCTGGGCGGCCACCTCTTCCCTCTGCCTGTGCCTCCTCCTCCTCTGCTGTGCTGCTAGAGGCCTCACCTCCACGGCCTCTCCCTCCTCCTCTGTGACATCTCCCAGGTCAGGATCAGGATCCATCTCTAGGGTTTGATGTGGGTGGCGGCTGATGGAGTGGCTGGGAAAGGGTGGCCGGTGTGGGGAGGGGTTTATATTGACAGTGGTGGAGGGGGGGGGGGTTGGGTTTTTAGTAGGCCTAGGGCAGTTTCATTTGGTTGGCCCACTAAGCCCAACACCCCTATACATAAATATATGAGCTCTAAATATACAGATAACATAGAAGATTAATAGAGACTAGTGGCCAACAGCATATAAGATCCATTACAACACTTACTACTTAATACCATAGCATTGGAGATCCATTACAACATACTTAAGAACATAGCAAATATGGTTCTTACATAAGACACTAAAGTTCAAATGCAGTGCCAAACCCTAGGTTAACTTCACATTCCCCCAAAATGTACACCCATATAATCACTTGAGATAGTTAGGCCACATCCTTATATATAGGCCTTGGATGTACTTCACCAACATTTCACAGCAACTTCATGACTCAAGGATGGCCTTGATTTGCTCTAACTTCTCCTTGCTGCCATACCCATCTTTTAGTAGCTCAGCAACAACTTGCTCAAGCTTTGCCTTCTCCTTCTTAAGAAGATCTCTGTCAACTTCAACATCCTTCATAGCCTTCCTGGTGTTCTTGATGATATCAGCTTGGCTCTGCAAAATGCACCTCTTCTCATTTGCAAGTTTAAGCTTTTCCATCTGCACCTCCAACCTAGATTTCTCCTCTACCTCCTCCTTCTTCTTCTCAAGTTCTTCCTCCTCCACTTGTTTCTGGTTCACCTTCTTGTCCACCATACCATCCTGCCAATCAAATATCTTGGATACATCATCAACAAGCTTGGTGTACTCAATGCAAAGCTTGTCATTTTCAATCTTAAGCTTGGCCAACTCCCTTTCATGTTCAGTCTTAATCTTGGCCAACTCCCTTTCATGTTCAGTCTTAACCTTGGCCAACTCCTTCTCAAACTTCTCCTTGTCAAGTACCCTTCATAGGTTCTTCTCATGGAACATTTCCCATAGCTTGCACAAACATCTCTGAAGAACAGGAGGCCAAGGCCCATCAACCCACTCTACAACACCACAATTCACACCATTTTCCTGCATTTGTAAATGTGATAAGTTATTACAAGTGGAGTAGTAGCTTATTTCACTGCCATTATTAACTTGAAATTTTCTAACAATGAATAACATAAATGAGATATGATAAGTTATTACAATGCCATGATTAAGTTTGCAAAGTAACAAAGAAAAACATAAGTGAAATAACAACTACTGTCATATCAGTAACAAACTGCTGCATCATGTGCTCCACTGAACATCCATATGTAACAAACTTAATTGACATCTAACCTGAACTGGGCAGCCATAGAAACGCCTTCCTGTTACAATGCCTTCAAAAGCAACACGCTTAACAAGCCTCATGTGGTGCAGAATGCACTTAGGTTCAGCAAGCTCAAGTTGGCCACAGAAAAGGGGCTCCACAATGGTGTCTGGTTCCTCCTACAACCAAAAAAACCAAAAGAACACTGGTTTCAATCACCACTCGAAAGCACAATCAATTTGCACTGTTCATTAACCCTAAACACTCAACAAATCCCCAAATAAGCAAGAACCCTATCACTGTACACAGATGAACCCTAAGTTAGCTCAATCCTACAACCAACCCCCACCCTCAAAAATCAAGAACCATATCACAGAGACAACAACAACCCTAAACTAAGCAAGATCCATGGCTGTAGCCCTAGGCCTACAAGCATTTAACCCTAACACTAACCCTAGGTGGCAAGGAAAAACTTACCATAAGTCCCATGTCCATGCTGATGACCTCGCAGTCATCGTCGGAGCTCGTTTCCTCGTCATTCCAGGAAGGCATGGCGGCAAGGAGGTCGACAGCGGCCGGCCTCGAAGGCGGCGAGCGGCGGCGAGCTCGTACTGGAGCAGGGGAGTGGGAGAAGGGGAGTGGGAGAGTGAGCGAGCAGAGTGAGCGAGCAGGGGACGACCCGACCGATGGAGGGGTATTTACCCTGTTCCGACCGGACCGGTCGGCCTAACGGCCGTCAACTGCCGCACCGTGAGTGCGCGTGGCCACGTGGCCTGTCCGGTGGGTCCAGGCGGTCAGAAAAATGGTTAAAACGCTAGTCACTAAGGTTTTGGGTTTTTTGAAATAGCCGACCGCGTGTTTGGTAGTTTTTAAGAAAAATTAAAATGTGGTAGTTTTTTAGAACCCTAGCCTGTAAACTAGTAGTTTTATGCTATTTACTCATGCTACTGTTATGTACACAGACGAGAAGTTCATTTGAGAAAGAGGAGTATGTTTCTATTTCCTGTGTGGAACTAATAATTCACGCCTATAGCTTCTACTACTTTATCGTTTTGCACGAAAACTTTTATAAACATGATGCTCATAAATATGTGATAGGTACTTCATGTGCTACCAAATTAGTAGGGTGATTTTAATAAAAGTACCAGAATTTATATTCTTCCGCATTAAGCTAATATTCAATAACGGAGTTCTATTTTTTTACATACCAGTTTATTCGTTGCAAGGAAAAAATCTACTTGCTGCCCGAGGACCAAAGCCACAACAGAACAAGTTACTTGGCCGGAAGAAATTGTCAAGGGCCGCAGCTTACACATGATTGGGAGTGGCGATCTTAGTCTATCTCACCTGAGTTACATGTTATAAAAAAGGGATAATTGATTTTATACCCCTAGTTGGGTCACACACGGCAGGTTTACCCCTAGTTTTCGAAAATCCTCTGTTTTGTCCAAGCCCGTTTGCTCCTCTTAAGGTTTTGCCCTTCCGTCATGTTTCCATCCAGTCAGTGTTGTTTGACCGTGTGTTGACCGTCTATGGACTTTTCGCTGGACTTATTTGCCCCTGCTTCCGCACTCTCTCACTAGACACTTCCAGGTGGGACCCATCACTCAGAAAATATCCCTCTCTCTTCTCACTAACATGTGGGACCCACAATGGACCCGCAGTGGGGCGCTGTGGATCTGGGCAGCTGGAGGAGTCGGTGGAGGCTGGCCCATATAGGCATGGATGAAGGGTCAACGGGGACGCCAGCGTTGCGGTTCGTGCCTCGCTCGCACAATGCAGCGCCAGATTGAACTGGGTTGCAGCGGCGTAGCTCGTCACCACAGATCCACAAAGATGTCGGCGTGAACGGATCAAGGGCGGCAATGAACGAATTGAGAGGTGGACCTCCATGGGCGACGGCCATGGTGGCTTTGGTGCAGCTCCCTGCTCCTGTTAAGGAAGAGAAAAGAGGAGGGTGAGAGAAATAGAGCCGCGAGAGAAAGGGAGTGGGAAGGAGGAGAGGAAGGAGCACGGGCAGGGTGGCGCTCGCGCCCAAACACGACGGATCAAGCGCGGAGAGGAGACGAGGTGGAACTCGGGCGCGGAGACGAGGCAGATCAGGGTGGTTCTCCTCCTGCGGGCACTCGACCCAATCCCGATGGGATCCGTGGCTCGACCACCGATGGGATCCCTGCTGGCCTTCCCCCGCCGGGCACCGGCATGGACGAGATCTGTGGCTCCACCATCGATGGGACTTGAGACTTGAGAGAGAGGGGGGAGGAGATCTGGGACTAGGGTTTGACCGACGGGAGAGAAATAAAAGGAACTGTGATGGTTATGTGAGTGATGGGTCCCGCTTGGCATTGTCTCACAACATAGTGAAGAAGCATGGGCAAACTGGTCCAACGAAATTTCCACAGACGGTCAACACGCGGTCAAACGGCACTAACGTGATGGAACCGTGATGGAAGGGCAAAACGATAAGAAGAGCAAAGTGGCTTGGGCAGGACCGGGTGTTTTCGGAAATTAGGGGCAAAACTGCCGAGTGGGACTCAACTATGGGCACAGAAATAATTATCCCTATAAAAAAATAGTATAGATGTAGAACAATCTACAGTATAATTGTACGTCTCAACTATCTGTCATATGTCTTACTAACATACCTTTTTTTGAACCGGTCTTACTATTATACTTTTTTTTAAATCGGTCTTACTATTATACTTTGTAGTGCTTATAATTAACGAGTGATAGATTCTGAGGTGTACTACTGTTGATGTGACCAAGGATGTCCAGTTTTACTTGATATTGAGTACTGCAACTTCAAAGCTTCTTCAACAACCGTTTGCTTATTTCATTTTTGTGGAATTAAATTATAATAAAAAAGCTATTCTTTGATATAAAATATTATTGAACACATAAGTCATGGAAAAAATTCATACTAATGTATATTGTGTTAGCTGTGTCTATTCATGTACGGATCATTAGAAAAAAATTACATCAAACCTTATACCGGTTAGCTGCAACCAAATGACATCGTAAAGTGTGTATTCAAACTTTAGTTATCTCTAACTAATAATTAGCAAATGTTGTTTTGATTTGCTAGGTCAAAATAGAACTTCAAACACCATTTAGTTTATAAAGTATTACTAATATATACATAAAAATAGTGGCCCAAGCTGTACCTTCAGCACTACATCCATATCCAAACTAAAACAACAATGTGTTTTAGAACGGAGAACCTTAACCTATTTCGTCCTATCGGTGACCATGAACAATGTTTGAAATTTTCAATATAATTTTTGAAAACATATGTTCAACATAGGATATAGTTGCAATACTTATATATTTAGTGTGTTATAAAACTAGCCCGTCGGACGCACGGGTTGACGGCTAGTTCCTCTAATAATTATGGTAATTCCTATGGTAATCCTTCTTACAATAATAATAGGAACCCCTCTGATCTTGAGAATAATATTAAAGAATTTATCAATGCTCAAAAAGTTTTCAATAAGATTGATGATATGTCTAGAAGCATTGATAGAATTTCACGATGTAGAAAATCTCAAGTTGAAATTTTTTGTACCCAAGGTTGATGAATCAATTAAAGCTTTATATGATTCTATGGATGAAAGTAAGAATAGAACCGCTATGCTTAGAGCCAAAAGAGAATTTTTTTAGAAAGAGCGTTTTCTAGTGATTGCTTTCATAAAAATGATGAAGATATTAAAGTAATTGGTGTTTCTTCTATTGATTCCTTGTTTAGTAAAATTAAAATTGATGATAAAGGGACTGAAGAAGAGTCAACTTTAGTTAGAGAGCGTCCCGATAATTTGGAGGGTGAAAATCTTGATGAAAAAATTGATAAAAGTGGGTTTGGAGAGGCCAAAACTTTAACTAGTGATGTGCCCACTCTTTTGGATTACAAAGACTTTAATTATGATAATTGCTCTTTGATTGAATGTATTTCTTTGTTGCAATCCACGATAAATTCACCCCATGCTTATGAACAAAATAAAGCTTTTACTAAACATATCGTAGATGCCATGATGAAAGCTTTAGAAGAAAAAAATGGAGTTAGAGATTTCAATTCCTAGAAAATTACATGATGAGTGGGAACACACCATTAAAGTCAAGATTAAAAATTATGACTGTTTTGCTTTATGTGATTTGGGTGCTAGTGTTTCCACAACTCCGAAATCTTTATGTGATGTGCTTGGTCTTACCGATATTGAAGAATGTTCTATTAATTTGCACTTGGCGGATCCCACTATTTAAAAGCCTTTGGGAAGAATTAATGATGTTCTTATTCTTGCAAATAGAAATTATGTGCCCATAGATTTTATTGTTCTTGATATTGATTGCAATCCGTCTTGTCCAATTATACTTGGTAGACCGTTTTTACGTACTATTGGTGCCGTGATTGATATGAAAGAAGGCAATATTAAATTTCAATTTCCACTAAGAATGGGTATGGAACACTTCCCTAGAACAAGAATTAAGCCACCATATGAATCAATCATGAGGGCATCCTATGGATCAAAAACTAAAGATGACAATACTTGAATATATGCATTATGCCTAGCTAGGGTCATAAAACGATAGCGCTAGTTGGGAGGCAACCCAATGAATAAAATTTATTTTTGCCTTTTTTTTTCTGTTCTTGAGTGTTTACAGAATTATGCCTCTGTTATGATTGTGCTTTTTATGTTTTAATTAGTATTTGTGCCAGGTAAAGCCTTTGGGATAGTTTTGGTGATAGTTGATTTGATCCTGTTGAAAAACAGAAACTTTTGCCTCCAGTAACAGAATTGTTTAAACTCACAGAAGCAACGAAAAATTCTGATTTTTTTACAAAAGATTGATATACAAATTTCCTCTGTTGTCCTAATATTTCAGAAGATTTTTGGACTTACAAAAGTATGGGAACAATTCACATATTTACAGACTGTTCTGTTTTTGACAGATTCTGTTTTATTTTGATGAATCTATGGATTGTATCGGGGGTATAAGCCATGGAAAAGTTAAAATACAGTAGATATAATGCAATAACAAAATTTGAATGGGTTTTCAACAGTACTTAAAGTAAAGATTGGTTTTCTTATACTAACGGATCTCATGAAGGTTTTGTTAAGTTTTGTGTGAATGAAGTATTCAAGTTTTGGGTGAGATCGCGATGGATGAAGGAATAAGGAGTGAAAAAAGCCTAAGCTTGGGGATGCGCCATGGAACCCCAAGTTAATATTCAAGGAGAACCAATCAACTAAGCTTGGGGATGCCCCGAAAGGCATCCCCTCTTTCTTCTAACGACCATCGGTATTTTACTTGGAGCTATATTTTTATTCGTCACATATCATGAGTTTTGCTTGGAGCGTCTTGTATTATATGAGTATTTGCTTGTTTTGCTTTTTAGTTTGTCACAAGTATCATTGCTGGACACACTTATTTGAGAGAGCCAAAATTATGCTATGATTTGTTAGAATTTCTCTTTATGCTTCACTTAAATTTTTTGAGCTATGGAATTGCTCTAGTGCTTCACTTATATCTTTTTTAGCACGGTGTGCTTTAATATTTTTGAAGAAATGCTGTCATGCTTCACTTAGATTTATTTGAGAGTTAGTAAATTTTTGAAGAAATTCTCTCATGCTTCACTTATATTATTTTGAGAGATGAAAAAATTTATGCTCATGTTCTTCACTTAGATTTATTTGAGCTATCTAAAAGCAATTGCAATATATGAAACTAGTCCCAAAGTGATAGATATTCAAGAGGGATATAATAAAACCTTTCATGAAGATCATTGGACAAAATAAACTTGATTCTTTGTAATAGTTTTGAGATATGATGATAGTGATATGTGAGTCATGTTAGTGAGTAACTATGCTTTAGTAAGAATATAGGTGTTAAGGTTTGTGATTCCCTATGCAAGCACGAAAGTCAATGGTTATGCAATGAAATTACATCCTACTTGTGGTGCATTATTCGGTGTTAGTATGCTTAATGCTCACTTATGTGATTTTTTGTTTCTTGGTTGGTTGGTTCTCAATCTTTTTGCTAGCCTCCACTTGTACTAAGTAGAAATACTACTTGTGCATCCAAAATCTTTTGTCGGTGCAACAAACCCTGGGTCTGTTGCCCAGACTGTGCATAGGCCTAAGATCAAGATTGCAACATCCAAGACCAGACCAAGCACAAAAGATCAGCTCTTTGAAGAACCGGAGTGCAGATCAAGAAGGCCAAGTCAAGCCAAAGGAGCAAGACACCACTAAGGGAAAACCTCCCTTGCCAGGCAGGAGAGCCTGGCAAGGTCAAGGTTGCCCCAGAAGCAAGCCTCAAGAGTGCCCCGGCAGGCCTGCCGGGTCCTACGAAGGCAAAACACCCCGCCAAGGCTTCACCGCTCCACCTCACAGCGATGCAAGTCATCGATCGGTGCGGTGTCAAGCCCCAAAGTGACTAAGTGGCTGTCTTTTGCCACATGGCAGCCATTTCCTACAGAAATCACCTCCAAATGACACCCGTCCAACGATGTGTCATGCAGACAGGAGAGAAGGTGGCCGAACAGCCCGGCAAGGCGTGCCGGGCAGGCCATGATGTGACATTAAGCGGCGCATTTAATGCGCTCTGCCCTGTCTGCAGAGTAGATATGATAGCACTGTTTGCTATCTAATCAGTACACAATGACTGATTTGCCACTGTGGTGACCCCTTGATCTATAAAAGGAGGCCCATGGCAACCATAGAAAGGATCCGGACCATTGTACACTCGTACGCGCGTAGCTGCTCTCGCCCCGAGGCAACCCTGCCGGGCAAGAACGCTGTGTTTCCACCATAATCCACCATCAATCCACCAAAGCATGAGTAGGATTTTACGCCTCACGGCGGCCCGAACCTGGGTAAAATTGCCCGTGTGATCTCTACCGTGCTGCGCGATGTTCTCCGCTCTTTGTGCAATGTGCTCATCCCCCCTGCCGAACCACAAGGGGCTCATGGCCCCATAGGTGGCTGTGGTTTCCCACAACATCTTTGGCGCGCCAGGTAGGGGGGTGCGCTTGCGCGAACCCGAGAAGCGTACGTAGCACGTCATCTTCATCATCGTTCTCTTCATCAACGGCTCCATCGTCCATGGCACCCAAGAAGAAACCCGGTGCCGCCGCCCAGTCGTCCTCCTCGAAGGCCCCGCCGCATGCAACCATCAACGTTGCGGGGGCTATGGGGACATTTGGGGATGTGGACGCTGCGGGGGATATGGTCGACGCAGGCGGCGTTGTCACCACCTCCCCTGTGGCCGAAACAGGAGCACGAGGCACCGGAGGAGGACAACACCAACAGCATCCCAGCGGCCACGCTTTACAAGGTATGGGTAGAGAGATCATTCTGTCCGCACCTCTCCGCCCGGCCGAAGGGCACAGCCGCAGTGGTGGCACTTGCTCTGGGGCGAATCGCAATCCTCTGGCCGCCCCCGCTGCGGGCGCGACCGCAGGGCATGCTCCACCCCCGGAGCAAGCTGACCCAGCCAATGCACCAAATGGAACCGCCGGTCCACAAGCGCCTCCACCTCGTCACCACGCCGTCTTAGCGACTGGCTCACGATGACGAGAGCACGACGCAACCACTACTGGCACCACCAGGAGTCGGGCGACATTAGGATCTTCATCGACATCCATGCCAAGCACCGCTTCGGAGGCCATGGCGCAGGCCCAGCTGCTGTTGAGATTTTCGCCGGCAACCAACCAGATGGATGAGTGGAGAGCCACCATTCAGAGCCTAATTGGCTTCGCCGAGGCAGGAGGATCGCAGCGAGCTTGCCCGCCACGGCCTCCCCAGGCGACGACAACGGCCCCAGCTGCTGACCATGCGGAAGGGGCCACCCCCACGGTGCAGTCCCCTCCACGGCAGCCAGCGCGGGAGCCGCGCGACCAAGAACCCGACGACATCTCGATGGCTTCATCTGACCCTCGAGCGCGTCAAGGCCAATGGCAAGTCCTGGAGGACAGACAAAAGGAAGGCGCGCGTGTCACCATCGAGCAACGCTGCGACGCCCACCACCAGTTCGACAGGCGTGATGGCCCCGACGTCGACGAGCCCTCACTCACCGAAGGCGGGTACCTGCCTTTCGAGGCTGGGTGCCCTGCCTTCACCCGTGAGTTGCGGCAAGTCCGTTGGCCATCCACTCGCACGTTCAAGCCAGAGATACCAGAGAAGTATGACGGGAGACTGAACCCGGCAGAGTTCTTGAGCATCTACACCATCGCTGTTCAAGCTGCCGCGGGAAGAGATGAGAAGGTGTTCGCCAACTACTTTCCTTTGGCACTCAAGCCAAATGTGAGGTCTTGGCTGATGCACTTGCCGGAGAACTCCATTTCGACATGGGCTGACCTATGAATGAGTCCATTGGCGCCTTCACGGGTGGCCATCAAGAACCAGGGCGGCCCAACGACTCACAGCTCCTCCTGCAGAAAGAAGGAGAGACTCTATGGAAGTACACGCAGAGGTTTAGCCGAGTCCACAGGAATATTCCAGACATCCACCTGGCAGCTGTGATAGTTGCGTTCCAGTCCAACGTGCGCAATCGTCAGATACGTTCCAAGATGAACGTTCGATTGCCCAAGATTGTGAAGGAGCTTTACGCTCTAGTGGATAAGTGTGATCGAGTAGAGGAGGGGAGGAAGCTCCCCGGAGAAGAGGATGGCATCGACATCGACTCAGAGGATGATGACGAGGCCACCAGTCAGAAGAAGAAGAACAAGAAGCGCAATAAAAGGCGCAAGGATAAGGCAGTGATGACCGTTGAGGGATCGGACACGCCTAGTACCGGCAAGAAGGCCAAGGCTGAGGTACCCGGCAAGGAAGTTGCCACGTGCACTGATTGCCGGGAAGCCGTGGCTGCCGAGAAGGCTGGGAAAGGCGATGGCCCGTACTGCAAGATCCATCGGACCAAGGGCCACGATTTCCAGGAATGTCATCAGGTTGAGCAGTTCGTCAAGAAGCAGAGGGCTGAATATGAGAAGCGTGATAAGGAAAAAGGTTAGAATGGCGCTGGCGGGAAGGGCCGAGGCGGCGGAGCAAGCCGCCCCGGCAAGGCTCCTCAGAATCAAGGAAAACCTGCCAGAGGCCGTGAGAAGGAGGATTGCAACAATGAGAGCGATGGAGGAGATGAAGAGGAAACCAGCGAGCAGGAATTCCAGAAAGCCACTGACGCCCTGTGCATTGACGGGGGAGCATCTTTGCACTCCTCTCACCGCCAACTTAAACAATGGGCGCGTGAAGTCAATGCCGTTGAGCCAGCGGCAGATTCTCGGAGGCCACTCAAGTGGTCCCGCACGCCCATCATCTTTGACGGAGAGGACCACCCTGACCGCACCACCGCGGTAGGGTGCTTGCCATTGTTGGTCTCACCAACAATCCGCAACCTCAAAGTCACAAAGATGTTGGTAGACGGCGGGGCCGGGTTGGATCTGATTTCTTCAAAGGTCATCAGCAAACTCCAGATAGCAGAGGAAGAGCTCAAGGTTACTGGTATGTTTCAAGGAATCAACCCCGGCAGGAGTCGTCCTAAGGGGAAAATCACGTTGCCGGTGACATTCGGGGGAGAGTTGAATTACCAGACTGAGAAGATCGTGTTTGATGTGGTTGACCTCCCCCTGCCGTACAATGGAATCCTTGGTCGCCGGGCTCTGGCTAAATTCATGGCGGCATCCCACTATGCCTACAACACCTTGAAGATGCCAGGGCCGGTAGGCGTCATTTCCATTCCATCAGATGAAAAGGACGCAATCATTTGCGTGGACAAGATGTACTGGGAAGCAGTCACGGCAGAGGCCACTAAAGCCGCCATTCCCACCAAGGAAAATAATGGAAAGAAGAAAGCTAACAGGGACGCCAGCAAGGAATCCGGGAAGCGTACCTCTTCAGAGTACGCTGTGCCTGTTGATGACTTGCCGGAGAGTTCCAATAGCAAGAGATCCAAGGCTGCCGCACCCGCTGTGAAAAAGGTCCCGGCAGGGCTGGCTGGCACTGATGGTACTTTCACTATCAGTGCCACCCTCGATGACAAATAGGAAAGCGTGCTCGTTGCCTTCTTGCGGGCGAATATCGATGTGTTTGCCTGGCAACCATCTGATATCCCCGGTGTTCCCAGGGAGGTAATCGAGCACCACCTTGCTATCTGCCCACACGCCTGACCCGTCAAGCAGAAGGTCCGAAAGCAAGCCTTGGAGCGGCAGCAGTTCATTGCCGAGGAGATCAAGAAACTTGAGGCAGCTGGTCTGGTCAGAGGAGTATTGCATCCAACATGGTTAGCGAATCCTGTGGTGGTACGGATCTGAACAAGGCATGCCCAAAAGACCCATTTCCCTTGCCGCGCATCGACCAGATTGTGGATTCCAGCTCCGGGTGTGACTTGTTTTCCTTCCTGGATGCCTACTTTGGATATCATCAGATCTTTATGTGCAAGGAAGACGAAGAAAAGACCGCGTTCATCACCCCGTGTGGCACATACTGCTTCGTGCAGATGCCTTTCGGGTTGAAGAGTGCCGGGTCCACTTTCGCGAGGATAGTCCAGATTGGTTTTGAGTAACAGTTGCACAGAAACATTGAAGCTTACATGGATGATATTGTGGTCAAGACCAAGGACAGATCAACCCTCATTCAGGATTTAGAAGAGACGTTTGCTAATCTACGCAAGATCAACTTGAAGCTAAACCCAGAGAAGTGTGTGTTTGGCATTCCTTCTGACAAGCTACTTGGCTTCTTTCTGTCCCACCGGGGGATAGAGGCCAACCCCGACAAGATCAAGGCTATCGAGCAGATTCAAGCACCCAAGACAGTAAAGGACATGAGGCGTTTGACTGGTGTGTTGCCGCGCTTAGCAGATTCATTTCCATGTCTGCCAAGCGTGCCTTGCTGTTCTTCAAAATCTTGAAGAAGGCAGGACCCGTGGAGTGGACCCCAGAGGCAGACGCTGCACTACAAGATTTGAAGGCCTAACTTTCCTCTGTGCCCACTTTGGTCGCTCCAAAACTACAAGAGCCGTTGCTGCTATACTTGGCGGCAACTAATCAAGTGGTTAGCGCAGCACTTGTGGCGCAGCGGGAAGTGGATGAAGCAGCAGACACAGCTGGTGTCCCTTCCAGGGAGGAAAGTGAGCACACCCCAGCAAGGTCAGATGCAGATCAAGACAAAGAAGAGCAAAACAGCGGAGGCAGTCCCAAGGTTGTGGTGAGGAAGAAGGTGGTGCAGCGCCTAGTGTACTTCATCAGCTCCCTGTTGCAGGGGGCTAGATCCAGGTACTCTGGCGTACAAAAATTGATTTTTGGCCTTGTCATGGCCTCAAGGAAACTGCGCCACTACTTCCAAGCCCACGAGTTCACGGGTGTCACCCGTTTCCCTTTGCAACAGATACTCCGAAACCCTAAGGCTACCGGCAGGATAGTGGAGTGGGCTTTGGAGTTCTCCAGCTTTGGTTTGAAGTTTGAGAGCACATCAACTATTCAGAGCAGAGCATTGGCAGAGTTTATCGCAGAATGGATGCCAATTCCTGATGAAGAAGTGTTGGAGACAGTTATTCCCGGCAAGGAAGCGCCCCAAAAATGGATCATCTATTTCGATGGTGCCTTCTCCCTACAAGGTGCAGGGGCTGGCGTGCTTCTCGTTGCTCCCACTGCAGAACACCTGAAGTACGTCGTCCAGATACATTTTCCCCGGGAGAAGGCTACCAACAATACTGCAGAGTACGAAGGGCTCCTTGCCGGGCTCAGGATTGCGACAGAACTAGGGATCAAGAAGCTGATCATCCACGGAGACTCGCAACTTGTGGTGAGACAAGTCAACAAGGATTACCAAAGTCCATTGATGGATGCATATGTTGAGGAAGTGAGAAAGTTGGAGGAGTGCTTTGACGGATTGCAAACAAAGCACGTACCCCATGCGGAAAATAGCATTGCTGATCATCTATCAAAGTGCACTGCGCAAAAGCTTCCTGTGGAACCAAGGACTTTTGTTCTCCATCTGACTCAGCCCTCCGTATCCCCGGCAACAATGGCCAGAAAGAGGAGGAAACTGGACTCCGGCAAGCCTCTCTCGATAGAACCTTCTGAGGATCCCGGCAGAGAGCTTGTCGGGAACAACTCCCCTTTGGTCGCTGAGCTGCATCCTCCCGCCAGGCCACCGGTCCCCGCGGTCGAGGATTGCACTCTCAAGAATGAGGAGGTGCTGCTAATCCTCGTTGCCGAGCCTCAGGCTCCATCTTGGGCACGGCACATAGTCCATTTCCTCCAAACTGGAGAACTTCCCGAAGAGCAAGAAGAAGCTGAAAGAGTAGCCCGAAGGGCCAGTATGTATCAGTTCGTTGACGACACGCTGTACAGAAGGAGGCCCAATGGTGTGAAATTGAAGTGCATTTGCCGGTAAGGAGGAAAGGAACTGCTGGCAGAGATACACAAGGGTATGTGCGGCTCACACATTGGATCGAGGGCTCTGGTTGGAAAAGCCTTCCGGCAAGGATTTTACTGGCCCACAGCCCTCCAAGATGCAGTTGAGTTGGTCACCAAATGTGAAGCCTGCCAGTTCCATTCCAAGAATATCCACCTGCCTGTCCAAGCTCTTCAGACAATCCCTTTGTCATGGCCGTTTTCGGTCTGGGGGCTCGACATCTTGGGCCCTTTCCCCCGTGCTATCGGGGGCTTTGAATTCTTGTTCGTTGCAATCGACAAGTTTACAAAGTGGCCGGAAGTAGAGCCCGTGAGAAAGGTGAATTCTCAGTCAGCTATCAAGTTCTTGAAAGGATTGGTGTGCCGCTTCGGAGTCCCTGCCCGAATCATCACCGACAACGGCACCCAATTCACGAGCCACGCCTTCATGCAATACGTTCATGCCCTCGGAAGCAAGATCTCATTCGCCTCTGTTGCTCATCCAAGGAGCAACGGGCAGGCTAAGAGGGCGAACGCTGAAGTGTTGCGAGGACTCAAGATGAGAACATTTGATAGGCTGCAGAAGTGCGGCAGGCGGTGGATCGACGAGCTCCCGGTGGTTCTTTGGTCCCTCAGAACGATACCAAATCGAGCTACCGGGCAGACTCCCTTCTCCCTAGTCTATGGGGCAGAAGCAGTTATCCCCACGGAACTCATTTACGGGTCACCTCGAGTACTTGCCTATGATGAAGTAGAGCAGGAACTGCACCGGCGTGACGACGCTGTGCTACTCGAGGAGAACCGTCTCCGGGCTGCTACGCGTGCTGCACGATACCAGCAAGCCCTGCGTCGCTATCACAGCCGCAGGGTTCATGCCCGGAGTTTTGAGGACGGTGACCTTGTCCTTAGGCGCGTTCAGTCTGCCAAGGGTACAAACAAGTTGATGCCAAAGTGGGAAGGCCCTTACCGGGTAGTACGAGTCACCAGACCTGGTGCAGTCTGTCTGGAGACCGGAGATGGCATTCTGTTGCAAAACTCATGGAACATTGAGCATCTCCGCAAGTTCTACCCGTAAGGCGCGGTTGTCAGCCCTGCCCGGCAGCCACCCTTTTGTACAGGCCTTGCCTCTGTTGCATGTAACCCCTTGTACAAAGCGAGGCGCAGACCTTGAGCAACAGAGAAATAAATGAAGCGCTATAGGGCCCCCGACAAATTGCATGCATGCATGAGCATATCATGAGCATTGCATGTTCATGTAGATAAGATCGCATGAGGCATCATTTTCATCTGCATCAAACTGCAGGCTCCTATCGTGGATTCGGTCCCGAAGAGGAGAACAGAAGACGAGCCTACATTGCGATCCCTGGCAAGCCCAAACAGATAAGTTCTTTCTCTCTCTTATCCGTACGTGTTCTATAAAGTAAAAACTTGTGCATAAGAAAACCTCGCCACTTTTGAAACTTAGGTGCTCCCGTCCCTTGACTCGAACATTGCTTCGGTTGGGGTGGTTGTAGTGGCCTTTGGCGAGAAGGTTTGGTGGGGGGCTGGTCCCTCTTTACAATTTGTGCCCAGCAGGCCTAGCTCCACAGCAGCAAACTGAGGGTACCGGCAGGATAGCCTACCAGGAAAAACTTGTTTACATGAGCGTATAGAGGCATTCTACCTCTGCAAGGACATTTTACATGCACAAGTGCCCGGCAAGGTTTATCTTTTTCATTAATATGCTGACTAACAAGTACAGATCTTACAGAACACGAACATGGATAAAAGAGATTACATAATTTGAACTAAAGTTTGGCGAGTGCCTACATATTTTAGATTGAAAAAAGATAAGTACCCCGTAATCCCCTTTTCTCGTTCCTCCCTCCCAGGTATTGCAGTGGAAAGAGAAGAGGGTAGAAGGAGTGCCTAAGCAGACGCCCGACCCGATCCCGTCAAAGGCTTGCCGGGCGCAGCCTGACAAGATCGAGAGTGGCGAGGTTGCGAAGGAGAGGGGCGGAAGGAGCAGCTCGGCGGCGCCCTGGTCACCACCTCCAGGACTAGCGAGAAGCCCCAGCGCGGGCACCGGCGGGGAAAACCGCCGGAGCTCAGCTGGAAAACTGCTGGAGGAGGCGAAGGCACCAAGAGAGCAGCCCCCTCCCCGGTAACCCAGAGGCCGATGATGATGGTGCCGGGGAGGGAGGGGAAGAGCGAAAAGACGAGGCGGCAGGTCGCCAATACGAGACGAAGGCATCGGTGCCATCGTACTTTGACCTGACGCCCTGCCACCCGCCTTCTCTGTCTTCCCTAGTTCTTTCTTCATCACCACCGCTCCGGGAGGACGATGACCCCTCGGGCCGTCACCTCCCCTAGAGAAGCAGCGGGCGATGGCGGCATCCGAGACGCGCGAGGGGCATCGCTACCCTCCTCGGGGGGCAGGGAGATGCCGCCGTCTTCAACGTTCGCCCCGGCTTCGCCCAAGGGAGCAATGCTGGGATTACCACGAGCTCCGGGCGCCGCACTCCAGACGGGTACCCGGAGCCCCAGGGGCTCCGGCGTCGAAGGACGGCCGATCCGAGCAAAGGAGACAAGCATTCCTCCATAATGGGAAAGCTTGATATCTCCTGCGCTAAGAGCGGCTCGCCCATCGCATCTTTTTGGAGCCCGGACCAGACTCACTCCCCAAGCATCGACAGAAGCATTCGACATCATCAACCCCAAGCAAGGACCCGGGGCCTGGCCCCGGGCTCTCCTTTTCAGCATACCCCAGAAGAAAGCAGAAAATGGAGGAGGAGGGGTGTGTGGATGGATACTCCCACTCCTCCTACCCCTTCTTTTATAGACGGGCTGGGGCTGGGAGCCGACCCCTCTGCGGGTAACCATCGTCCTCCTCCACCAATCCGAGAAGACCGGCTCCTGCCTTGACGCTCTCCCGCACCACGCGCCTCCGTTACCTACCCCACTCAATGCATGCGGCATACGTGGCTAAGGATAAGGGCGTGGTGGGAAGAGTGAATTGGCAGTTACCCACCCGTGCGTTAAAGTCATCCACGGGCCGTTACAAAAGTGGCCCTACCACAATTGGCATTACACGACGCACGGGAGAATCGGAAATTGACCTAGGCTCAGTTTAATGAAGAAGCAAAGAAGATCTCGAGGGGCAAGTAACTCTTACCCTCTCACCTATGCACTGGTTAGGGACTACACCGACGACGCCCGACAGCGTGTTCGGGCCAGGCCCAGGGGCTCCTATCGGTGCAACAAACCCTGGGTCTGTTGCCCAGACTGTGCACAGGCCTAAGATCAAGATTGCAACATCCAAGACCAGACCAAGCACAAAAGATCAGCTCTTTGAAGAACCAGAGTGCAGATCAAGAAGGCCAAGTCAAGCCAAAGGAGCAAGACACCACTAAGGGAAAACCTCCCTGGCTGGGCAGGAGAGCCTGGCAAGGTCAAGGTTGCCTCGGAAGCAAGCCTCAAGACTGCCCCGGCAGGCCTGCCGGGTCCTACGAAGGCAAAACACCCCGCCAAGGCTTCACCGCTCCACCTCACAGCGACGCAAGTCATCGATCGGTGCGGTGTCAAGCCCCAAAGTGACTAAGTGGCTGTCTTTTGTCACATGGCAGGCATTTCCTATAGAAATCACCTCCAAATGACACCCGTCCAGCGACATGTCATGCAGACAGGAGAGAAGGTGGCCGAACAGCCCGGCAAGGCGTGCCGGGCAGGCCATGATGTGACATTAAGCGGCGCATTTAATGCGCTCTGCCCTGTCTGCAGAGTAGATATGATAGCACTGTTTGCTATCTAATCAGTACACAATGACTGATTTGCCACTGTGGTGACCCCTTGATCTATAAAAGGAGGCCCATGGCAACCATAGAAAGGATTCGGACCCTTGTACACTCGTACGCGCGTAGCTGCTCTCGCCCCGAGGCAACCCTGCCAGGCAAGAATGCTGCATTTCCACCACAATCCACCATCAATCCACCAAAGCAGGAGTAGGGTTTTACGCCTCACGGCGGCCCGAACCTGGGTAAAATTGCCCGTGTGATCTCTGCCATGCTGTTCGACGTTCTTCGCTCTTTGTGCAATGTGCTCATCCCCCCCTGTTGAACCACAAGGGGCTCATGGCCCCATAGGTGGCCATGGTTTCCCATGACATCTTTAAACCCAGTTTTACCATATGAGTCCACCATACCTACCTATATGCGGTATTTCCGTGCCGTTCTAAGCAAATTTGTATGTGCCATCTCTAATTTTCAAAATGAATTTCCTTTTTGTGTGCTCGTACTGCTCATGAAGCGACAAGGGGTGGCCAATATTTTCCATGCTAGATGTGTTATTCTCAAGATGAGTGTTTATTCACTTGTCATTGCGCGAGAGTACGGCGGTAATAGGGATGCCCAGTCCTGAAATGAAAAAGAAATTTACTTTATGTTGTCAAATAATAAATTTCTTGGAAAGTGTTGGTATGGAAGGCACCCGTGGATACGGCTAGCCATGGATTGTGAAAGAATGGTGGAAAAAGGAATAAACTTTATTTTCTGTTTGCGAACCGCCTATGATATATCTGGCATGGAAAGTGTTGGGAATTACTCGATCGTTTTCGTTGACGGGAAAAGTATGCCTCTCAAATTTTTTATCTCTCAATTTAAGCTTTGAGCTCTGGCACCTCTACAAATCCCTACTCCCCTCTGTGAAGGGCCTGTCTATTTACTTTATGCAATTTTTATTTTTATTTGAGTCTCCATCTTCTCTTATAAAGCACCAACTAGGGAGCACTATGATCATACTTGAGCATTGGATGTAGCTAATATGCGAGTGTGTTTCATGAATGGATCAATGATTGAGCATGATGGACTAGGGATAACTTTCTTTAGTGTTGATATTTTGAAAGACATGGTTGCTTGTTGATATGCTTGAGTATTGAAATCTTCATGTCAAAACTAGACTATTGCTTTGAAGCATATAAAAGTCCAAATGTCCATGCTACAAAAGAAAAGAATATGTGATGAACATGTTAGGCAGCATTCCACATCAAAAATTCTATTTTTATCATTTACCTACTCGAGGACGAGTAGGAATTAAGCTTGGGGATGCTGATACGTCTCCAACGTATCTATAATTTTTGCTTGTTCCATGCTGTTATATTATCATTCTTGGATGTTTTACAATCATTTTATAGCAACTTTATATCATTTTTTGGGACTAATCCTATTGACATAGTGCCCTATGCCAGTTGATGTTTTTTGCTTGTTTTTTACTTTACAGAATATCAGTACCAAACGGAGTCCAAATGCAGCAAAACTTTTTGGAGATTTTTTCTGGACCAGAAGACACCCAGTGGGCCAAAGAAGTACTAGATGGGAAGCCTGAGGTGGGCATTGAAAGACATATGCCCTAGAGGCAATAATAAATTTGTTATTTTATATTTCCTTATTCATGATAGGTTTATTATTCATGCTAGAATTGTATTGATTGGAAACTAAAATACATGTGTGAATACATATACAAATATCGTCTCCCTAGTAAGCCTCTACTAGACTAGCTCGTTGATCAAAGATGGTTAAGGTTTCCCAACCATAGACTTGTGTTGTCATTTGATAATGGGATCACATCATTAGGAGAATGATGTGATGAACAAGACCCATCCGATAGCTTAGCATATGATCGTTCAGTTTATTGCTATTGCTTTCTTAATGTCAAATACATATTCCTTCGACTATGAGATCATGCAACTCCCGGATACCGGAGGAATATCCTGTGTGCTATCAAACGTCAGAACGTAACTGGGTGCTCATAAAGATGCACTACAGTTATCTCAGAAGGTGTCTGTTGAGTTGGCATGGATCAAGATTAGAATTTGTCACTCCGTGTATCGGAGAGGTATCTCTGGGCCCTCTCGGTAATACACATCATCAGAAGCCTTGCAAGCAAAGTGACTAAGGAGTTAGTTGCAAGATGATGTATTACGAAACGAGTAAAGAGACTTGCCGGTAATGAGATTGAACTAGGTATGAAGATACCGATGATCGAATCTCAGGCAAGTAACATACCGACAGACAAAGGGAATTACGTATGTTGTCATAAGGTTCGACCGATAAAGATCTTCGTAGAATATGTAGGAACCAATATGGGCATCTAGGTTCCGCTATTGGTTATTGACCGGAGAGGTGTATCGGTCATGTCTACATAGTTCTCGAACCCGTAGGGTCCGCATGCTTAACGTTCATTGACGATATAGTGTTATATGAGTTATATGATTTGGTGACCGAATGTTGTTCGGAGTCTTGGATGAGATCACGAACATGACGGGGAGCTCCGGAATGGTCCGGAGGTAAAGATTGATATATAGGATGATACTATTCGGACACCGGAAGAGTTTCGGAGTGCACCGGGTAGTCATCGGATCGCCGGAAAGGGTTCCGAACACCCCTGGGAGGTCTATGGGCCTAATGGGCCAAGGGGAGAGACACACCAGCCCACAAGGGGGCTGGCGCGCCCCTCTCCCTGGCCGCCGGCCCTAGGGGAAGGAAAGGGGGAGGGTTGGCCCCTCCAGCCTTTCCCTCCTCATGAGAGAAAGGAAAGGGGGGGCACCTCCCCCTGCCTTCCTCCTGCGCACAAACATGGCAAGGGGCGCGGCTAGGGGCAGGAGCCCAAGTGGGATTCAGCCCCACTTGGGGCACCTCCTAGCTGCCTCCCCTCTCCCCCCACCTATATATATGTAGGAGGGGGCGCCACACATAGCCCACGACAATCTCTTAGCCATGTGCAGCGCCCCTCTCCATAGTTTCGTCCCTCGGTCATATTTTCGTAGTGCTTAGGCGAAGCCCGGCGGAGATAGCATCACCACCACCGTCACCATGCCATCGTGCTGCCGGAACTCATCCACTACTTTGCCGTCTTGCTGGATCAAGAAGGCGAGGACGTCACCGAGCTGAACATGTGCTGAACGCGGAGGTGACATACGTTCGGTACTCGATCGGTTGGATCACGAAGAAGTTCGACTACATCAACCGCATTATTAAACGCTTTCGCTTACGGTCTAGAAGGGTATGTTGACACACTCTCCCTTCTCGTTGCTATGCATCTCCATGGATAGATCTTGCGTGTGCGTAGATTTTTTTTTTGTTTTCCATGCAACGTTCCCCAACAGTGGCATCCAAGCCAGGTCTATGCGTAGATGATATGCATGAGTAGAACACAAAAAGTTGTGGGTGGTGATAGTCATATTGCTTACCACCAACGTCTTATTTTGATTCAGCGGTATTGTGGGATGAAGCGACCCGGACCAACCTTACATGTCCACGCACATGAGACCGGTTCCACCGACTGACATGCAACTTGTTTTGCATAAAGGTGGCTGGCGGGTGTCTGTTTCTCCTACTTTAGTTGAATCGAATTTGACTACGGCCGGTCCTTGAAGAAGGTTAAAACAACAAAATTGATAATCACCATTGTGGTTTTTGCGTAGTTAAGAACGGTTCTTGCTAGAGGCCCGTAGCAGCCACGTAAAACTTGCAGCAACAAAGTAGAGGACATCTAACTTGTTTTTGCAGGGCATGTTGTGATGTGATATGGTCAAGATATGATGTGATATATGTTGATGTATGAGATGATTATGTTTTGTAATATTGACAACCGGCAGGAGCCTTAGGGTTGTCTCTTAATTATTGTATGAAATGCAAACGCCATGTAATTGCTTTACTTTGTCGCTATGCGTTAGCAATAGTTGTAGAAGCAATAGTTGGCGAGACGACCCCGACATAATGATGGAGATCAATGTGTCGAGCCGGTGACGATGGAGATCATGACGATGCTTTGGAGATGGAGATCAAATGCACAAGATGATGGTGGCCATATCATGTCACATATTTTGATTGCATGTGATGCTTATCCTTTATGCATCTTATTTTGCTTAGAACGGCGGTAGCATTATAAGATGATCCCTTCACTAAATTTCAAGATAAAAGTGTTCTCCCCGAGTATGCACTGTTGCCAAAGTTCATCGTTTCGAAGCACCTCGTGATGATCGGGTGTGATAGACTCTACGTTCACATACAACGGGTGTAAGACAGTTTTGCACATGCAGAATACTTGGGTTAAACTTGACGAGCCTAGCATGTACAGACATGGTCTCGGAACACTGGAGACCGAAAGGTCGAACGTGAGTCATATAGTAGATATGATCAACATAGAGATGTTCACCATTGATGACTACCCCATCTCACGTGATGATCGGACATGGGTTAGTTGATTTGGATCATGTATCACTTAGATAACTTGAGGGATGTTTATTTAAGTGGGTGTTCATTAGTAATTTGATTAATTGAACTTAAATTTATCATGAACTTAGTCTTAATAGTTTTGCATATCTATGTTGTAGGTCAATGGCCCGAGCTACCGTTCCCCTGAATTTCGATGTGTTCCTAGAGAAAGCTAAGTTGAAAGATGATGGTAGCAACTACACGGACTGGGTCCGTAACTTGAGGATTATCCTCATTGCGGCACAGAAGAATTATGTCCTTGATGCACCGCTCGGTGACAGACCTGCTACAGGAGCTACTGCAGATGTTATGAACGTCTGGCAGGCTCGATCTGATGACTACTCAATAGTTCAGTGTGCCATGCTTTACGGCTTAGAACCGGGACTTCAAAGACGTTTTGAACATCATGGAGCATATGAGATGTTCCAAGAGTTGAAGTTAATATTTCAAGCAAATGCCCGGGTTGAGTGATATGAAGTCTCCAACAAGTTCTGTAGCTGCAAGATGGAGAACAGTTCTGTCAGTGAACACATACTCAAAATGTCTGGGTATCATAACCACTTGACTCAGCTGGGAGTTGATCTTCCAGTTGATAGTGTTATTGACAAAGTTCTTCAATCACTGCCACCAAGCTACAAAGGCTTCGTCATGAACTATAATATGAAAGGGATGACAAAAATGATTCCTGAGCTCTTCGCAATGCTTAAGGCCATGGAGGTAGAAATCAAGAAGGAGCATCAAGTGTTGATGGTTAACAAGACCACTAGTTTTAATAAAAAGGGCAAGGGAAAAAAAGGGAACTTCAAGAACAATGGCAAGCAAGTTGCCACTCCCGGGAAGAAGCCCAAAGTTGGACCCGAGCCTGAAACTGAGTGCTTCTACTGCAAAGGGAATGGTCACAGGAAGCGGAACTGCCCCAAATACTTGGCGGATAAGAAGGATGGCAAAGTGAATAAAGGTATATTTTATATACATGTTATTGATGTGTGCCTTACTAATGCTCATAGTAGCGCTTGGGTATCTGATACTGGTTCGCTTGCTCATATTTGTAACTCGAAACAGGAGCTACGGAATAAACGAAGATTGGCTAAGGACGAGGTGACGATGCGCGTCGGGAATGGTTCCAAGGTCGATGTGATCGCCGTCGGCATGCTACCTCTACATCTACCTTCGGGATTAGTTTTAGACCTCAATAATTGTTATTTGGTGCCAGCGTTGAGCATGAACATTATATCTAGATCTTGTTTATTGCGAGATGGTTATTCATTTAAATCAGAGAATAATGGTTGTTCTATTTATATGAGTAATATCTTTTATGGTCATGCACCCTTGATGAATGGTCGGTTCTTGTTGAATCTCGATTGTAGTGATACACATATTCATAATATTGATGGCAAAAGATGCAAAGTTGATAATGATAGTGCGACATACTTGTGGCACTGCCGTTTAGGGTTATATTGGTGTAAAGCGCATGAAGAAACTTCATACAGATGGACTTTTGGAATCACTTGATTCTGAATCATTTGATACTTGCGAACCATGCCTCATGGGCAAGATGACTAAAACTCTGTTCTTCGGAACAATGGAGCGAGCTAATGACTTATTGGAAATAATACATACCGATGTATGCGGTCCGATGAGTGTTGAGGCACGCGGCGGGTATCATTATTTTCTAACCTTCACAGATGATTTGAGTAGGTATGGGTATATCTATTTGATGAAACACAAGTCTGAAACATTTGAAAAGTTTAAAGAATTTCAGAGTGAAGTAGAGAATCATCGTAACAAGAAAATAAAGTTTCTATGATCTAATCGCGGAGGTGAATATTTGAGTTACGAGTTTGGCCTTCATTTAAAACAATGTGGCATTGTTTCACAACTCACGCCACATGGAACACCATAGCGTAATGGTGTGTCCGAACGTCGTAACCATACTTTATTAGATATCGTGCGTTCTATGATATCTCTTACCAATTTACCACTATCATTTTGGGGTTATGCATTAGAGACAACCGCATTCACGTTAAATAGGGCACCGTCAAAATCCGTTGAGATGACACTGTATGAACTATGGTTTGGCAAGAAACCTAAGCTGTCGTTTCTTAAAGTTTGGGGTTGCGACACTTATGTCAGAAGGCTTCAGCCTGATAAGCTCGAACCCAAATCGGAGAAGTGCGTCTTCATAGGATACCCTAAGGAAACCATTGGGTACACCTTCTACCATAGATCCGAAGGCAAGATCTTTGTTGCAAAGAATGGGTCCTTTCTAGAGAAGGAGTTTCTCTCGAAAGAAGTGAGTGGGAGGAAAGTAGAACTTGATGAGGTAATTGTACCTTCTCTCGAATTGGAAAGTAGCACATCACAGAAAACTGTTCCCGTGATGCCTGCACCAACTAGAGAGGAAGCTAATGATGATGATCATGAAACTTCAGATCAAGTTACTACTGAACCTCGTAGGTCGACCAGAGCACGATCCGCACCAAAGTGGTACAGTAATCCTGTCCTGCAAGTTATGTTATTAGACCATGGCGAACCTACGAACTATGAAGAAGCTATGATGACCCCAGATTCCAACAAATGGCTTGAGGCCATGAAATCTGATATAGGATCCATGTATGAGAACAAAGTATGGACTTTGGTGAACTTGCTCGATGATCGGCAAGCCTTTGAGAATAAATGGATCTTCAAGAAGAAGACTGACGCTGATGGTAATGTTACTATCTACTAAGCTCGACTTTTCGCAAATGGTTTTCAACAAGTTCAAGGGGTTGACTATGATGAGACTTTCTCACCCGTAGCGATGCTTAAATCTGTCCGAATCATGTTAGCAATTGCCGCATTTTATAATTATGAAATCTGGCAAATGGACATCAAAACTGCATTCCTTAATGGATTTCTTAAAGAAGAGTTGTATATGATGCAACCAGAAGGTTTTGTCGATCCTAAAGGTGCTAACAAAGTGTGCAATCTCCAGCGATCCATCTATGGACTGGTGCAAGCATCTCGGAGTTGGAATATACGCTTTGATGAGGTGATCAAAGCATATGGTTTTATACAGACTTACGGTGAAGCATGTATTTACAAGAAAGTGAGTTGGAACTCTGTAGCATTTCTGATATTATATGTGGATGACATATTATTGATTGGAAATGATATAGAATTTCTGGATAGCATAAAAGGATACTTGAATAAGAATTTTTTCAATGAAAGACCTCGGTGAAGCTGCTTATATATTGGGCATCAAGATCTATAGGGATAGATCGAGACGCTTAATAGGACTTTCACAAATCACATACCTTGACAAAGTTTTGAAGAAGTTCAAAATGGATCAGTCAAAGAAAGGGTTCTTGCCTGTGTTACAAGGTGTGAAATTGAGTCAGACTCAAAGCCCGACCATTGCAGAAGATAGACAGAAAATGAAAGTCATTCCCTATGCCTCAACCATAGGTTCTATCATGTATGCTATGCTGTGTACCAGACCTGATGTGTGCCTTGCCATAAGTTTGGCAGGGAGGTACCAAAGTAATCCAAGAGTGGATCACTGGATAGCGGTCAAGAACATCTTGAAGTACCTGAAAAGGACCAAGGATATGTTTCTCGTTTATGGAGGTGACGAAGAGCTCGTCGTAAATGGTTACGTCGATGCTAGCTTCGACACTGATCCGAATGACTCTAAGTCACAAACCGGATACATATTTACATTGAATGGTGGAGCTGTCAGTTGGTGCAGTTCCAAGCAGAGCATCGTAACGGGATATACTTGTGAAGCGGAGTACATAGCTGCTTCGGAAGCAACACATGAAGGAGTCTGGATGAAGGAGTTCGTATCCGATCTGGGTGTAATACCCAGTGCATCGGGTCCAATGAAAATCTTTTGTGACAACACTGGAGCAATTGCCTTGCGCGAAGGAATCTAGGTTTCATAAGAGAACCAAACATATCAAGAGATGCTTCAACTCCATTTGTGAAAAGGTCAAGGATGGAGACATAGAGATTTGCAAAATACATATGAATCTGAATGTAGCAGACCCGTTGACTAAGCCTCTTCCACGAGCAAAACATGATCAGCACCAAGACTCCATGGGTGTTAGATTCATTATAATGTAATCTAGATTATTGACTCTAGTGCAAGTGGGAGGCTAAAGGAAATATGCCCTAGAGGCAATAATAAAGTTGTTATTTTATATTTCCTTATTCATGATAAAGGTTTATTATTCATGCTAGAATTGTATCGATTGGAAACTAAAAAACATGTGTGAATACATAAACAAATACCGTGTCCCAAGTAAGCCTCTAGTAGACTAGCTCATTGATCAAAGATGGTTAAGGTTTCCTAACCGTAGACATGTGTTGACATTTGATAACGGCAGACAAAGGGAATTACGTATGTTGTCAGAAGGTTCGACCGATAAAGATCTTCGTAGAATATGTAGGAACCAATATGGGCATCTAGGTTCCGCTATTGGTTATTGACCGGAGAGGTGTCTCGGTCATGTCTACATAGTTCTCGAACCCGTAGGGTCTGCACGCTTAACGTTCGTTGACGATATAGTGTTACATGAGTTATATGATTTGGTGATCGAATGTTGTTCGGAGTCCCGGATGAGATCGCGGACATGACGAGGAGCTCCAGAGGTAAAGATTGATATATAGGATGATACTATTTAGACACCGGAAGAGTTTCGGAGTGCACTGGGTAGTCATCGGATCGCCGAAAAGGGTTCCGAACACCCCCGGGAGGTCTATGGGCCTAATGGGCCAAGGGGAGAGACACACAAGCCCACAAGGGGGCTGGCGCGCCCCTCTCCCTGGCTGCCGGCCCTAGGGGAAGGAAATGGGGAGGGTTGGACTCTCCTGCCTTTCCCTCCTCATGAGAGAAAGGAAAGGGGGGGAGGGGGCGCCACCTCCCCCTGCCTTCCTCCCGCACACAACCATGGCAGGGGGCGCGGCTAGGGGCAGGAGCCCAAGTGGGATTCAGCCCCACTTGGCGCTCCTCCTGGCTGCCTCCCCTCTCCCCCCACCTATATATATGTAGGAGGGGGCGCCACACATACCCACGACAATCTCTTAGCCGTGTGCGGCGCCCTCTCCATAGTTTCGTCCCTCGGTCATATTTTCGTAGTGCTTAGGCGAAGCCCTGCGGACATAGCATCACCACCACCATCACCATGACGTCGTGCTGCCAGAACTCATCCACTACTTTGCCTTCTTGCTGGATCAAGAAGGCGAGGACGTCACCGAGCTGAACATGTGCTGAACGCGGAGGTGCCGTACGTTCGGTACTCGATCGGTTGGATCACGAAGAAGTTCGACTACATCAATCGCGTTACTAAATGCTTCCGCTTACGGTCTACGAGGGTATGTAGACACACTCTCCCTTCTCGTTGCTATGCATCTCCATGGATAGATCTTGCGTGTGCGTAGAATTTTTTTTGTTTTCCATGCAACGTTCGCCAACAGGCACAACCCACCAGGGTGCGCCAGGAGGCCCAGGCGCGCCCAGGGGGGTTGTGCCCCCCTCGGTGACCTCCCGCACCGCCTCTTTGCCCTATAAATTCCCAAATAGTCCTGAAACCCCAGGGGAGTTGACAAAACACAATTCCAGCCGCTGCAAGTTCCAGAACCACGATATCCAATCTAGACACCTTCACGGAGGGGTTCATCATCCTCATTGGTGCCTCTCCAATGATGCGTGATTAGTTCATCATAGACCTACGACTCCGTAGGCAGTAGCTAGATGGCTTCCTCTCTCTCTTTTGTTTCTCAATACAATGGTCTCTTGGAGATCTATTTGATGTAACTCTTTTTTGCGGTGTGTTTGTTGGGATCCGATGAACTTTGAGTTTATGATAAGATCTATATCCATGAATATTATTTGAGTTTTCTTTGATCTCTTATATGCATGATTATTTATAGCCTCGTATTTCTTCTTCGAATCTTTGGTTTAGTTAGGCCAACTAGATCGATTTTTCTTGCCATGGGAAGAGGTGCTTTGTGATGGGTTCGATCTTGCGGTGTTCTTTCCCAGTGACAGAAGGGGCAGCAAGACACGCATGTATCATTGCTATTAAGGATAACAAGATGGGGGCTATTCCTACATGAATAGATCTCGTCGACATCATGTCATCGTTCTTATTGCATTACTCCGTTTTTCCATGAACTTAATACACTAGATGCATGCTGTATAGCGGTCGATGTGTGGAGTAATAGTAGTAGATGTAGGCAGGAGTCAGTCTACTAATCTTGGACGTGATGCCTATATATTGATCATTGCCTTGGATATCATCATAATTATTCGATCTTCTATCAATTGCCCAACAATAATTTGTTTACCCACTGTGTGCTATTTTCTTGAGAGAAGCCACTAGTGAAATCTACGGCCCCCGGGTCTATTCTTTATCATATTTGCTTTGAGATCTATTTTTATTCGCTTTTATTTTCAGATCTATTATTCCAAAAACCCAAAAATACCTTGCTGCACTTTTTTGTTACTTATTTTATTTCGCATTTTTCGAGAGCTTTTTATCCCGTTAACTTGCCAATTTCTGGCACAGTTACCCAGCAGGGATTGACAACCCCTCTTACACATTGGGTTGCAAGTATTTGTTCTTTGTGTGCAGGTAACATTTACATAGTGTTTCTTGGTTCTCCTAGTGGATTGATACCTTGGTTTCATAACTGAGGGAAATACCTACCGTAGCTGTACTGCATCATCCCTTCCTCTTTGGGAAAATACCGACGCAGTTTCAAGCGACATCAGTGCCCTGGCTGGGCACGATAGACCAGGTCGCGCCCCCTCCCTATGGCCCACCCTGGTGGGTTGTGCCCACCTGGTGGCCCCCCTGACCCTAATTCCAACTCCATAAATACCTATTTTTGGAGAAAAAAGTATGGGAGGAAATTTCATCACGTTTCATGATACGGAGCCGCCGCCACCTCCTGTTCTTCATTGGGAGGCCAGATCTGGAGCCCGTTCGGGGCTCCGGAGAGGGGAATCTTCGGTCTTCGTCATCACCAACCCTCCTTCATCACCAATTCCATGATGCTCCCCACCGGGAGTGAGTAATTCCTTCGTAGGCTCGCTGGTCGGTGAGGAGTTGGATGAGATTCATCATGTAATCGAGTTAGTTTTGTTAGGGCTTGATCCCTAGTATCCACTATGTTCTGAGATTGATGTTGTTATGACTTTGCCATGCTTAATGCTTGTCACTAGGGCCCGAGTGCCATGATTTTAGATCTGAACCGTTTATGTTTTCACCATTATATCTATGTTCTAGATCCGATCTTGCAAGTCATATTCACCTATTACGTGTTATGATCCGTAAACCCTGGTATGACAGTAATTGGGATACTTTCCTGTGATGACCGTAGTTTGAGGAGTTCATGTATTCACTATGTGTTAATTCTTTGTTCCGGTTCTCTATTAAAAGGAGGCCTTAATATCCCTTAGTTTCCTTATGGACCCCGCTGCCACGGGAGGGTAGGATAAAAGATGTCATCACTGGTACCGTAAGGTGCTATACAAATGGTTTTTAACCCCTTTCCATGACGGCATTTGGAACCGTCGCCAAGTGAGTGTGGGCGATAGGGGGGTCCTTCCCACACGACCCAAAAACTGTCGGGGATGGGCGAGCGGCTACTGACGATCGCCATAGAATAAACGTATGAGAAGCCGCCCCAGTCCCACACGTTACATCTCGACGTTACGTTTCTGATCAGAGAGACATCCCAAATGATTACGCCGCTATAGTCATGTGAAAAGGTGGACATCAACATTTAATCTACCGATATTTTTGTGATAGGTACGTTATCGCACACGGTTCAAGAATGTAAAATGTGTGCGGTGTCTCTACTAACGCCAACGTGTCCATTTTCATAACTGTGTGTGATTGGTATTCCTATCACACACACACACTGGTTTGAAACGTTTGCCATATTACGATAAATCACACACGCATATGAGACGAAACCGTGTGTGCGTCCGTTGGGCATCGCAAACGTTTCACGTCAAAGAACCGTCTGTTCTCTTTTTTTCATCGCACACGCTATTTTCTTTCTAACCGTGTGCACATTATTTTATCCGCTCCTGTATATTTTTATTTTTTCTTGTAATTTATTAGTCGAATTGGAAATTTTGAAATATGACGTGCAATTCAAATTCTCAGCACAATGGTTCAACAACGAATCCATAAATAGAATTGTCAGTACAATATGTTTAGTAATTACAGGATTAGACAGCAATTAACTATGATGAACCACAATATTTAGAGGCGGTAAAGGTGAAGATGCAAGTGTAAATCATTTTGATTGCCGATGGTGTTGAAGAAGCAGAATGCCCATAATGTGCCTTCCTGCATGCCATAGGCACGAACAACTTTTGTCCAACCCCTTGTGACGATCGCCCGCCCATCCTTCACCGCCTTCAGGAAGACTTCTAGAGCATTATCATGGTAGTATGAATTATATACTTTAACCTTAGTTGCCTCCACTCCGGTCATGTAGTTTGCAAGGTAATCATCAGTAAATAGCTTCGGAAACCACTGAAAAGAGAAAAATATCAGATACTGAGGTCTAATAGAGTAACTTATTGTGGGCAGGGGGAAAAGGCAACACATTACTTACCATCCTAAAGTTCACTGTTGTCTTGGACAAAGTGTAAATAAAGAGCTTAATTCCCATCACCCGTTTCTTTCGCCTAACAATCTTTCTTAGTTTCCTCACTTAACGCTTGTTCATGAATATCTCATTGCCCCATACGCAAAAGGGATCGAAGCATGGATCAGTACCGCTCATATATGTACCTACAAGCAACCAGTAAATGTTAGAAGCTAAACTGAGATTGCACAAATGATGTAAAATACAACTACCTACGTTCCTAAGTACAAGTATTTTTAGAGATTTCAATATGAACTACATACGGATGTATATAGAATTATAGATATAGTTTAGATTATAATCTAGATTCACTCATTTTGCTTCGTATGTAGTCTAAATTGGAATCTCTAAAAATACTTATATTTAGGAACAGATGGTGTATAAGACATGGGATGCAGCTAACCTCGACAGCAAACAACAGCATCGCCCATTGTAGCCCTGTGTAAGTACATGGAAAGCCAATTTTAACTACAACAGGATTAACATCCACCAAAAATAGCAAATGGTAATAAAACAACAGCATCTGTAGTGATATCTTCATTGCGAAAGAGTAGCACGGTAGCAAAGGGACGGATTAAAAAATGGATACAACTGTTAATTGCAACAGGCTTAACAGCATCCTAAGTCATGTTTTGTAAGTTTGTAGCCATTGAAATACAACTGTTTAAAAATGGATACAACTGTTAATTGCAACAGGCTTAATGGCCATTGAAACCGGTACTGATAAAAATGCAATTGGCAGAGTTAAACATCACAAGGCAGGTGCTGCCAGAGCAGATAATGGCCCAGTTGTCTATAAAAAGGTAGGGAAAATAGCTAAAACATTTTAGGCATGTTTACTACAACATGCTTAATACATCGACCATACAAAACATAGCCATTAATTGCAAATGGTATTGGTAGGATTGAACTGGTGAGTTCATACTTGGTAAGTCCTGAGAGGTAATTGCTGGGGCACTTCATCTTGGCCAGAGCCCGCCCAAAGTCAGCGGCGGCAAAGGCGAGCTCTTCCTCTGGGTCGAAGCGTGGATCGATGCCGCGGACATGTGTACCTACAAGAAGCAAGTAAATGTTAGAAGCCAAACTGCAATTGCACAAATGATGTAAAATACTGTAAGACATGGGATGCAGCTAACCTCGACGGCAAACAACAGCATTACCTGTTATGACCCTGCGTAAGTACATGGAAAGGCATGTTAAGTACAACAGGGTTAGCATCTACCAAAAATAGCAAATGGGCAGCATCTCTAGTATATCTTCATTGCAGAGAGTAGCATGGTAACAAAGGGACAGATTAAAAAATGGATACAACTGTTAATTGCAACAGGCTTAATAGCATCCTAAGTCATGTTTTGTAAGTTTGTAGCCATTGAAATACAACTATTTAAAAATGGATTCAACTGTTAATTGCAACAGGCTTAATAGCCATTGAAACCGGTACTGATAAAAATGCAATTGGCAGAGTTAAACATCACAAGGCAGGTGCTGCCAGAGCAGAGAATGGCCCAGTTGTCTATAAAAAGGTAGGGAAAGTAGCTAAAACGTGTTAGGCATGTTTACTACAACATGCTTAATACATCGACCGTCCAAAACATAACCATTAATTACAACTGGTATGGGTAAGATTGAACTGGTGAGTACATACTTGGTAAGTCCTGAGAAGTAGTTGCTGGGGCACTTCATCTTGGCCAGAGCCCGCCCAAAGTCAGCGGCGGCGGAGACGAGCTGTTCCTTCGGGTCGAAGCGTGGATCAGTGCCACTGACATGTGTACCTACAGGCAACCAGTAAATGGTAGAAGTTAAACTGCAATTGCACAAATGATGTGAAATACTGTAAGACATGGGATGCAGCTAACCTCGATGGCAAACAACAACATCGGCCGTTATGAACCTGCGTAAGTACATGGACAGGCATGTTAAGTACAACAGGGTTAGCATCCACCAAAATAGCAAATGGGCAGCATCTCTAGTGATATCCTGAGTCATGTATTGTAAGTTTGTTGCTGGTACTGGTGAAATTGAGCTGGACAGTTAATACTTGAACATCACATAGTGTGCAGTACTGAAATAAACAAGGTACGAACATGCTTAATACATCAACCGTACAAAATATAGCCATTGCAAGTGGTATTGGTAAGATTTAGCTGGTCAGATCATACCTATTAAGTCCTGGGGGGTAGTCGCTGGGGCACTTCATTTGGGCCAGAGCCTGCACCATGTCGGCGGCGGCGGAGGCGAGGTGTTTCTCCGGGTCAACACACACAGCAGCCATCGTGCCATGGACCGCCATCAGCTCCTCGACCTCCATGTGATATGTGGTTGGGCTTGCGCAGCGATGCTCTGGAGGTAGGGGTGGTGGGGATTTGGAGGCATGAGGATGTTTCGCAGGCGCCATTTAAGCAATCAAGCCGGGGCCTTGATAGAGATCGGTGGGTTACCTGAATGGATCCGAGCAGAACGTAGATGTGGTTGCGGCAGCGGTGGTTTGCGCTGCCGGTAGGGGGAGGTGGGGGGAGGGGGGAGATACTAAGGAATTTTGATGGGTGGGGATGTGGTTGGAGGAATAAATTCTAAAATCGCGCGCCTAATGAAAATTTCGCTGTGAAACTTGAAACTTGGGCGGGGGAAACACACAACACAGACGAAGCGCGTAAAATACTCGTGTGCGAGAAAAGAGAAAATTGGCAGATCCCATCTCCAAAATAATGTACACGTGTAGTTGATTTTTTCGATCAATGGTACGCCTGGTTTATTAGGAAACATCGCATAGGGAACTGACTTATGGATCATTAACGCAAAAAAAGCACATAGGTACGCCATTGAAACCGTGTGTTTTGTGATCTTCTAATGATTCTTATATCTATCAGCATCTGCAACCGCACCTAATTTCAAAAATCTCTTTCATTGTATCAGGATTATTCAATGTACATGAACGAGGCAAGGTGACACCCGATGAGCAATCATCGGTTTATGAAATGCAATCAAGTGTCAACCTGCCTCGCTCACGTAGCCAGATTTGATCCTACGCATTAAGAGAGAAGCTTGCTGCCATCCGCTGGCGTGGCAATTTAAGCCGGTGTGCGGCCAACTCGCGCGGCGAGGTGGGACTAAAACTAGCTGCGGCCAGCTCTAGTCTGCTCCGGTGGCTGTGGGGGGACGTTTCAGTAGTATTTGGGGCCGGGGTGCGGCTACAAAACTTCAGTGAACACACGCTAATCAACGCTCAAAGCCCTCAAAGGATGCTCTTACCGACATTGTACGTTAATACGCCAAACTTAAAGTACTACTGGTAATTTTCTCTAAGACTACGGGCGACACACGCACTAACTACTTCTCACATGCTACCATCGGGGCATGCTGGCCAGACGCCGGCATTCTTCTTTCTTGCGGTGGCGGGACTCTCTTTTCTTGACTGCTTTCTGCCTTTTCCGCTCCTTCTATGCGGCTTTGGCCGCCTCTAGATCCACCGCCCATTCGGCCATGGCAGCCTCAAAGTCCGCCCACGTAACTGTGTGGCCGCCGGTGGCGATGAACTTGGCGCGGCGAGATGCCATTGCTTCCTTACCATGTGTGCGGTCACGAGCGGCGAGGAACACGGCGCGGCGGGATGCCATCGCTTCCTTACCAGTTACTGTGCGCCGCGGTGCCATGAACGATGCTTGGAGAGAGCTCTGGGACGAAGGGGCCAGGCAGCCATATAGCGCCGTGGTTTTTAAGAGCTCAACGACAAACAACAAAGGAAATTTGGCTTCCCTTACAATTTTGCTCGTTCATTATCGCACACGGTTCATCTCCGTCGCTTCCAGAAACAGTGTGCGCTGAGCCTATTGTGTGTTGTCTTATGATTAGCCGGAACCCCGGCCACGCGGATCGCGCGTGTGCACCGTAGGATGCACCGCGATTGAACGACAATCCACGTCCCTCACATCACACCCGTGCAGCTGTAGCTGGATTGGATTTATATGCGCTAAATGCCTAGAAAATGCACACAATCCCCTAAATATAGTAAATGAGCCCGGAAAAATGCTAAATTTGAACACGGTGATTTGCAGGGTGTATGTTCGTCGTAGAAAAAACTCCAGGGCAAAGAACGAAGAAAATTTGGATTCCCCTTCAATCTTGGTGATTTCCCTCTCGAAAGCATGGAACTTCCTCGGTGATGGTTCAATTTATGAAGGGCGTGCATGACGACATAAGCCAAACCTTCTCAAATTTTTACCATGGCATGGTGAGGCCATACCATGGCACCATGCCAGGCGTCATGTTTTTCAAGCATTTATTTCATTTTTTCTATAGTTGAAACCCCAATAAACAAACATTTGTGGTTGACTATTGCCACACATTTCATCGAAATATCTGCCCATTCCTGTGCACCCTTTCATGCACCGATTGTTTGAACTTGAATTATGTGCATTAATGCCTAGAAAATGCACATAATCCCCTAAATATGGTACATGAACCCGGAAAAGTGCCAAATTTGAACATGGTGATTTGCAGGGTGTATGTTCATCGTAGAAAAAAACTCATGGACAAAGGATAAAGGAAATTTGGATCCCCCTTCAATCTTGGTGATTTCCCCCTCAAAACCATGAAACTTCCTCGGTGATGGTTGTATTTATGAAAGGCGTAAATGATGACATAAGGAAAACATTCTCAAATTTTTACCAGGGCACGATGAGGCCATACCATGGCACCACGCCAGGCATCATGTTTTCCAAGCATGTATTTCATTTTTGTATATTTGTTAACCCAGTAAACGACGCGTTTATGGTTGACTATTGTCACACATTTCCTTGAAATATCTGCCCATTCCTTGTAAAAGGCATGAGAATGTACTAAATAGCACGAGCATGGTTTTCCAGACTGTTCTTGTGCACCTTTTCATGCCCCGATTGTTCGAATTTGAATTATGTGCATTAATGCCTCGAAAATGCAAATAATCCCCTAAATATGGTAAATGAGCCCGAAAAAATGTCAAATTTGAACACACTGCATTTGAGGCGGTATGTTGATCGTTGGAAAAAAAACTGAATGACAAACTAGGACGGAAATTTGGATTCCCCTTCAATCTTCGTGATTTCCCTCTCGAAAGCATGGAACTTCCTCGGTGATGGTTCGATTTATGAAGGGCGTGCATGACGACATAAATTAAACCTTCTCAGCTTTTAACCAGGGCACGGTGAGGCCATACCATGGCACCATGCAGGCGTCATGTTTTTCAAGCATGTATTTCATTTTCTATAGTTGATAACCCAGTAAATGACGCATTTGTGGTTGACTATTGCCACGCATTCCCTTGAAATCTCTGCCCATTCCTTGTAAAAGGCTTGAGAATTTACTAAATACCATGAGTATGGTTTTTCCAGACCATTCTTGTGCACCTTTTCATGCACTGATTGTTTGAATTTGAATTATGTGGATTAATGCCTAGAAATTGCACATAATCCCCTAATATGGTAAATGAGCCCGGAAAAATGCCAAATTTGAACACTTTGCATTCGAGGGGGTATGTTGATTGTAGAAAAAACTGAATGACAAGCTAGGAAGGAAATTTGGATTCCCGGCCCCTTCAATCTTGCTGATTTCCCCCTCGAAACCATGAAATTTCCTCGGTGATGGTTCGATTTATGAATGGCGTGCATGACGATGTAAGACAAACATTCTCAAATTTTTACCAGGGCATGGTGAGGCCATACCATGGCACAACGCCAGGCGTCATGTTTTCCAAGCATGTATTTCATTTTTGTATAGTATCCAGTAAACACATTTCCTTGAAATATCTGCCCATTCCTTGTAAAAGGCATGAGAATTTACTAAATAGCACGATCATGGTTTTCCAGACTGTTCTCGTGCACCTTTTCATGCACCGATTGTTTGAATTTGAATTATGTGCATTAATGCCTAGAAAATGCACATAATCCCCTAAATATTGTAAATGAACCCGGAAAAGTGCCAAATTTGAACACGGTGATTTGCAGGGTTTATGTTCATCGTAGAAAAAAACTCATGGACAAAGGACCAAGGAAATTTGGATTCCCATTCAATCTCGGTGATTTACTATCGCACACGATTCATCTCCATCGCCTTTGTGAACCGTGTGTGTTCACCCACACATGCAAAAGGAAAAAGAAAACCCTCGCCCACTTCGTCCCCACACACTCGCCGTGGACTCCTCCGCAACTCTGCACCTCATCAACTTCTATCGCGGCGGCCATCCTAAGCTCGACGGCTGTTGTCGGCGGGTGGAGATCGCGCTCCAAACGGGACGGGAATTCGCCCCTACCACTTTCTGCCGCCTATCTGCACTGACATTCTAGACTCTGGTTGATTGGCGTTTTCTGCGGGATTGGGGCGGGGATTTTTCTCATGGAGAAGGTAATCAACTTAGCAAAATATTCATTCATCTCTTATCGCAGTCCGTCCGTCGCTGTTAATCAACCGGCAGCAATCGCCGTGGATTCATTTTTGTTCTAGCTAATTCATGGGTGTTCATTCATGTGTCCACAGTGCGAGCACAAATTGGGCAAGTGTGGTCGCGGCCAGTCAGAAACAAAGTTCTATCTTACCATTCCGGATAACTTCAGGGAGCGCTCGGTATGTTCAATCTCAACCTACAATGGTCGGCATGGCCTAAATTTGTGAACATATACTGTCTATTGCTACATTTGGATAAAAGGTACGGTGCCACGTGCAGCCTAGATGTCGAAGCCGATCCCCCCCCTATATTAGGAAAATATATGATGTATTGTTCATTCAGTTACTCCCATATTTGCATCAAATCTTTGTTACATTATCTATTTTTAATTATCTATTTTTGTACTTTGCTTTCATCTATATATTGATCTGTTCTATCAGTTACTCCCATATTTGCATCTTGCTCTGTTATTTCAATATATCTAATTTACGATCTTAATTTTCATTTCAAGCAGTACATCCCTTGCTTTGCAAGAACAGGAGTAGAAGGAAATCTTGGGCTTTACTTTGTTGATGACTCCATGGATGTCATATTGACAATGCAGCATGGATTTACAATGACGGTTAGCGTAAAACTTGATGAAGATGGTCACTCCTATTTTGATGCGGACCTTTGGAGAAAAATGTCTAAGTGTTATGAACTGAAAGCTGGCAATAAAATTCTAGTGCGTGCACCACAGCCTGGTCTAATTAACATGGATGTTTACTTCCCCAACGTCATCAGCCGATCAAAGTCTGATAGAGGTTAGTGTCCTTTCAACTTTCTCCATGCTGGCATATTACTTAGCAAAATCGGGGTATTTGTTCTGACTAATTGATCACTATTTAAGCAACCAATTGTGATTTCATTTTCTGACTCCGTTCCTAGGCAGTAACAAATTTTATTTACCAATTTATGCGCACTATATATTCTTCTGCCATGTTCTGAATAAATAATACCTTTCCACCTTTTAAGCAGGATATGTTGGATGCATAGTGAACAGTCTATATGTTAGTAAGCGTACCAAATTTCACTGGAAGGACTTGAAGCATGTCATAAACTTTGTTGATAATCTGACAGAGATAGCACAGCGTATGAACGCTGGATTTTGGATGTGATTAATTATACCTATGGTTCACACATTGAACAAGACCAATTATGTGCACAAAACGCTGGTAAAAAGTCTTATTTTAATGTTGACGCTCATAAACTAAATATATCTTCAACGATATGTTACAATTTGTTTTTATTCTACATTTCAACAGAAATTGCCCGCTGTAGCAGTTCCTGGATCGATTTCCCGGCGTGGTCGAATTACACTTGTGCCTGCTAATAACGCCAAAGTGATTGCAATGTACTGCATTTCCCGCAGAAATGGAACCATTCAAATTAACAAGTTCTCGCTTGTCGTGGCAATGCATCCATATTGGAAAATTGGAGACATTGTTCTACTCATGCTCTACCAAGGCATAGTAGGGCTCTTCCTTTTCATTGACGAGATGCCGAGTCGCCGTGATCAAGCTGCTTCTAGCGGATAGTTGTGGTTGTTGGCCCTCAGCCTCTTAAAATGTGCTAGTTGTTACTATGTTAAGTATGTAGATATGGACCATATGGTTTTTGGCCCTCAACCTCTTAAAATGTGATAGTTGTTACTATGTTAAGTATGTAGTTATGGACCATATGGTTGTCAAAACCGTGTTACGAAGATCCTCCTTTTGTCGAATAGTGTAACCACTATATATATATGTTACTCAAATGCTGTTAGCCAAGTTCTTAAATTTTCATGGAAAGTATTAGTATCGTACACAGTTCATTGAGTTTAAGCATGTGCCCGATGTCTAGAAGGCATTTGCATATTAACTGTCCATATTGCAAATTCACACACGTGTTAACATAAGGAAACGTATGTGTAACTTACTAATCATCGCACACGAGTACTCGTAGACGCATCATGTGCGATACTCCTAGCCACCGCAAGCAACTAGTTTGCATTTTTTAAAGTTTTTTGTACACACAGAATCGCACATGAACTAACTGTATTAACCATCTATGTTGTAATTTCTCATCACAAATAGTTCATCCGAGTCGGCTGTTTGCCGCGTATCACACACATCTTGTTTACAAGACTCATTTGTGTTCTTTTGGCTCATCGCAAACAGTTCATCCATGTGAACTGTATGCCACATATCACACACATCTTGTTAAGTTGAACCATTTCTGTTGTGTTCCCTAATCAAAAACAATTCGTCCGAGTGAACCGTATGCCGTATATCACACACACCTTGATCTGGCTAACCGTTTCTGTTGCACTCCCTAATAGCAAACAGTTCATCGGAGTGAACTATATGCCGTATATCGCACACACATTGATATGGCTGTCCATTTCTGTTGTTCTGCCTCATCGCAAACAGTTCGAATGGATCAACCGTGTGCCCTGCATCGCACACGCAACTAAAATCGGAACCGTGTTTGATGGCTCCGCCATCGCAAAAGTTTTGCATCTTTTTTGACGGTTTTTTTACATCACCGTTTGCGATTAATGCATCGCACACCATTTTGTCAAAGGGTCTCTGATCGCAGTGTCGCATTAGCAGCATCCTGCAGTAGTGCATGCAAGTTCTTTTCCATAAGCAGGTATGACTATTTACGGAATACATGCCTACATTATATTTATGAAATGGAGCTAGTTCTGTGTCGCCCTAGGTTATGACTGTTATATGATGAATATCATCCAACGAATTCACCGATCCAATGCCTACAAATTTTCCACATATTGTTCCTACTAAGTTACTACTGCTGCTGTTACTGTTACACTTGCTACAAAACCATTGCTATCACTGTTACCGTTACTGTTACTATTACCACTGCTATCAAAGCTATCATATTACTGTGCTACTGATCACTTTGCTGCTGATATTTAATCTCCAATTGTGGTTGAATTGACAACTCAACTGCTAATACTTGCAAATATTCTTTGGCCCCCTTGTGTCGAATCTATAAATTTGGGTTGAATACTCTACCCTCGAAAACTGTTGCGATCCCCTATACTTGTGGGTTATCACCGACCTCCAAGAGACCTTCGCCAACTTGCGCTGGTACCAGATCAAGCTCAACCCGGAGAAATGTGTCTTCGGCGTGCCGGCTGGCTAGCTCCTTGGTTTCCTTGTCTTGGACCGTGGCATTAAGGCTAACCCGGAAAAGATCAAGGCGATCGAGTGCATGCAAAAGCTGGCCCGACTGCGCGACATCCAGAAGTTTACCGGGTGCTTGGCCTCTCTTAGACGGTTCGTCAACCAGCTGGGGGAGAGGGCCTTGCCCCTGTACCAGCTGATGAAGAAGACGACGACGTTTGAGTGGAACGACCAGGCAGACGAAGCTTTCCGTGACCTCAAGTGCAAGCTCTCCACCGCGCCCGTGCTGGCCGCGCCGGCTGAGAAGGAACAGCTTTTGCTGTACATCGCCGCCACCTCCTGGGCGGTCAGCATGGTGCTGGTGGTCGAGCGTCCGAAGGAGGGCAAGGTTCAGCCAGTCCAGCGTCCGATGTACTACCTGAGCGAGGTGCTCTCCGCATCCAAGCAGAACTACCCCCACTACCAAAAGATGTGCTACGACGTGTATTTCGCCGCCAAGAAGCTGAAGCAGTACTTCCAGGAGCATACCATTACCATGGTGAGCATGACCCCCATCGGTGAGATCATGGGCTACTGGGATGCCTCTGGCCGGGTGGTCAAGTGGGCCATCGAGCTAGTCAGCCACACGATCCTCTACGAGCCTCGCACCACCATCAAGTCCCAGGCGTTGGCCGATTTCCTCGTCGACTGGACAGAGACCCAGTACCTGCCGCCGGCACCCGACTCGATGCATGATCTGGCTTAGACTGCATCGGTAATTCAACAAAGAGGAAGTGATGATGTAGCACAACTACGGTAAGTATTTCCCTTAGTTATGAAACCAAGGTATCAATCCAGTAGGAGAACCAAGCAACACTATGTAAACGGTACCTACACACAAAGAACAAATACTTGCAACCCGACACGTAAGAGGGGTTGTCAATCCCTCCACGGTAAAAAGATAGATTGGTTTGTATGAGATTGGATAAATACATCTGAATAAAACTTGAAATAAAATAAGTAAAGAAAAAGTGCAGCAAGATATTTTTGGGTTTTTGGAATAATAGATCTGAAAACAAATACGGTAAAAGATAGATCTTGTTAGTGTAACGCCCGGATAATTATGCTACAGTAATCCCATACTAATGATGCTACGTCACCGTGATTCCTATTATTAACCTCGCGATGATTCAATCACATTCGGATTCAAAATTCAAAATTAAGTCAAACGTCAAAGGTAAATAAAAGAAAGGGGGAAAACCAGCAAAAAAAAAGAAAACAAATAAGAAAAACAGGACAGGGACCCCCCTGTTCCCCTGGGCTTTGGCCCACTGGACAGGCCCAACTGGCCAGCGGCCCAACTGGCCAACGGCCCAACCGCCCCTACTTATCCCCCCACTCACCGTAACCCTAGACCGAAACCCACCCCACAACCCCCACGATTCCCCACTCTCTCCTCCCTCTCAACCCCCGATCTGGATCGGGGCAGCGAGCCCCGATCCCTTCGCCCCCTCCGCTGTGAGCCGTCGCCGTCGCTGGCTCACTGACGCCACCTCGCCCCTATGTCGCCCCGCCACCTCATCCTCATCACCGCGCCATCCTCGACCTGCTCCTTAACCGCGGCTCCACCGAGCCTCGCCGGTATTCCCCTGCAAAGGGGGTGACCCGCCGTCCATCCTCCTCTTCCCCCTCTGCCCTGATGCGGCCTCCACACCCCGCGCCTCACCCTACCGTGGCCACGCGCCGGCCGCGCCCGTGCAACGCCGACCACGCCGACGCGCTCGCCCGCGCACGCGCGCCCCCGCTCCGGCCACGCCCACCCCGCGACGCGACCTCGCCCTCTCGCCCCCGTCGGTAGCCGCTCCACTCCGGCCGCCGCCCCGGCCCTCGCGGCTCCAGCCGGCTGGCCGAGCCCGGGTCCGGCGCCCCTGCCCACACGCCCGCGCCCGTAACCGCTAGCGCCCATCGCTCGTTTGTGGCCTTGGCTTATGACAACGGGGCCCCACGCCTCTTTTCCTAAAAAAAAAGAAATAATAAAATTAATTAATTAATCAATTAATTAACTTAATTATCTCTGATTAGATTACCTAATTAACTAAACTTGGTTAATTAAAACAGTTAGTTTAGTTAGGTCATGACAGAATGACCCCACACGTCAGTTTGACCCAGACAACACCCTGTTGACTGCTGACATCATGCTGATGTCATAACCCTGTTTTCCATTTAAATTAAATCTGTTAATTCCAAAAAAAATGATTTAAAACTTTGAAAATTAATATAAAATAAATCGTAACTCGTATTAAAATACTTTGTACATGAAAGTTGCTCAGAAAGACGTGACGAATCCGAATACGCAGCCCATTCGTCTGCCGCACATCCCTAGCGTAGCGAGCATGCAACTGTCCCCCTCCGATTCATTTGTCTGAAAATGCCAAACTTCGGGAAAACTTTCCCGGATGTTATCCCCCTTCGCCGGTATCGTGTAACACCGCGTTAGAACACCCTAGCACTGCGTGTTGTCATATCATGCATCTGTGTTACATCTGTGTGCCTTATATTTACTGTTTCTTCGCCCTCTTCTCTCTGGTAGACCTCGGCACTGACGCTGCCGCTGAGTACGACTACGCCCTGACGATCAGTACTTTTTAGCAGAGCTTCCAGGCAAGCCCCCCCCCCTTTGATCATCCCGATATCACCCATTCCATTCTCTCCCTTGCTTGCATTAGATTTTGCTACTGTAATTGATTGCTCCTATTCTGATGCATAGCCTGCTTTTGTACCTGCTATTGTTACCTACCTGCTTAACCTTAACTGCTTAGTATAGGTTGGTTGGTGATCCATCAGTGACCCCCACCTTGTCCTTGTTGCCCCTGCTTCATCATCGATGACTCAATCAACGTGATCGGCGACCAGAGCCCGTCACCTCACATCACATCACGCCCCTTTTGTTGTACGACTCTGCATAGTTACTATCAAGTGCCGAGGGTGATACCTCGTAACGCACTCCTGATGATAACTCTGTAGTGTAGCTATTCGGTCGTGGTCATCGAGGGTGATTCCTCCAACACCACTCCCGATACGACTATGTCGTGCAGCCCCTCAAGTGTGAACCTCGAGGGTGATTCCTCCTACGTTCACCTTGATGATTACATCGAGTGGAATCCACCGAGGGTGATTCCTCGGGGTTTCCCCCTTGATGTTCGGACACACGGTTACCTTAGCTTTACTTGAGACCTTTGTGAAAGTCGGGCGGGCCCGGAGAGCACCCGCAAGATAATTACGTGGCACGGCCGGGCATTCTCGGCCCTTGCCGTAAGTCCACGAGATGGGGCGACAGGGTCACATCGATCATGAGTCTCTGTTCGTCTCCACAAAATCCTAATACACTAATGGTTTGGGTATTTGTTCTGAGTTGGCCTCTGGCCTTTACGCACTAACCACCACGCGGGAATAGCTATGGGCCTCGGCGTTGTAGTATGAGCTGAAGCTTTGTCAGACGTCCAGTTCAACATTGCGGCACGGCTGGGCCGGCACCATCCTGTAGTGGTGGAGCCTGGACCCTCCATGCACGCAACGACCCGGAGTGCAACGGGTGATGGGCCCAAGACCCCGGAGTGCTTAGGATGTGGACCAGCGGGGACCTCTCTGCTGAGCCTAGGTAGGGCTGCGACGTGTTGATCTTCCAAGGCCGGGCATTGACTCAGAAAAGTGTGTCCAACCAGAGTAATCAAGCGTGTTGGGTAACGTGGTGCACCCCTGCAGGGAAGATTATCTATTAATAGCCGTGTCCACGGTAACAGACGTTCAGACTTGTATCCTGATCTATTACAATTAGAAATGGATACTTGAGACATGTGATGGATATGTGGCTCTGGGATTGCTTTCTCGCAGGGAGTCGAGGAAGGATCTCTGGGCATTAATGTTACAACATGCTTGTTAAATATTAAAATGCTATTCTTTACTCTTCTACATGCTGCAAGATGCTTGGAGCTGCTAGTCTTCGATAGGCTAGGCCTTCCCCTCTATTCTGGCATTCTGTAGTTCAGTCCACAGATACAACCCTTCCATTTGATACTGGTGCATACTTAGTATAGATCTGATGCTTGCGAGTACTTTGGATGAGTACTCACGGTTGCTTTGCTACCCCCTTTTCCCCTTTCTTTCTTCTTTCCGGTTGTTGCAACTAGATGGTGGATCCCAGGAGCCAGATGCCACCACCGACGGATAATAATACCCCGACGGAGCCTACTACTACATGGAGACCGCCGACGACCAGGAGTAGTTAGGAGGTCCCAGGCAGGAGGCCTTGCCTCTTCAATCGTTGCTACTTTTGTGCTAGCCTTCTTAAGGCAGTCTTGTCTAACTTATGTCTATACTTAGATATTGTTGCTTTCACTGACGCTTGTGTCTCGAGCTTTTGTATTTGAGCCCTCGAGGCCCCTGGCTTGTAATATGAAGCTTGTATTAATTTGATTTGTGTCTAGAGTTGTGTTGTGATATCTTCCCATGAGTCCCTGATCTTGATCGTACACATTTGCGTGTATGATTAGTGTACGTTCGAATCAGGGGCGTCACAAGTTGGTATCAGAGTTGACTGCCTGTAGGAACCCCACTTTCCAACTCCTTGCTGAAGTTGAGTCTAGTCTTTGAAAAACTGATTTACTAACATGGCTGTGTGCCTTACGGGCCCACGTCGCCATTGGGTGGTATTAGGATCTTTTACTCCTCGTCTATACTCTGGGACTCTGATATCTCTTCTATTCGGGTTAAATGAGTTTGCTAAATCTAACATTAGGGTCTCGTGATCACATCCTCCCGGAGATTTGTATTATGCCTTTCTTGAATTGGGAGCCAGGATCTGCTTCACTTTGTTCACGGGCCGCAGAATCCTTTTATCGAGGGCACCCTGCATCGTCCCCTGCAGATTCCTCACTCTAGTGGTTTTCTCCGACATTGATGTAGTCTTTGCTATGTCCCGTTGTTGTATCCCTCCATCGCGTGCATGCGTGCCGCCTAGTATGTCTAGGATGATTCTCTTGTCCGAGCTCATACTAACAACGCGTAATTGGCTCTGTATATGTATATGTATGTCTTCAGTGACTACTGCTTTGTACATACTGCGCCTTTGCTCATTGTTCAAGTTACATCATGAATGACTCCATACACCTGCTCCACCCCTTTATTAAACTGCTCCCTAATGTTTTTAGCAGGATGGCTGACGATCCTCCACCTCCACCCTATATTGCCGCAATGATGCAGCAGTTTGAGCTGAATCGTCAGTTTATGACTGGAGTAATGGCCCAGTTTCCAAACCAGAATGCTCATCAACAGCCTGCCCCAATAACACTACAAGAATTTGTGCGCCTCAACCCGTCCATTTTCCGCAACTCCACCAATCCTATGGATGCTGATGATTGGCTTCGTGACATCCTGTTTGAGATGGAGTCAGCTAATGTTGCCCCTGCCAGTTACGTCACCTTTGCGACATTCCACTTGAAGGGTCCAGCTGCTCAATGGTGGGAAAGCCATAGGGGTATGCTGCCTACAGAGACTGTAACCACTTGGCAGGAATTTCAGTTAGCCTTTCGTGCACGGCACATTCCTCAAGGTCTAATGGACCAGAAGAAGAAGGAGTTCCGCAAACTCTCACAGGGCATGATGACTGTGGATGAATATCAGAGGAAATTCCTTGAATTATGCCGCTATGCCGTGGATGACGTCTGCACTGACGCTCGCAAGCAGGAGAAATTTCGTGAAGGACTACATCCCGATATAAGGCTCGCACTTGTTGCTCATGATTGCGCAGACTTTGCGACGCTTGTCAGCCAAGCTTTCCGAACTGAAACTGGTCTGACCGAGTACCAGGAGTCGCTCAAGTGTACTCGAGATATTGGCCCATCCTCGAGTCAGCCTACTCAGAAACGTCGAGTCTGGATCCCTCACAATGTTCATCATCGACCTGCTCCAACACCAAGGCCGTCTTATGTTGTACCTCGTCTGCCTCCGCCGCCGAGACAGCTAACGATTCAGGGTGGACAGTCCAATGATGTGGCTCCTCCCCACAATGATGGCTTATGCCGCAAGTGCGGACAGCCATGGCACCGTGCTTTCAACTGTCGTCAGGGTCAGCTGTAGAATTCATCACATCGTCCTATTGATCGTAAGAAGGGCCATCAAAACCATCATACCAGTAGTTGTAGTGCCAGGTCGCCTACGATGACTGGTGGTCAAGTCACCCATGTCAAGATTGAAGAAGCTCGTGAGTCCCCAAAAATCATGATGGGTACCCTTCGCGTTATGTCGGGGCACGACACATATGGGATCCTGAGAGATCCCTTTACGATTTGGCGGGGGGAGAGGTATACGCAAAGAGCAGAACCAACGATCGATGTGGGAAGTTTTTACCCAGGTTCGGGCCGCTGATCAGCGTAAAACCCTACTCCTGCTTTGTGTTCTTATTAGTGTTCTTGAGCCCAGCCTTCAGGAGCGCTCGTAATGAATAGTACGTTCAAAGAGCAGCTGCGCATGCAGAATGGGCCAGAAGTTCTCCTCCTTCTGTAGCAGTTGCCTTGGGCCTCCTTTTATATGCTCAAAGGGGTCACCACAGTGGCAAAATGTACATACATTGAGGTGTAAAGTAGCTACAGGGTATCATACCTAACCCCTGACGGATTAGGACAAACGCATTTAATGCACCGTGAGGTGTCCGTTTAGGTGTCCTCACTTTCTTGGGGATGGAAAAAGGGGCCATCCCATCAGCACCGCTTAAGCTCTCCTCCACTGGCGCGCTGCCACGCATCCAGAGAAGGACCCAGAATGTCAGACTTGTTACTGTGCCGAAGCGGTGGCACAGTGGCAGAATCTTGCTGGGCGCCGAAGCCTGCCGGGCACCGAGCCTTGCCGGGCGCCAAGCCTTGCCGGACGCCAAGCCTTGCCGGGCTCCAAGCCTTGCCGGACGCCAAGCCTTACCGGGCTCCACAGGCCATCCCGGCAAGGATCTTGCCGGGGAAGCTGGCCTTCGGATTCCAGCTCTGCTTATCTGTTGATCCTCAGATCTCTGACTTGATGATTTCTTTGGTGGCTTGAATCGACCTCGAACTATTCCCGGCAAGCCTTGCCGCAAGGATGGCTACAACTGCCCGTGCACAAGTACGGGGTACTAGTGGCCCAATACTTAGTACACCGACAGGAGCCCCCGGGCCTAGGCCATACACGAGTGCGAGGCGTTGTTGGGCTAGGCCCAAACAGTGCACGGGCACGCGTGGCAGGGGATTAACTGCTCATAAATATCTCATTTTACTGTGCCCCCCACTACACGCACCGAGCGCGCGACGTGGGAAGCGTGCCTGAAAGGCTGCAACTGCAACGCACCCATAGAGGCGCATTCACATTGGGGAATAAAAGAGGCGGCCCAGCTCCTTCCCCATAAAAAGGAGAAGCCGCAAAGGCACAAGCCTATTTACTCCCCTCTTCTTCTCAATTTGGCCGTCGCCATCGCCTTCCTCCTCTCGAGCTCAGAGCGAAGCTTTTTCCTCTTCCGCCCGCTGCTTCCACGCTCGCTCCACCCCCGGCTTCCGCCCTCACAGCCGCCATGCCACCCAAGGCCAGCAAAGGCAAGGGCAAGGAGGCGAAAGCCGACGTCCCGGAGAGCGAACTGGTGAAGATGCGGAAGAGTCTTGTCGTCTTCCCCCCATCGCTCGATGCTGAGGCTCTGAAGGGGCGATACCAGTGCATGTGGGCGAAAGGGACGCAAGCTCATCCCGCCACACGCGTAATCCCAGGTGCTTGTTCCAAAGGTGGATCGGACAGATACCCTTTCTTCACTGCGTATTTCTATTGCGGGCTCTGTCCCCCATTTTCCGACTTCTTTAACGATATCATGTACACATACGGCTTTCGTCTTCTCGATTTCACGCCAAATGCGGTACTTTGCATGTCCATCTTTGCCCATCTCTGTGAAAACTTTGTCGGCGTGATTCCCAATTCTACTCTTTTTCGCCATTACTTCTTCCCTCGCATCCAAAAAGGAGAGGCCCTCTCTGGTTCTATCGCCTGGATTCCAAGGGCTTGGAATAAGGAAATATACCCAGAAGGAGTTTATCGCAAAAAGTGGGACGAGTGGTGGGCTGAATGGTGCTGGATCCAGGAAGCAGATCCCCATCCGTTTTGTCTTCCCCGGCAACAAAAGGTGGTCCGCGGCAAGGATTGGAGCGATCTCGCTGCGGAGGACGAGAGGCTCACAATCGCCACCACCAGGATCCTTCGCCTGAAGGCTGCCGGGCTGACGATGGAGATGATTGGCTTCGACTTTCTCCGCCGCCGCATCGCCCCTTTGCAGAACAGGGGAAGGCCAGCTTGGGAGTACAGAAACGCGGCAGATGTCATGAGATTGCGCCCCGGGCTGAACAACAATCTGACCACTACGCAGCTTGGCACTCTCCGTCAAAAACTATTCCAGCGCGAAGATAAGCACCGGCTGCCGGCAAGGATTGTCCCCTTGTGCAACAATTCTGCCTTGGGGTCAATCATCGCCTTCATGCCAATGTTCAACGCCCACGGTCTTGACCCGACCTGGGCCGAGCCAACCGAGGAGGAAGCGCAGAAGTTTTTTGACAACTTGACGGAGAGACCTGTCCGGCAAGAGTCAGATTTCATCCGAGATACCACCGACCAAGAAGTAGCTTACATTGCTACTAGGGTGGAGGAGGCAAATCTTGCCGCGGAGGCCGGCAGCATCGGCTTCACAGAGTGGGAAGCCAGTGACGCAGAGGTGGTAGTGGAAGTAAAACCTGCCGGGGAGGACAAAGTTGCCGGGGAACAGAGCAGCGCAGCCGCTGAGAGCTCGTCCGGCGAGGACACGGCCGAAGAAGAAACGCAAGAAGAGCTCCCACCCCCGAAGAAGACAAAGCGTGTTCTTCGGAAGGCTGCATCTGGCATCCCGGCAAGCCAGCCTTCTTCGAGCGGCGAGGCTCCCGGCAAGAAAGTGGTCGGCAAGACTGGACCGCGGCAGGGGGCTCGCCAATAGCCTGCACGGCGCGCGAGACCCACACCAGCGGCCACTGCTGGGGCGGCAGGGGGGTCTCGTACTACCGCACTGGAAGCTGCCCAGGCGCCTGCCACAGCCAAGCGGCCTAGGACTCCTCCTCCGCCTCCCCACTCAGACATCGCAGCGGAGGTCGACTTTGACATCTCCGGTTTTAGCCCGGAGCGAGAGGAAGAAGAGTGAGTACTTTGCCACAACTTTTATATTCCAATCTTGGATCGATCTTACTAAGTTGCTCGTATTGTCTCTGCAGTGATGCAGAAACCTTGTTGGAGAGGATGGCGAAGAGGTCAAAGACTTCTACGGGCGACGAGCCCCCGGCAGGCTCCACGAGCATGCCAGAGACCGTCGTTGCCAGCCCGGAGCTCAGTCCTCAATGCAGCCCCCATCACAGCCCCCAGCGCAGCCCCCCAGCGTAAGTTCACTATTCTTTTACCGCTGGCGGGTGCCGAGGCTTCCATTCTTGCCGCTGATATCCTTGGGTTCACAGGAGAAGAATGGCAACAAGGAGAGCTGTCGGAAGACATCCCCATTGTGCCATCTTCATCAACCACTCAGCCCACAAGCACGTCCCTGGCAAGAGATCCTGCCGATGAGCCCACCCTAATTGAGGAGGAGCCGGCAGGCGCGGACTCCGGCAACCCACCCCCGGCAACCGGAGTTGCCGGGAGGGGCGAAGCCACCTCCCAACAGCCCGACGCAGGTAATCAGTTGCCTCAGAGTGCTTGTTACTTTTTCCCTTATCTCTCTGTCTTTTAGTCGTTTCAAACTTCAATCTCGATCTTATTATGTTTTCCTCCTTCGTCCTTCAGAGTTCCCTGTGATGGAACACATGGACATCGACGTTGTCATCGAGGAGACCGCCAGGGACACTACTGCCGAAGCAGACAGGATCGCTGCCAGCGAGGCCACCAAGGATGACATTGTTGAGGCTGGTGGTGCTCTTGACGGGGAGGCCGCCAAGATTGCACAAGAGGAACCCGCCAGGGAACCTACTGAAGGGGCGACAGGGAGGCTGATGACCGTACTGACGGCATTCCTGCCGCAGGAGCGCCAGGCGCTGCACCGGCTACAGAGCCCCCTGCCACTGGCGAGGCGGTCACTGAAAACCAGCCATCGACATCCGAAGGCCCCTCATCCAGCAAATACCTCAAGGTTGGCGAGAACCTGTTCGTCAACTTGCCGGGGACGGCAAGCACTGGGGCACCAGCCGACGGAGAAGTTTTTGAAGAAATCATCGCTGCTGCCGGGCTCGAAGTTGTTGACGACCCCAGCACTAGCAGTGGCAAATCTGAAGAGGATCAGCTCCTTCAGGCCATGGGCGAGAATTTCCGCAAGCTCCAGGCTCTCCACTACACCCGGAAAGATAAGGCGGATTCCAGAATGGCAGTTGTCGAGGCGGCTGAAGCAGATTTTCAAAGGCGCGTCGCACAAATGCAGGCCTGTCACGCCGAGGCCCTCCAAGAGTTGGTTGCCAGCCGGGAACATGTGAGCCAGCAGTGGACAGAGATCCTCCTGAAGCAATCCGATATGGAGAAGGCGCATGATGAAGCTACTCAAAGGATTGCTGCCGAAGATGCCCTCCTGACGGGGCGCCGCGTTGCTCTTGATGCTTATGAGGAAGATCTCACCGCACGTGAGCAGGCGCTCGCCGCCAAGCTTCACAACAAAGATGAAGATATCGAGAAGCTTGTCGCACGGCGGACCCAGGAGCTGGAGCAAAAACATAAAGAGGCGCTCGAAGCTCTGACTGCAAGTCACGCCGGCAAGCTCAAGGAGGCCGTCGATGCTGCCGAAGCTGCAGAGGCCGCCAAGAACGAGCTGAGCGACAAGGTGAAGAGGCTGGCAGTAGATCTCGAAGAGAACGGCAAGGAGCTCTCAACGCTCAAGGGTGACAGGGAAAAAACCCTCCACTCCTTGGCGGAGATGCAAGTTGCCCTGTCCGACAAAACCAAGCAGCTCTCCTCTGCGGCTGATAACATTGCGGTTCTGGAGCTGAAGCTGACCACGCTGCAGAAGTCTCTCGAGGCCGGCAGGGCCCGTGAGAAGGCTCTACTCAAGGATCTCCAAGGAGAGAGGAACCTGCTCAAGAGCGCCGCCGAAGCCCAAGCTGATTACAAAAAGGGAGTGGAGATCTGGACCAGACGTCTCATCGCCACCGCGGAGAAGCTTACGGCAGAACTGTCAACCATGGGCCTGTCGAACTTTGAGTATTCTTCCGAGGAAAGAATATCTCCAAGTGCCAGGTTGACGATGTTCTTCGAAAGCATCATCAATGCCTTGAGGGTGCTCCAGTCCAGCCGGGCGACCCAATTGGCCAATGAGACTCGCCGGCTTTGCCGGGCCGTCCTCCGCAAGGTGCTCATCAAGGTGGTGCACAGCAATCCCGGCATCGACCTCTCCAACGCGCTCGGCCATCTGCCAAGGGACGCAAATGTTGAGGCGCTTGAAGAGTGCATCGTGCCTATCCTTGAGAAGGTGGACTCCATCAAGAGGATCGAAGGCCAGCGCAGGGATTGAGTGCTCCCCCTTTTCTTGCCATCGTCATTCCATGTAAAAGACAATTAAGTCTCAAGTTAGAATTGCGGCAACTCATGAATATAATATAACTCGCCTATGTTTAAGTTCATGCTTGCTATTTTCCTTGTCTGATTCCCTTATGTATGGAGTTCACCCTGCACTTACTGAAAAGCTTGCCAGCGCGCAACCTGCCGCGAGCGCTGGGTGCGGGACTTCAGCAGCCTGCTGGAGGCGCAGCAGCCGGCAAGACTCCTTGGTGTTCTCAGTGCAGCCACTTAAATTGTTGAGCGGGCTCGAAACAAAATATGGGCGTGACCGATTACAACAAGGGTTCCTTCGCATGCAGATTTTCCATACAAGAGTCGGAATCGTCCAAGGAAATAACTTTGTAATAAAAGAAAAACTTGCTCTGAGTTTTTAGGACTTAGCTTTCTGTCTTTGTCCTTCCTCCGGCAAGCGTCGATTCCGAACGTCGCCAACTGATATTCATATCTCCCTTCCCCCCGGCAAATGTGCACGCGAGGAATCCTTCTGTCTTTTAAAAAGAAAGAAGAGAAAATAAAGACATGAAACCTTGGCGGTTCGTTAGAACTTACCGGGAGTAGGTGTCATACAACATCTTAGACAAGCATGCATATATAAATATAAACATGGGAATCGATAAGGGAATGTACAACACTTAAATTTATTCATCTGCGCTCAGGGTCTGCGCCTGGCTTTGTACAAAGGATCACATGCCTTGCCGCAAGACTTGTACAAAAAGGGTGGTTGCCAGGAGCCCCCGGCAACCGCGCCTTATGGGTAGAACTTGCGAAGATGTTCGATATTCCAGGAATTGCTCACTGGAACGCCATCTTCGGTCTCCAGGTGGACAGCGCCGGGCCTGGTGACTCGTACTACCCGATAAGGGCCTTCCCACTTTGGCGTCAACTTGTTTGAATTCTTGGCGGACTGAATCCGCCGAAGAACAAGGTCGCCTTCCTCAAGGCTTCGGGCATGAACTTTGCGGCTATGATAGCGGCGCAAAGCTTGCTGGTAGCATGCAGCTCGCACAGCAGCTTGAAGACGATTCTCCTCAAGGAGCACAACGTCATCTTGCCGTAGTTGCTCTTGCTCAAGCTCATCATAAGCGAGCACTCGAGGTGATCCGTATATGAGTTCCATGGGGAGAACTGCTTCCGCTCCGTAGACCAGAGCGAAGGGCGTCTGGCCGGTGGCTCGATTTGGTGTCGTTCTGATTGACCAAAGAACCGCCGGCAACTCATCAATCCAGCGTCTTCCACACTTTTTCAGCCTGTCAAAGGTTCTGGTCCTGAGACCACGCAGCACTTCAGCATTGGCCCTCTCTGCTTGGCCATTGCTTCTCGGGTGAGCAACAGAGGCAAAACAAATCTTGCCGCCAAGGTCTTGGACGTACTGCATGAAGGTGCGACTTGTGAACTGCGTGCCGTTGTCGGTGATGATCCTGTTGGGCACACTGAAATGGCAAACAATTCCCTTAAAGAACTTGACGGCTGATTGTGTTGTCACCTTCCTCACTGCTTCCACCTCCGGCCACTTTGTGAACTTGTCGATAGCAACGTACAAGTACTCAAAGCCCCCGGTAGCACGGGGGAAAGGGCCCAGTATGTCGAGCCCCCAGACCGAAAATGGCCAGGAGAGAGGGATTGTCTGAAGAGCTTGAGCTGGTTGATGTAATTTCTTCGAATGAAACTAGCACGCTTCACACTTGCTGACTAGTGCAGTTGCATCCTGGAGAGCGGTGGGCCAAAAGAAACCTTGCCGGAATGCTTTCCCGGCAAGCGCTCTTGACCCTATGTGAGAGCCACATATGCCTCCATGTATCTCTGCCAATAGCTCTAGTCCATCCTCCCGAGGGATACACTTCAATTTCACACCGTTTGGTCTCTTTCTGTACAGGACGTCATCGACGAACTTGTACATAACAGACCGACGGGCTACTCTCTCTGCTTCTTCCTGTTCCTCAGGGAGTTCTCCTGTCTGAAGGAAATGGACAATGTGTTGTGCCCATGCTGGAGCCTGAGGCTCGACAGCTAGGACTAAAGGCATCTCCTCTGCTGGGGGAACGTTCGTCTCGACAGCAAAGGCCCGAGGCCCTGCCGGAGCCTGTTGTTCCCCGGCAGGCATGTCGATCCCGGCAACTTCCTTGCCGGCGGCTCCGGGGAGCTCTGCCGGGAAGTACTGGCCAGAGTTCAACTTTCTTCTCTTTTCTTGCCACATTGATGGCGCCACGGATGGTTGAGTCAATTGGAGCACAAAAGTTCCTGGTTCCACAGGCAACTTGAGGGCGGCACGCTTTGACAGGTCGTCAGCAACACTGTTCTCGGCACGAGGAACGTGCTCCATTTGCAGACCGTCAAAGCGCTCTTCCATTTTCCTCACTTCATCCACGTAGGCTTACATCAATGGACTTTGATAACTCTTGTTAACTTGCCTGACGACAAGATGTGAATCGCCTTTGATGACGAGCTTTTTGATACCAAGGTCTGCCGCGATCCTGAGACCGGCAAGCAAACCTTCGTATTCTGCAGTGTTGTTGGTCGAACTCTCCCGGGGAAAGTGCATTTGGACTACATACTTGAGGTGCTCTCCGGTGGGTGCGACAAGCAGCACGCCCGCACCGGCGCCTTGCAGCGAGAAAGCCCCATCAAAGTACATAACCCATTGCTGATCGATTTCCTTGCCGGGAAGAGTTGTTTCCTGAGTCTCTTCATCTGGCGTTGGGGTCCATTCTACAATGAACTCCGCCAAGGCCCTGCTCTGGATCGTCGAAGTGCTTTCAAACTTGAGGCCAAAGCTCGACAACTCCAACGCCCACTCCACGATCCTACCGGTTGCTTCTGGATTTTGCAAAATCAGTTGCAACGGAAAGCGAGTGACGACAGTGATTTCATGTTCTTGAAAGTAATGGCGCAGCTTCCTCGAGGCTATAAGGAGGCCGAAAAGCAACTTCTGCACACCAGAATACCTTGACCTAGCTCCTTGTAAAAGAGAGCTAACAAAATAGACTGGGCGCTGCACCACCTTCTTCTTCTGCACGGGCTCTTCTGTTTGCGTAGATCCTGTCTTGCCGGGATCAACCCTTGCCGAGGAAGATCTTGCCGCATCATCTGGCGGTCCTGCCACTGGTGTTGCTTCCTCATCAGCCTCTCTCTGCGCCACTAGCGCAGCACTAACCACTTGATTTGTTGCTGCCAGATACAGCAGCAACGGCTCTTGTGGTTTAGGCGCGACTAGCGTCGGCGGAGAGGAAAGGTATTTCTTCAAATCTTGCAGCGCAGCCTCCGCCTCCGGAGTCCATTTCATTGGACCTGCCTTCTTCAAAATTTTGAAGAAGGGCAGGGCGCGCTTAGCAGATTTGGAAATAAACCTGCTTAGAGCAGCAACACAGCCGGCAAGACGACGCACATCTTTGATGCGTCTTGGCGCTTCAATCTGCTCAATAGCTTTGATCTTGTCGGGGTTCGCTTCGATTCCCCGGCAAGATACAAAGAATCCGAGGAGCTTGCCAGAAGGAACACCGAACACGCACTTCTCAGGATTGAGCTTCAAGTTGATCTTGCGCAGATTTGCAAATGTTTCTTCTAAATCTTGAATGAGCGTCGCTTTGTCTTTGGTTTTGACCACTATATCATCCATATACGCCTCCATATTTTTATGGAGTTGAGGTTCAAAACCAATTTGGATTGCTCTGGCAAATGTTGAACTGGCACTTTTCAACCCGAAAGGCATTCGTATAAAACAATACGTACCACATGGGGTGATAAATGCGGTCTTCTCTTCGTCTATTTTTGCCATAAAAATCTGATGATACCCTGAATAGGCATCAAGGAAGGACAGGAGATCACAACCAGCGGTGGCATCCACAATCTGGTCGATGCGCGACAAGGGAAAAGGATCTTTTGGACAAGCTTTATTGATATCTGTATAATCGATACAAAGCCTCCATTTCCCATTCGCTTTCCGCACTACAACCGGATTGGCCAACCAGGTTGGATGAAGCACTCCTTTGACCAGTCCTGCCGCCTCCAGCTTTCTGATTTCTTCGGCAATGAATTCTTGCCGCTCCAAGGCTTGCTTCCTGACCCTTTGCTTGACGGGCCGTGCATGAGGATAGACAGCAAGGTGGTGCTCAATTACCTTCCTGGGAACACCGGGGATGTCAGACGGTTGCCATGCAAACACGTCGACATTCGCCCGCAGGAAAGCAATGAGCGCGCTTTCCTATTTGTCATCTAGGGTGGAACTTATTGTGAAAGTTCCCCCCGTTCCATCCTCTCTGACAGGCACCTTCTTGGTCTTTGGCGGAGCAGCCTTGGATTTCTTGTTCTTGCCGGTGGAACTCTCTGGTGCGTCCTCGACGGAAGCGCAGCACTCCGAGGAGGTGCGCTTGCCGGAGTTCGCGCCAAGGTTCTTGCCGGTCTTCTTCTTCCCCCAGGGAGTTCCAGCGGCAGGAGCAGGTGCCTTGATGGCAGGTGCTGCAACTGCTTCCCGGTAAAGTTGGTCGGCACAGATGAGCGCATCCTTCTTATCAGAATGGATAGTGATGACGCCCAACGGCCCAGGCATCTTCAGAACGTTGTACGCGTAGTGTGATGCCGCCATGAACTTAGCCAGCGCTGGCCGACCAAGGATCCCATTGTATGACAAGGGGATCTTGGCAACATCAAACACCACCTTCTCGGTCCTGAAGTTGAGCTCGCTGCCAATTGTCACCGGCAGCGTAATCTTGCCCTTAGGCTGGGTTCTTCCCGGATTGACCCCTTGAAACGTACCCGTTTCTTCGAGGTCCTCGTCGGGAATTTGGAGCTTTTTGAGCACGTCCGGTGAGATTAAGTTTAGGCCGGCCCTGCCGTCAACTAACATTTTCGTCACCTTGAGGTTGCGAATCGTTGGCGAGACCAACAATGGCAAGCACCTGACCGCAGTTGTGCAATCAGGGTGATCCTCGGCGTCGAAAATGATAGGCGTGCTGGACCACTTCAGGGGCCTACATGCATCTAGGGATGGCTCTGTCGCATTAACTTCCCGCACCCACTGTTTGAGTTGGCGGTGGGAAGAATGCAGCGAGGCACCCCCATCGATACACATGGCCTCCGTAGCCTTCTGGAATTCTTGCTCACTGGATTCATCATCTTCCTCATCATCATCTTCTTCTTTGTCTCGGCCCCGAGCAGGCCTATCCTTTTGTTGCTTGGCCTTGTCGCGGCGACCCCCTCGGCCACCGCGCTTCTTGCCGGACCCATCAGCACCATCTTGGGCCTTCTCCTTATCTCGCCTCTCGTATTCGGCCCTCTGCTTCTCGGCAAGCTGCTCAACTTGCCGGAAGTTCTGGAGATCGTGGCCCTTGGTGCGATGGATCTTGCAATACTGCTTGCCGGAGTTCTCCGACTTGTCGGCAGCCGCCAAGGCCTGACAGGAAGGACACCCGGCAAGATCCTTGCCGGGGTCACCAACCTTGGCCTTCTTGGCGGCGCCGGGGTTGTCGGATTCCTCGACAGCAAGCACGGCCTTGCCTCCGCATTTCCTGTTCCGCCGCCGGCCTTTCCTTGACGGGGCCGCGACATCTTCTTCTTCGGACTCGCCCGCCGTGCCAACAGCCTCGCCAGGGAGTTTCCTCCCCTCTTCAGCTCGAGAGCATTTATCGGCCAAAGCGTAAAGCTCGGCAATACTCCTGACTTTGTTCACTGCCAGCTCTTCCCGCATTTTGCGGTTACGCATGTTCTGGTGAAACGCGCTAACGATAACGGCAGGGTGAACGTCCGGAATATTGTACTGCACCCGGCTAAATCTCTGGATAAACTTGCGCAGGGACTCGCCCTCCTTCTGAGGGATGATATGCAAATCACTCTCTTGGCCAGGAGCTTGGTGGCCTCCGACAAAGGCGCCAACAAACTGGTGGCACAGATCTGACCAGGAAGAAATAGAATTCTCCGGCAGATGCATCAACCACGAGCTGACGTTGGGTTTGAGCACCAACGGGAAGTAGTTGGCAAGTATCTTGTCATCTCGGCCCCCGGCAGCCTGCACCACAATGGTGTAGATGCTCAGGAACTCCGAGGGATGGGTCTTACCGTCATATTTCTCCGGGACCTCCGGCTTGAAGGTTCGGGAATTGGGCCACCGGACTTGCCGCAGCTCACGGGTAAACGCTGGAGTCCCTTCCTCATAAGGCAAGTCTCCTACATCCCCTGGCGCAGGCTCGTTGACAGCCGGCCCCGCGCGCTTATCAGACTGATAGCGCGCTTCCCGTCGCCGCTCGATGGTAGTTCGAGCGTCCTCTTTGCCTTGTTCCTGGAGAACTTGACGCTGATCGCGGCGCATCCGTGGATCGGATGACGCCGTGGAAACTTCTTCATGGCGGTCGACCTGCTGAGTTGTCTGCCGCCGGGGTGCCGCGGAGGGGAGTGCACCGTGGTTTCACCACCTCCGGTTTTCTCCACATCGGCTCGCGCCGGATCGATGGGCCTCCGCTGCGAGGGCCCTGCCTCTTGCAGCCCATCTTTGTTGGCGAAGTCGATAAGGCTCTGCATAGTAGCTCACCACTCCTCCATCTTCTCCGGGGCAGGAGGAAAATCGAGGAGCAGCTGCACACGTGCCAAGGCTTCCGCTGGCGTAGGTGGCGGCGATAGGTGCGAGGTACGTGAGGTGCTCTGACTCCTAACCATATTAGAAGGAGCACCACCATGGTCACGCGACCGCGCGCCACCTCCGCCAGCAGCTCGGTGTGCATGCTGGTCCCGCGCATCTTGGGATTGATGCGCAGAAACCTTTTCATGGGGACACCCTGAACCACCAGCGCCATGACGCCACTCATCATGCACGGCCTGGGTAGGTCGTGATGCTTGCGCCGGCGCGGGAGCTCCAGCAGGCGCCCTCCAATCTCTGGAGTTCATTGTGCCACCCGTAGGCAACACAGCGCCATCTCTAGATCCAGCGGCGTGCAAGTTACCACTACCACTGCGAACAATGCCGCTCGCCTGGCTCGGATCACCAGAACGCCGTGGGGGTTCTAATCCTCTTCCTTCTGCACCCACGCTGTCGCCCGTACGCGAAGGTGTAGGCAAAACGGACGTGGACGGTTGCGCCGTTGCAGCGCTCTTCTTCTTGGGCGGCATGATGATGAAGAAACCGAGGCGTCAATCACTAGATCAGATTCACGCAACATTTAATCCCCCTACCTGGCGCGCCAAAGATGTCGGGGCACGACACCTATGGGATCCCGAGAGATCCCTTTACGATTCGGCGGGGGGAGAGGTATACGCAAAGAGCAGAACCAACGATCGACGCGGGAAGTTTTTACCCAGGTTCGGGCCGCTGATCAGCGTAAAACCCTACTCCTGCTTTGTGTTCTTATTAGTGTTCTTGAGCCCAGCCTTCAGGAGCGCTCGTAATGAACAGTACGTTCAAAGAGCAGCTGCGCATGCAGAATGGGCCAGAAGTTCTCCTCCTTCTGTCGCAGTTGCCTTGGGCCTCCTTTTATATGCTCAAAGGGGTCACCACAGTGGCAAAATGTACATACATTGATGTGTAAAGTAGCTACAGGGTATCATACCTAACCCCTGACGGATTAGGACAAACGCATTTAATGCACCGTGAGGTGTCCGTTTAGGTGTCCTCACTTTCTTGGGGATGGAAAAAGGGGCCATCCCATCAGCACCGCTTAAGCTCTCCTCCACTGGCGCGTTGCCACGCATCCAGAGAAGGACCCAGAATGTCAGACTTGTTACTGTGCCGAAGCGGTGGCACAGTGGCAGAATCTTGCTGGGCGCCAAAGCCTGCCGGGCACCGAGCCTTGCCGGGCGCCAAGCTTTGCCGGACGCCAAGCCTTGCCGGGCTCCAAGCCTTGCCGGACGCCAAGCCTTGCCGGGCTCCACAGGCCATCCCGGCAAGGATCTTGCCGGGGAAGCTGGCCTTCAGTTTCCAGCTCTGCTTATCTGCTGATCCTCAGATCTCTGACTTGATGATTTCTTTGGTGGCTTGAATCGACCTCGAACTGTTCCCGGCAAGCCTTGCCACAAGGATGGCTACAACTGCCCGTGCACAAGTACGGGGTACTAGTGGCCCAATACTTAGTACACCGACACGTTAATTCAGTGCCAGCTTCTGTTCTCTTTGATTCAGGAGCATCGCATGCTTTTGTGTCCCAACAATTTGCTCAGTCACATGAGTTATACATGGAAAAATTACCAACTCCTTTAGCTGTTCAATCTTCGGGATCCAAGTGGCAAACCACAATGGTAAGCCCTCGCAACCATATCAAAATTGGAGGCTTACTTTTTCCGGCTTCTCTCATTGTACTCGGACCTTCCAACATAGACATCACTCTTGATATGGATTGGCTGACAGCCCATAATGCTTTGATCGACTGTGCTACCAAGACACTCTAGCTCACTCACCCTTCTGGCCAGACAGTCCAATACTCAGTCCGAGCAGCTCAAGATGCCGAGAATCAGATATATGTTCTGAATGCATTGAATGCCACACCTATTGAGGGAATAGAGAACATTCCAGTCATTCATGATTTTGAAGATGTCTTTCCAGAAGAACTTCCAGGAATACCCCCTGCTAGAGCTGTTGAATTCATCATAGACTTGAAGCCAGGCACTACTCCTATTGCCAAGCGGCCATACAAGATGCCGCCGCATGAACTCCTTGAGCTTAAGGAGGAAATCGACAAATCTCTTAGCAAGGGTTTCATTCGTCCTAGTTCATCTGCTTGGGGAGCACCTTCTCTCTTTGTCAAGAAGAAGGATGGTACGAATCGTTTGGTCCAAGATTACCGACCTATCAACCAGGCAACAATTCAGAACAAGTATCCGCTTCCCATAATCAACGATCTGTATGATCAACTTGCTGGTTCCTCAGTATTCTCTAAACTTGATTTGAGGTTGGGTTACCACCAGATCCAGGTTCGTGATGAAGATATTCCCAAGACTGCTTTCGTGACTCGCTATGGTTCATACGAGTACACCATCATGTCTTTCGGCTTGACCAATGCTCCAGCAACATTCTCTCGTCTGATGAACTATATATTCATGGAATACCTCGACAAGTTCGTCGTGGTTTATCTGGATGATATCCTTGTGTACTCCAAGAATAAACAAGAACATGCTGAACACCTTCGACTTCTTCTGGAAAAGCTTCGAGAGCGTCAACTATATGCTAATTATTCCAAGTGCGAATTCTGGCTTCCCGAAGTGACCTACCTTGGGCATGTTATCTCCAAGGATGGTATTGCCGTCAACCCCGAGCGAGTTCAGGCTATTTTCGATTGGACTCCTCCAAAGAATGTCAAGCAAGTCAGAAGTTTTCACGGACTCGCCAGCTACTACCGTCGATTCGCCGAGAACTTCTCCAAAATTATCAAGCCCCTGACTAGTCTGCTTCACAAGGGCGTCACGTTTGATTGGACAGAAAAGTGTCAGGAAAGTTTCTAGGCACTCAAAGACAAGTTGACTTCTGCCCCAGTGCTTGCTCCACCTGATACTAACAAGGACTTCGTCAATTACTACGACGCTTCACGTCAAGGATTAGGCGGTGTCCTAATGCAAGAGCGCAGAGTGATTGCTTATGCCTCTCGTCAATTGCGCCCTCACGAAGAGAACTACCCAGTTCATGACCTCGAGCTTGCTGCTGTCATATATGCACTAAAACAGTGGTGACATTACCTTTTTGGTAATCGTTGCGAGATCTTCACCTACCACCAAAGTCTGAAGTACCTGTTTACTCAGCCAGATTTGAACCTCCGTCAGCAGAGATGGATGGAGACCGTAGCAGACTTTGATTTCGGTATTTCCTATACCCCTGGCAAGGCTAATGTAATGGCTGATGCTTTGAGACGCAAGTCATATTGCAACCATCTCGAGGTTCGCAAACTTCAGCCCTCGCTTATTGAAGAATTCAGAAAGCTGAACCTCCATATTGTTCCTCCGGGTGCACTCGCTCCCCTTCCTAGGGAGTTCCGCAAGATGAACCTCCATGTTGTTCCCCAGGGTTCCCTCAATACCCTGGTTGTCGAGCCAGATCTCGTGGAGAGCATCAAGAGACTGCAAAAGTATGACTCTCAAGTTGAGAAGATTAAACGCTACCTCGCAGAAGGAAGGCCCTCGTTCTTCACTATTGAAGATGATGATACCTTGTTCTTTAAAGGTCGCCTAGTGGTTCCTTCAAAAGACAACCTGGATATGATTCAGGAAGTTATGAAAGAAGCTCATGATACGCCTCTGTCTATTCATCCTGGTAGCACCAAGATGTACCAAGACATTCGTCAGAGATTCTGGTGGTCAAACATGAAGCAAGACATTGCTCGCTATGTTCCTGAATGTGACGTTTGCCGTCGTATCAAAGCAGAACATCAAAGGCCTGGTGGAACTCTGCAACCTATCTCTATTCCTGAATGGAAATGGGACCATGTGGAAATGGACTTCATCACTGGATTTCCCAAATCGCAGAAAGGTAATGATGCTATTCTTGTCGCCATTGACTAGCTTTCTAAAGTTGCACATTTTTTGGCCGTCAAAGAAACCATAACTGCTAGCCAGCTGACAACCCTCTATATGTCCAGAATTGTTTCACTTCACAGTATTCCGCTGGTAATCAGCTCAGACCGTGGCAGCTTATTCACTTCAAGATTCTGGGAAAGTTTCCAAGAAGCTATGGGAACTCATTTATCTTTTAGCACTGAATTTCACCCTCAGTCACAGGGACAAGTTGAACACGTCAATCAAGTTCTCGAAGACATGCTTCAAGCTTGTGTCATTTCCTTCGGCAAGAAATGGGAGGAATCCCTCCCGTATGCTGAGTTCTCCTACAACAATAGCTACAGGCTAGTCTGAAGATGGCCCCCTTCAAAGTGTTATATGGACGAAAGTGCCAAACCCCTCTGAACTGGTCAGAAACTGGGGAACGTCCACTCTTCGGTCTGGATATTATCAAACACGCCGAAGAACAAGTCCGCGTCATTCGCGAGAATCTCAAGACTGCTCAGTCACGTCAGAAAAGTTAGTATGACCGTCATCATAAAGACATGGTTTATCAACCTGGCGAAAAGGCTTATCTTCGAGTCACGCCGATGAAGGGTGCTCACCACTTTGGGATCAAGGGCAAGCTAGCTCCTCGCTATATTGGTCCTTTCACTATTCTCGAGAGGCGTGGAAAAGTGGCATATCAGTTGGAACTTCCGTCGAACCTTTCTCAGGTTCGCGATGTGTTCCACGTGTCACAACTCCGCCGCTGCTTCAAGGACCCAATCCGAGCAGTGGATCATGAAGTGCTCGAGTTGCAACAAGACCTCTCCTATAAAGAGCATCCGGTCCGCATTCTCGACCAAGCTGAACGCCGCACATGTCAGAAGGCGATCAAGTTCCTCAAGGTCCAGTGGTCACATCACTCTGAAGACGAAGCCACTTGGGAACGCGAGGATCGTCTTCATGATGAATACCCCGAACTGTTTCCTTCTACCTCCTAAATCTCGGGACGAGATTTCTTGTAGTGGAGGAGAATTGTAATGCCCGGATAATTATGCTACAGTAATCCCATGCTAATGATGCCACGTCACCGCGATTCCTGTTGTTAACCTTGCGATGATTCAATCACATTCGGATTCAAAATTCAAAATTAAGTCAAACGGCAAAGGTAAATAAAAGAAAGGGGGGAAACCAGCAAAAAAAGAAAAAAAACAGGACAGGGACCCCCCTGTTCCCCTAGGCTTTGGCCCACTGGACAGGCCCAACTGGCCAGCGGCCCAACCGCCCCTGCTTATCCCCCCACTCACCGTAACCCTAGACCGAAACCCACCCCACAACCCCCACGATTCCCCACTCTCTCCTCCCTCTCGCCCCCCCGATCTGGATCGGGGCAGCGAGCCCCGACCCCTTCGCCCCCTCCGCTGTGCGCCGTCGCCGTCGCCGGATCACTGACGCCACCTCGCCCCGATGTCACCCCGCCGCCTCGTCCTCATCACCGCGCCGTCTTCGACTTCCTCCTTAACCGCGGCTCCTTCGAGCCTCGCCGGTGTTCCCCTGTAACAGGGGTGAGCCGCTGTCCATCCTCCTCTTCCCCCTCTGCCCCGATGCGGCCACCACATCCCACGCCTCACCCCGCCGTGGCCACATAGCGGCCGCACCCGTGCAGCGCCGACCACGCCCGACGCGCTCGCCCACGCACGTGCGCCCCCGCTTCGGCCACGCCCACCCCGCGACCCGACCTCGCCCTCTCGCCCCCGTCGGTAGCCGCTCCGCTCCGGCCGCCGCCCCAGCCCTCGCGGCTTCGGCCGGCTGGCCGCGCCCCGGTTCGGTGCCCCTGCCCACACACCCGCGCCCATAACCGCTAGTGCCCAGCGCCCGTTTGTGGCCTGGGCTTATGACAACGGGGCCCCACACCTCTTTTCCTAAAAAAAGAAATAATAAAATTAATACATGAAATTAATTAATTAATCAATTAATTAACTCTGATTAGATTACCTAATTAACTAAACTTGGTTAATTAAAACTGTTAGTTTAGTTAGGTCTATGACAGAATGACCCCACACGTCAGTTTGACCCAGTCAACACCCTGTTGACTGCTGACATCATGCTGATGTCATAACCCTGTTTTCCATTTAAATTAAATATGTTAATTAAAAAAATGATTTAAAACTTTGAAAATTAATATAAAATAAACCGTAACTCGGATTAAAATACTTTGTACATGAAAGTTGCTCAGAAAGACATGACGAATCCGAATACGCAGTCCGTTCGTCTGCCGCACGTCCCTAGCATAGCGAACATGCAACTGTCCACCTCCGATTCATTTGTCTGAAAATGCCAAACTTCGGGAAAACTTTCCCGGATGTTATCCCCCTTTGCCGGTATCATGTAACACCGCGTTAGAACACCCTAGCACTGCGTGTTGTCATGTCGTGCATCTGTGTTACATCTGTGTGCCTTATATTTACTGTTTCTTCGCCCTCTTCTCTCCGGTAGACCTCGGGACTGACGCTGCCGCCGAGTACGACTACGCCCTGACGATCAGTACTTTTCAGCAGAGCTTCCAAGCAAGCCCCCCCCCCCTTTGATCATCCCGATATCGCCCATTCCATTCTCTCCCTTGCTTGCATTAGATTTTGCTACTATAATTGATTGCTCCTATTCTGATGCATAGCCTGCTTTTGTACCTGCTATTGTTACCTACCTGCTTATCCTTAACTGCTTAGTATAGGTTGGTTGGTGATCCATCAGTGACCCCACCTTGTCCTTGTTGCCCCTGCTTCATCATCGATGACTCGATCAACGTGATCGATGACCAGAGCCCGTCACCTCACATCACATCACGCCCCTTTTGTTGTATGACTATGCATAGTTACTATCGAGTGCCGAGGGTGATACCTCGTAACGCACTCCTGATGATAACTCTGTAGTGTAGCTATTCGGTCATGGTCATCGAGGGTGATTCCTCCAACACCACTCCCGATACGACTCTGTCGTGCAACCCCTCAAGTGTGAACCTCGAGGGTGATTCCTCCTACGTTCACCTTGATGATTACATCGAGTGGAATCCACCGAGGGTGATTCCTCGGGGTTTCCCCCTTGATGTTTGGACACACGGTTACCTTAGCTTTACTTGAGACCTTTGTGAAAGTCGGGTGGGCCCGGAGAGCACCCGCAAGATAATTATGTGGCACGGCCGGGCATTCTAGGCCCTTGCCGTAAGTCCATGAGACGGGGCGACGGGGTCACATCGATCGTGAGTCTCTGCTCGTCTCCGCAAACTCCTAATACACTAATGGTTTGGGTATTTGTTCTGAGTTGGCCTCTGGCCTTTACGCACTAACCACCACGCGGGAATAGTTATGGGCCTCGGCGTCATAGTATCAGCCGAAGCTTTGTCAAACGTCCATTTCAGCATTGCGGCACGGCTGGGCCAGCACCATCCTGTAGTGGTGGAGCCTGGACCCGCCCTGCACGCAACGACCCGGAGTGCAACGGGCGATGGGCCCAAGACCCCGGAGTGCTTAGGATGTGGACCGGCGGGGACCTCTCTGCTGAGCCTAGGTAGGGCTGCGACGTGTTGATCTTCTGAGGCCGGGCATTGACTCAGAAAAGTGTGTCCGGCCAGAGCAATCAAGCGTGTTGGGTAACGTGGTGCACCCCTGTAGGGAAGATTATCTATTAATAGCCGTGTCCACGGTAATGGACGTTCAGACTTGTATCCTGATCTATTACAATTAGAAATGGATACTTGAGACATGTGATGGATATGTGGCTCCGGGATTGCTTTCTCGCAGGGAGTCGAGGAAGGATCTCTAGGCATTAATGTTACAACATGCTTGTTAAATATTAAAATGCTATTCTTTACTCTTCTACATGCTGCAAGATGCTTGGAGCTGCTTGAAGATGCTAGTCTTCGATAGGATAGGCCTTCCCCTCTATTCTGGTATTCTGCAGTTCAGTCCATAGATACTACCCTTCTATTTGATACTGGTGCATACTTAGTATAGATCTGATGCTTGCGAGTACTTTGGATGAGTACTCACGGTTGCTTTGCTACCCCCTTTTCCCCTTTCTTTCTTCTTTCTAGTCGTTGCAACCAGATGGTGGATCCCAGGAGCCAGATGCCACCGCCGACGGATAATAATACCCTGACGGAGCCTACTACTATGTGGAGACCGCCGACGACCAGGAGTAGTTAGGAGGTCCCAGGCAGGAGGCCTTGCCTCTTCGATCATTGCTACTTTTCTGCTAGCCTTCTTAAGGCAGTCTTGTCTAACTTATGTCTGTACTCAGATATTGTTGCTTCCGCTGACGCTTGTGTCTCGAGCTTTTGTATTCGAGCCCTCGAGGCCCCTGGCTTGTAATATGAAGCTTGTATTAATTTGATTTGTGTCTAGAGTTGTGTTGTGATATCTTCCCGTGAGTCCCTGATCTTGATCGTACACATTGGCGTGTATGATTAGTGTATGGTCGAATCAGGGGCGTCACAGTTAGGACCGAGAGTATATCAACAAGAGGGGGTGAATGGGAGATTCAAAATTTCTTTCAAAAGTATTGAAACTGATCCCAATCACAGCACTAGAATTAAAGATCGGTAGATACGAGTGCAATGAAGCTCACTACTGAGGAGCAAAATCTTCAAGGTAAGTTGCAATAATGACTCGAGCATAGGTCACAACAGGCTTAATGATAACGATGGTAATACAACATGCCAACAGAGCTAAAATCATGAAGAAGAACTGGAGTAGAGCTGTGATGGATAATTATGAAGAACAACAATACATACTATGAATGACAAGGAGCTGTGCGAGAGATAAGTTGAAAGATGAGTAGCAGAGGGTAACAGATCAGATATCTATCATCACAGAGTACACATAATGATTGCCAAAAGTAATGCAGTGAAGAAAATAGAACCAGTGGCGCTCGATGGTGACAAAAAGATTTGGTAGACCAGTTCACCCTTCCGCCAAAGGGCTATGTGTGGTTGGAGGGGCTGTGACTTAACACGGAAGATAAACTGTCTTCAACCTATTCTCCTTCAACGGGGAGCTGATCAGATTCAGGTTGATTTCACCCATGGTAGATCCTTGTCGGCGATCTCCAAACCTTCGGTCGACCTTCGCGAACCACAATCACTCTTGGTTGCTGAAGATCTAGCTCGATGAAGACAACAACTCTTCAACACTCGATCTAAAACCTATCTGTCTAGAGGGTGCGTAGCTCTTAAGAGTAATAGGTACAAGAACTCTCACTTAAAACTACTGTGATGCTAAACCACTGTCTAAGTTTGGGCTCTTGATTTTCTCTCGGTGGATCTTAAACTCAAATCACTCAGAGAGGGGTTGCTCAAATCAATCTTCTCAGAAATCTTAAGCGGAGCAGCCAACGGACATTGTTGGAGCGGGGTGGCTATTTATAGTCGCAACCTTCCCAGATGGGAAATGACCAAAGTAGACATCGGGATCAGGCAATGGCCGAACGACACGAGTCCAACGGTCGGATTTGAGCACAACAGTAACATTGCTTGCGGAGCAAGTAATGGTAACTCCTCGGTCTGAGACAAATCTCTCGCAGCGAAGAAGATCATAGCCTCTTGCTGACAAGTATTTGCTCGGAACACAAAGAGATTTCTCTCGCAGCTTTCATAGGTTTTGGCTAAGCATCATAGCGGATCTAAGCATCGAGAACCTATACCCCTCTTAATAGTATGGAGGTCCTATGAATCAAATGAATGAAAGATGAACAACGACATGAATACTACGTTTTTAGTTTGTCTTTGACTTCCATCGTTGCAGTCAATTTCTTCGGACGACTATATCGAGTCAAAAGCTTTGCTTCAGCAGTTAACTTTCGAGGGGTCGTTTTCTTCACATCAATCTTCTCAACTATATGACTTCAACAAATATAGCTCGTTCTTCTCTGCAACGCAGATATACTTCGGCAAAGTTCCTCGAACTTAGCACCAAAGACAGCATTCCATTCGTTTGTGTATGGACTATTTCGCTCTCTGTATGCACTAGCAAACAAATCAGTCCATACCTGTTTCTGTCAACAATCTCCAAAACACAAGGTAGGCAGATATTGCACCAACAATCTCCCCATTTTTGTATGATTGTTGACAAAACAGATCACGTCGAAGGATAGATAAATAATGGAATGTAATGCGAAGAATAATAAAAGACGAGAGATAATTATGAAGATAAATTACTCTCCCCCTGAAGATATGCTTCAGAGCATGAAGAATTGGAGGGAGACGAGATTATTCTTCATATAAGTGGCATTGATTTATGAATTCATGCTTGGCTTCTTTCAATGCACTCGACGGTGTCTGAGGTGATTCTTGTCACAAAATCTTCGAAGAGAATTTGGTTTAAGATATGCTTAGAAAGATTTGTGCTAAAGGATATAACATGAAGGTTTTCTCAGAACACAATTTGAATCCACACGAGATGTAGTTTTCCTGCATGTTAGATATTCGATACGATCAGAGCAAGATAAAGTAAGAAAATGTTGCTCGGACTGGATATGCTTCAGATGTGGTTTCCATTCTCGTTCTGCAAGGTTAGATAATGAAGGACAACAATCAACACATATCCAACCACAACAGTGATAATTCATTTAGTACTCGAAGTACTTCTCCCCCTTGTTATCATCACTTGATGATTTCCTGTTCTTCTTCGAGGAGCAAATATTTTTCCTTGTAAGATAGATAATTATTGAGGGTAATCATTCAAGGGAAAAACACATTCGATGGTACCTGCAAATAGATAGTACGAAGCAAATAGCATTGTAGGAGGTGGGTTATTAACATTACATGGCAACCGAGTATTTCAACACCATAACCGGTGCGATAAGTTCATGAAGCAAATTGTTCGAGGGAAAACCAAAAGCGAAAGAGAACACCCTGCAAGAACCCCGATAAACTATCACTCGATGTAATTCTCCCCCTTTTGTCAACAAGTGTCAAAAAGGAATGAGAAAACATACGAGGAACTACTCCATGGGAGAATCCTCAGAACCAGAATTAAAACCACTCGACAAATCAGTATCTGAAGAGTGAGGAATGGTCGAGGCAAAAGCAGGAGTGGCAGCCTGGGCTCTGGATGACTTGGAGCGATGAACATCTGACTTGAAGATAAGAGTACCGGTTGTATCTGCAATTTCATCATCAAGGCCGATAAACAACATGTCCATTGAAGCAGAAGGCTGTGGGAGCATTGGAGTTTGTCTTCGGATACGAGGAACAACAAGCAAGTCCAGGAAGTCATACTCCTTCATGATGCCCTTTTTAGCTAAATCCTTGTGAGAGTAATGCTGCCTTAACAGAGTCCATGAGCACTTCTTTGCCTCCTTCTCATGCAGAAGAATTTGGCGAGTATGATTATGAAGCAAATTCAGCTCAGTCATTAACTCCAGCTTTTCTTTTCTATCTAGCTTAATGTGGCTTTCCAGTGTCTGCTATGTGCGAATACAAATCTCATAAAGAGATGGATTTTCCTTACGAGGGATTACAACCCTGGCTTTCTTGACCTTCGGTGCATTTTCAGATGCAAACGCATTGGCAGCAGTATCAACAGGTTCCTTCCCTTTTCCAATATCCTTCACAATGCGCAGAGTGTCATGAACTGGTGGCATGCATACCTTCAGAATATAAGCCCAGACTAATTACTCTTTGGTGAGCTGCTCGATCGCGAACATGATCCATGGAGCATAAGGTTTCAATGACTAAGGGCGGTCAGCTGCACATGCGAGGTGTCGAATGAACAGGTCAGGAATATCAAACTTAATTCCTTGAGACATGGCCAGAAGTGCATTTCCCACAATGCCATTGATGGAATTAGGTCTGTTCTTTGGCGTGAGAGTATTGCACAGAATGTGAAATAGCACTTTGTTGTCATAGGCCAACTTTTTCGGTTCAACATCAATGCTTCGGACATATCCCAGTAATGCAACCTGTGCTCTCTATCCTTCTCAAACTCACATCAAGGGAGATTTATCATTGCCAAAAACTGATCTGCCGAACATTTGATCCTTTCTCTGCCTGTCATCCATTCAAGAGTCCAGGAAGAGGTGTTGCCAAGTTCTCCTCAGATATATAGTGTGGCATAGAATTGAAGGATAATCCCTCTGTTCCAGCCATGATTGAAGTGCATGAATCCTTTCAGTAGGGCAAGCTCAATGTGCTCGATTGCATGGAGGAAACAAGGCATTTCTTTGAGCTCAGTGAAGTTTAATATCTTGTGAATGAAAATCTTGTTCTTCCCAAACAAGATCCGAGCATAATAGACAGCTAGTTCCTCAGTCCAGAACCTTGGTGACAGTGAAGTTCTTTCTCCTTTATAAGGGCTGAGCCTAAAGAATGCTAGCTTCGAGAAATGAAGTTGTTCATTAAATGCAGGTCCATTGGGGCCGTACTTAGCTGGAAACAGCGGAAATGATTCCTGGGGATTTTTCTGATTTTCTTCATCACTAATTTCCATCAGCTGAACATCATCAGAAGCTAGCACATTTTCATTGATTGACTTTAATGGAGCAAGAGGCCTTTTTGCTTTCTCTGGAGCTGATGGCATAAGGGCACTGGTCTGTCCTTCAATTTCCTTCACTGGAACTCCTTCATCGGCTTTCTTATTCTCAAGCACTAGGGCCTTTTCTTTTGGTGAACTCTCAACAGTAGGGGGCACGACCACTTCTTCGGTCACTTGGGTCACAACAGCTTCTCCTTCGGTCTGCTGAGGCAAAATTGTTGGTACATCTGCTTGTACTTCTTCTTCATGAGCCATAGGCTCTTCATCTTTCTTTTCTTCCTGTTCTGGTTGTGAAGCCAAAGAACCAGGAGCGAGATCAACCTCCATCTGGGTAGGGGCACCAGATGAGGAGACCAGGGTGGTATTTCCTCGGGAAGCAACTTGCTCCCCCTCAACCTTATCATCCTCCTTCATGGATCCGGAGAGATCAACTTGCATATCCTTCAGAGGCGAAGAAACAACCTTCTCTACTTCAATCTCTTCTTCAACCACTTCTTCAGGGGCTTGCTGCTCGGGCATGACATTCTCTTCGTCATTTTGGTTCAGAAAGATATCCATCACATCTGTTTCTTGGGCTACACCTGGAGGCATAACTACTGGCTCAGCTTGCTGCCTGGTTTCTTCCTCGGGAAGAGGGGATGGTGGTATCTGTTGTAGTGGGACACTTGAGTCAACAGGAGCATCAGTTGTTATAGATTGGACACGACGATCCTTGACAACCTTTAACTTGCTGGCTCTTGGCAGTGCTTTCTGACGCTTCTCTTCTCTTTCTCTTCGTCAAGCAAGATCTGCTTGACGTTTAATCTCATCATTTCTTCGATCACAAAGTTGAGAAATATCCATCTTCAGCTTGGAATTACACTCAATCTTGTTGTTCCTCATAACAGTGAGGGCTTTGGTAATCTCAAGAATCCCCTGGTTCATGTCTTTTCTCTCAGACTCAGTTTTGGCAACCTTCCTCATTTGCTCAAGGAGTTTCTTGTCCTTGACAGCTTGGTTTAGTTCCTTGGTAATCTCTCTGAGCTCAGCAAAGTGCTTTGCTACCATCTTGGTGACATCATTAGGCAGACCCAAGCTACTCATATTAGTTGGTTTTGCATCATAGGAAGCTCCTTCAATGATATAAAAAATAAGATCAAAGTCATATTTCAGTTCCTCTGTGGAAGCAGGAACACTTGTCTTGGCCATCTTGGCAGCAACAACAACTTTTTCATCAGGCAACAAATTTCTCTTCACCGCAGGGGTAGCAGAACCTGAAGGTTTATCTGATGCCACAGTAGCAAGCCTTGGTGACGATCTCAACGGAGGCGAAACTTTTGCTGGAGAGGGTGTTTGATACGGCTTGTCAAGCAAAGCTCGTTGATCATACATGGGAATTTCATCAGCAACATCTTCATTGGAGGAATTAGATGAGGCAGATGCTACCTTCCTTGACTTTCTGGCAACAGATTTCTTCTTCGAAGCTCGAGGGGAAACAGACTTCCTCTTCTTTTCTTTTCGGGCAGAGGCCCGTTCCTTCTTCTCTTGCACATCTTGTTGAGTTAACTCAATATTTCTTTGTTCCATATGATTTTTCTTCGAGGCCTTGGCTTCATGCTTGGCCTTGGCCTTTGCTCTCTTCTCCACCTCCTGGGGGAAATTAGCAGTTGTCTTAAATGAATCAGCATGAGCATTGGCAGGAGGAGCTGGCCTAACTTTTTCATCATCTTGACCAAGGCAGCCCTCTATGATGCAGTCATTCCAGGGTGGAGTGAATGTGAACAAGATCTAATATTTCCTTCGGACATTTTCATAGTTGAACCACTTCTTCGCCCAATGATGGCAATTTTTTTACAGCCTGTTATTTCTTTCAGTAGTAGTTTCAACTCCAGGTGGAGTTTTGTAAGTTTCGGGATCGGACATCTCAGCCACGGTGTTCCTCTCTCTACCTCGGCCACCCTTCTTGGGATTTCCGTCAGAAAACAGGGTCTTGGAATCAGTGATTTGCTCATCCTCAGTCTGACTATGAGCCGAGGGAATATCATCTTCTTCTTCATTAGATTCTGACTCAGATTTCTTCTTCGGTACCTTTGACGGCTTAGCTGCTTTTCTTTCAGTCAACTTTCCTCTATCAGCCACACGCGGCAATTGAGGGATTTCTTCCTCGGACCCAGACCGCTATTCCGAACTATGAGGCATGACCAGTCCTGAGAGAAAAACAACAATGCAAGGGAAAATAGGAAGGGGTCATAAACATGCACAGAAGCATTTTTGACTCAAAACAGATAATTTTTTGGAAGCAGCAAAGGAATTCATGGTATATATTTTGGAAGATATCATCGAGAGAATTGTAACATGCCATAAGACAGAATGACAGCTCCTCTAATCTTTTGACGTATAACACATGAACCCTAGATCCAATCTGACTGGTACGAGGAAAAATTACAAACCGTACCATCTGACTTGAAGATAAGAGTACCGGCTGTGTCTGCAATTTCATCATCATGGCCGACAAACAAGAGGTCCATTGAAGCAGAACGCTGTGGGAGCACTGGAGTTTGTCTTCGGATACGAGGAACAGCAAGCAAGTCCAGGAAGTCATACTCCTTCATGATGCCCTTTTTAGCTAAATCCTTGCGAGAGTAATGCTGACTTAACAGAGTCCATGAGCGCTTCTTTGCCTCCTTCTCATGCAGAAGAATTTGGCGAGTATGATTATGAAGGAAATTCAACTCAGTCATTAAATCCAGCTTTTCTTTTCTATCCAGCTTAATGTGGCTTTCCAGTGTCTGTTGTGTGCGAACACAGATCTTATAAAGAGATGGATTTTCCTGACAAGGGATTACAACCCTGGCTTTCTTGACCTTCGGTGCATTTTCAGATGCAAACGCATTGGCAGCAGTATCAACAGGTTCCTTCCCTTTTCCAATATCCTTCACAATGCGCAGAGTGTCATGAACTGGTGCCATGAATACCTTTGGAATATAAGCCCAGAATAATTTCTCATTGGTGAGCTGCTCAATCGCGAACATGATCCATGGAGCATAAGGTTTCAATGACTGAGGCCTGTCAGCTGCACATGCGAGGTGTCGAATGAACAGGTGAGGAATATCTAACTTAATTCCTTGAGACATGGCCAGAAGTGCATTTCCCACAATGCCATTGATGGAATTAGGTCTGTTCGTTGGCATGAGAGTATTGCACAGAATGTGAAATAGCACTTTGTTGTCATAGGCCAACTTTTTCGGTTCAACATCAATGCTTCGGACATATCCCAGTAATGCAGCCTGTGCTCTCTATCCTTCTCAAACTCACATCAAGGAAGACTTATCATTGCCAAAAACTGATCTGCCGAAAATTTGATCCTTTCTCTGCCTGTCATCCATTCAAGAGTCCAGGAAGAGGTGTTGCCAAGTTCTCCTCAGATATATAGTGTGGCATAGAATTGAAGGATAATCTCTCTGTTCCAGCCATGATTGAAGTGCATGAATCCTTTCAGTAGGGCAAGCTCAATGTGCTCGATTGCATGGAGGAAACAAGGCATTTCTTTGAGCTCAGCGAAGTTTAATATCTTGTGAATGAAAATCATGTTCTTCCCAAACAAGATCCGAGCATAATAGAGAGCTAGTTCCTCAGTCCAGAACCTTGGTGACAGTGAAGTTCTTTCTCCTTTATAAGGGTTGAGCCTAAAGAATGCTAGCTTCAAGAAATGAAGTTGTTCATTAAATGCAGGGCCATTGGGGCCGTACTCAGCTGGAAACAGCGGAAATGATTCCTGGGGTTTTTTCCGATTTTCCTCATCACTAATTTCCATCAGCTGAACATCATCAGAAGCTAGCACATTTTCATTGATTGACTTTAATGGAGCAAGAGGCCTTTTTGCTTTCTCTAGATCTGATGGCATAGGGGCACTAGTCTGTCCTTCAATTTCCTTCACTGGAACTCCTTCATCGGCTTTCTTATTCTCAAGGACTAGGGCCTTTTCTTTTGGTGAACTCTCAACAGTAGGGGGCACGACCACTTCTTTGGTCACTTGGGTCACTACAGCTTCTCCTTCGGTCTGCTGAGGCAAAATTGTTGGTACATCTGCTTGTACCTCTTCTTCATGAGCCATAGGCTCTTCATCTTTCTTTTCTTCCTGTTCTAGTTGTGAAGCCAAAGAACCAGGAGTGAGATCAACCTCCATCTGGGTAGGGGCACCAGACGAGGAGACTGGGGTGGTATTTCCTCGGGAAGCAACTTGCTCCCCCTCAACCTTACCATCCTCCTTGATGGATCCGGAGGGATCAACTTGCATATCCTTCAGTGGTGAAGAAACAGCCTTCTCTACTTCAATCTCTTCATCAACCACTTCTTCAGGGGCTTGCTGCTCGGGCACGACATTCTCTTCATCATTTTGGTTCAGAAAGATATCCATCACATCTGTTTCTTGGGCTACACCTGGAGGTATAACTACTAGCTCAGCTTGCTGCCTGGTTTCTTCCTCAGGAAGATGGGATGGTGGTATCTGTTGTAGTGGGACCCTTGAGTCAACAGGAGCATCAGTTGTTATAGATTGGACACGACGATCCTTGACAACCTTCAACTTGCTGGCTCTTGGCTGTGCTTTCTGAAGCTTCTCTGCACTTTCTCTTCGTCAAGCAAGATCTGCTTGAAGTTTATTCTCATCATTTCTTCGATCACAAAGTTGAGAAATATCCATCTTCAGCTTGGAATTACACTCAATCTTGTTGTTCCTCATAACAGTGAGGGCTTTGGTAATCTCGAGAATCCCCTGGTTCATGTCTTTTCTCTCAGACTTAGTTTTGGCATCCTTCCTCATTTGCTCAAGGAGTTTCTTGTCCTTGACAGCTTGGTTTAGTTCCTTGGTAATCTCTCTGAGCTCAGCAAAGTGCTTTGCTACCATCTTGGTGACATCATTAGGCAGACCCAAGCTGCTCAGATCAGTTGGTTTTGCATCATAGGAAGCTCCTTCAATGATATCAAAAATAAGATCAAAGTCATATTTTAGTTCCTCTGTGGAAGCAGGAACACTTGTCTTGGCCATCTTGGTAGCAACAACAACTTTTTCATTAGGCAACAAATTTCTCTTCACCGCAGGGGCAGCAGAACCTGAAGGTTTATCTGATGCCATAGTAGCAAGCCTTGGTGACGATCTCAATGGAGGCGAAACTTTTGCTGGAGAGGGTGTTTGATACGGCTTGTCAAGCAAAGCTCATTGATCATACATGGGAATTTCATCAGCAATATCTTCATCGGAGGAATCAGATGAGGCAGATGCTACCTTCCTTGACTTTCTGGCAACAGATTTCTTCTTTGAAGCTCGAGGGGAAACAAACTTCCTCTTCTTTTCTTTTTGGGCAGAGGCCCGTTCCTTCTTCTCTTGCACGTCTTGTTGAGTTAACTCAACATTTCCTTGTTCCATCTGATTTTTCTTCGGGGCCTTGGCTTCACGCTTGGCCTTGGCCTTTGCTCTCTTCTCCACCTCCTCAGGGAAATCAGTAGTTGTCTTTAATGAATCAGCATGAGCATTGGCAGGAGGAGCTGGCCTAACCTTTTCATCATCTTGACCTAGGCAGCCCTCTGCGATGTAGTCATTCTAGGGTGGAGTGAATGCGAACAAGATCTGATATTTCCTTCAGAAATTTTCATAGTTGAACCACGTCTTCACCCAATGACGGCGAATTTTCTGCAGCATGTTATTTCTTTCAGTAGCAGTTTCAACTCCATGTGGAGTTTTGTAAGTTTCGGGATCGGACATCTCAGCCACGGTGTTCCTCTCTCTACCTCGACCACCCTTCTTGGGATTTCCGTCGGAAAACAGGGTCTTGGAATCAGTGATTTGCTCATCCTCAGTCTGACTATGAGCCGAGGGAATATCATCTTCTTCTTCATCAGATTCTGACTCAAATTTCTTCTTCGATACCTTTGGTGGCTTAGCTGCTTTTCTTTCAGTCAACTTTCCTCTATCAGCCACACGCGGCAACTAAGGGATTTCTTCCTCAGACCCAGACCGCTCTTCCGAACTATGAGCCATGACCACTCCTGAGAGAAAACACAACAATGCGAGGGAAAACAGGAAGGGGTCATAAACATGCACAGAAGCATTTTTGACTCAAAACAGATAATTTTTCGGAAGCAGCAAAGGAATTAATGGTATATATTTTGGAAGATATCGTCGAGAGAATTGTAACATGCCATAAGACAGAATGACAGCTCCTCTAATCTTTCGACGTATAACACATGAATCCTAGATCCAATCTGACTGGTACGAGGAACAACTACAAACCGTACATGTCATCACTTAGTGAAACCTAAAGATCTACCGCAAGAATACAAAATAGAAGAAATGGCGTTGGTAAGAACAGCCCTAGAACAGAGGAACGACAGGGCTAGCTCCAGATCTGAATGCCCTAACTTGGCAGCAAAGATCAACTACGGCAGTGCGGGAGAGAAGATGTACCGCACTGGCGCGACCAACGATGGCGGGGCTTCACCGGAGTTACACGGCGAGGCGCGATGTCGATGCTGCTTTGAGCCCGGGCTCAGACGGAGAGCAAGAGGAAGGGTTTGAGGTCGAACAGAGAAAGAACAAAGGAGGAAGACGCCTGGAGGGAGGGTTTATATAGCCCGAGGGCGAAACCGCTTCCTCCGAGATCCACGGCTGAAAAGCACAGGACGTTCCACATTCAACGGACGAGATCATGGACGTGAGATCATGGGCACGTGTCAGCCGTTTCCTGCGAAAATCTCGGTAACTAAACAGAATGCCGAAGGGTTTGAGGAAGCGCAAGCGCCAAAATAGATGAAATTTCGAAAATCATTTCATTCGCGACCAAGGACGTCGGATTGAAATATTCTTCAGATCAAGTTGCATGTTTATGACGAGAAAGAACTGGAAAAAAACATAGTCTGACTAAAAACTCAAAGCCAAACAAAATAAAACACAAACACATATCCCTGAGAGAATTCCCTGCACGAGAGGATCAGTTCTTCTTCACAACCCAATCTTGCGTGGGTGGTGAGAATCTCATTTGCTTGGACTGAGTAGGAGTATTCCTTCGGCGAGGCTTGTAAGACACCTGTGCACTTTGATGATAATCATATGAATATGCATTGAAGTTATTTCCAGATATATGAATGTAGTGATTTGAAGAGGTACGCAGGTACTCCTTCTGACACAGGTTAGGATGATAATCATTCAAGAAAGATACTAAAGTAGATTGTGAATGATATCCATTTCCTCATCGAGAGTTATCCTGCACAGTTAGGCTAGCAGTGACAGGCAAATTTTGAACAATGCACTTCTTTACCCAGATTTGCTTCTTGGGTGAACCTGTCCTGTAGTTAGTTCCAACATATCGAGCGAAAACTTCACCATTCTGTTGTTTGAAGATTTTGTAATTTGAGTCATCAGACTCATTAGTATCAACAAGAATGGGTGATTGATAACCAGTTAGAATTTCAGGTTCGAGGGTTTTACTCTTTGCACGAACCCAAGTCGTTTGAGGATACTGCTTGGGAGTTCAATAGGATCCATCCACATTGAGTTTCTTTTTGAAACCTAATCCTTCCTTTTGACGGTTTTTGTGTAGTATGGACTTCTTGAGCACATCACATAGGGTTTGATGCCCTTTTAGGCTCCTTAGCATTCCAGTCTCAAGTAAGCCCTTTAACCTACAATTTTCTTCAGTAATAGCAGCAAAATCCTCGGAAGAGGGGTTAGTAGTACCAATTTCAGTAGTGGCAATATTCTCTACAACAGTATTAGAAGTTTCAGCATGAGAATCGGCATTGCTACGTTCTAGGCATTTTAAGCATCGAGGTGCAAAATCATTAGGAAGTCGAACAGATTGCTCGGCGAAGAGAGAAGCTTTCTCTAACACCAGCTCGTTATGAGATTCTTTTAGTGACATGAGTTCTTGATTCCTGTTACGGAGTTCATCTGATAAACTCTCATAGACAACTATAAGCGAATCATATTGATTGGTAAGATCATCAATAGTTGATGAAAAAGCAACTTGCTCTTCGATCAACTTTTGATTCTTCTCCATCTCTTCGACCAGTAATCCTTAGGTTTTCCTGAGATTTCTCTCAAGCATTTCAAGTTCATCATGTTGAGTTTTTGCAATCTTGAACAGCTTGGCATATGAAATATATTTAGGTGAATATTCATTCATGGATCTTTGGTGTTTTGCTGATACCTGATCCTTTGATGATTTTGCCATGAGACAGAAAGCGATTGGTTCATCATTGTTTGAAGCATCATCATCATCAGTGTCTGACTTGAGTGAGTTCTCAGATGACTCATAGGCAATGAAGGCATTGCTCCTTCCAATACTTTTGTAGAATTCTTCATCATCTGATTCAGAGTCTGTTGCCTCATCTTCAGAGTCCAGGGTTATATCAGCACATGCTCTATTCAGCCATGATATTCTCTTCATATTTGATTTGATGGTTCCTCTTGCTTTTATGTCAGTGACTGGTCTCGTCTAAGAAGATGAGGATGATTCATTTTTCTTCGAGAGCTTAGTATGACGATCCATTCATGTGAATCCACTTCAGTGAAGGTATTTCCATCTGTTGCTAGGTTTTCCTTCCCAGCATGGACAGTCTGCAATGAGATGACCGAGTTGTTTGCACATGAAGCACTTCATTTCTTTCGGAGGCAATCGTCTTTTTGACAATTCAGGCATGGCAAACTCGTCATCATTTGTGAGGCAGAGATTTTGCCTTTTGAGATCACTTAGCCTTTGTGTGAGTATTTCAAGTTCTCTGGTGATGGTGTGTTGATTCTCAACATCTTCTTCTTCTTTAGAACTGCCATAGTGTGAGAGAATTTCTCCTTCACTTTCCGAAGAAGATTCTGGATTTGCATTTTCCAGTTCCATCTTTTCTTCATGAATCGACAGCAGTGTCATGACCTCAACATAGTGAAGCTCTTCATAGTCGGGTCTCTGTTTGATTTCAGCTATAATGGGATCAAAGGATTCATCAAGAGCACTCAGAAGCTTGTTGACCACATCTCTATCAGTGATATCAGTTATTCCTCACTGATGCGGTCTTTCGACAATGTTGTCAGTCTATCAGTGAGTTCCATAGAACTTTCTTTACGAAGACTTCTGAATCTAGTGAACATAGCATGAAGCATTTGAATGTGAGGATCTGATCTGGCAACAAATTCTTCATGAGCATTGTTGATGGCATCCCAAATTTTCTTTGCAGTATTGAGCCTTTGGAACGAAAATAAAATGTCTTTTAATAGACTGCTACAGATGATATCTTTTGCTTGAGCATCGAACTACAGATTTGCTTTATCATCAATGTTGAGATTGTTCGGTTGCTGAATGGTGTAGCCATCTTCCATAATCTGCCACAAATCATAGTTGATAGCTCGAATTCTGATTCTCATTTGTTCCTTCCAGTACAGATAGTCATTTCCATCAAAGATAGGAATGCTTTCAGAGTGCGAGGATCTACCTGCATACGACATACTCAAAACTCCTAGGGCGTTAGACCTTTAATAAGCAGAGACAGGGAGAACCCGCTCTGATACCAATTATTAGGACCAAGAATATATCAAATAGAGGGGGGTGAATGAGAGATTCAAAATTTCTTTCGAAAGTATTGAAACTGATCCCAATCACAGCAGCGGAATTAAAGATCGGTAGATACGAGCGCAATGAAGCTCGCTACTGAGGAACAAAATCTTCAAGGTAAGTTGAAATAATGATTCGAGCATAGGATACAACAGGCTTAATGATGACGATGGTAATACAACATGCCAACAGAGCTAAAATCATGAAGAAGAACTGGAGTAGAGCTATGATGGATAATTATGAAGAACAACAATATAGACTATGAATGACAAGGAACTGTGCGAGAGATAAGTTGAAAGATGAGCAGCAGAGGGTAACAGATAAGATATCTATCATCACAGAGTACACATAATGACTGCCGAAAGTAATGCAGTGAAGAAAATAGAACCAGTGGTGCTCGATGGCGATAGAAAAATTTGGTAGACCAGTTCGCCCTTCCGCCAAAGGGTTGTGTGTGGTTGGAGGGGCTGTGACTTAATACGGAAGATAAACTCTCTTCACCCTATTATCCTTCAATGCGGAGCTGATCAGACTCAGGTTGATTTCACTCGTGGTAGATCCTTGTCGGCGATCTCCAAACCTTCGGTCAACCTTCGCGAACCACGATCACTCTTGTTTGCTGAAGATCTAGCTCGGTGAAGACAACAACTCTTCAACACTCGAGCTAAAACCTATCCGTCTAGAGAGTGCACAGCTCTCAAGAGTAATAGGTACAAGAACTCTCACTCAGAACTACTGTGATGCTAAACCATTGTCTAAGTTTGGGCTCTTGATTTTCTCTTGGTGGATCTTAAACTCAAATCACTCGGATAGGGGTTGCTCAAATCAATCTTCTCAGAAATCTTAAGCGAAGCAGCCAACGGACAATGTTGGAGCGGGGTGGCTATTTATAGCCGTAGCATTCCCAGATGGGAAATGACCAAATTAGACATCGGGATCAGCCAATGGCCAAACGACACGAGTCCAACGGTTGGATTTGAGCACAACGGTAACATTGCTTGCGGAGCAAGTAATGCTAACTCCTCGGTCTGAGACAAATCTCTCGCAGCGAAGAAGATCACAGTCTCTTGCTGACAAGTATTTTCTCGGAACACAAAGAGATTTCTCTCGCAACTTTCATAGGTTTTGGCAAAGCATCACAGCGGATCTAAGCATCGAGAACCTTTACCCCTCTTAATTGTACGGAGGTCCTATGACTCAAATGAATGAAAGAAGAACAACAAAAATGAATACGACATCTTCACTTTGTCTTCGACTTCCATCGCTGCAGTCAATTTCTTCGGACGACTATATCGAGTCAAAAGCTTTGCTTCAGCAGTTAACTTTCGAGGGGTCGTTTTCTTCACATCAATCTTCTCGACTATATGACTTCAACAAATATAACTCGTTCTTCTCTGCAACGTAGATATACTTCGGTAAAGTTCCTCGAACTTAGCAATGGAGATAGCATTTCCTTCGGTTGTGTATGGACTATTTCTCTCTCTGTATGCACTAACAAACAAATTAGTTCATACCTGTTTCTGTCAACAATCTCCAAAACACAAGGTAGGCAAATATTGCACCAACAGATCTGAAAGCAATATGATGAAAGATAGACGGTGGGGCCATAGATTTCACTAGTGGCTTCTCTCAAGAAAATAGCACACAGTGGGTAAACAAATTACTGTTGAGCAATTGATAGAAGAACAAATAATTATGACTTTATCCAAGGCAACGATCAATATATTGGGATCACATCCAAGATTTGTAGACCGAAATGATTCTGCATCTACTACTATTACTGTTGAGCATGCATCTAGTGTATTAAGTTCATGGAGAAACGGAGTAATGCAATAAGAACGATGACATGATGTAGATAAGATCTATTCATGTAGGAATAGACCCCATCTTGTTATCCTTAATAGCAACGATACATACGTGCCTCGCTACCCTTTCTGTCACTGGGTGAGGACACCGTAAGATCGAACCCATCACAAAGCACCTCTTCCCATTGGAAGAAAAATCGATCTAGTTGGCCTAACTAAACCAAAGATTCGAAGAAGAAATACGAGGCTATAAATAATCATGCATATAAGAGATCAAAGAAAACTCAAATAATATTCATGGATATAGATCTGATCATAAACTCGAACTTCATCGGATCCCAACAAACACACCACAAAAAGTCATTACATCAAATAGATCTCCAAGAGACCATTGTATTGAGAATCAAAAAGAGAGAAGAAGCCATCTAGCTACTGCCTACGGACCCATAGGTCTATGGTGAACTACTCATGCATCATCGGAGAGGCACCAATGAGGATGATGAACCCCTCCGTGATGGTGTTAGATTGGATCTCGTTGTTCTGGAACTTGCGGCGGCTGGAATTGTGTTTCGTCGACTCCCCTAGGGTTTCTGGAATATTTGCGTATTCATAGAGCTGAGAGGTGGTGGAGAGGACCTCCGTGGGCCCCATGATACATCAGGGCGCGCCAGGGGCCTCTGGCGCGCCCTAGTGTATCGTGGGCCTCATGGGCCTCCCCCAGGTGCTTCCTTGCCTCCCAAGTTGTCTTCTGGTCCAAAAAAAATCTCCAAAATGTTTCGCTGCGTTTGGACTCCGTTTGGTACTGATATTCTGCAAAGTAAAAAACAAGCAAAAAATAGCAACTTGCACTGGGCACTATGTCAGTAGGTTAGTCCCAAAAAATGATATAAAGTTGCTATAAAATGATTGTAAAACATCCAAGAATGATAATATAACATCATGGAACAATAAAAAATTATAGATACATCTGAGACGTATCAGCATCCCCAAGCTTAATTCCTGCTCGTCCTTGAGTAGGTAAATGATAAAAATAGAATTTTTGATGTGGAATGATGCCTAACATGTTCATCACATATTCTTTTCTTTTGTAGCATGGACATTTGGACTTTAGATGGTTCAAAGCAATAGTCTATAATTGACATGAAGACTTCAATACGCAAGCATATCAACAAACAACCAGGTCTTTCAAAATATCAACACTAAAGAAAGTTATCCCTAGCCCATCATGCTCAATCATTGATCCATTCATAAAACACACTCGCATATTAGCTACATTCAATGCTCAAGTACGATCATAGTGCTCCATAGTTGGTGCTTTATAAGAGAAGATGGAGACTCAAATAAAAATAAAAATTGCATAAAAGTAAATAGATAGGCCCTTTGCAGAGGGAAGCAAAGATTTGTAGAGGTGCCAGAGCTCAAATCTTAAATTGAGAGATAATTTTTTTTGAGAGGCATGCTTTTCCCTTCAACGAAAATGACCGAGTAGTTCCCAACACTTTCCATGCTATATATATCATAGGCGGTTCCCAAACATAAAATAAAGTTTATTCCTTTTTTCACCATACCTTCACCGTCCATACCAACACTTTCCAAGGAATTTATTATTTGACAACATAAAGTAAATTTCTTTTTCATTTCGGGATTGGGCATCCCTATTATCGCCATACTCTCGTGCAATGACAAGTGAATAAACACTCATCTTGAGAATAACACATCTAGCTTGGAAAATATTGGCCACCCCCTACTGCTTCATGAGCGGTACGGGCACACAAAAAGGAAATTCAATTTGAAAATTAGAGTTGGCACATACAAATTTAGTTAGAATGGCATGGAAATACTGCATATAGGTAGGTATGGTGGACTCGCATGGTAAATATGGTTTGAAGGATTTTGGATGCGCAGGTAGTATTCCCACTTAGTACAAATGGAGGCTAGCAAATAGATTGAGAAGCAACCAACTAACAAACAAAAATTCTCATAAATGAGCATTAAGCATAACTAAAACCGAATAATGCACCATAAGTGGGATGTAATTTCATTGCATAACTATTGACTTTCGTGCTTGCATAGGGAATCACAAACCTTAACACCAATATTCTTACTAATGCATATTTACTCACCAACATGACTCACATATTACTATCATCATGTCTCAAAACTATTACAAGGAATCAATTTTATTTTGTCCAATGATCTTCATGAAAGTTTTTATTATATCCCTCTTGAATATCTATCAATTTGGGACTAATTTCATATATTGCAATTGCTTTTGACAAGCTCAAATAAATTTAAGTGAAGAACATGAGCATAAAAATTTTCATCTCTCAAAATAATATAAGTGAAGCATGAGAGAATTTCTTCAAAAATTTAATAACTCTCAAATAAATCTAAGTGACGCATGAGAGTATTTCTTCAAAAATAATAAAGCACACCAGGCTCAAAAAGATATAAGTGAAGCACTAGAGCAATTCCATAGCTCAAAAAATTTAAGTGAAGCATAAAGAGCAATTCTAACAAATCATAGCATAATTTTGGCTCCCTCAAATAGGTGTGTCCAGCAAGGATACTTGTGACAAACTAAAAGCAAAACAAGCAAAGACTCATATAATACAAGACACTCCAAGGAAAACTCATGATATGTGACGAATAAAAATATAGCTCCAAGTAAAATTACCGATGGTTGTTAGAAGAAAGAGGGGATGCCTTCCGGGGCATCCCCAAGCTCAGTTGCTTGGTTCCCCTTGAATATTAACTTGGGGTGCCATGGGCATCCCCAAGCTTAGGCTCTTTTCACTCCTTATTCCTTCATCCATCGTGATCTCACGCAAAACTTGAAAACTTCAATCACACAAAACTTAACAAAACCTTCGTGAGATCCGTTACCATAATAAAACCAATCTTTGCTTTAAGTTCTGTTGCAAACCCATTCATATTTTGTTTTTGCATTATAACTAATGTATTCTAACTTTACCATGGCTTATACCCTCCAATACAATCCATAGATTCATCAAAATAAGCACACAATGCAAAGAAAACAGAATTTGTCAAAAACAGAACAGTGTGTAAAGATGCCAATTTTACTCAAACTTCTGTAACTCGAAAATTTATGAACAATTATGACAACATAGGCAATTTGTATCAATCTTGTGTAACAAATTCATAATTGTTCTTCTCCTCTTTGAATTTAAACAATTCTGTCACTGGACACAAAAGTTTCTGTTTTTCAACAAGCTATCCCAAAGGCTTTACTTGGCACAAAAACAAATTAAAACATAAAAAAACACAATCATAACAGAGGCATAATTGTTCAAACACTCAGGAACAGAAAGAAAAAGGCAAAAATAAATTTTATTCATTGGGTTGCCTCCCAACAAGCGCTATAGCTTTATGGCCCTAGTTAGGCATAATGCATAGATTCAAGTATTGTCATCTTTGGTTTTTGATCCATAGGAAGCCCTCATGATTGGTTCATATGCTGGCTTAATTCTTGTTCTAGGGAAGTGTTCCATACCCTTCCTTAGTGGAAATTGAAATTTAATATTGCCTTCTTTCATATCAATCACGGCACCTATAGTGCGTAAAAATGGTCTACCAAGTATAAATGGACAAGATGGATTGCCATCAATATCAAGAACAATAAAATCTATGGGCACATAGTTCCTATTTGCAAGAATAAGAACATCATTAATTCTTCCCAAAGGCTTTTTAATAGCAGAATCCGCCAAGTGCAAATTAAGAGAACATTCTTCAATATTGGTAAGACCAAGCACATCACATAAAGATTTCGGAATTATGGAAACACTAGCACCCAAATCACATAAAGCAAAGCATTCATAATTTTTAATCTTGACTTTAATGGTAGGTTCCCATTCCTCATATAATGTTCTAGGAATTGAAATATCTAATTCCAACTTTTCTTCTAAAGCTTTCATCATGGCATCCACAATATGTTTAGTAAAAGCATTATTTTGTTCATATGCATTGGGTGAATTTATCATGGATTGCAACAAAAGAAATACATTCAATCAAAGAGCAATTGTCATAATTAAAGTCTTTGTAATCCAAAAGAGTGGGCACATTCAAAGTTTTGACCTCTCCAAACCCACTTTTATCAATTTTTTCATCAAAATTTTCACCCTCCGAATCATTGGGATGCCGTCGAGCTAAAGTTGACTCTTCTTCGGTCCCTTTATCATCAATTTTAATTTTACTAAACAAGGAATCAATAGAAGAAACACCAACCATTTTAAGATCTTCATCATTTTTGTCCTCTAAAGAAACTGGCTTAGCGGCCATTTGATATACTAAAGTAGCTTGTGCATCGGATATTTTACCTAGTAAATTTTCAGCATGAGCATACTTAGATTAGAGATTAGAAACTTCTCTACTAACATGATTAAGTTGTTTTATTATAGCATCTAGCATAGTAGAGTGTTCTTTAAGCTCTTCGATAAAAAACTTATTATGCTCAAATTGTGTAGTCATGTATTCCTTAGTACTCTTTTCAATCTCGAGCAAAATATTGGGGTACGGAACATCATAATACTTTCTTTGAGACATCGTGACTACGCAAACAAGATTGCAAGCAAAATAAATAGATCTGATGAGAAAAAGGCGAATAAAAGAAGGCGAATAAAAAGGCAAATTTTTGTGAAGTGGGGGAGATGAAAACAAGAGGCAAATGGCAAATAATGTAAATTGCTAGGAGATGAGGTTTGTGATTAGGAACCTGATAGATGTTGATGATGTCTCCCCAGCAAAGGCGCCAGAAATTCCTTTGACGTGGCTTAGACTGCGTCGGTATTTTCCCAAAGAGGAAGCGATGATGAAGCACAGCTACGGTAAGTATTTCCCTCAGTTATGAAACCAAGGTATCAATCCAGTAGGAGAACCAAGCAACACTATGTAAACGGTACCTGCACACAAAGAACAAATACTTGCAACCCGACGCGTAGGAGGGGTTGTCAATCCCTCCACGGTAAAAAGATAGATTGGTTTGTATGAGATTGGATAAATAGATCTGAATAAAACGTGAAATAAAATAAGTAAAGAAAAAGTGCAGCAAGATATTTTTGGGTTTTTGGAATAATAGATCTGAAAACAAATATGCTAAAAGATAGACCTGAAAGCAATATGATGAAAGATAGACCCGGGGGCCATAGATTTTCTGCGAAGTAAAAAACAAGCAAAAAACAGCAACTGGCACTGGGCACTATGTCAATAAGTTAGTCCAAAAAAATGTTATAAATTTGCTATGAAATGATTGTAAAACATCCAAGAATGATAATATAACAACATGGAACAATAAAAAATTATAGATACGTTGGAGACGTATCAACGCACTGGCGCATGCACTTTGACGGCTCCAAGATGCGCTCCGGCTTGGGAGCTGGCATAGTGCTGTCTTCCCCCAAGGGCGACTAGTTGCGATATGCGCTGCAAATCCACTTCGCCGCCTCCAACAACGTTGCCGAATACGAAGCTCTCATGCATGGCCTCCGGCTGGCCAAAGAGATCGGCATCTGGCGCATCCTCTGCTACGACGACTCGGACTTGGTGGTGCAGCAAGTCTCCGGTGAGTGGGACGCCAGAGATGCCAACATGGCCAGCTACCGCTTCTTGGTCCAGCAGCTCACCGGTGGTTTCGACAGTTGTGAGTTCGTCCACGTCCCTCGCACGGACAATGAGGATGCCGACACGCTGGCCAAGATAGGCTCCAGCCGGCAAGCAATCCCACCCGGCGTCTCCCTCAAGCACATGTGGAAGCCGTCCATCAAGCCATCTCCCGACTTAGAATCCATATTCGTCCTAGACGACCCCGCGGCGCCCCTACCCAACCCTGGAGATCCCGGCCCTAGCTCGGGGGCTGCCGGCTCTGGCCCGGGGGCTTTCGCCCCGGACCCCGTCCAAGTGGCCATCCTCACGGTGGTGACGACGCCATCCTGGGCCCAGTCGATCCTCGCTTTCCTGGAAAGCGGCGAGCTCCCCATGGACGAAGCCGAGGCCCGGCAAGTGCAACGACGGGCGTTCGCCTACAACATCATCAACCACGAGCTCATCAAGTGCAACGCGACAGGCGTGTTTTAGTGCTACGTCGAGCAGGACAAAGGGATCGAGATCCTCCTTGACAGCCACCAGGGTGAGTGTGGGCACCACGCCGCTCGAGGTCCCTGGTGGCCAAGGCTTTCTGCCATGGTTTCTACTGGCCCACGGCCAGGAAAGACGCCGAGCAGCTAGTCCTCAAGTGCAAGCGTTGCCAACGCTTCAGCAAGCGCAGCCACCAGCCGACCACAGCCCTCCAGACCATCCCGATCACATGGACCTTTGTCGTCTGGGGGCTTGATATGGTGGGGCCCTTCAAAACCGCCCGAGGCGGCATGACACACTTGTTGGTGGCCGTCGACAAGTTCACCAAGTGGATCGAGGCAAGATCGATCAAGAAACTTGGCGAGCCCACGACCGTCAGGTTCATCAAAGATATCGCGGTTCGCTACGGCATCCCCCACAACATCATCATGGACAACAGAACCAATTTCACCAAGGGCGCGCTAGCTCAATACTGCTCCACATCCAGCATCCGGCTCGACCTGGCCGCCGTCGCGCATCCCCAGTCGAACGGCCAGGTCGAGCGGGCAAACAGCCTGATTCTAGCCGGCATCAAGCCGCGACTCGTTGAGCCTCTCGTGTGCTCACCCAGCAGCTGACTCGATGAGCTGCCGGCTGTCCTTTGGAGTCTCTAGACGATGCCTAACCGGTCGACCGGGTTCATCCCGTTCTTGCTTGTCTATGGAGCCGAAGCAATTATCCCCACCGACGTCGAGTTCGACTCGCCCCGGGTGACCATGTACACAGAAGCCGAGGCTAAGGAGGCACGCGAAGACGACATCGACCTGCCCAAGGAGGCGCGCCTACTAGCCCTCAGCCGGTCGGCCATATACCAACAAGGCATGTGCCACTACCATAAGAAGAAGATCAAACCCCTCACGTTCTGCGAGGGTGACCTCGTGCTCCGGCTCGTTCAGCGGACGGCCGACCAGCACAAGCTCGTGTCCCCTTCGGAGGGACCCTTCATCATCATCAAGACTCTCTGCGACCAAAACGCATACTACCTCATCGACGCGCAGAAGCCGAACAAGCACAAAAGAGACACAGCCGGCGAAGAGACCAGCCGGTGCTGGAACGTGGAGCTCCTCCGCCCATTTTACAGTTAAACGTATTCACATATGTACCACTACCTTTTGGGTTTAATGAAAGCAGCAGATTCCCCGAACGACACTCGGGGGCTACCTTTTCTGGTTCTATCAAACCTTGTGTTCTATGCACCTTCATGCTTTTTATTCTATCCTCCGGGTTGGCACGTCCGGCCCGGGGGCTCAGGGGCTTGCCGACTAGACCGCACCCCACCATCTGCCTTAGTCCATTTCGTTACGTATGAGCCACCAAAGCCCTCTCTTCGCCCCAAGCCATAGACCGGCTCCCGGCTATCCGGCTGGCAAGAGCTAAAGGCCGGAAGCGCCGACACGCAAAGATCTACTAAGAAGAGGCGGCCGGCTTGGCCCATCTGGCCCCCCCAACCCTTTCTCGCTAAAACCACCACACGACCGGTTGCGTGCCAGCCGGCTTCACCGCCTGCCGCCAGCCAGCTCAGTGGGTGTTTCGCTCGCGCTTAACGTCCAAAAAAGACTAAGTACTGTACGTCCCCTCCTAGGGCCGAGTTCCCATCCTAGTCACAGACCGGCACTCGGCTGTCCGGCTAGTGGGAAGGAAGACCAAAGAGAATGAACAAGAAAAGGCCCAAGGACGAATAGCAAAAGTGGAGGCACAAGAAAAATTTATAAACAACACGGGCCCGCGGTGAGAAGTTCATTACATAAAACTACACCCCCAGTGGGTGGACCTGCTACCTAACCGGGTCCAAGTACAGGAAGAGCAAAAATTAAAATCCTAGGCGGCGACATCCGTGTCGGCTCTAGTCCGTGCCGGCTCAGCCGTGGTGGACACAGGCGCCGCATCGGCTTCAGCCCACGCTGGCTCGGCTGAGGTCGGCCCGGCCGCGACGTCGGATCCGGGGTGCTCCAGCTCCTCGGTCGTGGCGGTGTCGTCCAGTGCCGCGGCGACGTCATTCGCGTAGGCCCCCGACTCGGCCGAGCTGCCATCCGGGTCGTCGAGCTGCAGGCCGAAGTCGTCATTGCAACATTGCAATCATGCTTATCATTCATGGAATTTATGCCAAACATTTTATTGAATTCTTCTTCTATCAATTGAGCAGAATTTTCCGATCCATCATTTTCAAGAAAGACATGATAAAGACGAATAATATGAGGCAACCTCAATTCCATTTTTTTGTAGTTTTCTTTTATAAACCAAACTAGTGATAAAACAAGAAACTAAAAGATTCGATTGCAAGATCTAAATATATACCTTCAAGCACTCACCTCCCCGGCAACGACGCCAGAAAAGAGCTTGATGTCCACTACACAACTTGTTCTTGTAGACTAGTGTTGGGCCTCCAAGAGTAGAGTTTTGTAGGATAGTAGAAAATTTCCCTCAAGTGGATGACATAAGGTTTATCAATCGTGGGACGCGTAGGATGAAGATGGTCTCTCTCAAGCAACCCTGCAAGCAAATAACAAAGAGTGTCTTGTGTCCCCAACACACCAAATACAATGGTAAATTGTATAGGTGCACTAGTTCGGTGAAGAGATGGTGATACAAGTGTTGTAATGATAGTAGATATTGATTTTTCTTGTGTCCCCAACACACCAAATACAACGGTAAATTGTATAGGTGCACTAGTTCGGTGAAGAGATGGTGATACAAGTGTAGTAATGATAGTAGATATTGATTTTTGTAATAGGAACAATAAAAAACAGCAAGGTAGCAAGTAACAAAAGTGAGCACGAACGGTATTGCAATGCTTGAAAATAAGGCCTAGGGTTCATACTTTCACTAGTGCAATATCTTAACAGTGCTAACATAATTAGATCATATGGCAACCCCTCAACGTGCGATAAAGAATCACTCCAAAGTTCTTATCTAGCGGAGAACATAAGACAAAATTGTTTGTAGGGTACTAAACCACCTCAAAGTTATCCTTTCCACTCAATCTATCGAGCTATTCCTATAAGTATCACAAACAGCCCAAGAGTTCGTACTAAAATAACACCATATGATACACATCAATCAACTCTAATGTCACCTAGATACTCCAATGTTACCACAAGTATCCGTGAGTTGATTATATGATATGCATCAAACAACTTCAGATTCATAATATTCAATCCAACACAAAGAACTTCAAAGAGTGTCCCAAAATTTCTACCGAAGAAAGTAGGACGAAAACATGCATCAACCCCTATGCATAGATTACCCCAATGTCACATCAGGAATCCGCGAGTTGAGTGCCAAAACATATATCAAGTGAATCAATATAATACCCCGTTATCACCACGTGTATTCATATGCAAGACATACATCAAGTGTTCTCAAATCCATAAAAGTATTCAATCCGATAACAGTGAAACCTCAAAGGTAAAAACTCAATTCATCACAACAAGATAGAGAGGGAGAAACACCATATGATCCAACTATATTAACAAAGCTCGTGGTACATCAGATCATGCCAAATCAAGAACACGAGAGAGAGAGAGAGAGACATCAAACACATCGCTACTTGTACATACCCCTAGCCTCGAGGGTGAACTACTCCCTCCTCATCATGGTGGCAACCGGGATGATGAAGAGGACCTCCGGTGATGATTTCCCCCTCGGGCAGAGTGCCGAAAAAGGCTCTAGATTGGATTTTCGTGGATACAAAGGCTTGCAGCGGCGGAACTTCCGATCTAGGGTTATTTCTGGGGTTTTTTGTATTTATAGGATTTTTTGCATCGTTCTCACGTTTGGATGGGCTTCGAGGGGCCCACTAGCGACCAGGGCGTGTCGGAGGGGGTAGGCGCGCCCTGGTGCCTAGTGGCCACCTCCTTCACATCCTGGTCCTCCCACGAAGCTTCTAGTGCCTCTTTTGTTCCAAAAAAAATCTTCAAAAAGTTTCGCTGCATTTGGAGAACTTTTATTTCTGCACAAAAAACAACACCACGATAGTTCTGCTGAAAACAACGTTAGTCTGGGTTAGTTCCATTCAAATCATACCAAAACCATATAGAATTATTGTAAACATGGCATGAATACTTCATAAATTATAGATACGTTGGAGACGTATCAGCATCCCCAAGCTTAATTCCTGCTCGTCCTCGAGTAGGTAAATGATAAAAGAAATAAATTATGAAGTGTGAATGCTAGCATAGTGTATAAATTTTATCAATGATAATTCCAATCACTTTTCCTAGCATCATAACAGCAACTCTTTCTCATAAAACTCATCATGATAAAGTAGCAATCAATTCACATGTTATGGTTCAAACAATGCATTCTCTTGAAACTTAACAACCTATGTTCTCAGTCACCAAACAATTGCAATTCAACTTATTCTCAACAAAGTCTAAGTAAGAACTCCACATACTCAATCATCATATAGTCTTCTATGATTGCTAGTACTCAAAGCATATTTTTAGAACAAATGGCAGCCATCAAACACAAAGAAAGATAGGGGCTTAATGTCGCCTCCCAACTCATTTATCATCGAGATAATTGTCAATAATAATAATTCATGATCAAATATATTTGACTGGCCATATGTGCCTAGATCTTTCCCCACCACATGATGCTTGCCAACTAGAGAATAATTGAGGTTGAAATGAGAATGCATACTATTGACTCTTGCATAAAAGTAAATACTGAAAAGTAAAAGATAGGCCCTTCGCAGAGGGAAGCATAGCTTGTCATGCGGTTTCTATTTTTGGATGCGCAAGCTCTTAATGCAAAGGAACGTCACGTTATATTGCCCTTGATGATAGCAACCTTTATTATGCAGTCCGTCGCTTTTATTTCTTTGCCATCACAAGTTCGTACAATGCTTATTTTCCCTTGCAATAAAAGATCACTTATATTTTAGGAGCAATTTTTATTGCTTTTTGCACCGATGAAAACTTACTCGAAGGATCTTATTCAATCCATAGGTAGATATGGTGGACTCATGGCAAGAAACTAGGTTTAAGGGTTTTTGGATGCACAAGTAGTATCTCTACTTAGTACAATTTTTTGGCTAGCAAAAGATCCTAAGCAAACACCACATGCTGGAGGATCCATAACAATATAACTTCTATGCAAATATACACAACCATAACTCATTACGTTGTCTTCCTTGTCTAACTTCAACTAATTTGCTCAAGTTTGAAAATAATTAATGGTTATTCACAATCATAAAAGATGTCCAAGAGAATATAGTTGTATGTGAAAGTTCTCTTCCTTGTACTAATCATTTATGAATTGCTTGTATGACCAATATTGTGATTGTCAAGCTTCAATAGATTTCACTTTCTAAACCCAATGTGAAGCTACTACTAGGCATAATATGAACATATAATTTCAACTTCATGATATTCAATTCATTCAACAATTTACTCATAGGATATAAGTGAAGCACAAGTGTAAATGACAAACTACTCCAAAAAGATATAAGTGAAGATTAAGCGAGTAGTTAAGTAAATGGGTAGCTATGTGAGGACTCTCTCTAATTTAAAAACTTACATATCTAAGTATAAATGACATTCCAAGAATAGCACACATCATGTCAAGAAGCAAAAACTTAGGCTCAACTGAGGCTAACCGATAATTGTTGATGAAGAAAGGTGGGATGCCTACCGTGGCATCCCCAAGCTTACATACTTGAGACTTCTTGGAATATTATCTTGGGATGCCTTGGGCATCCCCAAGCTTGAGCTTTTGTGTCTCCTTAATTCCTTTTATATCACGGTTTCCCTAAATCTCAAAAACTTCATCCACACAAAACTCAACAAGAACTCGTGAGATAAGTTAGTATAAATCAACGCAAAACCTTATCATTCTCTACTGTAGCAAATCACTAAAATTATAATTTAACATTGCATACTAAGTGCCTCTGCATATTTAATACTCCTATCCTCAAATAGAATCATTAAACAAGCAAACATATGCAAACATAACAGCAATCTGTCTAAACAGGACAGTCTGTAAAGAGTGCAATAATATTCATACTTCCCTAACTCCAAAAAATTTGAAAATTTACCAAACTGTAGAAAATTTATCATAACTCACCGTGTAAAAATTTCAAGATTTTATCATGTTCTTACTATTAACAAATATTCAAAACATAACAACAAACTTTCTGTTTTCAAACAACAACATATAGACTTGCAAAATAAGCATGGTAAAGGCTATCCTTGACACTTCTGTTGAAACAATAGATATAAAAAATTATTCTAAATAAAATCAAGCAAATCCTAGTAAAATAAGATGATGCTCCAAGCAAAACACATATCATGTGACGAATAATAATATAGCCCCAAGTAAGGTTACCGATAATGTTGAAGACGAAAGAGGGGATGCCTTCCGGGGCATCCCCAAGCTTAGTTGCCTGGATCTTCCTTGAATATTACCTTGGGTGCCTTTTTAATCCCCAAGCTTAGGGTCTTGTCACTCCTTATTCTCCTCATATCGATATCTCACCCAAAACTTGAAAACTTCAATCGCACAAAACTTAACGGAACTTCGTGAGGTGGGTTAGCATAGTAATATAAACTATTCACTTGGGTACGGTCAAATACAAGATTCATAATTGTTCCCACATAATTCCTACTGTACTACATAATTTCCATAATTTATATTGAGCAATATAAGCCATAGAAGCTATAAAACAAGCAAACTATAGATTGAAAACAGAATCTGTCAAAAACAGAACAATCTGTAAAGATATGAATAATGACTATACTTATGTAACTTCAACAATTCTAAAAAATTAGGAAAACGTTGGAAATTTGTATATAAATCACCTGTAAAAAATTCAGAATTGTTCTACGCTCCAGTGATTTTTAACAATTCTGTTACTAGGCGAAAAAGTTTCTGTTTTTGCACAGAATCAAGTCAACTATCATCCACACTATCCCAAAGGCTTTACTTGGCACTTTAAACAAAAGCTATAAAACATGAGTACTACAGTAGCTTAATCATGTGAACACACAAAAACAGTAGGTGTAAGTGTTGGGTTGTCTCCCAAGAAATGCTTTTCTTTAATGCCTTTTTAGCTAGGCATGATGATTTCAATGGTGCTCACATAAAAGATAAGAACTGCAACATAACGGGAGCATCATGAAGCATATGACTAGCACATTTAAGCCTAACGTACTTCCTATGCATAGGGATTTTGTGAGCAAACCACTTACGGGAACAAGAATCGACTAGCATAGGAAGGCATAACAAGCAAAACTTCAAGATTTTCAACACATAGAGAGGAAACTTGATATTAGTGAGACATGTAAAAGCATATGTTCCTCTCTCATAATAATTTTCAGTATCATCATGAATGAATTCAACAATATAGCTATCACATAAAGCATTCTTTTCATGATCCACATGCATACAATTTTTATTACTCTCCACATAAGCAAATTTATTCTCATCAATAGTAGTGGGAGCAAACTCAACAAAATAACTACCATGTGATACTTGATTAGCATAGTCCAATTGAAAATTAAAATCATGATGACAAGTTTCATGCTTATCATTATTCTTTATAGCATACATGTCATCACAATAATCATCATAGATAGCAACTTTGCTGTCATAGTCAACTGAAACATCTTCCAAAATAGTGGATTCATCACTAAATAAAGTCATGACCTCTCCAAATCCACTTTCATAATTATTACAATAAGATTCAACACCCTCCAAAATAGTGGGCTCATTACCTAGAGTTGATACTCTTCCCAAATCCACTTTCATCATTATAATCATCATAGGTAGGAGGCATGCTTTCATCATAATAAATTTTCTCATCAAAACTTGGGGGATTAAAAATATCATCTCCATCAAACATAGCATCCCCAAGCTTATGGCTTTGCATATCACTAGCATCATGGATATTCAAAGAATTCATAGTAGCAACATTGCAAGCATGCTTATCATTCATGGATTTTATGCCAAACATTTTATTGAATTCTTCTTCTATCAAATGAGCTCCGATCCATCATTTTCAAGAAAGACATGATAAAGACGAATAATATGAGGCAACCTCAATTCCATTTTTTTGTAGTTTTCTTTTATAAAACAAACTAGTGATAAAACAAGAAACTAAAACATTCAATTGCAAGATCTAAAGATATACCTTCAAGCACTCACCTCCCGGACAACGGCGCCAGAAAAGAGCTTGATGTCTACTACACAACTTGTTCTTGTAGACTCGTGTTGGGCCTCCAAGCATAGAGTTTTGTAGTACAGTAGCAAATTTCCCTCAAGTGGATGACTTAAGGTTTATCAATCCGTGGGAGGCATAGGATGAAGATGGTCTCTATCAAACAACCCTGCAACCAAATAACAAAGAGTCTCTTGTGTCCCCAACACACCAAATACAATGGTAAATTGTATAGGTGCACTAGTTCAGTGAAGAGATGGTGATACAAGTGTAGTAATGATAGTAGATATTGATTTTTGTAATAGGAACAATAAAAAACAGCAAGGCAGCAAGTAACAAAAGTGAGCACGAACGGTATTGCAATGCTTGAAAATAAGGCCTAGTGTTCATACTTTCACTAGTGCAATCTCTCAACAGTGCTAACATAATTAAATCATATGGCAATTCCTCAACGTGCGATAAAGAATCACTCCAAAGTTCTTATCTAGCGGAGAACATAAGACGAAATTGTTTGTAGGGTACTAAACCACCTCAAAGTTATTCTTTCCGATCAATCTATCAAGCTATTTATATAAGTGTCACAAACAGCCCAAGAGTTTGTACTAAAATAACACCATATGATACCCATCAACCAATTCTAATGTCGCCTAGATACTCCAATGTCACCACAAGTATCCATGAGTTGATTATATGATATGCATCAAACAACTTCATATTCATAATATTCAATCCAACACAAAGAACTTCAAGGAGTTCCCCAAGATTTGTACCGGAGAAAGTAGGACAAAAACGTGCATCAACCCCTATGAATAGATTACCCCAATGTTACCTCAGGAATCCATGAGTTGAGTGCCAAAACATATATCAAGTGAATCAATATAATACCCCATTGTCACCACGGGTATTCATATGCAGGACATACATCAAGTGTTCTCAAATCCATAAAAGTATTCAATCTGATAATAGTGAAACCTCAAAGGTAAAAACTCAATTCAACACAACAAGATAGTGAGAGAGTAACACCATATGATCCAACTATATTAACAAAGCTCGTGGTACATCAAGATCGTGCCAAATCAAGAATATGAGAGAGAGATCAAACACATAGCTTCTTCTACATACCCCTAGCCTCGAGGGTGAACTACTCCCTCCTCATCATGGTGGCCGCCGGGATGATGAAGATGGCCTCTGGTGATGATTTCTCGCTCCGACAGAGTGCCAGAAAAGGGCTCTAGATTGGATTCTCATGGATACAGAGGCTTGCGGCGGCGGAACTTCCAATCTAGGGTTATTTCTTGGGGTTTCTATATTTATAGGATTTTTTTGCGTCGGTCTTACGTCCATTTGGGCTTCGAGGGGCCCACTACCCACCAAGACGTGCCGCAGGGGGGGTGGCGTGCCCTGGTGCCTAGTGGCCACCTCCTTCACCTCCTGGTCCTCCCACGAAGCTTCTAGTGCCTCTTTTGTTAAAAAAAATCGTCAAAAAGTTTTGTTGCATTTGGAGAACTTTTATGTCTGCACAAAAAACAACACCACGGTAGTTTTGCGTAGAATAGCGTCAGTCCGGGTTAGTTCCATTCAAATCATACCAAAACCATATAGAATTGTTGTAAACATGGCATGAATACTTCATAAATTATAGATACGTTGGAGACATATCAATCGCTGTCACCTGCGGGGCCAGTTCCTCCTCCGCCCTGACGCGTTGCGCGGCCACCTGGCCCAGGTCCACGCCCGGATACCACGACATCGTGAACCGGAGTGCCATGTCTGCCTTGGCCAGAGCCGCAAAAGCCCTCTAGGTCCCGAGCCGCGCCACGCCGGCCTCCAGCCACCGCGCTAGCCGGGTGACGATGTTGGGCACCACCGCGTTCGGCCAAAGGGCGCTCGTTATGTTCAAGCCGGCCTCGAAGAGCCGGTGCATGTGCTCCTCCATGGCTCCCAGGCGGGTCTCGGCGGCAAGGATGATCTCCGAGAAGGTCCAGGCAGCGTTGTCATCAATATCCACCCCAGCCGCCCTTTGGTCGGCCCGGTGGGCGCGCACGGCCGCGTCGGCCGACTCCTGTGTCTTGAGAAAAACCCCTGGCAAAGGAAGGAAAGAAATTAGCCAAAAGTGGATACAACCAGGTCACGATGCCGCCCAGGCAAAGAGTAAAAGCAAGATACTTACGGGTGAAGGCCTCGTCAAGGTGTTGGGCCTCCCCCATCATCTCGTTCTCCCATAGGGCCCATCCGCGGCCGCGGTTCTTTAGGTCCCGCTTAAGCTGAGCGCTCTTCTCGGTGGCCGTCTTCAGTTCCGCGTCCTTCGCGGTGGCCGCCTTCCCATGCTCCTCTGCCAGCCAGCTGAGCTCCACCCGGTGGGCGTTAGATGCCTTGGCCGCCTCCGCCACCAGCCGGCCCACCTCGGTCCAGAGCCGGTCGCGTCAGCGGTGGCCAGGTCGTGCTGCTAGCCGGCTTCGGCCAACCGGGTCTGGAGCCTCGGCACCTCGGCCTTGCCAGCTGCAGAAAGAAGTCTTGGATCAGACGCCGAACAGACAAAAAGAATAACGCCTAAGATTCGACCTGGCTGCTCCGCAACCTGCCCGAATCTCGGGGGCTGCACCTAGTGGGTGCGTTGGTGTGCCCCCACTGGAAGCACGCATGCCATACCTTGGGCCTGGCGCAGCTCCTCCTCCTTGGTGGCAAGCTTGGCCATGACCCCGCGGTACCGCTCCAGGAGACGATTGTACGCATCCGCCGCAAGTCATACAGGTGCTGCACGAAGACAAAAGTTCAAGCAAGGAAAAAAAAGACGTCGGTAAAGACCCGACCCGGCTGCTGCGCAGCCGGCCTGGGCCTCGGGGGCTACACCCAGTGGGTGCGCTTTCGCGCCCCCACCAGAGAAAAGCCAAGTCAAACAACCGAAACTTCAAAGACAAAAAGACTTACCACGACCGCTTGCTCCAAGTGCCGCGCCTGCTCCTGCTCCTCCCAGACGAAGGCCTGCAGACGGCCGTCCCGCCCGCGGAGGTGCTGGCGCAAAGCGATCGCTGCCGCATCTTCCTAGGTGCCCGGCCCGACCATGACCTCGCCTGCGCCCGCCCTGGCCCAGGACTGATGCGCCGACGTCCGGGCCGCGGCGCCAGCGTTGGACCTGCTCACCCCCAGCGATTGCGCCGGGTTCTTGAGGGTCCGCAGCTGGGCGACCACCATGGCGCCGGAGTCCCCGGTCGCGGCACCTAGAGGCACCATTGTCCGCCCCTCGCCGACCAATGTGGTGTCCGGCTCGTAGCCCTCTTCTCCGAGCTCGTCCCCGTTGGTCGGGTCGGCCTGGGGCGGCGGGTCCGCGAGAATTTTCTCATTGACCTCGGACTCGCCGTCGGCCGGGTCTGCTTGCCTGGCCTGCTCGCGCCCCTCCTTCGCCTGGGGCGGCGGGTCCGTGAGAATTTTCTCATCGACCTCGGACTCGCCGTTGGCCGGGTCTGCTTGCCTGGCCTGCTCCCGCCCCTCCTTCGCCTGGGCCTCGAGGTCCACGATGTCCGGCGCTGAGTTCCTCTCCTGCGTCAGCCAGGCCGGCTCCGCGGCGGTCTGCCCTTGCACTTGGGCGGCTCTCTCCCATGCCTAGGCCGAGGCCTACTCGGCTTTCCTCGCCTGCTCCGTCGCCTCCTTCTCCGCCAGCTCTTGGTCCCGCCACACGGCGCGCCCCGCGGCATCGGGTTCAAGGCCGGTCTGCCGGGCCACGAGGTACTCCTCCGCGGTCCGATCCGGCTCGCGCTCTATGGCACTGCTCCGGGTCCTCTGCCAGATGGTTTCCTCCCCGGACACGGCTGCCATCGCCACCAACGCCAGGTAGAGGGAGGATCTGCTTGGCGCGAGGCAAAAATGAGAAAAAACAGAGAGAAGCGGCGAGCAACGAAAAAGAATCAAGTCCGCTTACCCGATGACCGTCGGAACCACCCGCCTTGGCCCCGTCGACGGGGCAAGCAGGTGTTTCTTCTTCACGGCGCTCTTTTCACGCCCCGGCTACATCGGCGCCGGATGCTTCGCAGCCGGCCGCGGCTCGACCGGCTCCTTCCCGTGAGGCTGGCGGTCGGTGGCCGGCTGGCAGGATGGCTCGGACCCGGCCGTCTTCTGTAGCCGCCTTGGCGGGTCGACGCTGGCGTCCCCTCCCAGTGGAGGTGCTGCATTGTGGCCACCAGTCAGGTCCTCGTCATCATCGTCCGGCCAGTCGCGCAGTAGATCTGGAGTTGGAGACTTACCCGCGCGACGTGAGCCGCCGTCTTCGACGTCGGCTAGCCGCGCCTCGGCCGCCCCCCTCGGCTTCGACGCCGGCACCCTCTCCATCTGATTCGGGCAGGTCGTCCAGCAGGACCAGCTGACCCGGCCCGTCGCAGGCCTGTTGGCTCACAAACAACTATAGCTCTCCCGTCACGTCAGGGCGCAGGAACAACGAAGAAGTAGCGAAAAACAGAGACCAGGGACTCACCGCAGGCACCGGGTTCTGCCGGTCGGAGGGCGCCTTCTTGAAGCAGCACGTAGACCCGAGCAGGTCGGCCTTGGAGATGTTGTTAACCCACTCGGCAATCTGGTCCGGGTCCAGCTCCCGGGTTGACATCCAGCAGGGGTCACGCCGCCCGCTCATCTCGCACACCTTGTGCACCCGGCGCTGCAGCGGCAGCACCCGGCGCGCGATGAAGGTCGCGATGAGATCCGTCCCCATCAATCCCTCGCACGTCGTCATCTCCTTGATCCGGCGGCAGATGTTCACCATCTCCTGCGGTGGTTTCTTGGGCTGGTAGCCCCAGTTCACCCGGGCATGCGGCAGCTCGTTGACGAACGGCGGCAAATTAATGAAATCCACCACTGGGTCGAGGTTGCGCATGTAGAAGAATGACTTCTACCACTTCTTGGCTGAGTCCTCGAGGGGCATCTTGGGGAACGGCCCGTGCTGCCGGCCGGTGATCATGGCTGCCCTGCAGTCGGACATGGTGCCGGTCGTCGCCCCCTGCTGCTTGAGGAAGAAGAGCTTCCCCCACAAGTCCATGTCTGGCATCACGCCGAGAAAGCCTTCGCAGAGAGTGATGAAGCCGGCGAGCTGCAGCACGGCGTTGGCACCCAAGTGCTGCGGCTGTAGCCCGAAGAATTCGAGGAAGGAGCAGAAGAAGAGGCTCGCAGGGAGGCCAAACCCGCGGGCGAAGTGGGTGTAGAGCACCACGTGCTCGCCCTCCTGTGACTCCGGCACCCTCTCCGCACCGGGCGCGCGCGCCGCCACCACCTCCGCCGGCGGCAGCCGCTTGGTGTCTCGGAGATACTGGATATTGCCCTCGCCCGTCTCGGAGCCCTCCTAGGAGCCTTTCAGCCACACCATCGGTGGAGCTCCTCGGGAGCGCGAACACGGTGGCAAAGAAGCAAGAAGGAGGAAGGAACCACATGCGTGGCAGTCAGTGTGCACGGCGGGCTGTCGCACGAGTGGCGGACAGGCATCACAGCAAGGCTTCGCCTGAGCTCGGGACAGAAGAAGAAGAGGAAGACAATGGAAAGCGGGGGTGTGTGTGTGGGCGTTACCGCCGCACCCCCCCCCCCTAATTATAACCGCGGTAGAACATGGGGGAGTGGGATCGTCTACGCCCATGATCTCCACTACCCCGCGCTGTGCGGGCATGTTCCCCACGCGCATTAACTGCGTCGGGGAGCGCAACCATCCGGCGCCGCCGTAATAAATCCCACGCGTGTGGGCCGAGGGTACGACATGGTGGGCCCCGGCTCGCCGTCGTGTACCATCGCGCGTGTGGCCTGGCAGGGCCTTGCACACCGACAGTCGACATGTGGCGGCCCGTCGAGCCGCGGCGGGCACGAATCATCATAAGAATCAACTCACGGCCCGTAGACGCTTCGGTTTCCCGCCCAGGCTGGGATGCCACGATCCGGCTTCCGGAAGCCGGCATCCAGTGGGTGTTGCCAGAGTCTGTGGCCCCGAGGCCGGCGTCTGGGTGCCATGCGCCACGGGCCGGGCACGCGTGCTACATCGACAGATCGCCTCCTCAGGGGGGTAAGCTGCGAAGGCCCCCCTGCTTGGAGCCAGCAGACCTTCACAGCTTCGGGGACTACTGTCGGGGGGATGTCCCCCGGGTAGGCAACGGAACCCGGATCCCTTTTCAAAACATCGGGGCAAGCCAGGCTCCTCAATCCGACTAGCCTGCCCACCGGCTTCCTAGCGTGAGCCGGCTGGGCACGGCTACACGGCCTGGCTGGCTAGCCCACGCCGGCTGACCCCAAGATGACGACCAGTCCTTTCGGACATAGAGCAAGGATGACCCTCCACGACGGGGCAAGCATGGCCACAGTGCTCCCCCCTTTACGCCGGCCCGAGCCGGCGTGGCTATAGTGCGCCCTACACCCCGTCGGAGGCGGGCGGCACAACCCTGTATCTGAGCAGTGCCAGCTGCCCCATGACGCAAGGCGCGACATGCCACAGTGCCTTGCAGCCGGCCGAACCCGTGCCTGGCGGCCCCGGCACGGCCCGCGCCCGTCGGCCCTGGCATGGCCCACGTCCGGCGAACCCGGCGGCCCCCACCACCGGCTCCCAGACGATGACACCAAGGCCCCGCGTCCATGTATCATTACCATTGTAACCCTGGGAGGTCGGCCTATAAGACCCTCGAGGAGCCCTCCATGCAGAGGGGCGCCCGATCAGTAGAACACCCGCACACACACTCACTCCACGGAGAGGCAAGACAGAGGCCTAGCCCTTCTTCCTCCTCCACCCAAACAACTCCAGGAGCAACCCTGTAACCTAGTGCATATCATCCATTCGGTAGGACTAGGGGTGTTACCTCCCACGGAGGTCCCTGAACCTGGGTATGTCTCGTGTCACACACCTGCGCGTGCCAACCTCGCCTCTGGAACCCACCGGCGTCCTCATGTAGCCCCTCACTTTTAGCTATCCCATGGCATCTACCGTGAGATCACCACTACAACCAAGGATCTATTCAAGAAGTTCAACATGGAAGAAAGCAAAGGTATGAAAACACCCATGCCTACTAGTGGACATCTTGACTTGACTAAGGATGGCAACCCGGTTGACAAAAAGGTTTACCGATCTATGATTGGTTCATTATTATATCTTTGTGCCACTCGTCCCGACATTATGCTAAGTGTGTGCATGTGTGCACGGTACCAAGCTGCTCCAAAAGAATGTCATCTTAAAGCTGTGAAAATGATAGTGAGATATTTGATTCATACACCAAACTTTGGCATTTGGTACCCTAAGAGGTCATCTTTTGATCTTGTTGGCTATTGCGACTCGGACTATGCCGGTGACAAGGTTGATAGAAAGTCCACTTCGGGTACATGTCAATTTGTTGGTAGATCCCTTATCTCTTTATCTTCCAAGAAACAAAATTCGGTATCATTATCCACCGCCGAAGCGGAATACATTGATGCGGGATCATGTTGTGCTCAATTACTTTGGATGACTCAAACTCTCAAAGATTATGGGATACATGTGAGACATGTTCCATTGCTTTGCAACAATGAGAGTGCTATTAAGATTGCACACAATCCCGTGCAACATTCTTGAACTAAGCATATTGAAGTTCGTCACCATTTCATTCGAGATCATGTTGCTAAAGGTGACATTAATATTAAACATGTTCGTACCGACAAGCAATTCACTGATATCTTCACTAAACCGCTTGATGAAAAGATATTTTGTCAATTGAGGAGTGAGTTGAACATCATTGATGCCTCAAATTTGGAATAGAAATTCCTTTGGATACATGCAAGGCATGAGCCCATGTGACCAATCCTTGATATTTCTCTTATGATGATGATCATTTATCTTGGATATATATTTGCACCCTTGTATGGTATCTAACCCTTGTAGGTACTTGGATGAGCCTCATTCTATGAGATTGCACATCACTCACATCTGGAGCAATCTTTACATCACCAAGTATCTATGCTTTGGTTGTTGAAATCAAGGAACAAGTCTACACTCAACATATCCTTTGGTAATATCTATATGATGAATTTCACTCTTGTTAATTTGGATATGTAAGAGTTATTCCTTGCAATACTAACCCATGTAGGAAGATGAGCTTCAAATTCAAAGGGATGCTCCCAACTCTTGATGGACCACATCAACATTGAGCATCCACCACAAGCTCAACTACATGATCAAGTTCAACAACAAACCCAAGGTATATTTTTCCATCTTAGAGAAGCTTTGCTCCAAGTCATGAGCTAAAGCAAATCAACAAGATGTGAATACATTAAGACACTTAAATAAAAAATGGCAACCGCATTTTGAGCTTAACGATGAGTATGACCTATGATCAAGTGATCTCATTTGTCTCCTAAGTCAACATGCTCTAACATAGGTGACTATGTCGCCGACCACCTCTAGATGAAGTTATCTAGTGTTTCCTTTTCCTTAGTTGCATTTCTTTTGCTAGAGTGTTTCCCTTTTAAACAAAAAAAACCTTCATCTAGATCCTCTTCTATTTTCTGTGATCTTTTCCTTTAGTCAAATTCATTGCAAATTCTATCTTCCTTGAAAATCCTTGTGGAAATTCTATTGCTAGTGAGTTGAGTTAAAAAAAAGTCCTCTACATTGAACTCGGTCACACCGATCCAAAGCCTATCGATCAGACCGAAGCACAAGTTCTACTTGTACACAGTTCATCGGTTCCACCGAAAGGGACTACTTCGGCCTCACCGATGTGCTCTGTCAGTGACTCAACTATCTTGGAGTCACCGATCGACACAAATCGGCGCCACTGATTTCACTATTGAGAAAACATTTTGCCATCTTATACTATTTATTCTTATCAGCTCCGCTCAATGATTCTTTCCCTCTACTTGCATCTAAAGTTGCACTCTGCTTAGTTGTGTCTCTCAAGGACCACACTCACTTGACTCATATCCATGAAGACTACCTTCTTGGAAATTGATGTCAAAGGGGGAGAGAGAGAGAGCACATCAAAGCTTATCACATCTTAAGCTCTTCTGAGAAAGGAAGAGAGATGCACTTTCATAAGAGGAGAGAATTCACATGTCTTTAAGAGGGGAGAGACATGTCTGTTAATTCATTTGAGCCTACTTTGCTACAATTCTATTCTGCTTTGATGATTTATTTTGCTCTAATAAGACCTTGATAAATTTCAGTTTGCTCTGATTTTATCTCACCCTACCTACTCCCATTATCCAATGCTAGATTTAGGGGGAGAGGAAGTCTATGTTTAGGGGAGAAAAATCCTTGGAATTTATTGCAAATCCTTAACCCTTTGGGGACATGTCTATATTCAAATGAAGTACTCACTTTGTGGTACCCACCTATTACATGTCATCCTAGTCTTGGTACTCTTGTGGATCTTGAAGTCTTTTTCTTGTTTGAAGTTCTCTTGTGTTATCTAACCATGTTTTCTCAAGCTTGCTTCTTCAAAGAGTCTGTTCAAGCACCACAAGGTAAGTACATGCATCTCACTCATGTGCATGATGATCTCTTGCTTTTGCACATATTATTTGCAAGAGGGAAACATAAACATGAAGGTACATATCTCATTACTTTTAGCTCTGATGCATAAGGCCAAGATACATGTAACTCATTACTTACTTTGTCATGTTGTGCATTCACATGTCTTTCAATTTTATCATTACATGATTGCAGACAAGTAGGGGGAGCTCATGCAAGTTACATGTTTTTTCCAAAGCTTTAAATATTCTACTCATCATATCATTTACTTGAAGCTTTGATGTATGTTGTCATCAATTACCAAAAAGGGGGAGATTGAAAGCACAAGTGCTCCCTTGGTGATTTTGGTAATTCATGTCAACATATCTTTTGTTGGACTAACAGTTTTATCCAGTATATTTCAGACAAGTTCGACAATGGCATGGCAAGGACAAGAGGATGTGGACCCCTTCAAAATGCTAAGGACAGGGATTGGCAAAAAGCTCAAGACTCTACATTTTTGGTTAAGTGATCTAAGATCACATTGAGTCCAAAGGAAAGCCAATACTATTAAAAGGGGATGAGGTGTTGCTTAATGATCTTTTTGCTTAAGTGCTTAGGGATATTGCTCCAAAACCCTCAACCACTTTCTCCATCCAAATATGTCCAAACCCTACATTCCAACTCGGCCCCACCGAAATTTCCTATCCGGAGCCACCGAGTTCATCTGGACTTAGCCACTGCCAAACCCTAACAAATCAGATCCATCGATATGGATCTCAGTCCCACTGAGATGGCCTTGCCAACTCTCTGTTACTTATGGCTTCACTTGGGTCTCACTGAGTTGATGCAATCGGTACCACCGAGATGGCTTGCCAACTCTCTGTTGCCTTATTGCTTCACTTTGGTCCCACCGAGTTGATGCAATCGGTGCCACCGAGATGAGGTTTTCCCTAGCCATTGCACATCGGTCCCTCCGAGTTGTTCCAATCGATCCCACCAAGATTCCGAATGTTCATATCTTTTACACAGGTCGGTGCCGCCGAGATTTCTGATCGGTGCCACCGAGTTTGATCAAAAGTGTGTAACGGTTGGCTTTTGTGTGGAGGCTATATATACCCCTCCAACCCTTCTTCCTCGTAAGAGAGAGAGCCATTAGAACGTGCCTACACTTCCACCATTCATTTTCTGAGAGAGAACCACCTACTCATGTGTTGAGATCAAGAGATTCCATTCCTACCATTTGAACCTTGCACTACAGGAATCAGGCAGTTTGCCGTCTGCCATGGCTGACGGCAAAGGCATGCCTGGCGGACGGCAAAGGCCCTTGCCGTCAGCTAGCAGACGGCAACACGTCCGGCTGAACGAGCTACGGTAAAGGGTACTTTGCCGTCTGCTGGCAGACGTCAAAGATGCAAAGGTCTTTGCTGTCTGCCAGTAGACAGCAAAGGGCATGGACGGCAGACGTGGCAGCTTAGGTCCATTAAGGGGTTAACGGCGTGCTTTGCCATCTACTGGCAGATGGCAAAGTGCCCAAATAGGCCAGCCTAGATGCCCCTAGGTAGCTGCCATGTGGCATTCTATGCTGTCTGCTGGCAGACGGCAAAGCAACCATATAGGCCAGCCCAGTGCCCCCAGGTTGCATAGGAAGCTGCCACGTGGCAGCTTTGCCATCAGCCAGCAGACGGCAAAGAGCCTGTATAGCCCCTGTTTTTTCTGTTTTTTTCTTAAATTCATTCAATTTCATAGAATTTCACAGATATATATATATATATATATACAAATTTTGAAAATACTTTCAACAAGCATACCAACACATATCCAACAACAAGTTTCCAACAACATATCCAACAACAAGTTTCCAACAACAAGTTTCCAACAACATATCCAACAACAAAGTTCATCATACAAAATCAAAACAAAAAGGAAGCACAAGGAGAAGAGTAGACTCCATCAACGCAAGCTTCCTCATCTAAAGCAAATCTGCAAATTGGGAAAGAAGAAAGTTAGAAGAAGAAGAAGACTAGCTAGAAGAAAAAGAAGAAAAAGAAGAAAAAGAAGAAGAAGAAGAAGAAGAATTTTTCTTCTCTTTCTTTTTCTCCTCTCCTCTTCTTTATCTTCTTCTTCTAACTAAGGTAGGTAAAAATGCCATTTTTTAGCATAGCTAGGTAAAAAAGCTAAGTGTAGGTCATTTTAGAGCTAAGATAGGTAAATAGGTCATTTTGGAGCTTAGTAAGGTTATTATGTCATTTTCGAGGAAAATAAGCTAAGTCTATGTCATTTTGGAGGTAACCAAGATTATCATGCCATTTTTGACCTAAGTATGCTAAGTATGTCATAAATGAACTAAAGAAGCTAAGTATAGGTCATTTTTGAGCTAACCTAGATAGTTATGCCATTTTTAAGCTAACTAAGCATATTTATTCATTTTGGAGGACAAAATGGTAAGTGTAGGTCATTTTAGAGCTATCCTAGTTAAAATCGGTCATTTTGGAGCTAGGTAAGGTTATTTTATCATTTTGGAGGAAAATAAACTAATTATATGACAGTTTGGAGCTAAACCAAGGTCATTATGCCATTTTTTTACCTAAGTAAGCTAATTATGTCATAAATGAACTAGATAAGCTAAGTATAGATCATTATTGAGCTCTCCTAGGTAGTTATGCCATTTTTAGCTAACTAAGCAATCAAGTCATTTAGGAGGAAAAAATGCTAAGTATAGGTCATTTTATAGCTATCCTAGGTAAAGTAGTCATTTTGGAGCTAGTAAGGTTATTATGTCATTTTCAAGGAAAATAAGCTAAGTATAGGTCATTTTCGAGCTAAACCAAGGTTATTATGCCATTTTTTACCTAAGTAAGCTAATTATGTCATAAATGAACTAGCTAAGCTAAGTATAGATCATTATTGAGCTATATCCTAGGTAGTTATGCCATTTTTTAGCTAACTAAGCATATCAAGTCATTTTGGAGGAAAAAATGCTAAGTATAGGTCATTTTATAGCTATCCTACGTAAAATATGTCATTTTGGAGCTAAGTAATATTATTATGTCATTTTCGAGGAAAATAAGCTAAGTATAGGTTATTTTGGAGCTAAATAGGTCATTTCTTAAGCTAAGTATGTATTTGTTAAGCAAAACACTTGGGAAAACTTACCATCATCACGGAGGTGAAGGACCGGTCGGGTTTGCGCCAGTGCCAGACGGAGAAGGACCGGTCGGGGTTGCGCCAGTGGTAGACGGAGAAGGATCGGTCGATGCTTGTCGAGAGGCATGCTGCACCAAAGATCATTTGCAATGTCTCGTTAGCATGATGCAACTCAAATGTGAATACTAGTAACTAATGACCATTCAAATGAAACTCACCGTGGGTGCTATACCAATCTGGGGCATCGGCGGAGGGGTCTGACCGTTGTTCTGGCACACGGTCTGCACATTTTGTTTTCACGAGTCAGTCATATTAGTTAGTAATGAAATGAACATTACGTGCATGATTTGGCTAATATGCTGGAGAAACTTACCACGAGGAGCTCGTATAGGGCCTGGTGAGACACGTCGTTCCGGTTCCTCTCCTCCTCCAACAGCCTTGCCGTCCTGTCCTCCATTTCCTTCTCCCTCTCCGCCGCCTGCCTGTTTGCCTCCGCCAGAAGCTCCTGGGCCCTAGCCTCGATGGCGAGCTCCATTGGCCGTGGACGAGGCCTTATCTCAGGATCGGAGCTCGTCTGGCGCTTCTTGATCTCCGGGAGAGTGGGAGGACGACGTATCAGTCCATCCCCAATGGCTATCGAGCCATGGGGCCTCCCGCCACCAGATATCATCACCAGCTCTGGATCAAAAGGTTGCTTGCTCGGGTTGAAGTCCTCCCCTTTCCTCGCCTTCCCCTCGTCTCTGTACCTCACGAGCTTGTGGTGGGAGGAGATGTTGGTGAAGCTCTCTGGATGATCAAGGTCCGACTCAGAGAATGCCTTGACCTTCTTGTACTTTGCAGTATGGGCCATGGCATAGAGGTCGAGCACCTCTGGAACCTCCGTCTTGTTGTGTCGCGCCTAAAAGAGAGGAGCAAAATATTAGTTAAGGGCTCAAGCTAGCATGAAGAATGAAATTGCATGAATCATGAAGCAAACCACATACCCAGTTATCCCCGAACTCATATAGGTTGCAGCTCCCTTGATGGTGTGGCACACCAACCATTTTGGCACGCTTATCCTTGGCCTTGTTGTGGACGGCTAGCCATTGGGGAGAGCACCACTCATCCACCAACGCCTCCCAACAGTCCATCCTATCCGCACACCATCTCGGGGGCACCTAAGTTAGTCAAGAGAAAATTTAGCGCTACGCCTACGAATCAAATCAAGGAAACTAAGTACAAGGCCTTAAGAATAGATAATTACCTTCATGTACTTATCCTTACTCGGAAACTTGCCGCGGCACTTCGTCTTGGACCTCTTAATACCAATTGAGGCATAGTAGTCTCGAACAACCTGCACCCAAGCCTCGTGCCATAAGCTCTGAAGTAGGCGCTTGCACTCGGCTTCGAGAACCTTAGCCGCGGCCTCCTCCTCTCCCTCAAGACACCTGTAGAAGGTCTGCAATCAAACAAGACAACACTGATTAGTACAATCACTAGGTACTGTTGATTTTTAATTCTGTAAAGGAGAAATTACCCAAAACGTGTAGAAAACAATGTCGGCCACCGTGTGGCACAAGACACCGTCGACCCTCTCCTCCGGCGGGGCCGGGGCAGCCAAGTACAGCTCCCAGCTCAGTGCTAGCTGTGGAACCTCACCCTCACCGGGTAATGTGACCCACCCCGGGAAGTTCTGCCGGCAAAGCACACCAAGGACCTGGTTGGGCTTGCAGATACCAGGGTTGTGTTTCCAACCTCTCCAGTATGACAAGGCCAACGCATTAGATATTAATTTGAAGAAACGTGAAGGCAAAAGATTAAAAAAGAGTAAATGCACTTACTTATCCCCATTAGGCGCAATCAACCACCTCTGCTCGCGGGTCGCCGACACGGGCGGGAGCTTTGTACCACCACACTGGTAGACGTTTCCCCCCTCAACCAGCTCGCCCTCGCTATAGCTATCATCACAAAAGCGGTCCTCGCCACCATCAGCATGGCCACTAGCCTCTGGAGTCTCGTGGGACGAAGACTCTGGGACCGGAGTCTCGTGGGACGAAGACTCTGGGGCCGGAGTCTCGTGGGGCGAAGGCTCGTCGGCCCGAGGCTCGTGGACCGGAGTCCGAGACGGGTCCACCTCAGTCGAAGCAGTCCTGTGGTCGGGTGAATCAGCTGGGGGTGGCGGCGAGGAAGGCGTAGCAGCCTTCCTACCTCTCCCGCCGCCACGTCCACCTCTAGCACCCTTCTTCGTCCTCCCCCGACCTCTCCCGGCTGAAGAAGAAGTGCCCGCCGGTGGTGTCTGCATACTGTCTATGAGCGCTCTCCGGAGGGGCTGGGGTGGAATGGAAGCACCCCTCCCAGCATGCGCCGAGGAAGGAGGCTCGGAGCGCTCTCGACCTGCGCCCACCATCTGTCAACACCTGCAATGACAAAGAGTAAACGAAATTAGTACAACATAAAAAAATTGAATACCTGACATGAATAATATGTATATAATTTAAGTGTATCATCACCATGAACATAATAAAAAATTGAATACCTAATATATATGTACATAATAATAATTGAATACCTGACATTACTAATATTAATCTTCATCGTCTATATATGCTCCGGGATCAAATAATGCATAATCATCATCACTATCAGTAATGACGTGCTCATCATCATCATCAATAAATGCATCAACATGTGGAAGGCCTCCTTTACATAATCGGTCAAGCATTGATAGGTCATCCGCAGCAGTAACCTCTTCTTGTTCCTGCTCTTCTTGTTCCGGCTCAGGGGTGAAGTCGGATTCACTGTCGCTGTCTACTCCAATGTTCTGGGGTGAAGTAGAGCGGTTCTTGAAATGTTTTTTTGGAAACACGTGTTTCTTGGAAGAATTCTCCTTCATATGTGTCTTGGTTAATGTGAGGTTCATAATCCTCTTCATTGGGGGGAGGTGGTCTAACACATGGCGGCACTTCATAAACGACATCCCAACCATTGAGATTTGGATCACTTTGACAGGCCCACGGTAGATAGAAAACTTGGGTTGCCTGTTGAGCTGTAATATAGACATCGGGAACATCCAAATGGGTGCTTTGTTTGATTTTGACTAGCCCTATATGTTCATGAGTCCTTCTAGTCTCCTTCGGCTGGAACCAATAACATTTGAAGACTACGATGTTTGGTGGGTTTGCACCATAGAATAGAAGTTCATAAATTGCTTCAACTCTTCCATAATACTAGGTATCTCCTTCGCCGATAGCAGAGACACAACAATTTGTAGACTTTCGGTCGGCCATAGATAGCTCTTTGCCATAGGTACGAAAGCGATACCCGTTGATGTCGTATTTGTGAAATGAGCGGACCTTATTGTCAAAACCATTAGCGACTTGTCTCAATTCGGCGTCCATAAACTCTGAATTAGCCTACAAGTTTAATACGAAAGGATTGTTGCATTAGCCGCAAATTAGACGAAGAAATGAAATGGCCTAATGGAAATTACCGTTTGTTTGAACCAAGAGATGAAACCGGGATAGCCACCTCCATGCTTTGCCAGAAGCTCATACTCTTCGACGGAACCCTTTTGGATCACCGCTCCATACGAGAATTTGGCGACGTATCGACTGTATCAAATATCCGGGAATAAGAGCAGTTCAAAGGAATTAGAAGTTGCGAAACAATGTACCGAGAACTTACTCGATGTACGGCCGCACGTCTGTTAGGTTGTTGAAGATATACAACAAAATGGTCCGCCATTCTTCGACATCCAACAATAAGGAATTAGAAGCACCGGCTGGTGCGAGCTTCCCTTTGAATAGGCTGAGGTTGGATCCACCCTTTTTAGGGTCACCAGCATTGTACCGAGGCTTCGGATTATGCAAATGACGATTTTTGGCTTCGTAGTGTGCTGTCACGAAGTTTGCCGCCTCCTCAGTAATGAATGCCTTAGCCATCGATGCTTCAATTCTACGTTTATTTTTACATTTTGCTCGAAGCGTCTTCTGCATCCTCTCAGTTGTGTAGCACCAATGATTTTGCACGGGCCCCCCCAATCTTGCCTCGGTCGGGAGATGCAAAATCAAATGCTGCATTGGATTAAAGAAGCCCGGCGGAAAGATCTTCTCTAACTTGCAGATCAACTCCAGCGCCAACTCTTCCATTTCTTCTATCACGCCAGGCGATAGTTCTTTCGCACAAAGAACACGGAAGAAATAGCTCAGCTCTGGCAGTACTAGCCATTCATCCTCAGGGATAAAGCCACGCAACATCACCGGCATTACCCGCTCAAGCCATATGTGCCAATCATGACTCTTGAGACCAAATATTTTCAATTTTTCAAGACTCGCTCCCCTCTTTAGATTTGCTGCATACCCATCGGGGAACATCAACTGCATTTTCACCCACAAGATAATTTCCCTCATAGCTAGCCTTCCAAGATTGAACCAGGCCTTTGGCTTCATCCATTTCTTCTTTCCTTTCGGTTGTCGCATGTTCTGTAATGGTCTATCACATAGCTCCTGCTGATCGACTCTAGCCTTAGGATTATCCTTTGACTCCCCCTCTATGCCGAACAATGTACCAAAGAGGGCCTCGGTGATATTCTTTTTAGTGTGCATCACGTCGATGTTGTGTGGGCAAAGGAGGTCTTTGAAGTAAGGCAGATCCCACAAGCAGATCTTGTGAGTCCAGGCGTGTTCCTTATTATACCCCTTGAAATACCCTGGACGCTCTGGATCTGGCTCGAGAGCGTTTATCTGATCCAAGGTCTGTTGGCCTGTCAACGCAGGTGGTGCAGAGTTTTTGACAACTCTACCTTTGATGAAGTTCTTCATGTCTTTCCTGAACTTATGGCGAGGATCCAGGAACGGTCTATGCAAGTCGAAGCAAGTATACTTGCGGCCCGCCTGCAGCCAACGAAACTCAAGAGCTGCCTTGCATGTGGGGCACGGGAACCTTCCGTGTGCACACCAGCCAACGAATAGCGCATACGCCGGCAAGTCATGCATCGAGTACATGTACCAGACACGCATTATGAAGTTCTTTTTGCTTGCGGCGTCGTATGTCTTGAACCCATTATCCCAAGCTGCTTGCAATTCATCCTTAAGCGGCTGCATGTACACATTCATATTCTTCCCCGGATAGTTGGGCCCTGGAATTATCAACGTCAGGAAAATGTTCTTTCTTTGCATAATCTGTCCAGGGGAGAGATTGAGTGGAATGACAAATACAGGCCAACAACTGTATTGGGTTGCCATCAGACCAAACACACTGAACCCATCCATGCTGATGGTGACTCGAGGATGCCCTGGATCTGCCGCTTTATCCCCATGTAATTCATCGAACTTCTTCCACGCAAAAGCATCCGATGTGTGTACCATCATCTGATTCCCATCTGCATCTAGTTCGGTTCTTTTCCCCATTTTGTGCCCTGTCATCTGTCTGGCCGTCTCTTCGACCATGAAAAGACGTTGAAGTCTTGGTACAATTGGCATATACCAAAGAACATTAACGGGAATTTTGGTCTGCGTCTTCTCACCCATACCGTTGTCTACCACAACATACCTGGAAGACTTGCAAATGGGACAATAGTTCAAGTCCGCATACTCAAGCCTAAATAAGGCACATCCTTTCTCACAGGCATGTATCTTCTCATAGGGCATCTTAAGTGCACGGAGGATTTTGTTCGACTGGTACAGGTTTGCAGGCATTACATGGCCTTTGGGTAGAAAGCGTCCAAATACTATCATCATCGCGTCGTAGCATTCTCTGCCCAAGTTGAATTGAGCCTTCAGAGCCATTACTTGTGAGATGGCATCCAGCTGACAAAGCTCAGTGTGCTCGTGGAGAGGACGTTTCGAAGACTCCAACATTTTATTGAAAGCCTTTGCAGATTCCTCCATCTCCTCGTCCGAATCCCGAGCACCATCAAAGTCTTGCACCATGTCTTCCATCCCGGTACCATGCTCGTCGGTGCGACGACGAACCACCTCAGCTCTAGCACGTTGGGCAGACTCACCATGAAATGTCCACACCGTATAACCGGACGTAAAACCACTTTTCTGCAGGTGTTTACCCATTTCATCCTCTGTCCTCTTATGCCAATTGTCGCACCGGACACAGGGGCACCAGTTTTTTCTCTGGCCATTTGCAAATGCGGCTGTCACAAACTTCTTGGTTTTTGTGAACCATTCAGTGGTCATTTCTTCCTGACTAGTGTGGCTGGTGTACATCCACGCACGATCACTCATCTTGCCTAGCTAATGGACACACAAGAAATATATACATAATTCAGCAAACCAGGTTCATCAGTTAATGGAGTTTGTCAGTTTTATTACGTCCATGCAACCTAGACGCTAATAGGTAAAGATAGGTCCTAATCCCACCCGAGTATGTGTAGATTGGGTTCGTTTTCCCATGCTCTGCTCCGGATCCGACGCAAAATTTCGGCAGCACCTCCCCGCTGTTCTCCTGATACACGTCTCGGCAATAAGCAGAGAGGATGTGTACCCGGAGAACAACAGGGAGGCACTGACGAAATTCTGCATCGGATCCGGAGCAGAGCATATGGGAAAACAAACCCAATCTACACATACTCGGGCTGTCCATGGATAACGTTGGACAATTTGAAAGAATCATGGTTATAAATATGCAAACGCATGCATATTTATAGATGTAACCCTTTCGAACGGGAGACGCATAGTGGTCACGCATACTGATGATTCAATCTACCTACAGCTAGCATGTTTCATCGGCACGAAGATGGGAACAGAGCAAATGAAGGGGGGAGGAGGAGATGTCATTTGTGCTCACCCACGAACGCAGGGGCGGAGCTCGTCGAACGCACGGGGAGGTCGTCGAACACCAGACCCTCGCAGCGACGAAACAACTGCACATTTAAATCCACCCGATCAACACAAATATATATGATGTTTTTCATAAAAAAATCGGAAAATATATGACCTAACTCATAATTCACAAATATATGACCCCGTCGGCCTCTAGAAGGCCGAAAAGCACCTTTTCGGTCAACAGGAGGCCGAAGAGGTGTCGGGGGTCGGGGGTGTCGTGTCTGGGTGTCGTGATGTGGAGAGGTCTAGATCAACTTGCATACATACATAAGAAGAAATGTGCTTTCCCAGAGATGGGCTCCAGATTTAGAGAGTAGCAATAGTAGGTGAGCGATTCTTATATGTGTAGCAATGTATGGTGCTCATAATGATGTATCACCGAATCTTAGGAATGTGAGAGGAGAAGTTAGGTATTGGGCTTATGCAGCAATTAGTAGATTCCAGGGAAATTCTAATTGGAGATGGGTTTGCGTCTAACATACCATTTTATACCCAATACAGATTGCCTTTTTATCTCATTTGTATTTTGTCTCATTTCATTACAGTTGTTGACTGATGAATATGAAGATTATTGCAAAGTTGCCGATTAGGAGTACATTTCAAGACTGGACGATGATGTCAGTGAGCTTAGATATTTTTTGTGTGGATCAGAAGTTGTTTTCCTAGTGAAGTGGGGGTGTTAGTGCTCATAAATTCATTAATGGTTAATAAAGCATTTGTTTAAGTCTCCAAATATCATGCACACCTGCAATCACCCAGAATAACCCTGTTTATTTATTCGCACAGATCGACTTCGTAACCTACAATTTAATTGGCTAATTTGAGCTGACCTTACACTAAAATAGTATTATAAACAAGCAAGCCTATCAAGTAGATTAAGTGTTGACTGGTGAGGCACGACTGGTGAGAGAAAGAAGTACAGCAATTCACACTATTGAAAACTAAGAAGTTGATAGGTAGGTATAAGCACTATTGTGTGCGTTGTCAGTTATAAATTAAACTGCAGACAACAGCAAGGATAGTAGAATTTGAAATGTAATAAATAGTGTTTAATTTGACCTTTATGTTTTTTGATAGTCTTTTTGGACATCTGTTCAGGCATACATATTTTGGGATGGGAAAAATGATATCTGCAACTGAGATATATATGACCAATGCACACTTTTTCTGAATTGGCGTTTTCTGTAGTTTATATATTTCATCTATACTATACAATATTCAGAAGTTAGTTGTTCAAACTTCTTTTGAAGGTTGTTTGCTTATTAGATGGTAGCAATTCATGTTCCCCATCGCTTGCTGAATTCGAGGAAGTGTCCTGATTGTGGCTTAAAGCAAATCTGTAATAGACATCGTCATTTTTTTAAGGGGAACGCCTCATGGCACTTTATTAACTCAATGGCAATGTTACATCAAGTAGTACAGGAGATAGCAGGAAATTAGGTGCAACATCTACCCACACATACTTAGTTCTGCACTTCTAACAACAGGGAACTAAGGCATAATGCCACTGCTAAATCCAAGGTGCGAAATAGGTTTGTGCCATTCTAACATCTCTGGCCCTCAATCAAACAGAAAGACAGAAAAGAGCGGGGAAGTCCTGGCGTTCGAGCATTTCAACGAACACCAAGCGAGCACCGGCGAACCCCAGACCTAGACAGGCACCAGATCGATCGTGACCAAAGCGGCAGCAAGAAACGAAAGGTTCGGCGCAGGGAAGGGAGAGCCGAGTGACTAACTTGGAGATGGTGCAGTCCTCGAGGTGCTTCTCGCCGCTGCCGACTCACCTTGGATCAGGGATGGCGTGGCCTGGCTCCGGCTGCCACGGTGGTGGAGGAGGGCCGCGGGGAGGGGGGCGGGCGGCGCCGCGGCCTGGCTCCGGCGATGGTGGAGGAGGGCCGCGGGGAGGGGGCGGTGGTGTGGTGAGGCCGCGGGATGTCCTTCTCCGCTATGGTTGAGGTTGCCTCGGGTTATGTCTCCCCGCGGTGGGGAGGAGGGCCGCGGGGAGGGGGCGGTGGTGGAGGAGGGCCGCGGGGAGGGGCCGGCGCCGCGGTGGTGGAGGTGGGCTGCGGGGAGGGGGCGCCGCCGCGGCCTGGCCCTGCTGGGAGGTGGTCGGGGGAGGGGTGGGCTGGCGGCGGTGCTGGGGAGGCGGGTTCGGGAACGGCGGGGCTGGGGCGGCGGGTGCGGGTGGGTGAGGTGGGGGGGAAACAGAGAGGGGAGAGAGAGGGGGGGAGGAGGTGGGGGCAACACTTTTTTTTAACCCGAAAAAAAATAGCCCCAGCTCTTTGCCGACTGCCAGTAGATGGCAAAGAATCTTTGCCGTCTGCTGGCAGACGGCAAAGAATAAAAAAAAAGCCCCACCTCTTTGCCGACTGCCAGCAGATGGCAAAGAATCTTTGCCGTCTGCTGGCAGACGGCAAAGAGGTGGGGCTGGTGCGCCGTTACAGCGCTGACGTCCACAGGACCCACCCACCTCTTTGCCGTCTGCCAGCAGATGGCAAAGAATCTTTGCCATCTGCTGGCAGATGGCAAAGAGGTGGGGCTGGTGGGCCGTTCCAGCGCTGGCGTCCACTGGACCCACCCACCTCTTTGCCGTCTGCCAGCAGATAGCAGACGACAAAGAGCTGACTGATGGCAAATTCCCTGTTTCCAGTAGTGTTGATTTCTAGCCTTCCCCAAGTTGCTTTCCGCTCAAACCCTTCTTCCACCATAGCCATATCTGTGAGATAGAGTTGAGTGTTGGGGAGACTATCATTTGAAGCACAAGAGCAAGAAGTTCATCATCAACACACCGTCTATTACCTTTGGAGAGTGATGTCTCCTAGATTGGTTAGGTGTCGCTTGGGAGCCTCCGACATGATGTGGAGTTGAACCGAAAAGTTTGTAAGGGCAAGGAGATCGCCTACTTCATGAAGATCTACCCGAATGAGGCAAGTCCTTCGTGGACGATGGCCATGGTGGGATAGACAAGGTTGCTTCTTCGTGGACCCTTCGTGGGTGGAGCCCTTCGTGGACTCGCACAGCCTTTACCCTTCATGGGTTGAAGTCTCCATCAATGTGGACGTACGATAGCACCACCTATCAGAACCACGCCAAAAATCTCCGCGTCTCCATTGCGTTTGCACTCTCCAATTCCCATCCCTTTACATCCTTGCACTTGCATGCTTTACTCTTTCCGCTGCCTATACTCTTGCTATGCTTGTGTAAAATGTATTGTGTGTCCATTAACATGTGCTAAACTCAACCTTAACTTGAAGAAACTAAAAACTGCCACTTTTACTTGTTAAGGGTCTAATCACCCCCCCCCCCTCTAGACCCCTCTTCTCGATCCTTTCACGAACCCATGAGAGGAAGGCACCCTTAAAGTCAAGGGTTTCTACCAAACTTTTGTACACCATGATCCGAAGTTTCTCCATGCCTAACCTCTCTATTGCAGATAACAACCGTTTACTTTCATCCGCTTTACTTTATGTTTCTTATTACTTCTAAGATCTTTATAATTCTCGCTGCAACAATCAACTCTTTCATGACTCCGATATGTTTTTTTCAAGGAACAGTTACTTCACACAAGATCGGTCATAACTTATGTGTGATCGAAACACCACTCACAATACTCTCATGTGCTCCTCATTGGGAACGATAACTATTGGGATAGTTACACGAAGGTGCTACACTACCTTGTGTGTCTTGCATGCCATCGAGTGTGAGGTGAGCCATGTATTAACAAAGTAGTACTTCTTGTAGCTAGCTACTATACATATTGGCTATAGATGACATGGCAACAATATATAGCCGACACTTGGCTCTACTACTAACCTTGCTCTAATGGACTCATAAATTTTTATATACAATTATCAATGTTGCTTGTTAATTTATTATCGATATGGCTACATACAAAAATGAATTTGAGTTTGTCCATCAAATTAGTATTTACTAGCTAATTGGTTGTGTGTTGCAACGGGGACATACATAGTCTTGTGGTTCAGCATGAATCATGTCTCATATATATCTTTACCCACTATCTCCGCCTCTTCAATCCTATCTCATCACCTATGTGAATGGTCCATCCTTGGAAGCATTCGTAAGAAGATTTAGTACCATCAAATGGTATACACTAATGTGGTGTTTAGTAGCCTGCATGGTTTTTTGTGCACTTTGCATTGTGGCCCAACTTAGTCATGTTGAGTGAAAACAAGCAAAAAAAACATGTTCTCCAGAGGCGTGCGAAGCCGACATAGTAGACATGGCATCGGATGGGTCTCACAGAGAAGAGAACTCTTCACTCTCTCCTTCAATTTACATCCAATCCACATTCGCACACTACTCGTTTCACATTCACCTTGCATCTGAAAACTTCCCACCAGGCGAAGGCTCCACTCCAGTTCCCATTGATTCATCCTCCACACGTTGCAGCCTCTTTTTATCTTCGGGGGCCAGTAGCAGTTCGCTCGAAAACCCTCGTCTCCTTCGTCTCACACATAGCACAACAATTCCATTCCCCTCACACCGCTCCAAAATTCATGGAATCCCAAATCTCTAAGACCTCCACCGAGAACACCGTTTGAACGATTATCGGCGATGGGTTCAAAGTCCTCTACACCGCTAGTGTCGCGAAGGTGGTAGAATGCCTTGGCCACATCAGTTCCCGGTTCAACAAGAGTGGTTTTAGGGTCGCCGAGCTGGATGTTGAGTACACTACAACGTTCTCGTCCGCGGTCGCCTGCGCCGCCTCTGTGTCCACGTCCACCTCGATCTCTACGAACAGGGCGTCACTCTCCGGCCGTAGGATGCGCAGCCGCCCTCGCTCGCGGTGGATGTCGCATGCGCTACACATGGACTGGTCTCCTCCTTCCATCAACCGGTCCTTGTCCTTCGCGATCTCCTCCGGCAAGCTCGGAGGAAGTCCGGCCTCAACGCGTCGCGTGTGCTGGGCTTGCCAGTTGTTTGCATGGGCCGTCATCTCGTGCTTGTGCTCCATAGCATGCTGCTGGTTGCCGTCATCGCACCGGTGGGTTTCATGGACGGAGGAGGAAGGAGAAGCAGAGGTGGTGCGTTTGCGATGTGCGCGGTCGTGTTTATGTAGCGGGCGCCGGTCAGGCCAAACGACGGTTTGAATGCGGGCGCGAACGGTGGGTTTCTCGGCCGTCGCGCCTGTTCAATGCCGGGCAGGCGTACGGACAGGCAACCGGTTTCAATGTAGTAGGAAGCCGTCCCGTCGCACAGTCCGATCGTGTCACTCTGAGCTGGCATTGGACGCAGGGAGTGAGCGAGCAGAAGCGTCACGAACGAACGAGGCACCGCCGACGCTCTCGACCGGCATGCACCTTCAATGCCCGACATGCTCCAAAGCGCTCGTGTCCGCTCTGGACCGGCATGAACGCGGTTCCTCTTTCCGAAAGGACGGTTGGAGCGGTAGCGGGCACGCGGGAGAGGTTTTGAGTGGGACCGCTTGTCGGACACGTACATGGCGAGGTCCGGACTCCCGCAATGCCCCTGGTTTGCTTTTGATTTGCGGAAAAGTAGACGGGTCGACACGTCCGCGGACAAATACGAATCTATGTCTGATGGCAAAATGCTTTCGGACATCTCGGTGCAAAGTTTGAAGGCTATTTGAGGTTCAGCGTCGACGCTGCCCCGGTACGATTCAATCTGGTCGCGAGAGAGTGTGGATTCGTTCGATCTGGGATACGCCCAGGAAGTCTGGCTGATCGACCGGGCGTCTCCGGCCGGCCCACTCAATAAGTTAATAGTGCAACTCTCATGTCAACCTTCCGATATGATAAACATAAACAATCGCCATGGATCATTCGATACGGGATTCAGCTTGTTTATAACCGTCCATTTCACTCGATCGGATCCTCCATCGGAAGATATGTAACACTACGAGCGGCGGACAGTGACATGCATCGGATGCAAGTTGATGCAGATCAGAATCTTCGTAAAAAATGCCTTGATGCTTTCAGTGATAGCCGCGCGGGCATCACCGATCTGATCGATGCGCAACTGTAGCTGCACCACCTCACATGCCCTGCGTGCGATTCAGTTTCCTGATGCTTTCGTTTTCACACATACACAGTTCCTATATAAGTAAGAACTACGCCAGTAAAGCAAAGCAGGAGTACACACAGTCACCTTCACCACCTCGTTGATTAATTAGCTTCGTTTCTGCTGAGGCTCCATGACAATGGAGGCGTCCAAATCTCTAGCCGCTTACGTCGCGATTGTCACGGCGCTCCTCGTCGCGCCGGCCTATGCTGGCTGGTCCACGGGCTCGGCCACGTTCTACGGAGGCAGCGACGCCTCCGGCACCATGGGTACGTAACCTAATGATCCGTGCATTACCCGGATGTTCGGTCGTCAAGTTAATGTTGAACTGCATCTAATAGTGCTTGATCTTGATGTGTGCGCTGCGTATGTATGTGTCTGCAGGCGGCGCGTGCGGGTACGGTAACCTCCACAGTACGGGGTACGGCACGAACACGGCGGCGTTGAGCTCCGCGATGTTCAGCGACGGCGCTTCGTGCGGGCAGTGCTTCCAGATTGCATGCGACTCCCAGTCCGACCCGTGGAACTGCTGGCAGGGCGCCTCCGTCACAGTCACGGCCACCAACCTTTGCCCGGCCAACTACGCGCTCCCCAGCGACAACGGCGGCTGGTGCAACCCGCCGCGTGCGCACTTCGACATGGCCCAGCCAGCATGGCTCCAGATCGGCATCTACCAGGCCGGCATCATCCCGGTGCTGTACCAGCGCGTGCCATGCGTGAAGCAGGGCGGGGTGCGCTTCACCATCAACGGGAAGAACTACTTCGAGCTGATGCTCATCACCAACGTCGCCGGGAGCGGTTCGGTGAAGGCGGTCTGGGTGAAGAGCGCCACCACCGGCGAGGTGCCGATGAGCAGGAACTGGGGCTCAAACTGGCAGTCGCTCGCGGGGCTTGCCGGGCAGCAGCTCACCTTCGGCGTCACGACCACCGGCGGCCAGACCATCGTCTTCCAGAACGTCGTGCCGCCGAACTGGGGTTTCCGCCAGTCCTTCATCAGCAACCTGCAGTTCTCCTACTGACCACTGATAGACACGTAGATGGACGACATTATCGTACATGCGGCGAACTGGGGCCGCGACTTGGTAGGAAAGAGCTTTCGCTGCTAGCTTGTTGCTGCACGCGTACACGGCATGGTGTTTGTGTGCATTTCTCGTTTTGTCTGTCGATTTCTGTGTGCGTAATTTCACTAGTATTAATTCACTCCTCTTCCCTCGCAAAAATAAATAAATATATATCACTCCTCTTGACAGGCCAGTGACTGTATAGCTATGTTTTGTTCAGGAATGTCCAATGTGCATGTGTTGCTTATTGTATGGCGCATGTTAAATATTTCTCTCAACTACGCGGAAAAAAAAATTGACAGTCATGCGAGCCCCGAGGTATGGTCGAGTAGGAGAGGGTGTATACGACGACATTATAGCGAACGTCCTTGTACACCGATAAAGTGACACAATGATATATTTTTTAAATAGATTGGCTCATCGAAGCACAATGTACGCCCTATGAGCAGAGTTATCGAGAGTGATGCTCGGCGCACCAAACAATTAGAGTGTTACTTTTTTCAAAGTCTCACGGCTCCCGGTAGTTCGAGCCATAATAAGTTTCTCGTAGTACGACTCTCGGCCTCCGGTCGAGCCTCGACTCTTAAGGAGGGGGAGACTCTCCTCTGGAGTTTATTTAACTAGAGAGTGAATGATTTACATGCTCATGGGGCAGTGGTGGATCTAGTGGGGGTGTCGTGGGTGCCCTGGCACCCCCTCCAAAGTTGTAAAATAAATTTTACTACTATATACTTAACACTAAATATCCATCAAGTTTTTACTATTTTCAGACTATTTGTCGAGATTATGATGATGTTTAGTGTAAACTTTGAACCGTGGCACCCCAAGCGTGCCATTCTAGGTTCGCCACTGCATGGGGTGCGTTATATGACTAGGGATCCTTGACAAATGACCAAAGTTACCCTCGAAAGAAGAATGTGGGAGGGTAGAACTAGGTAATTTATTCATTGGCCCATGAGCCTCTAGTTGGGCTAGGAGGGGAGTTACGACCCATGAAGGGGAAATTCCCTTCACCACTAAAGGCTTTCTTACTTGGGCTATGGTTAGTTCTCAAAAAAAAAAAAATTGGGCTTTGGTTTCTTTGCTCCTTTCACTTGTTTTGTTAGGTGCTCTTTATTCTTTGACTTGTTGATCATGAAAATTTATTTTGAACTTTTGTTGACTACGATGACTTGATTGGACCCTTGGTGGCTTGTTTGGACTTTCATTGACCTCCTTCACTTGTGTTGACTGTCATTGTCTTTTGTTAACCACCCATGGGGAGTTCCATGTAGAATTGAGGTGGAACCTCGGATATACTCTTTTTTAGAAAAGACACCCAAAGGGCATCTCATATCTGATATTTATCAAGGAAAATAGTAGATAATACAAATGAAGGACAAACAAGACACCAGACGGCCTGTAAAAAATGAAATTACATCAAAGAAACATATTGGTCGTCTTCTTTCTTTGCTTGCTCGCCATCCGCCAGAGCTTGGAAAATACAATAAACAGATAGTAAGGGATACAGACAACTACTAGATCTCATTGTTCACAATGAGTGGCTATTGCGGTCTTCAAAGCCTTGTATGGAGACGGCGTTTGTAGGTGTTCAAGAAATATCAGTTGGGGCAGCACCCCACGCAGTGCAGTCTCGCAATTCTTCACCACCAATTCCGAGGGTCTAGAAACTAGAACTTGTTGTAACAAAACGAATGAAGATGTCGAAGTCGCAACACCAATAAACAACCAATTTATTTCCTTCGTAGACACACCAACTGCCAAGAGTCAAAGAGAACTAACTAATCTGGCAACACCTACTCTTGCAGGCCCTTTCATTGACGCCGAATTTGATGTCATTGAGGTATGGAGAGGCCGGAGAGACCTTATTCCAATGCATCATCACAGATGCCACCTCTCCTATACCGCTACGGAAACAAAAATCTAAGGAACATAAGAGCTAAAAACCAATGAAGAGTAGGTTCCACACTCCTCTAGCCTCCTCTACTGCCAATGTAACAACAAGAATAAAGAGAGGAGGGGGATGATATGGCAGCATAAGAGGAAACCTAGGTGGCGGCTATTTCTATCGCAAGTGAGTTCGTTGATCTCGGGTATACTTTTAGTTATTCCCCCAACAGAATGTTCTTTGAATACACATATGGTTAATTCTACTATTAAGAAACTATTGGGAAGAAGTAATGATATACCTATATTTTCTAAAAGAAACCATGTTCTTATTGATCTTATTGTCATGGATATAGAATGCAATCATTCACGTCCTATAATACTAGGAGGACTGTTCTGGTCGAGGTTGTCATTGACATGAAGGAAGGAAATATTAAATTTAATTCCCAGTGAGAAAAAAAGGAAGGAACATCTTCCAAGGTAGAAAAATAAATTACCTTATGAAATTGTATGTGTCGGAGTAAATTCCAGCAGATCCCTCGGTAGGGTATCGCGGCGTGGTGATTACGTTGGAGAGAAAATAGGAGACAAATTTACCAAGGTTCAGACCCTCCTTACAAGGTAAAACCTTGCTTCTGCTTTGTGTATATTTTGATTGGGGTGTACAAAGTAAACGTATACACCGAAGGATTGTATGATCTATCAACTAGCTCGGCCCTGCTTATATAAGGTACCGAGGCCCCTGGGGTTACACAACCTAGTCGACTACGATGGTGGAGGTGAGTCCTCCACGGATTCAGCTTCCTTGTCTTGAACGACAAGCACTACAAAAAAAGACACATCCGTGACATTATGGCCCGAACGAAAAAAAATATGTCATGCTTATGACACTTCTATGACGATAATTGTGACAAAACACGTATCATCATAGATGTGGTGGGCTCCTACTTCTATTACAAAAAACCATGATAGAAATTGGGTTTTTCGTCCTGGGCGGGCCGGAGACGCACCTGCATGACATTCTTTGGGCCGTCCATGACGGAAAAAATCGTGGTAGAAGCGATGGCGAGGAAAATATCGGGGAGTTCCCGGTTACGGTGGGTGGTCGGGGCCGAGCGAGATGCACCGTGGTTTGCGTGTTTCTCTCTCGTACGCGCATGTGTGCGAGACATTGGGTACGTAACTGAACCCGAGCGAGGCGTTCGCTTACTGAACCCGAGCGATCGCACTAGCTACGTTACTGAAACCGAGCGATCGATCCCATGGCTGTTAACTGAACCCGAGCAATTCGTTCCCTACTGACTGAACCCGAGCGATTCCTTTGCTGCTGCTGCTAACTGAACCCGAGTGATCGATCGCTAGCTAGCAGCTACTGCTTACTGAAGCCGATCGAACCCCCGTGCGAGACGTAGCTAGCCAGCCGGTGTTGGGTTGCCTCTCGATGAACAGTGACCGTTGCTACCGTGCGCGCGGTACGTAGAATGAGTCAAGCCAGTTGGTTGGTTGTGGATGAACAGTTCCCGGTGGAGGTTGGATGAACATGACCCCATGGTAGTAGTTAGGCCATTGCGGCTGGATGAACAGGACCCCGAGAAGGCCGCCACACCCTAGCCGGTTGGGGGTGGATGAATAGGATCCCGTGAAGGATGGATGAACAGTAGTCCGTGGATGAACAGTAGCAGGTGGGGGCTGGAGGAAGCCGACGGTGGATGAACAGTAGTATATGGAGGTTGGGGCGAGGTCGTAGACGGTGGATGAACAGTAGCCGTGGAGTCCCGTTTTGCAGTACGCCACACCCCTCACGATGAACAGGTCTCCGTTTCGACCGTAGGCGCTCGAACAGAAGTTCGTTTCCTCCGTTTTGCGGTACACCAGACCCCTCCCGATCAACAGGACCCCGTTTCGATCTTAGGCGCTTGAACAGAAGTTCGTTTCCTACGTTTTGCGATACGCCAGACCCCTCCCAATCAACAGGACCCCGTTTTGACCGTACGCGGTCGAATAAAAGGTCGTTTCCTCCGTTTTGCGGTATGCCAGACCCCGTTTCGGCTGTTCCGTCCAAGCCGGTTGGTTCCCGATGAACAACACGCGTTCCGACCCAGTCGCTTCGCTCCCGATGAACAAGACGCGTTCCGACCCAGTCGCTTGGCTCCACGTGAACACGACGTTGTTTCCTCCGTTCCGACCCAGCCGGTTGGCTGCCGATGAACAGGAGGCCGTTGCTGCCATCGGTTGCCTATCCATGTACATGAGCCCTGGCCGTATGTATGCGCGAGTACGCGTTCAAGACCTCGGCCGTATGTATGTACATGCCCATATTTTTTGCAGCATGGTTGTACGTACGTGTACTCCATTTAGACAGGACTGCGTGGACTGCTACGTAGGGGCCGGACTATACTACGACGCATGCCGCTACTTACTCGACCACGGTTCATCCTTGCAAAGACATCGATCGACCAGTATGTACGTACACGTTCGTGACCAGACATACAACGCTACGTACGCTTCGACCGGCTGGGTCCCGGCTGTCAGGGAGGATAATGAGACACTTCTTTGCGTGCGAAGATATAGCTGGTGGGTCCCAGCTATCAGGGGAGGAATCATTTTTTTGCGCGTAATAAGGAGGCACTTCTTTGCGTCCGAAGATGTAGCTAGTGGGTCTAGCTATCAGCATCACCGCGTACAATCGTCTTCCGATGGCTGTCGTTCGTTGACCGTGTTGACCACGCCGTACCGAGAGCACCAAGACGACAGACGACGGTGAGGCTAGGAAGGGAACGACGCGAAGCCGGGGAACACGCGGTAGCGGATGCCCACACGGATGGGAGTACGAGGATTGACTGGTTCGGCTGCGGGGTGAGGCTGCCGTCGCCGGAGAATATAACAGGAGGTGTGGGTGAGTAGAGGGATGGCATGGCCAGTGGTGGAAGCACAACCGGCCACGGGAGGCAGGAGCAGGCGGTCCCACCGGCGCTAGTTTGGGCGGCTGGAGCAAGAAGATCAGAGGTTGAAGAAGGAACATGGCCGTTGGATTAACATCCAACGATCATTGCTACTAGAATCGTTTGTTGACTAAGTTGACAAAACCTTGCGTACGCGTCAACTTAGTAGGCCCACAAGTCAGCCACCAAATCTGGTGGGTCCCACCTAGCAGCGGGAGGAATCATTTTTCTTGCGTGTAATAAGGAGACACTTCCTTGCATGCTAAGATGTAACTGGTGGGTCTCAGCTGTCAGGTGGAGGAAACCTTTTTTTCCACGTAATAAGGAGGCACTTCCTTGCCTGCGAAGATGTAGCTGGTGGGTCCTAGCTGTCAGGAGGAGCAATCATTTTTGTTCTCATAATAAGGAGGCACTTGCTTGCGTGCGGCCATGGACCATGTGGGCCCCTACAGTAAGCCTCTCCACTTTATAATACTTTACAACCCATTTGCTAATTGTTATGGATTTTTTTGGAGCCCACATTCATTTTGTAGCATTATAGCCCATATTCTGGCCACGGTTAAAAAATATAAAGAAATTTTGCATATTTTCATGTGGTCCGAACTATTTTTAATCCTGAAATTTTGAGTCACATTCAAACTAATTTGAAAAATAAATTTATATCAATTTAAAATCCAACTATATTTCCCCCGCAAAAAAATCAATGAAATTTAAAATCACGAAATCCTAAAAAAAGAAATTTAAAACTAATTGTCGGTTTGTTGTGTTTTTAAAATTGACAGCCCATTTCTTACTACTTATAGCCCATTTTGTGGGCAAGCGAATACATCCCTCGTCGTCTTGAAAGATTTGCAACCTAGCAGGGTTGAGAAAAACAAGTAGGCCTTGATTGGGTATTCTGTAAAAAAAGAACTGGGCTAGCCATTTTCAGAAAGAAAATAAAAACAACTGGGCTTGTCGTGTGGGACGGGCCACAGCCCCCGCACAGCCCCATTGATACCCCGCTCCATCTCTAAAACTAAATAACAATTGCGCGACCTACTGGGTCCCTAGTGTCAGCCGCTCGTTATGTAATTCTCTTGTTTATTGACTATACATTGACAATGGTGTGGGACCCAGATGTCAAACCATTAGGAGGAAGCATTTTTTGGCTTGTAATAACGAGGCACTTGCTTGCGTACTGCCATGACTCTGGTGGGTCCCTACTGTCATCCTCTCCATGTATAGTCATCTATTGATTCCTCTCAGTTATTCACCATGTTGACTACGCCAGACTGCGGCGCACCACGCACGGCGAGAGAACCAAGGCGGAGGACGATGGGGAGGCCTCGAACGGGAACGAATAGGAGCCGTGGAAGATGCGACAGTGTAGTAGCAGGCGGAGGGGAGTACGAGGGTTGAATGGTTTGGGTGCGGGTGCCGGTTGCGGCTGACGTCGCCGGAGAATAACAGGACATGTGGGGGAATAGAGGGGATGGACTGGCCAACGTTTGAGCGTACGGTAGGGGGCGGAGGCGCAGCCAGCCATGTGAGGCGGGAGCAGGCGGGACCGACGGCATGGTTTGGTTTGGGCGGCTGGAGGAAGAAGACAAGAGATAGAAGAATCTCATAGAAGAAACACGACAGATGTTGGATGTCAATCCAACGGCTGGTAGGCAGAATCGTTTGTTGACTAAATTGACACCACCTTGGATAGGCTTTTTCATCGTGGTTCCCAAATGTCAGAATCCAAATCTGTCATGACCATCCAGCCTTTATTATGAAGAATTTCCACCTATTTGGTGTGCTAGCTCAAAATAAGTTTGTGGGTGCTGGCGGGCGCTAAGCACTTGGGTTCTATAATGCACAATGAGCTCAAGCAGCCGGCGAGAGTGATGTTATTTCCCTTGGTTGGGATTTATTACAATATTTCTCTCTTAATTAAGGAAATGGCAAGCCATTTGCCTTGTTTCAAAGAAAATATGACAGTCACAGCCGAGTTAAAAAGGGCAACAACATCTAACTCAAGCTTACAAACAATACAAAAGCACAAGGATTAATTATTCATCAGGTTTAGACAAAACCAAGATTGAACATGGCAATAACATCTAACCCAACCACTATTTTTGGCAATGACAAACAAATGGATCGGTCTGATCCATAAAATCAACATCTTGTGCCAAAAAATTTACTGGCATATGACGACAAGTTGTTGTAAATAGAAGCCGAGCATGTTCAGAAGCCCATTTGTCGACCTGAAACTTCTTTTTTTTGCTGTTCAACATATCCATCTGTGAGAAATTTCTTGTTGAAAAATTTAAGCCTCATGGACAATAGTAACCTCGCATTCAACAGGAAGAACATGACAAAGTTTCTGTTTGCTTGATTGGATGCATAACCTTCCATCATTATTGTCCTCAAACGAATGTCATGAGAACTGAGAAAATCCCGCTGCTTATTACGCCACCGATTGGTTATATGTTTTTCTCCATGTGTTAATGTCTACGTAGACATGAAGATTGAAAATAGTTAAGGTCTAAAAAAAGAGTATGTCGATAAAGCGATAGCTGAACGGTAATTCTAGTACAATATATATGGGCTTCCAATGTGCATGAAATAATCACCTCTATATACAAATTCTCTAGACATGGAAAGCATCGCAGCAAGCCAATAATTGTGTTCAGATCAATACTAAACATTCTGATATATAAGATCTTGACAGAATACAACACCATTAATAGGCTATCCATGGACGAACTCTTCATTGAGCATATAACATAATATTAGTATTCAAAGTGTACTCCAAGATGATATAAAACTTATCGCACAAATGAAAATGCAGCTTATGATTACAAAAGTGTAGATAATATACAGTACCTAAATAAGTGTGGAGCCAAACACCATGTCGTGATGTTTAAACGGATCACAAATTACACCCAAGTTCTCAAGTTTAGGCGCAGAGACGACATTTATTTGTGAAGGTTTATAACAATAATCAAGGGGCAACCTTTGAAGTGAAGGGGCATCTTCGATGATGAGCTGATGTCCTTCAAAACAAATTCAATGCTTTTAAGGTGAGGCGACTTTATTTGGAGACAATGGATATGGATTTCTAATCCAAAAACAAGCAGCAAGCGCTCCAGGGCAGGGCAACCAGAGTGGATGATGTTGTGTAGTGAGGCCTCCAACAGATCAACCACCACAAGCGAAAGTCTTTTTAGCAGTGGGAGTCGAAACATTTGTACCAGATTATCTGGTAGATGGCACCGGGCTATGGTGAGGGTGTGGAGAGAGGAGGAAAACCACGAGATGGTCAACGGTGGTGTGGGCACAAATACATGGCGTTCGGTTCGCGGTATGTATTTTTTGTAGTAATGGTAGAACTCAAGCTGCTGGAGTTTTTTGAATTCAGTGGATGTCAGCCATGCATCTAGCATGCAGGGTATGGACAGTAGGTAGCGTGTCGGGATGCAGAGGCATTGAATGGAGCCCTGGTGGGAGGAGATGATGGCTCTGAGGAGTTCAAAATCATGAACGACAGATAGCTGACGACAGTCGAGATTAAGGGGCATAGCGCGCCATAGAGGGTGCCACCGAGTTGAGAGGACTTGGGTGCGGCAGCAATCCTTGGTGGGGAGAAGCGAGATGATCTCCCCAAGGATGGCGTCCGAGAGATCGCTGATGCAGTCCACCCGAGATTCTATGGGTTCCTCAGATCCGGTGGGGGGGGGGGGGGGGGGGGGGCTCGCCGCTTCTCCCCGCGCTGTCGGGTGCGGGATCTACAACCGGCGTCGCCATTGGCGGGAGCCTCATCTTCTTGGCACTGGGGCCAGCCGACTCCATTTTCCTTGCGGGGGTCGTGCCGAGCTCACGAGTTTGAGCAGAGTAGCTAGAGACGAGCCTAGTGGCATGATGTCTACTACAAAACTTATTCTTGTAGACTTGTGTTGGGCCTCCAAGCGCAGAGTTTTGTAGGACAGTAGCAATTTTCCCTCAAGTGGATGACCTAAGGTTATCAATCCGTGGGAGGCGTAGGATGAAGATGGTCTCTCTCAAACAACCCTGCAACCAAATAACAAAGAGTCTCTTGTGTCCCCAACACACCAAATACAATGGTAAATTGTATACGTGCACTAGTTCGGCGAAGAGATGGTGATACAAGTGTAGTAATGATAGTAGATATTGATTTCTGTAATAGGAATAATAAAAAACAGCAAGGTAGCAAGTAACAAAAGTGAGCACGAATGGTATTGCAATGCTTGAAAATAAGGCCTAGGGTTCATACTTTCACTAGTGCAATATCTCAATGGTGCTAACATAATTAGATCATATGGCAATCCCTCAACGTGCGATAAAGAATCACTCCAAAGTTCTTATCTAGCGGAGAACATAAGACGAAATTGTTTGTAGGGTACTAAACCACCTCAAAGTTATCCTTTCTGATCAATCTATCGAGCTATTCCTATAAGTATCACAAACAGACCAAGAGTTCGTACTAAAATAACACCATATGATACACATCAATCAACTCTAATGTCACCTAGATACTCCAATATCACCACAAGTATCCATGAGTTGATTATACGATATGCATCAAACAACTTCAGATTCATAATATTCAATCCAACACAAAGAACTTCAAGGAGTGCCCCAAGATTTCTACCAGAGAAAGTAGGACGAAAACATGCATCAACCCCTATGCATAGATTACCCCAATGTCACCTCGGGAATCTGTGAGTTGAGTGCCAAAACATATATCAAGTGAATCAATATAATACCCCATTGTCACCATGTGTATTCATATGCAAGACATACATCAAGTGTTCTCAAATCCATAAAAGTATTCAATCCGATAACAGTGAAACCTCAAAGGTTAAAACTCAATTCATCACAACAAGATAGAGAGGGAGAAACTCCATATGATCCAACTATATTAACAAAGCTCGTGGTACATCAAGATCGTGCCAAATCAAGAACACGAGAGAGAGAGAGAGATCAAACACATAGCTACTTGTACATACCCCTAGCCTCGAGGATGAACTACTCCCTCCTCATCATGGTGGCCGCCGGGATGATGAAGATGGCCTTCGATGATGATTTCCCCCTCGGGCAGAGTGCCGAAAAAGGGCTCTAGATTGGATTTTCGTGGATACAGAGGCTTGCGGCGGCGAAACTTCTGATCTAGGGTTATTTCTAGGGGGTTTTGTATTTATAGGATTTTTTGTGTCGGTCTCACGTCCGGATGGGCTTCGAGGGGCCCACTACCCACCAGGGCGCGTCGGAGGGGGGGGGGGGGGGGGGGGGGGGGGGGTGGCGCGCCCTGGTGCCTAGTGGCCACCTCCTTCACCTCTTGGTCCTCCCATGAAGCTTCTAGTGCCTCTTTTGTTCCAAAAAAAATCGTCAAAAAGTTTCGCTGCATTTGGAGAACTTTTATTTCTGCACAAAAAACAACACCACGATAGTTCTACTCAAAACAACGTTAGTCCGGGTTAGTTCCATTCAAATCATACCAAAACCATATAGAATTGTTGTAAACATGGCATGAATACTTCATAAATTATAGATACGTTGGAGACGTATCAGCATCCCCAAGCTTAATTCCTGCTCGTCCTCGAGTAGGTAAATGATAAAAGAAATAATTTATGAAGTGTGAATGCTAGCATAGTGTATAAATTTGATCAATGATAATTCCAATCACTTTTCCTAGCATCATAACATCAACTCTTTCTCATAAAACTCATCATGACAAAGTAGCAATCAATTCACACGTTATGGTTCAAACAATGCATTCTCTTGAAACTTAACAACCTCTGTTCTCAGTTACCAAACAATTGCAATTCAACTATTCTCAACAAAGTCTAAGTAAGAGCTCCACATACTCAATCATCATATAATCTTCTATGATTGCTAGTACTCAAAGCATATTTTTAGAACAAATGGCATCCATCGAACACAGAGAAAGATAGGGGCTTAATGTCGCCTCCCAACTCATTTATCATAGAGATAATTGTCAATAATAATAATTCATGATCAAATATATTTGACTGGCCATATGTGCCTAGATCTTTCCCCACCACATGATGCTTGCCAACTAGAGAATAATTGACGTTGAAATGAGAATGCATACTATTGGCTCTTGCATAAAAGTAAATACTGAAAAGTAAAAGATAGGCCCTTCGCAGAGGGAAGCATAGATTGTCATGCGCTTTCTATTTTTGGATGCGCAAGCTCTTAATGCAAAGGAACGTCACGTTATATTACCCCTGATGATAGCAACCTTTATTATGCAGTCCGTCGCTTTTATTTCTTTGCCATCACAAGTTCGTACAACGTTTATTTTCCCTGCAATAAAAGATCACTTATATTTTGGTATTGCAATGCTTGAGAACAAGGCCTAGGGTTCTTACTTTCACTAGTGCAAAATATCTCAACAATGAAAACATAATTGGATCATATAACAATCCCTTAACGTGCAACAAAGAATCACTCCAAAGTTTCTGTCGGAGAACGTAGGACGAAAACGTGTATCAACCCCTATGCATAGATTACCCCTATGTCACCTCGGGAATCCGCGAGTTGAATAACAAAATATACATCAAGTGACTCAATAGAATACCCCATTGTCACCACGAGTATCCATATGCAAGACATACATCAAGTGTTCTCAAATCCAATATTCAATCCAACATAACGAAACCTCACAGAGAAAGATTCAATTCATCACAAGAAGGTAGAGAGAGAAGAATACCATAAGATCCAAATATATTAACAAAGCTCGCGGTACATCAAGATCGTGCCAAATCAACAACACGAGAGAGAGAGAGAGATCAAACACATAGCTACTAGTACATACCCTCAGCCCCGAGGGTGAACTACTCCCTCCTCGTCATGGTGGCCGCCGGGATGATGAAGATGGCCTTCGGTGATGATTTCCCCCTCCGGCAGGGTCTCGGCACGGTGTCCCGATTGGTTTTTCGTGGCTATAGAGGCATGTGGCAGCGGAACTTCTCATCTAGGGTTCTTTCTGGGGGTTTGGGTATTTATAGGAATTTTTGGCGTGGGTCTCACGTCAAGGGGGTCCACGAGGCAGCAACAAGCTCGGTCGCCCCTCCCTGGGTGGGTAGGGTGCGCCTAGCGAGCTTGTCGTGTCCTCGTGGGTCTTCTGGTCCTCCCACGAAGCTTCGGGGGTCTCTTTTAGTCCACAAAAAATCACTGTAAATTTTCAGCCATTCCGAGAACTTTTATTTCTGCACAAAAAACGACACCACTATAGTTCTGCTGAAAATAGCGTCAGTCTGGGTTAGTTCTAATCAAATCATACCAAAACCATATAAAATTGTTGTAAACATGGCATGAATACTTCTTAAATTATAGATACGTTGAAGACGTATCAGCATCCCAAGCTTAATTCCTGCTCATCCTCGAGTAGGTAAACGATAAAAGAAATAATTATGAAGTGTGAATGCTAGCATAGTGCATAAGTTTGATCAATGATAGTTCCAAACACTTTTTCTAGCATCATTATATATCATAAACAGTAGCTCATCTCATAAAACTTATCATGATAAAGTAGCAAGCTATTCACATGTTAAAGTATAGACCATAAACTTTCTTGAAAACTAACAAACTATGTTTTCAGTCATCAAACAATTGCAATTCATCTTATTTTCAGGAAGGGTCTATGTAAGAGCTTTGATTTAGCAAATTCCACATACTCAACTATCATATAGTGTTCCATGATTGCTGACACTCAAAGCATATTTTTAGAACAAATAGCGTCCATCGAACACAGAGAAAGATAGGGGCTTAATGTTTCGCCTCCTAACTTATTTATCATATAGATAATTGTCAACAATAATAATTCATGATCAAATATATTTGAATGGCCATATATGCTTGGATCTTTCCCCACCACATGATAATTGCCAACTAGAGAATAATTGAGTTTCAAATGAGAAGGAATACTACCGACTCTTGCATAAAAGTAAAAGATAGGCCCTTCGCAGATGGAAGCAGGGATTTGCAGAGGTGCCAGAGCTCGAAGCTTTTAAAACAAAGATGAATATAATTTTGAGAGGTATGCTTTCATTGTCAACGTAGCGACCAAGAGTTCCCAATATCTTCCATGCTAGACACATTATAGGCAGTTCCCAAACAGAAAGGTAAAGTTTTTACTCCCCCTCCACCAACAAACACAAGCCATGGTGAGCCGAACCCTCGGGTGCCCTCCATACCAACAACGATCCGGGGGAGTTTTGTTTCATTATTATATTTTGATTTTGATTTTGATCATAGGACTGGGCATCCCAATTACCAGCCACTTTCTCGCAAATTACAAGTGAATAAACACTCATCATGAGAATAACCCACCTAGCATGGAAGATACTGACCACCCCCTGTCGCTTCATGAGTGATTTCGGCATACAAAACAGATTATTATTTGAAGATTTAGAGTTTGGCACATGCAAATTTACTTGGAACGGCAGGTAAATACCGCATATAGGTAGGTATGGTGGACTCATATGTAATAACTTTGGGTTTAAGGAAGTGGATGCACAAGCAGTATTCCCGCTTAGTACAGGTGAAGGCTAGCAAAAGATCCTAAGCAAGCACCACATGTTGGAGGATCCATAACAATATAACTTCTATACAAATATACCCAAACATAACTCATTATGTTGTCTTCCTTGTCCAACTTCAACTAATTTGCTCAAGTTTGAAAATAATTAATGGGGCTCACAATCATAGAAGATGTCCAAGATAGTATATTTATATGTAGAATCTCTCTTCCTTCAATATTCTTTCATGAATTGTTCAAGTGACCAATGCTGTGTTTGCTAACTTTCAATAAATTTTACCACCTATACTTCTTATATGTGAAATCATTACTCCCCATGGGATAAGCATATGAAACATGTATAATTTCATATTTATGATATGCAATTCATCCAACAATTTACTCTTAGGATATAAGTGAAGCACGAGAGTAAATGACAAACTACTCCAAAAAGATATAAGTGAAGATCAATGAGTAGTGAAATAATTAAGTAGGTATGTGAAGACTCTCTCACATTAAAAAAATTAGATCTTAAGTATTTTATTCAAATAGTAAGCAAAACAAAATAAAATTACATTCCAAGGATAGCACATATCATGTGAAGAAGCAAAAACTTAGGCTCAACCAAAACTGACCGATCATTGTTGAAGAAGAAAGGTGGGATGCCAACCGGGGCATCCCCAAGCTTAGATGCTTGAGACTTCTTGAAATATTAACTAGGGATGCCTTGGGCACCCCCAAGCTTGAGATCTTGTGTCTCCTTAATTCCTCTCATATCACGGTTTCCCTAATTCTTAAAAACTTCATCCACATGAAACTCAACAAGAACTCGTGAGATAAGTTAGTATAAATCAATGCAATACCTTATAATTATCTACTGTAGAAAATCACTAAAATTATAATTTGACATTGCATACTAAATGACTCTGCATATTTAATACTCATATCCTCAAATAGAATCATTAAACAAGCAAACATATGCAAACAATGCAATCATAACAGCAATCTGTCTAAACAGGATAGTCTGTAAAAGTGTAATAATATTCATACTTCTCTCACTCCAAAAATTCTGAAAAATTACCACACTGTAGAAAATTTGTTATAGCTCGCTGTGTAAAACTTTCAAGATTTTATCATGTTATGACTATTCACAAATATTCAAAACATAACAACAAACTTTCTGTTTTCAAACAGTAACATCTAGACTTGCAAAATAAGCATGGTAAAGGCTATACTTGACATTTTTATTGAAATAAAAGATGCAAAACATTACTCTAAATAACAGAAAGGAAATCCTAACAAAAAAATGACGCTTCAAGCAAAACTCATATCATGTGACGAATAAAAATATAGCTCCAAGTGAGGTTACCGATAATGTTGGAGACGAAAGAGGGGATGCCTTCCGGGGCATCCCCAAGCTTAGTTGCTTGGATCTTCCTTTAATATTACCTTGGGGTGCCTTGGGAATCCCCAATCTTAGGGTCTTGTCACTCCTTATTCTTCTCATATCGATATCTCACCCAAAACTTGAAAACTTCAATCACACAAAACTTAACGGAACTTCGTGAGATGGGTTAGCATAGTAAAACAAATCATCCACTTGGGTACTGTCAAAGAGAAGATTCATAATTGTTTCAAAATAATTCATACTGTACTCTATAATTTACACAATTTATATTAAGCAATATAAGCCATAGAAACCATAAAACAAGCAAACTATGCATTGCAAACAAAATCTGTCAAAAAAGAATAGTCTGTAAAGATCTGAATATTTGCTACACTTCTGTTACTCCAAAAATTCTGAAAAATTAGGAAAACGTAGAAAATTTGTATATAAATCATATGTAAAATAATTCAGATTTTTTCGAGGCTCCAGTAATTTTTAACAATTTTTTTACTGGGTGCAAAAGTTTCGGTTTTTGCACAGAATCAAGTCAACTATCATCCACACTATCCCAAAGGCTTTACTTGGAACTTTATTGAAATAAAAGCTATAAAACATGATTACTACAGAACACTAATCATGTGAACACACAAAAACAGTAGTATAAATATTGGGTTGTCTCCCAACAAGTGCTTTTCTTTAACGCCTTTTTAGCTAGGCATGATGATTTCAATGATGCTCACATAGACGTAAATAATTGAAACACAAATAGAGCATCATGAATCACATGGAAAGAAAATTTAAGCCTAACACACTTCCTATGCATAGGGATTTTGTGAGGAAACAACTTATGGGAACAATAATCAACTAGCATAGGAAGGCAAAAAAAGCAAAACTTCAAGATTTTCAACACATAGAGAGGAAACTTGATATTATTGAGATATGTAAAAGGATATGTTCCTCTCTCATAATAATTTTCAGTAGCATCATGAATGAATTCAACAATATAGCTATCACATAAAGCATTCTTTTCATGATCCACATGCATAAAAAAATTATTACTCTCCACATAAGCAAATTTATTCTCATCAATAGTAGTGGGAGCAAACTCAACAAAATAACTATCATGTGATACTTGATTGGGGTAATCCAATTGAAAATTGAAATCATTATGACAAGTTTCATGGTTATCATTATTCTTTATAACATACATATCATCACAATAATCATCATAGATAGCATCTTTTTTATCATAGTCAATTGAAACCTCTTCCAAAATAGTGGATTCATCATTAAATAAAGTCATGACCTCACCAAATCCACTATTATCAATATTGTAATAAGATTCAACACCCTCCAAAATAGTGGGATCATTACCTAGAGTTGGCACTCTTCCAAACCCACTTTCATCAATATAATCATCATAAATAGGAGGCATGATATCATCATAATAAACATTCTCATCAAAACTAGGGGGACTAAAAATATCATCTTCATCAAACATAGCATCCCCAAGCTTATGGTTTTGCATATAATTAGCATCATGGATATTCAAAGAATTCATACTAACAACATTGTAATTATGCTCATCATTCAAAGATTTTATGCCAAACATTTTATTGACTTCTTCTTCTAACACTTTGGCACAATTTTCCTTTCCATCATTTTCAAGAAAGACATTATAAAGATGAATTATATGTGGCAACCTCAATTCTATTTTTTTGTAGTTTTCTTTTATAAACCAAACTAGTGATAAAACAAGAAACTAAAAGATTCAATTGCAAGATCTAAAGATATACCTTCAAGCACTCACCTCCCCGGCAACGGCGCCAGAAAAGAGCTTGATGTCTACTACACAACTTATTCTTGTAGACTCGTGTTGGGCCTCCAAGCGTAGAGTTTTGTAGGACAATAGCAATTTTCCCTCAAGTGGATGACCTAAGGTTTATCAATCCGTGGGAGGCATAGGATGAAGATGGTCTCTCTCAAACAACCCTACAACCAAATAACAAAGTGTCTCTTGTGTCCCCAACACACCCAATACAATGGAAAATTGTGTAGGTGCACTAGTTCGGCAAAGAGATAGTGATAAAAGTGTAGTATGGATAGTAGATATAGGTTTTTGTAATCTGAAAATATAAAAACAGCAAGGTAGCAAGTAACAAAAGTGAGCAAAAACGGTATTGCAATGCTTGAAAACAAAACCTAGGGTTCATACTTTCACTAGTGCAAAATCTCTCAACAATGAAAACATAATTGGATCATATAACAACCCCTCAACGTGCAACAAAGAATCACTCCAAAGTTTCTATCGGAGAACGTAGGACGAAAACGTGTATCAACCCCTATGCATAGATTACCCCATTGTCACCTCGGGAATCCGTGAGTTGAATACCAAAACATACATCAAGTGACTCAATATAATACCCCATTGTCACCACGGGTATCCATATGCAAGACATACATCAAAGTGTTCTCAAATCCAATATTTAATCCAACAAAACGAAACCTCAAAGAGCAAGAATCAATTCATCACAAGAAGGTAGATAGGGAAGAACACCATAAGATCCAAATATATTAACAAAGCTCGCGGTACATGAAGATCGTGCCAAATCAAGAACACGAGAGAGAGAGAGAGAGAGAGATCAAACACATAGCTACTAGTACATAACCTCAGCCCTGAGGGTAAACTACTCCCTCCTCGTCATGGTGGCCGCCGGGATGATGAAGATGGCCTCCGCTGATGATTTCCCCCTCCGTCAGGGTGCCGGAACGGGGTACCGATTGGTTTTTCATGGCTATAGAGTCTTGCGGTGGAGGAACTTCTCATCTAGGGTTCTTTCTATGAGTTTGGTTATTTATAGGAATTTCTGGTGTTGGTCTCACGTCAAGGGGGTCCATGAGGCAGCGACAAGCTCGGTTGCCCCTCCCTGGGGGGCAGGGCGCGCCTAGCGAGCTTGCCGTGTCCTCATGGGTCTTCTGGTCCTCCCACGAAGCTTCGGGGGTCTCTTTTGGTTCACAAAAAATCATCATAAATTTTCAGCCCATTCCGAGAACTTTTATTTCTGCACAAAAAACGACACCACGATAGTTCTGCTGAAAACAACGTTAGTCCGGGTTAGTTCTAATAAAATCATACCAAAACCATATAAAATTGTTGTAAACATGGCATGAATACTTCATAAAATATAGATACGTTGGAGACGTATCATGGCTGTGTGAGTGGGCAAGAAGGAGGGCTGGGGTTTTCTATAGGAGCGAGGATGAAGAGGAGCAGGCGTTTTCTGTACGAGTGAGGAAGAAGGTGAGCAGGGTTTTTCTGTGCGAGTGAGGAAGATGGGGAGCGGGGGGAATTGGGGGGCGATAGAAGCGGGAGAGTCCAGCGAGCTGTAGTAAGTGGAGGCGAGGAGGAAGGAGGTTCTTTTTTGGATCGCCCCTCTTCAAGAAATATGGGCTTTTCCTCGTTAAAAAAAACAAATGGGCTTTATGATGGATAGGCTTTTGTATCGGCCTAGTCGGCTGCCCGTGTTTCGTATTGGACGGCCTCGGCCTAGTCGGCTGCCCGTGTTTCGTATTGGACGGCCTTAACAGTAGAGGCAACCCATTAGAGACACTCTCCAGCTTATTGCCCATTCGAAAGAAAAAAGAGACGCCCTCCAACTTATGGCTCCTCATCGGTAACATTTTTCAACTTGAAAAAAGTTATGGCTCCTTCTCGGTCCCGCTTGGCATCCACCAAATTAGAGGATGTGGTACTGCATGTAGACACTCACACTGGTCATACCGCGGCAAAATGAGGGGTCAAATAACTGGGCCACAATATAGATTGTAAAGGTTGACACGCTAGTCAACATTCACACTAAACTAAGCTTCACAAGATATGGTATGCATACTAGCTAACATTCACAAGCACTTAAGTTCAGCATGTTTACGCATCTAAATGATTCACAAGACTATAACCACGACAAAGCTGTGAGAAGGTGTAGAAATAAAGAAAAAATGATCGATGCTTCTCTGAGCAAAGGGTCTCCCTACGCACGCATTAATTTCCTGGGCATGCTTCTTTCTGCTCAATGTTGTGTGCACTTTGAGCATGTTGGCAAGTCCACAGCTAGCTTGATGGCTCATCTTGCAATTGACGCTGACACTTTGTAGCAAACAGAGGAGGCAATAGAGATCACTCAACATCAGACCATTTTGTGCAGTTCCACTGAAATCATCTTCATTGTCACTACAAAAAAACACTTCCGTGATGATACGTGTTTGTCATAGTAGGTCACATTTTCTATCATGCATGTACATCCATGATGATTTTGTGACAGAATCAAGATAGTCATACCCGTGCTGTCGTAGAAGTGTTCCATGACAATACTCAAATTATCATCACGGAAGTGTCCACTTCCATGACGATAATCGGTGTGTCATGGAAGTGGTTTCGTCAAGGGTAACCGACACGTGGCATCCACCGTAACGGGTCGCCGTTAAGCTATCGGGTCCGGTTTTGGATCCGATAACCCGATAACAGCCCGGACCAATGGCAATTTTCCAAGTGTAAAATTCTCATTGGACGAAGGAACCACATGTCAGCTCCTCGCCACGACAGATGTTAGCCGTCTAATGCACAGGAGGCGCCTATGATACGTTGACACGTGGCAAGGCCCAACAGTGGCCCATTTAGGTTAAAAGGCCGGGCCTGTCAAAATAAGCGGGCAGGCCCATTACCGGCCTGCTTGCATCTCGCCCATTCACAACCATGACCCATACAAGTTACGCAAAATCGGTCCGTCAAAGGCCCATCATAGATTTGACACCATCCCGGGACATCGTCAGTTCCAGCCCGTTAACAGCCCGCTATGTCTTTCGGCTCAATTGCGGCCCGAGTTTCTTTCGGCCTGTTAGTAGCCCATTAAAGAGATGGGCCAATATCCCCACAGGTACGTCTTTCGGCCTTTTGTCGGCCCATTCGGTACTTGGGCCAATTTCTAGCCCATTTTGTCTTTCAGCCTGTTAACGGCCCGAACAACAGTTGGGCCTTTGACGGTCCCACCTGACTTTCGGTCTATTAGCGGCCCACATTCTCCACGGCACAATTCTAGCCCGACCTGACTTTCGGCCTGTTAAAAGCCTATATTGTACATTGTGCCTTTTTTGGCCCAAAAAGCTTTAGGCTTGTTTATGGCCCGACAAGGAAATGGGCCAAGACAAAACTGACGCTTATTTTGGCCTGTTAGAGGCCCGTGGGCCATCTCCATTACTGCGGCCCTATCGAGCTTTCGGCCTGTTAACGGCCTGGTAAGAGCCCTTTTTACGATGGGCCCACATTCGAGGATGAAATCCACTATTTCTAACGGGCCTAGTTGATTGGGCCATTTGCGCCATTATGAGCCCGCATAGATTAGGATGCATTAACTAATTAGTTGACAAGCCCAATTAAGGCCTGCTTCGACTATGCATGTTTGTTCTTTCGGATGGCGTCCAGGTAATGTTTGGGCGTGTTGGCCCGCGTTTGAACGATAGCATATACAAAGAGTTATCCTAGTCTACACTATACCCTCTTGAAAACCTACGCTATACAATAAAGGGATCAAAGCATAGAAACGAAGAGTAATCCTACACTATACAATAAAGAAATTACAGCATATTACATCCACTGGGCATCATAGTTCGCCACCAGTGATTATAAAGCGTACACAAACAGCAAATTACAAACACTGGGCAAATAAAGCTCATACATCATGGATGCGCATCAGCAGAACTTACCATTTGAACTATAATCTCTTCAGAAAAAAGAATTTTCCGAATTCAGATAGCACAACTTTCGGTCTGCAAATCTCCAACTCCTTTGTGGTTACCTCAGTGTCTTGTTTCATTTTTTGACTCGTGCATCTGATATCTGCAACTCCAGTCTCAACGTGTTGATTACATGTTGAGACTCATATGCACGTTGTCTTGCCACCTCTAGTTGATGCTCTAGAACATCAGCACATTCCAAATCCAGTCCATAATCATTTGGTAACGGCCATACCGCACTGCTCTGAGATCGTTGTATTGATGTCACTTCATCCTGAAATGTTTCTGTAAGTAGACATGACTAGGGCAAAAATATAGTTACAATAGTGAAGCGAGCAAGACAGACTATCTTGTACATGGCAAAACAAGACTAACAATAATGCACACATCATGAAGCATAAGCAGGTGATATTTTAAAAATTATAAAAATGGTAGTCTGTGCAGCCGTGTACAGAGATCTCCTCGTAGCTGACCAACGGAGCATGATGTTAGGGCCAAATTCGAAACACAGACAAGTCACAAATTTATATATATCTTGTGTATAAGTAAGCAAGTAGTTAGCCATTCTGTAGCTCGTATTAACTAGCTGGAACATTGTGTGCCATGTTCCTAAAGAGTCTTAGGGAGCATAATGAACTGCAGAGGGATTCACACAAACCTACTACATCAAGCAAAACTATGCAATCATTAGCCTCGTATAAACTAGATTGTAAGCCTCATGCAGTAATAATTAGTTAATAGACTTCAAAAGCTTCAGGCACACTTCGCCAGAGTAATGAAATGGTAAGGAATTTAATTATGTCAACTAATAGTTATAACCCTACATCAGGCATCATTGTTTGGGCATCTCGTTAACTGAGGACAAATAAAGCAATTGAAAAGAGCAATTTAACTATGCCTGAAGCAATCAAGCAATTGAACTGTTGAGTTGGCACCATGCATACATGCACGCCTCAATAACATACTTGGCCTAGCTACATTTGAATCAACTGATGTATCACCTATATAATGGAACAAGTAATGTAACATTGTTTGCCCCCTATGAAGTCTCCCGACTAGTACGTAATCAAGATCCTAGTAATGATAGGGAGGCTAATGATGTGAACATGCGTTTGGTTATGACATTTATGACATCGAGAACTCTACCATAATAGTAAGGAGTTTCTCACTGTTCACTAATATAAAATGTTTTAGATATTTAAATGTAGACTACATCCATACTGAAATGAGTGAACAGACACATTATAATATGTCTATATACATCTGATTTACAAAAAAGTTAGAAGATCTTATAGTAGTGAGTGGAGGGAGTATTAATCAATGGCCCAATGACTGGGTTACAGGTGAAGAACCCTACGCAAGCACAATGTCAGACAAATAGGATGTCCTGGTAACTATAATACAGTGACTTACCATAACTGGTTGTACAGGCTCAGCGCTGCTCCTCCTCCTCCTCTTGCAAGGCTCCTTCTTAACATCTTGTACTTGGAAATCCTGAATCTTTGCTTCATTGGACCCCCTCTGCAAGGTGACACAAACTAGTTATTGGTCTTCGTACATGGAAGATAAATATGCATACTTTCCAGTCTCTGAACAAAACCAAAGAATGAGTTTATAACAAGACGACACCACATAATGAAACATGCCACATCTCTTGCACACACTCAAATGAGCATTTACTATGTGTGCGCTATGTAAAAACTAGGCGTACCTTCGAACTGGACCTCCAGGTACTCTTGGAGAGCCTAGTTTGGTGTACAGGCAAACCTTTATGTCACCTATGAGTTATACAAGCCCCCACTACAGCAGCCCTTTGTGTTTAAATCGTTGACAGGCACTGTTAGGTCAAGAACAACAAGTAATCAAAGCAAACAACTCTAGTATGGTTGTCTGATACAAACAAGCAATTGAACACATGTGTGAGAAAATCTTTCACAACACTTAATTACATATCAAGAAAACAAGCATAGAAGGAGGCTTAAAGACCATCACTTGACTGACCAGATTTAGGAGGCATTTAAACATCATGTGCAACATATGAACTAACATAAACATTGCATAATTTCATATTCTATAATGAAATGCACATGTATTAGGTTATGCCATGTATGATGCCTAAATCTACACTATAGTAGGCAGGAGTGATTCATCATTGCACGCAGAATTGAATTACAGGTTAAGGGTCAGTTCTATTCCACCTTTTGAGAGCTTATTGTCAAAATTAGCCATAAAGGATGTAAAGAACTCGTTTTTGAGTTATGGGCATGGGCTTAACTTATTTCCACCGCCAATTCCTTCACAATGAGAAAAAGCTTGGGGGTGCTTCCTGTGGAAGATCACTTAAAATTGAAGGGAAGGGGAATTGCGAAATGGCTCTGTTGTGTGCCTATATTACACTCAAAATGCCACTGCTCACGCCCGTGTCACCCCTGACCCCCAAGTAAAAAACAACACGCAAGCGTTTATTGCCCTGCCGGCTTGCATCTCCTCTCCCCTTTCCCTCTACCTCAACCCCCTGCCTGCAGCGCTAGGGTTCATCAAGCGAGCCACCGCCACAGGTCACATCTGGCCTGCTCCTCGGCGAGGCTCTTTCCAGCTAGTCTGCATGGCCGGCAGGTAGGGCCCCATCTCCCTGGCTGCTCCTCCCTCTGGCACCGCCCCTCACTCTCATCGTCTCTAGCAGCTGCTCCTCTATGGTCCATCTAACACTCTACTTCGGCGATCGCCTCACAACTACGGCTGACGCCCCACTCCGGCAGAAGCCACCTCGTTCCGCCTCCCCTCCTCTTAGGCCGTGGCCTTGAGGTGCTGTTGCGGGATGAGCTCATCCAACAAGGTGAGGATCTCCTCTAATTTTTTGCTAAATTTTCTCTCTGCTCTGCTATATGATGAATTGCTATGAGCCATTGTTGCTGCTATATGATGAATTGGTATGAGCTGCTGCTGCTGTTGTTGTATGCTTAATTGCTATGAGCTGTTGCTACTGCTATATGATGGATTGCTATGAGCTACTGCTGCTGCTGCTATATGATGAATTGCTATGAGCTGCTGCTGCTATATGATGAATTGCTATGAGCTGCTGCTGCTATATGATGAACTGCGATGAGCTGCGGCTGCTGCTTTATGATGAATTGCTATGAGCTGCTGCTGCTGCTTTATGATGAATTGCTATGAGCTGCTGCTGCTATGTGATGCTTTTAGGTGGTGCTGCTATATGATAATAACCAGCCACTTGGACCATGGAATTTTGATAAATCATGGTTCTTCATTTAAATTTAGGCAATGGGCTCTGTTTGGAAGACATTGACCAAAATAGATTGTGCCAAGTAGATGGTATCTTTGTATTTGCATTTTGAATAAATAATGATGGTCTATTTTCCTATCATCTTAATTACTGCAATGGGTTCAATTCGTGATGTTTGCAAGTCAAATTAATTTCTATATGGGCACCAAAATGACAAAATATAATGCAATCTAGACTTTTTAGTGATCATACCATAGATAAGCTGAAAAAGCAGGCAATGAAAAGAACTGGTTGGCTTATTATTCGGAGCTTATATTCAAAGGAGCTTATTTTCTTAGGATAACTACAAATAACTGTCCCTAAGGACCCTGGCCAACAACACTGACATACAAATAACATGTCACGATGATTGCAATGGAGTGACCTACTATACCACGCTGTATAGGCTCACCGTTGCCCCTCCTTTTTGTGATGTTCCATGAAAATGCCACATACATCTTGTACTAAGAAATCTTGTACTTTTTCATTGTGGCACCCTGATACGTCTCCAGTGCATCTAATTTTTTTTATTCTTCCATGCTGTTATATTATCATTCTTGGATGTTTTATATTCATTTTATAGCAACTTTATATCATTTTTTGGGACTAACCTATTGACATAGTGCCGAGTGCCAGTTGTTGTTTTTTGCTTGTTTTTTACTTCACAGAATATCCATATCAAACGGAGTCCAAATGCGGCGAAACTTTTTGGAGATTTTTTTAGCCCAGAAGACAACTTGGGAGCCAAGGAAGTGCACGAGGGGAGGCCTGTGGGGCCCACCACCCACCTGGGCGCGCCAAAGGCCCCTAGCATGCCCTGATGGTTGGTGGGGCCCATGGAGGTCTCCTCCACCGCGTCTCATCTCTATAAGTACTCAGATATTCCAGAAACCCTATGGGAGTCATCGAAGCACAATTCCAGCCGCTGCAAGTTCCAGAACCATGAGATCCAATCTAGAGCCCTATTCCGGCACCCTGCCGAAGGGGAACACGATCACGGAGGGGTTCATCATCCTCATTGGTGCTCCTTCGATGATGCGTGAATAGTTCACCATAGACCTACGGGTCCGTAGGCAGTAGCTAGATGACTTCTTCTCTCTTTTTGATTCTCACTACAATGTTCTCCTCGATGTTCTTGGTGATCAATTTGATGTAATGACTTTTTGCGGTATGTTTGTTGGGATCCGATGAAGTGCGAGTTTATGATCAGATCTATCTATGAATATTATTTGAGTTTTCTTTGATCTTTTATATGCATGATTGTTATAGCCTCGTATTTCTTCTCCGAAACTTTGGTTTTGTTTGGCCAACTAGATTGATTTTTCTTGCAATGGGAAGAGGTGCTTTGTGATGGGTTCGATCTTGTGATGTCCTCACCCAGTGACAGAAGGGGTAGCGAGGCACGCATGTATCGTTGCTATTAAGGATAGAAAGATGGGTTCTATTCCTACATGAATAGATCTTGTCTACATCATGTCATCGTTCTTATTGCATTACTCCATTTCTCCATGAACTTAATACACTAGATGCATGCTGGATAGTGGTCGATGTGTGGAGTAATAGTAGTAGATGCAGGCAGGAGTCGGTCTACTAATCTTGGACCTTATGCCTATATACATGATCATTGCCTTGGATATTGTCATAATTATTTTCTCTTCTATCAATTGCCCAGCAGTAATTATGTTTACCCACTGTATGCTATTTTCTTGAGAGAAGCCACTAGTGAAATCTACGGCCCCCGGGTCTATCTTTTATCATATTGTTTTTAGATCTTTTATCTATCTTTTTACCATGGAGGGATTGACAACCCCTCTTACGCGTTGGGTTGCAAGTATTTGTCCTTTGTGTGCAGGTACCGTTTACATAGTGTTGCTTGGTTCTCCTACTGGATTGATAACCTTGGTTTCATAACTGAGGGAAATACTTACCGTTGCTTTGCTGCATCATCCTCTCCTCTTCGGGAAAATAGCAACGCAGACACAAGCAATCAGGAAGAATTTCTGGCGCCGTTGCCGGGGAGACATCATCAACATGTATTAGGTTCCTAATCACAAATCTCATCTCCTTGCAATTTACATTATTTGCCATTTGCCTCTCATTTTCATCTCCCCCACTTCACAAAAAATTTCCTTTTTATTTGCCTTCTTTTTCGTTTGCCTTTTTCTCGTTCGATCTCTTGTTTGCTTGCAATCTTGTTTGCGTAGTCACGATGTCTCAAGAAAATACCAAATTGTGTGATTTTTCCAATACCAATAATAATGATTTTATTAGTACTCCGATTGCTCCTCCCGACGCTAGTACAGAGTCTTATGATATTATTGCCGCTTTCTTGAATCTTGTTATGAAAGATCAATTTTCCGGTACTCCTAATGAGGATGTCGCGTCCCATCTAAACACATTCGTAGAATTGTGTGATATGCAAAAGAAAAAAAGATGTGGACAATGATATTGTGAAGTTGAAATTATTTCCTTTCTCTTTGAGGGATCGTGCAAAAATTTGGTTTTCTTCTTTACATCGCCATAGTATTATCAATTCTTGGGATAAGTGCAAAGATGCTTTTATTACTAAGTATTTTCCGCTCGCGAAAATTATTTCCCTTAGAACTCAAATCATGAATTTTAAGCAACTTGAGCATGAACATGTTGCACAATCTTGGGAAAGAATAAAATTGATGCTAAGAATTGTCCTAGTGATGGTTTTAAATCTTTGGATGATTATACAAAAAATTTATGCGGGATTGAATTTTGTTTCTAAAAATCTTTTAGATTCCGCCACGAGTGGTACTTTTATGGAGATTACTTTGGGTGAAGCTATTAAATTGCTTGATAATATTATGACAAATTATTCACAATGACATACCGAATGAGCACCTACTAGTAAAAAGGTTAAATCGGTTGAAGAAATTAGTACTTTGAGTGAAAAAGTTGATGCTCTTATGAAATTGGGTGCTAGTAAAACTGCTCCTATTGATCTTAATGATGTGCCTTTGTCTACTTTGATTGAGCAAAATAGTGATCCCGTAGATGTGAATTTTGTCTCGTGAAACAATTTTAATAACAATGCTTATAGAGGTAATTTTAATCCTAAGCCTTTTCCTGGAAATTCCTCTAATAATTATGGCAATTCCTATGGTAATTCTTCTTACAATAATAATAGGAACCCCTCTGATCTTGAGAGTAATACTAAAGAATTTATCAATGCTCAAAAAGTTTTCAATATTACGAAAGAAGAAAAGTTGAATAAGATTGATGATATGTCTAGAAGCATTGATAGAATTTCCCATGATGTAGAAAATCTCAAGATTAAATTTTTTCCACCTAAGGTTGATGTCAATGAATCAATTAAAGTTTTATATGTTTCTATGGATAAAAGTGGGTTTGGAGAGGTCAAAACTTTAACTAGTGATGTGCCCACTCTTTTGGATTACGAAGACTTTAATTATGATAGTTGCTCTTTGACTGAATGTATTTCTTTGTTGCAATCCATGATAAATTCACCCAATGCCTATGAACAAAATAAAGCTTTTACTAAACATATTGTAGAAGCGATGATGAAAACTTTAGAAGAAAAGTTGGAATTAGAGATTTCAATTCCTAGAAAATTATAAGATGAGTTGGAACCTACCATTAAAGTCAAGATTAAAAATTATGAGTGCTTTGATTTACGTGATTTGGGTGCTAGTGTTTCCACAATTCCGAAATCTCTATGTGATGTGCTTGGTCTTACCAATATTGAAGAATGTTCTCTTAATTTGCACTTGGCGGATTCTACTATTAAAAAACCTTTGGGAAGAATTAATGATGTTCTTGTTCTTGCAAATAGGAACTATGTGCCCATAGATTTTATTGTTCTTGATATTGATTGCAATCCGTCTTGTCCCATCATACTTGGTAGACCGTTTCTATGAACTATAGGTGTTGTGATTGATATGAAAGAAGGGAATATTAAATTTCAATTTCCACTAAGAAAGGGTATGGAACACTTCCCTAGAACAAGAATTAGGCCACCATACAAATCAATCATGAGGGCAACCTATGGGTCAAAAACTAAAGATGATAATACTTGAATCTATGCATTATGCCTAGCTAGTGGCATAGAACGATAGCGCTTATTGGGAGGCACATCCTAGTAAATAAAATTTATTTTTTTACCTTTTTCTTTCTGTTCTTGAGTGTTTACACAATTATGACTCTATTATGATTGTGTTTTTTATGTTTTAATTAGTGTCTGTGCCAAGTTAAGCCTTTAGGATTGCTTTGGGTGATAGTTGATTTGATCCTGTTGAAAAACAAATACTCTTGCGTCCAGTAACAGAATTATTAAAATTCACAGAAGCGACGAAAAATTCTAATTTTTTTACACAAGATTGATATACGAATTGTATCTCTTTTCCTATGTTTGCAGAGGTTTTGGAATTACAGAAGCATGAGTAAAATTCGAGAGCTTTACAGACTATTCTGTTTTTGATAGATTCTGTTTTCTTTGCATTGTGTGCTTATTTTGATGAATCTATGGATTGTATCGGGGAGTATAAGCCATGGTAAAGTTAGAATACAATAGGTATAATGCAATAACAAAATGTGAATGGGTTTTTAATAGTACTTAAAGCAAAGATTGGTTTTCTTATACTAACGGATCTCACGAAGGCTTTGTTAAGTTTTGTGTGATTGAAGTTTTCAAGTTTTGGGTGAGATCTCGATGGATGAAGGAATAAGGAGTGAAAAGAGCCTAAGTTTGGGGATGCCCATGGAACCCCAAGGTAATATTCAAGGAGAACCAAGAAACTAAGCTTGGGGATGCCCCGGAAGGCATCCCCTCTTTCTTCTAACAACCATCGGTGATTTTACTTGGAGCTATATTTTTATTCGTCAGATATAATGAGTTTTGCTTGCAGCGTCTTGTATTATATGAGTCTTTGCTTGTTTTGATTTTTAGTTTTTAGCAATCATCCTTGCTGGATACACCTATTTGAGAGAGCCATAATTATGCTATGATTTGTTAGAATTGCTCTATGTGCTTCACTTAATTTTTTTGAGCTATGGAATTGCTCTAGTGCTTCACTTATATCTTTTTGAGCACGGTGGTGCTTTGATTTTTGAAGAAATATGCTCTCATACTTCACTTAGATTATTTTGAGAGTTAGTAGAATTTTGAAGAAATATTCTCTCATGCTTCACTTATATTATTATGAGAGATGAAAATTTTTATGCTCATGTTCTTCACTTAAATTTGTTTGAGCTTGTCAAAAACAATGGTAATGTATGAAACTAGTCCCAAAGTGATAGATATCCAACAGGGATATAATAAAAACTTTCATGAAGATCATTGGACAAAATAAACTTGATTCTTTGTAATAGTTTTGAGATATGATGATAGTAATATATGAGTCATGTTGGTGAGTAATTATGCTTTAGTAAGAATATTGGTGTTAAGGTTTGTGATTCCCTATGCAAGCACGAAAGTCAATAGTTATGCAATGAAATTACATCCTACTTGTGGTGCATTATTCGGTGTTTGTTATTGTAACGCCCAGAAAATTAAGCTACAGTAATCCCCTGCTAATGATGCCATGTCATCATTTTTACTGTTGCTAGGTCCCACGTTGATTCAAACCAATTCAAAATTCAAATTTAAAACAAAGTCAAAATATCAAAACTAAAATGTTCAAAGTGTTGCAAATAATTCCTGGTTATTTGTCAAGGTGAAACCAACATTTTATAAGGTATTTAAATGCCCTAAAATAAATAAAACAGGGGCCAAAATAATGTTTTAAATGCTTTTTAAATTACAAAAAATCCAAACTATTTTGAGTGCTCACCAAATCATTTTATGGCAATGACTAAAATTGCTTTGTGATTATTGGGCCAAGTCTCATATTATTTATAAGTCAAATGCTAGTGGTTTTAAAATAAAATAGAAAAGATTAAAAGAAAAAGAAAATACAAAATGAAATTTAAAAAATAAAAGGCCAAAGCCCCAGCCCCCCTGGGCCTTAGCCACTGGGCAGGCCTAGTCGGCCCAGCGGCCCACCTTCCCCGCTTGCCCTTGTCCTATTCCTCGGGCGCGCCTGCTACAGGGGCAGGGCTCCCGCCCGACCACCTCGCTGGCCACGCCGCTGAGGGGATAAGGCCGCCGCGGCCGCCTCCCTCGCCCCCTTGATCCCCTCTCCCACTCCCACTCACTCCCCTCTCCCTCTAGCCCCCCTCTTTCTCTCCAACCTCGTGCCTCTCTCTCTCTCTCTCCCCGCAACCACCCGGCCGCCGTCGCCATGGCCCTCTGTCCGCACGCTTTGGAGCCATCGCGTCCCGCTCGGAGATGCCCAGGACCTGCACCTCGACTTCCTCGACCGCCACGACGACGCACACAAGCGGGGACCTCCCCAAGCCATCGCCATCATCACTTCTTCAACCTCAGGCGCCGCCACAAGTTCCCGACGAATTCGCTCGACATCGTCTCTCTCCAGCTACCTCGACCCCGCAACGCGTTCGCGGTGAGGAACCTCACCGAACCCCTCTAAAATTGCCGCAAAATTGATCTGTATCACGTCGTGGTAGTCACATGTTCCGGCCATGGCTCTGCTCCTGCCGGCGAGCTCGTGGTGGTCGAGCACGTCCACCCCGGGTCGAACCGGAGACACTGACGTGCTCCTGGGGCTCCCAGGAGGCCAACGCATCGTGCCCCGCCCATTCGCGCAGCCCCACACCCGCACATGCCCTCGCCGCTGCTCGCTCGCCGTTGTGCGCGCCGCTGCTGTCCTCGCCTTGCCCACGCGCCGTGCGCTCCAGCTCGCCCGTGCCGCGGTCGCCCGACGTTCGTCGAGCCCGCTGTCACGCTCCTGCCGCGTCCCGTCTCTCCTGTGCATGCCCACGCCCTACCACTCTCGCTCACACCACCGCGTGCTGCCGCTACCGTCTCACGCGCTCGTCGTCACCGCAGCCGGCGCCCCGCTCCCTCACCCGCTCCGACCCGGTCGCACTTGCTTCTGCCCGTCCGTGCCGTCTCCATCCGCCGGTGCTCCCACGGCTCACCGGAGCCCCTTCGCCGTGGCCGGAGGCCACCACCGTTAACCGCCGGCCTAATTGGCCAAGGCAACACTAATTGCCTGCTAACCATCCCCTGGAGACACTACAAATGGGGCCCACGTCCTAATTAACTGTGGTATAGTTAGCAGATTAGTTAAACTAACCCAATGAGCCACTGACAGCCCGGGCCCTCGCACGTTTTAAACAAAATAGATTAGTTTAAACCTCTGTTAAAATGCATAGTCAATGACATGTAGGCCCCTAGTCAATTTGACCAGTCAATGTTGACTGGGTCAACTCAGTCAACAGGTCCCATATTTCAGCCTCAGTAGCCCCTGCTGTGTACACTTCAGTGTGTACACATAGCATTTTGCTATTATTTTTTATTTAATAAGAAATTCCAGAAAATAGCTAAAACTTAGAAAATTAATAGAAAATTAACCGTAACTCGGATTAAAATGTTTTCTACATGAAAATTGCTCAGAAAAATCCAAGGAATCTGAATATGCAATCTGTTCATCTGTCACACATCCCTAGCATAGCGAACATGGAACCGTCCCCCTCCGTTTCATCTGTCCAAAAATGCCAAACTCGGGGAAAACATCCTGTTTTCCCCCTTCGCCGGTATCGTGTAGCACCACGGTAGGTCACCTCTAGCACTGCCTGTTGTCATGTCGTGCATCTGTGTTACACCTATGTGCTTTGTATTTACTATTTCTTTCCCCTCTTCTCTTCGGTAGACCCCGAGACCGATGCTGCCCCTGTGATCGACTACGTCGCCGACGACCCTTCTTCCTTTTCAGTAGAGCTTCCAGGCAAGCAAACCCCCTTGATCATTCCGATATCGCCCAGTTCCTTCTCTCTCATGCTTGCATTAGATTTTGCTACTGTAATTGATTGCTCCTACTCTGATGCATAGCCTAATTTTGTAACCTGCTTTGTACCTTACCTGCTTATCCTAATCTGCTTAGTATAGGTTGGTTAGTGATCCATCAGTGGCCCCTCACCTTGTCCTAGTTGCCCCCACTTGATGACCGATGACTCGATCAACATGATCGACGTCCAGGGCCCAAAACCGCACATCACCTCACCCCTTTAGTTGTATGACTCTGCAGAGCTACTATCGAGTGCCGGGGGTGATACCTCATAACGCACTCCTGATGATAACTCTGTAGTGTAGCTATTCGGTCGTGGTCATCGAGCGTGATTCCTCCTTCACCACTTCTGATACGACTTTGTTGTGCAACACCTCAAGTGTGAACCTCGAGGGTGATTCCTCCTAGTTCGCCTTGATGATTACATCAGGTGGATTCCATCAAGGGTGATTCCTCGGATCCCCCCTTGGTGTTTTGGACACACGATTACTTTGACTTTACCCTCAGAACTATGTTAAAGATGGGTCGGCCCCGAGGGGTACCCACGAGAGTTACTGTTATGCAGGACTAGAGGGACAGGCGGTACCACCCCGGTAGAGGTGGACCTGAGTTCCCGACAGTCTTTTGTGAGCCGGGTTGACCTGGTGCGCACCCGCGAGTTGATGTGAAGTCGGGTTGACCTGGAGGGTACCCACAAGATTTCTACGTGGCATGGCCGGGTATTCCGGGCACTTGCGTAAGTCCACGAGACGAGGCAACGGGATCACATCGATCGTGAGTCTCTGCTCGTTACCGTGCGCTCCCAAATCACTAACGGTTTGGATATGTGATTTGAGTAGGCCTCTGGCCTTTTTCGCACTAACCACCACGCGGGAATAAATACGAGCACTCGGCGTCGTACATTTCTTCTGAAAGCTCTATTAGACGTCCAGTTCAGCATTGTGGCACGGCTGGGCCGACGCCATCCAGGACCCGGAGTGCAAAGAGCGATGGGCCCAAGACCCCGGAGTGCTTAGGATGTAGACCGGCAGGGACCTCTCTGTGGAGCCTAGGTAGGACTATGGCTTGTTGATCGGCCGAGGCCGGTCATGACCTGATGGTGTGTCCGGCCGGAGTTGATCGAGCGTGTCGGGTAAGTTGGTGCACCCGTGCAGGGAAATATATCTGTTCGAATAGCCATGTCCACGGCAACGGACGCTCAGAGTTGTATCCCGATCGATACAACTAGAACTGGATGCTGACGCATGTAATGGATATGATGGCTCCGGGATTGCTTTCTCGTAGGGAGTCAAGAAAGGATCTCTGGGCGCTAATGTTACAACATAATTATTACTTATAATATGTTACTCTTATCTCTTCTGATGCTGCAAGATGCTTGAAGATGCTAGTCTTCGATAGGCTAGGCCTTCCCCTCTATTCTGGCATTCTGCAGTTCAGTACACAGATACATCCCTTCCCTTGATGCCAATGCATACTTAGTATAGATCTGATGCTTGCGAGTACTTTGGATGAGTACTCACGATTGCTTTGCTACCCTTTTTCCCCCCTCTTTCTTCTTTCCGGTTGTTGCGACCAGATGGCAGATCCCAGGAGCCAGATGCTGCCACCGCCGACGGCTACTACTACCCCGACGGTGCCTACTTCTACATGGAGACCGCCGACGACCAGGAGTAGTTAGGAGGTCCCAGGAAGGAGTCCTTGCCTTTTCGATCGTTGTTGCTTTTGTGCTAGCCTTCTTAAGGCAGTCTTGTTTAACTTATGACTGTACTCAGATATTGTTGCTTCCGCTGACTCTTGTGTATTCGAGCTTCTGTATTCGAGCCCTCGAGGCCCCTTGCTTGTAATATGAAGCTTGTATTGTTTTAATTTGTGTCTAGAGTTGTGTTGTGATATCTTCTCGTGAGTCCCCGATCTTGATCGTACACATTTGCGTGTATGATTAGTGTATGATTGAATCGGGGCATCACAGTTATGCTTAATGCTCGTTTATGAGAATTTTCATTTCTTGGTTGGTTGCTTCTCAATCTATTTGCTAGGCTTTCCTTGTACTAAGTGGGAATACTACTTGTGCATCATACCTACCTATATATGCGGTTTATCTATATCGTTCTAAGTAAATTTGTATGTGCCAACTCTAATTTTCAAAATGAATTTCCTTTTTATGTGCCCGTACCGCTCATGAAGTGGCAGGGGGTGGCCAATATTTTTCCATGCTAAATGTGTTATTCTCAAGATGAGTGTTTATTCACTTGTCATTGCACGAGAGTGTGGCGGTAATAGGGATGCCCAGTCCCGAAATGAAAAAAAAATTACTTTATGTTGTCAAATAAATTCCTTGGAAAGTGTTGGTATGGAAGGCACCCGTGGATACGGCTAGCCATGGATTGTGAAAGAATTGTGGAAAGAGGAATAAACTTTACTTTATGCTTGGGAACCGCCTATGATGTATCTAGCATGGAAAGTATTGGGAATTACTCAGTCGTTTTTGTTGACGGGAAAAGCATGTGACGGTGTCCTGGACTAGGGGGTACTCACCACGTCGTCTCCCGACCAGTGGATCGGGCCAAGGACCCCCATGGCGGTTCATTATTGGGCCAGTTCGGGCAGCCCATGCCGCATACAAGGAAGGCTCCCGAAGACTTGGTGCACAAGACGAGGACTCTTCTAAAACCCTAGGCCTCCGGTATGTTATATAAGCCGAGGCCAGGCTAGTCAATAGATGATGGAATATTCATTAGAACAATCTCGTGGTAGACACATGTACTCTGTACTATACCCATATCAATACAATCAAAAGCAAGACGTATGGTATTATCTCTTCGAGAGAGCCCGAACCTGGGTAAAATCCTGTGTCCGTGTTACCATCGCTCCAAGACGCCTAGCTTAGGACCCCTACTACGAGATATGCCGGATATAGAACCAACATTGGTGCTTTCATTGAGAGCCTGCTGGCAGTCGCCACAGTGCGATGGGAATTCAGATCGTCTCCGGCGCGATCTATGCGTCAGAACCGAGCTTTATTGTCGATGTCGGCATCTTCGTCGCCGGCTCGATTAGTCACCTTGGCTAGACCGAGGACTGCGCTCCATCTCAGATCATTATGTTCGGACGAGGGCCTTCATCATCAACTCCGATCTCTATCAAGATCATGGAGGAATCATCGATGGAGCTCGGGGGCTCAACATCAACATTGCCCTCGGGTGACCGTGCTGTTTTTCTGGACAGCAGACCTGTATCCGCTGCCACTGCATCCTCGAGCGTCGCTTTGATGATCGCTTCGGTGGAATTGTGCGGAATTGAGTGTACAACAACCCTGTAAAATTTTGTCGCGTTCCGATGGAGGAATCTTCGGCAATCTATGATATACTGGAGGCCTATCGAGTCTGGACAGGAATCTGGACGAGTTTAGGGCGTGGTCTCCAGAGCCTAGCTCGGAGGGTATTTGGAAGATCCAACCGTTCATCTTCTGTAGAATTTCCATATCTACCACCTATCAATTTCAGCTCGATCCGACCGTTCAAACTCCGGGAACCTTCCGATTAGTGCATCACTTTTCGGATCTGTTTTCTACGCGAATATGATTCCGACTCGAGTTCATCTTTCTTCATGAACGAGATATTGGACAACCTTTTTGGAAGAATCTCTTTGTAGGGTATTGTGTTTTGTTTCCGAACATATGCTCACAAATTTTGCTCCTTTTCGGAGGTAATCTTCACCGTCACGCCGGTGTCAGACCAGCCCTTACTCCATGTCTGTCGACCTGCGCTAGACAGATCGTCGCTTCATCGAGCCGAGCCCAACCTTACCGGATCATCAGCTCGGCAAGCCGAACAAGAGTTCGGCATCACGAAGGCTAAATTATCACCAACACCATCGCCCCGCGGATTGCACGGGTTAGGCGGGCCGACATCGCTGCTCGGTCACTTCATCAATCCGGCATTGACCGCGTCACAAGTTATGACCAGCGTCGGCATGGCTGAGCCGTAGCTTCTTCAAACCGATGTCTGTCACGCTGAACCGCTTTAACACCTCGGTTGGCACGGTGGCTGTAACGTCACCTTACCGACCTGCTCCGTCATCTCGTCTGGACCGGGGGCTTCGCCATCTTTTCATCAACCTACTCCGGAGACTTCAGCGTCACCAGCCGACCAGCTTCGTCACGTTAGCTGGACCGGGGGCTTTGCCTCGGCGAGCCAACCTTTGCCAACATCGCCATGCCATCGCTTCATCGCCCATCAGGCAATGGGTGTGCGGATCGAGTCCCAATTTTGGGAGTAACCTTTCTTCAGATTGCTACAACCGATAAACCACGTGCTATTAATCCTAGTAATTTTTTTTTCTTGCTTGGGTTTATTTTTTCTGAGGAATTATTACTCTGGTTTGTTCCATCATCGGTACACAGGTCTGTCAAATGGTGGCCGCATTAACAACGGTCGCGTGGTGGTCCGGTCAGTTTCCGTACATAGTTCGGCGAACGCCGCATCCGGGACTCGGACTGACCTGTGAATTCAGGCTTTGTCGCGCCTTTACCGTATCATGCCGACGCCCTGCATCGACATTGACTTCGGCGCCAGGCCACATCTCTTTAAATAATTTATTTTGCATAAATTAATTATGCGAGGATTTTTATATATTATTATTATTATTATTTTTCGGACTGCACTATTTTACATGTGTAGGTAATCAACTTCGACTGTGTCATGCGGTCACTTCGACAAGCCGACGTCGTCGTCCCAATCGGCGTAAATCGGCTCGCGTGATCACCTTGTTGGTCGAATTGCCATACCGACAAGTTCGGTTGCCTCGGGGAATTCGGCATCGCCAAAAGAGCTCTACCTCATCGGGTGTTCGGCACAAGGGCCATATTTCTTTTATTACTCACTTTGCATAAATTATTAATTATGCAACGAATTTTTTTAATTTATTATTATTACTATTATCTCCGGCTTGCACTATTTTCTGTTCACAGGTAAATGATCCGGGTTGGGCAGCGCTGTCACCTCGGCGTACCGACGTACCACGTCACCTCGGCTGGATCGGGGACTTCGTCAACACTTCATTAACCCACGCCGGTCACTTCGGCGTCATACTGCCGGCCTGCTCCGTCACCTCGGTCGGACTGGGGGTTACACCTCGCCACATTGGCCGTGCTATGTCGCCACTTCAGAGTGCCGAGCTCTCCGCTCGGCCACCTCTGGACCAGCCTGGGGGCTGGAACCTTGTCCCGCATCAAGCTCGGACCGTGTCATCAACGCCGAACACATTAACCAGCTAAGTCGCTTTCATGCTCAAAGTTTTTAAATTTTTAATTTGTGTTCGGTTCGACCGCGCTCACATATGTTGTTTGAAACTCTCTTTACCCATGTTAACTGGGGGCTCTTAAATTTATATGAGCCATTTTATAGTAAATGTGTTTTCTTCTTGGTCGTTGCAAAGTCTTTTTCTACCACTCCTTTTTCAACTCGAGTGTATGGTCAATAGCTGGTTTGCCTGGCTTCTCTCTAAAGCCGCTCGAGTTTAGTTCGCTAAACTGGCCTTGGAGAAGCACTCCGCCTTCGGGATAAGGAGGTTGAAGCCGATGCTGACCTACTTGCAGTTTAGAGATCGGATGTGTCATGTCAAAGCACGACAGAAGCACAAAAAACTTTAAGACCAATTTTCGGATTGGCACCAAAAAACTCGATTTAGTTCGAACGTCAAGCTTTTACATAAGTTTTTTGGCTTTTCGATCTTATGGCACTTTTTTAGCTATTTGTATGTTTTTCTTTCGGGAAGCAGGACATCCTCATGACCAAGGTGCCCTGCATCCTAGTTCAAATCGGGAGACTTTTTTTCTGACCTACAGCTCGGCATCTTTCCCGCCGAACTACACCTCGGTGTTGACAAAATACACGCCACATCAGGACTAGTTCCCAAGCAGTGCAATGCCAGACGCCTTTAAAGCATTGGCAATATTAACGGGAGGCTGAGACTACAGCCGAACCCACCAAAAACCAAGGTACTCCATGGACTCCTCGGCAAAGCATTCTCCGATATTGCTTTATATGCATCGGTTTCGAATTGTGTCTTCGGTCAATAGTTGGGTTGCCCGGCTCCTGTGCTTGCCTCCTACGTTCCTCTTTATTCGGCTAGGTGTGCAAAGGGAGAACCACTGCGATTGTGCTTCCAGCTCGCATGGTTAAGCGCCTCAGTGGAGAAAGCCAAAAACTGACTGTCACAATAAGCGCAAACTGGTCAGTGATCCGATGACTGTATTAAACTATAAGATCGATAGAGGTCACCCCGTGTTAAATGACGGGCTGTTCATAACATTGGCCGAAGTGTTTACGGCTTGACCTCGGCTGTCGCCGAACACTAACCAGGGGCTAGTAGCTGGCCTCCCAACTTTAAGCTCCTATGACTAAGTGAAAGTTATAAAGCCCGCATATCTGATTGCCTCGTTTCCGCTAACACAACCGCCTCCGGGCACCGAGACGTCGGCTAAGGGTTGTCATGTTATTGCGGAAACACCCTGCGTAGTATCTACAAAGGGGTAGAAGCCGACGATGGGCTACTTTCAACTGATAAACGGTCGCAACGGAGTCAAAATGAACATATACCATCAGTATTTGTATTCAGTATATAGGCACTGCCTTCCGTAATTATTGTTATAAAGCCATAAATATGCATCAAAAATTTGACTTAAGATTTTGGCCAAGCTGGGTTGCCTGGCTCCTGTGTTTAACCCTACGTTCCCGATTGTTCGGCTAGGGGGTAAAGGGAGCATCTCTATAATTGTTACTACCGGGTCATCCAGATTAGTGCCTCAGACTGGGTGAAGCCGAAAGCTAGCTATCTTAAGAATATAATTGGTCGGCACGATGGAAGTGAAAATTCTGGTTCATCATAGACCATAGAGTTCGGGAACTTTCCCCTAACTAAATCCTCAATATTTTCCTCCCACATTGATCGGAGATGAGGATTCATGATCCTGGTCAGCATGTAAACCCAAAGAAAGGAACCGATAGCAGAACTATTTTCTTGGGAAGATGTTTCTTAATATAACATATCTCTCCGCATACCTTTGTTTATAAAACCGTATGGCCGGATTGCCTTGTTTGTCGTAAATCTTTGCCCTCATAAAGGCTTTATAAAGTAGGACAAACACTCCTCGGCTACTGGCCGAGGAGGTGGAAGCCGATGGTCAGTCAACAAAGTTTTGTACAATGCGGATCCGAGCATTAATGATGTAAAGTACTTGGGTACATAGAATCATTACACATAAATTGTGAGCAAAAATCAATTTTTTCGCAGCCAGTCTTTTAAAGAGTCAATGGCACAGTCTCTTTGACACCCGAGCAGCTGACATAACACTCTCATAGTTCCTTATTGGCATTGATTTCCTATCTACTAAGCCCCTTGAGGCATACCTTGGCGAGCTCAGCTTTCGTTAGCTCTAACTCCTTTATGAGATCTTTATTCTCTTTCCGAGAAGTTTGTGTTAAACACAACAAAATTTTCTGTCAAACGGATATCGATCCTTAATTCAGCCACCCGTGCCCACATTAAGGCTCGGGGGCTACTGGGCTTCGCGCTTATAATTTACAAATATTAAAGGGGCACATCGATCCCCTGATCTGGTGTTGCCACCCGACCAGTGGCTCGGGGGCTACTGCATTGCCTATTCAATGCAGAAAATTCAAAGTGCTCAGTGTTCGGCTTGGCCGAATGTAGCGACCCGACCCAAATGGATCAAGTCTCTGTGCTTAAGTGTCATCCCTGGATCGGTATGCTAACACACACAGTACTCGAGGATTTATAACAGAGGTAAATCACATGTATAAAGTAACGTAAATACTATTACCTCAATCCATATAGCGGAAGTAACAACAAGGTTGTGGATTCCCATCAACACCAACGGCAAAGTTGAGTGTAGAAATCGTAACCCTAACGTATTACTTACTCGTCGTAAGAATCCTGCAACATGAGACGTTGCAGTCATGTAGGTCAGTACATTGAATGTACTGGCAAATTCACACCATAGGATAATGATGAATAATAGCTATCACTATATGCATATTTGGCTGGTGGAGGCTCTAGGTTTAACATTTGCATAAAGCCAATTTTTCCCTACATCAAAGGAATATGTTTTATTTAACTATCATGGTGGTTGTTAAACATTGAGAAGGTAAATCCCCCTCTCAATCCCAATTAAAAGTAATCGTTAAACCCGACAAATTAATTTAGAGTGATGAGATCAATATGATAATCCAAGAACCAGATACTCAAGATGTCCATAACCGGGGACATGGCTAATCATGATTAGTTTGTACACTCTGCAGAGGTTTGTGCACTTTTCCCCACAAGACTCGATCTCCTCCGTTGGATTTCTCGCACTACATGGTGTTTGAGAAACGGATGACCGAGACACAGTCTTTCAGAAGCATTAACTCTAACCCTGGGTAGACAGTACCAACCTACATCCCCTACATCTGCTAGCCTACCACTGGAAGAGGTCATGCAACATACTCAACTATGCTAGAGCCCATAATAGCTTGTGGCTGCACACGGAAGTTTCTAGCATGAATAATCTTATGATCCCTTTGAGCCTGGGTAGCGAACCAAAAAGACAACACTGGTATATCCCCAGGTGCCTGCAACCAATCCACCCAGATGTGTATTTAAGTAGCCACCTTAAGTTAACCATTAATTAACAATCTCACATCTGCCATGGATACACTCAAACCCAATCCACGTCTACGAGCATAGCATGGCAATATAAGCATAACATAGAAGTAACTCCCAAGGGTTTGATAATAAAGGCAATAGGTTCTACCTCATCATCTACTTCCCAATACCCACAAGTTAATCACATCCTAATCATGCAGTGTTTGAGGATTGTAACTAATGCATAAAAACTGGGTAATAAAGGGATATGATCAAAGTGTGAATTTGCCTTGTACTGTTGATGAAGATCCTTCGCACTCATAATTCCTGATAGTTCTACTCGTCACACTCCGTTAGATCTAACGTGAGCAAGCAATTGCATACATAAGCACTCATGCAAAAGAATCGAAGAAAAGATCTCGGAAAACTTCGAAAACTAGCAATTAACTCTTGCAACAGAAAACAATTTCTAACAGTACCAAAATTGGGTGGGTTTGGTCTTATCAGAAAGTTTAGGTCAAGAGCTTCAATTAGCAAAAAGAATGAATTAAATCGGAGTTACGAAACTCAAGTTATAGCCAAAACAAGTTTGAATATGAATCTGAACAAATTTCGAAATTTTGAAAGTTGCAAAAAGTGTATTGGATAGATTCACTAGATAGGTGGAGTCAAGACGAAAATGTAGACGTTGGTTTCGTCTAATTTGGATGAACGAGTAAAAAGTTATGGCTATTTGAAAAATCAGGGCCAAGCTGTTTTACAGAAGAAAAAGAGTTATGACTAAAAGAATTCTAGTCCTAAAATGTAAATACAAGGACTAATTTATAAATCTAATTATTCTACCGTACTAGTCTAGAAATAATAACCTACGGGAGAAAGAAAAAAATATACGAAGAAAGATACCTTTGTAAGGTAGAGAAAAGACGACTTCTGAGAGAGAAGACAACTTCCAGAAGTCCCACCGGAGAGAAGAAAAATATTTTTATTTAGTGAATCTAGTCAAACCAAAATATATTGATTTAATCCGAATCGGATGATTTTTGGAGGCTCTATGGGTCTATATTTATAAGTAGAAAGGAGGCTTAGAGGTCAAAGGCTAGGCAATGTGGGACTAAACGTAAATAAAAGGTAGACGAAAGATATATAGGAAAAACAAAGAAAAGAAACGACGCGGCATGGGCCTTCGGCTGGCCTGCGCGTGTGCGCGCATGTGTGCGTGCGCAGAGTTTTTTTTTAAACAGAAAATAAATAAATTGAAGGACAACCGGAAAAAATAATATAGCCCAACCTGCTGGCTATGTTGCGCACATTGGCGAAGGATAGCAGTCGGTCGCTCGTACAGTTTTTTTTTCAGAATAAAAACAAAAAAAAGGTAATCAGAAAAAAAATTACAATTCCATAGGAATATTATATATCAAAATTTTCAGAAAAAGATTTCCTAAAAGATGAACATATTTTCAGCGGCAAATAAATTCCACAAAAATTTAAATAAAGCAAACAGTGCTACTGCTGCAATAAAACCTAATAAAAATCATTTTAGAAATACCAAAATGCTTTCAAATTTATTTCTCCCCAATTTTATAATGTAGGGAATCATTTTACACTATTTTCCATATATTTTATTTTTGGAGAAAAATAATTTGAATAAAACCAAATAACTCCAAATTGAAAATAATTTCAAAGGGACTTTAAATTTGATTGTTTTAAACTTTCAACTCATATTTCATATAATTTGAAGAAGTCATTTTATCTCCTCTCATGAAAATCATTGAGTTGCATAAAGTTTTCGAATTTGGAATATTTCCAAATGGAATTCAAATCTTTTCAAAACCCCTTTTCATTTATTTAAATGGAAGAAGTCATATCATCTTCACTCGAGGGTTTTGTGATGAAATGAATTTTAATTCATGGAGGTCATAAATGCAAGGTGAAAGTTTGGGAAAGTCATTTCATTCCCTCTCATTCAACTTTCAAAAAGTTTCCAAATTTCACTCAATTTCACACAAGCAACCACACCACAATCAAACAAACAATCTAAACTATTTATTTAATATAACATTCCAAAATTTAGAATTTTGGGATGTTACACCGAACTATGGGCAAATGTGTCTTCGGACAACAATAGGTGCCATTGGAACCTATCCGACATCAAGCTAATACATTATGGCGACTTCTCGAGACCCTCTCTCAAGGGCCTGTCCGCCGATCACTATCTTCTCTAAAATATTGCACCGCGTTTCTATTCCTACGTATGCTGCTGAGTTAGGATTTGATCCTTAGGCCGATTTCTCGAATCAACATGGGTCTGACGAGCTACTGGGATCAGCGGTTTCATGTTTTCCTTTAGGTGCATCTCGGATTTTAGACCGACACACACCTTGAGGGCTACTGGCTATATATCTCGGTAGAGAATAAATTGCACCAATCAAGAAAAATATATCTGCAAAAAATCAGCCCAAGCCCGAGGTGGTGCATCACCTCGGAAGCAGTCCGGCATAAAGCTCAGATACAAGTGGCTGGCTCCGTAGAGGGCATTTTCGGCATTAAGCTCGGCTGAACTCATTCAACTTTTTTGAACCAAGGTGACCTATGACACCTTGGATACAGTCCGGCGTTGGAGCTTGGATATAGTTTGGCGTTGGAGCTTGGATGTAGTCCGGCGTTGGAGCTCGGCTGTAAATAGACTCTTCGGAAACAGTCCGGCAAGATACCTCGGATACAGTCCGGCGTTGGAGCTCGGACGCAAGAAGACACCACCGCACGGGAAACATTTCGAACCCGAGGTGTGGCATAAAAATAACAAGGCATTGATAAAGGCCGAAAACTTAAAGGGGCTCCTCGGATACCCGACGTGTAAACTCTTCGGATTCACTTCGGCGATCCTCAAGATCGAAGATGAGAAGATTTGTTGAACCAGTTTTCAAGACCAACGACCGAAGATAAAGAACAGTTCAGAAGAATCGAGGAGCATCCCCAACTTGAAGACCGGTTCAGGGGCCTACTAACGGTGTCCTAGACTAGGGGGTACTCACCACGTCGTCTCCCGACAAGTGGATCAGGCCGAGGACCCCCATGGCGGTTCATTATTGGGCCAGTTCGAGCAGCCCATGCCGCATACAAGGAAGACTCCCGAAGACTTGGTGCACAAGACGAGGACTCTTCTAAAACCCTAGGCCTCCGGTATGTTATATAAGCCGAGGCCAGGCTAGTCAATAGATGATGGAATATTCATTAGAACAATCTCGTGGTAGACACATGTACTCTATACTATACCCATATCAATACAATCAAAAGCAGGACGTAGGGTATTATCTCTTCGAGAGAGCTCGAACCTGGGTAAAATCCTGTGTCCGTGTTACCATCGCTCCAAGACGCCTAGCTTAGGACCCCTACTACGAGATATGCCAGATATAGAACCGACAGCATGCCTCTCAAAATATATTTTTACCTCTCAATTTAAGCCTTGATCTCTGGCACCTCTACAAATCTCTGCTTCCCTCTACGAAGGGCTTATCTATTTACTTTATGTAATTTTTTTTATTTGAGTCTCCATCTTCTCTTATAAAGCACCAACTAGGGAGCACTAGGATCATACTTGAGCATTTGATGTAGCTAATATTCGAGTGTGTTTCATGAATGGATCAATGATTGATCATGATGGGCTAGGGATAGCTTTCTTTATTGTTGATATTTTGAAAGGCATGGTTGCTTGTTGATATGCTTGAGTATTGAAGTCTTCATGTCAATTATAGACTATTGCTTTGAACCATCTAAAAGTCCAAATGTCCACGCTACAAAAGAAAACAATGTGTGATGAACATGTTAGGCAACATTCCACATCAAAAATTTTGTTTTTATCATTTACCTACTCAAGGACGAGCAGGAATTAAGCTTGGGGATGCTGATATGTCTCCAACATATCTATAATTTTTGATTGTTCCATGCTGTTATATTATCATTCTTGGATGTTTTATATTTATTTTATAGCAACTTTATATCATTTTTTGGGACTAACCTATTGACATAGTGCCCAGTGCCAGTTGCTGTTTTTTGCTTGTTTTTTACTTCACAGAATATCCATATCAAATGGAGTCCAAACGAAGCGAAACTTTTTGTAGATTTTTTTCAGCCCAGAAGACAACTTGGGAGCCAAGGAAGTGTACGGGGGGAGGCCCGTGGGGCCCACCACCCACCTGGGCGTGCCAGAGGCCCCTTGCGCGCCTTGATGGGTGGTGGGGCCCATGAAGGTCTCCTCCACTGCCTCTTAGCTCTATAAATACTCAGATATTCCAGAAACACTACGGGAGTCGTCGAAACACAATTCCAGCCGCCGCAAGTTCTAGAACCACGAGATTCAATCTAGAGCCCTATTCCTGCACCCTGCCCGAGGGGAACACGATCACGGAGGGGTTCATCATCCTCATTGGTGCTCCTCCGATGATGCGTGAGTAGTTCACCATAGACCTACGGGTCCGTAGGCAGTAGCTAGATGGCTTCTTCTCTCTTTTTGATTCTCAATACAATGTTCTCCTCGATGTTCTTGGAGATCTATTTGATGTAATGACTTTTTGCGGTGTGTTTGTTGGGATCCGATGAAGTGCGAGTTTATGATCAGATCTATCTATGAATATAATCTGAGTTTTCTTTGATCTCTTAAACGCATGATTGTTATAGCCTCATATTTCTTCTCCGAAACTTTGGTTTGGTTTGGCCAACTAGATTGATTTTTCTTGCAATGGGAAGAGGTGCTTTGTGATGGGTTCGATCTTGCGGTGTCCTCACCCAGTGACAGAAGGGGTATCAAGGCACACATGTATCGTTGCTAGTAAGGATAAAAAGATGGGGTCTATTCCTACATGAATAGATCTTGTCTACATCATGGCATCATTCTTATTGGATTACTCCGTTTCTCCATGATCCCATCTGGGACTCCGAACAACCTTTGTACTTTCCACTATTAATATCTTAATACTACCCTAGCGCTGCCGAACGTTAAGCGTGCGACCCTACGGGTTCGAGAATCATGTAGACATGACCGAGACTCCTCTCCGGTCAATAACCAATAGCAGGACCTGGATGCCCATATTGATTCCTACATATTCCACGAAGATCTTTATCGGTTGAACCACGATCTCAAGGATTCGGTTAATCCCGTATACAATTCCCTTTGTCCGGCGATATGTTACTTGCCGGAGATTCGATCATCGGTATCTCCATACCTAGTTCAATCTCGTTATCGGTAAGTCTCTTTACTCGTTCCGTAATGCAAGATCCCGTGACCAAACTCATTAGTCACATGCTTGCAAGCTTCTTGTGATGTTGTATTACCGAGAGGGCCCCAAGATACCTCTCCGTCATACGGAGTGACAAATCCCAGTCTTGATCCATGCCCACTCAACAGACACCCTCGAAGATACCTCTAGAGCATCTTTATAGTCACCCAGTTACCTTGTGACGTTTGATACACACAAGGTACTCCTCCGGTGTCAGTGAGTTGCATGATCTCATGGTCATAGGAACAGATACTTGACATGCAGAAAACGATAGCAATAAACTTGATACGATCATATGCTACGTTTATAGTTTGGGTCTTGTCCATCACATCATTCTCCTAATGATGTGATCCCGTTATCAAATGACAACTCATGTCTGTGACTAGGAAACCATAGCCATCTTTGATCAATGAGCTAGCCCGGTAGAGGCTCACTAGGGACATGTTGTTGTCTATGCATCCACACATGTATTTGAGTTTCCAATCAATACAATTATAGCATGGATAATAAATGATTACATGAACAAGGAAATATAATAATCACTACTAGGGAAAAGCCTTGCAGTAGCGCGGCTATTAGGTGTATCAGTAGCATGGGCGCCCGCGCTGATGAGACGGTGCTACAGCTAACTTGTAGCAGTAGCTCGTGTTGACCCGCGCTACTGCTATACATGGTTAGCAGTAGCGAGCTTTACAGGAACGCGCTATTGCTAATAGCTGCAGTGCTTTGAAGTAAGAGCGCGCTACTGGTAAGAGCGCGCTACTGCTAACTTTTTTCCCCTCGCTACTACTAGTTTTATTAGTTTCTGATTTTTTTCTACATATTTATTTTGTATTTGAACATGCTTTATACAAATATCATACACATACAAATGTAATCATAGCATACACCTACAAATAGTCTCATCAAATCATGTCATCATCATAATCATCATCCAACACAAAGTGGTCTCTCGTCATCATCTCGAAAATAGTGATACAAGTCTCGAATACTTGCAACTACATCGTCATCCATCTAAACAATGATATACGCGAGAAGAGCTATCACTATGAGTGAGAGTGGAACTATGCAGTACATGAGGCGGTGGTTATGAGTCCTCTCTCGTGCTAGCGTGAACCTCAAGTAACTAGCTTCTGCTTCTTGTCTGCTTTTGAAGCCTTTATGGCTGGCGCCCGAGACCCCCTCCACTTGCGCTTGACACTCAGGCCACTCGTCGTACACTCCCAGAACCTTCCCTTTGTACACGACATAGCACTGCTTCTTCGCCATCAAGAATCTAGGTACCTGTTAGAGATGCATCTTCATCAAGAGAATGTACAATCATATGCAAAAAAATATACTTGATCAACATGAAAAAGAAAGGGTTAGCAACTAGATGCAACATATAGTAAACATATAAATAATCAACGCAGTTTCATCGTACGCAAACTAATTAACTAGAGGTACGCAGGTCATCGTACCCAAACTAACAAAGTAGCATTACGCAAGTTCGGCAGGGACCGTGGACATCACAAAATTTCATCGCTACAGAAAGTATACAAGTTCAACTGACACATATCATCATCATCGGCATCGTAAATCACTAGAACTTCCATCCTTCCATATCATCGAGGATGCACCCTAGCTTCTTGAACGGCGTGAGGTCCTGACGTTGCATGCCTATGCGAGTTCGGATGTCAGCTCGCGATATAGGGCCGTGGTGGAACATCCCCTTCTCTTCGACGACTTCTTTCATGATGATCATCGCAATGTCCCTCTGGATGCGAAAGAAGTCATCTCTAAGTTTATAATCCGCTTCTCCATGAGATTCTACCCACTTGCGGATATGATCATCATTTCTGCTTGTCATGCGAAGCTTTTGGTGATCCCTTCTGAACTCCATCATGAGATGGAGGAGGTAGAATCCATCGTTCTTGCTTGGTTTTGGGACATGGATGCAGCAGAAGTTAGTTTTATGCGAGAAACCCGTCTTCTTGTTCCTTTGTTTCCTGATCTCCAGGTAGCCACCCCTCAAGCTGAAGCCTTGGAGAGCATCATCTAGAATATTCATTACGTGGGAGTAGTCCTTCTTCTCGTAGTTTCTGGTAGGATTGAAATACACGGCGTGGGAGACTCGCGGGTAAAGAACGATAAGGATGGCGCGCCCGTTGCTGCGGGGAAAAAAACACCTCAAATTATTCTCCATATGAGCGAGAAGGAATGATTGAAATGTACGAAAGGGTTGTCCGGCACTGACTTACTTTGGATGATAAGGCAGGAGGACAATTTCCTGGTCCTTATTCTGTACCATGAAGTTTTTGAGGTACTCCCTAGCAGTTTTACGCTTAAATTCGCCGAGACTCAAGAAGGACTCGTGCATGTAGTATGGATCCGCCACACAGATTTGCGAGACTTCTTCTCTCTTCATGACGGAGATCATATGTAGCGCAAAAAGGCGGACGATTGTAAAATCGAGCCACCTTGTCAGAAACATCTCGAAGATATGCTCAAACCGTAGGAAGAACACCTCCGCGGGCCGTGTGTCGACGTAGCACTTCCCCTCAGGCACACGAGCCGCGTATGCGGATATCCTGGATCCTTTGAGGCTAGTAGGCTTTTCTCAGTCGACAGCACATGGTCGTGCAGTCTCCTGAGATCCCCTGATATTGCCTCCACCGGTTTCGGAGGTAGTATTGGCTCGCCCGTGACATGGAACATGGCGGCACCTTTGACAGGTATACGCTCTTCAAAATCCGACGTCTGGCTGCTATGTGCTTTGGCTTGTTTGTAGGCAGCAGAGCCTTTCTTCGCCGGTCTCCTCCTCTCCTTTTTCTTGGGCTGACCTTCCAGACCCTTCCTTAACCCCTGCCATAGTGTTGTCGGGCTAAGCACTATACAACCCTCGGCTAGTTGAGCCTGTGTTGAGGCGGCATCTTCAGGCGTGTCCTGTGAGGATTGCATGAAGAGAGAATTCTTAAAATGAACCCTGCTAGGACGTTCCTACCCGGGCAGATCATCCATCTCCTCATCAGCATGCTGATAGCCCGAGTCGTCATATGGCTAACTCATCATATCTAAGTCACCGTCATAGGCTCCTGTATTGAGGAACCGAAGAGGATCATCCTTGTCCGTCTCATCATCCATTTTTTGTTCTACGGGGGCGATTACATCAGCCACTATTGGACCCCCTTCCTCACGTCATCCGCCGCTCTCACCCGGCACTATAGGCGCTGGTAATTGCGTAGGCGGGGTGGTGGTGTTCATACCTGCTTGTTGATGTGTGGTTATTGGTGTGCTCTTGGCCGGCTCCAGACGAAGAAGATTCTTCGGCCATAGCAGCACCCAACCCTTGCAGTTTCCAAACCGCGGCGGGGTCTCGTCGTCCTCTCCCCCTAGCCGTACTGGAGGAGGCAAATCCCCGTGCCCCGATTTCACACTCAACAAGGTAACCCTGAAGTGCCCACCGGGCATCGGCTAGCCGTGGAACGTGAGTTCCAAGGGCTTCGTTATCACCACCTTTCCCATGTCCACCTTCTAGCCTTTGATCAAGTAGAGTACGGTGCACGGGGTTTCATCGGCCTGCAAACACATGTCTGTGGCGTAAAACATCCGAAAGGTAACGAAAATGGAATATTCTAGATATATGTTGGTGCGACATGTAATTACCGTGACGGCGTCGAGCTCAGCCAAAGACGAAGTCCCGCCTAGCGCGCCAGAGACTGAGGACGGGCTGCTATGAGCGGGTGTGGGTGCGGGAGCAGGCGCGGTTGCGTGAGCAGGTGATGGTGCGGTTGTGTTGTTCAAAGAGTTGCTCCTGATGAAACTGGGCATGGGAAAATCATCTACCGTCTTGTCTCGATTTTCCTTCGTCCAATTGATGATAGCCGGGATCAAGTTAGTAGCGAAATCATTTCTGCAGGCATCTACAGCTACAGTGACTGCCTGCTGTAGCAACTCATTTTTCTCCTCAGCTGCTTTTTTCGCGTCCTCAGCTTCTTTTTTCTCGAACGCAAGCTTCACCTTGTCGTTGATGTCCGCCTGACTAAACTTCTTTTTCTGCTTCTTGGCCTCCAGGCCCTCATTATAAAAGACCTTTCATGTGGCGCCGTCTCCGGCGTTGTGCACACGTCCATATTGCAGCCGCTGGTCCAAAGGGAGTCCCTTAAGTTCGTTCAAGGCCCGGTTGAGAGGGGTGTCCCACTTGGGCCTCATCAACGAAGACTGGCTTTTGGCTGCAAGCTCGTGTTGCTTCTCCTGCAGAAGGAACATGAACCATTTACGAATGTGTAGTCAACTTGATCAGAAGCTAAATGTAAGGTGGTAAAAGAATAATTACCAGTATTCTAATCAATTTCGTCGTGATCGGGTCCATGTAAAAGACCTTATTTTCCTTGTCCCACTTGTAGCGGGCCCTGATGAAGTCACGCTCCAAGGGGTTGGTGAACTTCGCGAAGGGGTCTGGGAGACCCGCGGCTTCACGTTCCGCATCCTCCTTATCCCATATGGGCCTTTTGCCAAGGTTGCCACGGCTTCCGAGGCATTGGTTCCCCGTGTTCCTTTGCTGAAGGCTCTTGAATTTCGCAGCCTTAGCCTTGGCTGCCTCAATAGCGCAAGTGTCCTTGAACTTTTGGAGCTCCTCTTCCATAAGTGTCGGATTTTCCTCCAGAATCTTGGACAGGGGTTCCTCAGCCTCAATAGCTCATTTCACCCTCCCTTTCCAGGAGGCCAAATCATTGCTGAACATGCCCATGGCATGATTGTTAATCTTTTTCATCTTTGGATCATCCCATGGTTGTTATATGCTGTCATCCCGGTCGGGGAACTTGAATCTCTTGTGCAACTTCGCCAGGGGCAACTGCCTCAAATATTCTTTACCGCTTAAGTCATCGTCGTTGATGCTCACGCATTCCCGTAGGATGCATCCGACTTGGTTCCCATAGCACTTGCGAGGTTCTTCCGGCTCTAATGGCTCAAAATTGCCAGGGGCCATCTTTGTGATCACCAGTCGTCCGATGTCGAGTTTGTTAGGTTTTTGTATCCTCTGCTTCTTCTGCTTCATCTTTTCGGTAGTGGCTTCGGCGCCGGTATCTTCCCCGCTGGTATCTTCCCCGCCGGTACCTTCCCCGCCGGTCTCGGCGCCGCCATCGGTGCTGGCGCCATCGGTGTCTATGTCGGCGTCAGTACCATCATCGAGGCCGCCCTGCAAACCTTAACTGTGCTTAGCAGACAAAAAGTCGAGGTACTGTTGTTCACCCTCATAATCCATCTCGTCTGCATCGTTGTCAGAAGGCCCGGTTTCTTCGTTGTTCGACAATTAAGTCTCCTCGTTTAATTCTAAAACTATAATAAAATGAGAAATGACATAAAAAAGGTCTATGGTTTGCCGGAATGCTCTTTCATTCCCGTTGCAGCAAATTCTGACACTCAATATGCCTACTTTCTAGCACAAGTCATGCCAAAAATCACGGGAAATTTCGGCATGACCTTTGCTAAAAAGTGGACATATCGAGCGCCTGAAATTCACCGGAACGGAAATGAATCAACATTCCGGCGAAACGTAGGCCACTCAGATCATTTACCCTGCACATAACCATGATTTTCCAAATATCACATGTCCAAATTCCAAACATCACATGTCCACATATCAGATGTCCACTTCAAATTTGCATATAATAGCAAGAAAAATATAGAACTTGAAGAAAATGCAAGAAGTCCTTTTTCTTCACAATATTTGAAACTAAATTCAGCCTACCTAAATTTCTGTCCTAGGGTAAATACTAATTCACCTAGGGTTAATCAATTCTATTTCATATTTAAATAGCAACAATTGCTTTAACTAAAAAAAATTAAATTCCTAGAATTCTGTTAACTACACCTAAAACACCTAAAATACCTAGAATTCATTTAACCCGTACTAATTCTGTTTTTTTAAATAGGGTTCATACCAACTAATTAACTATAGGGGTCATACTAATTCTGTTTTTTTAAATAGCAACATTTGCTTTAACAAAAATAGCAATAGTTTGAAACCTAGGGTTCATACTAACTACCACTAAAAAATAGCCACTAATTTGTCCTAGGTTTTTTTTTAACTAGGGTTACTACGTATATACTAGGGTTCATACTAATTCTAATTAACTAACTACCACTAAAAAATAGCCTAGGGTTCATACTAATTCTAATTAACTAACTACCACTAACAAAGAGAGAGAGCGGAGAGCAGAGAAGAGGGGAGGGGAGAGGGCTTACAGAGGGCAGAGAGAGAGATGGGGTCGGGGGAGGGCGAGGGCGAGGGCAGGGCTCCGGTGAGGTCGAGGGCGAGGGCAGGGCTCCGGCGAGGTCAAGGAGGAGGTAGAGACTCCGGCGAGCGCGAGGGCAGGGCTCCGGCGGTGCTTGAGGCAGGGGCGCGGCAAGGGCGAGGGCAGGGCTCCGGCGAGGTCGAGGAGGAGGTAGAGACTCCGGCGAGGGCGAGGGCAGGGCTCCGGCAGTGCTCGAGGCAGGGGCGCGGCGAGGGCACAGGCTCCAGCGGCGACGAGGGGGAGAAGAGAGAGTGGGGATTTGGGGGAAGAAGCAGAGGCGGGAATCCCGCGGGAGGTTAAGTCAACATAACAGTAGCACGTTTCTACAAAACGCGCTATAGCTAAGGTAGCTATAGTGCGTTTCAGCAAAAAGCGCTACTGCTATCACTAGTAGCTATAGCGCGTTTTAGCAAACAGCGCTACTGCTATCTAACGTAGCTATAGGGCGTTTCCAGAAAGGCACTACTGCTATCACCAGTAGCTATAGCAGTTTTCCTGTTTGTTTCTTCTATTTTCTTTTCCTTTTCTTTTCTTCTTTTTTTTTTCTTTTTTTTCTGAGAGCAGGAACGGAGGGAAGGTGATACAATGTATATAACTAAGGCGATATATATTAATTGCATCATTTGACAGTTAAGTATGTATACAAAATAGGAACATATATATTACAGCATTTGACCCATGCATAACAGTTAAGTGTGTACACAAAATAGGAACATATATATTACATCATTTGACCGATAATGGTTTCTCAGCATCGACGTTTTCGTTTTTGAGTGAGCTTCTTTCCCTTCTTGTTCGTTGATGTATAATTGAGCCCCTCACTATGACTTTTCCTTTTCCATGGAGTACGATCTTTCTTAGGTAATGTAGTATTGATTCTTCTTTTGACGTATACTTCATCGTCATCGTCATCTTCCCTCATTGGGTTGCCGTACTAGTCGTAGTCTTCCTCATTGGCGACTCCATCCATTCCAATGATGTTTCCTTTTGCCTCTCCTCACGACAACACGGCTGGGATTGCACGGGTCAGTTATGAAGAAGCATTGTGTCACGTGCTTAGCTTGTACCCATGGCTCGTTTTTTGCGATGGCATTCACGGTAGCGCTCTTGGCGTCGAGTATAGTCATGGTAGTGAAATACCGGTTTTCTCTGTCGACATTCTTAGCCCATCTGACACGGAACATCATCGCACTGTGCAGTCTAGAGTAGTCGAGCTCCTAGATCTCCTCGACACTTCCATAAAATCTCTCAGTTGCGCCGTTATCACTGCCGGTCATGCATTCCATCGTCACCCCTGAGTTCTGAAAATCACTATTCATATCTTTGGCCTTCATGTAAAACGTGTATCCATTGATATCGTATGCCTGATAGGTCACGAGGTTGGGCGAGGGGCCATGTTCTAAGGCGTATATGAGCAATCCGTCCTTAGAGCCCTCTTCCGGGGGATTAGCAAGAATATGCTCTTTGAACCAATGCAGGAAAGTGGAGTTGTGCTCTCTAGTAACTTCGGCGTCCGTCCTGCATACCCCCCGGTCACGATACTTCTTTGCAATGGTTTCTTTGTGCAGTGTCATGACAGGATCTACCTGGTCTAGGTGCTGTAGCACTACCAAGTTTGCTCTGCCAAAGTCGTTGCATCGATCTGAGTAGGCCACATGCAGTTCCCTGTGACCGTTGGAGTGACCTTCTCCTTCGAGCCTCCCAACGTGCTTCTTAATGGGAAAACCAACACCAGGCGGCCGGTCTCCTCCATATAGAAAATTCTCGCAGAAAGAGATGCACTCTTGTGTCAGATAGCCCTGGACGATGCTTCCATCCGAAAGAGACATGTTACGAACGAATCCTTTGATGATCCCATTCATCCTGTCGAACAGCATCATGTTGTGCAGGAATGACGGCCCCAGGTCTATTATGTCGTCCACAATATGGACACACAGATGCACCATGATGTCAAAGAACGCGGGCGGGAAGTACATCTCAAGCTCATTTAGTATCACAACGATCTCTTCCTGTAGCCTTCGGAGCTGCTTCACACTGATTGGCTTTCAAGAGATGACATAGAAAAAGTTGCAGAGACCAATAAGCATGTCACGGACATGCTTGTCCATTATCCCTCTAAGGGCAACGGGTAGTATCTGCATTATCATCACATGACAGTCATGGGACTTCATCCCGCTGAACCTTTTCTTCTTCGTGTCTAGAAATCTGCTTATCTTTCCACAGTAACCGGAACTAACTTTGATTCCGGTAAGGCACTTGAAGAATTGATCGATCTCAGCCGAACTTAAGGTGAAGCAAGAAGGGGGTAATAATCCTCTTCCTTTACTATTTTGCTCTTCTTCTCCCGCGCCTCCGTCTTCGTCCCTGTCTCCTCTAACTTTTTACGGGGCGACATGTGCAGATCTGCCCTGATTTTCAAATCTTCCAAGTCTTTTCTTGCCTTCGGCCCATCCTTGGTCTTATCCGGCATGTTCATCAGTGTCGCAAGCAAACTCTCAAGGACATTCTTACATATATGCAATTGATCAAGGCAATGAGGCGCGTCGAGTTTGTGCCAGTACTCAAAGTCCCAGAAAACAGACCTCGTCTTCCATACCTTCAGCAGCGGCTCCGACGCCTTTTTCATCGTCTTTCCCGGCGTGGGGCACTGTTCCCAGTTTTTCAAAAGCTCATCGATTTCGGCGCCGCTCCGCTTACGTGGAGGTCCTTGATGCTCAGCCTCACCATTGAATAGATCTCCACAGTTTCTCCATGGGTCGTCCTTCTCGAGCCATCTTCGATGCCCCATGTACATGATTTTCCCAGACCCACCATCTTTCGTTGACGTTAGCTGCTGAGACATCGTATCATCCATGCACCGCATGCATCCGCAATATCCATGGCACACCTGGCCTGCGACATATCTGTAACCGAGATAGTCGTGCACTGTCGTGATCAGCGCGGCTCTCATATAGAAATACTCGCCTTTGTTGGCGTCCCATGTCTTGGCCGGTGTTTTCTATAACGTGTCTAACTCCTCTTGAAGTAGCCCCAGATACAGATTAATATTATTTCCCGGTTGTCTCGGCCCTTGAATCAGCATGCTCATGTGTATGTACTTCGACTTCATGCACAACCAGGGGGATGTTGTACATCCATACAAAGACGGGCCATGTGCTATAGTTGGTGTTCTGGTTGCCAAATGGATTCATGCCATCAGTACACATGCCGAGCACGATGTTCCTTGCATCACATGTGAAATACCAATATTCGCCGTTAAACGCTCTCCACTGGCTTCCATCCACGAGGTGTCTCAGCTTCGGATCATCTCCATCGTCGGGCTTTTTCCTCTCCGCGTGCCAACGCATGAGCTTTGCTTCCTTGGGATCTACAAAATAACGTTGCAGAGGAGGTGTGATTGGTAAGTACCATACAACTTTCTGGGGAGATTTCTTCCCGGCCTTCTTGTATCGAGAAGCATTAAACACCGGACAGCTAGTTTTTTCTGCGTGCTCATTCTGATAAATTATGCAATCGTTGATGCATGCATGGTATCTAACGTGCGGCAGATCAAGAGGGCACACGATCTTCTTGGCCTCATCCACACTAGTAGGACATAGATTCCCCGCGGGAAGAACATCCTTTAGGTACCTGAGAAGCTGCTCCGGTAGGTTGGACGAGGGTGTCGATGAAGCGGATCTGAGGCAGTGGACTTGGGCGTTGGCAAAGCGGCTCCGGTAGGGTTGAGAATGGCATCGGTGAAGCTGCTCCGATAGGGTTGAGGATGGTGTCGGCGAAGCGGCTCCGGTAGGGTTGAGGACGGTGTCGACAAAGAGGATCAGAGGCCGTCGACGGGGGCGTCGGTGGGGCGGCTCCGAGGGTGTGAACGAAGCGGCTTCGGTGTACGAAGGAGTCACTGCAGATGCGCTGCGGTTGATGAGAGGACCAGCAAAGCACATCCGGCGTTGTGGACAAGGCCGGAACTGAATGGGATGTGGTACAATGGTGGATGAGCAGTCTTCTGTTTCTAGGGGAGGTTGGAGGGGTAGATGTGGCCGTGGAAGCAGATCCAGCGAGGTGGACGATGCCGGCAGTGAATGGGCTCTGGTATGCCGGTGGATGAGCAGTCTAGGGTTTCAAGAGGGAAGTGGTAGAATGGCCGATGAAGTACGGACGGCATGATGTAAGATGCTGGTGCTGTGGAGTAGTCGTTTTTGCAGGAGGGGAGAGGAAATGGGGGTGCCGTTTGGTGGGGGGAACCAGAAGTTACCAAAGTAACCCCGACCTATTATGTTAATGAGGGACGTATTGTTCTCCGTGCACCAAGGACAAAAGGGGAATTTCGCATGCTACAGACTTGGTCGCGGAAATTTTAGAAGGAGGCAGGAGATTTTGTCGCCCGCTGGATCGTTCGTATCCAGTTTCAACTAATTTTGGACAATGCTAGCGGGAAGTTCATGCGAGACTGTGTACACGGGGCACACATCAACAGTTAATAACTGGTATGTCCACCCCAGAAAAAAATACAATAACTCAGGATGATGCACCGATAACTTTTTATGATCACACGGGCGCGGCCGATTGTACGGGTGTAGAGGCGCGTTCACAAAAAAGGATCAAACACTCATCCTATGTATTTCTCGTGTAAATATATAATTTAGTGCCACTAATTTAAACACAATGCATTGACATGTTAATTTTAATTATATTGCACAGTAACAAATGGATAATATAGATGCGCAAAAGAAATGGATATTGTAGTCCCCTACTTAAAAGTGTTACCTCATTTGATTACATGGCCTCCATTTCATAAATTGCAGTACCCGCTGAATTCATGTATGAATATTATGTATATTACTTCATAATATAACCTTAAATCATCCAAAACTAATGAATTTGAATGCAACACTAACAATGGTGCATGTACATGATAACTACGGTGGTTATTTGAAGAAATATCACTATAACTTTGGCATGCACAATTGAAAAAAGGATTTTTGAAAGATAAAAAACTTGTGCGATATGTGAGTGTCCAATCTTTATAGCGTTGTATCAATATTGTATCTTCGGCCACTGTACGAAGTAGATATTGATTATGTTCAAGCGATGCACGTCCTCGACCGTTAGATAGTGATACGTGAATGAATTGTGCAATCTCTCTCACACACATACAAATCTCCTTTCTCCATGGGAATCTCAGTCACACACACGCACTTCGTCTATTTCTATCCCTCCATCTAGGTTAGAATTTGTTTTTCTATCTCGTCCTACAAGTCTCTCACACAAAACCACACACACACACACTCTCTGTCGAACAAGCCCACCCCTTTAATTTCGCCCACCCACCGCCACTCATGTCTAGAATAATAACTATGTCTCGCACACATATCCGTAAGGTTAACACGAGTCCCAGAACAATATGAATCCGTACAATGGGATTCCAGCAAAGCACCTTTTGTTTTGAGTCTTCGAGAAGAGTTCACGCACGCCCACACACACACACACATTGTTTCTCTCTTCATTTATTTCCGGCACTTGCATGCACACCCGCTTGTTTATCTCCCTAATGCTTTAAGTATGCCTTGCACACATGCTATCTACCTATCCCCTAGTATAGTTATGTGACACACAAACTCCATCTCTCTTTCTCTCTATCTCCCTCTCTAAGTGTCACTGGCACCCTCCCCCACCCCCTTCCCGACATTGAAGGAACAGGGTGACACCTCGATCTTGATATTAATCTATCTAGTGGCTTCTCTCTCTCTCTCTCTCTCACACACACACACATGCGCTAGTTGTGGCTTTGTGCCTAGCACACACACTCTCTCTCGATACGTCTTTCTCCCCCCAGCAAAGATAGGAGCAGGGGGACACCTCGATCTTGATCTTAATCTATCTATTGATTTCTCTCTCAAACACACACACACACCCACACACACCCACACACGCACACGCACACACACACACACGCGCGCACGCACGCACACACACACACTCGCTAGTTGCGTCTCCTTGCCTCGCTCACACACCCTCGATATGACTTTCTCCCTGTAGCCCCCCTTGATATGTAGATTTCTCGGTGGTCCTTGATGGTGGGGGCGGAGTCGCACGCGCATAGGTGTAGTTATGATGACACCGAATTGCACCCTCGACGATGCTTTTCTGTTCGACAACATGTGTGCGTTCTTGATTGTGTAGCCAGCACACCTAGTGTGCCTTGTTTTTACATGCCTGATGTGATGGTTTTCGCCTGATTTTCTGTTAATTAACCAGGCAACCTTTTTCTTTGTTACTACTAATGAATTCTAGATCATTCGGGGCAGACATAAAATATATCAATTTAAACCAATTATCACATTAACTATATAAAAAGGCCGACATCTCTTGATTCCTCGATAAATAACATCTGGTGGACTGGTTAGCGCTCGATGCTCGCAACGCGATGACCCAAGTTCGAATTCTGTCGGAGTCTTCAGTTTTTACATTTTTTATATATACTTATTTTTCTACTCTACTGACAGTGGAACCCACAGAGTACTTAGAATACAAGATTAAGGATTGATTTGTTTCATTTTGAACTTTTTGTATGAATCTGTACCCAACATGGAAGTCATCTACTGTACATGCAATTAACTTCTTGTTTTTGAGAATCATACATGCAATTAACTCAAATGGATTTGATGTGACTATTATTTCCAGCATAAGAGCATCGCAAACGGCAACCGGCAAATTTCCTCCCACTTCCGTCCGTGGACAAGGATGCCGGACAACGACATCGAACGCCAGCGGCATACTTTTTGACAACAACTGGAACCAACTAGACGAAATTCATACAGACATGGCTGGATTTCATATATACATACTGGATTTTCATATAAACACGATGGATTTCATTACATTTATATCAACTAAGCGATGCTCGTCCGACTCTGGAGGTATAATTAATACCTAATCTAAATGGCCGCCCGCGGATCCCATGTCCGGCAGACACTTGCAGGGTCGACGAAGGTCCTTGAAAGAGAAGAACCGGGCAAGGCACAGCCTGTGTACGTAGTCGTCGTCACGGCAGTGGCCTTCATGGGACCCAAACGGCGGTGGCCTCCCGTGTTCTACTTATCCTTGATGATGGTGGTGGACATGGAGGCGCTGGCCACCTACTTGTCGCTCTCTGTGCACCCGACTTCTGTCTCTGCCTGCATGGCTGATGACCCACAAGTATAGGGGATCAATCGTAGTCCTTTCGATAAGTAAGAGTGTTGAACCCAACGAGGAGCAGAAGGAAATGACAAGTGGTTTTCAGCAAGGTATTTTTTGCAAGCACTGAAATAGTCAGTAACAAGTAGTTTGATAGCAAGATAATTTGTAACAAGAAAGTAACGGTAACGGTAAAAAAAGTGCAGCAAGGTAGCCCAATCCTTTTGTGGCAAAGGACAGGCCAAAACGGTCTCTTATGATAAGCAAAGTGTTCTTGAGGGTACACGGGAATTGCATCTAGTCACTTTCATCATGTTGGTTTGATTCATGTTCGCTACTTTGATAATTTGATATGCGGGTGGACCGGTGCTTAGGTGATGTTCTTACTTGAACAAACCTCCTACTTATGATTAACCCCCTCGTAAGCATCCGCAACAACGAGAAAAGTATTAAGATAAAATCTAACCATAGCATTGAACTTTTGGATCCAAATCAGTCCCTTACGAAGTAGCGCATAAACTAGGGTTTAAGCTTCTGTCACTCTAGCAACCCATCATCTAATAACTACTCCACAATGCATTCCCTTAGGCCCAAATATGGTGAAGTGCCATGTAGTCGATGTTCACATGACACCACTAAGGGAATCACAACATACATATCATCAAAATATCGAACACATATCAAGTTCACATGATTACTTCCAACATGACTTCTCCCGTGACCTCAAGAACAAAAGTAACTACTCACAAATAATAATCATGCTCAAGATCAGAGGGGTATTAAATAGCATAATGGATCTGAACATGTAATCTTCCATGAAATAAAACATATAGTAATCAACTACAAGATGTAATCAACACTACTAGTCACCCACAAGTACCAATCTAAGGTTCCGGTACAAAGATTGAACACAAGAGATGAACTAGGCTTTGAGAGGAGATGGTGCTGTTGAAGATGTTGATGGAGCTTACCCTCCCAAAGATGGGAGAGTTGTTGGTGATGACGATGGCGATGATTCCCCCCTCCGGGATGGAAGTTCCCCCGGCGGAATCACTCCACCGGAGGACAAAAGTGCTCCTGCCCAAGTTCCGCCTCGAGACGGCGGCGCTTCATCCCGAAAGTCCCCCTCTGATTTTTTCTAGGTCAAAATGACCTATATACCAGAAGATGGGCACCGGAGGTGCGCCGAGGAGGGCACAACCCACCAGGGCACGCCTGGGCTCCCTAGCGCGCCCAAGTGGGTTGTGCCCACCTGGTGGGCCCCCTCTGGTAGTTATTTACTCCAATATTTCTCATATATTGCAAAACAATTCGCCGTAAATTTTCAGCTTATTTGGAGATGTGCAGAATAGGTAACTCTGACGTAGCTTTTTCAGGTCCAGAATTCCAGCTGCCAGTATTCTCCCTCTTTGTGTAAACCTTGCATATTATGAGAGAAAAGGCATTAGAATTACTCCAAAAAGCATTATTATGCATAAAAACATTATAAATAACAGTAGGAAAACATGATGCAAAATGGACGTATCAATGGCGCTGCCGCAGGCACTGGAGGTGCCGCCACCGCAGACACCGGAGGCGCGGTACGATGAGGCATCCTCGACAGTAGCGAGGATGCCCGTGCCACCATGCTCCCTGCTGTGGCCACTCCTCATCGAGCTGAACCGGAGTGGTGATTTGCTGAACCACGCGCCGGCTTGGGGCGGCAACTGGCTCCGTCGGGCTAGGCGAGGTAGTTGAAGCAGCGAGCTACCTCGCTCGTATCCGGAGGGTTCGGCGGGCCACCTGGCCGGCTAGTATGCCGAAGAACTGCTCCTCGGAAGCCATCGGAAGAGTGGAGAAAATGGTGAAGGAGGAGATGGGGGAGCGGCGGAGGGGTGCAATTCTTGCAGGGCGTCTGGCCTCGTTTAAATAGAGGGCGGATGGAGGAGCTTCGCTGGCGTCTGGCCTCGTTTAAACAGAGGGCAGACGTGAGGAGCTCGGCCAGCGTTGCATTTAATTCTGGCCCGCTTAGAAATGGACGAGTGGCCGGAGTAGGTTTCTCGGTTTCCATGTGGGTTTAATGGAGGTGTTTGATGGAGGCGAGGAGGCGTGTTCAACGGGGCGTGCCGCTGGCGGTTCACCACTCCCTACTAGTATAGTAGTAGCACTTGATTTGATAGCTAGCAAACCAGTACGGTAAAAAAACTAAGAAATGGACAGTAAACTAGTAAACCAGGACAGTTCCCGATATGGCTTTAATGCAGGCGAGGGAGAGGGTAGCGGTTCCCGAAATGTTGAACGGCCAATGATGCATCCTCCTTCAATTAGCATGCTGAGAGAAGTAATGGGAGGAGGACGGGGAAATGAGGTAGCACGATGTGAATGCAACGCAGTTTGCACTCAAATAAAGGTGCCCTTCCATTCCAATGCATCTACCACATCGTACGAACCTACGCACCTACACTAAGCGCAACAGTCCTCACTCCAGACCCATGGCGGCGATGCGCGCAAGCGGCCAACGACTATGCCAGATAGTCCACAACACCAGCCTGCAGCATGGCACCGAGGATCATCTCCAGAGGGTGTTGGCAACTGCTTGGTTCATGGCCATCGTCGACGCCAGCTACGACTCTCAGTTGGACAAGATGCTCGTTGCCACCATCAATTGGTTCACCATCATCAATAAGCTCACGGACGATATCGCCGTACTCCTCGAGCCCACGCGCCCAGGCTCCTCATTGCCTGCCACCCTAATCCGCCTCCATGGTGAGAATCTATTTCAAGCACTGGTGGCCCTATGACTGCCCGCCGACGTAATGAAGAATGTCTACCTGGAGGTCGCGCTCACCGCGAGGCACCTCGCCCTGTATGAATTCGTCAACCTACACATTGACGTGTACGAGGAAGTCGTGTACATAGGCATCTACAAGGCCGGTGAGGACGCTACGATGTTGGCCTTGGTCAACCGGCTGGAAGCCTTGGATGCCTTTGTTGAGAAGCACCTTGACCTCGCCACAAAAGCCACCGCTCCTAAGCCACCGGTCGGTGGCCCGGCGCACTGAGTCGAGGAGGAGGAGGTCGTACGTTGATGGATGCATCTTTCTTCTTGCCTCCTGTAACCACCACTGTGATCGTGTCATCGTGGCCTTAATTCGTCGGCGTGGCCTTAATTCTTATTGTACTATTGCATTCTCGTTCCAGTTAATAAAGACATGTGCGATCCCTTTGCTCACATTTGGCGTCAATTATATGCATCACAGTAACTAGTTCTCCCTTCGTCAACACACGAAGGGAACCAACAAACTAGGACGGACATTGTGCTTACCTTTTGCATCAACTTCGTAATTTACGTGCTTGACCCGACCTACGAACTACTCCTAAATTCAAAAACTGAGACCAAACTTATAAATTGAAAACTACTCGTGCAGCACGCCTGTCACGTTCGCAAGTTCAAAACGAGAAACTGGAACATGTACATGAAGCATGTCCCTTTCGCGTCGCATACCACACTGTCGTTCTGGCCCCCCGGTCAAGGCGCATTGGCTAGGCTTTATATCACTACAATATGTGGGACCGCACATGACCAAACCGATGATGCGCCAGCCTAGCTACTACCCTGCTTATCGGGCAGGAAAAGCCCCACCCTAGTGTTTCCAATCGTTATTTCTATCTGTCGATCATGCCAAGGAGCAGAACGCCAATTTATACATGTTTAAAAGGAAAAGGCATGCCGCGTTCGCATCGCACCCCCGGGAATCGGGAGTACTCCATAGTCCGTCTGACACGCCACATAGCTAGGGAAGGCGTGTTGCCTATCATACTCACTTTCATGTGGGACCGGAGTTGAGCAAACCGACTCTCGGCAAACCGCACCCCGCCCGCCGCATTGGAAAACAGAGACGAGGAGGGGAATATCTAGCTGTAGCATGGAAGCCAAGAAATTTGGTGTCAGATGGGACTCGTTGATAGAGTAGGAGCACTCCGTACTACTCCTACTATGAAGTTTGTACTACTACTACCACTATACAACTAGGTACGTGCACGGCACATCATCGTAGGAACAAAAAACAGGAAGATCTTGTTTTGGGTGATTTATCTTTTTTTCTGTCAACGTAGTATGAATAATATGATGTGGGGGGCACTCACCACATGGCACGTCTAGAGGTCTTATTGGGAGCTTCTTGTGTGGATCGATCACACTGTCATGCTGCTCATTCGAGAAGAACGTGTGTGGGTACAATTAAGTTATAGTAGATCCGAATCGCAGCCACCTGGACCATTGTATCAACATCAATCAATAGTTTATATCGTGTACGTGCAAATACACGCATTGACTGCATAAAAATAGTTCATATTGGCAATTAAGATTGCATTATCTTAGTTCTAGCCGGTTCTTTGGTTGCTTGGAGGAACTCCATCTCATTATTCAGGTTGATTTTGTGCATACGACAAGATCATCGACCATCGAAGATTGGTTTGGTAACGATTGTCGATTTGTATCACCGAGTATGATATAGCTGGATCGTCAACGTCAAAATCCACCAAATCGATACTTATCCCCACTCTCATTGAAAGATTGGGTCGCCATCATAAGACTACCACCTAGACATTTCCTTCCCTATAACATACACATGAGCACCCATCTCATTATCCAGGTCCATGCCCCCTCTCTCTCGAAACACACATACCTCTCGACACGATGCGTGTATCTTGGTCTCTCTCGCATCCCATGAAAAAAAGGCACACTGCCATTATCTTCTTCTTGCTACCCCCATCTATGTAGTTAGGTATCCCTGCAAAAAACAAGCATTCATCTCTCTCTCTACTATCTCTTTCTACCACACATAACCTTACACCCCCTAGCCAGCCGTGCTGTCAAGGTCTATCTAGCTCTCTCACAGGCAAACGGACATTGTCCGTGTGTCCCTTCATCACACACACTATCGCTCTCCCATATCCCCAATCTCGTAACCTTGTCGATCTCGACGTTACACGCACCTCTATCTCTCTCTCTCTAACACACACGCGCACATGCACACACCCTCTCTCTCCCTTTCGGACACTCCTCTCTCTGCGACACACAGTCTTTCAAACACGCATATGCCCCTCTCTCGTTAGGTATCGCGGCTCCCGCCCCCCCCCCCTCTTTGTCACACAAATATTCTCTCTATATCTATCTCTCGCAATAATACATGCATAGTCTAAATTGAAACCAACTACAAAAATGAGCTCCAATTACAAAAATCAAATCCACTCCCAAACAGAATATGAAAATAGGGTAAAATCATGCACACAAATGTTTGTTGCGTGCATGAACGTCAATGATATGGATGTACTACTTGTACATTCACACAGACCCATTTCACACAAATTACATTAAACCCTTCTCAAAATAGGGTGTGCATGTGATGTTTGTTGTACTGTTCCTGCCAGCCTTCCTTCGACATGTTCCAACATATTGTGCTACTTGAGATTCTATTTTTCTCCTTAGACCATGTGAAACCACGAAAATTTTAACCCCCACACCCACTGGTACTCTAGCTCGAAGCTCGCATACGGACACAACACCCACCGGAGCACGCAGCCATTGCCGAAGTGGACGGCGCCGCAACCTAGGAAGAGGAAGGAGTCTCCGACATTGCCGAGGTGGAGCATGCCCTCGACGGCCGCGAGTAGCGCGCGCTGACTGGCCACGCGAAGGATAGTGTGATCTAGCGGCTCGCCCTCGTTGGCCACAAGGGGTAGTTGTGCTCCAGTAGCATGCCTTGGTCAGTCATGAGGAGGTTCATCGCGTCCTCATCACTCACAATGTGGACGAGCGCGTTCTCCAGCAGCATGCCCGTGAGCATCGCATCCTCGCTGCTCTCGACGTGGACAAGAGCACGCCTGTGAACATCGCCGCTCTAGACGTGGACGAGCGTGTGCTTCGGCAGCACGCCACGAACATCGCATCATCGCCACTCAGGAACACGAGCGTGTGCTCCAACAGCACGGCCGCGAGCATGGCATCCTTGCGGCTCACGAGGTGGTTGAGCATGTGCTCCAGACAGTACCCCAGGAGTCGGGACGTGAGCACCGCGCCCCTGGCTACGAGGAGTACTGCATGGTGCCCATCGCGGTTTAGGAAAATTCCGTGACTCTGTCACTCCCTGGAGGAGCACGAGCTCCAGTGGGCGCTCGAGGAGTCCCGTGCCGATATGCAGGTGGCGGCGGGCGTGAAAGATTATCCTTCGAGCTCTCCTCCTCCTACGAAGATGCCTCCACCGCCCCCGTCGTACGTCCTCTTCATCGGCTCTGGCAGACCTTTGGAGTTTAGTTGTATGGAACATTAATATTTGGATTAATCATACCTCTACCAAAATGTGATGGATCAAGACTAATGCAAAAAACAACCTATGACTAACAGACATGGATAGATGATGTGGTGGCATTGCATGCTGGAGAGTAACGCACATATATTGCAATTTATGGATTGCATGCATGACTAGCTTATGTGGCATGGTTGCATGGCTAGGAAATGCTAGAGAAAAATAATTTGATAATGTGTTTAGAATGCACTCCACTAAATGGGAGCATGTAAATATCTTTAGAGTGCACTCCACTTTTTTCAGATGCTTAGGTGTACCGGATGCCGTGCCATGCTACAAAATGTTAGAAAAATCTACTCCAATTTTTTTAAACCTATTATTATCTTCAAACCGACCACACCCATCCCACACCTCATCAAAATAGCCTGAGGAATATATTTTGAGTGAAACATAATTTATTTTTACTTATATATGTATATCAAAAATAATTGTTTATATTTCAAGTTTGTGAAAAAGTATTATTCTACTACTACTTTGGATCCACTGCAACACATGGGCCAGCACATTGGTAGTAGTAAGAAATAAATCTCGAGTTTGGCACGAGTTCGTGAAGCGGTAGCACCACAAGGCCTAGCACAGGAGTTATGTTTCCCTCCCGAGGCCCATGAGACTCAGCTCAGCTCCTTATTACACCTGACTTTCAGTCCATGACATGTGAACCCTACTGGTGTCCGTCCCACATGTCATGATCACAAAGACAGAGGGTCGGTGGGGCCGAGAGGGTTGAGGCGCAGGTCAAGGAACGTGGTGTCTAGATTCGAGCGGTGTCGTGGGAATCGCGTGTGGCTGTGGTAGAAACTTGATGGTCTCCCTAGTTTGGGTGGCCCACATGTCATGCGCACAAAGGCAGAGGGAAGGTGGAGCCGAGAGGGGTGAGGCGCATGTCGGGGGACATGGTGTCGTGGGTTGGAGGGGTGTCGTGGGAATCGCATGTGGCAGTGGTAGAAACATGATGGTCGCCGTAGTTCAGCTTCCATGGACAAGTACTACTGACACATGCATTGCATACCGATCACTGCAAGGAGTAGTAGAGAAACTAGGCGGATAAATAGTTCATTATATTCAAGGGGACCTATGCTACTACACTTGTTCCAAAGACATGCACACCAGCGAAATAGTTCATCTATCAATATATACAGAGAGGATTTTTTTACAAATAAGAGAGGAAATAGTCATCCATCTATAATCTCTTGCTTCTTCTTCATTTTCTGTGGGAGACGGCTTCGCTACAAGCTCTTTCGACCTTGTAGCTATCTCGAAACTCACACGGGCATCGAGGGCTGCATATTTTATCCGCTCGTAGGTCAAGGGATAATTCTCCCATCCATATGACCTTAATGCCAGTGTCTCATCACCCTTCTCAAGGTTTGTTCTGAGCACATAATTTGCTACGTCGAATAGGGATGGTGTTGGTTTATCACAATCGTCTACATGAATTTTGGTTTGTAGGTCAACGATGTTTTTCAAATGAAGGTTTTAGGGCGCCAGCTTTTGTTTGTCCCCTTCGATGGCTGCCCCACAGAAGTATATGTCCTCCCAAGACATGAAATCATGGAGCTCACCTGGTATGGAGGGCGCATGTATGATGTGATACACCAAAACTTCATCTTCGAGGCACAGCTAAAGGACGGTGGCGCGTTGGATCTTCCCAGTGGCATGCTCCATGTACTCTGCATCGAGAACGATGACCTTCATCTCCACCTTTTCGAGGGAGTTGTATACACTATTGATCCACTCCCGAACAACCCTTGGGTGGTTGGTGACGGTGGCAGCTATGCTCAATGAGCCTTCGCTGAGGAAAAGTTTGACGCTACAACTATGCACATGGATCTCTTTCGCCATTTGGAACCACTAGAGTATTAGGATTTGGTGGCTAGTCTAACTGGAAGAAGATGATTATTTAAAGGGACTTCAGAATTACTCCAGGAGTTAAAACAATGTGAATCCAATGGGTTTGAATGCAAATGAAGGAGAGGTGAAGAAGCCGAGGAAAATCGGTTCCCGATGGAGAAGTAAATGGGAGAAGTGGCATGCACGCAGTTGATTAGATGGCTAGGTAGACCAACCTGCAAAATGAAAAGGCTATGCAGGTAGCATACAGAGGAGTGATACATGTCCATGTACGTGCCCATCCTTCTATCGCTACATGTGCCACTGGCTAGTTGAGGTCACTCTTTCGAATCACCGTTGCAAAACATTTTATGATTCCTTTTTATTTCTGCACCCCTACTGACAGGTGCGACCTACGCAAAACCCACTTGGTTGGATGAACAGATATACAAACATATCCATCTCTTTGCACAAAAAAATGTGTCGTAGCTGGTTCAGATGGATATTGGCATGTGCGCGCGAGACACAACCTTTTCTGGTTAAGGAATATGCAGTTATACTCAAAAAAGAAAAAGCCCTTCTTCACGCTTCCGCATGCACGAGAATTTGGTTCTGCTCGCAATATGGATGCCACCTGGAGGATGAAGTGAACCTAGAGGCATGCTAGCATGACCTCTTTCCACTATACAGTACTAGTACTCTATATGTTACTAGTAGTAGTAGTAGTACAACTGTAGTACACTTGTTGGTCAAAATATTATTCATCCGGTCCTCACAGTGAAGTGACAAGACCCTGCGCCCGAGGTGACACTAGTCCAGGCGGCATGTTCGGGTTACCAAAGTCAGCCTCACCTTGTGCACTGTGCAGTCACTGTCACCGTCATTGTACAGCATGCCTCACCTCATCTCCCTCTCCCCTAGCACCACTCCATCTCCATCTTGCCAGAGATCCTGAGGTCACTCTTCATCATCTCACTGTGCTACCGCGTACCCTCACCTCGCTCACCTCCCCCAGTACCACTATTCCCTCGCTAGCTGCTCCAGCACCGAGAGCCTTCTCCCCTGTAAGTCAAGCCCCAAAAAACCCCCACCTTCCAAAATCCACCATGGCCGAACCCGAACCGCATAGCATCCATATGAGCCGCAACTGGAGCGATCTCCCCAGTGACATCCTCGACCTCTGTTGTTCGTGTATGGATATGTTGAGCACCGTGCGGCTGGCTACATGCTCGAGGGACATGCACGCGGCCATCATCGAAGCGAGGCCTGAGCTTTTCAAGACACCCTGCTTGCTGCTATCTGCTCTTGCGAGATGCGCTAACCATGATACAGATGCGTACATCATGCCCCTCGACTTCAATCCGACCTCCATCAGCCGAAACTTCTTTGTAGGTATGTACTAGGTCACCGTACATCATGCCCCTCGACTTCGATCCGATCACCATCGCCCAAAACTTCTCGGGGTCCTGTGGTGGCCTCCTCGGGGTCCTGTTCATCCAACCCCATCGGGAACTGTTCATCCACAGCCAACCAACCGGCTCGACACCATGTCTCGACTCGTTCTACGTACCGCGCACATGGTAGCAACGGTCATTGTTCATTGAGAGGCAACCCAACACCGGCTGGCTAGCTAAGTCCCGCACGGGGACTCGATCGGCTTCAGTAAGCAACAACAACGATCGATCGCTCGGCTTCAGTTAGCAGTAGCAGCGAAGGAATCTCTCGGGTTCAGTCAGCAACGAATGAATCACTCGGGTTTAGTTAACAACGAAGGGATCAATCGCTCGGGTTCAGTAACATAGCTAGTGCGATCGCTCGGGTTCAGTTAGCTAACGCCTCGCACACACGTGCATACGAGAGAGAAATGCACAAACCACATTGCATCGCTCAGCCCCGACCACCTACCGTAACCGGGAAGTCCCCGATATTTTCCTCGCCCTCGCGTCTACCATGATTTTTTCCGTCATGGATGGCCAAAGAATGTCATGCAGGTGCGTCTCCGGCCCGCCCAAGACGAAAAGCCCATTTTCTGTCATGATTTTTTGTCATAGAAGTAGGAGCCCACCACATCTATGATGATACGTGTTTTGTCCCAGTTATTGTCATAGAAGTGTCATAAGCATGACAGAAAAAAAATCATTCGGGCCATAATGTCACAGATGTGTCTTTTTTTGTAGTGTGTCCTGAATGTGTAAAGATAGGAAAGCAATAGCTGTACTTAAATGGTGTCGCAAAATAGTAGCACATATCAATAGCTCGACATGACAAAACACGATCATCTGGACGAAGGGGATACTGACATGCGCGAGGAAGATTATGCATAATTTTATAGGTGGTTAGTTGATTTCCACCTTGGGATTTCCTATGATGGCACAGAGGAAATTATATGCAATCGATGAGTGCAATTCCTTCCGTGTGGCTGTAAAAAATTTGTCTGACTAACCCCAATATCTTTTTTGTGCAGTTTCGCTAAAATAATGCACCGCTGTTTGCACGACCCCTACTCACTGGCCAGGCCATCAATGACTTGGTCTCTTTTATCTTGCGTTGACGGCATGACTACAGTGCTTGTTTGCTCCTCCACACATGACATGCTCGTTCCACACTACAATCAGCAAGTCAATGTACGAATAAGCTTATTTCATCTTGCGTTGGTCATTCTACCTAGTTACAAATGTAGGAATACCTGGAGCATCGTGGGGTCAGCTGACAGCAGGTTCCACTAAAATTGAGATTTGTGCTTCCATTTGCACAAATAGACACCATATGGAGATAGACAACCCTGTTTGCACAAATATGTAATATGGTTATCTAAGCAGTGTCATTTTTTTGCAGCAGCATATGATTAACAGCAGCATCTCATATGTTATCAATATCATTACGTTGACAGTATGAAAAAGTGCCATTTACTAAGAAGTGCCATCACATCAAATCAACACTGGCACTAGATTAACGGGGGCTTACATTAACATGCATAACAATTGCATTATTACTCTGTGATGACAGATTGAGAGTAGCACTTGATCAGTAGGTACATGCACGGTTAACATGAATGATCATTCTAACAAAAGGTGATACAGAAAGGAGAAACACATCATCATGTCAACCATTGTGCGATTCAATTTTGTGCAGTTCCACGGAGATGCAGCTATGTTACTAGTGTTAGATTTTAGTGTAACGGCCCAAAACACTCTTTATGAGAAATAAAGCAAGACAGAAGCATTTCATAAAACTGTGGCGGCATTGATTCAGTTTATCAATGGCAATATATTGACAACAACATTACTTAACAGTGACATCACTTTAACAGTGGCATTGTTTCATTTTACATGTGATGTTAGATTAACAGCAGCAGTAAGGGCATAGGGACAGGGGAGGCACAAGCACGTTTTACATCCACCGAGGCATAAAGTGGTGAGGCGGAGGTGTTGCCGAGAGCGGCAAACATGCAAAGCTTGTCTGGATTTGTGCCTTTTTTGTTCTCGTCAATGACCTTTCCTATGTGACCACAAGAAATCTAGACGTGCTCATTCTCGGTTGCATTGTCGACCCAACACCCTCCCCCACTATCTGTCCTTTTTCGACAAAGAGACTGGCCAGGCCAGCATCTTACTAGTACTTCGCCCCAACCCCACTTTATTCCCCTTTCCAACCAAGAGATCAGTTAGTTAGCCAGTATCTGCAGTACCTTTTTTCCTCTAATAGTAAAAATTTAGGTGGTGTTTGAGTGTTCGACAAGCCGATGGAGCTAGCTACGTGAGGAGCTTTGTAATACTAGAAGAATATCCACATGTAGGATGCAGCGACGTGGGGAGCAATCCTAACTTGATGGGAAAAAAAGGATGCATCGACATGGGGAGCTGGGCCATTAGAACAAGGCCAGTTCTAAAAGAAGTTATACCTCCGGTTAGCGGTATGTGGCGAGGCAGGTGGCAGGATCTGCCAACACAACGGCGGGGAGCAAGGGTGCGGATGACCTCCCACACCGGCACCAGGTCAGAGATGAAGGCACGCGTCGGCTTCCTCCCTCGCCACCGGCGACCGCGTCAATGTTGCACCTCCTCCCCTACCCAGTGGAAGGGATCCGGCCGGATCTATGACAACTGGTGAGAAGAGAGAGAGAGAGAGAGACAGAGAGAATGGACACCGCCGTCTTGTTTAGATCTGGAGAGGGTGAGAGAGTTAGAAGAAGACAACAACCCTAGCAAGCAAGTCCCAAAGTGGAGTAGTAATTGTTTTCTCTCCGTAGCGATTGTTTTATATTGAATACGTGTGGAGCCATCTTTTCATTTAACGTACCAATAAAAAGAAACTCGATCAATGACCATGCCACCGTGTTCAGGTCGCACTTGGTATGGCTGACATTTGGTCCCAGACCCCACATTAAGTGGACAACTAGATGTGTCAAATTGTCACATTACCTGCATTTTCGTGTGCAAATGTGGTCCATCATGAGTGTACCCGCGCGTGTGCGTGAGGGGAGAGTGAAGTCTGATTTATAAACCTTGAGGTTGTAGAGCTAGTCGGAAACAAACCCTCACCTTTAAATCCCTGAAGTTTGTACCCTGTCCTCTGTAATCCCGGTCATTTTTAACCTTAAGGGCATGTGCGGTTCAAGGGGTTTTAATGGGGATTAACAGGGATTGTGGGGGATTAAATCATGTACAAGACAAATTCCCCTCCAATCCTCTCCAAACTCCTTAGGAGGAGGTTGAACCGAACAAGGCCTAAGACTAACCACAGTGGGAGTAACTTCAAGAGTAACATCTGGTCCAACTCAGCAAATTTGCCTATGTGGCAATTAGTTAATGAAGAGAGAGGTAAATTGAATAACTTAGCTAGTTACTCATTCTATGAGTAACATCACACATACGAAGACAAAATGAGTCTATAACCTAATGAATGAAACTTTGCATGACACTACATATGTGATGACCACTGGAGCAATCCACTCAGGTTGTATGTAAACATGTTTATACTCTTCATGATTTTTAGTACAAATAGGATGCACATGGTGATGTCATGCTCATACCAGCCACTATTGATGGATGGTCATGCAGCGTTGCCGTGCTCACCTGCAACTGAAACCCGAGTTGCGCATGCAGCAACTACGACTGCAATGGAGTACTAGACGCACAAGGAATGTTGTTGGTGCTGCTTCATGAGCTACCGAGCCTTCTAGACGAGCGCGAGGTAATGACCATCACCTGCGGAATGAAGGACATCATTCTTTCACCGCATCCTGGCCATCACAATGGTGGTGACGCACTTTGCGGTGTTTTCAGAGACGAGTCAGTCGTCCCACTCCAGCAATGGTGGTCACCATAAGGGAGAGGTTGCATACCACGGTGGCGATGCCAAAGACCACCGACGGAGAGCGCAAGCATGGACACAGATACATACATGGAGAGCGCTTGCCTGACGAGCTCCAGCAACCCCGACGTCCCATCCCAGCCACTTTCCGTACTCGTGCATCTATGTTCTACTACTATCTTCCACGCTGAGGTGCACCTACGCCGTCTTCAAGGCAGATTTATATGGCATGCATGGTCATCCCTGTGAAGCAAGCAAGCGCATGGCAATTTACTTTTTTGTGTTTTCTACAGTATAAATTAGATGTATGGCTAATAATTTGACATGAGCAAGTTACAGCTGGGATGGTTACCACGCGCCACTGTGATTCCTTATACTCATCTGTTTCTTGTTCGATGGTTCGAATCCTACTGTTGACAATGAGACACTGACCTAGACAGAGATGGTGTGTACAAAACGTCATGAATGTGTGTGTGTGCATCCGCGCCTGCGTGAGAGTGGACATAGATTTCATTACATTTACATCAAATAAGCTATGCTAGTCCTGAGCTAAAGGTAGAATTAATATACCTAATCTAAATGGTCGCCGACGGATCTTATTGTCCTCCTCCAGCATCTGGCTGAAGAATCGTACAAGACACCGGCAGTTTACGCCAGCGTCGCCTCGGCTGTGGCCTTCATGGGATACAATCAGCGGTGGCCTCCCGTGTTCTACTTCTCCTCGATGATGGCGGTGCGCGGGGACGTGCTGGCCATCACCTCATCAAAATCCGGGTAGCCGCGTGACCTCGTCGACATCGGCGATGACTTCTTTCTCTGTCTGCATGGCGCGGCTACGCACACATCGACGGTGAATGGCGTAGTTGTAGGCACTGGAGGCATTGTACGACACGGTAGCGACGATGCCCGTGCCACCGTGCTCCCCGACACTCCGGCGTGGAGCAACTCGGCACTCCTCCTCGAGCTTGATTGGAGCGGTCAGCTATGGAACCACGCGCTGACTTAGGGCGGGAATTGGCTCTGTCGGACTAGGCGAGGTAGGTGGAGCAGTGAGCTGCCTCGCTCATAACTGCCGGGCTCGGCGGGCCACCCAGACGGCTTTTATGTCATAGAACTGCTCTTCCTGCTCGTCGAATGCCATCGAAAGAGTGGAGAAAATGATGGAAGGAGGAGCTTGGCTGGCGTCCCGCACCTGAACGGATGTGTGGCCGGAGTGGGTTTCTCGGATTCCACGTGGGTTTAAATGTAGGTGTTTGAATGCGGTGAGGAGGCGGGTACAACCGGGAGTGCAGTGGGCAGTGCCCTCGGCCGGCGCACCACTTCAATGGTGAACGCAGTGAGAGGTCACGTCCGCCCTGACCCCCTTGACCGTGGACCTTGACCGTGTACGTCTGGCTTTGAGCACAACATTATCCTTGATGGTGTACCTCACCTTGTGTCCAGATCTGAGATGCCATGTGTACTAGATGAATGACTTTGAGTTCGACCCCCATGATGCTAGGTGCGAGCTGAGGAACACTGTTGGAGAGACCCCCTGATAATTTTCCTACATTGGTCGTTTGATTCATAGGATTGAATGCTGTAGGAAATTTTCCTATGAAATCATGTGTTCATTGGCAATCTAGCATCCACTCCAACTATTTTTTCACTTCCATTCTTTTTCCTGTGGCATCCACTGTGCTAATGCTATGGGATTCAAGTGGACATGCCACTCTGTCGGTGCAACAAACCTTCACGTATGTTGCCCAGACTGTACACAGGCTCAAGTGGAAGAAATACAAGCAACACCAAGCATTCAAGACAGAACCAAGCCAGAGAGCGAGCTCTTTGTGGAATCAAAGGGCGGATCAAGAAGACCAAGACAAGCCAAGACGGCAAGATATCACTAAGGAAAAACCTCCCTTGCTGGGCAGGCGAGCCTGGTCAGGTCGAGGCCACCCCGAAGACAAGTCCCAAGACTTCCCCGGCAAGGATTGCTGAGGGCGCTGGCGGCCTACATCCCCGTCAGGACTCCACCGCTCCACCTCATCGCAATGCAAGTCGCCCATCGGTGCGGTGTCGAGCCCCCAGATAACTAAGTGGCTGTCATTTGGCACGTGGCGGCCATTTAGGAGGAAGATCACCTCCATATGACACCCGTCCAGAGGCGTGTCAAGCAAACAGATGGAAGACGACTAAAGCGGCGCCACAGGCCTGCCGGGCCGCATCCACAGCATGACACATGGCAGCGCATTTAATGCGCTTTGTCCTAACTGCCAGAGTTAGGTATGATAGCACTTTTAGCTATCTAATCGCTGGATAATGAGCATTTTGCCATTGTGGTAACCCCTTGGCCTATAAAAGGAGGACCGTGGCAATCTTAGAAAGGATTCGGACCCTCATGTACTCATACGCGCGTAGCTGCTCTTCCCCTGAGGCGACCTTGCCGGGCTCGAGCACCGCGCGTTCTTCACGGTCTCTACATCAATCCACCAAAGCAGGAGTAGGGTTTTATGCTTCTGAGTAGCCTGAACCTGGGTAAAAACCACCAGTGTCACCACTGCCATGATGTCCCACGGCCTCCGCTCTTTGTGCAATGCATCCTCCCCCCTGTCGAACCACAAAGGGGCCGATGGCCTCATAGGTGGCCATGTTCTACCACAACATCTTTGGCGCGGCAGGTAGGGGGAGCGCTTGTGCGAACCCGAGGTTGTAAACAATGCGTCAGTCTTCATCATCGCCTTCTTCAGCATTGGCTTCATCGTCCATGGCGCCCAAGAAGAAGTCCGGCGCAGCTGCTCATCCTTCCACCTCGGAGGCCCCTTCGCATGCAGCCGCCGATGCTGCGGGGGACACGGACGCTGTGGGGAACGTGACCGGCACATGCGGCGCTGTCGTCGTTTCCCCTGCGGCCGATGCGGGAGCAGAAAACGCCAGAGGAGGGCAACATCAACAGCACTCTGATGGCTGTGCTCCACGACGCACGGGTGGGAAGAACGCTCAGTCTCCACCCCCCGCCCACCATGCCAAAGAGCGCAGCCACAGCGACAACGCTCGCTCTGGTATGAACCGCGGCCCCCTGGTTGCCCCTGCAACAGGTGCAACAGCGGGGCAAGAACCTCCCCCGGGGCGGGGAAACCAAGACGAAGCGCTGAACGGGGCCATTAACCCCCAGGTGCACCCTTCTCGCCACAATACCATCATGGTGGCTGGCTCGTGGCGACGAGAGCACGACGACGCTGCCACTGGTATTGGCAAGAGCCGAGCGACGTTGCGGTCTGCGTCATCGTCTATGCCAAGCACTGCTTCAGAAGCCATGGTGCGAGCCCAACTCCTACTGAGGTTCCCACTAGTGGCCGATCAAATGGATGAGTGGAGAGCTACCATCCAGAGCTTGATCGGTTTCGCTGAAGCACGGGGATCGCAGCGGGCGGATCCGCCATGGCTCCCGCAAGCGACAGCCATCGCCCGAGCTGCTGACCGAGCTGAGGGGGCTACTCCAACGGTACAGTCCCCTCTGCGACGGCCAGCGCAAGGACCACAACCAGAACCACGCAACCAGGAGCCCAACGAGGTATCGATGGCCTTGTCTGACTCTCGGGCCCGTCGAGATTAGCGGCAGGTCCTGGAGGACCGGCGAAGGGAAGACGCGTGCGTCACCATAGGGTGACGCTGCGAAACCCGCCGCCAATCTGACAGGCGCAATAGCCCAGACGTCGACGAACCCGCGCCCAGTGAGGGTGGATACCTACCTTTCAAGGTCGGGTGTCCTGCCTTCACTCGCGAGCTTCGGCAAGTCCGTTGGCCATCTGCCCGCGTTTTCAAGCCAGAAATATCAGAAAAGTATGATGGAAGGCTGAACCTGGCAGAGTTCTTGAGCATCTACACCATCGCTATTCAAGCTGCCGGAGGGAGAGATGAGAAGTTGTTCAGCAGTTACTTCCCTTTAGCACTCAAGCCAAATGTGAGGTCATGGCTGATGCACCTTCCAGAGAACTCCATCTCATCATCGGCTGACATGTGCCATGAGTTTGTTGGCGCCTTCACAGGCGGCCATCAAGAACCAGGATAGCCCAGCGATCTGCAGCTCCTTCCACAAAAGGAAGGAGAGAGCTTGCAGAAGTACATGCTGAGGTTTAGCCGGGTACACAGAAACATCCCAGACATCCACCCGGCAGCTGTGATTGCCGCGTTCCAGTCCAACGTGCGCAACAGGAGGATATGTTCCAAGATGAATGTTCGGTTGCCCAAGACTGTGAATGAGCTATACACTTTGGCGGATAAGTGTGCCAGAACAGAGGAAGGGAGGCGACTCCCCGGAGAAGAGGACGGCGTCGAAGTCAACTCAGAGGATGACGACAATGCCACAGACCCGAAGAGGAAGAACAAGAAACGCAACAAGAAGTGCAAGGAAAAGGCAGTATTGGCTGTGGAGGGCTCTGGCACTCCTAGTACCGGCAAGAAGGCCAAGACCAAAGCCCCCGGCAAGGAAGTTGCTACATGCACTGATTGCCAGGAGGCTGCGGCGACCTAAAAGGCTGGGAAGGCTGACGGGCCATACTGCAAGATCCACCGGACCAAGGGCCATGATCTCCAAGAGTGTCACCAAGTTGAGCAACTTGTCAAAAAGCAGAGAGCTGAGTACAAGAAGCACGACAAGGAAAGAGACCAAGAAGGTGCTGGCGGGAAGGGCCGAGGCGGCAGAGGAGGCCACCGTGGCAAGGATCCCTAGCATCCAGAGAGGCCCGCATGGGGCCGTAAGAAGAAAGAAGGCGAAGACAAAAGTGATGATGGGGATGAAGAGGAAACCAGTGAGCAAGAGTTCCAGAAATCCACTGAGGTCCTGTGCGTTGACAGAGGCGCATCTTTGCACTCCTCTCGCCACCAGCTTAAACAGTGGGCGCGTGAGGTCAATGATGTAGAGCCAGCAGTGGACTCTCGAAAACCGCTCAAATGGTCCCGCACACCCATCTTCTTCGATGAAGAGGATCACCCTGACCGCACCACCGCGGTAGGGTGATTGCCGTTGTTGGTTTCACCAACAATCCACAACCTCAAGGTCACGAAGATGTTGGTTGACGGTGGGGCTAGGTTGAATCTGATTTCCCCCAAGGTGCTCAGCAAACTTCAAATAACAGATAAAGAGCTCAAGATCACTGGCACGTTCCAAGGGATCAACCCCGACAGGAGTCGTCCTAAGGGAAAGATCACGCTGCCAGTGAAGTTTGGAGGAGAATTGAACTACCGTACTGAGAAGGTTGTGTTTGATGTGGTTGATCTCCCCTTGCCGTACAATGGAATCCTTGGTCGTCCAGCCCTGGCAAAATTCATGGCGGCATCTCACTATGCCTACAACACACTGAAGATGCCGGGGCCGATGGGCGTCATTTCCATTCTGTTAGACAAGAAGGACGCAATCATATGCGTGGATAAGATGTACCGAGACGCAGTCGCCGTTGAGGCTGCGGAAGCTGCAGCTCCCGCCAAGGAAAGTAAGAAAAGGAAGAAAGCTAGCAAGAATACCGGCAAGGAATCCGGGAAGCGCACCTCTTCGGAGTGTGCTGCACCCATCGATGATTTGCCGGAGAGCTCCACTAGCAAGAAGCCCAAGGTTGCCTCACCTGCTATGAAGAAAGTCCCGGCAGGGCTGGATGGCATTGGTGGTACCTTCACCATCAGCTACACCATTGATGACAAATGGGAAAGCATGCTCGTTGCCTTCCTGTGGGCGAATGTAGATGTGTTTGGCTGGCAACCATGTGACATCCCCAGTGTTCCCAGGGAGGTAATCGAGCACCACCTAGCTGTCTGCCCTCATGCCCGACCCGTCAAGCAAAAAGTCAGGAAGCAAGCTTTGGAGTGGCAATAGTTCATTGCCGAGGAGATCAAGAAACTTGAAGCAGCTAGTTTGGTTAGAGGAGTACTGCACACAACATGGTTGGCGAACCCAGTGGTGGTGTGCAAGGCGAACATGAAATGGAGGCTTTGCATAGACTTCACGGATCTGAACAAGGCATGCCCGAAGGACCCGTTCCCCTTGCCGCGCATTGACCAGATCGTAGATTCCACTTCCGGGTGTGATCTGCTTTCCTTCTTGGATGCATACTCTGGGTACCATAAGATCTTCATGTCCAAGGAGGACGAGGAGAAGACCGCGTTCATAACCCCGTGTGGCACGTACTGCTTTGTGCGGATGCCTTTCGGGTTGAAGAGCGCTGGATCCACTTTTGCAAGGGCAGTGCAAATTGGTTTCGAGCCTCAATTGTAAAGGAATATTGAAGCTTACATGGATGACATAGTAGTCAAGACCAAGGACAAGTCAACTCTCATTCAGGACTTGGAAGAGACCTTTGCGAATCTACGCATGATCAACTTGAAGTTAAACCCTGAGAAGTGTGTGTTTGGCGTTTCCTCTGGCAAGCTACTTGGTTTCTTTGTATCCCATCGGGGGATAGAGGCCAACCCTGACAAGATCAAGGCGATCGAGTAGATTGAAGCACCCAAGACAGTTAAAGATGTGAGCCGCCTAACTGGATGTGTTGCCGTGCTGAGCAGGTTCATTTCCAAGTCTGCCGAGCGCGCGTTACCATTCTTCAAAATTTTGAAGAAGGTAGGGCCGATGAAGTGGACCCCGGAGGCAGAAGCAGCGCTGCAAGACTTGAAGACCTATCTTTCCTCTGCTCCCACCTTGGTCGCTCCTAAACCACAAGAGTCGTTGCTGCTGTACCTAGCGGCAATCAATCAAGTGGTTAGTGTAGCGTTGGTGGCGCAGCGGGAAGTGGATGAAGGAGCAGCCGCAGCTACTGCCCCTTCGGAGAGGAAAGTGAACCCATCCCGGCAAGATCCGATGCAGATTAGTAGAAAGAAGAGCAATATAATGGAGACAATTCCAAGACCACAGCAAAGAAGAAGGTGGTGCAACGGCCAATATACTTTGTCAGCTCCCTATTGCAGGGGGCTAGATCAAGGTACTCTGGCCTGCAAAAGTTGATCTTTGGCCTCATCATGGCCTCAAGGAAACTACGCCACTACTTCCAAGCCCACGAGATCACAATTGCCACCCGCTTCCCTTTGCAATGCATACTGAGGAACCCGTAGGCCACTGGCAGAATAGTGGAATGGGCTTTGGAATTGTCGAGCTTTGGTCTGAAGTATGAGAGCTCGTCAACCATTTAGAGTAGAGCATTGGCGGAGTTCATCGCAGAATGGACACCAACTCCAGATGAAGAAACACCGGAAACAGTTATCCTCAGCAAGGAGGCTCCCCAAGAGTGGATCATGTACTTTTATGGTGCCTTCTCACTGCAAGGTGTAGGGGCTGGCGTGCTCCTTATCGCACCCACTGGAGAGCACCTCTAGTACGTGATCCAAATGCATTTTTCCCGTGAGAAATTTACCAACAACACTGCAGAATATGAAGGACTCCTTGTCGAGCTCAGGATCGCAACAGAGTTGGGGATTAAGAAGTTGATCATTTGTGGAGACTTATAGCTTGTGGTGAGGCAAGTAAACAAGGATTACCATAGTCCATTGATGGAGGCATATGTGGAGGAAGTGAGAAAGCTGGAGGAGCGTTTTGACGGATTGCAAACAGAGCACGTGCCACGTGCGAAAAACAGCATTGCTGATCATCTGTCGAAATGCGCTGCGCAAAAGCTTCCTGTGGAACCAGTGACTTTTGTTCTCCACCTGACTCAACCTTTAGTATCCTCGACAACAATGGACAGAAAGAGGAGGAAACTGGACTCCGGCAAGCCTCTCTCGGCAGAGCTTCCTGAAGCCCCCAGCAGAGAGGTTGGCGGGAACAACTCCACTTCGCCTAGTGAGTAGCACCCTCCCGCCGAACCATCAGTTCTTGCGGTTGAGATATGCGCTCCCACGAATGAGGAGGTGCCGTTGATCCTTGTTGTTGAGCCCCAGGCTCCAACTTGGGCACGACACATAGTCCATTACCTCCAAACAAGAGAACTTCCCGAAGAGCAAGAAGAAGTTGAAAGAGTAGCCTGGAGGGCCAGTATGTATTAGTTTGTCGACAACACGCTATACAGAAGGAGGCCCAACAGTGTGAAATTGAAGTGCATTTGCCGGGAAGAGGGGAAGGAACTATTGGCAGAGATACACAAAGGCATGTGCGGCTCCCATATTGGATCAAGAGCCTTGGTCGGAAAAGCTTTCTGGCAAGGTTTCTACTGGCCCACGGCCCTCCAAGATGTGATCGAGCTAGTCACCAGATGTGAAGCCTGCCAGTTCCACTCCAAGAATATCCATCAACCTGCTAAAGCTCTCCAGATGATCCCTTTGTCATGGCCATTTTTGGTCTGGGGCCTCAACATCTTGGGCCCCTTCCCCTGTGCTACTGGGGGCTTTGAATTCTTGTACATTGCAATCGACAAGTTTACAAAGTGGCCAGAGGTGGATCCTGTGAGAAAGGTGACCGCACAATCAGCTATCAAGCTCTTGAAGGGATTGGTGTGCTGCTTCGGAGTACCCGCCAAAATCATCACTGACAACGGCACCCAATTCACAAGCCGCGCCTTCATGCAATATGTTCAAACCCTCGGAAGCAAGGTTTCATTCGCCTCTGTTGCTCATCCCAGAAGCAATGGACAAGCTAAGAGGATGAATGCTGAAGTGCTATGAGGACTCAAGACAAGAACTTTCGACAAGCTGCGCAAGTGCAGCAGACGCTGGATCGACAAGCTGTCGGTGGTTCTTTGGTCCCTTCGTACGACACCAAATCGAGCTACCGGCTAGACTCCCTTCTCCCTAGTCTATGGGGCAGAAGCAGTGATCCCCATGGAACTCATATACGGGTCGCCTCGAGTATTTGCCTACGATGAAGTAGAGCAAGAGCAGCACTGGCATGACGATGCCGTGCTCCTTGAGGAGAACCGTCTCCAGGCTTCTACGCGTGCTGCACGCTACCAGCAAGCCCTGCATCACTATCACAGCCGCAGGGTTCATGCCTGGAGCCTTGAGGAAGGTGACCTTGTCCTTAGGCGTGTTCAGTCCACCAAGGGTGCAAACAAGTTGACGCTGAAGTGGGAAGGCCCTTATCGGGTAGTACGAGTCACCAGACCCGGCGCAGTCCGCCTGGAGACCGAAGATGGCATTCTGTTGCAAAACTCATGGAACATTGAGCATCTTCGTAAGTTCTACCCGTAAGGCGCGGCTGTCGGGCACTGCCTGGAAGCCACCCTTTTGTACAAGCCTTGTCGATGCGCATGTAACCCTTTGTACAAAGCCAGGTGCAGACCCTGAGCACAGACAATAAAACGAAGCACTAGGGCCCCCCAAAAACTTGCATGCATGCATAGCATAACATGAGCATACCATGATCATGTAGATAAGATCATATGTTGCTTTGTTTTCCTCTGCACTAACTGCAGGACTCTTGCCGCGGACTCGGTCCCAAAAAGACGAGGTGGAAACAAGTTTACATATTGATCCTTGACAAGCAAAATAGATAAGTTCCTCTTTATCCATACATGTCTCTGTAAGAAGAAAACTTGTGGATAGAGAAACCTCGTCACCTTCGAAACATTTGTGCTCCCATCCTTTGACCCGAACGTTGCTTCGGCCAAGATGGTTGTAGTGGCTCTTGGCGGAGAAGGTTCGACGAGGGGCCGGTCCCCTTCCATAGTTTTGAGCCCGGCAGGCCAAGCCTCGCGGCAACAAATGGAAGGCGCCCGGCAGGATAGCTTGCCGGAGAAAACTTGTTTACTTAAAAGTATAAAGGCATTCTTCCTCTACATGGATATAGTACATGCACAAGTACCCGGCAAGACCGTCTTTTTTCATTAATATGCGGATACACGGGTACAAAGCTTACAGAGCACAAACATGGGTAGAAGAGATTACATATTTGAAACTAAAGCTTGGCAAGTGCCTACATGTTTTAGATTGACAAAAGATAAGTGCCCCGTAATCCCCTTCTTGTCCCACTCCTCCTAGGAACTACAGTGAGAGGCAAAGAGGGCAAAAGGAGTGCATGGGCAGAAGCCCAGCCCGACCCCGTCAAGACCTGCAGGACGCAGTCTGACAAGATTGAGAGGGCGCGGACGAAGGTGATGGGTGGGGAGAGTGCCTAAGCGGTACCCTGGTCACCACCACCAGTGCCAGCAGGACGCGGCAGGGCGAACGAAGCCGGAGCCCACGAGGAAGCCTACCGGGGTCTAGCTGGAAGGCTGCTAGAGGAGCCGGAGGCACCATCCACACCCAACACCCCGGCAAATCGCTTTGCTGGGGAGGAGATGCAGGTGCAGATGGTGGTGCCGCCAGCCTCCCGCTGATGGTGACGATGCGACCGGTGTTCAGCCGGAGTCGAAGCCAGAGTCCTCCCCATCGGCGCCATCATCATCGCCGTCACTGTCCTCCTCCTCGCTATCGCTCGAGGAGCAGCTTTCGTCGTCGGTCGAGCTCTCCGCGCAGCACCCTAAGCGAGCACCCGAATGCCCGAAGACCTTGACTGAGAGCAGGGCGGCGTCCATTAACTTAAAATGAAGAACGTGCTCGGCCGCCAAGCTATGGGCACGAGCGAAGGTCTTCCAGCCGCGCCGGAGAAGCATGACATGTGGAGCGGGAAACTCCACGTCCGCCCGCATGCTGCCATTGCAGCAGCCCTTCATGTGCAGCCTCAGCCCCGGCGGCTGCTCGACCTCCATCACCCTTGCAAATGGGGTGGGAAGCCGAAGAGGGCTGCGCGGGGGCCCGTGCAGTTTTACGATAAACCCCAGCGGCTGGTTCCTAACGTGGCCTTCGTTTGGGTCCTGAGTGGCTAGAGGAGGTGCAATTAGAACGCCACCCCGTCCTCCTCAACCCTGAGCGCCACGACGACCACGGACACGTCCTCTCCCGCCCCCTCTCGCGGCGGGCTCCGCCCCGGCATCCCCAATAGGGGGAGGAAGGCGCTGTCGAGCAGAAGCCCTCGTCGCCACCACTGGAGTGCCGCTACGTCCTCTCCCCCTCACCATGATGGAGAGTTGATATCAAAAGGATGGAGGAAGAGATGGGTGTGAGCCAGCGCCTCGCCCACGTCCCCTTTTATAGGCGAACGAGGCTGGGGGCTGGCTCCTCACCCAGGAGGTAACCACCCTGATCCACCAATCTGACTCCTCTGCATCACTAACGATGCGCGGAATCAAGACCGACCTCCTGCGCCTATCCATAGCGCCTGGCTTTCTGCCTTGGCACTCATTCTCGTGCCCTCCGCATCCGCCACCAACCCTGTGCAATGCATGCGGCATACGTGGGAGAAACAACAGGGGCAGGGGAGTTAGTGGAATGGCAGTTACCGCCCCGTGAACGTGGGACGTGAGAGACCCATGGGTCATGGCGTAAATCCTCTCACGACGTCCCGCACGACGCGTGAGAAAGCAGGAAACTGACTCAGACGCAGGTTAATGAAGAAGCAAGAAGAAAAATCAAGGAAGAAGAAAATATCAGCACAAGCCCCCTGCCTGTGTACCTGATAGGGCCTACCCCAATGATGCTCTGTAACACGTTTGGGCCAGGCCTGGGGGCTCCTGTCGGTGCAACAAACCTTCACGTATGTTGCCCAGACTGTACACAAGCTCAAGTGGTAGAAATACAAGCAACACCAAGCATTCAAGACAGAACCAAGCCAGAGAGAGAGAGAGAGCTCTTTGTGGAATCAAAGGGCGAATCAAGAAGACCAAGACAAGCCAAGACGGCAAGATATCACTAAGGAAAAACCTCCCTTGCCGGGCACGCGAGCCTGGTCAGGTCGAGGCCATCACGAAGACAAGTCCCAAGACTTCCTCGGCAAGGATTACCGGGGGCGCTGGCGGCCTACATCCCCGCCAGGACTCCACTGCCCCACCTCATCGCAATGCAAGTTGCCCATCGGTGCGGTGTCGAGCCCCCAGATAACTAAGTGGCTGTCATTTGGCACATGGCAGCCATTTAGGAGGAAGATCACCTCCATATGACACCCGTCCAGAGGCGTGTCAAGCAAACCGATGGAAGACGACTAAAGCGGCGCGGCAGGCCTGCCGGGCCGCATCCACAGCATGACACATGGTAGCATATTTAATGCGCTTTGTCCTAACTGCCGGAGTTAGGTATGATAGCACTGTTAGCTATCTAATCACTGGATAATGACCATTTTGAAATTGTAGTAACCACTTGGCCTATAAAAGGAGGACCGTGGCAACCTTAGAAAGGATTCGAACCCTCGTGTACTCATACGCGCGTAGCTGCTCTTCCCCCGAGGCGACCTTGCCGGGCTCGAGCGCCACGCGTTCTTCACGGTCTCCACATCAATCCAGCAAAGCAGGAGTAGGGTTTTACACTTCTCAGGAGCCCGAACCTGGGTAAAAACCACCAGTGTCAGCACTGCCGTGCTATTCCATGGCCTCTGCTCTTTGTACAATGCGTCCTCCCCCCTGCCGAACCACAAAGGGGCCGATGGCCTCATAGGTGGCTGTGTTCTACCATGACACACTCCAATCCTTTATTTTTCCTATTCCTGCATTTTAAGAATCCTACAAATGAAAGAAAAGAACTGGAGGGAGTAGTACCATGCTCTAAAAAGTGGCAGAACTTTGGCTATAGTACTGCTAAGGTGAGTAGGTGACCTTGCGCTTGGCTCTTCGCCTCATTCGGAAGTGGAACAATGATGATGGTACTACAGTATATACTTCTGGCAATCTGAAACCGAATGAAGTGCTGCACGTCCAACGCTTGTAGGAGTATAAAGCCCACTATTGTAAGCAAAAGCTTCTCCTCATGCTGCGAGCCACCGCGCGCGCATGGGCGAGGGAGAGGGCGTAGTAAGCAAGCTTCTCGTCGTTCTGCGAGTTGATGGGACACATCAAAGTTATTTAGTATTCTCTCCAAAAAGGGCCGACCATGTCCATGGCTACCATCCCGTGCTCCGTCATTGAGTACATGCATGATTCACGTGCCATCGAGGAGAAAAAATATTGCTTACGTGCCATCGAAGTGCACAACTATCTTATGCACTACTTATCTCCATTTTCTTGCATGACACGTGCACCTTGATGCTGGATGTCCCGCGTGTTGGCAAAAGGATGAACAAAGCTCACGTCAACAAAAAGAGAGTGGAAGAACATAGATTTCTGATGACCGAGAAGGAGCAAGGAACCTCGCGGTGGAGTGTCTGCACTCATAATATTTTATATTATTCAACGATATAATATCAACCCAATCTCTCCACATTTAACCAAAAGAGTCCGAAACACGACAACCTAGTGTAGTTACATCATACATGGCCCACCTCATGCATTCACCATATTCCTCGGCTTCCGTGCGACACCTAGTTATAGTATATCCGCCAGCCTGTATCGCTTCTCGCTCCTCGTCTCTCTCAAAGTGCGGCAGGCTGGCGATTTTGCCGTCTATTGAGGTCGGTTTACTCACACTCGCTCCCACATGTTAGTGACAAGCATTCTAAAAAAATTATTGACTCTATTGTTATGCCAAGAATAGGAAGCGCTTTGACCGACGGACCAAATGAGACAGCTGTGCCGTGCCGTGAGTGGGTCCAGTTTCTATTTTTGAACTTGTTTGGTGTAGTAGTAACACTTGGTTTTGCACCTTTATAGAATGATGCAAATCCCCGCTAAAAAGGCGCTTTGCTTTATGCTAATCCCGTTAACCGTCCTACTACAATTTACTCCACACCGGTACGGAGGGAGTACCATTTTGTTAGTCTCAAATTTATTGGTCACATTCACATGTTTAGATTTCAAAGCACATTAAATTGTTAAGTGCAATAATTAAGATATAATTAACCAATGCATGTAAAACGTTCTTGTTTATTGTAGTACTCCTCACGCATGCATGCATTGCAATTAATACTACTCCCTTCATCCATATATATATATATATATGTATATATAGGTCCTAATGTATTCTTTGAGATTGCCTTTGACTATTGATAAGATTTTATATAATTTGAAAATTATATCATTGAAAGATCCTTTCACGTACAAAATTGATGGTATGCTTCGAGCAACTTGCATGTCCTATACTGCTCGAACATGTGGTCAAAGTTAGTCTCGAAAAATGCATTAGGCCCTATATAGATGGACAGAGGGAGTACATGATACTAGCAAACGCTCACCATCTAGTAGTTCATTGGTTGGTTTCGATTTTTGAATTGAGTAGTACTAGTACACTTGATGCTATGCTGCTACCATCCAATATTCGCGTGTGGTGGTTTCTAGAATAAAAAAGGAGGTACTTGCTCTAGGAAAGGTGAAGTGGTTCCTTCGTCCGAGCAACTTATTACTCTGGGACTATTGGAGTACGAGCGGATTCAACGAAGAGTGAAATGATGGTTGCTTAGTCCGAGCAACTTACTGTGGCGAAGGTGGGGCTCTATGATTTGACTGCTCACTAGTCATTATTACTACAGCACAACGACCGGGGTGAACCTCCCGTGCAGTTGTGCACTCAATATTGTTGCATGGTAGGTGGAGCCGGATGAAGGATGTCCCACATGTCGGCGAAACGAAGTTGAATGGTTTCTGGCATTGCTATCAATCTTTCAAGATTTATTTATATGTACGCATAATTTTATAGCATAATGAAATTGTACTGTAATGCTATGAAGGTCTCAACTTTGGTTCCCGTAAAAAAAAGGTTTCAACTTAGGATTCATGTGTCCTCTTGCCTCAGGGTTGTCTCGTTTACAACATTCCATCAAATACAAATGAAACTACCATGGCTGCTAATGCATCTGAATGATTCACGAATCAGTGCCAATATCCACATCACAACCGAGGACAAAGTTGTGAGAAGGTGCACAAATAAAGAAAAATATAAAATTGATCAATGCTGTTCATAGGCATGGCTCCATTTCCTGGCCACGGTGTTCATTGGTTGGCAGCTAGTTTCACGCAGCTCTATAGCCAAGAAAGAGGTGTATGGAGGACATCACAATCCGATCATTTTGTGCAGTTCCACTAAAATCGAGCTGATCATCCATGTTTTCAAAGATATCCAGTAAGTGTGATTACAATAATAGTGGAACTAGATGATGAAACATAACACACACAAATAGAAGTCGATCACCTCTACAATCTCTCTTTAAGACTAACTACTTGTTGGAGAAGATTAGGCTCGGAGTTGGATTTGGAGGATAGAAAAACCAATCTCCCTTTCTGCAGTCCACAGAAATGTAGAAACGTTGCCCGTCTGACATTTTGGCGGAACTGCACAAAACCCACTTAAGAAAAAAGTGATTTGTGCAGTTCACCAGAAGGTCACAATAGCAACGAGGTGAAATGGATAGCCCTGTTTGCAAAAAGAGGTAGAAAGGAAAAAAAATACTACCCAATAACAGTTGAAGACACATACGCCGACAAAAAAGAAGCATATTCCATGTCCTAAGGGAAAGATAGCAGCATGGTGGTTTATCAAAATCAGTGTGAGGACGAGATTGCAGATGGAAAGTACGCCGGCTGAGATATATTTTAGGCAAAGAACTAAAGAAGATCCACATGCAGGATTTTCCACATGTAGCAACGTGGGAAGAAGGGCAGTGGAGCAAGGCCAGAGGAAGTTCTACCTGAGGGTTGTCGGGATGTAACTAGGAGGACGCTGGCGGCCGGTATCTACCCATACTGCGGCAACGAGCAAGTGGCGAAGGCCCTACCGCGCCGGAGCTTGGTTAGAGAGAACGGTGGGTACCACAGATCGGGACGTGCTGCCTCGATGCCGTTGAACGGAGAAACGATGCACATCCTCCCTTTCCACTAACGGACGGGATGCGGCCAGATCAGTGACCAACAGTGAGAGAGAGAGAGAGAGGACACCGCCGCCTTGTGTGAGATAGTGTGAAGAGAGACAAACCCCGGCAGGCAGGCTCAATTGTATATAGTGGAGCGGATTTCTTTTTTCTCGATAACAATCATCTTATATTCTGTACGTGCCATTGAGGAATATAGCTTTATTTAAAACTAACACGTCAAGTTGAACTTTGTTCCGTGTACGCATGGTACATGACCCTCCTTCCAGTAAACAACTGCTACACGCGTCAAATTATCACGTGGGCTGCCTTTTCGTACAGAAATGAGCTCCACCATGTACCCACGCGGGTGTGGCAGGAACGAGACGTGAGTACATGCATCGTGTGTGCACATCTTCTCTACGTGCAGGTACCCCACGTGCGTGGGTGTGTGTGAGAGAGATGGTGTGTGCGAAACAGAGGCAATGTGTCGATGATATCTCAAACAAAAAATGTAACATATGCAATGTGTGTGAAACAGAGGCCTGGATATATCATATATAGAGGGGGTAATCCACGAGAAGAGAGTGGAGGGATCATCTGCATGAGATATCGATGGAATCGAAGAGAGGGATGAAGTGTGTGGGTGCGCGATCGATAAAGAGTGTCATCGAATTTGTGTTTGCCCACATCAAAGATATAGGCTGGCTGGCCTACTAGAACATGAGAGGGGAGAGGTGCAGTTCGTCTCTGTGGCATGGATACCTACCTACAACGTTCGACTATCGGTGTGTGGGGGGGGGGGCAGAGACCTAACTATAGAGAGGTAGATCGACTGGTATATGTGTGGAGAAGGAGAGAGACCTAGCTATGTATTGAGGGAGATCGATCGACATCCATGCATATGTGTAGGAAATAAATAAGGTTGGGAGAGAGACAAAGCTAGAGTGTCGGAGGGTTGGTGGTGGAGTTCCTTCTCACAAATGGTGGGAGAGGCCTGCTTGACAAACGGAGGGTACAACTGCAATATCAATAAGAGAGGGGATGCCTGGCTGTCTGTGCATGTGCATGTGAGAGACAGGTCGGGAGGCATGCAAGGATGACAAGCGGGACGATATGGCTGTGGTAAGCAGACGTAACTACATATGAAGATTAATTGTCGTGTGTCAGAGAAAGGGAGAGACATAACTTGTGAGGTACATTGATCGGTGCATGGGGAAAAAGAGTTATAGTCAACCTAGCTATATGTAGGGAGATCGATCGGTATATATGCATGCATGTGTTAGAAGCAAATAAGGCCCGAAGAGATGGATAGAGAGAGAGGGATGTGGCTAGGAGGTGGTGCGAGAGGCCTACTATATCGAGGGGGAGGAGTGTGTGAGTATGAGATCGGTGAAAAGAGGGGTAGGAGTGTGCGCGTTCGTGGAACCATATTAGACAGAGGGGGCATGGATGGTGAGAAGAGAAGAGGGAAAGCGTGTGCTTGTGGTAGGTACACCTGGCTAGAGAGGTATATCGATCGGCGTGTGCCGGGAAGAAGGAGCTGAGGGGCCTACACACACCATGGGTGAACGACCTAAAGAGAAATAATGAATGTGCGCGATGGAGAGAATGCTGAGAGAGGGTGTGAGGGAGGCAGGCTTGTGCATGCATGAGAGAAAGTTAGCGCTAGCTACAAAGAGAAGAGGATTGTATGGGTGTAAAAGACGAACAGAGATCATAATTCATTATAAAAGTGGATTCGGTTATTTCAACAAGAGATCATAGTGTTTTAAACCAACGCATGCATGAATATGATGGTGATATGCATGGTGTGGTTATGAACATGTTATACTACATATAATATATGTAACAATTATTTGAATTTGTATATAGCAATAGGAAATTTTCCTATTGTACTTTACTATTCAATTATTCATGCATTTGGTTGAAAGGAATGGAGCAAAACATCCACCTGGACCTACTTTTCAAAATCCTATGTATGAAAATAAGACTAAGTGCATTAGTGGCAAAATAACATTCTAACTTTACACATTTTCATATGGTTCTACTTTAATTTGGCCATGTTTCTTTGCATTCCTCTGCTCTTCTAATTCCTGTGAACCAAACACCCAAGTTGACAGAAATCATGTGTTTACAAATGCTCTGTTTCCCACGGGCTTTCCTATAATATTCTGGTGTTTTTCCTATCCCTGCGTTTTTAGAATCCTGCAAGCCAAAGGAGCCCTTACAGAATTACTTCAGTTACAGATAGATGTCGAAGAAAACTTTGTGTGGTTTGTCCTGCTCCTGCCGCAACGTCGTCCACCTCACCTGAGATGCTACATCGTCAAAAGCATCCACCATACCAGACATCATGACTCCTGACTGTCTTTCGCTGCCTCAGATCTCCTTCCCTGCCGCTGGCACCCACCGCAACTGCATCACCATCATTGACTCAGCAGATGAACCTGAGGAGTACACGGGTCCGCAAGAAAGGTCGCACTCTTTTGTTTCTGCTTTTGTTATGCATTGCTTAATATTACCTGCTACTTTATCGTCATGTTCACCTCTTAGACTCCAAGTCAGGTCCAAATTAATGTTCAAACTTGAGTTTTAAAATGCTTGTGGGATACATATCGAGGCAACAATGAATAGTATCTTTGTTTATTATCTGGTTCACCTAGGGCATGTCTATGTTGTTCATCTTGGGTGGGAAAAAAATAGTAAAGCAATCATCATCTGTCATTTTGTTAAATTAAAGTTATCATCAGCCTGCTATCCTTATTTTTGGATCTATCCACTGGTTGTTACCATCACTCTAGATTTCTGCATGCTCTCCTTACATAATCTCACTATATTTTTTCGTATGCATGTCAAATATTGTACACAGTCATGTTGAACATGTAGAGAAAAAGAGGAGAGTTTTCCGCGGCAATACAATGTCATGCAGACATCGCTCCATGGTGGGCGTGGTGGCAAACCCTCCCCCTCCTCCAGATTGTAATCCAGAGGAAGATATATGTTCAGAGGCGGATTCCGACGGAGCTGACCACTCCTATTTATCCCCCGAGGTGTTTGCTCTAACTTGGCATGATGATGTTGGTCATATCATGCATATGTTGCCTTGCAGTGCTTACTTTCTACATCATATATGTCATCTGCTTAGTTTAGACATGTTCTGTAATGCCACATGTTTAGTTTCTATATCATATATGTGAATTATGCAATCTCATCTTTTTTAGCCAGCCATAATATATGTGAAATATGCAATGCCATCCTATTTAGCCAGGCATCATATATTTGAATTATATCTTGCCATTCCTTTTCTTCGTTACATTTCCATTTGTTGACAATGTTTGTACATTCAACTACTCTTCCTGTGAAATAGCCATTTGAGTGGGTGATGGAAAGATCTGAAGTGAAAACAGGTCTTCAAAGCAGATAGTGCTACCTGTGGAAGCAGATCTCTTGCTCGGTCTAGATAGCTCCTCAGAGATGGATTCAGAGATAGATGACCAGTCCTATTCCCCCACCGGAGTGTATGCTCTAACTTGACACGCTTATAATGCTCATATCATTCATATGGTGTCTTGCATTGCATAGTTTAGACATCATATACCAATATTCAACACCATGTTCTTAGTTCAGACATCATATATGGGAATGCCATCTGCTTAGTATATAAATCACATATGTGAATTATATCATGCGATCCTGATTACTTAGATAACATGTATGTGAATTATGTCATGCGAACCTATTTTCTAAAGACATCATATAATTATCTCATGCCATCCTGATTAGTTAGTCATCATATCTTTGAATTATGTCATGCTATGCTATCCAGTTTAGATAGACATCATATATGTGAAATTATGTCATGCTATCCTTTTTAGTTAAACATTATATATGTGAACTATTTGATGCCCTCTTTTTTTCCACACTACCTATTGCATCTGTCTCTCATACAAGGTCTGTACATTCAACTACTTTTCTTGTTTATCAGCCATTTGAATTGGAGGGGGTGATGGCAGTATCTAGCGGAGTAAAAAAATAGTCTACAAATAAAACAGTGCTAACTATTGGTGGAGATAGCACCCCGGTTGTACATGCATAAGAACCAGCCTTACCACACATAACCCAGACTCTCGTAGATTGTACCCTTACTCCGATGGACAGAGAACCAGCTTCACTCAATCTAACCCCAACCCCAGCAGATAGTAACCCAGTTCCAGTTGACATAGCACCATCTCCACCACAGAGCTCCCAAACAAGAGTAGTTAGTAAGGCAGCTCCAGTACCCAAAGCACCAGGACTACCACGGAGAACCCTAACTCCAACAGTTAGTACACCTATTCTTGTGGACGAAGCACAACTCGCCATTTGTAGTTTAGCATCTATCGCATTTGATGTTGTTAAATCCTATGTGCGGATCTTCCCATCATGGAAATATTATACTGAAGATGAAGGAAAAAGCCAGTTGCAGGTGTTCGTCCAGGAGTTATGTGTAAGTAATGTTATTCATGGCAATTACTTTGCTTTATCCCATACATTCTACCTCCATGTTGGTTATAATACAGAAAATGTTCCCATTTTTCTCTATAGAGAAGGACCGATTTGGAAACTCAGGATGAGGTAACCTGTGCTAATACCTCTGTTATCTTCAAGAATGCTTTGTGGTAGTATCGGAATTACCTGAAGAAAATATACTTCACTGGCAAGGAAACTCATCAAATTCCCTTACTTTCTCCTGAGACACATTTACGGGACGATGACTGGGAACGCCTTGTTCTGTACTGGTCCTGAACCAAGAATGTGGTAAGGTCTATGAGATCATTTTTTATTTTGAAGTACTATATGCATGCGTCTTACTGTACTCTGTTCGTGTAGAACAAGTGCTTAAACCTGAAGAACAACTGTTCTCATTTAAGATCCTATTGCTATGGTGCATACTGCTTTGCTCTTGTATCACTATATTTACTCATACAAACTTATTTTTAAATTGAAGGATCCAATCGAAACTCCAATGGCACAATAGGTATGTTTAAACATGTTTATTTAACTGGTTTGCTCTTCTAAATTGCTCTATTGATTTAAATTTCAATTGTGTATACAGTTGACTTCTCATATCATGCACATTACTAGCATCACAATAGAGCCAATAGTGTTGTTGTACATGTATACCCGTGGTACCCATCTGAAATCTTGTTGTGACGTGTAGTTTCCCACACTCGTATTCTTTCAATGCTGCTTTGTATTGAACTGATATGATTTGAACCATGTCTCTATTTTGATTTGGCAAGATAATGCAGTGACCATAGCACATAGATATATGTTTGTTTGATGCTTTTATTATGTACTACTTCGCAATAGAAGACTTGGTAGTTTAATCTTGTCCACCTTACTACTGAACTGGTTTACCGAAATGAGTTCCATAAACTACATGCTAAACCTGTTATGTGTCTGCTTGTTTCTTCTTTTAGAATGCTGACAGAATATTGGGGAATAGTACCTTATTAAGGAATGGTAAAGGAAGTAATGCAGATAAGGTTCAGGATAGTGAGACATCCTTGTTGGTCTCGAACAAAGCTGATAAAACAGCTAAGGAAAACTATCTTGAAGACAGTCAGACAACCCCAAAGTCTTGTCTTGATGTAGTGTTCGAGTTATTGGCCACTACCGCTGGCACAAGCTCTTCGAACTCACTGTCTGAATTAGTTTGGTTTCTTGAGTCTCAACTACAAGCTGAAAGACATCGATCAGTTGTCCTGCGACAAGAAGCCAAAGGACTGAGGAAGTCCCTAGAGAATTCAGATGCATACTTTCTGGTGCAACAGCAAGCATTGGAGGATTTTAGCGCCAAACACGAGAAAGCTAATAAGATTGCTAAGCTTATTGCTAGCATGGTGGATACCCAGGATAATATTTCTTGAGCTCTTCTGAAGTTGTTTCAGTTATGGACTTGTTTTGCTGCCGCGTTTATTTGCACTGGTGGCCAATTTAGACGCCCAGTGTATGTAATATGCTGCTTTGTTACCTATATTTGCACTGGTGGCGAACTTTGATGCCCAGTACATGTAATATGTGTAATAGCCGTAATAGCCTAGCGTAAGTTGGTTTCTTATTTATTTCCTTATTGTCTTGTTCATTTGTTTGCTTGTAGTCACTGCAGTTCTTTTTCCGCGGTTTGCTAGTGGCCAAAATAACCTATTTTTTAAAACTAGGCCACAATAACCATGGGTAACATACGGACCGTTGTAACCATGGTCCTGCTGCCCGCTGTAGTGACCATGGGCCTCCTACGGGCCGTAGGATCCATGGGCCTTCTACGGGCCATAGAATCAGTGGACCTTCTACTGGCCGTATGATTGATTGGCCAAACATGGGCCATGCTATTCGTCGACCAATAACGGACCGCAATATGGGTCATAAACAGGCTAGAGTGGGAATCGTCTGTTTATGGGCCGACTATAACGGGGCGTTAATAGGCCGATATGTATAACAGGCTTAATTCTATACACAGGCATAACGGGTCATTAATGTGCCGTATTTGATGACGCTATGAAAACAGCCCAATGGATTAACGGGCCACAAACGGGCCGACTGTAACCATAGGCTGAATTTGGCCCACAAGCGGAACAGGCCAGTAACGGACCGTAAGTAATTGAATGCTGGAAATGAGCCCAAGAATAAATGGGCCCTTAGAAGGCCGAAAGATAACACGGGCTAGAAACAGCCCAATGGAATATTGGGCCATTAATGGGTATAAAGCGATATACTGTTCATTATGGGCCAGTTTCACCACGGGTCATTAGTGGGCCTAGAGTTACAAAGGGCCTCATATGAGCCGAAAGACGTCATGGGCCATACATGGGCCGGAAGTTACAGTGGGCTAGAATCATATTGGAATGCCCAGATGACGCTACTGGGCCTAATTCGGATAGGCCATAACGGCCCGCGAGTTAGCGGGTTGTAAATTGGCTATATGCGAACAGGTTGTTAACAGGATTTAGTGGCCTCGCTATCTTTGACCAAGTCAAATGGGACGGCCTTGTTTACCTAAACAGGCCACTGTTGGGCCGAGCCACGTGTCGACGTATCATAGGCGCGTTCCGTCCATTCGCTGGATGACATCTATCCCAACATGGAGCTGACACATGGTTCCTTCGGCCAATGAGAATTTTACACGTGGAAAATCGCAATTGGTCGTTGTAGTTAATGGGTTATCGGATCCAAAACCGGACCCCAATAGGTTAACGGCGACCCGTTACGGTGGATGCCACATGTTGGTTACCCTTGACGAAAACACTTCCATGACGTGCCAATCGTCATGGAAGTGGACACTTCCATGATGATAATTTGAGTATTATCATGGAACACTTCTACGACAGCACAGGTATCACTATCTTGATTCTGTCATAAAATTGTCATGGATGTACATGCATGACAGAAAACATGACCTACTGTGACAAACACGTATCATCACGGAAGTGTTTGTTTTTTGTAGTGAAGGCTTACGGATTCTTCTCCTATGAGACCCATGGGCTAGACTGGTGGCCCCGAACAGAGCTGGCCTAGGGGGCCTCGGGCCAGCAACCGGCAAGGTGAGGCACCCTTGGGCCGTAACACCGTTAGCAGCCCCTGAACCGGTCTTAAAGGTTGGTTGCATCTCGACCAGCACCGAACTGCAAATAGTCTTCAACCTGCTGAGGTTGAAACTATAGTAGTACACAACGGGACTATTAAACCCCCTCCTCCCCCATTACACACGATGGGGACGGGCTGTGTGCAGTGACTTCATCGCACACAGTAGGAAAACAAAATCGTGTCCCCAGAAACTAAATGTGGGTGATCACTTGTGTGATATATGTTGCACAATGTTCTACATAGTCAAACATGTGTGAAGTGTACTTGTTTTGTACACAGTTGACAGAAGGGAACCATGTGCACATGATAGCAAACAGTTTCTGGAAAACAATCTTGTGTGAAGAGTCTAAATATCGCGAACATAACTTCTTGGTGCATCGTGTGCGATTATGTACACACGTTTTTCTTGTGACGCGTCGTGTTCCATCAAGTTTGGAACACCATCGACAACCTCTTCCGTGACAACAAGAAGAGCCGATCCATCACCCTCGACGCAGAGTTCCGCAACACCCCTCAAGGTGACATGATAGTGCATGCCCACCGCGCCAAGCTGAAGTCCCTCGCTGATGCCCTGGCTGAGTTGATCAAGCAGTTTCCGACGAGACGCTCATTGTAAACCGTGCTCCGCAGCCTCAACGAGCAGTTCTCCCACCTGCGCTCCTTTCTTCCATTTCAAGTTCCCTTCCGGTCTTTCTTACACACGTGGTCAACGCTTGTGCTTGAAGAGACCCAAAAGAAAACCGACGCAAAAAATGCCGCTGCCACGGCTCTCTGGGCGAGCGGCAACAGCATCTTGCCACACACGGGTGGTGAGCGCACTTCATCATGGGGAGGGCGCGACTCTGGTGACCAGCGCTCTCCCAGCTCCTCCCTTGGATCGTCAAACGCAAGCGGTGGTTGTGGCAACTACACCAACACCCGAGGCAATGGCCGTGGCGGCCGAGGACGCTGACGCAGTGAGTCGTGCATGTTCAACCCATGGACTGGGCTTCCGACGCGTACGCAACTCTAGCAGCAACCACCTTCAGCTCCCTGGTGTTCTAGGTCCTCATCCCAGCCACTCCCCAACAGGCATATGTAGCCGACGGCTCTGCACCACGTCCACACAACATCACCTCGGCTCCACCCACACTAGTCTACGATGAAATCAGCATTACGTCGACCCAGCTCTTTTGCAGGCCATAAACAACATGCATCTCCCAAGAAATCAAGAGTAGTTTATGGACACTGGCGCCTCCTCCCATATGGCATCTGATCATGGTATTCTCTCTTCCTTCAAACCTACCTCTCAAACTGTCACGGTTGGTAATGAACAATCTATTCCTGCTACTCACATTGGTTCTCAAATTATTCCCTCTTCCACCAAACCACTTTCTCTCAACAATATCCTTATCGTACCCGACATTATCAAAAACCTTATTTTTGTTTGCCAGTTCACAACTGACGACTATTTTGTAATTGAATTTGATCCTTTTGGCTTTTCCATGAAGGTGCTCCCTTCCAAGATCGTGATTCTTCGATGCAATAGCCTCAGACCGCTCTACCCTCTATGTAGACCCGCACCTCCTGAAGCTCTCATCACCACCACCTCATCATCACTTTGGCACCGCTGTCTTGGCCACCCCGGCCATCACACCACGTCACGTCTTCAACAATCAAAAAATATTTCATACAATAAAGATGGGATGCCCCTTTGTTATGCATGTCAATTAGGAAAGCATGTTAGACTGCCCTTTTATGATTCTCAAACATATATTGTTTGCCCATTTCAGCTATTACATTGTGATCTTTGGATATCACCGATCCCTAGTACCTTTGGTTTTTATTATTACCTTATCATTGTAGATGATTTTTCCCATTATTTTTGGAGTTTTCCCTTTGCAAGAAGTCTGATGTATATGCAACCGTCACTTCCTATCATGCTTTTGTTAAAACACAATTCAATTTTCCCATCTTAGCTATTCAATGCGACAATGGTGGAGAATTTCTCAATATTCATTTAGATCTTTTTTGTGCCTCTCATCGTCTGCTTCTTCGTTTTTCTTGCCCGCACACATCCCAGCAAAACGGCAAGGCCGAATGTGTTATTCGCACCACAAATGATGTCATCCGAGCACTATTACTTCAAGCCTCACTACCACTGCCCTTTTGGGACGAAGCCCTTTACACCGCCACTTATCTCATAAATATATTGTTGGCAAACGTAGTAGAAAACAAAAAAAAAAGTTCACACCTACGATCACCCAAGATCAATATGACGATGCATAATGGGTTGGGATCACGATCGTTATCGTTACCGAGTTGCAGTGGAAGAAAAACATGTCGGTGTAGATCGTACTTGGAGTCCCTCATACCTCTCATCAAATATCCCTTGAATAGAAGACCGAAAGCACGACCTCTCTACTTGGTTGCAAGCGTGCGGCCTTCACCATCCAGCGCTTCACCGTCCAGAGCTAATCATCGCTGGAGAATTAGAGGGAGAAGATTAGAACCACACTGGGCTTCTAATTATGAGGACAAGAGGATTATCCAAGCTCTAATTAGTCAACTAGGACCAACTACAACAACAACTAGAAGAACTAGAGGAGGTTCCAAAACTTGTATTTCAAAAGAGCACAAACCCTCATGTATATATATGATAGAGGGGACAAGGAGGGCTGCCACCAAAGGTGGAAAGAGCCCCTCTGGTGTGCCGGCCAGGGAGGAGGAGTCTAACTCCTCCCCCTCTCCCAATTTGGCCTCCTTCCTTAGGAAAGGAGGCACTTTCCCACTTGGGCCTTTTTGGCCCAAGTTGCCTTCCACCTCTTGGCCTTTTTAGGCCCGTTGATATTTAAATTAAATATAAAATGTTCTAAATACCTCTAGAACATTATATATATTTTTTAACATCTCCGGAAACATTTTCCACCTATATAAAATTTATCGGTAATACCCGGTATTACCTGATACTCTCTGAAACCCTTCCGGTGACCCCGAAATGCTTCCGGGTCCTCTTGAAACTAATCTGAATATTCATGAAATAATTCCACAAATATATGCTCATGACCCCCATCCTACTAACACTCAGCATATCATGATTGCCTTAAGGTTTGGTAACTCATAGACATAAACGAAACTGTGTGTTCAATGACCAACAATGGGACCGTGGATGTCTGTATTGATCCCTATGAGCACACGAATGATATTCGAGTGAACCTTTGGTTATCATTTGATGTTCCCTTTGCTTCACAAACTTCAAAAAACCCGGGATGCATTGGTATCCTCCTGACTCATCACCATGCTCACTATACCGAAATCCTCGTTACCGGTTTTGTTCTTCTTTCTTGTTATTGTCTTATGGCATCCCCGTCATGAAGTCACATGTGTCCAGCCAGACGATGATTGATGTTGTCACACTGAGAGGGACCTAAGAATATCTGCCCATCGTCGGAGGAGCAAATCCCACTCTCGACCTATCGGACCACTTGTCAAACTTTTCGATGAACCCGTAAGTTGTCATTAGGACCACCGTGTTACAGTTGACGTTTGAGCAACCCCAAAGCCCACCGTACGGTAAGAAGTGATCACCATACTCTCATGGTTTAAGGAGCAACATCACACATTAACACTCTGTGTTATTACAATTGAATGCAGATGATGTTAGCTCAATTCATAACAAACAAGATTGGGCCGATTCAATATGATCGTTCTTCTAACATCATAATCTCAATGTTGTCTTAGGATCATCGTTACACTTAACAATATCCTAAGATCCATAAAACTTGATCACCAACAACACTTGAGCTAGTCTTAGAGGCAAGACTAGGAACCTTTTATTTTATCGTTTTATCATTCCACACGTGCATATGAGTTTTCCACTGAATCACATATTCCAGGATCATAGCAGTTATAGCATAGAATATAAACTCTCAATTATGAATATGGAAATATAATAATACAAATATTATTGCCTCTAGGGCATATTCCTAATAGTCTCCCACTTGCACTAAAGTCAATAATTTAGTTAGCATTTTTAACTTTTACACCAATGGCAATCCAGTGTTAGTCCATGCTTTGTTTGTGGTATAGACTTTGTCCTATCGAATCTGACAATCTTCAGATCCATGTGTATCATTTGCATTTCAACACATCCGTCATGCTATCACATAAATTCATAATTTGTGTGAAACTAGCTTTGTATGTATTGAATCACTAGCAGGACCTTTGATTCCTTAGATTTGAGCTATAGAACCACTATTGAGAACAATGTTCTATTCACACAACCATCTAGAAACCATTGCAAGTTCATAAATGAACCTTTGATTCATCACCCTCTATTGTTGCTTCTAAAGCGATAATATACCCAGCCTTTTGTTTATAGGATTCACCACAGTAACTCTCTTCGACCAATTCCAACTTACCGTGCCACCATAAACCATTTAATTGATATCGAAATTCGCTTGGAGCATCGAATGAAGTTTTTGTCGATGTACTCCTTGCACCAAGCATGTATTGATGTAACTCCTTACAACAATCTCTTCATTTTCTTCGTATGCGAGAAACGTGTCGTTAATACTTAATGATATTTTCAATGTTGTCCTATGATCAACAATTTGACCATTCTGGTAATTTACTCACAACTTACTTGGATTACTTGGACATATCTAGTTATTTACATACCATGGAATTAACACAGGTGTGGTTGAAATCATGTATTTCACTCGTCATTATTTCAAGATACCTATTCTTGCTAAGAACTCCTTCCATGTGACTTTGACAACAAACTCTTCTTGGCATTTTTCATACTAAACTGCTTTAGTACCTTTTCAATATGTATTTTGACTAAGCCATGTTTAGACACTACTATCTCCACAGATTATAATGCCTAATACAATGACTATATTGCCTAAATACTTTACTGAAAAACTAGTTTCAATAAAGTCTTAATCCATGTCAAGAAATTTATATAATTTCCAATCAACAATGTGTCATGCAAACATAGTGTTTAGAAATGTTATTATAATCCCACTTACTTTCTTGTAATAACAAGCATATTTGCTTCTATTGATGAAATCATATTATTTGATCACTTCATCAAAACAAAGATTCCAACTCCACCATGCTTGCTTCAGATCATTTACATGATCTCTTGAAGTTTGCATACTTACTAGCATCCTCCGGATCGAGAAAATTACCTTGGACCGTATCAAATATGCAACCTTGGTTCTATTTCCATCTCATGGGAATCATTTCGACATCCATCTATTATATCTCATAACTGAAATATTTAGTAATTGCTATTTTGATCCGAACTGACTTTAAGTATTATTATGATGAGACAATCTCGTCATAATCAACGGCTTGATCTTGTCATAAACTATTTGCAACAAGTCAAGTATTATAAAACATTTTTATCTTTTGTCAATCTATAGATCTATCAATACACTTTAGACTTTAAGTCTTTCAAAGGGTCAATCAAGTTCTAAACTTGAATTATGTGTATGAGTACTATCTCAGATTATTTTGGCGTATAGCCAATTCCGGAGTCAGGGCCCATCAACGCTTCTCTGTGTATTATAGGTTCAATGTTTGTGTCAACAATATTTCGTCGGCATACCACGAATTTTCCCAACCTATATGGTTTAGCTGCAAATTTGACTAAAGTCTATATCTCATGTAGAGTCTTTCATATCAGTCGCGAAAGGAAATTCTAGAATTACTTCTAGCGTTTCTTTTCTTTGACCTAATCATGAAGATTCTGCAATCTTGTCGAGTTGCATTGTCCTCCCACTCTTTTGCAGAAAAAAAAAATCTTCAAAATTTATGCACTCTGTGACAAAACACTTTGCCTTGGCGTAGTGATAGAGGAATACCCAACTATTTGGGATAACCTAAAAAGTAGCACTTATTTCAACAAATTTGATGGCGCTCTTTTCAGTGTAAAAGCCATAGTCTCTAAAGCATCACATTAGAAAATATATTGGCAAAATAATTAATGTCATCTTTGATCGCACTATGTCATACATAGTTTGATTACATCTACTCAAAACACACTACTCTTAGTAGATTTCTAGGAGGTGTAAGCTATAAAATATTTTTCGCAGCTCATCAGACATTCACTAAATTTGTAACTCAAATATTCTTTTCTGCAATCCAATTGTAGAAACATAATTTTCCTGTAACAATAATTTCAACTTCATTCTAAAAATCTTTTGAAACATTTCAAAATATCCAAATTTATGTCTCAATTAGTAAATATAAATATCTACTAGAGTCATCCTTGAAGATAGAAAAAATCACAGCTTGCAACAACACCTATTGGACTACTGAAAGTGCAACTAATCCCTGGGTGGTTTTGGTAATTCATAACAACATATAGCTCATTGAACTAATATCCTTTCAAGATAAATATTTCAGGAAGTTCAATGAATGGCATGGCATGGAATAGGAATGTGGACCCCTAAAAATGCTAAGGACACATATTGGCAAAAGGTCAAGACTCTTCATCTTTGTTTTAGTGATCCAAGATCACATTGAGTCCATAGGAAAGCCAATACTATTAAAAGGGGATGAGGTGTTGCTTAATGGCTTGCTTGCTCAAAATGCTTAGTGATATTGCTCCAAAGCCCTCAACCACTTTTTCCATCCAAATATGTCAAAATCCTAAACTCCAACTCGGCCCCATCGATTCTTTCTATCCGGCGCCACCAAGTTCATATGACATAGCCACTGCCAGAAACCCTAATAGTTCGGTCTCACCGATACGCGTCTCGGTCTGCCTTATTGCTTCACTTCGGTCTGACCGAGTTGATGCAATCGGTGCCACCGTGATCATGTTTGCCCTAAGCCCTAGCACATTGGTCCCACCGAGTTGTTCCAGTCGGTCCCACTGATATTCCTAATGTTCACATTTTGAACTAATCGGTCAGACCGAGTTTAGCTATTCGGTCTCACTGAGTTTGGTCAAATGTGTGTAAAGGTTGGATTTTGTGTGGAGGTTATATATACCCCTCCACCCCCTTCTCCATATGTGAGAGAGCCATCCGAACGTGCCTACACTTCCACCATACATTTTCTGAGAGAGAACCACCTACTCATGTGTTGAGATCAAGATATTCCAATCCTACCACAAGAATCTTGATTTCTAGACTTCCCGAAGTTGCTTTCCACTCAAATTATCTTTCCACCATATCCAAATATGTGAGAGAGAGTTGAGTGTTGGGGAGACTATCATTTGAAGCACAAGAGCAAGGAGTTCATCATCAACACACCATTTATTACCTTTTGGAGAGTGGTGTCTCCTAGATTGGTTAGGTGTCGCTTGGGAACCTCCATCAAGATGTGGAGTTGAACCAAGAAGTTTGTAAGGGCAAGGAGATCGCCTACTTCATGAAGATCTACCCGAGTGAGGCAAGTCCTTCATGGGCGATGGCCATGGTGGGATAGACAAGGTTGCTTCTTCGTGGACCCTTCATGGGTGGAGCCCTCCGTGGACTCGCGCAACCATTACCCTTCATGGGTTGAAGTCTCCATCAACGTGGACGTACGATAGCACCACCTATCGGAACCACGCCAAAAATCTCCGTGTCTCCATTGCATTTGTAATCTCAAAACCCTTCCCTTTACCTTCATATGCAATGTTCTACTTTCCGCTGCTATACTCTTAGAATTGCATGTGTAGGTTGATTGCTTGACTTGTGCTAGTTGCTAAAATCTGCCCACAACTAAAATTGGGAAAAGGTTAGATTTTTATTTGGTCAATTAGTCTAATCGCCCCCCTCTAGACATACTTTTGATCCTACAAGTGGTATCAGAGCTTTGGTCTCCTTTTGCCATGATTTTCATAGCTTTGGTGATCATAGCCTTGGTTTCACAACCTAGGAGAGTATGGCGTCTAGCGAGGGAAATTAGCACCATAGAGGTCCTTACTTTGATGGTACTAATTTTGCTAGTTGGAAGCATAAGATGAAAATGCATATTCTTGGTCATAACCCTGCTGTTTGGGCTATTGTGTGTATTGGCTTGCAACGTGATTTCTTCGAGGATGGAAAAGAACCGGATCGTGAAGCGACAGCGGAAGAAATGAAGATGTTGCAATACAATGCTCAAGCTTGCGATATTCTCTTCAATGGATTGTGCCCCGAAGAATGCAACAAAATCATCCGCCTTGAGAATGCAAAGGAAATTTGGGATACTTTGGTTGATATGCATGAAGGTACCGAGTCCGTCAAGGAATCCAAATTGGATGTGCTTCAAAGTCAACTTGACAAGTTCAAGATGAAGGATGGTGAAGGTGTCACCGAGATGTACTCTAGGCTTGCTCTCATCGCAAATGAGATTGCTGGTTTAGGAAGCGAAGAGATGACCGACAAATTCATCATCAAGAAGATCCTAAGAGCCTTGGATGGAAAATATGATACCGTGTGCACCTTGATCCAAATGATGCCCAACTACAAAGATCTCAAGCCCACGGAAGTCATTGGTAGAATTGTTGCTCATGAGATGTCACTCAAGGATAAGGAAGAGCTCCACAACAAGTCAAGTGGTGCCTACAAAGCTTCAACTGATGCTCCTACAACATCAAGTGAGAAGCAAGTCTCCAATGAAGAATTGAGCTTAATGGTGAAGAACTTCAACAAGTTCTACAAGAATAGAAGCAAAGAGAGAAGCTTCAAGTCAAGGTCCTTCAATGACAAAAGATCTTCTAGTCGGGATCGTAATTGCTACAATTGTGGAAGACCCGGACACTACTCCATTGAGTGTACGGCTCCCTACAAGAAAAGAGAAGATTCACCAAAAAGGAGGAGTAAAAGAGATGAATCACCTCAAAGAGAGAGAAGGAGTAGAGATGATCATTATGAATGAAGACCCTCTCATAGAAGCAAGGATTCGGAAAGGAAAGACAAGTCATCAAAGAGCTACACAAGACGAAGACATCAAGCTCACGTTGGTGAATGGGTATCTGGTTCCGACTCCGACAACTACTCTAAGAGAAGTTATCACTCTGACTTCGACTATACTCAAGATGAAGGTGTTGCCGGAATTGCACTTGTGTCATCCAACTCCTATGACATATTTGACTCACCAAATGAAGTAATTGGAAGATGCTTCATGGCTAAAGGCCCTAAGGTATCACACCCCAAGTATGTTGATTTCAATAGTGATGAAGATGATTTGCTAGGTGATGATGATTTACTTGTTGACAACACTAGTGATGAAAACTATGATGAACGTGCTAATAATCATGCTAATCAAGATGAAATGAATGACAATGATAAGAAGGAGATTGAGCATCTAACTAAAGAACTAAACACTCTTAAATTAGCTCATGAAATAACACTAGAGGATCATAGAGAGCTCCTAAGGACTCATGAGAAGCTACGCTTCGAGAAGCTAAATTTAGAGCAAGAGCATGAGTTCCTAAAAGCTATCAATGATGATCTTCGAAAGAAGAGTTCTTCTTATCTTGCCAAACGTCTCCTCTTGTCTACTTATATGCCACAAGTAAAATCTAGCAATAAGAGCTAGAAAGGTTCTTCCTCTAGTAGTAACAATAACCATGTTAAATCCAATATTGTTGCTTCTAGTAGTTCTCTTGATTCCACTAATGATTCTTTTATCCAAGTTACACTTGAGCAAGAAAATAGCTTATTGAAGGGAATAATAGAGAAAGGTGTTTACAAGAGCCTTGCCGGAAGTAAGCAATTTGAGGAAATTGTACGCAAGCAAGGAAGGCACCGGAAGAAATCAAGGTGTTGGTTTTGAACGAAAGTTCAATGCCAATGGAGTTGAGTGGGAAGAAGATCAATACCCCAAGATGAAGTTTGTTCCTCAACAAGAGAAGTATGACCCCACTTCTTTCAAGGGAACACAAGCTCAAGATGATCTTCCACCACAAGACCACAAGCTAAAAGGCAAGAACAAGCTTCAAGAAGAGATTGACTCATTTGAAGAAGCTCCTAAGGCCATGGTCAAGTGGGTTCCCAAGACTACGTCAAGTTCTAATTCATCAAGTATGACTACAACTCCAAGGATTCCCATCAAGTTGATGTGGATCCCAAAGAAGAAGAACTAGAGTGTTTTTGAGGGTGACTCCGCCAACATACTTCACTCATATTCATTTTGGCAAGGACATGTGCAATCAACTTTCATATCTTGCACTAGTTCATGGAGTCACAAACCCTCTTGTTGGTAAGACAAGGGACAAGGTAACCTAATGCTTTCATGGACATCATCATATGTGAAATTCACTCTATGTTTATGGATATCCGTGTATGTTCCTTGTGGGACTAACCCATGTAGGTATTGAAAGTGCAACACTCCAGTGGATCATTCCAAAAGATCTACATCAACATTGAGCATCCACATCTTCACTATCTACATGAAGTCATCATAAAAAACCCCAAGGTTAGTTCATCCCTCTTAGAGGGGATATCACATCTAGGGGGAGCTTTGCTCTAAGAATTGAGCTAAAGCAACTCTAATGGTGTGAACACATTAATGCTTTATGTAAAAGTGGTAACCCCACTTATGCTTAAACGATGAGTATGACCTATGATCAAATGTTCTCATTTGAGTCCTAAGTCAATATACTCATATATAGATGACCTACACTAATAAAACACTTCCGTGATGATACGTGTTTGTCATAGTAGGTCATGTTTTCTGTCATGCATGTACATCCATGATGATTTTATGACAGAATCAAGATAGTCATACTGTGCTGTCGTAGAAATGTTCCATGACAATACCAAAATTATCATCATGGAAGTGTCCACTTCCATGACGATAAATGGCGCGTCATAGAAGTGTTTTCGTCAAGGGTAACCGACATGTGGCATCCACCGTAACGGGTCGCCGTTAAGCTATCAGGTTCCGGTTTGGATCCGATAACCCGTTAACAGCTCAGACCAATGGGAATTTTCCACGTGTAAAATTCTCATTCACCGGAGGATCCACGTGTCGGCTTAGCGTTGGGGCAGATGTCATCCGTACATTGGAGGGAACACGCCTATGTTACCTTGACATGTGGCAGGGCCCAACAGTAGCCCATTTAAGATAAAAAGGCCAGCCCAGCCAAGGGCCCACAAGGTTTTGTCATACTCTACTGGGTCGGCCCGTTAACAGCCTGCCACCGTTTGGGCCAAATTACGGCCCACATAAGATCCGGCCCATTAGATTTCTGTCACGTTTTGGGCCAAATGAGAGCCCGCATAAGATCTGTCCCGTTAACAGTCTACCATATTTTGGGCCAAATGACGGCCCATATAGGATCTGGCCCATTAACTGGCTGACATTCTTTGGACCAAATTACAGCCCATATATAATCTGGCTCGTTAACAGGCACTATGCTTTCAACCCCATTGGGGGCCCATTTGAAGTACGGCCTCTTAAAGGCCCATGTAATAGTTCAGCCCGATATTACTTTCGGCCTGTTAATGGCCATTGGTACATGTGGGCCTATTTCTAGGCCGAAGTGACTTTCGGCCTCTTAAAGGCCCGTAGTTCTCATGGATATATTTTAGCCCAACCTGACTATTGGCCCATTACAGGCCTGTGAGATAACTGGGCCTAATGATGGACCGCTTTGCATCCGACCTGCTTACGACCCATTATGTTATTCGGCCAAATGTGGTCCGACAAATATTTTGGCCTGTTAATGGCCCGTCTTGTGGTTGAGCCAATCATGGGCCTCCAACACCGTTCAGGCCCAATCTACTTTTCAAACTGTTAAAAGCCCTTTTTTTTTCTGCCCCAACTTAGGCAACTGGTTTACTCGGCCTGTTAAAGGCGCGAAACTAATAGTTGGTGAGTTTACGTCTAGGCCTACTATCGGCTGGACATGATTGTAGGCCCACGTTTCGGCCCATTTACAGCGATTGGCGGGTCGACCAGTTTTAGTACCGTAATTTTTTTATATAATAAACCGAATGTTTAGGCCCATTGTGCTCCATCAAAGCTTACGGCCTTTTTAGGGAGCGACGACAGCATATACAGAAATTAAATTATAGCATCATGATGAAGAATATACCTAGACTATACAACAAAGAAATTACTGCATATTACATGCACTGGGCATAAAAGTTTGCCACCAGCGATAATAAAGCGCAACCAGACAGCAAATTACATACACTGGGCATCAAAGGACGCCACAGTGCAAATAAACACGCCACCTAAAATAATATACAAAACCGGCAACACTTCAACACAGTTCAAGAAAGGTTAGCCCTGCCTGGGAGCTGCAGCACAAGCAGTTGAGCAAGCTGATGACTGCACTTGTTTGACATTTATATCCAACTCTAGCTGCATAGCATCAATGGCAGTTCTTGGCGTCAGTGATATCATCCTAAAAGAGAAAAAAGCTGACAGATAACATGCTTTGCACATATAGCAACAGTGTTTTCGATTCATCCCATTTCTTAGTGGCAAATAAAGAGACCTGGATTACAATAGAATAAAAAATGTTCACACTTAAGACATGGCAGGAAATGGCATTGTGCAGGAGTGGCCAGCTTCACCACACCACTGGATTACAGATCAAGAACACAAGCATAGATGCAGTGCTTAAGAATGTATAAGCATCGATGGTGAGTGTACTGTCAATTTATCCCATTTCAGATTGGTAAATAAAGAGACACAATTTAAATAACATGAACATAATATGCACTATTCATAGTTAAGACACAGCAGGATATGACATTGTCCTGGAGTTGGTAGTTTAACCACACCATTGGATTACAGATCAACAAGCATACATGCAGTGCTAAGGAAGATCATTTGCTATGTTTAGTTTAATTTACATGGTATGAATAAGGAACTAGGTTGTACAACTAAAAACTAAAATTGAGAAGGAGAAACTTATGTTTATGAACTTCATAATAAACTTTAAACATGCAATTTGATGCAAACGACAAAAATAAACAGCAGTTGCAGTCATTGCTATCCAAATATACACAACAAAGTTTGAAGGCTCGAGAAGGACAAACATACGTTAGTAATGAAGATCGGCTCTATAAAGCCCTTTTCCATGTTGATGGGCGGGCAATTCAAGAAGTTTACCACAGAGTCTTCTTCATAAGCATTGCCTTTATTCTACATTTTGTTAAGAGTAAATATAGAAGTGATAATATAGGAACAAATGGAGATTATTTAAGCTAAGATGCAGAGTGATGCTACATAATCAACTAGCTATAAATGTAGGTACATCATACAGCCAAAAGGTACTGACAAGAGTAATGCAGAGCTAAACATCTTCAGTAGCATTGGTTTTATTCAATATTTCGGTAAGGGTAAACATAGATCAGATGTGTACAAAATGGATGCCAAGGGAAAATAAGCTGCAAAGTGATGGTACATGAACAACTAGCTGACAGTATAAGTACGGTGATAAAGGACAATAGATACTTACAAGCACAATGTAGAGCTAAACTTCTTCATAAGCATTGGGTTTATTCTACATTAATGTAAGCATTAATATATATCTGATAATTAGGAGAGAACAGTGGATATGCAAGTTATCATGCACACTGATGTCACATAATCAACCAGGTATGAATGTAAGTACAGTGATACAAGACAACAGGCACTTACAAGAGCAAAGCAGCGGGCAGCATAGTTGTGATATCCTAGGTTTTGTGGTGCTGGTTCTATCACCTATATAAGTGGGGTGCTGTCTGATTTCTGCGGTACCACCACCTTTTTCAAGGACTTTGCTACTACTCCTTCAGGTTCTGCAATCACTCTCTCCCTTTTGGATGTCTTATACACAAGAGCAGCATTTGAATGGAAAAACATGGTATGATGACAAATGGAATGCGTATTGATAATGGGTGGGCATGGCAACTTCACATCTATGATGAGTAAACTAAGCACATGGCGGTGCAAAGAAGCAGAAGAAGCACAAGACAGCTTACGAAAGTTACGTGCAACCAATAAAACCTTGCCAAATTAGAACAGGCATCTTGTAGGGTGAACAGGATAGGCCATATGCTTTTGACTCCTTGAGCTCAGAATAGTCATTAGGATCATATTCTGAACACGAATCTATAGGTGCGAAGCGTGTGGGCTTCATTCCATCCAGAATGGTACTCAATGCCTCGATGCCATGTTTGTTAGTCATTGCACTATTCCGTGATACTCTTCTGATGTGCGCATTCTCATATTCATTGTGATTTTGTTCAATATCTGAGAAGCATGACAACATAAATAGTAGTGAGATTATCTTTGTAATGCAGAGGATATTCTAATATAATAGGGGGTCCTTTTAAACCCTGTGTGCTATTACTGGATTTTGATGAGAGAGCCCTTGTGTGCTGTAATTTGGTGCGTACAATAATATAATCTGGCACAACTACACAAAAAAATAGGCTCCTTGTTGGGAGCTCCAGAAGTAAGGATAGTTGGCAGATGATAGGTTCATAATATGTTGTATTGAAAGTTTATTGCGAAACCATGACAACGAGAGTGCACAGAGAAATAGTATTCCAACATGTCTCTATATGTGGCGCACATGCATTTCAAAACTCATGTAGTAACATTAGCTGATCAATTAAATGTAAGCTTTGGAAATATGAGTGGCATGTAGTTTCGCATGAAGGATGGAGTGCTGCTAATACGACACAAAGCCACTACGCAGATTGTAGTGTCAATAAAAAGGGGACACCATAAGCATCATAAATAAATCGAGGAAGTGGAACTGGCTGGAAAATATGGGGTTGTATTGCCGCTACTAATCTAAAGCCTATCGATCACCTACAGGCCAGCTCTATTCACCTGAAGGCGCGCTATGTTACTATCAGTCTAGTCTCTCAAAGGCCGCACAACTCCCGGCATTTCCTGGATATTATGGCAGATCAACTCGAATTGCTGAAAGCAACTTGCAGAAGCGGCCAAATAGACCTGTCGACTGTAGATGTCCCTGCTTGTCTTCTTGATGAGGAACATACTTTACTTATTAAAGAAGAACAGGAGAGGAACATTCTAAAGAATAGAAGAGGAAGCATATTATGGAGATTCTGTTTCTTTCTATACAATGTTGGTCGCCCACCCATGATGAATCAGTGCATCCAAAGAAATGCAATTACATGATGTCTCTCTCTATGTGGCCACATGCATTTGGAAACTCAAGTAGGAGCATTAGCTGACCAATTAAATGTATGTTTGTTAACTAATATGAATATCATGTCACATTCGTATTGGAACAACTAAGCTTTGGAATTATGATTGGTGTGTTGTTTAGCTTTAAAGGGTGGACTGCTACTAGTAGGACACAAAGCACCTACACAGATCATAGTGTAGATATAATGGGAAAACCCTAAGCATCACGAGTAAAATCAAGAAAGTGGAACTTGCTGGAAAATATGTGCTAGTATTGCCGGTACGGCTAGAAAGGACTCGGATACCAACTCTATACAACTGAAGGTGCAGTACTGTTACTGTCAGTCTAACTCTCAAAGGCGACACAACTCCCAACATTTCCTGGATATTAGGGCAGACCAACACATAGAGTTGAAAGCGTCCATGATAGGCGACCGAATAGACCTGTACACTGCAAATATCCCTGCTCCTCTTCACTACAAGGAACATACTGTACAACTATTATACTCCCTCTGTTCCTAAATATAAGTCATTGTAGAGATTCCACTATGGATCACATACGGGTGTATATAGATACATTTTAGAGTGTATATTCACTCATTTTGCTCCGTATGTAGTCCATGGAGGAATCTCTAAAAAGACTTATATTTAGGAACGGAGAGAGTACTTATTAAAGAAGAATAGAGGAGGAACATGCTAAAGAAGAGCAAGCAGATTTTGGATAATAAAATGTTTGTTGCCCACACATGATGAACCAGAGAGCATAAAGAATGCAGCTCCATGTTGTCTCTCTATATGTGGCGCACGTGCTTTTCGAAAGTAAAGTAGGAACATTAGCTCACCAATTAAACATTCTATTTTTTAGTAATATCAGCATCATATCAGATTCGTATTTGAGCAACAAGTTTGGAATTATGAGTGGCATGTTGTTTAGCTTGATGGGTTGAGGAGCAGTGCTAGCACATCTCGAAGCACCTAGGATTATGGTACACTGAATATAAAGGGAATGTCTACATGCAAGTCGCCTGACTATCGTCATTCGTCTCAGTCGACCATTTCAGGCGGTTGGATGAAGATCCTACGTCTCCGAACCCTTCTTCTTCCTCGCCTCTTTTTTCCCCTACAGACCACCGCACAGGCCACCGGCCAAACCACCAGTCCCCGCCCTCCACTGAACCACCCACCACCTCTGGTCTTCCGCCGCCCCTGGCCATCCCTCTAGCCAACCCCACCCCCAGCCCCCCACCCGCGTCGAGTTTTGCCTCCGGCAAAGCCCCACCATAGCCCGACGACAGCCCCCCACAACCACTGTCCCCACCCGAAACCCTAAGATAGATAATGGGGCAGCCCTCCGACGAGCCCCTTCCTTCCCTCCGGCGAACTCTCAAAATGGACTGACCCCAAATTGAAATTCAGTCGACTGTCATTTAAGCTAATGTGGAATATAAAAGGGGAAAACCATAAGCATTGAGAGAATAGTGGTGAGCGTGCCATGGCGGATCTGAAGGTGCAAACCGGACAAAGGCAACTTCGCAACCAATGTTTCCTTTCAACTAACAAGTAAGATTCAAAGTGATGGACAAGAAATCACAGTAAAGCAGTGGCGATCTATTTTCTTGCTGAGATAAATAACTTGAATAGATATGAAAGAGTACCGCCTCTGGTGTGGTGCCGTGTAAGCATCTGCTAAGGCATTGAGGGTGTTGCAGTAGCGATGGCTGTCGGTGGTGTGGAAGCAGATCTAGGAGGGCAGACGGTGGCGGCGAGGGGAATATCCCAGCATGGTGGACGAGACGGTGGTACAAGCGGCCTCAGCAAGGTGGATGACGGCGCGGATGAAGTGAGAGGATGCGATGCAAGGATCCTGGTCCGAAGTCGTGGATGAGAGAGGTCGATCTTGTGACGCCCCTGACTCAATCATGCACTAATCATACACGCAAACATGCCCGATCAAGCACAGGGACTCATGGGAAGATATCACAACACTACTCTAACATAAATAAATGGAGATCCACAATATTACAGACCAGGGATCACGAGGATCCGAATACATAAGTCAGTCATACAAATAATATCTGGGTACAGACCTAGTTAGACAAGGTTTGCCTTAAGAAGGCTAGCACAAACATCGACTCTAGATCGAAAGGCGTAGGCCTCCTGCCTGGGAGCCTCCGATCCTACTCCTGGTCGGCTGGCTTGATCTAGTAGTAAGTGTCGTCTGGACCCTCCTGGTAGTAAGCTCCTGTGGTGGCATCTGGCTTCGGGGCTCCATTGTCTGATGTATCATCAAAGTGGGGTATGGGGAAAAAGAAGTAACAAAGAAACCATGAGTACTCATCCAAAGTACTCAGCAAGGAAGGATCTACACTACATATGCAACATTATCAAAGGAGAAAGGCTGTATATGTGGACTGGGCTACAGAGGTGCCAGATTAGAGAGAAGGCCTAGTCCTATCGAAGACTAGCATCTTCACGAAGCCGTCATCTTGTAGCAACAGAAGAGAGCAGAATAGCATTTTATTAGGCAAACATGTTGAAGCAAGCCTAGAGATCCTTCCTCGACTCCCTGCGAGAAAGCGATCCCGAAGCTTGAATTATGTAACAAGTATCCAGTTCAAGTAGTAGATAGGGATACACAAACTGAGCGTCCTTTACCGTAGGACCAGCTATCGATAGATTATTCAGCCCTGCAGGGGTGCACTACTGTTACCCAACACGCTCGATCACCTCTGGCCGGACACACTTGCTGGGTAATGCCCGGCCTCGGGAGATCAACACGAAGCAGCGCCCTACCTAGGCTCAGCAGAGAGGTCAGCACGCCGGACTAAACTATGCACCCAGAGGTCTTGGGCCATCGCCCTGGGCACCCTGCGCATTGCGTGGCTGGCCGGGGTGCAGGCGTGACACTGAACTCGTCAGTGAAGTATCCAGCCCATTCCCGGCGATCAGCCCGCACGGTGAACTGTGACGTCTGATGAGCTTTCGGGAGAAACGTACAACGCAGAGGGCCCCATAACCATTATCCCGCGTGGTGGTAGTGCGTAAAGGGCACGACGACCCACTCAGATCACACACCCAAATCCAATAGGCTAATTTAGTAGCACGCGGAGACAATCAGAGTCTCTGATGCTCCGCCACAATATCACACTCGAGTGCCTTTCCGGCACACCTGACATCATAGATCCCCTGCGGGTACGAATCAGGGTCGACCTGCCTGTAAAAAAGGTTAAAGTAATCATGTGGTCATAACATCAAGGGGGAAACCCCGAGGAATCACCCTCGGTGAATTCCAGTCGATGAAATCATCAGGGTGAAAGTATGAGGCATCACCCTCGAGGTTCACACTGAGGGGTTGCACGACAGAGTCGTATCGGAAGTGGTGAAGGAGGAATCACCCTCGATGACCACGACCAAATAGCTACACTGCAGAGTATTCATCAGGAGTGCGTCACGAGGTATCACCCTCAGCACTCCATAGTATCTATGCAGAGTCGTACAACTAAGGGGGCGAGGTGATGTGTCGATCTCTGGTCGTCGATCACGTTGATCGAGTAGTCGATGATGAAGCAGAGGCAACAAGAGTAAGGTGATGGGGGGTCTCTGATGGTTCATTACCAACCTATACTAAGTAGTTTAACATAGGCAGGTAAGGTAACAATAAATAGGTTACAAAAGCAGGCTATGCATCAGAATAGGAACAAACAGTAACAGTAGCAAAATCTAATGCAAGGAGGAGAAATGGAATGGGCGATATCGGGATGCTCAATGGGGGGGGAGGGCTTGCCTGGAAGCTCTGTTGCACAGGAAGAAGGGTCGTCGGTGATGTAGTCATACTCAGTGGCATCAGCGCCGGTCTCAGCGTCTATCGAGTGAGAAGGAGGGGGAGAGAAACAATAAATTCACGGCAATATTGCAAACAATATGTATGACATGCCTAAATGCTATGCAGAGGTGTTCTACAGCCTAACTAAATGAGTTAGTTAAATTAGGAATTTATTCGGATTTATTTAATTAAAGTTGGGCACTATTCATTTATTGAAATCAGTCTAAAAGTTCCATGTTCATCTAGCTAGGGGCATCTGATAGGAATACGGAGGGCGTATTCAGATTCGTAACAAAATTCTGAGCAACTTTCATATACAAATTATTTTCATCGGAGTTATGGTTTATTTTATATGATTTTCTAAAGTTTTAATAGAATTTCTGGAATTAATTATTTATTTAATCCAACATTATCCAGAACAGTGAGAGGTGACATCAGCATGACCTAGGTGTGATGCCAGCAAGTCAACAGGGGCTGACTGGGGTCAAACCTGACAGGTGGGTCCAGTGGGACCCACATGTCATTGACTGAGCTAACTAAACAGGGTTAATTTAATCTAACTAAACTAATTAGTAGGTGGGGCCTACTGGTCAGTGAGTGTTTAGTCTACTAATTAACTTAATTAACTAATTAATAGTTTATCTATTTATTTAAATTAGTTTATTTGGCAGGACCCACATGTCATAGACAGGGGCCAGCCCAGTCAGCGTTGACTGGGTTAACGGGGCCCAGGGGGACCGAGGGGCAGTGGCTGAGCGATGGGACCCGCGGCGCCAGGTGACAGCCACATCGGCACCGGCCACCGTAGTGCGCCGGCGAGCCCGAAGCGGTGGTGGAACATCTGCGAGCTCGGGATTCGGCTGTGGTGCACGGTTTGGCGCGCGGTTTGGTGATCTGGAACGGCCTCTCCAAGGCGCGTCCGATGGTGGGGTTGGCTAGCCGTGGGGTGGCCGGAATGGTCGCCGGCGACGACGTCGGGCGGCGACGGCTCGGGGGGCTACGGGAACCGCACTACGGCGTGTTAACGGATGAGGTGAAGCACTGGGGAGGCTCTACGCGATGCGGCGAGCAAGTTGGGCAGCAGCGCACGACCATTTGGTCGCAGGAACGACGCTGGCGATGAGCTGCGTGGCGATGAGCTCAAGCAAGTTGGGGGCGGCGTGTACAGCTAGCGAACGACGATAAGAGAGAGAGAGAGGGAAGGAAGCGGAGGCTCAAATGCTCCTGCAGATGTGCAACGGTGGGCTCGGAGGAGGCTCAAGGCGGCGAATTGATGGCGGCGACGCAGACGGACGAAGAAGGAAGAAGGCGGCGTTCCTGGCGATGGAGGGGGCCTCGGCTCCGGCTCGTTGGCGCAGGCGACGTAGCGGACGGCGGCGAGCCTCGGAGACACGTCTGGGAGGCAAACGGGGTACGGTGGCCGCGAGGTTCAACTGAGGCCGATCATGGCGGCATCGGGTGAGGTGGGAGAGAGCGAGGGAGAAAGGGGAGAGGTACTAGGGTTCGCCAGGGGGGGCGGGAGGCTGCTCTTATCCCCAGCGCGCACGGCGACGCACTGTCGAGCGGCGAGTGAGGGGGGCCGGGGCGCGCGCGCGTGCGGGCGCGAGGTGTTCGACAGCGAGGCAGGGGTGAGTAGTGAGAGGTGGGGGAAGGGCTGCGCGGGCTGGGCCTGCGCTGTGCACTCGAGGCCCAGGCGCAGTGGGCCTCTTCCTTTTTCTTTTTTTCTTTTCTCTTTTCAGTTTCTATTTTCTTTTCTTACTTCTGTTTTGTCAATTGTTTGGGCACTAATGAATTTTGTGAAAAGTGTGACCTAGTTCATAAATCACAGTGCATTAAATCCTAACACCCAAAACTAGTTTGGGCAAAACATAATTTCATATTTAATTTAGATTAAATAAAAGGTTATTATAGGTGGTTGTTTGCTACTGTTTGAGGTTGTTAGAGCCACTCATCCAATTCCAATAATGTTGGTTACAATTTTTGAAATGTCTCTGGAATATTTGTTATTTAATGAACATTTTAGTTTCCGTTTTGAATAACTTTTATTTTCCACTTTGAATTTAATTGAAGTTTGAACTAGGAGTTTGAAATGCAATATGATGCAAATGATGGTTAGGCACTGTTAATCATGCTGACTTGTCATTATCAAAAGTTATTACTGTGGCTAATGACATGGGGTGTTACAATTCTCCTCATCTAACAAGAATTCTCGTCCCAAGAATTAAGAGGAAGAATGAAAGAAAGCGGGGTATTCTTCGCGAAGACGATCCTCGCGTTCCCAAGTGGCTTCATCTTCAGAATGATTCGACCACTGAACCTTAAGGAATTTGATTGACTTTTGACGAGTCCGCCGTTCAGCTTGATCAAGAATACGGATGGGACATTCTGGATAAGACAGATCTTCCTGCAATTCAAGCATTTCATGATCCACAGCTCGAATAGGATCCTTGAAGCAGCGATGAAGTTGGGATACATGAAAGACATCATGCACTTGAGAAAGAGTTGGTGGCAATTGCAGCTGATATGCCACTTCTCCTCGACGGGCAAGAATACGGAACGGGCCAATGTAGCGAGGAGCTAACTTGCCTTTGATTCCGAACCGATGAGTGCCTTTCAACGGGGTGACGCGAAGGTAAGCTTGCTCGCCAGGCTGATAGACCATTTCCTGGTGCGTTCGGTCATAGTTGCTCTTCTAACGAGACTGAGCTATTTTCAGATGTTCACGGACAATGCGGACTTGTTCTCCAGCTTGCTGAACAATGTCCGGTCCGACGAGTGAGCGTTCCCCAGTTTCTGACCAATTCAGAGGGGTTCAACACTTACGACCGTATAGAACTTCAAACGGTGCCATCTTCAAACTAGCTTGATAGCTATTGTTGTAAGAGAATTCGGCATACGGGAGAGATTCCTCCCATTTCTTACCGAAGGAGATGACGCAAGCTCGAAGCATATCTTCGAGCACTTGATTAACTCGTTCGACTTGACCCTGTGACTGAGGGTGAAAAGCGGTACTGAAGGACAGGTGAGTTCCCATAGCTTCTTGGAAACTATTCCAGAATCTGGAGGTGAAGAGGCTGCCATGATCAGAACTGATCTCCAAGGGAACACCGTGGAGTGACACAATTCGGGAAACATACAAGTCTGCTAACTGACTAGCAGTGATTGTCTCCTTAACAGGCAGAAAGTGAGCAACCTTTGAGAATCGGTCAATGACGACAAAAATAGCATCATCCTTCTGAGATCTGGGAAAACCAGTAATGAAATCCATTTGGACTTTGTCCCATTTCCATTCAGGAATTGCAAGGGGTTGCAGAGTTCCAGCCGGCCTTTGATGTTCTGCTTTAATGCGGCGGCAGACGTCACACTCAAAAACATAGCGAGCAATGTCCCGCTTCATATTGGGCCACCAGTATCTCTGACAAATGTCACGGTACATCTTTGTGCTACCAGGATGAATAGACAGAGGAGTGTCATGAGCTTCTTTCATAACGTGTTCCCTCTCATCCTTGAACTTAGGTACGAAGAGATGGCGTTGGAAGAATAGGATCCCATCATCATCAAGATGGAATTCCGACGGCTTTCCCTTTTCGAGGTATCGCTTAATCCTTTCAACTTCAGAGTCATACCATTGCATAGTATTAATGCTGTGCTCTAAATCTGGTTCAACAACCAGGGTATTAAGATAACCCTGTGGAACAATATGGAGGTTCAATTTGCGAAGCTCTTCATGGAGAAGAGGTTGCATTTCCTGAACCATATGGTTGCTACAATAAGCCTTGCAACTCGAAGCATCAGCCATTACATTAGCCTTGCCAGGGGTACATGAGATATTCATATCATAATCGGCAATTGTCTCGAGCCATCTTTGTTGACGAAGGTTCAGATCTGGTTGAGTATATAGGTACTTCAAACTTTGATGCTCCGTGTATATCTCGCAACGGTTACCGAGAAGGTAATGTCGCCAGAGCTTCAGGGCATAAATAACCACAGAAAGTTCAAGATCATGCACTGGATAATTTTCTTCATGAGGACGCAATTATCGACAGGCATAAGCAATCACTTTGCGCTCTTGTATTAGGACACAGCCTAATCCTTGACAAGATGCATCACAATATATCACGAAATCCTTTTGGGAATCCTAGGGTGCTAGCACTGGGCAGACATCAACTTATCTTTTAGCGTCTGAAAGCTTTCTTGACGTTTTTCTGTCCACTCAAATTAACACCCTTGTGGAGCAGATTTGTCATTGGTTTTGCAATCTTGGAAAAGTTCTCAACGAACCGATGGCAATAACTAGCGAGTCCGAGAAAACTTCTGACTTGCTTAACATTCTTCAGGGGAGTCCAGTCAAGAATAGCCTGAACTCATTCGGGGTTAACAGCAATGCCATTCTTGGAAATCACATGACCAAGATAGGTCACTTCAGATAACCAGAACTCACACTTGGAGAATTTAGCATACAACTGATGTTCTGGTAGCTTCTCCAATACAAGCCAAAGATGTTCAGCATGTTCTTCTTCATTCTTGGAATATATTAGGATATCATCCAAAGAAACCACAACGAATTTGTCGAGGTAATCCATGAAGATATAGTTCATCAACCGGGAGAAGGTTGCTGGAGCATTTGTTAAGCCAAATGACATAACGGTGTACTCATAAGAGCCATATCGAGTAACAAAGGCAGTCTTCGGAATATCCTCTTCGCGAACACGGATCTAATGATAACCCAACCTCAAGTCGAGTTTCGAGAAGACAGAGGATCCAGCAAGCTGATCATAAAGATCATTGATCCGGGGCAGTGGGTATTTATTCTGGATTGTGGCTTGGTTAATGGGCCGGTAATCCTGAACCAATCAGTTAGTTCCATCCTTCTTCCTAATGAAGAGTGAAGGTGCTCCCCAAGCAGAGGAACTGGGGCGGATGAAACCTTTCTTAAGTGACTTGTTGATTTCTTCCTTAAGCTCTAGAAGGTGGTACAGAGGCATCTTATAAGGACGCTTCGCAATAGGGGTAGTGCCAGGCTTCAAGTCAATGACAAACTCGACAGCCCTAACCGGGGGTATTCTTGGAAGTTCTTCCGGAAAGACGTCTGGAAAATCTCGAATGACAGGAATGTTCTCGATTCCTTCCAGAGGTGAGGCGTTCAAACCATTCAGAGCATATATCTGAGCTTCAGCATCTCGAGTAATTCGGGCGGTGTAGTTCACTATCTCATCGGAGGGGTGAAGAAGTTGGATGACTTTTGTGGCACAATTGATCGAAGCTATATGAGCTTTCAACCAATCCATTCTGAGGATGAGGTCTATGGTGGAAGACTTCAGGATAATGGGCAAAACAAGGAACTCCAATCCTTTAATTTCAACGGGGACACTGTGTGCCATCATAGTGGTTTGACACTGGCCTCCACGGGTGCGGATAACTACTGGCAGATTCATCTTTTGAAATGCAATGTCATGCGATAATGCAAATGCTTCTGACATGAATGAATGCGATGCTCCTGAATCAAATAATACAGAAGCGGGTACTAAGTTAACGAGAAGGGTACCCATCACAGTAGCAGGTTGATCCTGGACTTCTTCAATATCAATGTTGTAAGCGTGTCTACGACCATGTGCAGCAGACCCAGTATTATAGTTGCGGGCCTGATTGTTGCCACGACCATTGCCATAGCCAGTATGAGGAAAAGCCAACTGATTCTGAGTCTGGTGGCAGTCCTTAGCAAGGTGACCTGGTTTGCGACACTTAAAGCGCAGACCATCTTCAGGACGAAGAGGAGCATTGTGTTGAATAGCTTGAGCTCTTGGCTGCCTCGGTGGTGGAGGAGGCAGACGTGGTGCAACATAGTTGTTCTTTGGTGCAGGGGCATTTGGATGGAACACGTTGTTGGGAATCCAGACTCGACGCTTCTGTGCTGAGCCCGAAGATGAGCCAGCATCACGATAGCGCTTCTGCGAGTCCATGTGTTTCATCTGAGCGGTCTCAACCAGAATAGCCTTGTTCACCAGAGTTGAAAAGTCGTTGAAGTCTTGAGCAGCAAGGGCAAGCTTGAGGTCTGGGTGTAGTCCACTACGAAACTTCTCTTGTCTACGGGCATCTGTGGAAATGTCTTCTTCAGCATAGCGGGACAGGTCAAGGAATTCCCGCTGATAAGCTTCGACAGTCTTGTTGCCCTGAGTGAGGTTGCGGAACTGGGTCTTCATCCGGTCCATAATTCCCTGAGGAATATAATGGGCATGGAAAGCAGCCTGGAACTCATACCAGATAACAATTGTTCCAGCAGGCAGTGTACGCTTGTGTGTGTCCCACCATTGAGCAGCGGGACCCTTTAGGAAAAAGGCCGCGAAGGTGACGAAGTTGGTAGGGGCGACATTAGCAGACTCCATCTGGTGAGTGATGTCGTGAAGCCAGTCATCAGCATCCAGTGGCTTGTCAGAGTTGCGAAACTGAGTGGGGTTGAGTCGCATAAACTCTGTCAAAGCTATTGAAGGAGGGTTCTGGTTGTTTTGATGCGGAAACTGAGCCATGATTCCAGTCATGAACTGGCGGTTGAGCTCGAATTGTTGCATCATAGCTGCCATATAGTCTGGCGGTGGTGGGCGTTCAGGGGCACGACCACGACCACCTGGTCTAACCATCCTGCTAAGTATCAATAGGGGGTAGTTTAGTAAAAGAAATTGTGAGTGTTTAGCGACAGGCATGACGTAACTCGACAACAATTTAAGCAGTTTAACAGATACATAACAGTACTCAATTAAGACATACAAATCCATACACAGGGTCGGGTACATGCGGACAGCATAACAGCGCAAATTTAGAACTAGACATACTAGGCGGCGCGCAGGCATGCGGTAAGGAAGTACACAACGAGACATAGCAAAGCCTACATCAACGTCGGGGAAAACCACTGAAACGGTGTAACTGCGAGTGCGGACGACAAATGTTCGTCGCGGTAGGATCCTGCACTCCATGTGCACTCTGATGCAGAACCCGGTCTCGAGCTGTAAGAAGAGGGCCACGTGCAGGTGTGTGACCTCCAACAGCAGGCCAGTCAATACCAGCATACATCTGAGTCCTGCGCGGGTAAAGGATGTGCTTTGGATGTATCCCTGCACGAACAGCTGGAAGCAACTGCGCCATAGCATCATAGAGACGTGCTCGGGTGGCAACCAACTCGACGGCAAGAGCCCGAACAGTGCGATCCAGAGCCTGAGTGCACTAAATCAGAACTCGCGGATCGTAGCGACGAGGCTCGTACGGGGCACAGATAGCTGTGTAGTATCCAGTAGCATCTCCAGCAGGGGCATACGGAATGTATCGGAACTCAGAGTCATCCAAGATACTGCTGAACTCTCCTCGGAGACGTGCGACAGCAGAGTAGGCGGCATCATGGACTGCCATCTCAATCGTCATGCCGATACCGTGGAAAAGGTGCAGCTCAGTGTCTGAGTCATCTTGCTAATCATAGATATGAACATCGGCATGATACTGCTCCTGGTTGAACCTGCGGTAATCCTCGTAGACCATGTACTTGGGGTACCAGCGGTAGCCAAGTCTGGTCAGGAGGGCGATCAGAACAACTGGAAACCCAGGGGCATCACGAGCCCAAGTGCGAAGCACAAGCCGCGTCGTAGGACGTGGTGGAAACAAACGATTCATCTGAAACAGAGGAAATTCAGGTTTGTCAAATGACAATGAGAAGTTTAATACAACTCGGAGAGAAAGGTTAAACAAAACAATGGTAAGGAACATGATTATCAGACTAATTAGATCAATGATAGGGAAATAGCACAGATATCCAGCTCTCCGGGTAGACAGGATTTACGAGATCCAAAGTGTCGGCGTTAGTAAATTCATTTAACCCGAATAGAAGAGAGATTAGAGTCCCTGAGTATAGACAAGGAATAAAAGATCCTAATACCACCCAGTTGGCGACGTGGGCCCGTAAGCCACATAGCCAAGTTAGTAAATTAGTTTTTTGATGTCTAGACTCAACTTCGACCAAGGGATTGGAAGGGGGCTTCCTACAGGCAGTCGGCTCTGATACCAACTTTTGACGCCCCCGACTCAATCGTGCACTAATCATACACGCAAACATGCACGATCAAGCACAGGGACTCACGGGAAGATATCACAACACAACTCTAACACAAATAAACAGTGATCCACAATATTACAGACCAGGGATCACGAGGATCCGAATACATAAGTCAGTCATACAAATAATATCTGGGTACAGACATAGTTAGACAAGGTTTGCCTTAAGAAGGCTAGCACAAACATCGACTCTAGATCGAAAGGCGTAGGCCTCCTGCCTGGGAGCCTCCGATCCTACTCCTGGTCGGCTGGCTCGATCCACTAGTAAGTGTCGTCTGGACCCTCCAGGTAGTAAGCTCCTGTGGTGGCATCTGGCTCCGGCGCTCCATCGTCTAATGTATCATCAAAGTGGGGTATGGGGAATAAGAAGTAACAAAGCAACCGTGAGTACTCATCTGAAGTACTCAGCAAGCAAGGATCTACACTACATATGCAACATTATCAAAGGAGAATGGCTGTATATGTGGAATGGGCTGCAGAGGTGCCAGATTAGAGAGAAGGCCTAGTCCTATCGAAGACTAGCAACTTCACGAAGCCGTCATCTTGCAGCAATAGAAGAGAGCAGAATAGCATTTTATTAAGCAAACATGTTGAAGCAAGCCTAGAGATCCTTCCTCGACTCCCTGCGAGAAAGCGATCCCGAAGCTTCAATTAAGTAACAAGTATCCAGTTCAAGTAGTAGATCGGGATACACAAACTAAGCGTCCTTTACCGTAGGACCGGCTATCGATAGATTATTCATCCCTGCAGGGGTGCACTACTGTTACCCAACACGCTCGATCACCTTTGGCCGGACACACTTGCTGGGTAATGCCCGGCCTCGGTAGATCAACATGAAGCAGTGCCCTACCTAGGCTCAGTAGAGAGTTCAGCACGCCGGACTAACCTATGCACCCAGAGGTCTTGGGCCATCGCCCTGGGCACCCTGCGTGTTGCATGGCTAGCCGGGGTGCAGGCGCGACACTGAACTCGTCAGTGAAGTATCCAGCCCATTCCCGGTGATCAGCCCGCACGGTGAACTGTGACGTCTGATGAGCTTTCGGGAGAAACGTACAACGCAGTGGGCCCCATAACCATTATCCCGCGTGGTGGTAGTGCGTACCCACTCAGATCACACACCCAAATCCAATAGGCTCATTTAGTAACACGCAGAGACAATCAGAGTCTCTAATGCTCCGCCACAATATCACACTCGAGTGCCCTTCCGGCACACTCGACATCATAGATCCCCTGCGGGTACCCATCAGGGTTGACCCGCCTGTAACAAAGGTCAAAGTAACCGTGTGGTCATAACATCAAGGGGGAAACCCCGTGGAATCACCCTCGGTGAATTCCACTCGATGAAATCATCAGGATGAACGTATGAGGCATCACCCTCGAGGTTCACACTGAGGGGTTGCACGACAGAGTCGTATCGGAAGTGGTGAAGGAGGAATCACTCTCGATGACCACGACCGAACAGCTACACTACAGAGTATTCATCAGGAGTGTGTCACGAGGTATCACCCTCGGCACTCGATAGTATCTATGCAGAGTCGTACAACTAAGGGGGCGAGGTGATGTGTCGGTCTCTGGTCGTCGATCACGTTGATCGAGTAGGTGATGATGAAGCAGAGGCAACAAGGGTAAGGTGATGGGGGGTCTCTGATGGTTCATTACCAACCTATACTAAGCAGTTTAACATAGGCAGGTGAGGTAACAACAAATAGGTTACAAAAGCAGGCTATGCATCAGAATAGGAACAAACAGTAACAGTAGCAAAATCTAATGCAAGCAGAAGAAATGGAATGGGCGATATCGGGATGCTCAAGGGGGGGGGGGGGCTTGCCTTGAAGCTATGTTGCACAGGAAGAAGGTTCGTTGGTGACGTAGTCATACTCAGTGGCATCAGCGCCGGTCTCGGCATCTATCGAGAGAGAAGGAGGGGGAGAGAAACAATAAATTAACGGCAATATTGCAAACAATATGTATGACATGCCTAAATGCTATGCAGAGGTGTTCTACTGCCTAACTAAATGAGTTAGTTAAATTAGGAATTTATTCAGATTTATTTAATTAAAGTTGGGCACTATTCATTTATTGAAATCGGTCTAAAAGTTCCATGTTCATCTAGCTAGGGGCATCTGACAGGAATACGGATGTCGTATTCAGATTCGTATCGAAATTCTGAGCAACTTTCATATACAAATTATTTTCATCGGAGTTATGGTTTATTTTATATGATTTTCTAAAGTTTTAATAGAATTTCTGGAATTAATTATTTATTTAATCCAACATTATCCAGAACAGTGAGAGGTGACATCAGCATGACCTAGGTGTGATGTCAGCAAGTCAACAGGGGCTGACCGGGGTCAAACCTGACAGGTGGGTCCAGTGGGACCAACATGTCATTGACTGAGCTAACTAAACAGGGTTATTTAATCTAACTAAACTAATTAGTAGGTGGGGCCTACTGGTCAGTGAGTGTTTAGTCTACTAATTAACTTAATTAACTAATTAACAGTTTATCTATTTATTTAAATTAGTTTATTTGGCGGGACCCACATGTCATAGACAGGGGCCAGCCCAGTCAGCGTTGACTGGGGTCAACAGGGCCCAGGGGTAGTGGCTGAGCGGTAGGACCCGCGGCACCAGGTGGCAGCCACGTCGGCACCGGCCACTGGAGTGCGCCGGTGAGCCCGAAGCGGTGGTGGAACTCCGGCGAGCTCGGGATTCGGCTGTGGTGCACGGTTTGGCGCGTGGTTTGGTGATCTGGAACGACCTCTCCAAGGCGCGTCCGATGGTGGGGTTGGCTAGCCGCGGGGTGGCCGGAATGGTCGCCGGCGACGACGTCGGGCGGCGACGGCTCGGGTGCGCTATGGGAACCGCACTACGGCGTGTTAACGGATGAGGCGAAGCGCTGGGGAGGCTCTACGCGATGCGGCGAGCAAGTTGGCAGCAGCGCGCGACCATTTGGTCGCCGGAACAACGCCGGCGATGAGCTACGCGGTGACGAGCTCGGGCAAGTTGGGGGCGGTGCGTACAGCTAGCGAACGGTGACGAGAGAGAGAGGGGAGGAAGCGGAGGCTCACAATGCTCCTGCAGATGTGCAACGGTGGGCCCGGGGGAGGCTCGAGGCGGCGAATCGACGGCGGTGACACAGACGGCCGAAGGAGGAAGAAGGCGGCGTTCCTGGCGATGGAGGGGGCCTCGGCTCCTGCTCATTTGCTCAGGCGATGAAGCGTATGGCGGCGAGCCTCGGAGACACATCGGGGAGGCAAACGGGGTACGGTGGCCGCGAGGTTTAACTGAGGCCGATCATGGCAGCGTCGGGTGAGGTGGGAGAGAGCGAGGGAGAAAGGGGAGAGGTGCTAGGGTTCGCCAGGGGGTGCGGGGGGCTGGTCTTATCCCCAGCACACGCGGCGACGCGCTGTCGAGCGGTGAGCGAGGGGGCCGGGGGCGCGCGCGCGTGCGGGCGCGAGGTGGTCGACAGCGAGGCAGGGGTGAGCAGTGAGAGGTGGGGGAAGGGCTGCGCGGGCTGGGCCGGCGCTGTGCACTCGAGGCCCAGGCGCAGTGGGCCTCTTCCTTTTTCTTTTCTTCTTTTCTCTTTTCAGTTTCTGTTTTCTTTTCTTACTTCTGTTTTGTCAATTGTTTGGGCACTAAATGAATTTTGTAAAAAGTGTGACCTAGTTCATAAATCATAGTGCATTAAATCCTAACACTAAAAACTAGTTTGGGCAAAACACAATTTCATATTTAATTTAGATTAAATAAAAGGTTATTATAGGTGGCTGTTTGCTACTGTTTGAGGTTGTTAGAGCCACTCATCCAATTCCAATAATGTTGGTTACAATTTTTGAACTGTCTCTGGAATATTTGTTATTTAATGAACATTTTAGTTTCTGTTTTGAATAACTTTTATTTTCCACTTTGAATTTAATTGAAGTTTGAACTAGGAGTTTGAAATGCAATATGATGCAAATGATGATTAGGCATTGTTAATCATGCTGACTTGTCATTATCAAAAGTGATTACTGTGGCTAATGACATGGGGTGTTACAGATCTCTTGTAATGGACGACGGCGTCGGGGTATCAGCTCCGGCATGGTGGAGGAGGACGGGTGGCGGACGGAGGAGACTAGGGTGGAGAGGGTGTTTTGGCGCCCACGGAGTACGAATGGTGAAATGGAGGGAGAGAGGTAGGGGGAACCATGTCTTCAGGACGCGCTTGTCTCAAATACGATGAAATTTACAAACTTAGCCCCCGTTAACAATTTCCTACATCACAGCAATATTGGTCGGTTGGGATAGGACGGTAATCTCGCATACACCGAATATTTGCCAACGCAGATTTCGGCCAAGGAGAAACTGTGTTTTGGCGCCCACCGTGTATGAATTGGGGTGAGAGGCGATTTGGGCCGAGGAGAAACTTTTCTTTGGCTCCCACCGTGTATGAATCCGGGGAGGTGAGAGGCGGAGGCGGTTATGTCACGTTTGAGTGAAATTACAAGCCTACACCTATCGAAACCTATAGAAATCGAGCCGATAGGCTTTGCGTGTCAGGGATAGACAGTAGTAATTTCCATCTCGCAGATTTTGGTTTCGGGCGGTTACTACGAGTTTCCCTGCTTCATTCAATTTTTGCAGAAAAATATTGCACGTTTATCGTGCCAAATCAATTCGAATCCATTTTGTATTCTTTTTTTCTTCGGGCAGGATCCATTTTGTATTCGAATACAAATCTATATACATCATTTTTTTTATATATACTTTCAAAAGCACAATAAAGAATTCTGCTCCTTTGTATATAAAATATGATTTACAAATGCAATGATCTTAAAATCATAAGGTTGAATTCAAATTTTTGAAACCAAATGTTGTTCGACTTTGAATTCAAATTCTTGAAACCAAATTATGTTCAGCTCAAATGTATGGATCGGTAATATCAATATATTAAATAACATACACGCGCGCAAATTCAAATTAGTATGCATGCTTGATAGATCAATTTTGGTTCGAGTATGAATTACATGTATCATCATCTAGAATTCAAATATTTGAATCCCTTTTATGTTGACATCTTCTATGCACACAACTAAATATTTGAATCTCGTTTCACACCCATCTCTCTCGAGGTCTCTCTCGCGTGTTCCTTCATGTAGCTATCACTCTCTTTTCTCCATCTCACCCGCACGCTCACTACATGCTTTTCCGTTTTTTGCAAACATGGTCTCTCGTTGTCTCCCTCGAGAAGTGTCACACTCTCTCTATCTTCATAGATTACACGGTTTTCATTATCTCTCATGTCTCTATCGTTCTCTCGGATCACTATAGCTACCTAAGCTTTCTTTTTCACCGCCACACACACACTCTCGCTCGTCTTTCACTTTGCCTTTCTCTCCAGGGTTCTCTCACGCACCCTATATCTTTCTAGATATGACTCCTACCACTAAAATTACTCTCTCCCGCACACACATCTTTTGTTGGGCTCTCCTTTCCGTCTTCATCTCCGTTCCAGAACTGACATTATTCATTTCTTTACCGATAAGACAAAATCTGTCCCCCCTCTCTCTCACTCACTCACACAAACACAATTCTAGCTTTGGATCCCCCTACCGACTACCGTCTCTCTCTCTCTCACACAAAACTCTCGCTTTCACACCTTGACTCGTATCTCTCTCACAAACATTGATCGACCAGGCTCTAGATAGGTTTATCCATCCACCGCACACTTTCACTCCTTGTATCTATGTAGATTTTTCATCCCGTCTTGAGACACGCCCTCTCGATCGTGCACACGCACACTATCACCTCACTTTGTGGTAATACCTCTCGCACACACACTCTTCGTGTCTTTGTCACACACGCACTCTGCCCTCCTCCTCTCTCCCTCTCTCTCTCTCACACACACACATGGGCTTTTTGCAACAATATCCCACTTCTCGAATCTTGAAACCAACCACATTCCTCCCTTATCTCATCAAAATAGCCAAAGGAATATATTTTGAGTGAAACATAAGATATTTTTAGTGATATATGTATATCAAAACTAGACTATTTTCTATCAAATTGGTGAATATGTATTACTCTACTTTGGATGCGTTGCAACGCACTGGCACATTGCTAGTTATTACAGTATTATTTTTTGGACACCAGACAAACGCTGGAGTACATATACGAAGAGAAGAGGTGCACGCACACAGTCGGTCTCTCGCTGTCTCGCACACAGTCGGTCTCTCGCTGTCTCGCACACATGAGAGTTACATAAGGCACGGTAAACAAATAAACCCATAGGTGCACGATTGCTACATGCGTGGGTACCGGGTACATGGTGGAGCGCACCTTTGTAGGAATAGTCAGCTCACGAGATAATTTGATCCGTAGGAGTTGATGGTCGGGGACCACAGGTGAACGACCTGGAGGCGGTGGCTCGCCAGTCGCCACTGATTGAGTTGCCATGTTTAAAATATCATTTTTTTAGCGGGGTAAGAGTTCCGATTTTCAATGGCGTGTTATACTAGTTTTTAGAACGACTGGTATGGAGCGAAAATGGAATTCATCACTACTACCTCCGTCCTGGTTTACTAGTCCACATCGTATTTTGGGTCAAAGTTTGTCCATGAATTTTACTTGTGAAATGTGAATAGAAAATGAGATTTTGTTATACCCAAACAAAAAAGGACCGAGGGAGTGATTGCTCTGACACGGACGCGACCTCTCATAGCGTAGGCATTGAACCGGCACGCCGGCCAAGAGGGCCCCACTCACTGCACGCCAGGCTGAACACGCCTCCTCGCCGCATGCAACCGGCTTCAGACTGCCCTGCCTACCACCATTGAATCCGCGTGTGTGCCGGCAACACGTCCTTTCATGAGCCAGCCGGCATTTTAGAACACAACACCGGTTGGCTCCTCTTGTCCGCCCACTATTTAAACGAGGCTAGACGCCTGGCAAGAACCGCACCACACCGCCGCTCCCCATATCCTCCTTGCACCATTTTCTCCACACTCTCCATAGCATCTAGTGAGCAGGAAGACGAGTTCTCTGGCATAAAAGCCGGCTGGGTGCCCCGACGATCCAAGCAACTCATTGCCTCACCTCCCTCCCTGCCCTAGGCCGTTAGTACCATGGGCGAGGCTGCAGGCAGGCAAGCGGAGGAGCAAGCCGCGGCTCCAAGCTGGCCCCTGGTGCATCAACTCGACGCTCCAAGCCTGTTCGCAGAGGAGTTGCCAGTTGCTGCACGCCGGCACACGGGGGACTACAACATCCAGTGCACCGTGGTTGGCCGCGCCATCCGACGCAAACATTGGCGGAACCACGACATGCTAGCAGAGATGGCCAACACGTCTGCAGCCACCGCCAACACCGAGGAATAGTAGACCACGGGAGCCGCCGCCGCTCGGAACCCACGAATGCTACGACCATCGCGTCATCGGCATAGACACCCGATGTGTTGCCCGGTTTGGCTCAAAACATCATGGACCCCAGCCACGGCCGGCATTAGAAATTATACCTGCTTCCAGAAGTTATTCGCGTTTAGTCAAAAAATGTCCAAAAAATAATTAATTACGTATGGTCTTGACTTGTTGTGCTCGCATTGGTAGTAGGAACTAGAGATTTTTCTTTATTTATAACTCTCCTCACATTTTTTTTGGCTTTGAAGTGAATCATGGTTGTGGGCATTATCTATGAATGTGCAGATATCTGTGAACATGTGTTTGATGTGGAAGTTGAACTTGGAATGTTTGGCTTGCGTGTGAACTATGGCCCTGTTTGGATTCATGGGTTAGAGTTAGTTTGAGCTAGTTTGGGCTCAAATAGCCCTAAAGTATCCAAACATGAGGGCTAGTTTTAGCTAGTTGCATCTAACCCACCCAAAAAAACTATCCCACCCAAGAGGTGCTAATTGGAGCTAGTTCTCCTAGTGCATTTATTGTTAATCTAACCCTGTCATCCAAACACCTCTTTGGCTAGAGTTAGTTCAGGGTTAGTCATGAGCAAGAAACTAACTCTAACCTCTAGCTAAGTTAGAGTATCCAAACAGCGCCTATAGCATGTCCAATGGTTCGTCTGTTATTGTTCGGAAAGTAATTGTTGTTATTACATGACCCGGAAAATTTTTATTTTGTGCCACATCTAGGCATCATAGACTTACATACATCTCACTAGATGCACTGACATCAAAACAGGCATGCTGACTGGATAAACATTTGAACCTAGCTATTATGAATGAAAATTTGTATTGACAATAGTTTTAGATAGCAGGAGACGCCTAGCCTGCTCTGCCTCTGCTAGCTTCTTTCTGGCTTCTTCCAACTCTTCTTTGGCTTGGGTGAAGAGTGCATCTAATTGCTCTTTTCGCTTCTTCAGGAACTCAGCTACATTCTCAAGGGCTGTTGCACGCTTTCTTTCAGCCTTTACTAGAGCAACGAGGACACGAACACTTGATGAATCCACCTGGCTTGTGAGTAATCCAGCATCATCTGGGAATTTGCACCTTGTGTCTAATTCGGCATCATTAGGGAAATGGCACCTTATGTGTAATCCAGCCTCATTTTGGAAACATGATCTCGAGGTTGACCATACTTCCCTCCTTGCAGTAACTACTTCCTGACATGAAGAAGTTACTTTTTTTTAAATCAATATTCAGAGCTCCCCAGATCCATTAAGTAGAAGCCCGATAAACAGGACTAGGAGAAGTGAATTCAAAAGGAGAAATATAAAAACAGACTGCAAGGTGAGAACACCCACTTCCTACATCAAGCTAAAAAGGAAAGCATTAGGATGATTAAGACTGTGCTTATTACATATCAAATAGAGCCAGCTTATAGAAACTACGACATATACATCAAAGAACACAAGGCTAAGAGAAATAGAAAAACCAGCAGAGGGGTGCACTAAGCCAAGGGTTGCTGTAGCAAAACAACCGGCAACCAGATGATCTCCAGGGCGTCTGTAGGTGCGTTTGACTGACTAGCTTCAACACTAAATTACAAAAGATTCATCCTACGGCATGGTGGGTCACTGAGTAAATTGAGATCCTACAAATGATTGAGAGCCTAATCAAGTGTATAGGAAATTGTTTGTCTCGCCTATTATTGTTTAATAATCTGCCACACTGCTGGATTGCATGGTAAGAACCCTAGCCAAGCAGACAACATGGTTTGGCGATGTTTTCGGCTTGGGGCTTGCCCAGGGCCTAGTCTGGTCCCTTGTTCACTACTGCTGCCAGACACATACCATGTCAAAGTAAAAAAAATGGTCAAAAGAGGGGGCTCCCTCCGATTTCATTAACGAAACCATCAAGGACACACAAAACATCCACCATTGCTAGTCAGGTTCTCAATGTCAAAGTAATTGAAAGGTTGTTACTTACCAAAGCTTGTTTTACAGGTTCGGTGCAGCCCCTCTTTAACTTGCGACATTCCTTGAAGAAGTCCCCAACATCCCATATTTGGTCTTGATTGCTCCTCTACATGTTCGCATTCGTAGTTTTAAAATCTCAACATGGCAAGAAAAATATAGTAATACTCACGCATCTTGTGCGCAACATTAAAGCACTCATCTACCATGTTAGCATGAGTGATTTTTAATATCCTACTATGTGGCTCTTCAACTTTGCTACAACTACGTTGTGGTTTCATTTTGATTGAAATAGAACAGGGGTCACCTCCCTGCTATTCTAAAAAACTTTCCATCATTTGTGACACTACTGGTTACAGATGAAGAACCTACCCAGGCACAGCGCAATACAGGAGCGACGCACAATTACAAGATGATATTCTATTGGACAATGCAAGCTATAACCAATTACTTTTACCGGAACAATAGCAGCCAGGAAATTTGAAGGGTAGGTATGAACATAATCAGAACTGCACATGTAATGCTTAGAGAATCAATATACACATTACCAATCGAGGAGGAGTACGAAGGTCGCGGCGGCGTCTGTGTATCATGGTCGGCAACGGGAGTCAGTTCATTGTCGACGACGGTGGTGCTACTGCGCTTGGCGTCGACTTCCGAGAAGCAGATCCGAGACTGTGGAAGATGGCACTGGGGAAGCGGCTCCGTGTATGACGGCGACGATGGACCGGCTCCAGTGCGGCGTACAACATCGTCGATGAGGCAGATGTGCTGCGGTGGACGAGTGCGCCGATGAAGAAGGGGATGGGCTTGAAGGGCTCCGATGTCGTGGAGAAGTCTATTTTGCTATGGGGATAGAAAATGGGGAGTAATGAGGAGTACTCTGGGTGCTGGGGTGGGGTTGGATGGGTGGGGTGAACGTGAAGTTAGCAAAACAGCCCCCGACCAACCAGCATCTGTCGGCCTGTTCGACCAAGGGTATGATGGTAACTTTGCATTGGTTGAATCTGAGTCGCGGGAGATCTCGATGGAAGCGGGAGATTTTGTCGCCGACCTGAAAATTTGTAACACTGTACTACTCCCTACTCCCCGTGTATGTTGGGTGATTGGGCTGAGCAGCTAGGAGTACTACTAGTACTCGCTCCAATTTTATTTACTCTGCACATTAGGTTTGACTGAAGTCAGACTTCCTAAAGTTTGACCAAGTTTATAGAAAAATATAAACATTTACCATAACAAATCTGTATGATGTGAAAGTACATTCAATAATGAATCTAATGGTATTGATTTGTTATTGTATATGTTAATATTTTTGTTTACAAACTTTGTCAAAGTTTACAAAACTTGACTTTGACCAATGCTAATACGCGGACTTAAATAAGAACGGAGGGAGTACACATCTATTTTCTTAGTTTGTCGTGGCATTAATTATTTGTTGTAATTGTGAAATAAATATATTAAGCTATTGACTTCGAATGTAATGGTTTATACAATTCAATATTTAGAATCGTTGTTTAATTGCAAGATGAATATCAGGTCGATAGTACTTCACAATATGCTCAAACTCACATAATCCAACTCAAATGAAAATCTAAATGCTTTCCATAGTTATTAATTTGTTGGATGCAACAAAACCAACCATAAATCTACATGATCGGTCTAAAACAATTTTCAGAACTCATCCCAATGTGTGAATGAAACATAGAGTTTGTGGAGATGGAGCAATGGCGGGAGAGAGATGTGTGCGTTCAACACACAAGATATCCACCCAGTGGAAGAAAGAGACAGAGGACGGGAAAGATTGTATATTTGTGGGCGAGAGAGTAGGAGAGAGAGAGAGAGAGGGAGAGAGAGGGAGGGAGGGAGAGAGAGAGAGGAAGTGTGCGAGAGAGGGATGTATACAGAGGAAGAAGTTAGGTCTGTGAGTAAGATAGAGACATGTAATATATAAGGAGTGAGATGCGTGTGCATCGAGATTTTGTACATGTGGAAGGAGAAGAGACAAAAGGTTTGATGAGAGATCTCAAAAGATATGGAATAGAGGGGAATCTTGTGGGCTAAGGGATTGATAATTTTGTGCGGGGGGGGGGGGGAGAGGGAGAGAGAGGGGGGAAGGAGTTACTCAGCTGTCGCCACATCATCATGCTTCTAAATGGCCCTGCGGTCTCTAGTGCAGTCTAGTCATCATCTTCATTCTTCCTGATGCCCTCCTTGAAGATCAAGGTGGTGTGCATGTGGGGGTGTAGATAAGCACAAGCGACAGTGGTCGCTATATAACCTTGGATGGGATGGATAGTGTGGTGGGGGGGGGGGTCGTGTGTGTGTCAAATATTGAGAGAAATCAAACCTATGGAGAGAATGTGTGTGCATAGTGGGCATGCGAGAGAGGCTAATGGTGCGAGACAGATACATCGTGTGCGTCAATGTTTAAGCAATATAGAGAGATTGTGTGTGGGATACAAAGATAGGACTATGGGGAGTGTGTTTGCTAGGCAAAGAGACATAGCGAGAGATAAATGTGTGTGCGTGGTACATGTTTTGTATGTGACAGAGAGGTACATGCATGCCAAATAGGGTTTTCATGAAGAGATTGTGTGTGAGATAGATAGCGATGTAGGGGCCTTGAGGCAGGCAGGGGCTGGGTGAGGGTGTCAAAATGTGTGCGTTGATGCATGTGTTACATGCGATTGTGTGAGGGACGGTCGAATCGAGAGAGATGGTTGTTGTGTTACAGATGCTCCTCTCTCTCTCTCTCACGCACACACAAAAAACACGAATAGAAGACCGTTCTCTCATGTATACACAACATCTCAGTATATCTCTATGTCTCACTCATACATGATCATTTGCACATTCACACCTCTCTATGACTATCACACACACACACATCGTCTGCACATTGCCCTTCCGCCACAACACACATGTAGACACATACACACGTTCTCTCTCCGTTACACACACATAATCTCTATTAATTTTTTTGTAGGGGGCACCTAAAACGTCCAAATCCAAATAATCATGAACTGAAGCTAAACACAAATATATGGAAATATTGTAGCGTGAGGAACTTTTCCAGCAAACAAAAGTAGAGTAATATTCGGGGATTGTTTTCACACACACAAAAAGGTTCGGTCGATGTCCTTCCATCGCGACATTGTGACGCACCTTTCGATCGACCGCGCGGCCGTGGTGCATGCGCTTGCACAGGATTATGTAACGATGCTGTGCTAACTAATGTGATGTATAAGCATGGCCTCTATGCACGCGCTTGCACAGGATTACGTGTACTAGTACGGTGTTCTTTTAAGTTTGACCAACCCTATAACCAAGCTCCCACAAGCGCACTCATCAGTATGTCGCCGACGTCGTTGCGCATGCGTACAATTGCTGCAGTACTGTATGGTGCAGTACTATCGCTGCCATGTGGGACCCGGTTCCACATGTCATCCGCACTACAGCACCGTACGGTAATGCAGAGGATCTCAACCCCTCGCCCGCTCACGTCGTCTACAGTCCCTCCTCACGATGACGCCGCACTGCCAAGCACGCGAGCAGGTTGAGCCGCGTCTATGCCCGCAGCGTACAAAGAAGAGGAGGTCGAGCACGTGCTCCAGCATGCCGACGAGGAGTAGCTAGCGTGTCATTGTCGTCTCCGCCCGCCCGGAGGAGGCTCGCACGGTGGTTGTCGCGGCGGAAGCCGGTCGCGCCCGTGCCGAGCCCGCAGATCGGGTGCGGACGTGGAATCTACCTTCGAGACCTTGAATGCCATGTGGATCATGCAATCTGAAGGAACAATTTGGGTCAGTCGACTCTTGTGAGCCGTTGGATGCAACATGGACGCCCAGAAGGGCTTCTTCAACCTCCGAAATTGATGCATTGTTCATCTTCTCTCTCAACCATCGAGCCACCAGCCCGCCACAGGCCTAATCATCTACTGCCGCCGCCCCACCGTCCCCTGAACCGCCTACCACCGCCATGCTCCCCCCACCCCCGCCATCCGTTTAACCCCGAGCATGATCCATTTTTTTCGGCGAACTGCATTCCACACCCAACACTCATAAGATAGTTCATGGGCACCCTACCACCCTAATATAGATACAGGGGTAGCTTCTCTACCGTCTTCTTCCTTCCCTCCGGTGAACTTCTTCTTTCACAAATCAACTGACCCAAATTATACTGCTAGTACGTATTAAGTACAGTAGGAACGCGAAGAAACGAGTAGTAGTACCAACTACAAGAAGAACAGTAGTAAGACATACTAGTACGTACTAAAGAGTTCAAATAACGACAAAGAACATAACATAGCTCTGTTGGGGGCTCAGCATATCACACCCCTGAAATAAAACTAAGCAACTAGTCTGCTTGACACTGCAGTAGAACCAGCATGAGCAACGGCACTGCCACCTTACTCGGAGTCCTCGTCCACGTCCTCGACTTCGTCCTCGTCCCTCTTCCTCTTCCTCTTCGCCGACACTTCTTTGCTTGAACTGGACACTGGGCTCTGCTTCTTCATCCAACCCTTGTAGATATTTAGACAAAGGTAGGCATCCATTGCTCCGTACACGATGTGATCTTCATCTATTGTCTTCGACTCCCATGCATGATGAAACTTGGGGTGAGGTTTCTTCACTTCATCGTACGAAGGATCACTCATGGCTGCTGCCAGGGTCAGCATTGAAGGTTGAGAGGAGGACACCAGGCTTTCCTTCTGGAGATCGAAGGGTTAGCCTACAACGAGGCCTATCTAACCCAGGACTCTCATGTCGTTCGTAAAGTCTACAGTAATTAATTTCACTCTTTTGTCCTTGAGGAAGACCTCAAAATCTTGGCACCTAACGTCGGCATGGCATATGTGGTAGACCAAGCACACGTTATGTACGCAAACCTGGATCATGGCGGGCTTCTTCATCTCTTCCTCCTTTAGAAGCTTCTCCTTTTCCAGGACTGTGGTGTACTCAACATCTAGCCCAGCGACCCGCTCATCCTTTGAACTTTGGAACATGTGTAGGAAGCAACCAAGGCATGCTTCCACCGTCGTGGATCTACGGGTGTAGATGATGATGAACTCATCGCCGGTGATGGTTCTAACCTTGTACTCACCGCCGATCATGGAGATTTGGGAGGCCATGGATTTTGGAGGCGGGTTAGGAGAAGCGGAACTGGTTACTGGTGTAATGTGAAAGCACGGGACGACTGGGAGCGAGTTGTTGTAAGGTACGGGGACCAATAGGGTGTGCGAACGGCATGGGGTGGTAGCTTTCCCGGTGGATAAATGGCTGCATGCCCCCAAAGATTCTCGACTACTATGCGGGACCCACTAGATGTCATGTCTATTAGACCCACATTGCAGGCCTGACGGTATAGCTTCTGCATGTTCGCACGCCATGCCGGCGCGTGCATGTAACTTTCACTTAATTCCGTCAAACATCACGCCTCCCACGACCTTCGCCTCCCTCGCATGGTCGCGCCCTTTGAGACTTAGGATGGCTATAAATGAGCAATTTTCTTTTGCCTACTCCGCATGCATGATACTCCCTCTGGTCCTTTTTACTCCATGTAAGATTTGTGTCAAGTCAAAGTTTGCAAAAGTTTGACCAAATTTATATTAAAAATATCAATATCTACAATACCAAATATATATTTTATGAAACTACATTTCATAATGAATATAAAAATATTGATTTGACATTGTGAATGTTGATACATTTTTCTATAAGTTTGGTCAAAGTAGAGGTACTTTGACTTCAGACAAAACTTATACTAGGCACTATGCAGACTAGTTCCCCTGTCCAGGTGCGTTATGATATTGCCATGTCATATATACTCCCTGTCCCACCACTCCTTCTCCCTCCGGCAGTCCCACCACTCCTCCCCGTGTGAAAACAATCTGCATGCATGACTCTCGTCCCCTCGCGCTCGTCCAATCCGTTGTGACCAGGAATATTTCCATCCCTCCCCTCCACCGTAATTTACTCCAACAAAAATATGCCCACCTAGCTGTTACGTTAATTACGCAACATATCTTATGTAGGTGTGGCATTGCTCGCTATAAATACTACGCCTCCCACTGCATTCGGAAGAACGCTCATGTTCATCGCCTTTATCTCCTCCCCGTCCCTCTCAATTAAGGACCCGTCGACCACCATGGCATCGCCCCTCCCAAGCCCTAGGCGCCCCTCGCTGCCACCAGTGGAGGATGACGCGTCGGCATTCCGCTCCTCGCCACGACGCGTCAAGGTGGACTCGTCGGCGATCCCAGTCTCGCCACCACGCGCATCGGAGGATGCGTCGGCATCCCCCCCGCATTAGGAGAATGTCTCACCCACGCCCGCCGATCCCCCCCCCCCCCCGCTTGGAGGAGCTTTGGAAAGAAATGGAGGTCGCCTTGTGGGAGGCTTTCCCTCTGGCAGAGCGCGCCAAAAGAGAGGCGGATAAGAAGGTCGATGAAGAGAAGTGTGCCGCGAGGCATGCTGCCTGGCAGGCCTATGTCGCGTCCGAGAGAGTTAGGCAATTGGCTCTTTGGCAGAAGGCTCGTGCGAGGGTCGTGTGGGTGGTGGAGGACGCCCGTGCCAAAGCCCTAAGTATAGTCAGGCCCAAGCGCCTCATCTACGCTTGGCGGTACATGGACCAGGTGCATGCTTCCAGCGAGGAGGAGTACCTGCTGGCGCCGGATCACTAGACCGGTGAGATCGCGCTCGCCCGTCGGCAAGTCGCCAATCAGCACCTCATGAGTTGCGAGGCCGAGGAAGAGGCGTTGTGTCACCGCGCTGGGAAACGGCCGCGCATCAGGGCACTCGTGGCGCGCCGCAAGCGCTCCTGCGAGCGCTGTGGCTTTTATTAGGAATATTTTAGTGTCGTAAGGCGATCTCATTAGTTTTGGGATGGAAATGATCAATGCCGAACATTCGGGAATTATTAGGCGTCCTTAATTAAGTATGTAAAAGGAAAAGTTTGGAAACCTTTTGTATCCATACGCATTTGTAAGTACGTGCATATAGCACAAACTTAACTATATATCGCAGTACACATCTCTCTCTCTATATGCTTGTAGACTGTACTACTACGTGTATGTATACACACGTGCAAATGCACGTTTTAACATTATGATGCGTTTTTCGTAAAAGTAGAAAAATAGCACTAGTCAACCTTGTGAAACCATTCAATGCAAAAGAAATGCAAAAATGCTCGTTTGATTGTTTACTTTAGCTTTCTTCTCTCTGTGGTCTTTTCTCTATCGTACTTTGTACGGAGTATCTCACTGGTCGGGAAGGCATGCAAATTCCCAAACCGCTTTGTACACCCTGTACCGAATTTTGTGCCTAAGAAGTTGTGCCGTGCAATTGGAATTCCAACTTGAGTACTACTACTAGTAGTACTAGGAGTAGTAGCTAGGGATCGAGTGTGTGATATGAAACGGACAAAGTAAATGCAGAGAGATGAAATGCAAAAAAGACAAGAGGGATGTGATGGTTGCTTGTCCGTTCATTTTACCAGGCCACTTATTATTGGGAGTGGTGGGGTTTTGTGATATGACGGCTTTACTGACGCGCCACGAGAGGGGTGAGACTCCCGTGCAGCGCCGCCCTCTACACTAGTACTGGTACCTCTGTCGTGGTTTATTAGTCCCCCATGTAATTTGACTGAAGATTTAACTGACAAAATGTTAGTGCATGTCAATAAAAACTATATCGTTGGATTCGTATTTAAACATAGTTTTCAATGATATAATTTTTTGTGACATGCATGAGCATTTTGTTAGTTAAATTTATGGTCATACTATATATAGTAAGGTGCCCGTGTGTTGCACGGAACTGTGAAATGCATTGATCGGGGAGTTGTTTATTTTGACAAAGTATGTGGGGCTCATCTCATGTGTAACAAATATCGATAGGTTTCTTCGGATATTATTTCTTCTCTAGAGCTCACAAGCATCCGGGTGAATAGTAAATGTAGGCTAAATAGATAAAAAAGATATCTTTTGCAAACAAAAGCGTTAAACTGTTCAACCTGCATCCAAAACTTTTGAAGAAATAACACTTATTGTGCTTTGCAAGAAATGATCTTTAAGAATTATTTTTTGAGTATCGATTTTGTTTATTTTTTCTAGACCACCATGAATCTAAATCAGGATGACTTGGAAGGGGGCAGAGGAGATGTAAGAAATGGTTCATCATAAGTCTTTCACCATTACTGTAGTAAAAATTCACAATTAATCTCATAAATAGCAAGCGAGAACTCTAATGGAGCAAAAGCATACATGGAAGATTCTAGACTAAACCATTAATGGATACACTTTTATTCAAGCGCGATACTCTAATAGAGCAAGATCATGCATGGAAGGTTCTATACTATATAAATAAGAAGTGTCCACATGCTTAGATAGCGGCTTACATTGAGCGAAGACTAATGATGAACAGTTAACTTAGTAATGCATATACCCAGGTGAACCTCCTTGGAGTCCCCGTGCATCATCTTGGGGTGAAAATGATACCAGGCCTCTTCCATGTCCACATTGCCGGGAATGGAGCAGCTCGCCATAGTCCCATTCAGTGTGAGGGAGGCGCCGAGGTCGCCCTCGTACGCCGGACGGGCAGTAACAGTGAGCATGCACCAGTACAGCGGGCACATGTCAGCGTCAGTGCCGTTGCTCCTCACGCACACTACAGAGACTAGGCGGCGGCCTGCGCGGACCTTGCCGGTGCCCACGGCCAAGAGGAAGACTCTGCCATCCTCCTCCGCGACTAGCAGGCAGCGGTGATCCTCCAGCGACTCTGGCACGGCGAACGGGTAGCACGTCTCGTACTTGATGTTCACCGTGGGCCAGTAGTGATTGCCGGACGGTGCCATGAGGTGATGCATGAGGCTCACCGGCGAGCCCTCAAACGGCGGCGTGCGCGCATCTGGAACTATGCTCCGCCAGCGAGTGCTGGTCGACATACCTCTCGCAGCTGAAACTCTTGTAGACGCAGGGCACCTTGCAGGCATCGACCAGGCCGCCCATGAAACGGGAGTGGCTCTAGGGGACATTGCGCACGCCGCATGGAGCGCAGGAGTAGCACACGAAGCGGTAGATGGTGTACTTACTAGTACTCCCTCCGTTTCTTTTACTAGTCTCTACTCTCTACTCTCTACTCTCTATCTCTACTCTCTACTCTTATAAGAAACCGAGTTGGTGATGATGGTGTGCCTGCCATCTTGCAATACAGACCGTCCAATCTATATCTAACGGATAGAAAGCAAACTATGGCAATTTTGCAAAGGATACCCGCACCTCTCTCGTTCATCCTTATCTCCCACAACTTCATTGTTGAGTAATTAAAAAAGGAAGCCTCTGGAACAATCTGGCATGGTGGCCGCTGTCGTCCATCCCCATGCCTCCGCTAAGTCTGACCACCAATCACCACCGCGCCCTACTCCTCCTCACCTTATCTCTCATCTTTCTTGAGATATCATTTTTCGATGAAATTCTCGAGATACCATTATTTTCGATGAAATTCTCGAGATATCATTAATTTTTACACATGGGATTACTCGTGCATGGGTCAATCACAACAGGTGTTTTGTAAAAAAATGCATCTTGATGATCCATGCAATGCACGGGCATCTTGCTAGTTTGCATATAATTCCAAACACCACGTAGACATGTTCTCTGACCATTTTACAACTATGTTAGTATCATTGTTAGTGGTTAGCCGGTACAAGTTCTATCCCCGGGTGTTTTAACCTTTTTTTTAGTAATGATATCTGGCGATTGTTCGCCATGAGCCCAATCCTGGCGAATCCCACATAACCGTCAGATGGAAGTTTTTAAGCCATAGTATTTGAAAAAACCGCCACCCTTACACGCGTACTGTAACTGCGTCGCGGGCGTTTGCAACTACCATGTCTCCCAGCAAACGTTTGCTAGGGATTGGAGTTAGCACCGATGGCGGTTCATAGTTGTTCCACGCTCGGGCATTGAAGTTTGTAACTATTTTACAATATACTACTCCTCCGGTGCTAGTAGTAAAGCAGAGTCCTACTCCACTATACTACTCAGGCATAGTAGTAGGTTCTGTAGTTTATTGTACTAGTACTGTGATCACTCAAGCAAGTTGTCTGGCATCGATATGACCCTACGCTGCTGGGATGTGTCTCGTAAGTCAAGCGGCGTGCTGCTGCTACATTGTCATCATCACCTGTCCACTTCCCGCAGCACATATTCGCTTCTCCATCCTCATCCACACATAATCGTCCAATCTTCCATCCCCGCTAGGTGCCTCCCCCCTCTTCCGAAACCCAAACACTAACAATGGCAGAACCGAGCAGCATCCGCCGAAAGAGTGGTTGGAATTCGCTCCCCACAGAGGTAATCAAGATCATTGTTTCGCGTGTGGACAATCTCAGTACCATGCCGCTCGCCGCGTTCTCATCGGGGCTATGCCGTTTACTCAAAGCCCTCAAGCCTGAGCTTTTTAAGCCAGCTCCCTGCTTGCTGAGGCCGCCTGATCTTCAGAAACGGCGTGTTACGCAGCATAACGATCGTAGGGTGGCGAGCATCAACCCCCTCGACTGCGATCCGATCCCTGTCACCCTCAACTACATTAACGATATGTAGTGGGTCGGCATGAACACGTCTTGGATGGTGCTCATCGACGGTCGCGGCAGCTGGATGCTCGTGGAGGTCTACACCCGGTGATTGATCCCCCTTCCTTCGATTAACACTGCATTGCTTTTGCACCTTCGCCCAGAATACTCAGAATCTTACAGTAGCCAACATGATACCAAGTTTGATTTGCTCAAGGTTGTAATCTGCCAAGTGCCCACAAGATCTGTGAATTATAAAGACTTCAAGCTAATTGCGTTCTTCAACTGCGGTCTCGCCTATCTAACAGGCCACTGGGGTAAGTGGATAAATTTGCACGTCCATCGCAGGATCATACATCCTCCATGGCTCTCTGATGCCATTGAACACAAGGGCTTCATTTACGCTGTGGACTCCTTGTATGACTGGACGTATTGCTGGCCTACTCCAGTCATCACTACAACGGGCTGTTACAGCAGTATGTTACTTTCCTATGATATCATGATGGCTTGCTTATATTACTGTCAACATTTACTGAAAAAATATTCATGCTCATAACATGTTGTTCTTAAGATTGACTACAGTACGAGCCCTTTTTTATTTGACTCCAACTTGATATGATGTCGTAGGCCGACTGGTGTCCCTACCCTTCCTAATCCCAGAACCTTTCAAAGAAAAGCGGCATGGCAGTTGCAGGTGGTTCCTGGCTCGATCAGACGACGGCGAATGATTGATGATCGTTCGCATGTACCGGACATGTTGTTTCACGGAATACAATCGCAGTCACTTCAAGGTCTTTGAGCAGGATCCCAGCTTCTCTGGGCCTTCAGGAATTTTTGATTGGAGGCCGGTAAGTAGCCTTGGTACACGCTCTCTGTAACCAGGAGATAACCGACGGCAAGGATCATGATGACAGCGCAGTTTTGTTCATTAGGCAAAAATGTGTGTACACAGCGTACCATGCGTCTCTCCATGCACCATACCCTGATATGTGCCGCCACGCTCTACAGCCCAAAGTAGGAGAAAGGGTCGCAAGTATCAGACTTCGACCTGCTGGCTGGAGTTTCCCCCGTCAGGCACCCATCTGGTTCAAGCCGTCAGCCAATCTCCACAGCTTAATAAATAGTAACATCTAACTGAGCCAGTTAGTTAGATGCGTACACTTGGTGTAGTAGGATCTTTATTTAGTTTGATGCATACACTTGTTCTTTTTTGGTAGCCCTTTTGTAATATTGGCTGATGTTTGGTTTGGAAGAGAGAGCTGCGTCTTTACTCTTCTGGCCTGCTTACTGCTTCTGTTGCACCCCCAGCCCTCATTGCAGCAGCAGCTGCTGCTGCTGCTGTTTTCAATGTACAATCAGTAATATATTTCGTCTGTTGGTTGAATAAATGTGTTGTTAGAATGACAAACACAATGTTTTGGAAGTCATTGCACGGTCTGATCCTTTAGTGCCCCGTACGTTGCGCATACTATTTTTGGCGGTATTCCCGTGCCGTTCTAAGCAAATTTGTATTGCCATCTCTAATTTTCAAAATAAATTTCTTTTTTGTGTGCTCGTACCGCTCATGAAGCGGCAGGGGGTGGCCAATATTTTCCATGCTAGATGTGTTATTCTCAAGATGAGTGTTTATTCACTTGTCATTGCACAAGAGTGCGGCGGTAATAGGGATGCCCAATCCCTAAATGAAAAAGAAATTTACTTTATGTTGTCAAATAATAAATTCCTTGGAAAGTGTTGGTATGGAGGGCACCCGTGGATACGGCTAGCCATGGAAAGTGAAAGAATGGTGAAAAAAGGAATAAACTTTATTTCCTGTTTGGGAACCTCCTATAATATATCTAGCATGGGAAGTGTTGGAAATTACTCGGTCGTTTTCGTTGATGGGAAAAGTATGCCTCTCAAAATTTTTATCTCTCAATTTAAGCTTTGAGCTCTGGCACCTCTACAAATCCCTACTTCCCTCTGCGAAGGGCCTATCTATTTACTTTATGCATTTTTTATTTTTTATTTGAGTCTCCATCTTCTCTTATAAAGCACCAACTAAGGGACACTATGATCGTACTTGAGCATTGGGTATAGCTAATATGCGAGTGTGTTTCATGAATGGATCAATGATTGAGCATGATGGGCTAGGGATAACTTTCTTTAGTGTTGATATTTTGAAAGACATGGTTGCTTGTTGATATGCTTGAGTATTGAAATCTTCATGTCAAAACTAGACTATTGCTTTGAACCATATAAAAGTCCAAATCTCCATGCTACAAAAGAAAAGAATATGTGATGAACATGTTAGGCAGCATTCCACGTCAAAAATTCTGTTTTTATCATTTACCTACTCGAGGACGAGTAGGAATTAAGCCTGGGGTTGCTGATACGTCTCCAATGTAACTATAATTTTTGCTTGTTCCATGCTATTATATTATCATTCTTGGATGTTTTACAATCATTTTATAGCAGCTTTATATCATTTTTTGGGACTAACCTATTGACATAGTGCCCAGTGCCAGTTGCTGTTTTTTGCTTATTTTTTACTTCGCAGAAAATCAATACCAAACGGAGTCCAAACGCAGCGAAACTTTTTGGAGAATTTTTCTGGACCAGAAGACACCTGTTGGGCCAAAGAAGTACCAGAGGGGGCTCCGAGGGGAGCACAACCCACCAGGGCGCGCCTGGGCCCCCAGGCGCGCCCAGGTGGGTTGTGCCCACCTCGGTGGCCTCCCGCACCGCCTCTTCGCCGTATAAATACCCAAATATTCCAAAAACCCTAGGGGAGTCTACGAACACAATTCCAGCCTCCACAAGTTCCAGAACCACGAGATCCAATCTAGACACCATTACGGAGGGGTTCATCATCCTCATTGGTGCCTCTCTGATGATGCGTGAGTAGTTCATTGTAGACCTACGGGTCCGTAGGCAGTAGCTAGATGGCTTCTTCTCTCTTTTTGATTCTCAATAAAATGGTCTCTTGGAGATCTATTTGATGTAACTCTTTTTTCGGTGTGTTTGTTGGGATCCGATGAAGTTTGAGTTTATGATCAGATCTATATCCATGAAAGTTATTTGAGTTCTTTGATCTCTTTTATGCATGATTACTTATAGCCTTGTATTTCTTCTTCGAATCTTTGGTTTAGTTAGGCCAACTAGATCGATTTTTCTTGCCATGGGAAGAGGTGCTTTGTGATGGGTTCGATTGTGCGGTGTTCTTTCCCAGTGACAGAAGGGGCAGCAAGACACGCATGTATCGTTGCTATTAAGGATAACAAGATGGGGGCTATTCCTACATGAATAGATCTCATCTACATAATGTCATCGTTCTTATTGCATTACTCCATTTTTCCATGAACTTAATACACTAGATGTATGTTGGATAGCAGTCGATGTGTGGAGTAATAGTAGTAGATGCAGGCATGAGTCAGTCTACTAATCTTGGACGTGATCACTATATAATGATCATTGCCTGGATATCGTCATAATTATTTGATGTTCTATCAATTTCCCAACAGTAATTTGTTTATCCACCGTATGCTATTTTCTTGAGAGAAGCCACTCGTGAAATCTACGGCCCCCGGGTCTGTTCTTTATAATATTTGCTTTGAGATCTATTTTTATTCGCTTTTATTTTCAGATCTATTATTCCAAAAACCCCAAAATACCTTGCTGCACCTTTTTTCTATTTATTTTATTTCGCGTTTTATCGAGATCTATTTATCCAATCTATCACAAATTTATCTATCTTTTTACCCGTAGAGGGATTGACAACCCCTCCTAATCGTCGGGTTGCAAGTATTTGTTATTTGTGTGCAGGTACAATTTACATAGTGTTGCTTGGTTCTCCTACTGGATTGATACCTTGGTTTCATAACTAAGGAAAATACCTACAGTAGCTGTGCTGCATCATCCCTTCCTCTTTGGGGAAATACCGACGTAGTTCAAGCGACATCAGAAACACGTATCATCATAGATGTGGTGGGCTCCTACTTATATGACAAAAAATCATGACATAAATTGGGCTTTTCGTCCTAGGCGGGCCAGAGATGCACCTGCATGACAACCTTTGGGCCATGCATGATGAAAAAATCATGGTAGAAGCAAGGGCGAGGAAAATTTCAGGGAGTTCCTGGATACCGTGGGTGGCCGGGGCCGAGCGATGCACTGTGGTTTGCATGTTTCTCTCTTCTACGTATGCGCGTGTGTGCGAGGCGTTGGCTCTAATTGAACCCGAGCGAGACGATCGCTTACTGAACCCGAGCTATTGCACTAGCTACATTACTGAACCCGAGCGATTCCATCGCTGATGACTGAACTCGAGCGATTCGTTCGCTGCTGCTAACTGAACCTGAGCGATCGATCGCTGCTGCTGCTTACTGAAGCCGATCGAGCCCCCATGCGAGATGCAACCAGCGAGTGTTGGGTTGCCTCTCGATGAATAGTGACCGTTGCTACTGCGCGCGTGATATGTAGAACGAGTCGAGACGTGGTGAGTCGGGCCTGTTGGTTGGCTGCGGATGAACAGTTCTCAGTGGGGGTGGGATGAATAGGACCCCATTGTAACATCCCCAGCATCACACAACAGTAATCCCTTATGATCAGTGCCAAGTCATCTTGATTTACAAAGCTTGATCATATTGGATTAATATCTCATTTCAAATTCCTTCTCTGAATTCAATTTAAATTCAAAGTGCAATTTGAAGTTGCTCAAAAGTTGCTGGAAAAATGTTCATCATTCATCAAATATTCCAAAACAAATTGTTGTTAAGGAAAACAACATCACCATCAACTCAAAATGGGCCTAAGCATTTAAAATAGTGCCAAAACAGCACTTTAAATGCTATATTCATTTTTGAAAAATCCAAATGAATCCCAAAATTGCCCAAACTTCTTGTGGCAGTGCAGAATATTTCATAGTATTTATGTGGCCAAGCTCCACATTTATACAAAGTCATTTGGTGGCTTGAAATATTGCAAAATTGTCGCTGTGAATAAAGCAGAAAAAGAAATAAGAAAAAGGCCTGGACCGACTGGGCCTTAGTGCACAGTAGCAGGCCCAGCCGGCCCAGCCTGCCGCGCAGCAGTCGTCGTCCCCCTCGCCTTCGTGCCGGTGCGCCCGTGGTTGCGTGTGCGCTCGCCAGCCAGGCGCCGACACGGTGATGCCCGCGGCCAGGCGGGAGGATAAGAGGGAGCCCCTCGGCCTACCCTCCATCCCTATCCACTCTTTCCCCCTCTCCATCTCTCCATCTCCGCTGATCTGGAGAAGGGGCCGACGCGATAGACGCCGTCGCCGCGCTACCACCACGGTCACTGCCGTCCTCGGGTGCCTCCAGCGTGTCCACCTGCCTCGCGGGCCTCCGCTACGCCCTCCCCGACGCGAGCTCAGGCCGGAAGCCACCGAGGCGCCCGCTGCCTCCCTGTCCTCGACCTCGTCTTTTTCCTCGGACGCCGGAGATCGCCGCCGCCGTGCTGACTGCTTCAAGCCTCCCCCGAGCCCACTTTGCACATCAGCAGGACCACTTTAAGTTGCTGCTTCTTTTCCCTCTCGTCACGCCGTAGAATGCGGTCCCTAGCGAGCTCCTCCACCGTAGCCGAATGCGCCGCTGCCTCGTTAGTCGTCGGCGATGCTCCGGTGACCAAATGGTCACGGGGCCGAGTCCGTTGAGCTCAGTACCTCGCGTAGGGCCTCGCTAGCTACGCTATTCGCCCGTTTGCATGCCACTGCCACGTTTCCATCTCCGCCCGACTCCGGCCGTCCGCCGCGGCACTCGCCATCGTCGCCTCGTGCACCTCCGGCCGTGTAACCATGCTAGATCGACGCGGCGTGTTCTGCCCGTTCGAACGCGACCGAGAGCACGTGAAACGGGGCACTACATAGGAAACCCGAGGCTCGCCGGCATTCGGCTGCTGCGCGCGAGTTCGCCGGATCAGCTCTGGCGGCTCTGCTGAGCTGGCGCCGGTGGGGCCGCCCCTGTGACATTGCCCGTGGGCCCCCCGGGTCCACCAGTCAGGGTTGACTGGGTCAACCCTACTGACTGTGCAGCATGGGCCACTGACATGTGGGCCTCGCGCTAATTAACTGGTTTTATAAATAAATAAAATGTTAATTAATCTGTTAATTAGATTTAATCACTAATTAGTCACTGACTAATGGGGCCCACACCCCTAATTAGTTCTGTTAGTCAAGTTAACCCACTGTTAGTCCCACAGAGGCTGACAGGTGGGTCCCACCTATCGGTTTGACCAGTCAGCAGCTCAGTTGACTGCTGACACAATGCTGACATCACTGCTGACGCAATAATCCTTTCTGTTAATTTAAATAAATCCAGAAAATGTTTTAAACTTTGAAAATTCATAGAAATTAAACCGTAGCTCGGATCGAAAAACTTTCTATATGAAAGTTGCTCAGAACGACGAGACGAATCCAATCGTGCCATCTGTTTTTGTGTCGGGACCTTCTACGGAGGTGAACCCGCAACTTTTAGCCTATTTCCAATAGATGAATAGTGCATATATACCGGTTAATAAATCCAACTTTAATCCTAGAATTACTAAAATGATTTAGACATGTCTTTAGGCAACCCTGCACTGCACGTTAGCATAGCATGCTCTGTGTTGCATATGTTTGCTGTGTATTTATTTGTTTCCTCCCCCTCTTCTCTCTCGGTAGACCCCGACACCGACGTAGTCCCCGAGGCCGACGCAGCTCCGGAGTCCGACTACACTGTTGACGACCCTTCTCCTAATCTTCCTCTCTTATTCTTGCATTAGAAATTGCTGCTGCTACTGTTTAACCTATTTCTGATGCATAGCCTATTTTTGTAACTGTTGTTGATACGTACCTGCTTATCCTAAACTGCTTAGTATAGGCTGGATAGAGATCCACCAGAGACCCCCCCACTTTGACCCAGTTGCCCCCGCTGGATTATCAGATGACTCGATCAACGTGATCGACGACCAGGCCCCGGCACCGCACATCACCCCCTTAGTTGTACGACACTACTGGGTTACTATCGAGTGCCGAGGGTGATACCTCGTCAGCACTTCTGATGTTAACCTTGTAGGGTAGTTAATTGGTCGTGGTCATTGAGGGTGATTCCTCCTTCACTACTCCCAATACGACTCTGTCGTGCAGCACTTCAAGTGTGAACCTCGAGGGTGATTCCTCCTAGGTTCACCTTGATGATTACATCGGGTGGAATTCCATCGAGGGTGATTCCTCAATTTTCCCCCTGGTGTTTGGACACACAGTTACTTTGACTTAACACTGAACCATGATGACATCGGGTCGGCCCTGAGGGGTACCCGCGAGTGATGGGAAGTTGGGTTGACCTGGAGGGTACCCGAGAGATAATTACGAGGCGTGCCGGGCATTCTTAGCCCTTGCCGCAAGTCCTCGAGACGGGGCGACGGGGTCACATCGATCGTGAGTCTCTGCTCGTTACCGCATGCTACCAATACACTAGCGATTTGGATATTTGATCTGAGTGGGCCTCTGGCCCGATAGCACTAACCATCACGCGGGAATAAGTATGGGCACTCTGCGTTGTACGTTTCTTCCGAAAGCTTTGTCAGACGTCCAGTTCAGCATAGCGGCACGGACGGACCGGCGCCATCCAGGACAGAGGTGGTGCCTGGCTTCACCGTGTGCGCAACGACCCGGAGTGCACAGGGCGATGGCCCAAGACCGCTGAGCGCTTAGGATATAGACCGACGGGGACCTCTCTGCTGAGCCTAGGTAGGACTACGATGTGTCGTTTGGCCGAGGTCGGGCAAGACCCAGAAAAGTGTGTCCGGCCAGAGTTAAGCGAGCGTGGTGGGTAAGTTGGTGCACCCCCGCAGGGAAGAACTAATCTATGCATAGCCGGATCCTTGGTAACGGACGCTCGGAGTGGTATCCCGATCCATACAACTAGAACTGGATACTTGTGATGAGAAATGGGTAGTATGGCTCTGGGATTGCTTTCTCGCAGGGAGTCGAGGAAGGATCTCTGGGCGAGGTTGATAACACTACTACTACTTTATACTGTGCTAATCTACACTCTTCTAATGCTGCAAGACTGCTGAAGATGCTAGTCTTCGATAGGACTAGGCCTTCTCTCTATTCTGGCATTGCTGCAGCCCAGTCCACATATACAGCCTTCCTTTGATAATGTTGCATGTGTAGTGTAGATCCTTGCTTGCTGAGTACTTCGGATGAGTACTCACGATTGCTTTGCTTCCTCTTTTTCCCCATATTCGTTTGATGCGACCAGATGACGGAGCCCCTAAGACAGCTGCCCCCGCTGACGACTACTACTACCACCCCGAGGGTGGTTACTACTTCGAGTTGACCGACGACCAGGAGTAGGTTCGAAGGGTCCTAGGCAGGAGGCCTGCGCCTTTTCGATTGTAGCTTTTGTTTTGCGTCGCCTTCTTAAAGGCTTATCTGTTTTATCTTTTATATCTGTACTCAGATATCTAACGCTTCCGCTAATGCTTGTAAGCGAGCTTATGTATTCGAGCCCTCGAGGGCCTGGCTTGTAATATAATGCTTGTATGCCTTTATTTATGTTTTAGAGTTGTGTTGTGATATCTTCAAGTGAGTCCTTAGGCTTGATCATGTGAATTTGCGTGTATGATTAGTGCACGATTAAGCCGGGGGTCTCGCAGGTTGGTATCAGAGCCGACTGCCTATAGGAACCCCCTTTCCAACTCCTTGGCCGAAGTTGAGTCTAGCCGTCCAAAACTGTTTTACTAACATGGCTGTGTGGCTTACGGACCCACGTCGCCAATTGGGTGGTATTAGGATCTTTTATTCCTCGTCTATACTCTGGGACTCTGATCTCTCTTCTATTCGGGTTAAAGATTTTACTAACTCTGACTCTAGGATCTCGTAACCACTTCCTCCTGGAGAGCCCCGTCATTCCAGATGATCGCCTGCTTCGCCAGAAGATTTTGCAGATACTCCTCGTTGTTTCCCGAGACCCTGTGCCCACTGCTTTGCAGTTCCTGACCACCGATAATCCCTGTGAATAACATCCTTGCCGCGTGTACCTTCATCCCCAGTTGCTCTTGTTGTTACAAGTTACCCCTAATACTCTCCGTTGTTCCGAGAATCCTTTGTGCCTTCTGCTTTGCAGCTTCTTCTCACACTGCGGATAATTCATTTAGCCGGGATTCGTTCACCCCAGTTGTTCTTGTGTTTCACGAAATACCTCATATTGCTTTCTGATCTTCCAAAAATCCTCTACAGCCTACTGCTTTTGATATTCTTCTGATCTTCTTGCATTATGGTTAGTTCCATATGTCAAGTAAACATCGTTGATACCCCTTGTCACTATCATTCTGATCCTATTGATTCAACATGTGTGCGAATACTCGCAATCATCAGTTGTTTCCTACTAATTCATCCTTCCGGCTCAGACGTCATGCTGGATATGAGCTGGTTCTCGGTAAATCAATTCTTGATTGATTGGCCATCTAATTCTATTTAACATATTCATCTTTTTATCAGAGCCTCTGCCTCTGATTCCCCGATTTTGAAATCATAAACCCTTCGCATTTAAGCTTCAGCTTATTCAGATGTTTCCATAAACCGATTCCTTTGCATCCCTTCTTCTTCTGGTTGAGTACTGATACTCACATCAGATCCTTTGCGGACCACCTGATCTTTTGGTGGATTACTATCCGGCAGCTCCTTCATATTTTAAATCATTGATGACTTTCCCCTGATACAAAATGCCTCTGGCGAATTGCATCATCTACTCCATATCGCCAGCCCTTTGCTTTCGAGCGTGTATCCATCGCTCCTATTATTGTGTTGTATAGCTTCATAAAAATGTCCCGATGGGTTGAACTTATGCTTTCCCTAATTCGTGTGAACTCGAAAGTTATGCGAGTCATACTCTTCTGGTGCTTCAGCAGATAAATCTTCAGCACTACCATTTCTTTGAAAACGAGGAGTGAATGAAAGGTTATGCATTGAAGAAGTGGGAGTCGACCTTGAACCTTTGTGTTCATGCCCATGGACACGATGTAGATCCTATCATGGAAGCTCCTTGTAATAATAGTTATCCCCTTGATATAATACCATCTCGTATGTGTGTTATGTCCCTTGCAACCATGGTCCAGACCATGATTGTTCTTCTTTGATTCCATTTCTCGGACAAGATAAAATTACTTGTCTTTTGTAGATCATTTCACCTATCCAACCTCTAATTCTGATCTACCTTCAAGTATTGCCCCATGTTATCTCATGGATATTGTGTCATTACACTACCTCTCATGAAATTCTTATTGGAATGATACTCCATCACATTATTCCTAGCCCGATCAGCTATATCATTATCGTATCAATTTTTAATTATGCTACCTGGTCCTTATGCCCGGGGCAATTCCCAATGATGAGCTAAGCTTACGTCGATCTTCTCGTCATATCAATTTACCTCGAACAACAAGCTTGATTTCGAGCTTGTGTCGTATCCGTGGTTCCCATAGCCTTTCGCTTCATCCTTCCTTTTGCTTGATGTTGTCACTGCTCGATGGTATCTTCATAGAGCCTCTCGACAAAATTTGTCGTGATCACCATCTAAATACTGACTTGATCTAAGATATCAATCGAATTCATGATTATCCCGCCCTGCTTGTTCTTGGGAAGGTTATACACCTAATACTCATGTATACACATTTTCCTTTCCAATGGTCTGTTTAATCCTGATAATCACATTTTTTCCTTTCCATTGGTTTGTGTGACCTTTCTTGTGATCTATATGCTTTAAGCAGTAATAATTCCCTGCTTATAAAACACCCCGATGTACAACCTTGTCAGTGAGACCCTGTTACTATTGTTGATGACATTTCGGTATCACCGATGGACGAGAACTTTGCCTTATTGGTCCGCCTCGTTCTTACAAGCAGGAAAATGGTTCTCTTCGTCCCTCGCCCTTGGTACCGATGTTGTCACCGACATAACTGACAGACTATCCTCTGACATACCTTGTTGTCGTGACCGATAAGATGACACCATTCTCCCTACTTTTGATCGAACCCCCCTCACAGCTCCACAGGTCAGAACCTGACTCTCCTCTACATCCTTGATTTCAAAGTATCCTATACTCTTGGTTTTGTGTGTTATCACGAACCACCCTTCGAGAGATGATCTATTCCCGATGCTCTGAACCCCTTTACACACTCTGATCAGATATCGATCGTTTGTCCATTCGCTTGGAACTTCCTATTGTACCTTCATACTTTGCTCTTGATGTTTTCTTAAGTTTCAACTCAAGAGATACTTCTGCCATATTCCCAGAATTGTTCGCCAGATAATTAACCTTATAAGGGTCAGTTCTCCCGAAGTTACTCTTTACTTCCCCACTTAAATCTCGGGACGAGATTTCTTGTAGTGGAGGAGATTTGTAACATCCCCAGCATCACACTACAGTAATCCCTTATGATCAGTGCCAAGTCATCTTGATTTACAAAGCTTGATCATATTGGATTAATATCTCATTTCAAATTCCTTCTCTGAATTCAATTCAAATTCAAAGTGCAATTTGAAGTTGCTCAAAAGTTGCTGGAATAATGTTCATCATTCATCAAATATTCCAAAACAAATTGTTGTTAAGGAAAACAACATCACCATCAACTCAAAATGGGCCTAAGCATTTACAACAGTACCAAAACAACACTTTAAATGCTATATTCATTTTTGAAAAATCCAAATGAATCCCAAAATTGCCCAAACTTCTTGTGGCAGTGCAGAATATTTCATAGTATTTATGTGGTCAAGCTCCACATTTATACAAAGACATTTGGTGGCTTGAAATATTGCAAAACTATCGCTGTGAATAAAGCAGAAAAAGAAATAAGAAAAAGGCCTGGACCGACTGGGCCTTAGTGCACAGTGGCAGGCCCAGCCGGCCCAGCCTGCCACGAAGCAGTCGTCGTCCTCCTCGCTTCCGTGTCGGCGTGCCCGTGGCTGCGCGCGTGCTCGCCAGCTAGGCGCCGACACGGCGACGCCCGCGGCTAGGCGGGAGGATAAGAGGGAGCCCCTTGGCCTCCCCTCCATCCCTATCCACTCTTTCGCCCTCTCCACCTCTCCTTCTCCGCCGATCTAGAGAAGGGGGCGACGCGATCGATGCTGTCGCCGCGCTACCACCGCGGTCACTGTCGTCCCCGGGTGCCTCCGGCGTGTCCACCTGCCTCGCCGGCCTCCGCTACGCCCACCCCGACCACAAGCTCGGGCAGGAAGCCACCGGGGCGCCCGCTGCCTCCCTGTCCTCGACCTCGTCTTCTTCCTCGGACGCCGGAGATCGCCGCCGCTGTGCTGACTGCTTCGAGCCTCCCGCGAGCCCACTTTGCACATCTGCAGGACCGCTGTAAGCTGCTGCTTCTTTTCCCTCTCGTCGCGCCATAGATTGCGGTCCCTAGCGAGCTCCTCCATCGTAGCCAAACGCGCCGCCGCCTCATTGGTCGCCGGCGATGCTCCGGTGACCAAATGGTCACGGGGCCGAGTCCGTTGAGCTCAGTACCTCGCGTAGGGCCTCGCTAGCTACGCCATTCCCCCGTTTGCACGCCACTGCCATGTTTCCATCTCCGCCCGACTTCGTCCGTCCGCCGCGGTGCTCACCGTCGTCGCCTCGATGCACCTCCGGCCATGTAACCATGCTCGATCGACGCGGTGTGTTCTACCCGTTCGAACGCAACCGAGAGCACGTGAAACGGGGCACTACAGCGGAAACCCAACGCTCACCGGTGTTCGGCTGCCGCGCGCGAGCTCGCCGGAGCAGCTCCGGCGGCTCTGCTGAGCTGGCGCCGGTGGGGCCGCCCCTGTGACATTGCCCATGGGCCCCTCGGGTCCACCAGTCAGGGTTGACTGGGTCAACGCTGCTGACTGTGCAGCATGGGCCACTGACATGTGGGCCCCGTGCTAATTAACTAGTTTTATAAATAAATAAAATGTTAATTAATCTGTTAATTAGATTTAATCACTAATTAGTCACTGACTAATGGGGCCCACAACCCTAATTAGTTCTGTTAGTCAAGTTAACCCACTGTTAGTCCCATAGAGGCTGACAGGTGGGTCCCACCTGTCGATTTGACCAGTCAGCAGCTCAGTTGACTGCTGACACAATGCTGACATCACTGCTGACGCAATAATCCTTTTCTATTAATTTAAATAAATCCAGAAAATGTTTTAAACTTTGAAAATTCGTAGAAATTAAACCGTAGCTCGGATCAAAAAACTTTCTATATGAAAGTTGCTCAGAACGACTAGACGAATCCAACCGTGCCATCTGTTTCCGTGTCGGGACCCTCTACGGAGGTGAACCCACAACTTTTAGCCTGTTTTCGATAGATGAATAGTGCATATATACTGGTTAATAAATCCAACTTCAATCCTAAAATAACTAAAATGATTTAGACATGTCTTTAGGCAACCCTGCACTGCACGTTAGCATAGCATGTTCTGTGTTGCATATGTTTGCTGTGTATTTATTTGTTTCCTCCCCCTCTTCTCTCTCGGTAGACCCCAACACCGACGTAGTCCCTGAGGCTGACGCAGCTCCAGAGTCTGACTACACTATTGATGACCCTTCTCTTGCCGCAGAGCTTCCAGGCAAGGACCCCCCCTTGAGCATGCCTATATCGCCTATTCTTCCTCTCTTATGCTTGCATTAGATATTGCTGCTACTACTGTTTAACCTATTTCTGATGCATAGCCTATTTTTGTAACTGCTATTGATACCTACCTGCTTATCCTAAACTGCTTAGTATAGGCTGGATAGAGATCCACCAGAGACCCCCCCACTTTGACCCAGTTGCCCCCGCTGGATTATCAGATGACTCGATCAATGTGATCGACGACCAGGCCCCGGCACCGCACATCACCCCCTTAGTTGTACGACACTACTGGGTTACTATCGAGTGCCGAGGGTGATACCTCGTCAGCATTTCTGATGTTAACCTTGTAGGGTAGTTAATTGGTCATGGTCATCGAGGGTGATTCCTCCTTCACCACTCCCAATACGAATCTGTCATGCAGCACTTCAAGTGTCAACCTCGAGGGTGATTCCTCCTAGGTTCACCTTGATGATTACATCGGGTGGAATTCCATCGAGGGTGATTCCTCAATTTTCCCCCTGGTGTTTGGACACATGGTTACTTTGACTTAACACTGAACCATGATGACATCGGGTCGGCCCTGAGGGGTACCCGCGAGTGATGGGAAGTCGGGTTGACCTGGAGGGTACCCGAGAGATAATTATGAGGCATGGCCGGGCATTCTTAGCCCTTGCCGCAAGTCCTCGAGACGGGGCGACGGGGTCACATCGATCGTGAGTCTCTGCTCGTTACCACACGCTACCAATACACTAACGATTTGGATATTTGATCTGAGTGGGCCACTAGCCCAATAGCACTAACGATCACACGGGAATAAGTATGGGCACTCTGTGTCGTACGTTTCTTCCGAAAGCTTTGTCAGACATCCAGTTCAGCATAGCGGCACGGACGGACCGGCGCCATCCAGGACAGAGGTGGTGCCTGGCTTCACCGTGTGCGCAACGACCCGGAGTGCACATGGCGATGGCCCAAGACCCCTGAGCGCTTCGGATATAGTCCGACGGGGACCTCTCTACTGAGCCTAGGTACGACTACGGCGTTTCGTTTGGCCGAGGTCGGGCATGACCCAGAAAAGTGTGTTCGGCCGGAGTTAAGCGAGCGTGGTGGGTAAGTTGGTGCACCCCTGCAGGGAAGAACTAATCTATGCATAGCCGGATCCTCGGTAACGGACGCTCGGAGTTGTATCCCGATCGATACAACTAGAACTGGATACTTGTGATGAGAAATGGGTAGTATGGCTCTGGGATTGCTTTCTCGCAGGGAGTCGAGGAAGGATCTCTGGGCGAGGTTGATAACACTACTACTTTATACTGTGCTAATCTACACAATTCTAATGCTGCAAGACCGCTGAAGATGCTAGTCTTTGATAGGACTAGGCCTTCTCTCTATTCTGGCTTTTCTGCAGCCCAGTCCACATATACAGCCTTTCTTTGATAATGTTGCATGTGTAGTGTAGATCCTTGCTTGCTGAGTACTTCGAATGAGTACTCACAGTTGCTTTGCTTCCTCTTTTTCCCCATATTCGTTTGATGCGACCAGATGATGAAGCCCAGGAGACAGCTGCCCCTGTCGACGATCACTACTACTACCTCGAGGGTGGCTACTTCTTCGAGTTGGCTGACGACCAGGAGTAGGTTCGGAGGGTCCCATGCAGGAGGCCTGCGCCTTTTCGATCGTAGCTTTTGTTTTGCCCGCCTTTCTAAAGGCTTATCTGTTTTATATTTTATATCTGTACTCAGATATCTGATGCTTTCGCTAATGCTTGTAAGCGAGCTTATGTATTCGAGCCCTCGAGGCCCCTGGCTTGTAATATCAAGCTTGCATTATTTTAATTTGGGTCTAGAGTTGTGTTGTGATATCTTCAAGTGAGTCCTTAGGCTTGATCGTGTGCATTTGCGTGTATGATTAGTGCACGATTAAGCCGGGGGCGTCACACCCATTGTATTAGGCGGTTGCCGCTGGATGAACAGGACCCTAAGGAGGCCGCAGCACCCCAGCCGGTTGGGGGTGGATGAACAGGAACCCTTGGAGGCTGGATGAACAGTAGCCCGTGGATGAACAGTAGCTGGTGAGGCTGGAGGAAGTCGTGGTGGATGAACAGTAGCAGGTGGAGACTGGAGGAAGTCGACGGTGGATGAACAGTAACCTGTGGAGGCTGGAGCGAGGCAGTAGACGGTGGATGAACAGTACCCCGCTTCAACAGATGGTGCTCGAACAGAAGTTTGTTTCCTACATTTTGCAGTACGCCAGACCCCTCCCGTTCAACAGGACCCCGTTTCGACCATAGGCGCTCAAAAAGAAGTCCATTTCCTCTGTTTTGTGGTATGCCAGACCCCTCCCGATCAACAGGACCCCAGCCGTTTTGACTATAGGCACTCGAACAGAAGTCTGTTTCCTCTGTGTTGCGGTACGCCAGACCCTTCCCGATGAACAGGACCCCGTTTCGATCGTACGCAGTCGAACAGCAGGCCATTTGCTCCATGCTGCGGTACGCTAGACCTTGTTTCAGCTGTTCCGTCCAAGCCGGTTGGCTCCTGATGAACATGACGTATTCTGACCTAGTCGTTTGCCTCCCGATGAACACGACGCTATTTCCTCCGTTCCGACCCAGCTGGTTGGCTGCCGATGAACAGGACGCCGTCACTGTACGCATTCAAGACCCCGCCTGTATGTACGTACATAGCCATATTTACTTTCTTGCAGCATGGTTGTACATACATGTACATGATATAGACGGGACTGCGTGACATGCTACGTTGACAGTTCTACTACGACACCTGCCGCTCCTCACTCGGCCATGGGTCATCATTGCAGAGAGACCGATCGACCGCTATGTATGTACATGTTTGCGACCAGACACATAACGCTACGTACGCTTCGACCTAGTGGGTTCCAGCTGCCAGGGGGTAAGGAGGCACTTCTTTCCATGCAAAGATGTAGCTAGTGGGTCCTAGCTGTCAGGAGGAAACATTTTTGTTTCATGAAATACATAGGCCCTTCTGGTGGGTCCCCGCTGTCAGGTGGAGGAATCATTATTTTACGCGTAATAAGGAGGCACTTCCTTGCGTGTGGCCGTGGACCTAGCTGCCAGCCTCTCCACGTACAATCCTCTTCTGATGGATGTCGTTCATTGACCATGTTGACCATGCCGCTCTGAGAGCACCAAGGCGGTGGATGACGGCGAGGCCTAGGAAGGTAACGACATGGAGCCGGGGAAGACTCGCAGTTGTTTCCCACACGGAAGGGAGTACGAGGGTTTACTCGTTCGACTGTCGTCACCAGAGAATAACAGGAGGTGTGGGTGAGTAGAGGGATGGCCAGGCCAACAATGGGAGTAGGGTGGGGTGGTGAGGCCTGCGTGGCAGAACAGCTGGCGCTGGTTTGGGCGGCTGGAGCAAGAAGACCAGAGGTTGAAGAAGCAGCACAGCCGTTGGATTAACATCCTACGGTCACTGTAGCTAGAATCGTTTATTGACTAAGTTGACAAAGCCTTGCGTATGCGCCAACTTAGTAGACCCACAAGTCTGCCTCCAAATCGGGTGGGTCCCAGCTAGCGCTGGGATGAATCATTTTTTGTGTGTGTGTGGCACCCCGGCTCAGAGAAACCAGAACACCCCGTATTCCAGCCCAGAGATCAGGTCTTCTGGAATACGGAACTGCTTGACATAGAACAAATTAGCTCTTATTACAAAGGATAATGGTACATGGGTCTGATGTTACAAAGGATCACATCAGCATGGTGACACTATGCCTGCTAAGGTAGCTCTATGCTAGCAGTGGAACAACTCGTAGCAGCGGAAAATTTCTAGCAGCGAAACAACGACGACGGTAGTGAACTCCACTCTGCAGGGACTCTGGCTGGGACATGGTCTAGCTCGCACAATCGGTAACCTCGACAAGCAATCAATCATGGCATCACCAGCAGTTTGGCATGACACGCCAGGTCAGTACTTTGAATGTACTTGCAAGCTCACAACAACCAAAAGCATCAAGGCAAAACAACAACATAGCATTAACTGAGGGAGATATCTTGCTGTGGAAGATTGGGTATCTTAGACTGGAAGCTGTCCATATATCTTACTGAGGGAGATAGAGGAGCCTTGCATCATAAGCTTCTTCCGGTAGCGTGTGAAAGAAGGCTGAGCTTTTTATACCAAAAGCTTCGTATGGTGATATGCGGACTGAATACCATACACATATCCATAATATTTTCGTGTCTGGTTACTTGTATGCGAGGAATTGTCTGACTGTCTCCCTTGCTGAATGCTGAACTCATAACAAATTCTAGCTTCCTTCCAGAGCATAACATATTTCAAGTTTCATTTATTGCTGAACCAGGCTTTATATATGAGCCATACCTTTGTCGTAAAATATACCATCGGTCTTGCACCTGACTTGTCTTCCTACGGATTTGATCATTACTGCTTGAAAGGTGGCACAACTGATGCAGACTTAATGCTGGTAGACAATCCTGGATACCATATATACCAAACATATATTTCCAATACACTACAGTCAACTGAGAATGCCATATTGTTTAGCTGAGATTCCATATATTAGAAATCCTTGCTTCTTCGAGTTCGATGTCGGTTGATGAGCAACTTTCATAAGGGGAAAATAAGGTAACACCGAGGGCCCAAAACAAAGAACCAAATGAAACAACTTAACCAAATGAAGGCACACAAAAAGGCATTCAAATCACACACAAGCAAAGTCAGATATTACTACTATACACAACAATATGCATGCCTACTTAAGCACACAAATCTCGCGGGAACTCCGGGACTAGGATCTAACATGCTGTGACGGTGTGCACGAGGCCGAATCAATGTGTGGAAGAGTTGGTGTAAACATCGCTACACCAAGTGCTGGCTTAGCAAGGTAACATCCTTGACTAGCTCGGAGGTGAGGACGTACTTAGTGACCATGTAGTAGGACATGAATGTCACGACCACATCGTCATCAAGCGGACGGAAAGGATCCGTACTCGTCCAAGGAATAGGATAGCGGGGAAAGCTGAGTCTGCTGACATTGCCCTTTCTTGATGACTAAGATCATTAAGGGTTGCCAACACGACAAGATAAAAGGCATGATTCGGGGCAGAAGCATGTCTACCACCGAAATGATAGGTGTGGCTGAAAGAAATTTATCGGCGTGATACCTCAGCACCATTCTTGAAAACAGTGTCAGGAACACTTGACATCACTCTGCTAGGATAGGGTTGACGCCAAACACCAAAGAACAGGCAAGAAAGGAAAACTGGAGGGATGCAGGGACTGAGTTGTAGTGGATCCGAACCGATGCCAGCTACACTAAAAAGATCAAATCGTTAGTAGCAAAATAATAAGTCTATATGAATGCTATGCAACAACCAAATGCAGCAAACAAGATAGATTCTATACTACCGATTTCTACCGCTCACGCTGACTAGGGCATCCTACAGCCAGACCTGCTCTGATACCAAGCTCTGTGGCACCCGGGCTTAGAGAAACCGGAACACCCCGTATTCCAGCCCAGAGATCAAGTCTTCTGGAATACGACACTGCTTGACATAGAACAAATCAGCTCTTCTTACAAAGGATAATGGTATAAGGGTCTGGTGTTACAAAGGATCACATCAGCACGCCGATACTACGCCTACTAAGGTAGCTCTATGCTAGCAGTGGAACAACTCGTAGCAGCGGAAAACTTCTAGCAGCAGAACAACGATGACGGTAGTGAACTCCACTCCACAGGGACTCTGGCTGGGACTGTTGGAAATATGCCCTAGAGGCAATAATAAAATGGTTATTATTATATTTCCTTGTTCATGATAATTGTCTATTGTTCATGCTATAATTGTATTAACCGGAAACCGTAATACATGTGTGAATACATAGACCACCACATGTCCCTAGTGAGCCTCTAGTTGACTAGCTCGTTGATTAATAGATGGTTGTGGTTTCCTGACCATGGACATTGGATGTCGTTGATAACAGGATCACATCATTAGGAGAATGATGTGATGGACAAAACCCAATCCTAAGCATAGCACAAGATCGTGTAGTTCGTTTGCTAGAGCTTTTCTAATGTCAAGTATCATTTCCTTAGACCATGAGATTGTGCAACTCCTGGATACCATAGGAATGCTTTGGGTGTATAAAACATCACAACGTAACTGGGTGACCATAAAGGTGCACTACAGGTATCTCCAAAAGTGTCTGTTGGGTTGGCACGAATCGAGACTGGGATTTGTCACTCCGTATGACGAAGAGGTATCTCTGGGCCCACTCGGTAATGCATCATCATAATGAGCTCAATGTGACTAAGGAGTTAGCCATGGGATCATGCATTACGGAACGAGTAAAGAGACTTGCCGGTAACGAGATTGAACAAGGTATAGGGATACCGACGATCGAATCTCGGGCAAGTAACATACCGATGGACAAAGGGAATTGTATACGGGATTGATTGAATCCCCGACATTGTGGTTCATCCGATGAGATCATCGTGGAACATGCGGGAGCCAATATGGTTATCCAGATCCCACTATTGGTTATTGGCCGGAGAGGTGTCTCGGTCATGTCTGCATGGTTCCCGAACCCGTAGGGTCTACACACTTAAGGTTCCGTGATGCTAGAGTTGTTATGGGAAATTGTATGTGGTTACCGAAAGTTGTTCGGAGTCCCAGATGAGATCCCGGACGTCACGAGGAGTTCTGGAATGGTCCGGAGGTGAAGATTTATATATGGGAAGTCCAGTTTCAGTCGCCGGAATAGTTTCGAGGGTTATCGGTATTGTACCGGGACCACCGAAAGGTGTCCGGGGGTCCACCGGGTAGGGCCACCTACCCCGGAGGACTTAGTGGGCTGAACATGGGTGGGAACCAGCCCCCTAGTGGGCTGGTGCGCCCCCCAAGGGCCCAAGGCGCCTAGGGTTGAAAACCCTAGGGGGTGGGGGTGCCTCCCACATGCTTGGGGGGCAAGTCTCCCCCCTTGGCCGCCGCCCCCCTCTAGATGCATCTAAGGGGGCCGGCCCCCTCTCCCCTTCACCCTATAAATAGTGGGGGGGTGGGAGGGCAGCCACACCCTTCCCCTGGCGCAGCCCTTCCCCCCTCCAACTCCTCCTCCTCCTTCGTAGTGCTTGGCGAAGCCCTGCCGGAGAACCACAAGCTCCACCACCACGCCGTCGTGCTGCCGAAGCTCTCCCTCAACTTCTCCTCTCCCGTTGCTGGATCAAGAAGGAGGAGACGTCCTCGGGCTGTACGTGTGTTGAATGCGAAGGCTCCGTCTGTTCGTCGCTTGAATCGGATCTTCCGCGATTTGAATCACCGTGAGTATGACTCCATTGACCGCGTTCTTGTAACTCTTCCGCTTAGCGAACTTCAAGGGTATGAAGATGCACTCCCTCTCTCTCGTTGCTAGCATCTCTTAGATTGATCTTGGTGACACATAGGATTTTTTTTGAATTATTACTACATTCCCCAACAGTGGTATCAGAGCTAGGTCTATGCGTAGATTCTGTGCACGAGTAGAACACAAGTAGTTGTGGGCGATGATTTGTTCAATTTGCTTACCGTTACTAGTCCTATCTTGATTCGGCGGCATTGTGGGATGAAGCGGCCCGGACCGACCTTACACATACGCTTACGTGAGACAGGTTCCACCGACTGACATGCACTTGTTGCATTCGGTGGCTAGCGAGTGTCTGTCTCTCCCACTTTAGTCGGATCGGATTCGATGAAGAGGGTCCTTATGAAGGGTAAATAGCAATTGGCATATCACCGTTGTGGCTTTTGCGTAGGTAAGAAACGTTCTTGCTAGAAACCCATAGCAGCCACGTAAAACATGCAACAACAATTAGAGGACGTCTAACTTGTTTTTGCAGGGTATGCTATGTGATGTGATATGGCCAAAAGGATGTGATGAATTATATATGTGATGTATGAGATTGATCATGTTCTTGTAATAGGAATCACGACTTGCATGTCGATGAGTATGACAACCGGCAGGAGCCATAGGAGTTGTCTTAATTTATTATATGACCTGCGTGTCAATGAAAACGCCATGTAATTACTTTACTTTATTGCTAACCATTAGCCATAGTAGTAGAAGTAATAGTTGGCGAGACAACTTCATGAAGACACGATGATGGAGATCATGGTGTCATGCCGGTGACGATGGTGATCATGCCGCGCCTCGAAGATGGAGATCAAAAGCGCAAGATGATATTGGCCATATCATGTCACTTTATGATTTGCATGTGATGTTTATCATGTTTACTTCTTATTTGCTTAGAACGACGGTAGCATAAATAAGATGATCCCTCACTAAAAATTTCAAGAAATGTGTTCCCCCTAAGTGTGCACTATTGCGAAGGTTCGTTGTTTCGAAGCACCACGTGATGATCGGGTGTGATAGATTCTAACGTTCGCATACAACGGGTGTAAGCCAGATTTACACATGCGAAACACTTAGGTTGACTTGATGAGCCTAGCATGTACATACATGGCCTCGGAACACGAAAGACCGAAAGGTCGAACATGATTCGTATGGTAGATGCGATCAACATGGAGATGTTCACCGTTGATGACTAGTCCATCTCACGTGATGATCGGACACGGCCTAGTCGATTCGGATCATGTATCACTTAGATGACTAGAGGGATGTCTATCTGAGTGGGAGTTCATTAAATAATTTGATCAGATGAACTTAATTATCATGAACTTAGTCTAAAATTGTCTTTACAACCTATCTTGTAGATCCAATGGCCCACGCTAATGTTGCCCTCAACTTCAACGCGTTCCTAGAGAAAACCAAGCTGAAAGACGATGGTAGCAACTATACGGACTGGGTCCGTAACTTGAGGATCATCCTCATAGCTGCCAAGAAAGCATATGTCCTTGAAGCACCGCTAGGTGACGCACCCATTTTCCCAGCAACTCAAGACATTATGAATGCTTGGCAGTCGCGTAGTGATGATTACTCCCTGGTTCAGTGCGGCATGCTTTACAGCTTAGAACCGGGGCTCCAAAAGCGTTTTGAGCAACACGAAGCATATGAGATGTTCCAAGAGCTGAAAATGGTTTTCCAAGCTCATGCCTGGGTCGAGAGATATGAAGTCTCCGACAAGTTCTACAGTTGTAAGATGGAGGAAAACAGCTTTGTCAGCGAGCATATACTCAAAATGTCTGGGTTGCACAACCGCTTGTCTCAGCTGGGAGTTAATCTTCCAGATGACTCGGTCATTGACAGGATCCTCCAGTCGCTTCCACCTAGCTACAAGAGCTTTGTGATGAACTACAATATGCAAGGGATGGAGAAGTCCATTCCTGAGTTATATTCAATGCTGAAATCAGCGGAGGTGCAGATCAAAAAGGAACATCAAGTGTTGATGGTGAATAAGACCACTAGTTTCAAGAAAGCAAGGGTAAGAAGAACTTCAAGAAGGATGACAAGGGAGTTTCCGCGCCCAGTAAGTCAGTTGCCGGGAAGAAGCCAAAGAATGGACCCAAGCCTGAGACTGAGTGCTTTTATTGCAAGGGAAATGGTCACTGGAAGCGGAACTGCCCCAAGTACTTAGCGGATAAGAAGGCCGGCAACACCAAAGGTATATATGATATACATGTTATTGATGTGTACCTTACCAGCGCTCATAGTAGCTCCTGGATATTTGATACCGGTGCGGTTGCTCACATTTGTAACTCAAAACAGGAGCTGCGGAATAAGCGGAGACTGGCGAAGGATGAGGTGACGATGCGCGTCAGGAATGGTTCCAAGGTCGATGTGATCGCCGTCGGCACGCTACCTCTACATTTACCTTCAGGATTAGTTTCAAACCTCAATAATTGTTATTTAGTGCCAGCTTTGAGCATGAACATTGTATCTGGATCTTGTTTAATGCGAGATGGCTACTCATTTAAATCCGAGAATAATGGTTGTTCTATTTATATGAGAGATATGTTTTATGGTCATGCCCCACTGGTCAATGGTTTATTTTTATTGAATCTCGAACGTGATGTTACACATATTCATAGTGTGAATGCCAAAAGATGTAAGGTTGATAATGATAGTCCCACATACTTGTGGCACTGCCGCCTTGGTCACATTGGTGTCAAACGCATGAAGAAACTCCATGCAGATGAACTTTTGGAGTCTCTTGATTATGAATCATTTGACACGTGCGAACCATGCCTCATGGGCAAAATGACGAAGACTCCATTCTCCGGAACAATGGAGCGAGCAACCAATTTGTTGGAAATAATACATACTGATGTATGCAGTCCAATGAGCGTTGAGGCTCGCGGTGGCTATCGTTATGTTCTCACCTTCACTGATGACTTAAGTAGATATGGGTATGTCTACTTAATGAAACACAAGTCTGAGACCTTTGAAAAGTTCAAGGAATTTCAGAGTGAGGTAGAGAATCAACGTGATAGGAAAATAAAGTTCTTACGATCAGATCATGGAGGAGAATACTTGAGTCACGAGTTTGGCACGCACTTAAGGAAATGTGGAATTGTTTCACAACTCACGCCGCCTGGAACACCACAGCGTAATGGTGTGTCCGAACGTCGTAATCGCACTCTATTGGATATGGTGCGATCTATGATGTCTCTTACCGATCTACCGCTATCATTTTGGGGTTATGCTTTAGAGACTACCGCATTCACTTTAAATAGGGCACCGTCTAAATCCGTTGAGATGACACCGTATGAATTATGGTTTGGGAAGAAACCTAAGCTGTCATTTCTGAAAGTTTGGGGATGCGATGCTTATGTCAAGAAACTTCAACCTGAAAAGCTCGAACCCAAATCGGAAAAATGCGTCTTCAAAGGATACCCTAAGGAAACTATTGGGTATACCTTCTACCTCAGATCCAAAGGCAAGATCTTTGTTGCCAAGAACGGATCGAAAGAAGTAAGTGGGAGGAAAGTAGAACTTGACGAGGTACCCCCTCTTGAACCGGAGAGTAGTGCAGCTCAGGAAGATGTTTCTGTGGTGCCTGCATCGACTAGAGAGGAAGTTAATGATGATGATCATGAAACTTTGGGTCAAGTTGCTACTGAACTTCGTAGGTCCACGAGGACACGTTCCGCACCAGAGTGGTACGGCAACCCTGTCCTAGAAATCATGTTGTTAGACAATGGTGAACCTTCGAACTATGAAGAAGCGATGGCGGGCCCGAATTCCAACAAATGGCTTGAAGCCATGAAATCCGAGATAGGATCCATGTATGAAAACAAAGTATGGACTTTGATGGATTTGCCCGATGATCGGCAAGCCATAGAGAATAAGTGGATCTTTAAGAAGAAGACTGACGCGGATGGTAATGTGACCGTCTATAAGGCTCGGCTTGTCGCTAAGGGTTATCGACAAGTTCAAGGGGTTGACTACGATGAGACCTTCTCACCCGTAGCGAAGCTGAAGTCCGTCCGAATCATGTTAGCAATTGCCGCATTCTATGATTATGAGATCTGGCAAATGGACGTCAAAACGGCATTCCTTAATGGTTTCCATAAGGAAGAATTGTATATGATGCAGCCGGAAGGTTTTGTCGATCCTAAGAATGCTGACAAAGTATGTAAGCTCCAGCGCTCCATCTATGGGCTGGTGCAAGCATCTCGGAGTTGGAACATTCACTTTGATGAAATGATCAAAGCGTTTGGGTTTATACAGACTTATGGAGAAGCCTGTATTTACAAGAAAGTGAGTGGGAGCTCTTTAGCATTTCTCATATTATATGTGGATGACATACTGTTGATGGGAAATGATATAGAACTTTTGGAAAGCATAAAGGCCTACTTGAATAAGTGTTTTTCAATGAAGGACCTTGGAGAAGCTGCTTACATATTAGGCATCAAGATCTATAGAGATAGATCGAGACACCTCATTGGTCTTTCACAAAGCACATACCTTGTCAATATATTGAAGAAGTTCAATATGGATCAGTCCAAGAAGGGGTTCTTGCCTGTATTGCAAGGTGTGAGATTGAGCGCAGCTCAACGCCCGACCTCGGCAGAAGAAAGAGAAAAGATGAGTGTCATCCCCTATGCCTCAGCCATAGGCTCTATTATGTATGCCATGCTGTGTACCAAACCTGATGTGAACCTTGCCATAAGTTTGGTAGGGAGGTACCAAAGTGATCCCGGAATGGAACACTAGACAGTAGTCAAGAATATCCTAAAGTACCTGAAAAGGACTAAGGATATGTTTCTCGTTTAAGGAGGTGCCGAAGAGCTCGTCATAAAGGGTTACGACGATGCTAGCTTTGACACAGATCTGGATGACTCCAAGTCACAAACCGGATACGTGTACATTTTGAATGGTGGGGCAGTCAGCTGGTGCAGTTGCAAGCAAAGCGTCATGGCGGGATCTACATGTGAAGCGGAGTACATAGCTGCTTCGGAAGCAGCTCAGGAAGGAGTCTAGATGAAGGAGTTTATCACCGACCTAGGAGTGATTCCCAATGCGTCGGGCCCGATGACTTTCTTCTGTGACAACACTGGAGATATTGCCATTGCCAAGGAGCCCAGGTTTCACAGGAAGACCAAGCACATCAAGCGCCGCTTCAACTCTATTCATGAATATATTCAAGATGGAGACATAGATATTTGTAAAGTACATACGGATCCGAATGTCGCAGATCCGTTGACTAAACCTCTTCCACGAGCAAAACATGATCAGCACCAGAACTCTATGGGTGTTCGATTCATCACAATGTAACTAGATTATTGACTCTAGTGCAAGTGGGAGACTGTTGGAAATATGTCCTAGAGCAATAATAAAATGGTTATTATTATATTTCGTTGTTCATGATAATTGTCTATTGTTCATGCTATAATTGTATTAACCGGAAACCGTAATACATGTGTGAATACATAGACCACAGCATGTCCCTAGTGAGCCTCTAGTTGACTAGCTCATTGATCAATAGATGGTTGTGGTTTCCTGACCATGGACATTGGATGTCGTTGATAATGGGATCACATCATTAGGAGAATGATGTGATGGACAAGACCCAATCCTAAGCATAGCACAAGATCGTGTAGTTCGTTTGCTAGAGCTTTTCTAATGTCAAGTATCATTTCCTTAGACCATGAGATTGTGCAACTCCCGGATACCATAGGAATGCTTTGGGTGTATCAAACGTCATAACGTAACTGGGTGACCATAAAGGTGCACTACAGGTATCTCCGAAAGTGTCTGTTGGGTTGGCACGAATCGAGACTGGGATTTGCCACTCTGTATGACGGAGAGGTATCTCTGGGCCCACTCGGTAATGCATCATCATAATGAGCTCAATGTGACTAAGGAGTTAGCCACGGGATCATGCATTACGGAATGAGTAAAGAGACTTGCCGGTAACGAGATTGAACAAGGTATAGGGATACCAACGATCGAATCTCGGGCAAGTAACATACCGATGGACAAAGGGAATTGTATACGGGATTGATTGAATCCCCGACATCGTGGTTCATCCGATGAGATCATCATGGAACATGTGGGAGCCAATATGGGTATCTAGATCCCGCTATTGGTTATTGGCCGGAGAGGTGTCTCGGTCATGTCTGCATGGTTCCCGAACCCGTAGGGTCTACACACTTAAGGTTCCGTGACGCTAGAGTTGTTATGGGAAATTGTATGTGGTTACCAAAAGTTGTTCGGAGTCCCGGATGAGATCCCGGACATCACGAGGAGTTCCAGAATGGTTCGGAGGTGAAGATTTATATATGGGAAGTCCAGTTTTAGTCGCCGGAATAGTTTCGGGGGTTATCGGTATTGTACCGGGACCACCGAAAGGTGTCCGGGGGTCCACCGGGTAGGGCCACCTGCCCCGGAGGACTTAGTGGGCTGAACATGGGTGGGAACCAGCCCCCTGGTGGGCTGGTGCGCCCCCCAAGGGCCCAAGGCGCCTAGGGTTGAAAACCCTAGGGGGTGGGGGCGCCTCCCACATGCTTGGGGGGCAAGTCTCCCCCCTTGGCCGCCGCCCCCCCCCCCTCTAGATGCATCTAAGGGGGACGGTCCCCCTCTCCCCTTCACCCTATAAATAGTGTGGGGTGGGAGGGTAGCCACTCCCTTCCCCTGGCGCAGCCCTTCCCCCCTCCAACTCCTCCTCCTCCTTGGTAGTGCTTGGCGAAGCCCTGCCGGAGAACCATAAGCTCCACCACCACGCCGTCGTGCTGCCGGAGCTCTCCCTCAACTTCTCCTCTCCCCTTGCTGGATCAAGAAGGAGGAGACGTCCCCGAGCTGTACGTGTGTTGAACGCGGAGGCGCCGTCCGTTCGGCGCTTGAATCGGATCTTCCGCGATTTGAATCGCCGCGAGTACGACTCCATCAACCGTGTTCTTGTAACGCTTCCGCTTAGAGATCTTCAAGGGTATGAAGATGCACTCCCTCTCTCTCGTTTCTAGCATCTCCTAGATTGATCTTGGTGACACATAGGAATTTTTTTTGAATTATTACTACATTCCCCAATAGGGACATGGTCTAGCTCGCACGATCGGTAACCTCGACAATCAATCAATCACGGAATCACCTGCAGTTTTGCATGACACGCCTGGTCAGTACTTTGAATGTACTTGCAAGCTCACAACAACCAAATGCATCAAGGCAAAACAACAACATAGCATTAACAGGTTAAGTTATTAACAACTACTATGAGGTGGAAGCAACAACTAAGCATGATATGGTAATGCTAGAATAATGCTGAACCAATATTCGGAGTCACATGAACCATCTCACTCTCGGCTATCCGGCCAAGCAACATATCATCTTGATCACATCGTGATCAATACCTCCTCGTGATCACCGCGTGATCACCTCACAAAATTAATGATCATCCTCAAGATCATACCAACATCATCATCGGCATCTTGCCAAACTGTTACAGCTCACATTATCAACATATAAGTCATCTAATAAGTCATTTCATCATCGTGAGTGTTGATCGAACGGTGTGACCTAGTATGAACTGTGTCCATGACCGAGGACGCAGCTATTGATACTTTATACACACTCTGCAGAGGTTAGTACATTGTACCCACACCACAGAACCCATGGCCTCGTGCTCCCATTTGGGTGGACCAACGGCGTTCTAACAAAACCAGTCTATTGCATGACACTCTCCCGGCCACTCCGACCAACTCCCCTTTGGGCTAAGTCATGGGTGGACCCGGATGCCACTCTGGACATCAAACGGCTACCATCGTGGCAAAACAAAACAAAAACGGTCCCAAACGGGGACAAAGGCACCTAAAACAACTCGGGCACACAAGGCTTACGACCGCCCACCTGATCAGGGTAGCGCGCGCACATAACCTTCCCTAGTTGGAGGCACCAGTGAGAGGCATGACAATAGACCGCATTAGGGCCTTCCCATAAAGGCAAATGTGGTTGCACTGGAAAAGCCCGGTTCGGTGGCACCTGACCAACGAAATGACGGAATTTGTCCCCAGGGTAAATTTGCGATAACCGATACTCCGATAGCATATATCCACCTATAATCCAAGTCATAGCAATATCTAGCAAATGATCCAAAGCATAATATAGTCATATCATAATACTCCAAGGATAGCATCTTAACTAAAGTCATGATGAATCCAAGCATAAGGATGCTACTAAATCAATAGCAATATTAAGATATTAACCTAAGATCCACAAGATAGCGTCAAATCCAAAATAATACTCCAAAGCATAATGTCAAATACTATCATGCTGAAAAATAATAATAGCCACTAATAATCCAAAGGCAACATGACATCTGCAAAACATTAGTCCTAGAAATCCAACCATCATCATGGCAATAGCAAGATCAATATTACCTCAAGAAATGCCATGAACAAGTCATATGTAGCTAATGCAAATTTTAAGCAAGTTCAAATAAATAAACCATGGCATTGCATTACAGTCATGCAAATAGAGGGTGTGGCTTGCCTGGGATGAATGGATTCACCGGGAAGAAGTGCGAGAAGCTCATGGAAAGAATCACCGGAAAACTTTCTCTCTCGGAGGACGCTGAATAAGGGTAGGGGCAAAATGATCATTTTCAGAATGTTTCCACATGGTGAAAATGATACCATCCGAACAGGCTCGACGAATAGAGAACGTGGGCTTTGGAATCGCCTGATTCGGAGTTGTGAGTGAAAAGATACGAGGGTTTTTCTGCCAGGGACCTTTCTATAAAACTTTATCCACAAACAAGTCCCTGACTGAAAAACAGAAAATGCACTTTTAGGAAGTACTCTTTCACTTCAGTGAAAGCGCATTCCGGGCTGAAGCAGAAGCAACATATGCTTTCGCAAAGTTAAAACGTATTCTTGACCATAGCCTACAAGGAGTACGCCTTCAGGACACCGAAGACGTATATGCTGGAAGTGCGCTTCCACTTAACGCGCTGGGCCCAGCCGGCTGGGTCACCGACAAGTGGGGCCCACCTGCAGGGTCATCTTCTTCCTCGCTTCTTTGTGCGCGAGCCTGGCCGCGAGGGCTGTGAGCCCTGACGGCCAAAGCCGGCGATCCGGCCATCGTTCGCCGTGCTCCGACCATCGGCCTACTCGGGGAAGCAAGGCGCGCCTGCCCGTGCATAGCACGGCTGTCGAGGAGCTCGGGAGTGAGCAGAGGCATGACCGTGGCGGACAACAGCGTCGGCCACAATTGGGCAGAGGGCTGCAAGCCTCCGGCGGTCGAGGCGAGGGGCTGGGGAGATCCGCCGGAGTGCGGTGGTTCGTCTGGTGGTGGAAGAAGGGAGGGAGGGGCGCGGCATAGACCGAATTTAGGCCAGAGGGCGTGGCGGCCGTGGCGAGCAATGGAGAGCAGGGGAGCTTCTCGAGCTCGGAGGAGTGGCTAGGCGGGCTCTAGGAGGTGGAGGAGGTCAATGGTGAGGAGAACCGAGGCCGGGAAGGGTTTAAATAGCCGCGGCGAGGATGCCTGAGGCCGGCCACCGCCGCGAGGACACAACCGAGCTTTGGCAGAGATAAGGGCTCATGGGGGGCGTGGAGGTGACGGTAGAGGGCAGAGGAGGTCACAGGAGAGATGATGGCACCAAGAGAAGAGGAAGAAGCGACCGAGGCGCGGACAGAGCCGGTCAGACACTGTGTTCTCGTGGACGCGTGGCGGCTAGCGCCGACGAGGAAGCTATCGGAGGGGAACAGGGGCTAGAGAGCGACGGGAGAGAAGGGGGAGTCAGGTTGGCAACAACGGATGCGCGAACACCGTCGGGAAGGAGCTGCCCAACGCGTCCCGACGCCCAGAGCGCGTGCACAGGCATGCAAACACATGGTCATCGCGTCTACTAGCAAGGAGAGGACACTACGAGCTGGCAGAGTATGTCTAGCGCTTTGTCTCTGCACCCTGGGGACTGTAGGAGGTTAAAGATCGAGAGGAGGAGCCAAGGGTAGATGGGATGCAACACTGGAAGTTTGTTGTATCAAACTTGGTCCCATCTCTGTGATGAACTGAGAAGAGCTAAGAGGCAAACTTGATGTCCGGGAGGTTTAGGTTAGGATGGACTACAGTCCTGGGAAGTTTGAGGGGATTAGGACCAATATTCATCATAGTTGCTTTGCAACTGCAAATTTGGTCCAGAAAAGATAATTGCATGATGCACTCACATAGAGCATTGGGTTGGGCCGAAATTTGGCAAGGCATAATGATATGGACATATAAAGATTCTGTAAAACTTTCATACCATTTGGACTTGCCAAACTAGTACTTCCTTCACAGTGTCCTTCTATGTCTAGAAACTTGAGAAAATTATAGAGAAATATTGGCTTGATGAATTGATCCCAAATTTGGTGGAGAGGAGTTTTATGGCTAGGAGAATGCTCTGGTAAATTTTCAAAAATAATGAAGCAATATAAAATATACTTGCTTCACAACCTGAAATATTGCCAGAAACAAAGATTTGAAAGTGTGATCACATAGATAATTGGATGGAGCTGAAAATTGGTGGACAGTCATTATTTGAGCATATGGAGGGGCTTGAAAAGTTTCAACTCATTTGGATACTCCTAGCTGGTACTTTAACAAGGCTTCCATCTGACAAAAACTTTGGAAATTTGCTGAGGAAGATTGGCTAGGAAAATAGAGCTGCATTTTGGCATGATGCAATGATTTGGATGTGAGAGAATGCCCAAAAAGTTTGGGAGCAATCAAGGAAAGATAGGTGGCACTTCCTTAACAGAAGACCACTCTAGACAGAAATGAAGAATGAATATTGCTGGATTATTTTTGGGCTAGGAAAGGAAAGTTTGGACATATTTGGGACATATATGATCCAAACAATTTATGAGAATTATATGGGAATTTTTTTAAGGATAGAAATATAGGTTGCTTCACAACCTAGGTCAAACAGTATTATTCCTTTAATAGAAAAAGGATTATTCCCAAGGAAAAGAATTTGTGGTTGGGATAAGATGGAAATGACATGGCCTTGGGAAGAATTATAGGATGACAAGCCACCAGGGAGGGGAATCAGAGATGGTCTTCCCAGGTTTGAAGACCACATAGCCACTGAAAAAGAAATCAAAGCAAAAATCCAAAAGAAAAAGAAAGGGCCAAAATCCAGGGTGTTACAAACCTTCCCCCCTTAAAGAAATCTCGTCCTCAAGATTTGGGTGCTCAGGGAACAGGTATGACTTGAGGACACCATTTCCAACTCGGGTATCCATTTCCTTTGTATGTTATTCCCCCTGATTTTCACATGATCTGATTACCTCACTCTGGGGTGGTTTGCTTCACCATTCCCAAAATTCTGACGGATCCTCCCTCATGTGTCAAATCTGATGTTGACTTTGATTTGTTCATATCTGCCGGTAATATCCAAGAAATCTGAGAATAACTTTCTGGTGGGTACAATACCTTTTTGTTCCCTCTGTCAGGTTGCTCAAATAAATGCATGTCTTCCGGCTTCAAACAATGTTGAGAGTCATCGCCATTCTCCTGACGGAATCTGACTGCCCGTAGGTGGTACCGAATCATCTATGTGTGTTCCTTTGTCTTGAGCTTGAAATCTATACCGAAGATTCGATTACCTCCGGTCGTGAGCAATGAAAAGGGGTGTACCCTTATAACGATACTGTCGGTGTACTAAGTGTTGGGACTTTAGTACCCCATACTTGTGCACGGGCAGTTGTAGCCAAACCTGCGGCAAGGCTTGCCGGGGGAATAATTGGAGATTAGTGCAAGATTGTCAAGGGGACGCTCAGACCAAGGATCAAAGGATCGGGAGTTAATAAGAGCTGAAGACCGAAGTCCAGGCCCCCGGCAAGATCTTGCCGGGGTGACTCACGAAACCCGGCAAGGCTTGAGCCCGGCAAGATTTGCGCCACGGCAAGATTCTACCACTGTTCCATCGCTTCAGCACAGCAATCAGCCTGGCATCCTGGGCCCATTCCTGGATGCGTGGTAGGGTACCAGTGGAGGAGAGCTTAAGCGGTGCTGATGGGATGGCCCCTTTTTCCATCCCCAAGAAATGAGGACACCTAAACGGACACCTCATGGTGCATTAAATGCATTTGTCCTAAACCGTCAGTGGTTAGGTATGATTACCCTGTAGCTACTTTACACCTCAATGTATGTACATTTTGCCGCTGTGGTGACCCCTTTGGACGTATAAAAGGAGGCCCAAGGCGACTGCTACAGGGGGGTGGATCTTCTGGCCCATTCTGCATGCGTAGCTGCTCTTTCAACCTACTGTTCATCGCTAGCGCTCCTGGAGTTTGAGCTCAAGAGTAGGGTTTTACGCTGATTAGCGGCCCGAACCTGGGTAAAACCACCTTGCGTCGATCGTTGGTTCTGCTCTTTGTGCATACCTCTTTCCCTGCCGAATCGTAGAAGGGATCCCCGCGGTCCCATAGGTGTTGTACGCCGACATCTTTGGCGTGCCAGGTAGGGGGAGAAGGTTGTGCGAACCTGATCCAGTGATCGGCGCCTCAATTTCTGCATCATCTTCATCACCATGCCACCCAAGAAGAAGAGTGCCGCAACGGCGCTACCATCTACGTCTGTTTTGCCTGTGCCTTCGCGTACGGGCGACAGCGTAGATGCAGAAGGTATAGGTTTAGAGCCTCCACGGCGTTCTGGTGATCCAAGCCAGGAGAGCGGCGTCGTTCGCAGCGGCGATGGCAATCCGCACACCGCTGGATCCAGAGATGGAGCTGTGCTGCTTACGGGCGGCGCAGCGAACTCCAGAGATCGGAGGACACCTCCTAGGACTCCCGCGCCAGCGCAAGCGTTGCAGCCTTCACAAGTTGCACGCGACGACCAGCGCCATGGCGCTGGTGGTTCGGGAAGCCCCCATGAAAGAACTTCTGCGCATCGATCTCAAGGTGCACAGGCCCAGCATGCACGCCCAGCTGCTGGTGGAAGTGGTGCGCGGTCGCGTGATCGTGATGGTGCTCCTTCTAACATTGTTAGGAGTCAGAGCACCTCACGTACCTCGCAGTTGTCGCCGCCACCTACGCCGGCGGAAGCCTTGGCACGTGCGCAGCTGCTCCTCGACTTCCCTCCTGCCCCGGAGAAGATGAAGGAGTGGCGATCTACTATCCAGAGTCTCATCGGCTTCGCCAACAAGGATGGGCTGCAGCAGGCAGGGCCCTCGCGACGGCGGTCCATCGATCCGGTGCGAGCTGATGGAGAGAAGACTGGAAGCGGTGCGACCACGGTGCACTCTCCTCCATGACAGCAGCGGCGATCGACGACCCGGCGAACCGATGACTGTGATGATGATTCCACGGCGTCGTCCGATCCACGGATGCGCCGCGACCAGCGTCAAGTTCTTCGGGAACGAAGCAAGGAGGACGCTCGAACTACCATCGAGCGGCGACGGGAAGCGCGTCACCAATCTGATAAACGCGCAGGACCTGCTGTCGATGAGCCTGCGCCAGGGCACACAGGCGACTTGCCTTACGAGGTAGGTAGTCCAGTGTTTACCCGTGAGTTGCGGCGAGTCCAGTGGCCCAATTCCCGAACCTTCAAGCCAGAAGTCCCAGAGAAATATGACGGCAAGACCCATCCGTCAGAGTTCTTGAGCATCTACACCATCGTGATGCAGGCTGCCGGGGGCCGAGACGACAAGATACTTGCCAACTACTTCCCGTTGGTGCTTAAGCCCAACGTCAGGTCGTGGTTGATGCATCTGCCGGAGAATTCTATCTCTTCTTGGTCAGATCTGTGCCATCAGTTTGTTGGCGCCTTTGTTGGAGGCCATCAAACCCCTAGCCAGGAAAGTGATTTGCATCTCATCCCTCAGAAGGAGGGCGAGCCTCTGCGCAAGTATATCCAAAGATTCAGCCGTGTGCAGTACAGCATCCCTGATGTTCATCCCGCCGCTATTATCGGTGCGTTCCATTAGAACGTACGTAACCGCAAGATGCGGGAAGAAATGGCAATGAACAAGATCAGGGATATCGCCGAGCTTTATGCTCTGGCTGATAAATGTGCTCGAGCTGAAGAGGGAAGGAGACTCCCCGGCGAGGATGTTGGTGCAGGGGGCGACTCCGAAGGCGAGGATGCTGCCGCCCCGACAAGGAAGGGCCGGCGGCAAAACAGGAAGCGTAAAGGCAAGGCTGTGCTTGCTGTTGAGGGATCCGGCGACCTTGGCCCCGCCAAGAAGGCCAAAGTTGGCAACCCCGGCAAGGAAGTTGCCGGGTGCGCCTCCTGTCAGGCCTTGGCAGCCACCGATAAGCCGGAAGGCTTCGGCAAACAGTATTGCAAGATCCATCGCACCAAGGGCCACGATCTCCAAAATTTCTGGCAAGTTGAACAGCTTGTCGAAAGGCAAAGAGCTGAGTACGAGAGGCGAGACAAGGAGAAGGCCCAAGACAGTGCTGAGGGGTCTGGCAAGAAACATGGTGGCCGAGGAGGCCGCCGCGGCAAGGCTAAGCAACAGAAGGAGAGGCCCGCCAGAGGCCATGACAAGGAAGAGGGTGATGATGACGATGAGGAAGATGATGAGTCCAGCGAGCACGAATTTCAGAAAGCTACAGAGGCCATGTGTATTGACGGAGGCGCTTCGTTGCATTCGTCCCACCGTCGACTCAAACAGTGGGTGCGTGAGGTTAATGCAATGGAGCCATCGTTCGATGTACGTAAACCTCTGAAGTGGTCCAACACGCCTATCATTTTTTACGCCGAGGATCACCCTGATCGCACAACTGCGGTCGGGTGCTTGCCATTGTTGGTTTCACCAACAATCCGCAACCTCAAGGTGACAAAAATGCTAGTTGACGGTGGGGCCGGGCTGAACTTGATCTCACCAGACGTGCTCAAGAAGCTGCAAATTCCTGATGAAGATCTCGAGGAAACGGGCATGTTCCAAGGGATCAACCCAGGAAGGACCCAGCCAAAAGGCAAGATAACGCTACCGGTAACATTTGGTAGCGAGCTCAACTACAGGACAGAGAAGGTGGTGTTTGATGTCGCCAAGATCCCCATGTCATACAATGGGATCCTTGGCCGCCCAGCGTTGGCCAAGTTCATGGCGGCATCACACTACGCATATAATGTGCTGAAAATGCCAGGGCCGTTGAGTGTCATCACTGTCCACTCTGACAAAAAGGATGCGCTCATCTGTGCCAACCAGCTCTACTGGGAAGCAGTTGCAGCACTTGCCGTGAAGGCATCTACTCCTGCCGATGGAACTCCCGGGGGGAAGAAGAAGACCGGCAAGAATCTTGGCACAAACTCCGGCAAGCGCACCTCCTCGGAGTGTTGCGCTCCCGTTGAGGATGTACCAAAGAGTTCCACCGGCAAGAACAAGAAGTCCAAGGTTGCTCCACCAGAGACAAAGAAGGTGCCCGCCAAGGAGGATGGAACGGGAGGAACTTTCACCATAAGTTCCACCCTTGATGACAAATAGGAAAGCGCGCTCATTGCCTTCCTGCGGGCGAATGTCTATGTGTTTGCATGGCAACCATCTGACATCCCCGGTGTTCCCAAGGAGGTGATTGAGCACCACCTTGCTGTCTGTCCCCACGCGCGGCCCATCAAGCAAAGGGTGAGAAAGCAGGCTTTGGAGCGGCAAGTATTTATTGCCGAAGAAATCAGGAAGCTAGAAGCGGCAGGGTTGGTCAGAGGGGTGCTTCACCCAACGTGGCTAGCCAATCCAGTTGTGGTGCGCAAGGCGAACGAAAAATGGAGGCTATGTATTGATTATACAGATATCAATAAAGCCTGTCCAAAAGATCCTTTCCCCTTGCCGCGCATCGACCAGATTGTGGACTCCACTACTGGTTGTGACCTACTGTCGTTCCTTGATGCTTACTTGGGGTATCATCAGATCTTCATGGCAAAAGAAGATGAAGAAAAGACCGCATTTATCACCCCATGTGGTACGTATTGTTTTATACGAATGCCTTTCGGGTTGAAAAGTGCTGGTTCTACTTTCGCGAGAGCGATTCACATTGGTTTTGAGCCTCAACTGCATCGAAACATGGAAGCATACATGGATGACATAGTGGTCAAGACCAAGGACAAAGCGACGCTCATACAAGATTTAGAAGAGACATTTGCAAATCTGCGCAAGATCAATTTAAAGCTCAATCCCGAGAAGTGCGTGTTTGGCGTTCCTTCCGGAAAACTTCTCGGGTTCTTTGTGTCTCAGCGAGGGAACGAAGCGAACCCCGACAAGATCAAAGCTATTGAGCAGATTAAGGTGCCAAGATGCGTCAAGGATGTACGTCGTATTGTCGGCTGTGTTGCTGCCCTAAGCAGGTTTACTTCCAAATCTGCTGAGCACGCCCTACCCTTTTTCAAAATTTTGAAAAAGGCAGGTCCAATGAAATGGACTCCGGAAGCAGAGGCTGCGCTGCAAGATTTGAAGAGATACCTCTCCTCTCCGCCAACACTGGTCGCGCCAAGGTCACAAGAGCCGTTGCTGCTGTACTTGGCAGCGACAAATCAAGTGGTTAGTGCTGCGCTAGTAGTGCAGAGAGAAGCTGATGGGGAGGCGACACCAGCGACAGGACCGCCAAGTGACACGCCAGGATCACCCCCGGCAAGGACTGATCCCGGCAAGACAGGATCTGCGCAGACAGAAGAACCAGTGCAAAAGAAAAAAGATGGTGCAGCGCCCAATTTATTTTGTTAGCTCCCTTTTGCAAGGAGCTAGATCAAGATACTCTGGTGTGCAGAAGTTGCTTTTCGGCCTCCTTATGGCCTCAAGGAAGCTGCGCCATTATTTTCAAGCACACGAAATTACCGTCGTCACTCGCTTCCCGTTGCAGCGGATTTTGCGGAATCCAGAGGCAACCGGCAGGATCGTGGAGTGGGCGCTGGAGTTGTCAAGCTTTGATCTCAAGTTTGAGAGTACTTCAACAATTCAGAGCAGAGCCTTGGCAGAGTTCATTGCGGAATGGACCCCAACGCCAGACGAAGAGATTCAAGAAACAACTCTCCCCGGCAAGGAAACTGATCAAGAATGGGTTATGTACTTTGACGGGGCTTTTTCGCTGCAAGGTGCCGGTGCTGGCGTGCTGCTTGTCACACCCACCGGAGAGCACCTCAAGTATGTAATCCAGATGCATTTTCCCCGGGAGAGTTCAACAAACAACACTACGGAATACGAGGGACTGCTTGCCGGTCTTAGGATCGCGGCAGACCTTGGTATCAAGAAGCTCATCATCAGAGGCGATTCGCAGCTTGTTGTCAGGAAAGTTAACAAGAATTACCAGAGTCCATTGATGCAAGCCTATGTGGATGAAGTGAGAAAAATGGAAGAGCGCTTTGATGGTCTGCAGATGAAGCACATTCCTCGTGCCGAAAACAATATTGCCGATGACCTGTCAAAGCGCGCTGCCCTCAAGTTTCCTGTGGAACCAGGAACTTTTGTGCTCCATTTGGCTCAACCATCTGTGGCATCAACAATGAGGCAAGGAAAGAGAAGAAAGTTGAACTCTGGGCAGTACTTTTCGGCAGACCTCCCTGGAGCCACCGGCAAGGAGCTTGCCAGGATCAGCGGCAAACCTGCCGGGGAACAACAGGCTCCGGCGGAGCCTCAGGCTTTCGCCGTCGAGACAATTGTTCCCCTGGCGGAAGAGATGCCTTTAGTCCTAGCTGTCGAGCCTCAGGCTCCAGCGTGGGCTCAGCACATTGTCCATTTCCTTCAGACAGGAGAACTCCCCGAAGAGCAGGAAGAAGCGGAAAAAGTAGCCCGTCAGTCTACCATGTACCAGTTCGTCGATGACGTCCTGTACAGAAAAATACCGAATGCTGTGAAATTGAAGTGTATCCCTCGGGAAGATGGACTAGGGCTATTGGCAGAGATACATGGAGGCATATGTGGCTCTCACATAGGATCAAGAGCACTTGTCGGGAAAGCATTCCGGCAGGGTTTCTCTTGGCCCACTGCCCTCCAGGATGCAACTGCACTAGTAACCAAGTGTGAAGCGTGCAAATTTCATTCGAAGAAATCGCATCAGCCAGCTCAAGCTCTTCAGACGATCCCTCTCTCCTGGCCATTTTCGGTCTGGGGGCTTGACATACTAGGCCCCTTTTCCCGTGCTGTCGGGGGCTTTGAGTACTTGTACGTTGCCATCGACAAGTTCACAAAGTGGCCGGAGGTGGAAGCGGTGAGGAATGTGACAGCACAATCAACCGTCAAGTTCTTTAAGGGAATAGTTTGCCGTTTTGGTGTGCCCAACAGGATCATCACCGACAACGGCACGCAATTCACAAGTCGCACCTTCATGCATTATGTCCAAGACCTTGGCAGCAAGATTTGTTTTGCCTTTGTTGCTCATCCGAGAAGCAACGGCCAAGCGAAGAGGGCTAATGCTGAAGTGCTGCACGGTCTCAGGACCAGAACTTTTGACAAGCTAAAAAAGTGCGGAAAGCGTTGGATTGATGAGCTGCCGGTGGTTCTTTGGTCAATCAGAACGACACCAAATCGAGCTACTGGCCAGACACCCTTCGCTCTGGTCTACGGAGCGGAAGCAGTTCTCCCCATGGAACTCATATACGGGTCACCTCGAGTGCTTGCTTATGATGAGCTTGAGCAAGAGCAACTGCGCCAAGATGACGCCGTGCTCCTTGAGGAGGATCGTCTTCAGGCTGCTATGCGAGCTGCTCGCTACCAGCAAGCTTTGCGCCGCTATCATAGCCGCAAAGTTCATGCCCGAAGCCTTGAGGAAGGCGACCTTGTTCTTCGATGGATTCAGTCCACCAAGAATTCAAACAAGTTGAAGCCGAAGTGGGAAGGCCCTTATCGGGTAGTACGAGTCACCAGGCCCGGCGCTGTCCGCCTGGAGACCGAGGATGGCATTCCACTGAGAAACTCTTGGAATATTGAACATCTTTGCAAGTTCTACCCATAGGGCGCGGTTGCCGGGGGCCCCCAGCAACCACCTTTTGTATGAGTCTTGCCGCCAGGGCATGTAATCCTTTGTACAAAACCAGGCTCAGATCCTGTGCGCAGATAAAGTTTAAGTGTTATGCATTTCTTGTCGATTTCCATGTTTTTATATATGCATGCTTGTCTGAGATATTGTATGACACTTATTCCCGGTAAGTATTAATGAACCGCCAAGGTTCCATATTTTTATTTTCTCTTCTTTCTTTTTCTCAAAAGATAGAAGGGTTCCTCACGCGCACTTTTGCCAGGGGGGAAGGAAGATATGGATACCAGTGGGCGATGTTCAGAATTGACACCTTGCCGGAGGAAACAAGAAATACAGCGACAGAGAGCTAAGTTGCTAAATCTGAGCAAACTTTTCAATTTTTATTACAAGGTTATTTTCCTTGGATAATTTCGACCTTTGTATGGAAAACCTGCACGCGAAGGAACCCTTGTCGTAATTGGCTGCGCCTTTATTCTGTTTCGAGTCCGCTCAACAGTTTAGATGGCTGCACTGAGAACGCCAAGGTGCCTTGCCGGCCGCTGCACCTCCAGCAGGCTGCTGAAGTCCCGCACCCAGCGCTCACGGCAGGTTGCGTGCCGGCAAGTTTTTTAGTTAGCGTAGGGTGAACTCCATACATAAAGGAATCAGACAAGGGAGATAGCATGCATGTACCCAAACGTAAGCAAGTTATATTACATTAATAAGTTGCCGCAGTTCTAACTTAAGACTTAATTGTCTTTGGCATGGAATGGCGACGACAAGAAGAGGTGGAGCAGCTAATCTCTGTGCTCGCCTTCGACTCTTTTGATTGAATCCACCTTCTCAAGGATAGGCGCGACAAGCTCCTCAAGTGCCTTGAGATTTGCGTCCTTTGGTAGGCGGCCGAGCACATTGGTGAGGTCGATATCGGGATTATTATACACCACCTTGATGAGTACCTTATGGAGGACGGCCCGGCAAAGCTGGCGGGATTCGTTGGCCAATTGGGTCGCCCGGTTGGACTGAAGCAGCTTCAGAGCTTCAATGACGTTTTCAAAGAATATGGTCAGCCTGGCACTGCGGGATATCCTTTCTTCAGTGGAATACTTGAAGTTTGGCAGGCCCATGGTTGACAGCTGTGCCGTGAGCTTCTCCGCGGCATCGACGAGGCGTTCGGTCCAGATTTCCACCCCATTTTCGTAGTCAACTTGGGCGGCGGCGGCGCTCTTGAGCAGGTTCTTCTCGTCTTGGAGATCCTTGCTCAGGGCCTTCTCGCGGGCCCTGCTGTCCTCAAGTGACTTCTCCAGCGTGGTCAATTTCAGCCTCAGATCGGCAATAGCATCATTAGCTGAAGAGAGCTGCTTGGTCTTATCGGACATGGCAACTTGCATCTCCGCCAGGGTGTGGAGGGTTTTTTCCCTGTCACCTTTGAGCGTCGAGAGCTCCTTGCCATGTTCTTCAAGATCCACATCCAGTTTCTTCACGTTGTCGCTCAGCTCATTCTTGGTGGCCTCTGCAGCCTTGGCAATATTGATGGCCTCCTTGAGCTTGCCGACGTGATCTACAGTTAGAGCTTCGAGCGCCTCCTTGTGCTTCTGCTCTAGCTCCTGGGTCCACTGCGCGACAAGCTTTTCGATTTCTTCATCCTTGCTGCGAAGCTTGGCGGCGAGCGCCTGCTCACGTGCGACAAGGTCTTCCCCATGAGCATCAAGCGCAATGCGACGCTCCGTCAGGAGGGCATCTTCAGTAGCAATTCTTTGCGTGGCTTTCTCTTGCGCCTTCTCTATGTCAGATTGCTTCAAGAGGAGCTCCGTCCAGCTTTGGCTCACTTGTTCCCGATTGGCAGTCAGCTCTTGATAGGCCTCGGTGTACCAGATTTGCATTTGCTCAACGTGCTTTTGGAAATCTATTTCAGCTGCTTCGACAACTGCAGCTCTGGAATCCACCTTCTCTTTTTGGGCACGGTGGAGTGCTTGGAGCTTGCGAAAGTTATCGCCCATGGCCTAAAGGAGTTGATCTTCCTCAGATTTGCTGCTGCTGGCCCTTGGTTCGTTGACGATCTCGAGCCCGGCAGCAGTGATGATCTCTTCATCAAAAGTTCCCCCTTCGGTCGATGCTCTAATGCTTGCCATCCCCGGCAAGTTGATGAACAGGTTGTCGCCAACCTTGAGATATTTGCTTGTTGGAGGGGCTTCGGATGTCGATGGCTGATCCTCGGCAACCGCCTCACCGGTAGCTGGGGGCTCTGTGGTCGGCGCAGCGCCTGGCACTCCTGCGGCAGGAATGCCGTCAGTACAGTCACCAGCCTCCTTGCCGGTCCTCTCAGCAGATTCCTTGGCGGCCTCCTCTTGTGCAGCCTTGGCGGCCTCGTCGGCAGCATTCTTGCCGGCCTTGGTAGTGGTATCCTTGGTGGCCTCGCTAGCGGCGATCTCGTCGGCTTCGGCGGCAGCATCTCTAGTGGTTCCCTCGATGACAGCGTCGACGTCCATGTGTTCCATCACAGGGAATTCTGAAGGGCGAAGGGGGGGGGGACAAAATAAGACCATGGATGAAGTTCAAAAAGACAAAGGAAAGAGAGGTAAAGGAAATGATAAGCGAGCGCTCTGAGGCAAGCAGTTACCTGCGCCGAGCTGTTGAGGGGTGGCTTCGCCCCTCCCGGCAACCTTGGTTGCCGGGGAAAGGTTGTCGGTGTCCATGCTTGCCAACTCCTCCTCAACCAAGATAGGCTCATCGGCAGAGGCTCTTGCCGGAGATGCGCTTGCGGGCGGCGTAGTTGACGGAGGTGGCACGACGGGGGCGTCTTCCAGTGACCCTCCCTGATGCTGTTCTTCTCCTGCAAGCCCAAAGATATCAGTGGTAAGAATGGATACCTCAGCACCTGCCAGCAAAAAAAGAGTAATGAACTCACGCTGGGGGCTGTGTTGGGGGCTGCGTCGAGGGCAAAGTTCCGGGCTGATGGTAATAGTTTCTGGCACGCTTGTAAAGCCTGCCGGGGGCTCATCGCCCGTGGAAGTCTTCGCCCTCTTCGCCATCCTTTCCGCCAGGGTTTCTACATCACTGCGGAAACAAGACAAAGCAAAGTAATAAGATCAACTAAACTCAAAGTTTGGAAGATAAAGGCTGTCACAGGGTACTTACTCTTCCTCTTCTTGCCCCGAGCTGAAGCCGGAGATGTCGAAATCGACCTCCGTTGCCGTGTCCGTATGAGGAGGCGGAGGAGGGGTCCTAGATCACTTGGCTGTGGCATGGGCAGGGGGTTGGCATGGCTCTGCTGCCTCAGTTTCCGGCACGGTTGTGTGAGACGACCCTGCCGCCCCAGTGTTTGCCGCGGGTGTGTGTCTTGCACGCCGCACGGGTTGCTGTCTAACTCCTTGCCGCGGTGCAGCCTTGCCGGCCACCTTCTTGCCGGGAGCTTCGCCGCTCGAAGAAGGTTGGTTTGCCGGGATGCCAGAGGTGGCCTTACGAAGAACGCGCTTGGTCTTTTCCGGAGCTGGGGGCTCCTCCTGCGGCTCTTCTTCAGCTGCGTCTCCGTCGGACGAGCTCTCAGCGGCTGCGCCGCTCTATTCCCCGTCAACCTTGTTCTCCCCGGCAAGATATCCTTCCACCGCAACTTCTGCATCACTGGTTTCCCATTCTGTGAAACCGACGCTGCCGGCCTCCGTAGCAAGGGCCGCCTCCTCTGCCCTAGTGGCAATGTATGCCACTTCTTCATCAGTGGTGGCCCGGATGAGGTCTGCTTATTTCCGGATGGCTCTCTCCGTCAAGTTATCAAAGAACTTTTGTGCCTCCTCCTCAGATGGCTCGACCCAAGTCGCGTCAAGACTGTGGGCATTGAATACTGGCATTATAGCAATGATTGACCCCAAGGAGGAGTTGTTGCACAGAGGGATAATTCTTGCAGGCAACCGATGCTTGTTGTCGCGCTGGAATAGCCTTTGGCGGAGAGCGCCAAGCTGCATAGCAGTCAGATTGTTGTTTAGCCCGGGGCACAGCCTCATGACGTCTGCAGCGTTCCGGTACTCCCAAGTTGGTCTCCCCCTATTCTGCAGAGGGGCGATGCGGCGGCGGAGGAAATCAAAGCCGATCATTTCCATTGTGAGCCCGGCAGCTTTCAGACGAAGGATTCTGGTGGTGGCAATTGTGAGCTTCTCATCTTCAGCAGCGAAATTGCTCCAATCGTCACCACGGACCACTTTCTGCCGTCGGGGCGAACAGAACGGATGGGGATCTGCTTCCTTGATCCAGCACCACTCGCCCCGCCATTCATCCCATTTCTCGTGGTAAACCCCTTCTGGGTATATCTCCTTGTTCCAGGCTCTTGGGATCCAGGCGATAGAACCGGAGAGGGCTTCCCCTTTTTGGATTCGGGGATAAAAGTAGTGGCGGAAAAGAGCAGTGTTGGGGATTACTCCGACAAAGTTTTCGCAAAGATGAGCAAAGATGGACATGCACATTATGGCGTTCGGAGTGAAATCAAGAAGACGGAAGCCATATGTGTACATAATGTCATTGAAGAAATCTGAAAATGGAGGACAGAGCCCGCAGTAGAAATAAGCGGCGAAGAAGGGATATCTATCTGGTCCGCTTTTGGAACAAGAACCTGGAATCACGTGAGTCGCGGGGTGAGCCTTCGTCTCCCTCGCCCACATGCACTGGTACCGGTTCTTCAGGGCTTTCACGTCGAGCGTCGGGGCGAAGACGACGTACTTCTTTCGCATCTTGACCAACTCGCTCTCCGGGACATCGGCTTTCGTTTCCTTGCCCTTGCCTTTGCTGGTCTTGGGCGGCATGGCGACTGCGGGGACAAAAGCCGAGGATGGAGCAGGTGTGGAGGCGATGAGCGGATGGGGAGAAACTTTGCTCTGAACTCGAGAGGGGGAAGGCAATGGCGGATTTCAGATTGAGAAGAAGAAGAAAAGGGGGGGTAAATAGGCTACGCCTCTGCAGTTTCCTTTTTATGGGGAAGGAGCGAGGCCGCCTCTTTTACTGCCCAATGTGAATATGCCTCTACAAGCGCGCTGCGGCCGCGGCCGTTCAGCGCACGTGCCCCACGTCGTGCATTCAATGCGCGTAGTGGGGGCGCGCAGTAAGCAAAATCATTACGAACAGTTAATCCCCTGCCACGCGTGCCCGTGCACTGTTTGGGCCTAGCCCAACAACACCTCGCACTCGTGTATGGCCTAGGCCTGGGGGCTCCTGTCGGTGTACTAAGTGTTGGGACTTTAGTACCCAATACTTGTGCACGGGCAGTTGTAGCCAAACCCGCGGCAAGGCTTGCCGGAGGAATAATTGGAGATTAGTGCAAGATTGTCAAGGGGACGCTCAGACCAAGAATTAAAGGATCAGGAGTTAATAAGAGCTGAAGACCGAAGTCCAGGCCCCCGGCAAGATCTTGCCGGGGTGACTCATGAAACCCGGCAAGGCTTGAGCCCGGCAAGATTTGCGCCCCGGCAAGATTCTACCACTGTTCCACCGCTTCAGCACAACAATTAGCCTGGCATCCTGGGCCCATTATTGGATGCGTGGCAGGGTACCAGTGGAGGAGAGCTTAAGCGGTGCTGATGGGCTGGCCCCTTTTTCCATCCCCAAGAAACGAGGACACCTAAACGGACACCTCACTGTGCATTAAATGCATTTGTCCTAAACCGTCAGTGGTTAGGTATGATTACCCTGTAGCTACTTTACACCTCAATGTATGTACATTTTGCCATTGTGGTGACCCCTTTGGACGTATAAAAGGAGGCCCAAGACGACTGCTATAGGGGGACGATCTTCTGGCCCATTCTGCATGCGTAGCTGCTCTTTGAACGTATTGTTCATCGCTAGCGCTCCTGGAGTTTGAGCTCAAGAACACCCTTAATAAAACAAAGCAGAGTAGGGTTTTACACTGATTAGCGGCCCAAACCTGGGTAAAACCATCCCGCGTCGATCGTTGGTTCTGCTCTTTGTGCATACCTCTTTCCCTGCCGAATCGTAGAAGGGATCCCTGCGGTCCCATAGGTGTCGTACGCCGACAGATACCATACCTCAAATAGTAGCATCTCGAGACTGTACTGACTGTTGTTCTGGTGGGAAGATACTTTTCATTGTAGCCTGTCATTGCCTTAGTTCCACAATTGGGAATACATGATTTGAGCTGGTTGTTCGGCTTTTGGCTTACCCATGTCATTGGTATATACAACTGTGGTAATAGGTCGTGAGATGCTTTAACACAGCCGTTAAACTCAAAACACGGAGGAATCTTGGATCTGACGGAACAGACTTGGACATTCTATTTTTACAATTTCTAAGCATGTGCTGCTGGACGGACGGAGTGGCAGGACATGAGGTCCTTAGAGAGTAAGCCTCTAAGCATTTGTCCCTTCCGATCCATATGGAATTAGGGTCTCAAGCTGACTTGGGTATCCGGACCATGATGGTCGTGCAAGAATCATCATACCTTTCTGCCAGTTTTACTGCTTGATTGTCATTATTTTCTTTGTCGAAAACCCTTGCTGAAATAGCTTGGTCGTACATGTCCTTTATCCTTCTTGTGAACATAGATTTTGTTGGTGTAATATTCCATCTTGTTCTTGCTTAAGACATGGATCCTCATAATATGTACACGGGGCTTGTAACTGTACAGAGCTCGTTGTTGTGGCCAATCATACAAGTTGGTGACAAGAGTTCATGATATCACCTTGCCAGGTGTGGGGAATACTGACTTTGGTGACTATTGTCAAGACAGTTGATCCTGCGTTGTCTGTCTTCACATCTTCTTGACTCTTGCATCACATAAAATGTATATCTGACTTTCTTTCTTTGGTCAAAGCTCATGTGGTGGTTGGATTCCTACCTTCCTTTGGTAGATCTGCTTGAACATAGCTGAATCCTCGTATGAGTGATTTGTATGACCCATGTTGCATGCTCATCATGCATACATACCTGTGAGTGTATGTGACCGAACACTCGATTTTTGAGGAAGACATGTATCTTGACTGATTTGTGCTTCTGGCAAAGCTATTGCGAATCTGACTCTTGAACTGTACTGCCATATACTGCCAGCTCACTGTGTAATATCTGATAACGGTGTGTACTGTTGTACTAAAGAAGGCTGGATATCTTATGTTGGAAGCTATCCAAGTAGCTTGCTAAAGAAGGCTGGATATCTTAGACTCGAAGCTTTTACCGTGGTAGCATGCTAGAGAAGGTTGGGTTCCGTACCTGAGAAGCTTCTCCTCTGATTGCTTACTGAGAAGGATTCATTTCCTTATGTCTGAAGCTTTTACCAAGATATCTTGCTATGGAAGACTGGGTATCTTAGACCGGAAGCTGTCCATATATCTTACCGAGGGAGATAGAGGAGCCTTACATCATAAGCTTCTTTCGATAGCGTGTGAAAGAAGGCTGAGCTTTTTATACCAAAAGCTTCGTATGGTGATATGCGGACTGAATACCATGCACATATCCATAATATTTTTGTGTTTGGTTACTTGTATGAGAGGAATTGTCTGACTGTCTCCCTTGCTGAATGCTGAACTCATAACACATTCTAGCTTACCTTTGTCCGAAAATATACCGTCGGTCTTGCACCTGACTTGTCTTCTGAAAGGATCGAGAAGAGGTGTCTAGAGGGGGGGGGGATTAGACCCTCAACACGCAAAAAGTGGCAATTTTTAAGTTCTTCAAGTTGAGGTGGAATTTTAGCACAAGATTAAGCATTCACAATACATTTCGAGCAAGCATGGCAAGAGTATGAGCAGCGGAAAGAGTAAAGCATGCTAATTGCAAGAAAGTAAAGGGATGGGATTGGAGTGTGCAAATGCAATGTAGACACGGAGATTTTTGGCGTGGTTCCGATAGGTGGTGCTATCGTACATCCACGTTGATGGAGACTTCAACCCACGAAGGGTAACGGTTGCGCGAGTCCACGGAGGGCTCCACCCAAGAAGGGTCCACGAAGAAGCAACCTTGTCTATCCCACCATGGCCATCGCCCATGAAGCACTTGCCTCACTCGGGTAGATCTTCACGAAGTAGGCGATCTCCTTGCCCTTACAAACTTCTTGGTTCAACTCCACAATCTTGTCGGAGGCTCCCAAGCGACACCTAACCAATCTAGGAGACACCACTCTCCAAAAGGTAATAGACGGTGTGTTGATGATGAACTCCTTGCTCTTGTGCTTCAAATGGTAGTCTCGCCAACACTCAACTCTCTCTCACAGATTTGGATATGGTGGAAAGATGATTTGAGTGGGAAGCAACTTGGGGAAGGCTAGAGATCAAGATTCTTGTGGTAGGATTGGAATGTCTTGGTCTCAACACATGAGTAGGTGGTTCTCTCTCAGAAAATGTGTAGTGGAAGTGTAGGCATGTTCTGATGGCTCTTCACAAATGGAGAAGGGGGTGGAGGGGTAAATATAGCCTCCACACAAAATCCAACCATTACACACATTTGACCCAACTCGGTCAGACCGAATAGAAGAACTCGGTGAGACCGATTCAGTTCAAAATGTGAATGTTAGGAATCTCGGTGGGACCGACTGGAACAACTCGGTGGGACCGATGTGCAAGGGCTAGGGCAAAACCTCATCTTGGTGTGACCGATTGCTTGAGCTCGGTGAGACCGATTTCAGCAACGAGCAAACAGAGAGTTGGTCAAGCAAACTCGGTGGGACCGATTGCTCATTTCGGTGAGACCGAAATGTTACAAAGGGAAACAGAGAGTTTGCAGGGCCATCTCGGTGAGACCGAGATCCGTATCGGTGTGACCGAATTGTCTAGGGTTTTTGGCAGTGGCTATGTCAACTCAACTCGGTGGCGCCAGATAGATCAAATCGGTGGGGCCAAGTTTGACTAGGAAGTTTTGGACATATGTGGAAATGAGAAAGTGGTTGAGGGTTTTGGAGCAATATCACTAAGCACTTTGAGCAAGTAGACCATTAAGCAACACCTCTTCCCCTTTTAATAGTATTGGCTTTTCTATGGACTCAATGTGATCTTGGATCACTAAAATAGAAATGAAGTGTCTTAGCTTTTGCCAATCTTTTTCCTTAGCATTTTGAAGGGGTTCCACATCCTCTTGTCCCTGCCATGCCATTGTTGAACTCATCTGAAATATACTAGATAAAGGTATCAGTCCAACAAGAGATATGTTGATATTAATTACCAAAATCACCCAGGGAGCACTTGTGCTTTCAATCTCCCCCTTTTTGGTAATTGATGACAACATACATCAAAGCTTTAGATAAAAGATATGAAGAGCAACAAGGAAAGCTTTGGAAAGACATGTAACATGCATAGGCTCCTCCTACATGTATGCAATTATGTAAGAATGGAATATAAGAACACGTGAATGCATAAGCATGTTAGAGCAAGCAATGAGTTACATATATCTTGGCTATATGCATCAGAGCAAATGATGTAGATAAAGAGAAGTGTACCTTCATGTTCATGAATCCTTCTTGCAAACAATATGTACATTAGCAAGAGATCATCATGCACATGAGTGTGATGCATATACTTACCTTGTAGTCTTGAGCTAGCTTTGCAATAGGTGAACCTGAGAAAATAGGGTTAGGTAACACAAGAACACTCTAGACAAAGCAATTTCAGGAAACAACAAGAGTACCAAGACTGGGATGACATGTCATGAGTGAGTACTTAGTACTTCATCTCGATATAGACATGTCCCCAAAGATTAAAGATATGCAATGAATTCCAGAGATTTTCTTCCCTAGATATGGACTCTTTCTCCCCTTGAATCTGATATTGGATAATGGGAGAAGGTAGGGTAAGAGAAAATCAGAGCAAGAAAAATTCAGAGCAGTCTTTCCCCTCTTAAAGACATGTAACTTCTCTCCTCTTTTTGTTAACAAGCATCTGGAAGAGCTTAGATGTGATGTGCTCTTTCTCCCATGTGATAAGCTTTGATGTGCTCTCTCTCCCCCTTTGACATCAATTTCCGAGAAGGGAACTTCTGGAGCATGAGTCAAATAGGTTCGGTCCTCGAGTCACACTACAAAGCAGCATGTAGATTAAGATGAGGGTAGAGGATACGAATCATTGAGTGGAGCTGGAGAAGAAATGAAATATGCAACGGGAAAAAGTTTTCTCAGCAGTGAAATCGGTAACACCGACCTGTTTCCATCGGTGACACCGAGTTGGCAGTGTCATGGATGATGCATATCGGTCAGACCGGGTTAGTCCTCGTCAGTTGTACCAATGAACTCTTTACAAGATATTCTTGTAGTTTGGTCTAGCCGATAGGCTTGGATCGGTGAGTCCGAGTTCAATGCAGAGTAAAAGTTTTGTCAGCTCAGCTCACTAGGCAAGTTAAATCTCACAAGGATTTGCAATGAATTAACTGAAAGATTTGCAAGGAATTTGATACAGAAGTAAAATCAGAAAAGAGTTCTAGATGAAGTTTTTTTTTATAAGGGGAACAAGATAGCAAGAGATATATGCAAAGCACAAAGTAAGTGAATAGAGAAACACTAGAAAACTTCATCTAGAAAGTGTCGGCGACAAAGTCACCTATGTTAGAGTATATTGACTTAGGAGTCAAGTCAGATCACTTGATCATAGGTCATACTCGTCGTTTAAGCCCAAAAATGGGGTTACCATTTTTTGTTTAAGCATTTTGATGTATTCACATCTTGTTGAGTTGCTTTGACTCATGACTTTGGAGCAAAGCTTCTCTAAGATGGAATATCATACCTTGGGTGGTATTGATGTTGATCATGTAGTCGAACTTGTGTTGGATGCTCAAGGTTGATGTAGTCCATCAAGAGTTTGGAGCACCACTTGGAGTTTGAGTTCATCTTCCTACATGGGTTAGATTTACAAGGAAGAGCACTTGTGTATCCAAAATGACAATCATGAAACTTGATACCAAATGAAATTTGATATATAGAAATTGTCAAAGGATATGTTGAGTGAGTTCATGCTTCCTTGTATTCAACATCCTTATAGTAGGAACTTGGTGATGTAGAGATTGCTCAAAATGTGAGTGGCTTGCAATCTCATAGATTTGTGCTCATCCAAGTACCTACAAGGGTTAGCTAACATGCAAGGGTACAAGTATAGATCCAAGACATATGATCATAAGAGAAATATCAAGGATTAGTAAACAAAAGGCTCATGCCTTGCATGTGTCCAAATGGATTTTCTACTCCAAGTTTGAGGCATCAATGATGTTCAATTCACCTCTCAAATGGCAAAATACTTTCTCATCAAGCAGTTTGGTGAATATATCTGCCAATTGCTTATCGGTACGAACATGCTTAAGATTGATCTCTCCTTTAGCAACATGATCTCGAATGAAATGATGACGAACTTCAATATGCTTAGTTCAAGAATGTTGCACGGGATTATGAGCAATCTTAATAGCACTCTCATTATCACAAAGCAATGGAACATGTTTCACATGTATCCCATAATAAGGGTTTGGGTCATCCAAAGTAATTGAGCACAACATGATCTGGCGGCAATGTATTCCACTTCGGTGGTGGATAAGGATACTGAGTTTTGTTTCTTGGAGGACCAAGACATAAGAGATCTACCAAGAAATTGACAAGTACCCGAAGTGGACTTTCTATCAACCTTGTCACCGGCATAGTCCGAATCGGAGTAGCCAACAAGATCAAAAGAAGACCTCTTAGGATACCAAATGCCAAAATTTGGTGTATTAATTAAGTATCTCACTATCCTTTTCACAGCCTTAAGATGACATTCTTTAGGGGCCGCTTGATATCGTGCACACATGCACACACTTAGCATAATATTGGGACGGGAGGCACATAGATATAACAATGAACCAATCATAGAGCGGTAAACCTTTTGGTCAACCGGTTTGCCATCCTTAGTCAAGTCAAGATGTCCACTAGTAGGCATGGGTGTTTTCATACCTTTGCTTTCTTGCATGTTGAACTTCTTGAAAAGGTCCTTGGTATACTTTGTTTGAGAAACAAAGGTACCTTCCTTAGTTTGCTTGATTTGCAAACCAAGAAAGAATTTGAGTTCACTCATCATAGACATCTCAAATTTCTCCGACATTAGCCTTCCAAGCATTTCACTAAAATGGGGGTTAGTAGAACCAAATATGATATCATCCACATAAATTTGGCACATAAATAATTCACCATTAACCCTTTTAGTAAAAAGTGTAGAATCAATCTTCCCAATTTCAAAGCCTTTTTCAATAAGAAACTTGGTCAAGCATTTATACCATGCTCTAGGAGCTTGTTTAAGACCATAAAGAGCTTTGTGAAGTTTGTAAACATGATCGGGTTTCTTGGGATTAACAAAGCCGGGAGGTTGTTTAACATAGACTTCCTCCTCTATTTCACCACTTAGAAAAGCACTTTTAATGTCCATTTGGTATAAGGTGATATCATGATGATTGGCATAAGCAAGTAAGATGTGTATGGACTCAAGTCTAGAAACGGGGGCATATGTCTCACCATAGTCCATACCTTCGACTTGAGTGTAGCCTTGAGCGACGAGACGGGCCTTATTGCGTACAACTTGTCCATCCTCATCTTGCTTATTACGAAACACCCATTTGGTTCTAATGACATTGTGCTTCTCATCGGGATTTTCAACTAACATCCATACTTGGTTCCTCTCGAAGTTGTGTATCTCTTCATGCATAGCGTTCACCCAATCCAGATCATCAAGAGCTTCTTCAACCTTCGTAGGTTCAATACTAGAAATGAATGAGTAATGTTAACAAAAGTTAGCCAAACGAGTTTTAGAGCGAGTAATTCTCCCGGTTTGAATGTCATCAAAGAGTTGTTCGACGGGATGATCTCTTGAGACTCTTGCTCAAACTCATGAGAGCTTTTGTTTGGGTCGGGGTGGAACATCCTCTTCATTGTCTTCTTCTTCTTCTTCTCCTTCATTGTTGTTGTTGGCGTTGTTGTTCTCTTGTGGAGGTGGAGAAGGAGGTTGATGACGTTCATCTTGTTGTACTTCCTCGTTTCCTTCATATTGACGTGTTCCACTTGTGGATACTTCCAAGTCAACTTGTGGTTCACCTTGTCGTGAAGTTGAGGCTTCCACTTGAACGGAAGAGGTACTCTCCTTCACCTCCGTTGGGCGAATCTTGCCAATAGACAAGTCTTGAATTGCTTCTGAAGGATCTTTGTCTCCTACATCAATTGGCATTTGCTCTACTTGCGAGCCGTTAGATTCATCAAACTTCACATCTATTGTCTCTTGAACCTTTCGGGTGAAATTGTTGTAGACACGGTAAGTGTGAGATTTTGAGCCATAACCAAGTAGGAAACCTTCATGAGATTTAGGGGCAAATTTCGAACGACGATGCTTATCAAGAATGTAACATTTGAGCCAAATACTCGAAAGTATCCAACTTGGGGTTTGTTACCAGTGAGAAGCTTGTATGCCATCTTGCCGAGAAGCTTGTGAAGATATAGTCGATTCGTAGCATGACAAGCTGTCTCAACCGCTTCCGCCCAAAAGTGTCTTGGCATCTTGTACTCATCAAGCATCATTCTCGCCATCTCAATAAGTGCCCGGTTCTTCCTCTCAACAACTCCATTTTGTTGAGGTGTGTACATAGCCGAGAACTCATGTGAAATCCCTTCTTTGTCAAGAAAGGTATCCACATTGGCATTCTTGAACTCTGTTCCATTGTCGCTCCGAACCTTCTTGATCTTCACTTCAAATTGGTTTTGGGCCTTCCTAGCGAAGTTCTTAAGGATCTTTTGGACCTGCGATTTATCATCAAGAAAGAACACCCACGTAAATCTTGAAAAGTCATCAACAATGACCAGACCGAACGAGTTACCACCGAGACTTGTAGGCTTTGGGACCAAAAAGATCCATATGGAGTAGCTCAAGCGGTCTCCTCGTGGTCATGATGTTCTTTACGGGATGACTTCCTCCAACCTGTTTTCCTGGTTGACAAGCACTGCAAAGTCTATCCTTGTCAAATATGACATCTTTAACACCAAGGATATGATCACCTTTAATAAGCTTATCAAGATTTTGCATGCCCACATGACCTAACCTTCTATGTCACAACCAACCTTTAGAAGATTTAGCAATTAAGCAAGTGCGAGGTTGAGCTCTTTTAGTGAAATCAACAATGTACAGATCACCTCTACGTATACCGGTAAAGACCATATTATGATTATCTCTTCGAAACACTTGGCAATCTACTTCAGTGAATAGAACATTGAATCTGAAATCGTCTAGTCTAGATAGGGAAAGTAAATTGTAACCAAGAGATTCAACGAGCATACCATTTTGGATAGAGCTGTCATGTGAGATGACCGCCTTACCAAGGCCAACCACCTTACCCTTTGAGTTATCACCAAAGGTGACATACTTTCGGGGATCGTCATTTTCAGCGAGCTCTCGAAACATGTCCTTGTCTCCGGTCATGTGATCGATACATCCACTATCAAGAACCCATTCCTTTCCTCCGGCCATGTAACCGTGAAGGTTAGCCATAAGACTAAAGTGTCTCATTGACTCATCAAGATCAAAGTCACTATCATCATCCTCATCATGATATCCATGTTCAACATCATCATGTGATTGATCATTACCTAGAGAGAGTGATTTATTAGATTTATGACCGTGACAATGTGCATCTTTATGAATACTAATGACTTGTGAGATGATGCTACTAATGACTCCAACATCTCCTTTGGCACGCATAAGGTCACGAAGCTCAAATAGACAATCATCAAATTTAGGATCACTAGGATGCATTTTATGAAAAGCAATGGACTTTTGAAGAATCTCATCTAGATTTTTCAAGGAATAGTTTGGAAAGCGTTCCTCAAGATATCTCCATATAGTATAAGCACATTCAAATGTAGGCAAGCATACAAGCAAATTTCTAGGCAATCCTCTTATGATAAGATTAATAGTTCTAAGATTGCGGGTCATGTCAAGATACTCATCGGGGGTAGGATGCAAGGGATCAATAGGAGGCGCACAAGGGCTTGTAATATACTTGTTCAAATTATATTCATTGAAAATCTCAAGCATCTCATTTTTCCAAGCACTATAGAACTCTCCGTCAAGCATAGCCACTCTACGTCTAATACTCCCAATCGTAGACTCATCCATCTTCCTCCAATGGTGATTAAACCAAAGCAATGTAGACCAATGCTCTTATACCAATTGAAAGGATCAAGAAGAGGTGTCTAGAGGGGGGATTAGACCCTCAACAAGCAAAGAGTGGCAATTTTGAAGTTCTTCAAGTTGAGGTGGAGTTTTAGCACAAGATTAAGCATTCACAATACATTTTGAGCAAGCATGGCAAGAGTATGAGCAGCGGAAAGAGTAAAGCATGCCAATTGCAAGAAAGTAAAGGGATGGGATTGGAGTGTGCAAATGCAATGCAGACACGGAGATTTTTGGCGTGGTTCCGATAGGTGTTGCTATCGTATATCCACATTGATGGAGACTTCAACCCACGAAGGGTAATGGTTGCGTGAGTCCATGGAGGGCTCCACCCACGAAGGGTCCACGAAGAAGCAACCTTGTCTATCCCACCATGGCCATCGCCCACGAAGGACTTGCCTCACTTGGGTAGATCTTCACGAAGTAGGCGATCTCCTTGCCCTTACAAACTTCTTGGTTCAACTCCACAATCTTGTCGGAGGCTCCCAAGCGACACCTAACCAATCTAGGAGACACCACTCTCCAAAAGGTAATAGACGGTGTGTTGATGATGAACTCCTTGCTCTTGTGCTTCAAATGATAGTCTCCCCAACACTCAACTCTCTCTCACAGATTTGGATATGGTGGAAAGATGATTTGAGTGGAAAGCAACTTGGGGAAGGCTAGAGATCAAGATTCTTGTGGTAGGATTGGAATGTCTTGGTCTCAACACATGAGTATGTGGTTCTCTCTCAGAAAATGTGTAGTGGAAGTGCAGGCACATTCTGATGGCTCTCTCACAAATGGAGAAGGGGGTGGAGGGGTATATATAGCCTCCACACAAAATCCAACCGTTACACACATTTGACCCAACTCGGTCAGACCGAATAGAAGAACTCGGTGAGACCGATTCAGTTCAAAATGTGAACGTTAGGAATCTCGGTGGGACCAACCGGAACAACTCGATGGGACCGATGTGCAAGGGCTAGGGCAAAACCTCATCTCGGTGTGACCGATTGCTTGAACTCGGTGAGACCGATTTCAGCAACGAGCAAACAAAGAGTTGGTCAAGCAAACCCGGTGGGACCGATTGCTCATTTCGGTGAGACCGAAATGTTACAAAGGGAAACAGAGAGTTTGCAGGGCCATCTCGGTGAGACCGAGATCCGTATCGGTGTGACCAAATCGTCTAGGGTTTTTGGCAGTAGCTATGCCAACTCAACTCGGTGGCGCCGGATAGATCAAATCGGTGGGGCCGAGTTTGACTTGGAAGTTTGGGACATATGTGGAAATGAGAAAGTGGTTGAGGGTTTTGGAGAAATATCACTAAGCACTTTGAGCAAGTATACCATTAAGCAACACCTCATCCCCTTTTAATAGTATTGGCTTTCCTATGGACTCAATGTGATCTTGGATCACTAAAATAGAAATTAAGAGTCTTAGCTTTTGCCAATCTTTGTCCTTAGCATTTTGAAGGGGTTCCACATCCTCTTGTTCTTCCCATGCCATTGTTGAACTCATCTGAAATATACTAGATAAAGGTATCAGTCCAACAAGAGATATGTTGACATTAATTACCAAAATCACCCAGGGAGCACTTGTGCTTTCATCTTCCTGCGGATTTGATCATTACTGCTTGAAAGGTGGCACAACTGATGCAGACTTGATGCTGGTAGACAATCCTAGATACCATATATACCGAACAGATATTTCCAATACACTGCAGTCAACTGAGAATGCCATCACTGGTACATCAAGGTTCTATACAAACGGTTTTTAACCCCTTTCCGCGACGGTGTTCTGAACCGCCGCCTAGTGAGTGACTGCGATAGGGGGGTCCTTCCCACACGACCCAGAAACCGTCGGGGATAGGCCCTCCTGGCACACACGCTCGACAAAATGAGGCCATTTGTGACCGGCGAGCGCTCAAATATGATTATATGTACAGTTGTGCTAAAAAAATACAATTATACAGGGCAAATCATTTCCGGTCATAAGTACATCCCACACAGTCAGTCCCCGCTAAACATTTCTGTTCGTATGTACATTCCACACAGTCAATCCAAGGAATACGTTTCCGTTAGTATGTACATCCCACACAGTTAATCCAAGAAGTATGTTTCCGTTCGTATATACATCCCACACAGTCACTCCAAGGAAAATGTTTCGTTCGCAGGTACATCACACATGATTTTCCCCATTAAATCATTTGTGATAGTGTTGCCATTGCACACGATATTAACAATTTTATCATTTGCATTATTGAATGCATCACACATGGTGCGTAGAAGAAACTGTGTGGCATAGGCTGTCCATCACACATGCTTTTTATGTGGTAAACATTTGCGCAAGGTGGCCTAACACAAACAGTTTTCAAAAGGATGTCGTGTGTGATTGTTCATTGATCCAACACGGTTTATTCCTACAAACTGTGTGCGTTGCCTGAGGTCATCGCCCGCGATGTTTTCTCAATAACCGTTTGCAATAGAAAAACCCAATTAGCAGGCTAATTGCACTATTATTAATAATCCATTTATTAATCTAATTGATATTTCATATTAAGCACACAATATATTTCATTTCCATATTAAGGAAGCAGGATTTCATAATTGAAATACATCAGAGTACAACATCATATAGCTTCAGCACTCAGCTACCCCATTACACAACTGCACCAGCACCAAGTTTCACATGCAACATCTACAACCTTTTGAAATTAGCATCATAGACGGTACATAGACGGATGCATCTCATCTGGAAAATTGCTGAAGCGGAAGGCAAATATTGAGCCTTCATTGATGTTGAAGGTCTTTGCAACTTTAGGCCAGTGCCTGTGGATGATTGACCGTCCATCCTTCGTCCTCTTCAGGAACACTTCAATATTGAACCGTGGGTGTTGTATGAAAACCTTCCTCGCCTCCTGACCATACGGGTGGTTTGAGAGGTAATCATCAATGAACTTCTTTGGAAAGGCCTGAAAACAAGGGTGTGCATAAATATCTTCTCTATATTGGAAATGGGGCAAAGGAATAAAAAAAGGCAAGGTATAATAGTTAGTACCATCTTGTAGTGAACTGATGTCTTCTTCATTGTGCAGACAAAGATCTTCTTGTTTTTTGTCGCTAATTTCTTTATACTAACAATCTTTCTGAGTTTCTTCACTTGACTGATATTCATGGACAACTCATTTCCCCATATGCAAAAAGGGCCGAACAGTGGGTCAAAACCTCTGACGACAGGACCTACATGTGCAAGACCAAATTGTTAAAAACCTAAATATTAGAATGGTTCCTGCAATTGCACAATAATGTGCTATTAGACAAAGGACCATGCATGTGCAAACCTCGATTGTAAACCTCAGTGCTTCCCATTGTTTCCCTGCAACACATATAAGGTAGTTAGTCATCAGGTTAAGTGAGGGTTCGCATGCTATCAGTAAAATATGTTGATGAAAAATAAGCACATTGCAGATTCTTCAGATTAATTCAAGCCACATGGAAAACCCATTTATCCAAACCAAGCATGATTAAGAACTAGGAAATATAGCAGTTGTATATGTTTCTCATGTATTAAGTGTAGCCAAATTCGATTTATTCCTCACATGCACAACAATACAAAATTCTACCCACGACAATTGGACATCGCATTGCAGAATTGAACCAAGCAGTTAACTAAACACCACAACAAATGAACCAAACATTAACTGAGCACCACATTGCACAATATAACATACTCCTAATAGAAGATCAGACAGTTAACCAAACCAAGCATGCTTAACAACTTGGAAATATAGCAATTGTATTTGTTTCTCATGTATTTAGTACAACCAAATTCGATTTATTTCTCACATGGTATACAATAACAGAATGCACCCACAACAATTGAACATCGCATTGCAGAATTGAACCAAACAGTTAACTAAACACCACAACAAATGAACCAAATGTTAACTGAGCACCACATTGCACAATGTATAACATACTAGAAGATTAGACAGTTAACCAAACCAAGCATGCTTGACAACTTGGAAATATAGCAATTGTATTTGTTTCTCATGTATTTTGTAAAGATAAATTCGATTTATTTCTCACATGGAAGACAATACAAAATTGCAGCCTGAAGAATTAACATCACATTTGCAGAATTGAACCAAACAGTTAACTGAAGATGACAACTAATTAACCAAACAGTTAATAAGTGAGCACCACATTGCACGGCATATAGAACATATACACTAGAGCAACAGATTGCATGGTAAAAGTAGATAGCACAATTCACTAGAATTTGTTAAGGAAAGGCAGGAGCAGCACATGCAACGGGTAAACCGAGCATGCTTAACCGGCGTAGCTAGCAAACTGAACATGGGTCCTTATAGTGAGCTAATAAGACAAGCTACTCCTCATCGTCGAAGATATTGATGATGATTGGCTCCTTGGACATGGAAGAGGGCGAGGCCTCCACATCGTGGGTGCCCTCGTCATAGTGGTGAGTTGCCTGAGCCACTCCGGGCACCAACCTGCTGGCTCTCGAGTTGAGGTAAGCATGTGCACGCTGAGAAAACACCTCGTAGTCTTCGTCGAAGGCACCGAGGGTGGCCTCGAGAAAACGCCATGAACTGTCGTTTAAAGCAGCCAACTGCGTCGCAGCGTCGGCGCGCGAGGCGTCAATGGTTGCCTCAATGGCGAGGTGCTCCTCCAAGATCTGGGGGTCGACACGAATGGCAGCCATCGCGACCTCATCTACGCGTGCGGCCGCGATTTGCTTCTCCGCTGCCAAATGCTCCTTGAGCTCCTGGCTATACTGCGTGCACCATGGCTTAGGGGGGATCTTATTTGGTGGAGGGGTCGGTGATTTGGGTGGAAGGTGTCGCGCCGGCGGTCGGGGCATGTGGGATGTGGAAGGAGGAGGAGAAGGATGGGGGTCGGGTGTGGATTACCTGCCTGGATAGACGAGGCCGAGCAGCGTGAAGGAGGGTCGCCGGCGAGGATGCGGCGCTGCAAGCAAGGAGTGAAGGTTTCAACTTGGAAAGGAAGGCGAAAACAGGGGAAATGTGACTTTTGGTAAGGGGGAGGGGGCGGGGAGGTAGATATTTCTGCGGAAGCCAAAATTTTTGAATCGATGCAGCGAAAAAACTGGCGCGCAAAGTGTCATCAGACACGGTCCCTTATTCAGCACTGTGTACGATATGTGAACATCACAAATGATTCATATAGCTTAACCCGTGTGTGATGAGTTTGAACATGCAAATTTTGGTTCAAATTTCCCTGGTTACAGTGGTCATCCACGTCATTGCATAATTTGGGTACACAAAGGAGACTACAACACACCCACACTTCTTAATCGAGCAAGTCCAGCAATTAAACAGAGCTAGCTGATCTAAACATTACTCTAACAAATTAAAGACCATCACTCTTAATTAAACAAAACAAAGAGTACTACTACGGCTGGTGCTCGTCGATCTCCGCCGCCTCTTCCATGTCCAGCTCGCGCCCGACGGTCTCCTGGGGAAGGGGCTCCATGGCATCCATCACACCATACTCGGCAAGCATCTTGCCATCCGCGTCCGCCACCTCTTTGGAAAAGGCCGCCACGAGCTGGGCGTGGGCGGCCGCGATCTGGGCTTGGACGGGCTCCATCGTGGCAAGGTATGCGGCGGAGGAACGGATAGCTGCTCGAACGCTGTCGGCGATTGCCAACTCTTTGGCCGTGGGTTGCCGACCGTTGTCGGAGAAGCTTCGTTCGATTTGTGCGGTGACCGCCATGAGCTGGGTGTGGGCGGCCTCGACATGGTCATGGACGGCATCCATCAGGGCTAAGGCCACCGCTACAGAACAGACAGCTGCTGTGCCGCTCTCGCTAGTTGCTATCCCCGAGGCAGATGTTGCTGCCGCCACGTGAGAAGCAACAACGGCCGTTTGGGCTGCCTTGGCCGTCCCGTCGCAGATTGCGGCCGTGCTCATGCACCTTGTTAGCATGCGCATGGCGGCTGCGGCCACACTCTCGCCGGAGTGGGCCACCGAATTTGCCCTCACGACGCGGGTCCACGCCCCCATCTTTCACTGGCGACGATTGAACAGTGAAATAATATTTGGGGAGCGAGCTAGTGTGCTTGACACGTCGGCTGTGAACTGTAGCCGACGCACCTTCTCGTGTAAGCCATAGGCGTACTATACTCCGATGGTGCTCCAAGATATTTTGTACTGCATCTCACACGGTTGGTGATAATAAACTGTGTGCGATCTACTTGATTTTTCATCTTGATTTGAATTACATAATGGGGTCACAGCGGCAATGAAGGGTGTTTGAATTGCTAGAACTTTTATCTGCAGTGAACATGCAACTATAGGTGTGTCATAAAAAAATTGGAATTATCAGGTTTCGTTTGGACATTTTTATACATTAACTTGGTTTTCTAGCCATTTTAGGTGCACAATTCAAAATTAAACTACATGCACATGCTCCGGTGCACCAACATGGGTTGTAAATTCATATATGTGTCCATGGGTTTATGCTTATGTCTCATGCAAGAAATGGGGATGAATTTCAAACACCACGGCACCGTGGCTCTCCGGGAAATGTTGAGGTACTTGTTTTTGTAATTCTAGTAAATCCAAAACCCGTCTGAAATTCATGAACCTTGGCATGCTATCATGGAATGGCATCAACATGCTGGAGTAAAAAATATTGTCCCATTTGGTGCAGGTTATGGTATAAGCTTCTCACAAACCAGAGCTTCTCACAAGAAGCCTCATGGTTTCATTAGGGAAACGTGTCACCTTTGTGGACAAAACAATATTCGTCGCCTCTTCTTGCTTTCAATTTTTTCCTGGTGTCAACATAGAACAACAGGAGTGTCGTGTTAAATTTTGGAATTTTTTGGGGATCATTTGTACATTTTTATATGTTAACTGAGTTTTCTAGGCATTTATGTGCATAATTCAAAATTGAACTACATGCACATGCTCCAGTGCATAAAAACGGGTTGAAAAATCAAATGTGTGTCCTTGGTTGCAAGCTTAGGTCACATGCAAGAAATGAGAATGAATGCCAAACACCTTAACACTGTCGCTCGGCCGCTAACATTGAGATACATGGTTTTAAAATTCTAGTAAATCAAAAACTCGTCTGAAATTCATGAAACTTGACATGATATCATGGAATGGCATCGACATGCCATGGTAAAAATATTGTCCCATTTGGGGCAGGTTTGGGTATAAGCTTCTCGCAAACCAGAGCTTCTCTCACAACAAGCCTGATGGTTTCGGTAGGGAACGTACCACCTTGGGGGATGAAACGATATCTGTTGCCTCTTCTTACTTTCAAAAATTTTCTCGTGTCAACAAAGAACAACAGGAGTGTTGTGTCAATTTTTGGGATTTTTTCGGGGTTCGCTTGGATATTTTTATACATTAACTAAGTTTTCTATGCATTTATGTGCATAATTCAAATTTGAACTACATGCACATGCTCCAGTGCATATAAATGGGTTCAAAATTGAAATGTGTGTCTTGGTTGCATGCTTAAGTCCCATGCAAGAAATGAGAATGAATGTCAAACACCTTGCCACCGTCGCTCGGCCGCTAACATTGAGATACATGGTTTTTAAATTCTAGTAAATCGAAAACGCGTCTGAAATTTATGAAACTTGACATGCTAGCATGGAACGGTATCAACATGCCGTGGTAAAAATATTGTCCCATTTGGGGCAGGTTGGGCTATAAGCTTCTCACAAACCAGAGCTTCTCACAACAAGCCTCATGGTTATGGCAGGGAACGTTTCACCTTTCTGGACGAAACGATATCTGTTGCCTCTTCTTGATTTCAATTTTTTTAGTGTCAACATAGAACAGCATGAGTGTTGTGTTAATTTTAGGAATTTTTTGGGGTTCGTTTGGACATTTTTATACATTAACTGAGTTTTCTATGCATTTATGTGCATAATTCAAATTTGAACTACAGGCACATGCTCCAGTGCATGTAAATTGGTTGAAAAATCAAATCTGTGTCCTTGGTTGCATGCTTAGGTCCCATGCAAGAAATGGGAATGAATGTCAAGCACCTTGCCACTGTCGCTCGGCCGCAAACATTGAGATACATGGTTTTTAAATTCTAGTAAATCCAAAACTCGTCTAAAGTTCATGAAACTTGACATGCTATCATGGAGCGGCATTAACATGTTGTGGTAAAAATTTTGTCCCATTTGGGGCAGGTTTGGGTATAAGCTTCTCGCGTACCAGAGCTTCTCACAACAATCCTGATGGTTTCGGTAGGGAACGTGCCACCTTTGGGGACGAAATGATATCCGTTGTCTCTTCTTGCTTTCAAAATTTTTCTAGTGTCAACATAGAACGACAGGAGTGTTGTGTCAATTTTTGGGATTTTTTGGGGTTTGCTTGGACATTTTTATACATTAACTGGGTTTTCAAGGCATTTTATGTGCATAATTCAAATTTGAACTACATGCACATGCTCCAGTGCAGAAAAATGGGTTGACATATCAAATGTGTGTCCTTGGGTGCATGCTTAGGTCCCATGCAAGAAATGGGAATGAATTTCAAACACCAGGGCGCTGTTGATTACCGACAAAACATTGAGATACTTTGTTTATAAATTCTAGTAAATCCAAAACTCGTCTGAAATTCATGAAACTTGGCATGCTATCATGGAATGGCACCCGACATGCTGTGGTATTTTTCATGTCCATTTTGAGAGAAGGCGCACTCGAATAACAGCCAACAAAGGCATTTTGAAACAAATAGCTGCCACTTTAACATCTCAAATGTTTGTATAATTTAAATCATGTGTGTTCTGTTAACCATTCACGTGACATCACGTGTCTCTCTTTTAATGGCTATAGGAGGTGCCGTGCGGACAACTGCTTGACTGAACGGGAGGCGTGCGAGCGCAGTCCAGTGCGCATGCTGACTGAGAGGCATGCAAGCTGTCCTCCAATGTGCAGGCTCATCGGGAAGCGTGCGAGCTGTACGTTGCGCAGGCTCACTGGGAAACGAGCCCTTTGACTTCCATGGCCGCCCGCCTTGCTCGCATCCTCTCCATTAATTGTGCCCGAGCCGCTGTTTAATACGGGCGGCCTTACTGTTCGCCTCCCATTCCCCTCCCTCCCGCAGACCTCCACCAATGCCATGGTGCAGAAGGATCATTTGCCACTAGTCTTCAAGTTTGGTGAAGTCGACTCCGAGCCGGAGGAGATAGAAAATAAAGAGGAATGGGGCCTCATGGACATGGCCCTGAATGAGCTGGCCGCGGCGGTTGCTGCCCCCGCGCCCGTCCCAGCTCCCATCCCTGCGCCCGCACCAGTGACCATCCTCGTAGCATTGACGGGCTGGTCACCAAGCACTATCGCAGAGCTGGAAGCCGCAGGCGTCAGCGAGGTCTCCGCGGACCCGCGCGAGCTCGTGTACATGCCAGCGCCAGCGCCCGTGCACGCCCCTGCACCCACCGCGACGCCGGTCCCCGTGCGTTTGCCTGCACCCGCCGCGCTCGTACCCGTGCGCGCGCCCCCTCAGCGGCATGGGATGCCGCCGTCGACCGCTACCTCGCAGCGCCGCCATTTGCCGTCCTCCCGCGCCCCGCCCATCGATCGCACGATGACATGATGTTTGATTTCCAAGTGAAGAACATTCTGTGCTGCCTTGAAGACTTCAAAAACGGCGTCCCGGAGGACGACAATGACAACACCGGCGTGGCACGCCGCCTCCGCCACCATCGGAAATAGTTTTTTTGGGTTTAATACTGTATCTCGATCATATGAATATAAATTTGCAGTGTGACTAAATGAAAGATATGGTTTGAACAAACTTGCGTTTTTCTCTCTTAATGTACAAACTTATCAAACGATATTCTTTAAAAAAAGCATCAATGGTTTTTAAATATAAAACACTCATCGCAAACGTTTTAGTTTGAACACCTGTATGCAAACCGACATCTTCACCAGGAAGCCAAGGGAAAATGTGCCGAGCAGAATTTGTGCAGCTCTTGATCGCAAACGTTTTAGATAGAACACCCGTATGCAAAGTGAGAGTTATGGTCTTCCCCAGTAAGTCAAGGGAAAATTCGCAGCACAGGATTTGTGCATCTCTTCAACGCAAACGGTTCAGATTGAATATGGTATGCAAAGCCAGACTTCGGCGCTAAGCCAAGAGAAAATGTGCCGAGCAGGATTTGTACATCCCTTCAACGCAAACGGTTGTTTTGGATGACCCGTGTGCAACCACGTACAGACAATTTGGTAAGATTTGCATCTGTCATATTGGGTATATTGCCATTTGTCAAACTAGAAAGATTGACATTTGTTGATCTAGTAACATTGCCATTTGCCAACCTTGTAACACAGCAATTTGTCAAAATATGAAGCTAAAAATCACTAGCACTATCTAATTTTTGCAACTAAAATTCAGTAATTAAGCATATATTTCGTTCATAGATTAAGCAGTCGTTCTTTTTACAAACAGTTCAACTCGACAGCTGAACCGACCAAACTTTTCCCCAATTGTTGCCAACCACGTACTGAAATAGCTAGTTCAACTATATATACTAGCTAATTTTAAATACGTTGTACAGTTCCACCACATCTATAGTCAGAAGAACTGAACAAAATAGCCCCTAAATACTACTACAGAGGGGCTTTGTACTACTTCCGGGATTCTCTCCTCTGCCGAGCATGCTCAGTAAGAGGCAGAGGAGGAGGAGCCTACCGACGAGCTGGACAACTGCAATACGGTGCCTGCCGCTGCTACACCTTCAGCGACGCTCACCTCGAACGCCCTCTGCCACTCCAGACGACCCCTCTCGAAGCGGTGGTTCTCCTCGTAGATCTCCTGATTCCTCGCCTCTGCGGCGGCGTGTCCTACGGCCACGGCGGCAGTAAGGCTCTTTGCGTGCTCGACGAGGCGCTCCTCCTCCTCCCGCAGGAACTCGATGTAGCGCGCAAGGTCGCTGACGCACGTGCGGGCCTCCACCTCTGCCTCCCGCCTTCGGGCGGCGGTGCCGGAGTGGGTGATGACCCCGGCGGTCGACGGTGGGCTGGCGTCCATTGCGGCCGACGATGGGGTGGCGGCCACGACCACCACCTCCCGCCTTCGAGCCGCGGCGGCGGAGCGGGTGATGGCCATGGTGGTCGGCAGTGGGGTGGCGGCCACGCTGGCCACCTCCCGCCTTCGGGCCGCGGCGGCGGAGTAGGAGATGGCCCTGGCTTTCGATGGTGGTGTGGCGGCCACGACGGCAGATGGTGGGGTGGCAGCAACGGTAGCCAGCAACAGCTGACGACATGCAGCGACGGCGGAGCGTGTGGTGGGTGTTCCGCGCACACCCAATAGGGATGCCACGTGCACTACACTACGCCGGGGACTGCGCCGCCGCCGCGGTGTAGCCTCCCAGCTTGAGCTATCCTCTGATGACGGCGGAGTGGCTGAGCGACGACGACAGACCGGTGTCATTGGCGATTGTGGGAGAAGCAGACAAGATAAGCTACAGGGGGGAAAATGTGACGCAGGACTCGCCGGCCATGAGGGTTTATATAGCAGGCCGGTAAGCATTGGGATTTTGGGGGATTTCACCGAGTCGGGCGGGAAGCTTGCGCGGGAACCTGCGCGGTTGTGCGGGAATGGGCTCACCACCGTTTGGCCAAAAAAACACCCCCGCGCGCTGCTCAAGCTTGCGCTCTAAGCCGTCTGCGGCAGCGGGGTGACAAGACATGCGAGAGGAGGACGAAAGGACACGTACACATACGGTTAATAAAATAAAAACATTTGCGATTAAATTACCTACTACCCCCGTTCTGGTTTATAAGTCGTCTATGTATTTTTGTGCCAAATTTTGACTAGAGATTTAACTAATAAAATACGAATGCATGTCGCGAGAGATTATATCATTGGATTCATATTTGAACATAGTTTCCAATTATATAATTTTTGTAACATGGATTAACATTTTGTTGGTTAAATTTAAGGTCAAAATATGGCACATAATATAAAGGGGACTAATAGACCAAGATGGTGGTAGTAGCACACGGCCGCTCTCTACACAGCGACGCAACTGGCGGCTGGCTTGTAGACGACCATTTCCTGCGTGTTCAACTGCTCTATGTGTGTGGTTGCTTGCGATTGAGGCGGTCACAGCGCGCTCTGCTCGCGTCCCGCTGTGTGCGCTCTACTCTCGCGTCCCTCCGGGCGCTCTGCCGTCATCCCTCCACGTGCGCTGCCAGTGTTTGGGGCTGGCGCATGATCACGCATGTTCATGTGCATGCAGTTGCGCCGGGCGCAGCGCCATGATGCAGTTACCCGCTGCAAAAACTGCCATGCGGACGCGCTGAGAATCCAGGCCACCCGGCCCTCATTTATTCCTGTGGCCATTTACCTTCATCTCTCGTGCGACACGACACAATAAGCACACCCACGACGACACATACAGAGAGGACATCCAACGGTTCCAATGGCGCTCCCCGTGGCTCCAATGGTGCTCCCAGCGGCTGACGACGACAACGGCGGGCAGTTCACCACGCATCACATAGTGGACACCCACGTGAGGGGGAAGGCCCTCTCGGTGGTGTACATGAATGAGCTGGTCTCGGTGGAGAGCTCCATCCAAACTATGGAGCAGTTGCTTGCCGAGGATAGGTACCAAGTGGTCAGCTTCGACCTCGAGTACACCATCGGTCGTGCCGGGCACGATCAGAAGGTTGTCGTCGCCCAGTTGTGCGTGCGACATGACATCCTCGTCTACCACTACCACCTGGCCACAAGGCCTTGCGAGCGTTTCTCCAGGTTTATCAACAACTCCGACTACAGTTTCGCTATGGTGGACACCACCAACGATCTAAAGGCGCTCAAGGTTTCGGGCTTGAAATGCCAGAATCTTGTCAACATCCAGGACCACTACAAGGTCTGGGGCAGCGACAACAACAAACAAAACTCCCTGGTTGACCTCGCCTCGGCCATCATCGACCCCTATGAAGATGAAGGATGGCAGCAAGAAGGACAAGAATGCCTGGCACAGTGTCTGGCATGAGAGACTGGATGAACAACACGTCAAGTACGCGGCCAAGGACGCGTACACAAGCTACGAGATGTACATGCGGATCGTTGACATGGGGGAGTGTCTTCTTCCTGTCCCAGACGAGGGATCGAGCCACAGAGCAGTGGCGGGAGCGTCATAAGAAGTAGATGACTAGACGATCGTTTCTCCTAGTTTATAATGCATACAATTGTTTATTGAGGTGTGTGCGAATGATCTGTATAGTCACTTATGTAATTGGTTGTTTATTTCAGTTATATATATATATATATATATATATATATATATATATATATATATATATATATATATATATATATATATATATATGTTATTCTTCTGTAGACAGAGCAAATCACACGGCTTATTAGCAGCAATCGTCTATGTTATTATTGGTCTTCGCACACATTTCTGATTACGGACATGTTTGCCGCGTATCACACACATCTTGTTCAGTTGAACCATTTCTATTATGTTGCCTAATCACACATAGTTCATCCTAGTGAACTGTATGCCGTATATCGCACACAACCTCATCTGGCTGCCCATTTTTGTTGTTCTGCCTCATCGCAAATAGTTCTTCTGGACTAACCGTTTGCCACGCATCGCACACGCAACTCCAATATGAACCATGTTTGATGTCACCGCCATCGGAAACGTTTTGCATCTTTTTTGATGGTTTTATTACATCACCGTTTGTGATTGATGCATCGCACACAGTTTCATTGAAGGGTCTCTGATTGGACTGTCGCGTTTGGACCATCCTGCAGTAGTGCATATTGTTTAGCTGAGCTTCCATATATTAGAAATCCTTGCTTCTTCAAGTCCGATGTCGATTGATGAGCAACTTTCATAAGCGGAAAATAAGGTAACACCGAGGGCCCAAAAGAAAGAACCAAATGAAACAACTCAACCAAATGAAGGCACACAAAAAGGCATTCAAATCACACACAAGCAATGTCAGATATTACTGCTATACACAACAATATGCATGCCTACTTAAGCACACAAATCTCGCGGGAACTCCGGGACTAGGATCTAACATGTTGTGATGGTGTGCACGAGGCCGAATCAATGTGTGGAAGAGTTGGTGTAAACATCGCTACACCAAGTGCTGGCTTAGCAAGGTAACATCCTTGACTAGCTCGGAGGTGAGGACGTACTCGGTGACCATGTAGCAGGACACGAAAGTCACAGCCACATCATCATCAAGCAGACGGAAAGGATCCGTATTCGTCCAAGGAATAAGACAGCGGGGAAAGCTGAGTTTGTTGACATTGCCCTTTCTTGATGACTAAGATCATTAAGGGTTGCCAACAGTCGAGATAAAAGGCATGATTTCGGGGCAGAAGCATGTCTACCACCGAAATGATAGGTGTGGCTGGAAGAAAGATATCGACGTGATACCTCAGCACCATTCCTGAAAACAGTGTCAGGAACACTTGACATCACTCTGCTGGGACAGGGTTGACGCCAAACACCGAAGAACAGGCAAGAAAGGAAAACTGGAGGGATGCAGGGACTGAGCTATAGTGGATCCGAACCGATGCCAGCTACACTCACAAGATCAAATCGTTAGTAGCAAAATAATAAGTCTATATGCATGCTATGCAACAAACAAATGCAGCAACCAAATGTAGCAAACAAGATAGATTCTATACTACCGATCTCTACCGCTCACGCTGACTAGGGCGTCCTGCAGCCAGACCAGCTCTGATACCAAGCTCTGTGGCACCCTGGCAAAGAGAAACCGGAACACCCCGTATTCTAGCCCAGAGATCAAGTCTTCTGGAATACGTCACTGCTTGACATAGTACAAATCAGCTCTTATTACAAAGGATAATGGTACATGGGTCTGATGTTACAAAGGATCACGTCAGCACGGTGACACTACACCTGCTAAGGTAGCTCTATGGTAGCAGTGGAACAACTCATAGCAGCGGAAAACTTCTAGCAGCAGAATAACGATGATGGTAGTGAACTCCACTCCATAGGGACTCTGGCTGGGACACGGTCTAGCTCGCACGATCAGTAACCTCGACAAGCAATCAATCATGGCATCACCTGCAGTTTGGCATGACACGCCAGGTCGATACTTTGAATGTACTTGCAAGCTCACAACAATCAAAAACATCCAGGCAAAACAACAACATAGCATTAACAGGTGAAGTTATTAACAACTACCATGAGGTGGAAGCAATAACTAAGCATGATATGGTAATGCTAGAATAATGCTGAACCAATATTCGGAGTCACATGAACCATCTCACTCTCGGCTATTCAGCCAAGCAACATATCGTCTTGATCACCTCGTGATCAATACCTACTCGTGATCACCGCGTGATCACCTCACAAACTTAATGATCATCCTCGAGATCATCCCAACATCATCATCGGCATCCTGCCAAACTATTACTACTCACATTATCAACATATAAGTCATCTAATAAGTCATTCCATCATCGTGAGTGTTGATCGAATGGTGTGACCTAGTACGAACTATGTCCATGACCGAGGACGTGGCTATCGATACTTTATACACACTCTGCAGAGGTTAGTACACTGTACCCACACCACAGAACCCATGGCCTCGTGCTCCCATTCGGGTGGACCAACGGTGTTCCGACAAAACCAGTCTATTGAATGACACTCTCCCGACCACTCCAACCAACTCCCCTTTGGGCTAAGTCATGGGTGGCCCTAGAGGCCACTGTGGACATCAAACAGCCACCGTCGTGGCAAAACAAAACGAAAATGGTCCCAATCAGGGACAAAGGCGCCTAAAACAACTCGGGCAGACAAGACTTATGGCCGCCCACCTGATCAGGGTAGCGCACGCACATAACCTTCCCTAGTTGGAGGCACCAGCGAGAGGCATGACAATAGACCGCATTAGGGCCTTCCCATAAAGGCAAATGTGGTTGCACTTGAAAATCCCGTTTCGGTGGCACCTGACCAACGAAATGACAGATTTTGTCCCCAAGGTAAATCTGCGATAACTGATACTCCGATATCATATATCCACCTGTAATCCAAGTCATAGCAATATCCAACAAATGATCCAAAGCATAATATAGTCATATCATAATACTCCGTGGATAACATCTTAACTAAGGTCATGATGAATCCAAGCATAAGGATGCTACTAAGCCAATATAAATATTAAGATATTAACCTAAGATCCACATGATAGCATCCAATCCAAAATAATACTCCAAAGCATAATATTAAATACTATCGTGCTGAAAAATAATAATAGCCACTAATAATCCAAAGGCAACATGACATCTGCAAAACATTAGTCCTAGAAATCCAATCATCATAATGGCAATAGCAAGAACAATATTACCCCAAGAAATGCCATGAACAAGTCATATGTAGCTAATGCAAATTTTAAGCAAGTTCAAAAAAATAAACCATGGCATTGCATTGCAGTCATGCAAATGGAGGGTGTGGCTTGCCTGGGATGAATAGAATCACCGGGAAGAAGTGCGAGAAGCTCGCGGAAAAAATCACCGGAAAACTTTCTCTCTCGGAGGAGGCTGAAATAAGGGCAGGGTCAAAATGGTCATTTTCAGAATGTTTCCACATGGTGAAAATGATACCATCTGAATGGGCTCGACGAATAGAGAACGTAGGCTTTGGAATCACCTGATTCGAAGCTGTGAGTGAAAAGATAGGAGAGTTTTTTTGCCAGGGACCTTTCTGTAAAACTTTATCCACAAACAAGTCCCTGCCTGAAAAACAGAAAACGCACTTTCTGGAAGTACGCTTTCACTGAAGTGAAAGCGCATTCCGGGCTGAAGCAGAAGCAAAATACGCTTTCACAAAGTGAAAACGTATTCTTGACCATGGCCGACAAGGAGTACGCCTTCAGGACACCGAAGACGTAAACGCTGGAAGTGCGCTTCCACTTAACGCGCTGGGCCCGGCTGGCTGGGTCACCGACAAGCGGGGCCTGCCTGCAGGGTCTTCTTCTTCCTCGCTTCTTTGTGCGCGAGCCTGGCCGCGAGCCACGACGGCGATAACCGGTGATCCGGCCACCGTTCGTCGTGCTCCGACCACCGGCGTTCTCGGGGAAGCGAGGTGCATCCACCGGTGCACAAGACGGCCGTCGAGGAGCTCGGGAGTGAGCGGAGGCATTACCGTGGCAGACGACGGCATCGGCCACAATTGGGCAGAGGGCTGCGGGCCTCCCGCGGTCGAGGCGAGGGGCTGGGGAGATCCGCCGGAGTGCGGTGGTTCGTCTGGTGGTGGAAGAAGGGAGGGAGGGGCGCGACATAGACCAAATTTAGGCCAGAGGGGGCGGTGGCCGTGGCAAGCAATGGATAGCAGGGGAGCTTCTCGAGCTCGGAGGAGTGGCTAGGCGGGCTCTGGGAGGTGGAGGAATTCGATGGTGAGGAGAACCGAGGCCGGGGAGGGTTTAAATAGCCGCGGCGAGGATGCCCGAGGCCAGACGCCGCCGCGAGGACACGACCGAGCTCTGGCATAGATAAGGGCTCACAGGGGCGGCGTGGAGGTGATAGAAGAGGGCAGAGGAGGTCATGGGGCAGATGATGGCGCCAAGAGAAGAGGAAGAAGCGGCCAAGGCGCGGACAAAGCCGGTCGGACACTGTGCGCTCATGGACGAGGAAGCTGCCAGAGGGGAACAGGGGCTAGAGAGCGATGGGAGAGAAGGAGGAGTCAGGTTAGCAACAATGGACGCGTGAACGCTGTCGAGAAGGAGCTGCCCGACGCGTACCGATGCCCAGAGCGCATCCAACGCTGCCAGAGCGCGTGCACATGCATGCAAACATGCGGTCACCGCGTCTTCTAGCAAGGAGAGGACACTACTGGCTGGCAAAGTATGTCTAGCGCTTTGTCTCTGCACCCTGGGGACTGTAGGAGGTGAAAGATCGAGAGAAGGAGCCAAGGGTAGATGGGATGCAACACTGGAAGTTTGCTGTATCAAACTTGGCCACATCTTTGTGATGAACTGATAAGAGCTAAGAGGCAAACTTGATGTCCGGGAGGTTTAGGTTAGGAAGGACAACATTCCTGGGAGGTTTGAGGGGATTAGGACCAATATTCATCATAGTTGCTTTGCAACTGCAAATTTGGTCCAGAAAATATAATTGGATGATGTACTCACAAAGAGCATTGGGTTGGACTGAAATTTGTCAAGGCATAATGATATGGACATATGAAGATTCTGTAAATATTTCATACCATTTGGACTTGCCAAACTAGTACTTCGTTCACAGTGTCCTTCTCTGTCCAGAAACTTGAGAAAATTATAGAGAAATATTGGCTTGATAAATTCATCCCAAATTTGGTGGAGAGGAGTTTTATGGCTAGGAGAATGCTCTGGTAAATTTTCGAAAATAATTAAGCAATATAAAATATACTTGCTTCACAACCTGAAAATATTGCCAGAAACAAAGATTTGATGGTGTGATCACATAGTTAATTGGATGGAGCTAAAAATTGGTGGAGAGTCATGATTTGAGCATATGAAGGGGCTTGAAAAGTTTCAACTCATTTGGATACTCCTAGTTGGTACTTCCTTTAACAAGGCTTCCATCTGACAGAAACTTTGGAAAATTGCTGAGGAAGATTAGCTAGGAAAATAGAGCTACATTTTGGCATGAGGCAATTATTTGGATGTGAGAGAATGCCCAAAAAGTTTGGGAGCAATCAAGAAAATATAGGTGGCACTTCCTTCACAGTCGACCACTCTAGACAGAAATGAAGAATGAATATTGTTGGATTATTTTTGGGCTAGGAAAGGAAAGTTTGGACATATTTGGGACGTATATGATCCAAACAATTTATGAGAATTATATGGGAATTTTGTGAAGGATAGAAATATAGGTTGCTGCACAACCTAGGTCAAACAAGATTATTCCTTTAATAGAAAAAGGAATATTCCCAAGGAAAAGAATTTGTGGTTGGGCTAAGATGGAAATGACATGGCCTTCCGAAGAATTTTAGGATGACAAGCCACTAGGGAGGGGAATCAGAGATGGTCTTCCCAGGTTTGAAGACCACAGAGCCACTGAAAAAGAAATCAAAGCAAAAATCCAAAGAAATCCAAAAGAAAAAGAATGTGCCAAAATCCAGGGTGTTACATTGCACGTAATAAGGAGGCACTTCCTTGCGTGCGAAGATGTAGCTGGTGGGTCCCAGCTATCTGGGAGATGAAACTTTTTTTCCGCATAATAAGGAGGCACTTCCTTGTGTGCGAAGATGTTAGTGGTGGGTCAAACCTGTCAGGGGGGATAATTTGTTTTCGCATAATAAGGAGGCACTTGCTTTGCATGCGGCCATGGACCATGTGGGTCTGTACTGTCAGCCTCTCCACGTACATCCCTCTGCCGATAGCTGTCGTTTGTTGACAAAGTGGACCACGCTGCGCCGAGAGAACCATAGCGGTGGAAGACGGCGAGGCCTAGGAAGGGAACGACCCAGAGCCGGTGAAGACACATCAGTGGATGCCCATGCGGAGGGTAGCATGAGGGTTCACTGGTTCGGCTGCCGTCGCCGGAGAATAACATGAGGTGTGGGTGAGTAGAGGAATGGCCTGGACAGCGACAGGAGTAGGTTGCACCGGTGAGGCCTGTGCGGCAGGCTAGTCGGCCACAGGAGGCGGGAGCAGGCGGTACCGTCGGTAGTGGTTTGGGCGGTTGAAGCAAGAATATCCGAGATTGAAGAAGCACGGCAACTATTGGATGGACATTCAATGACCACTGCTACTAGAATCATGTGTTGACTATAGGCTGACAAGGCCTTGTGTACGCGTCAACTTAGTAGGCCCACAAGTGAGCATCACATCTGTGGCAGACAGCATATAGCCCATTTGCTAGTTTTAATAATTTACAGCCCATTTTTTCAATCTAATGGAATTTACTTCATCCCATTTACTGTTTATTAACATTACAACCCATTTTCTAGCCATGACAACAGTTAATAATTTCAACAAAATTTCCATTTTCATGAGATCTGAAATATTTTTTATCCCAAAATTTTGAGTCAGATTCAATCTAATTTTAAAATACATTTATATTAGGTAAAAATCCAACAAAATTTTTCGCGCGTAACAAGTAATGAAATTAAAATTTTCAAAATAAAAAAAACTAATTACTGGTTTGGTGCTTTTTTATATATTTACAACCCATTTATTATTTCTTATAGCCCATTTTCTTGGCAAGCCGAATGCATCCCTCCTAGGAAAGATTTGCTGCCTAGCAGGGCGGAGAATAAGAAGTTGGCCTGCGTTGGGTATTCCTCAAAAAGAGTAAAGCTGGGCTAGCCATTTTCACATAGAAAAAATTAATATCTGGGCTTCGTCGACATAAAATAATAGCATGGGCTAGCGGGCCACAGCCCGCCCAGTTGATACCCTACTCCTCTCAATAACAACAAAAACACCGCTAAAAAATACTACTAACCCCTCAAAAAATGCTGCTCCTTTTGCAATTCTCTCTTTTATTGACTATACGTTGACAATTGTGTGGGACCCAGATGCCAGGAACCCAGGAGGAAGCAATTTTTCTTGTGGTTCTAATAAGGAGGCACTTGCCTACGTACGACCATGGTCCTAGTGGGTCCCTATTGCCCTCCTCTCCACGTACAATCATCTCCTGATTCCCCTTGTTTGTTGACCATGTTGACAACGTGAGATGGCGGCGCCACCGTGAGCGCAACAAGGCGAAGGACGACGGAGAGACCCTCATGGGCCCTATGGTACAGCGCCCGCTGCTCATCCAGGAAGCCAGGATCATCGGCCAGCATGTCCGCGACAACATTGTCGTTTGCCTGTTCGCTGTTGATTTGTCCCTCTGCGTGCCGACGCTCGTTGAGGAGACGAAGGTTGTAGCACTGGTCCTCCTGTGTTTGCCGGAACGCCATGACCGGCAGCACTGGGAGCTCTTCCGCCATTACGACATCGAAGTGCGGCCGCACCTGCTCTATGGTGAACACGACATGAACCGGCGCGGGCGGTGGCAAAGGCTCCTGGTCGAAAGCCTAATCCATCATCTGGTCCTTGTCGCTGAGCTCAGCGAGCTCGCCGGCGAAGAAGACGGGATTAATCGCAAAAAAAAAGCCGGGATTTGAATGGAAGACCTGTGCTGTGTAGCAGCTTACTGCATCTACAGTTGGACATGGACCGGTCAAGCCTCAAATTTGCTCATCTGCATCCGGATACCTCATACTAGCAATCTTAAATCCATACAAAAGCATGCAAATGAAAAAACCTAAGTACTACGTAGATCAAGTAGCCTAGTCATCATCGGAGATGTCCGCTGTCTCCGTGCCCGGCGCCTGGTACATGGCCGGCAGCCACAGCTGCGGCTCCGCCGGCTGCTCCACATCCATCTCTGCTTTGACCTCGTCGAAGAGGGCATCGGTCACCGCCATTCCTGCTGGATGAAGTGCCGGTTGGCCTCCACATAGGCCTCATCCTGGATGGACTCCAGGATGGCCTACTGCTCCGTCGTCCCGTCCGCATAGGCGACGGCGAACTCCGCCTCCGCGTCCTTTGTGTTGATGCCCGAAGCCGGCGCCAGCTCGTACTCTGACTGCTCTGCCTCCTTGTTGTCTTCGGATCCACCACCTCCATTGGAGCTGGCTGCTGCTCCTCTCCCTCCTCCGCCAGCTCCTCCTCCTCCTACTCTAGCGAGTCCAGAGGCAGCCCAGCAGCGATGCGGGCAGCGTGCCTCGCCAGGATCTCCTGCTCGATCTGGTACCAATACTTCAGCGTGAGCATAGTGTAGGTGGTTATCTTATTCTTGGACATGGCGAAGCCGGAGAGCATGAGAAGGGTGCTGGAGCGGGAGGATTTATTGGCCTCGGGCAGCAAGCCGGACCGGCACCACGCACCATTCACACCGCCCCCACCAACCCGCTAGAGGAGGCTATCATGGGTACGATCGTCTATGGGGCCATCTAGCCCCTTTGCGGTTCGGCTAGGGAGATGCGCAAGCACAAAGAGCAGAATCAGCAGAGAACACAAAGGCTTTTACCCAGGCTCAGCCCACCGTGAGGTGAAAAACCCTACTCCTGCTTTTGTATATTGGGTGTGTGTAAGCACAAGTACAAGGAGCGCTTTTCCCGGCAAGGTGCGGAGAGAGAGAGAGCAGCTAAGCATGCAAGTAGTGCAAGACTTCAATCGTTCGATCCTTTGAAAAGGTTGCCATGACCCTCCTTTTATAGCTCATGGGGTTACCATAGTGGAAAAATAGTCATTATATATTGACTAGACAGCAAACAGTGCTATCATACCTAATTCTGCTGGTTTAGGACAAACGCAATAAATGCTCCGTTAGGTGTCATGTGGAGGAGGAATTCCGGTAAAGCTTCTGCACCTCTCACCCAGCTACCTCCTATTAGTTTGACACGCCTTTTGGACGCATGTCAATAAAGGTAATTCTCCATCCATCAGGCTGACACGTGCCCGACAAATCTCACCTAACTGCCTGCGGGCTCGACACCTCACCGATTAGTGACTAACCGCTCGATGAGGTGGAGCGCAGACAGCTAGCGAGAGCTTGCCGCCCACGGAGCTTGCCGGGCCTTCACCTTGCCATCTCCGTCTTGCTGGCGAAGGTTGTCTTTGAAGTTGACCTTGATGCTCTGTCTTGATCTTCTTCTAGTAGTTTTCGTAACTGGGCCTTGAATCTTGGTCTTGGGAATTTCCGGGAAGCCTTGGCTAGCAGGGAAGCTACTGCTGTTTGTGCATAAGTCAGGGTATAAAATACCCATGTTTTATACACCGATAGGAGCCCCTGGGCCTGGGCCATACACGCTGCCAAAGCGTCATTGGGCTAGGCCCAAAACAATGCACAGACACGCGGCGGGAAACTGCTGCTGTAATTTTTATCATGATGGTTTTCGTCTCCTGAGATCTTCCTTGCTTCTTCATTAATCTGGATTTGAATCCGCCCTTAATCATCCTCTGGCAAGCCCTGTCATCGGGTGCTACTTCTTGAGCTTGCATTGATTTTTCCCTTGAAGAGGAAAGGGTGATGCAGCAAAGTAGAGATAAGTATTTCCCTCAGTTAAGAACCAAGGTATCAATCCAGCAGGAGGCACAAGCAAGTCTCCAATATATGCACCTGCACAAACTAACAAACACTTGCACACAACGCGAAAAAGGGGTTGTCAATCCCTTCACGGTCATGAACAAGAGTGAGATCTAATAGAGATAGGTATAAAAGATAAGTAAAAGAGTAAAATAAAGTAAATATAAATAAATTGTAGCAAGGTATTTTTGGGTTTTTTGGTTTATAGATCTGAAAATAGATGATGGAAAATAGACCCGGGGGCCATAGGTTTCACTAGAGGCTTCTCTCTTGAAGAAAACATACGGTGGGTAAACAAATTACTGTTGAGCAATTGATAGAAAAGCGCATAGTTATAAAGACATCTAAGGCAATGATCATGAATATAGGCATCACGTCCGTGACAAGTAGACCGAAACGATTTTGCATCTACTACTATTACTCCACACATCCACCAACTCCTGCCTGCATCTAGAGTATTAAGTTCATAAGAACAGAGTAACGCCTTAAGCAAGATGACATGATGTAGAGGGATAAACTCAAGCAATATGATATAAACCCCATCTTTTTATCCTTAATGGCAATAATACAATACGTGCCTTGCTACCCCTTCTGTCACTAGGTGTGAACCCCGCAAGATTGAACCCATCACAAATCACCTCTCCCATTGCAAGAAAAACCAATCTAGCTGGACAAAACAAATCAATAGATCGGAGAGAAATACAAAGCTATCTCAATCATGCATAAAAGAGTTCAAAGAAGACTCAAATAATATTCATAGATAATCTGATCATAAATCCACAATTCATCGGATCTCAACAAACGCACTGCAAAAGAAGATTACATCGAAAAGATCTCCAAGAACATCGAGGTGAACATTGTATTGAAGATCAAAGAGAGAGAAGAAGCCATCTAGCTACTAGCTATGGACCAGTAGGTCTATGGTAAACTACTCACATATCATCGGAAGGGCAGCAAGGTTGGTGTAGAGGTCCTCCGTGATCGAATCCCCCTCCGGCGAAGTGCCGAAAACGGCCCCAAGATGGGATCTCACGGGAAGACAAGCTTGCGGCGGCGGAGAAGTATTTTTTTGGTGTGCCCTCTAGTATAGGGGGAATATTTGAGAATATATAATGGTGGAATTAGGGTTGGAAGGTCTCCGTGGGGCCCACAAGCCTTGGGGGCACGCCCCTATGTCTTGTGGCCTCCTCGTAGGGCTTCTGGCCTCCTCTCCAAGTCTCATGGGTTTCTTCTGGTCCAAGAAAAATCACCGTAAAGTTTTATTCCATTTGGACTCCGTTTGGTATTCCTTTTCTGTAAAAGTCAAAAACAAGGAAAAAACAGAAACTGGCACTGGGCACTAGGTTAATAAGTTAGTCCCAAAAATAATATAAAATAGCATATAAATGCATATAAAACATCCTAAACATATAATATAATAGCATGGAACAATAAAAAATTATAGATACATTGGAGACGTATCAAGCATCCCCAAGCTTAATTCCTGCTCGTCCTTGAGTAGGTAAATGATAAAAATAGATTTTTTGATGTGAAATGCTACCTAACATATTTATCAATGCAATTTTCTTTATTGTGGCATGAATGTTCAGATCCATAAGATTCAAAACAAAAGTTTAATATTGACATAAAAACAATAATACTTCAAGCATACTAATAAAGCAATCATGTCTTCTCAAAATATCATGGCTAAAGAAAGTTATCCCTACAAAATCATATAGTCTGGCTATGCTCTATCTTCATCACACAAAATATTTCATCATGCACAACCCCGATGACAAGCCAAGCAATTGTTTCATACTTTTAATGTTCTCAAGCTTTTTCAACTTTCATGCAATACATGAGCGTGAGCCATGGATATAGCACTATAGGTGGAATAGAGTATGGTGGAGGTTGTGAGGAGAAGACAAAAAGGAGAAAGTCTCACATCAACTAGGCAAATTAATGGGCTATGGAGATGCCCATCAATTGATATCGATGCAAGTGAGTAGGGATTGACATGCAACGGATGCACTAGAGCTATAAGTGTATGAAAGCTCAAAAAGAAACTAAGTGGGTGTGCATCCAACTTGCTTGCTCACGAAGACCTAGGGCAATTTGAGGAAGCCCATCATTGGAATATACAAGCCAAGTTCAATAATGAAAAATTCCACTAGTATATGAAAGTGATAAAATAGGAGACTCTCTATCATGAAGAACATGGTGCTACTTTGAAGCACAAGTGTGGAAAAAGGATAGTAACATTGTCCCCTCTCTCTCTTTTTCTCTCATTTTTTGTTTGTTGGCCTCTCTTTTTTATTTTGGGCTCTTGGCCTCTTTTTTTAAGTCTGAAGTCTCATCCAAACTTGTGAGGGAATCATAGCCTACATCATTCTTTCCTCACATGGGACAATGCTCTAATAATGATGATCATCACACTTTTATTTACTTACAACACAAGAATTACAACTCGATACTAGAACAAAATATGACTCTATATGAATGCCTCCGGCGGTGTACCAGGATATGCAATGATCAAGAGTGACATGTATAAAAAATATGAATGGTGGCCAAGCCACAAATACTATGCCAACTACATGATCATGCAAAGCAATATGACAATGATGGTATGTGTCATAATAAATGGAACGGTGGAAGTTGCATGGCAATATATCTCGGAATGGCTATGGAAATGCCATAATAGGTAGGTATGGTGGCTGTTTTGAGGAAGGGTATATGGTGGGTTTAATGCACCGGCGAAAGTTGCATGGTACTAGAGAGGCTAGCAATGGTGGAAGGGTGAGAGTGCGTATAATCCATGGACTCAACATTAGTCATAAAGAACTCACATACTTATTGCAAAAATTTATTTGCCATCAAAGCAAAGTACTAATATGCATGCTCCTAGGGGGATAGATTGGTAGGAAAAGACCATCGCTCATCCCTGACCGCCACTCATAATGAAGACAATCAAAAAATAAATCAAGCTCCGACTTCATCACATAACGGTTCACCATACGTGCATGCTTCGGGAATCACAAACTTTAACACAAGTATTTCTACCAATCCACAATTACTCACTAGCATGAATCTAATATCACCATCTTTATATCTCAAAACAAATGCAAGGAATCAAACTTCACATATTATTCAATGCTCTTATATGAAAGTTTTTATTATATCCCTCTTGGATGCCCATCATGTTAGGACTAAATTAATAACCTAAGAAAATTACCATGCTGTTTAAAGACTCTCAAAATAATATAAGTGAAGCATGAGAGTTAATCAATTTCTATAAAATAAAACCACCGCCATGCTCTAAAAAGATATAAGTGAAGTACTAGAGCAACTACCTAGCTCAAAAGATATAAGTGAAGCACATAGAGTATTCTAATAAATTCATGATTAATGTGTGTCCCTCTCAAAAGGTGTGTACAGCAAGGATGATTGTGAAAAACTAAAAAGCAAAGACTCATATCATACAAGACGCTCCAAGCAAAACACATATCATGTGGTGAATAAAAATATAGCCTCAAGTAAATTTATCGATGGATTGAAATCAAAAGAAGGGATGCCATCCGGGGCATACCCAAGCTTAGATGTTTTTTTGTCCTTTAATATTACCTTGGGGTGCCTTTGGCATCCCCAATATTAGGCTCTTGCCACTCCTTATTCTGTGGTCCATCAAAACTTTACCCAAAACTTGAAAACTTTAGAACACAAAACTCAACAGAAAACTCGTAAGATCCGTTAGTATAATAAAATAAATCACCACTTTAGGTACTGTTGTGAACTCATTCTAAATTTATATATATCTACTGTATTCCAACTTCTTCATGGTTCATAGCCCCCGATACTACCCATAGATTCATCAAAATAAGCAAACAACACATAGAAAACAGAATCTATCAAAAACAGAACCGTCTGTAGTAATCTGGAAATTTCGTATACTTTTGTAACTCCAAAAATACTGAAAAAGTAGGAAAACCTAGGAAATTTGTATATCAATCTTGTGTAAAAAATTAGGATCAATATCACATTTCTGTGAATTTTTAAATTTCTGGCAATGAGCGCAAAAGTTTCTATTTTTCATTAAGATCAAATCAACTATCACCATAGACCATCCCAAAGGTATTACTTGGCTCAAACACTAACTAAAACACCAAAACACAATTACTACAGAGGTAATAATGTGTATTTATATAAAAAAAGAAAATAAAAATGTTGGCTTGTCTCCCAACAAGCGCTTTTCTTTAAAGCCTTTTAGCTAGGCATTGGTAATTTTAATGATGCTCACATGAAAGATAGCAATTGAAACACGAAGAGAGCATCATGTGGCATGTGAAAAACAAGTTTAAGTCTAACTTAATTCCTATGCATAGGAATTTTATAAATAAACAAATTACCAAGACAAGCAAAAACTAGCATATGCAAGGAAGAAGAAAGAAACAGTAGCAATCTCAACATAACGAGAGGTAATTTAGTGACATGAAAATTTCTAAAACCATATCTTCCTATCTCATAATAATTACATGTAGGATCATAATCAAATTCAACAATACAGCTATCACAAAAAAAATTCTCTATGTGACCCACATGCATGCAAAGTTGACACTCTTCCAAAATAGTTGGATTATCACCAAATAAAGTCATGACCTCTCCAAGCCCACTTTTATCAAAAAATTCATAAGATTGGTCATTCTCCAAAGTAGTGGGATCATTATTACCTAGAGTTGACACTCTTCCAAACCCACTTTCAATATTATTGCAAACATATTTATCATGAGGCTTAAATAAATGTTCGAGATCATAAGAAGAATCACCCTAATCATGATCATTACAATAAGTAATGGACATAGCAAAATTAGCGTCCCCAAGCTTAGGGTTTTGCATATTATTAGCAAAATTGACATTAATAGAATTTATAATAACATCATTGCAATCACGCTTTTCATTCAAGGAGCTATCGTGAATTACTTCATAAATTTCACAATTTTCAGATTCACGAATTTCAAGCAAAACTTCATAAAGATAATCTAGTGCACTCAACTCACTAGCAATTGGTTCATCATAGTTGGATCTTTTAAAAATATTAGCAAGTGGATGAGGATCCATAAGATTTTTGTTCTTGATTTCCAATAAACACACAATTATGCCAAGCGAACAAGCAAACAAACCAAGTAAGACATAAAGGCAAACAGAAAGAACGCACATAAAAAGGTAAATATTTTTGTGTTTTTCTGAAAACGTTTTAGAAGTGGGGGAGAGGAAAATGAGAGACAAATGGCAAATAATGTAAGTGCAAGACATGAGAGTTTATGATAGGTATTTGGTAGCCTTGATGTAGAACCTCCCCGGCAACGGCGCCAGAAATTCTTCCTGCTACTTCTTGAGCTTGTGTTGATTTTTCCCTTGAAAAGGAAAGGGTGACGCAACAAAGTAGAGATAAGTATTTTAAGAACCAAGGTATCAATCTAGTAGGAGGCACAAGCAAGTCTCCAATATATGCACCTGCACAAACTAACAAACACTTGCACTCAACGTGAAAAAGGGGTTGTCAATCCCTTCACGGTCACGAACAAGAGTGAGATCTAATAGGGATAGGTATAGACGATAAGTAAAAGAGTAAAATAAAGTAATATAAAAAAATTGCAGCAAGATATTTTTGGTTTATAGATCTTAAAATATATGATGGAAAATAGACCCGGGGGCCATAGGTTTCACTAGAGGCTTCTCTCTTGAAGAAAACATATGGTGGGTAAACAAATTACTGTTGAGCAATTGATAGAAAAGCACATAGTTATGAAGACATCTAAGGTAAGGATCATGAATATAGGCATAACATCCGTGACAAGTAGACCGAAACGATTCTGCATCTACTACTATTACTCCACACATCCACCGACTCGTGCCTGTATCTAGAGTATTAAGTTCATAAGAACAGAGTAATGCCTTAAGCAAGATGACATGATGTAGAGGGATAAACTCAAGCAATATGATATAAACCCCATCTTTTTATCCTTAATGGCAACAATACAATATGTGCCTTGCTACCCCTTCTGTCACTGGGTGAGGACACCACAAGATTGAAACCATCACAAAGCACCTCTCCCATTGCAAGAAAAACCAATCTAGTTGGCCAAACCAAATCGATAGATCGGAGAGAAATACAAAGCTATCTCAATCATGCATAAAAGAGTTCAGAGAAGACTCAAATAATATTCATAGATAATCGGATCATAAATCCACAATTCACCGGACCTCAACAAAAGCACCGCAAAAAGAAGATTACATCGAATAGATCTCCAAGAACACCGAGGAGAACATTGTATTGAAGTTCAAAGAGAGAGAAGAAGCCATCTAGCTACTAGCTATGGACCCATAGGTCTGTGGTAAACTACTCACACATCATCGGAAGGGCAACAAGGTTGGTGTAGAGGTCCTTCATGATCGAATCCCCCTCCGGCGGAGTGCTGGAAAAGGCCCCAAGATGGGATCTCACGGGAACAGAAGCTTGCGGCAGCAGAAAAGTATTTTTTTGGTGTGCTCTCTGGTATAGGGGGAATATTTGAGAATATATAGTGGTGGAATTAGGGTTGGAAGGTCTCCATGGGGCCCAGAAGCCCTTTGGGCACGCCCCCTGGGGCGCGCCCCTACGGCTTGTGGCCTCCTCGTAGGGCTCTTGGCCTCCTCTCCAAGTCTCATGGGTTTCTTCTGGTCCAAGAAAAATCACCATAAAGTTTTATTCCGTTTGGACTCCGCTTGGTATTCCTTTTCTGTAAAAGTCAAAAACAAGGAAAAAACAGAAACTGGCACTGGGCACTAGGTTAATAAGTCAGTCCCAAAAATAATATAAAATAGCATATTACTGCATATAAAACATCCAAAACAGATAATATAATAGCATGGAACAATAAAAAATTATAGATACGTTGGAGACGTTTCATCGGGCGAGCAGCTACTGCCCATGCATAAATCCGGGGTATGCACGCATGTTAGGTGTGCTTGGGTCAGGCCCAGACAGACGCACATCCATGCGTGGTGAAGGCATATCTGTCTTTATTTTCTCTTTTATTACGCCCTCTTACCACGCACACTGCATGCAAAGCGCAGGGTTGGTGGAGTCGGGCGGTCGTTGGAGTATTGTGCCTGGCAGGGAATGCGAGGCACAATATTGGTGAAATTGGGCGGTCGCTGGAGTAGTGCGCCTGGTCAGAAATGCAGGGCACGGGATTGGGGAAACTGGGCGGTGGCCCAAAAATAGTGAAGGGCCAGCCCCCGCGCCTTTCCTATAAAGAGGGGGCTACGGAGAGCGATGCACATCCACCTCTCCCCATTCCAATCTTCCAGCCACCATCATCTCCTTCTTCTTCCTACCCCCCTGAATCTTCTGCCACCATGGGGAGAGGAAAGGGTTGAGCTTGTGCGTCCGGCGTTGCTGCGAGAGTTTCTCCTCGGCACCATGTCCACGTCCCGACCATGGCTGCGAAGGCTGGCTCCAGCGCTCGAGGAAGGGCCGCAGGCCGTGGTCGTACAAAACGCGGCATTCAGGGTCAGGGCGGTAACGATGGGGCACTTGTCATATCATCTCCAGCCACTACACCTCAGACAGAAGGCCATACAGAGGACATGACGCACGACTTTGTCATGGAACTGCGCCATCGGCCGCGGAGTTGGCTGCGGCTTCCTTGTCCTTTCGCTAGGGCAATGGAAGATCATCTGCGTGACTTATGGCTGTGTGTGGACGGCTGCTGCAATGACCCCGTCTGGGTGACCATTGAGACTTCCGCCAACGGCATCATGTACTTCATGCGCGCATGGAAGTCCTTCGTCCATGCTCACTGCTTGGGGGCAAGGACACCTCCTTCACTTCAGGCTGGATGGATCCGACATGCTCTTCATGAAGTTCTTTAGGGCTTTAGGTGCTCGCCTGGAGTGCTACGCGAAGATCTTGAGCGGCAGCGGCACCGCTTTCTCTAGCAAGACCGAGGACGACGACGATGGATCACCAAGTGTCAAGATGGAGGGCGACGCCTCCGACTCTAGCTAAACACAGGCAGGACCATCATCTGGTCTTCCGGGAGTGAGCCGGGCTTCGCCTAGGCGCCCCTTTTGCCCCTGTATTGCTCTTGATGTAAACCCTGCGGGGAAGGGCCAAGAAAATGTTATCGAGCACTTATTAATGAATATCTATCATTTATCATGCTTGAATGAACATGTGCTATCTCCCTTGTTTCTCTTTGTCCCTGTATGATTTGATCCTATACCCTACGCATGCCAGAGGCTTGCTGGGGCGCACACTTGCTGCAAGCGCTTGAGGAACGGGTCCTTAGCAGCCTGCCGATAGTGTTGCCGCCGACAAGTTTTACTTTGACGTTTTTCACCGCAGCGACTTAAATTGTTGAGCAGGCTCGAAACAAAGTAAGAGCATGAATGGTCATGACAAGGTTCCTCCGTGTGCAAGTTTCTCATACAGACACAAGATCATTCAAGGAAAATTCCAAAATGAAACAAGGAATTGTTCCTATAGACTAAGGCATAGCCTAGTGGTGGGAAGGGGCTGATGCCTTCCCACCCACCCAGGTTCAAGGCATGGTACTTGTAATTTGGGTTTGTTGCACCAATTATACTGTAGGGGGTTCCCTTATAGTCTTTCTGTCAAGAAAACTTAGCTTTTCCTTGTGTTGTTTTTCTTGCCGCACGAAATGATCATTTGAACACCAACGCCATTTAAATGGTATTCCCATTGTCACTCCCCCCGGGAAACTTGTACACGAGGAATCCTTCTGTCCTTTGAGAAAAAGAAAGAAGATAAAAGAGTGGTTTGGGAAACTTGGCGGTTCATCAACCATTTCATACAAGTCAAAGTGTAATCACAACATCACATGTAATTGTACATAAATGAATATGCTCAAAAAGTTGCAAAACACTTAGCTTTATTCACATATGCACAAGATCTGCACCTGGCTTTGTACAAAGGGTTACAAGTCTTGCTGACAAATCCTTTATAAAAGGGGTTGCTGGGAACAAGGCCCGGCAACTGCGCCTCATGGGTAGAACTTGCGAAGATGCTCAATATTCCATGAGTTCTCACTTTAATGCCATCCTCGGTCTCCAGACAGACTGCGTCAGGTCTGGTGACTCGTACTACCTGATAAGGGCCTTCCCACTTTGGCATCAACTTGTTTGATCTCTTGGCGGACTGAATGCACTGAAGAACAAGGTCTCCTTCATCAAAGCTTCGGGCATGAACTTTGCGGCTATGGTAGCGGCGTGAAGCTTGCTGGTAGCGTGCAGCTCACACAGCCAGCCAAAGACGATCTTCCTCAAGGGGCGTTGCATCATCTTGTCGCAACTGCTCTTGCTCTGCCTCATTATAGGTGAGCACTTAAGGTGACCCATATGTGAGTTCCGTGGGGAGCACTGCTTCTGCACCATATACTAGGGAGAAGGGTGTTTGGCCAGTAGCTCAATTTGGTGTCGTCCTGAGTGACTACAGAACTACCGGCAACTCATCAATCCAGCGTCTTCCACACTTGTGCAGTATGTCAAAGGTTCTTGTCTTGAGACCACACAACACTTCATCATTTATCCGTTCTTCTTGTCCATTGCTTCTCGGGTGAGCAACAGAGGCAAAATAGACCTTGCTTCCAAGGCTTTGGATGTACTGCATGAAGGTGCGGCTCGTGAACTGCGTGCCATTATCAGTGATGATTCTATTAGGAACTCCAAAATGGCAAACTAATCCTTTGAAGAACTTGAAGGCTGACTGTGCCGTCACCTTCCTCACTGGTTCCACTTTAGGCCACTTTGGGAACTTGTCGATGGCAACGTACAAGAACTCAAAGCCCCGGTAGCGCGGGGGAAGGGGCCCAAAATATCAAGCCGCCAGACCGAAAAAGGCCAGGAGAGTGGGATTGTTTGAAGAGCTTGAGCTGGTTAATGTATATTTTTGGAATGGAACTGGCATACTTCACACTTGGTTACTAGCTCAGTTGCATCCTGGAGGGTAGTGGGCCAGTAGAAGCCTTGCCAGAAAGCTTGGCTGACAAGCGCTCTTGATCCTATGTGAGATCCACAGATGCCTCCATGTATCTCCGCCAACACCTTTAGTCCATCTTCCCGACAAATGCACTTCAATTTCACACCGTTCGATATTTTTCTATGCAGAATGTTATCCACAAACTGGTACGTACTTGATTGACGGGCTACTATTTTAGCTTCTTCTTGCTCATCCGGAAGTTCGCCTGTTTGAAGGAAATTAACTATGTGTTGTGCCCATGCCAGAGCCTGCAGCTCAACGTCAAGGATTAAAGGCATCCCTTCAGCCGCGGGAGCGCTCGCCTCAGCGGTAAGAACCTGAGATTCCGCGCGAAACCGCTACTCACCAATGGTTGTGTCGCTGTTTCCGGCAACGCTCTTGCCGGCGGCTTCTGGGAGCTCTACTGGAAAATACTTGTCGGTGTTCAACTTTCTTCTTTTACTAGCCTGCATTGATGGAACGACTGATGGTTGATTCAAATGGAGTACAAAAGCTCCCGCTTCCACAGGTAGCTTTTGGGCAGCACATTTTCACAGGTGATCAGCAACGCTATTTTCCGCACGAGGAATGTGCTGTGTTGCAAACAATCAAAGTGCTCGTCCAATTTCCTCACTTCTTCTACATAAGCTTCCATAAATGGGCTCTGATAATCTTTATTTACTTGCTTAACAACGAGTTGTGAGTCTCTAGGGATGATCAATTTCTTGATTCCTAAATCCACTGCAATCCTGAGACTGGCAAGGAGTCCTTCATACTCTGCAATGTTGTTGGTTGCCTTCTCCCTGGGAAAGTGCATTTGGATTACGTATTTGAGGTGCTCTCCGTTGGGTGCTAGGAGTAGCACTCTGGCACTAGCGCCTTGTAGCAAGAAGGCACCGTCAAAGTACATGATCCAGTCTTTTGCTGATTCTTTGTCGGGAAGAGTTGATTCTTGAACTTCTTCATCTTGCGTTGGCGTCCATTCTACAATGAATTCTACCAAGGCTCTGCTTGGAATAGTTGAAGTGCTTTCAAACTTGAGTGCAAAGCTTGACAACTTCAATGCCCACTCCACTATTCTGCCAGTTGCATCTGGATTTCTCAAAATGCTCTGCAGCGGAAAGCGAGTGACAACTATTATTTCATGTGCTTGGAAGTAATGGCGCAGCTTTCTTGAGGCCATGAGAAGGTTGAAAAGCAACTTCTGTATTCCAGAGTATCTTTATCTACCCCCCTGCAAGAGGGAACTAAGAAAATACATTGGTCGATGCACCATCTTCTTCTTTAGCACTACTCACTGATTAGCTTCATCTACTTGGCGCTGTTTCTATTTTGTCAGCATCAGACGTTGTCGGATAAGATTCTGGCTTGTTGACGGACGGGCTTGCACTGTTGCTTCCTCATCATCAGCTTTCCTTTGTGCTACTAGTGCAACATTGACCACTTGATTTGTTGCCGCAAGATATAGTAGCAACGGTTCTTGTGGTTTCGGCGCAACTAGTGTTGGCGCGGAGGATAGGTATCTTTTCAAATCCTGCAGCGCGGCCTCTGCTTTTGGAGTCCATTTCATTGGACCTGCCTTTTTTAATATCTTAAAAAAGGCAAGGCGTGCTCAGCAGATTTTGAAATGAACCTACTTAAGGTAGCAGCACAATCGGCAAGACGCCGCACATCTTTAACGCTCTTTGGTGCTTGAATCCATTCAATTGCTTTGATCTTGTTGGGATTTTCTTCAATGCTGTGTTGAGATATAAAGAAACCAAGAAGCTTTCAGGATGGAACACCAAACGCACACTTCTCTGGGTTGAGTTTCAAATTGATCTTGCGCAAATTTGCAAATGTTTCATCCAAATCTTGAATGAGGGTTGATTTGTCCTTAGTTTTGACCACTATATCATCCATATATGCTTCCACATTTCTGTGTAGTTGGGGTTCAAAACCAATTTGGACCGCTCTCGCAAATGTGGAACCGAGGGCAATAGTGCGCTTGGAGCTACAAGGCGAGGTGAAGAAGGGGAAGAAGACCCCTCTCTACAATGGTTGTCCTCCCTTCTTATAATGCCTTGGGCCTCTTCCCCGAAAATATGAGCGGAAAGGGCTTCCACAGGGTGACAATTTTGAAGGGGGACAAGGGCGTAGGCTTATCCTGGCCAAAGGAGGTCTTCGCCTGCAAAAGGCGTTATCCTAATGCAAGTGTGGGCTCGGCGATGATGCATGTCCTGGGCGCCGAGCTGTCCTGGTCTTCATTCACCAAAGCGGAAGGCTTTCGGACTTGCTTTGGAGGGAGGCAGACATTGGTGCTCCCTTAGCACCAAAGAGGAAACTGGTCTTGGTCACGTCCTGCCATCCTTATCCTGACATCAGGACGTCACCCACGTGGAGGGCACATGTCGCACGACTAGTGCCACGCAGCCTCCTCCGTGGAGTGGCCTCGCGAGGCGGCCTCACGAGGTAGGCCTCCCGAGGCGGGCCTCCCAAGGCTGCTTGTCACTTGTTTATCTCTCTTCACGGGGTGGCCTCACGAGGCTACTTGTCACTTGTTGATTTCTGCAGCATTCCGCCTGGCGGCGAAGGGGCCTCGCGAGGCTGGCTGCTCGTGTGGCGGCTTGTTCCTGGGAACCCAAGTCTGGGCCGACTTTCTTGTGCTGCCCCAAGGGTCGCCTCCTGGGTCGTAGGCAGACAGGCTGTGGTACCCTAGTTCCCACTGGACCGATAGTAGCCCCCGGGCCCGCGGCGCGCATGTTCCACCCGTTAGGAACGAAACGACGTGGGGCCCATCGAACTGTCGGGCCCAGGTTGCGATGTGTGGCAGCTTTGATGGGACAAGATGCCTCCACTCCCCCACGACGCCTCGGGAGGTTCTGGGTCACGCCCTCCTAGGTTGTGCCTTCGGAGGATGAGGTGACCCTTAGCATGGAGGGCGACGCGCTTTGCAAGGAGGACGCACTCGCCGAGGCCATGTGAGGAGGAGGCTCCGCGGTGGCTGGGGTGGCAGGCACTGATGCAGCGGCTGTGGCAAGCACCGAGCGCTCGCCAGTGCGCCAAGATCTAGATGCGGCCATGCCAAGCTCCCCGCGTACGACGGAGTCACAGGCAGAGAGGGAGGCTTAGGCCACCGGTGGGACGACATTGTGCGGGAGGAGCGCGAGGGGGCCGCCCGGAAGACCAAGGAGCTCTTTGGTGGGGCTACCTGGGATATGGAAGAGGCCGCCAGACGACTTGTGGAGGCGGGGGCCACAGAGAAGGCCTACATGGAGCGTGGTGCGGCTTGCGAGGCCCAGCTCGCCTCTCATGAGGAGGCGCTCGCCAGGTGCGAGAGCATGGTGGTGGTCCGGGAGCTGGACATGGAGATCCGGGAGCGCGAGCTCGCGCTGACCACCCGCCAAGCAGGGGAAGGGGCGCGAGTGCCTGGAGAACCTAGAGCGCACCATGGCAGCCACTGAGGATGGAGGCATCGCTGGCGACGATGGCGTCTACTGTGGCCCGTTCACTTGATCCTTTACCTTTATTTCCTGCGATAGAGTAGACGTTGCCCCGTGGGGGCGTGAAGACATTGTCTGGAACTTTTGGTGAAAGTACTTAATGCTTGCTGTGTTTTCGTTTACTTTCAAAGCCTTTTCCCTTTTTACATTTCCTTTTTGCCTTGCGTCGCTGGGACCCAGCCCCCGAGCAGGCTACGACCGTTGCTGGTATGCTGGCGCGTGGGCTTGGCAAGGCCAGAAAGTGTAGGGCCCTTGGGCTGGTAGGAGCTCCCGAGGCGTGATGCTCAAGGACCCACCCCTGACCCGCAGGTGGCTCATGCCAAGGAAACAAAGATGCTTCAAGGGGAATGCGAAAGGAAGGAGAATCGAAGGATGCTATGATGCATATATTTCCTTTTCACATTGCCTTCGTGCCCTATGTCACTGGGACCCAACCCCCGAGCGGGCGACTCCCGTCGCTGGTATGCTAGAGCGCGCGCTCAGCAAGGCCAGAGGGTGTAGGGCTCTTGGGGCTGGTAGGAGTTCTCGAGGCACGATGCTCAAGGACCCCCCCCCCCCCCCCCTTGACGCGCAGGCAACTCGTGCCAAGGAGAACAAAGATGCTACCAAAGTCTCAAGAGGCGCTTTAGACTTAGCTTTTTCGAGGCGTGTAACCCTCCGTAGGGCATGGCTCATGAGGCATGCTTGCTTGCGAAGACCCCTGCTCACGAGGCGGTGCTCATGAGGCATCCCGAGGAGGAGCTCCTGAGGCCTCCGGTGACCTGTATCAACGAAATTGCCAAGTTTTTGCAAGTAATGCAGTGGGCGTGCCCGCGAGGAGACCAGAGCACCAAGGACCTTGGTTAGGTGGCGTGCACGGGAGGAGGCCCGCGAGCTAGAGCTCAGTCACTTGGGCTTTGCAGCGCTGCTGGGACTGGCCCGAGCAAAGGCACTGTGCCCAGCCCCCGGTCGCGTGATAGGCATGGGGAGATCATGAACGCGCGCTCCTCCTGTAGTCATGCTCGACACAGGTCAGCTTGAGGATGTGATGGCTAGGTGGCCCCTCAGGTAAGTAGTATACCACCACGGAGCATGGGGCTTCCACGAGAATGGGTGGGAGCTCTCGCGTAACGATGGCAGCGCGAGTAGAGAGAGCTCCGGAGCGTGTACAACTCCATAAGTAGTCCGCCAGCACTGAGCATGGGGCTTCCACGGGAGTGGGAGGGAGCTCTCATGTGCGGATGGAAGCGCGAGTAGAGAGAGCTTCGGAGTGTGTACAACTCCATAAGTAGTCTATCAACGCTGAGCATGGGGCTTCCACGAGAGTGGGAGGTACCTCTCACGTGCCGATGGCACCGCGGGTAGAGAGAGCTCCGGATCATGTACAACTCCATAAGTAGTTCACCGGCGCTGAGCATGGGGCTTCCACAAGAGTGGGAGGGAGCTCTCATGCGCCAATGGTGGTGCAGGTAGAGACAGATCCGGAGCATGTACAACTCCATAAGTAGGCCCCCAATGCTGAGCATGGGGCTTCCACGAGAGTGGGAGGGAGCTCTCACGTGCCATTGGCAGCGCAGGTAGAGAGAGAGCTCCGGAGCGTGTACAACTCGATAAGTAGTACGCCAGCACTGAGCATGGGGCTTCCAGGAGAGAGGGAGGGAGCTCTCACGTGCCGATGGCAGCGTGGGTAGAGACAGCTCCGGAGCGTGTACAGCTCCATAAGTAGTCTGCCAGCACTGAGCATGGGGCTTCCACGAGAGTGAGAGGGAGCTCTCACGTGCCGATGGCGGCGCGGGTAGAGAGAGCTCCGGAGCGTGTATAGCTCCATAAGTAGTTGTGGCACCCCGGCTCAGAGGAAACCGGAATGCCCCGTATTCCAGCCCAGAGACAAGTCTTCTGGAATATTGCACTGTTTGCATAGAACAAATCAGCTCTTTATTACTATGGATAAGGTTACAAGGGTACATGGATTACATCGGCACGGCGATACTACGCCTGCCCAGGGTAGCTCTATGCTAACAGCGGAACAACCCGAGGAAACGGAGTATCCTCGGCAGCGGAACAACGACAGCGGTGATGGACTCCACTCCGCAGGGACTCTGGCTGGAACACTTATCCTAGCTCACAAACTCGAAATCCTCGACAAGAAAGCAATCATGGCATGACCTGCAAACTGGCATGACACGCCAGGTGAGTACTTTGAATGTACTCGCAAGCTCACAGCAACCAAAGTAGTCAAGACAAGCAACAGCATGGCATTTACAGGTTAAGCAGGCGAAAACATGATGATGCTAGAACAATATAAGCATGGCATGGCATATACTACATGCAACAGGTTGCAACTTACTCTGTCATGAGGTTACCCCGTAACCATCACCTGTAAGAACTTACCATCGAGTGTGCCACATGATAACCTCGGGACCAACCAAACTTGGTATTGCAATACCGTAGTGATAACATGATCACAAGGAGCTTGGTCTTTACCGAGATCACCACATAACACCAAACCAAATCCGGTATCCATGATACCACGGTGATCCTCTCGTGATCACGATCAACCAACATCGGTATCCTCGATACCACGGTGATCCTCTCGCGATCACATAAAGATCAACCAACTTCTTTCTCATCGAACGGGGTTGTTATAAGCAAGATTATTATTCTGTTGACCCATAGTGTGTCCTACTACGAACTGTGCCCATATCCGATGACGCGGCTATCGATAGATTATACACTCTGCAGAGGTTAGTACACTGTACCCACACCACGGAACTCGTGGCCTCGTGCTCCCATTCGGGTGGACCAACGACGTTCCGACAAAACCCAATCTATTGCATGGCACTCTCCCAGCCACTCCGACAAACTCCCCTTTGGGCTATGTCATGGGTGACCCCTGTGTCCTTCCGACACCTGCCACCATCGTGGCCAAACAAAACTGTCCCAAACGGGGACCTGAGCTCAATACCAAAACTGGGTTCACAAGGTTATAGCCGCCTACCGGGCCAGGGTAGCACGCGCTCATAACCTTCCCTGGTTGGAGGCACCGGCAAGAGGCATGACAATAGACCAAGTTAGGGCTGCCCCATCCCAGCAAGTGTGGTTGCACTGGTGAGCTCGATTCGGTGGCGCACTATGACTCAGCCAACAGGTGTTCAAGTTCGATTATCATTAGGTTAAATTTGAATGATGACGTGTTGAGCTATGATAACAGGATGAACCATAACAGCAGATAAAGAAACATGTGGACATGTCATCATCTTAGCATGAACTACTGCCAGTGTTAACCATGAGCATAATGCTACCAACGAGTACCTGATAACTAGCAAGATGCACATGGACAGAATATAAGGATGAGCATAGAACATAAGCATGGAACATGAGCATATATAGTAGTTTCAGACAGAATAACATGCACACATTAAAATAACTTCTTAGGTAGGAAACCATAGCTACTGCAAATCCATCATGCAAGTGGCTGTCGTGGCTTGCCTGGGTACAAAAAATCCAGCGGGGAGAAGTTCGGAGAGTCCGCGGAAACAGTTGCTAGAAACAGTTCTTTCCCGGAGGGGTCTGTTTATGGGCAAGGGCAAAATGGTCCTTTTCACAGTATTGAAACATTATGAAAATGATGCCAACAGAACGGGCTCGACGAGATGAAGAAGTAGGCTTTGGAATCACCTGAATCGGAGTTGCGGATGAAAAGATACGAGTATGTGAAGATCAGGGACCCATATGTAAGAGAATCTTTACAAACAGGCCCCTGGTGGCTTAGACAGAAGACGTCTTTTCGAGAAATACGCTTTCTCTACTGAGAAACATAGTTTGAGCCGAAGTGCAGAGAAAATACGCTTTCTAAAGACGAAAACATATTTTCGGAAAGGCGTCTCCACTTAAAATCCCGCGGGCCCGAGTCAGTGCTTCTATTAGGCTGACCGGTGGGGTCGCGGGGCCCACTGGCAGGGGAGGCTGGCGTCACCTTCTTCCTCGCTCGTCTGCTCCAGGCCAAGGCAAAGCCGGCGCCCGACGGCGATGGCCGGTGACTCCGGCCACCGCTCGCGAAGCCCGGCCTACCGGCGTGTTCAGGGGGTCGAGCCGCACCCGCCTGTAGGTAGCATGGTCGCCGGGGAGCGCTGGAGCAGGCATGGCGTCGGCCGCGGCGAAAAATGGCTACAGCCACCGGTGAGCTCGCGGCTAGAGGCCACCGGAGGAGGGGGAGAGATGATGGGGCGGCTCCGAGGTGGTGGTGGAGGCTTTAGGTGGTGGCCATGAGGAGGGGGTGGGCTCGGCTTGAGCAAATTTGGCCGGCGGAGAGCGGCGGCCATGGCGACAAACCTGAGAGGGGAGAGCCCCTGGAGCTCGGGCGAGAGGCTAGGCGGGGTCCTAGGAGTGAGGTGGAGGCGATGGTGAGCTCGGGAGGGCTCGGGGAGGCCTATTTATAGGCGAGCGGCGGAGGAGGCCGAGCACGGCCGAGGTGACATGTGCTCCGGCGTCTCGGCACTTCGAGAGCTCACCTAGAGGAGGGGAGAGGCTTCCAGGATGATTACGGAGGGGCGGAGAGGGTTCAAGCGAGGTCGAGAGAGCTCTGGAGGGCGCGGGCGACTGGATGTGACGGCGACAGAGGAGACAGGTCACGGGCGCGGCGGCTGCACCATGAAGGAGGGGACGGGAGAGGGGGAGACTTATCCAGGGAGGAAGAGGACGGCGAGGGGAAGCTGTTGGACATGATGAGGCGCGCGGAAACGACGAGCGGAGGAGGGGCCCGAGCTAGCAAACACGCAGCTCGCGTCTATGTCTTGCTAGGGCGGTGGTCACCACGTGGACGCGGCGGTGCCACATGCTCTGGTTGACCAATTCGTGTCTGGTCGATCAGTCATTCGAAGGATAGAGTCAAGGAGGAAAGAGACAGGCATAGTGGAGCTTGAGGTGACCACAGCTAGCAGATCTTAACAGGAACAACAAGGTGTTTGATGCTTGCTGAGGAAGACTTGTCTGGTGATTGACTCTGATCTTTGGCTGAGGGTGATAATATACTAAGATGAGTATTGTGGCCAAGTTTGAGGTCAAATGAAGAAGTTTAGCTAGCACTTGCAGTTCAAATGACCTCACTGACCAGAATTACCAATCTTGAAGTGGCACTCACCTCAAGTGTTGCCTTTGGCTGAAAATGGGCATAGGATGATGATTTAGTCATATGAGAATGCCATAAAAATTTCATGCCATTTGGACAGGCCAAAATGGTACTTCCTTCACACAGCATCCCACTGGACAGAATCTTAGAAAAATTCTAGGGAATTATTGGATAGATCAAATGAGCCCAAATTTAGTAGATAGGTGACATATAGGTAGAAGCATGTTCTGGAAATTATTCATGAATTATGGAGCAATAAAAATTATAGTTGCTTCACAACCCAAAATAATTACCAGAAACAAAGATTTGATGCTGTGATCACATATATAATGGAATGATGCTCAAATTTGGTGGAGAGCTATTATTTTAGCATATGAAGATGCTTGCAAACTTTCAACTCATTTGGATATGCCTAGCTTGCACTTCCTTCACAAGGCCTCTGTTTGAACAGAAACTTTGAAAAAATTGCTCAGGAATATTCACTAGGCAAATGAAGTTGAAATTTAGCATGTGGCAATGATATGGATAGTAAAGAGTGTCCGAAAAGTTTGAGAGCAAGCAAGCAAAGATAATGGGTACTTGCTTCACAAATGGCCAGCTAGGGCAGAATCAGAAAAGAAGTATTGGTGAAATATTTTGAACATGGCAAGGAAGGGTTTTGACATATCTGAGGAATATATGACCCAAACAATTTATGGGAATTATTTGGGAATCTTTGGAATGATGGAAATGTGGGTTGCTTCACAACCCAGGGCAGACAGGGTTATTCCTTTAACAAGAAAAAGGAATATTCCCGAGAAAAAAAATATTGGAATTGGTCCAAGAAGGAAATGGCAAGGTCTTGGGATGGTTTTGAGATTGACAAGCCGCTTGGAAGAGGAATCGAGGGTGATTTCTCCAGGTCTCAAGACCACTAAGCCACCGAAGGGCAAATCCAAACCAAAATCAAAAGAAAAAGAAAATGGGCAAAATCCAGGGTGTTACAGTAGTCCGCCAGCGCTGAGCATGGGGCTTCCACAAGAGTGGGAGGGAGCTCTCACATGCCAATGGCAGCGCGGGTAGAGAGAGCCCCGGAGTGTGTACAGCACCATTTTACTCGTATCCGTGGGCTCACGGATAGAACTTGCAGAGATGCTGGATGTTCCATTTGTTTTGCACCGGAACACCCTCCTCCGTCTCAAGTTGTGCCGCGCCGGGCCTGGAGATATGCGCTACCCTGAAAGGGCCTTCTCATGAGGTAGGCTGCTACTTCTTGAGCTTGCGTTGGTTTTTCCCTTGAAGAGGAAAGGGTGATGCAGCAAAGTAGAGATAAGTATTTCCCTCAGTTAAGAACAAGGTATCAATCCAGTAGGAGAAACACACAAGTCCCCAATATATGCACCTACACAAACAATCAAACATTTGCACCCAACGTGATAAAGGGGTTGTCAATTCCTTCACGGTCACTTGCAAAGGTGAGATCTGATAGAGATAGATATAAAAGATTACTAAAACATAAAACAAAATAAAAGTAAATAAATTGCAGCAAGGTATTTTTGGTATATAGATCTGAAAATATATTAAGGAAAATAGACCCGGGGGCCATAGGTTTCACTAGAGGCTTCTCTCTTGAAGGCAAATAATACGGTGGGTGAACAAATTACTGTCGAGCAATTGATAGAAAAGCGCAAGGTTATGACGATATCCAAGGCAATGATTATAAATATAGGCATCACGTCCGTGTCAAGTAGACCGACTCCTGCCTGCATCTACTACTATTACTCCACACGTCGACCGCTATCCAGCATGCATCTAGAGTATTAAGTTCATAAAGAATGGATTAACGCCTTAAGAAAGATGACATGATGTAGAGGGATAAACTCAAGCAATATGATGAAAACCCCATCTTTTTACCCTTGATGGCAACAATACAAATACATGCCTCGCTACCCCTACTTTGTCACTGGGTGAGGACACCGCAAGATTGAACCCAAAACTAAGCACCTCTCCCATTGCAAGTAAAACCAATCTAGTTGGCCAAACCAAACCGATAATTCGAAGAGAAATACAAACATATTAAATCATGCATATAAGAATTCAGAGAAGATTCAAATAATATTCATAGATAAGCTGATCATAAATCCACAATTCATCGGATCTCGACAAACACATCGCAAAAGAAGATTACATCGGATAGATCTCCAAGAACATCGAGGAGAACATGGTATTGAGAATCAAAGAGAGAAGAAGCCATCTAGCTACTAGCTATGGACCCGTAGGTCTGTGGTAAACTACTCATGCTTCATCGGAGGGGCAATAGAGTTGATGTAGTTGCCCTCCGTGATCGAATCCCCCTCCGGCAGGATGCCGGAAAAGGCCCCAAGATGGGATCTCAAGGGAACAGAAGGTTACGGCGGCGGAAAAGTATTTTGGTGGACGCTTCTGTTGATATTGGAATATTTGCGAATTTACAGAGCTGAGAGGGAGGTCGGTAGACTCCCGAGGGGCCCACAAGCCAGGGGGCGCCCCCCCTAGGGCGCGCCCTGGAGGCTTGTGGAGTCCTCGGGACTCTTCTGACTTGGCCTCCAAGCTCCGTGGGTGTCTTCTGGTCCAAGAAAAATCATCCTAAAGTTTTATTCCGTTTGGACTCCGTTTGATATTTCTTTTCTGTAAAACTCAAAAACAAGGAAAAACAGAAACTGGCACTGGGCTCTAGGTTAATAAGTTAGTCCCAAAAATAATATAAAATAGCATATTAATGCATATAAAACATCCAAAATAGATAATATAATAGCATGGAACAATTAAAAATTATAGATACGTTGGAGACGTATCAAGCATCCCCAAGCTTAATTCCTACTCGTCCTCGAGTAGGTAAATGATAAAAACATAATTTTTGATGTGGAATGCTACCTAACACATTTTTCCATGTAATTTTCTTTATTGTGGCATGAATGTTCAGATCCATAAGATTCAAAGCAAAAGTTTAATGTTGACATAAAAACAATAATACTTCAAGCATACTAATAAAGCAATCATGTCTTCTCAAAATAACATGGCCAAAGAAAGTTATCCCTACAAAATCATATAGTCTGGCTATGCTCCATCTTCATCACACAAAGTATTAAATCATGCACAACCCCAATGACAAGCCAAGCAATTGTTTCATACTTTTGATGTTCTCAAACTTTTTCAACTTTCACGCAATACATGAGCGTGAGCCATGGATATAGCACTATAGGTGGAATAGAATATGGTGCTTGTGGAGAAGACAAAAAGAAGGAGATAGTCTCACATCAACTAGGCATATCAACGGGCTATGGAGATGCCCATCAATAGATATCAATGTGAGTGAGTAGGGATTGCCATGCAACAGATGCACTAGAGCTATAAGTTTATGAAAGCTCAAAAAGAAACTAAGTGGGTGTGCATCCAACTCGCTTGCTCATGAAGACCTAGGGCAATTTGAGGAAGCCCATCATTGGAATATACAAGCCAAGTTATATAACGAAAAATTCCCACTAGTATATGAAAGTGACAATATAGGAGACTCTCTATTATGACGATCATGGTGCTACTTTGAAGCACAAGTGTGGAAAAAGGATAGTAACATTGTCCCTTCTCTCTTTTCTCTCATTTTTTGGTGGGCTTCTTTGGCCTCTTTTATTTATTTTTTGGTTTCTTTGGCCTTTTTTTTATTTATGAAGTCTGGAGACTCATCCCAACTTGTGAGGGAATCATAGCTTCCATCATCCTTTCCTCACATGGGACAATGCGCTAATAATGATGATCATCACACTTTTGTTTACTTACAACTCAAGAATTACAAATCGATACTTAGAACAAAATATGACTCTATATGAATGCCTCCGGCGGTGTACCGGGATGTGCAACGATCTAGCATAGCAATGACATAAAAAAATGGACAAGCCATGAAAACATCATGCTAGCTATCTTACGATCATGCAAAGCAATATGAGAATGATGGATCGTGTCATAATAAATGAAACGGTGGAAGTTGCATGGCAATATATCTCGGAATAGCTATGGGAATGCCATAATAGGTAGGTATGGTGGCTGTTTTGAGGAAGGGTATATGGTGGGTGTAATGCACCGGCGAAAGTTGCGCGGTACTAGAGAGGCTAGCAATGGTGAAAGGGTGAGAGTGCGTATAATCCATGGACTCAACATTAGACATAAAGAACTCACATACTTATTGCAAAAATCTATTAGTTATCAAAACAAAGTACTACGCGCATGCTCCTAGGCGGATAGATTGGTAGGAAAATACCATCGCTCGTCCCCGACCGCCACTCATAAGGAAGACAATCAATAAATAAATCATGCTCCGACTTCATCACATAACGGTTCACCATACGTGCATGCTACGGGAATCACAAACTTTAACACAAGTATTTCTACTAGTCCACAATTACTCACTAGCATGACTCTAATATCACCATCTTTATATCTCAAAACAATCATAAGGAATCAAACTTCACATAGTATTCAATGCACTTTATATGAAAGTTTTTATTATATCCCTCTTGGATGCCCATCATATTAGGACTAAATTCATAACCAAAGAAAATTACCATGCTGTTTAGAAAGACTCTCAAAATAATATAAGTGAAGCATGAGAGTTCAACAATTTCTATAAAATAAAGCCACCGCCGTGCTCTAAAAAGATATAAGTGAAGCACTAGAGCAAAATTGCCTAGCTCAAAAGATATAAGTGAAGCACATAGAGTATTCTAATAAATTCACGATTCATGCATGTCCCTCTCAAAATGTGTGTACAGCAAGGATGATTGTGGCAAACTAAAAAGCAAAGACTCATATCATACAAGACACTCCAAGCAAAACACATATCATGTGGTGAATAAAAATATAGCCGCAAGTAAATTTACCGATAGACGAGACGAAAGAGGGGATGCCATCCGGGGCATCCCCAAGCTTAGATGCTTGGTTGTCCTTGAATATTACCTTGGGGTGCCTTGGGAATCCCCAAGCTTAGGCTCTTGCCACTCCTTATTCTGTAGTCCATCAAATCTTTACCCAAAACTTGAAAACTTCACAACACAAAACTCAACAGAAAACTCATGAGATCCGTTAGTATAAGAAAATAAATCACCACTTTTTGGTACTGTTGTAAACTCATTATTTATTTATATTGGTGTAATATCTACTGTATTCCAACTTCTCCAGGCTTCATACCCCCCGATACTACCCATAGATTCATTAAAATAAGCAAACAACACATAGAAAACAGAAACTGTCAAAAACAGAACAGTCTGCAAATATCTGAATTGTTCTAATACTTTTGTAATTCCAAAAATTCTGAAACATTAGGAAAACAGAGGCAATTTTTATATAAATCTTGTGTAAAAAATTCAGGGTGTTTCCACGCTCCAGTGAATTTAAACAATTCTATTACTGGACACAAAAGTTTCTGTTTTTCAGCAAGATCAAATCAACTATCACTGTAAGCCATCCCAAAGGTCTTACCTGGCTCAAACACTAATTAAAACACCAAAACACATCTAACCAGAGGCTAGATGATAAATTTATTGAAAATCAGGAACAAAAAAGCAAGAACAAAAATAAAATTGGGTTGCCTCCCAACAAGCGCTATTGTTTAACGCCCTTAGCTAGGCATAAAACATAGATCTAGGTATTGTCATCTTTGGTATGCAATGCATAAGTAGCCCTCATAATAGATTCGTAAGGCAACTTAATTTTCTTTCTTGGAAAGTGTTCCATGCCCTTCCTTAACAAAAATTGAAATCTAATGTTTCCTTCTTTCATATCAATAATTGCACCAATCATTCTAAGGAAAGGTCTACCAAGAATAATAGGACATGTAGGATTGCAATCTATATCAAGAACAATGAAATCTACGGGCACATAATTCCTATTTGCAACAATAAGAACATCATTAATTCTTCCCATAGGTTTCTTTATAGTGGAATCCTCTAGATGCAAATTTAAAGAACAATCATCAAATTCACGGAAACCTAACACATCACATAAAGTTTTTGGAATCGTGGAAACGCTAGCACCCAAATCACACAAAGCATGGCACTCATAATATTTAATCTTAATCTTAATAGTAGGTTCCCACTCATCATAAAGTTTTCTAGGAATAGAAACTTCCAATTCAAGCTTTTCTTCAAAAGATTTCATCATAGCATCAACGATATGTTTAGTAAAAGATTTATTTTGATTATAAGCACGAGGAGAATTTAACATGGATTGCAACAAGGAAATACAATCTATCAAAGAAAAATTATCATAATTAAAATCCTTGAAATCCAAAAGAGTAGGTTCATTGCTACTTAAAGTTTCGACCTCTCCAATCCCACTTTTATCAATGTTTGCATCAAGATCTATAAACTCCGAATCATTGGGACGCCTTTTAACTAAAGTTGACTCATTTCCAGTCCCATCTTTATCAAGATTTATATTAGAAAACAAAGATTCAGTAGGAGTCACATCAATCACTTTAAGATCTTCATCATTATTTTCACAAAACTCCGGTTTAGCGGCCATCTTATTTACCAAAGTGGTTTGTTTATCAGAAATTTGGCCTACTAAATTTTCAAGATGAGCAAATTGAGATTTAAGACCATAAAATTCTTTAGACATATCATCGAGCTCTTTATTCATAGGGATAATTAGATTTATGCCCCTAGTTGTGTCCCACTCGTCTGTTTTACCCCTAGTTCCCGAAAGTCACCGGTTCTATCCAAGTCACTTTGCTCCTCTTATGCTTTTGCCCTTTGACCGTTTGACCGTCAGTTTGAAAACTTCATAACTAATTCATACTAAATCAGAAAAATGCAAATAAGATACCAAAATGTTCAGAAAAACATCACCTATATGTGAGTGTCATTTGCATTCATGAAAAAAGTGTTGGAAAGTGCCCATCCGAGTTTTAGCTCTAATGCTACCATCATGAATAGTAAAATTTAAAAAAGTTCAAAAAATTCAAAAAAAAATTGGTGGCAAAGATTGACAAATGTTTTAAGTGTCTGCCAAGTTTCATCAAGGAATAACATTCATGGGTGCCATGGCAAAAAAAAGAATCAGCACTCCAAAATAGATTATTTTTTTGCCACGACTTCCACGAATGTCGTTCCCTGATGAAACTTGGCAAGCACTTAGAAAATTTGTCGTTCTTTGCCACCATATTTTTTTTGAATTTTTTTGAATTTTTTTAGATTTTACTATTCATGGTGGTATCAAAAGAGCTAAAACTCGGATGTGCACTTTCCAACACTTTTTTCATGAACGCAAATGACACTAACATATAGGTGATGTTTTTCCAAACATTTTGGTATCTTATTTGCATTTTTATGATTTAGTATGAATTAGTTATGAAGTTTTCAAACTGACGGTCAAACGGTCAAAGGGCAAAGGGCAAAAGCATAAGAGGAGCAAAGTGACTAGGACAGAACCGGTGACTTTTTGGAACAAGGTGTAAAACAGATGAGTGGGACACAACTAGGGGCATAAATCTAATTATCCCTTATTCATATACTCCATCAAAGTTTCCTGCTCCTTAAGCTCGTTCCTAAAGAAACTATTATGCTCAAATTGTAAGGACATGAAGCTCCTAGCATTATTTTCAATTTCTTCCAACTTCCTATAGTAAGGATCAAAGTTCTTGGGTTGAGCCATAAGGGCAAGCATATAAACTAACACACGAGCAAACAAAAAGCAAACAAAAAGATGAACCGAAGAAGGACGAATAAAAAGAAAAATCTTTTTGTATTTTTCTAAAAACGTTTTAGAAGTGGGGGAGAGGAAAACGAGAGGCAAATGGCAAATAATGTAATGCAAAGGATGAGAGTTTATGATGGGTACTTGGTAGGCTTGATGTAGATCTCCCCGGCAACGGCGCCAGAAATTATTCCTGCTACTTCTTGAGCTTGCGTTGGTTTTTCCCTTGAAGAGGAAAGGGTGATGCAACAAAGTAGAGATAAATATTTCCCTCAGTTAAGAACCAAGGTATCAATCCAGTAGGAGAAACACGCAAGTCCCCAATATATGCACCTACACAAACAATCAAACACTTGCACCCAACGCGATAAAGGGGTTGTCAATCCCTTCACGATCACTTGCAAAGGTGAGATCTCATAGAGATAGATATAAAAGATTAATAAAACATAAAACAAAAAAGTAAATAAATTGCAGCAAGGTATTTTTGGTATATAGATCTGAAAATATATTAAGGAAAATTGACTCGAGGGCCATAGGTTTCACTAGAGGCTTCTCTCTTGAAGGCAAATAATATGGTGGGTGAACAAATTAATGTCGAGCAATTGATAGAAAAGCGTAAGGTTATGACGATATCCAAGGCAATGATTATGAATATAGGCATCACGTCCGTGTCAAGTAGACCGACTCCTGCCTGCATCTACTACTATTACTCCACACATCGACCGCTATCCAGCATGCATCTAGAGTATTAAGTTCATAAAGAACGGAGTAACGCCTTAAGCAAGATGACATGATGTAGAGGGATAAACTCAAGCAATATGATGAAAATCCCATCTTTTTACCCTTAATGGCAACAATACAAATACGTGCCTCGCTACCCCTACTTTGTCACTAGGTGAGGACACCGCAAGATTGAACCCAAAACTAAGCACCTCTCCCATTGCAAGAAAAACCAATCTAGTTGGCCAAACTAAACCGATAATTCAAAGAGAAATACAAACATATTAAATCATGCATATAAGAATTCAGAGAAGATTCAAATAATATTCATAGATAAGCTTATCATAAATCCATAATTCATCGGATCTCGACAAACACACCGCAAAAGAAGATTACATCGGATAGATCTCCAAGAACATCGAGGAGAACATGGTATTGAGAATCAAAGAGAGAGAAGAAGCCATCTAGCTACTAGCTATGGACCCATAGGTCTGTGGTAAACTACTCATGCTTCATCGGAGGGGCAATAGAGTTGATGTAGATGCCCTCCGTGATTGAATCTCCCTCCAGCAGGATGCCAAAAAAGGCCCCAAGATGGGATCTCACGGGAACAGAAGGTTAAGGCGGCGGAAAAGTATTTTGGTGGACGCTTCTATTGATATTGGAATATTCGCGAATTTATAGAGCTGAGAGGGAGGTCGGTGGACTTCTGAGGGGCCCACAAGCCAGGAGGCGCCCCCCTAGGGCACGCCCTGGAGGCTTGTGGAGTCCTCGGGACTCTTCTGACTTGGCCTCCAAGCCGCGTGGGTGTCTTCTGGTCCAAGAAAAATCATCGTAAAGTTTTATTCTGTTTGGACTCCGTTTGATATTCCTTTTCTGCAAAACTCAAACACAAGGAAAAAACATAAACTGGCACTGGGCTCTAGGTTAATAAGTTAGTCCCAAAAATAATATAAAATAGCATATTAATGCATATAAAACATCCAAAACAGATAATATAATAGCATGGAACAATCATAAATTATAGATACGTTGGAGACGTATCATAGGCCTTCAGAGGCGGCCTCGCGAGGTAGGCCTCCCGAGGCGGCCTCGTGAGGTAGGCCTCCCAAGGTAGCCTCACGAGGTTGGCCTCCCGAGGCGGCCTCGTGAGGTAGGCCTCCCAAGGTAGCCTCACGAGGTTGGCCTCCCGAGGCGGCCCTCTTCAGCCTTGGTGCAGCGGTCGGTGAGGACGAACAGCTCGGCCGCGGAGTCGAGCTTGTCGTTGATGGTGAGCATCTCACACAACACGGCGCAGAACAGGCGCGTGGGCTAGACAGCCCCCGTTGGTGATGACGCCTCCCTCGAGAGCGGCGCGGTTCTAGTGCCCGACATGGGTGATGTTGTGGAGGACGCGGTCATGGCGGTTATGCTGCTTCTCTAGGAGCGCACGCGCATCCGGAGGCACGCGGTGGATGATCTGGCAGCTCTCGTCGTTGGCGTGCGGTGAGACCGAGCCGCGGGAGGGCTCTGGAGTCGGCGCGGTGTGATGGCGAGGAGTTGCATCACAGACCGGAGGTGGAGGAGGAGGCGCCATGTCACGTCCTGCCCGGCTGCTACGCAACGGGGGAGGAGGCATGAAGCGCGATGGTGATGCTCACGAGCCAGGCATCGTAGCCGTTGTCAGCTAGGTGGTAGCACAGCAGCTCCTGCTCCATGAGCAGCGTGGCGTGTGGGTTGAGCTGTTCGTGACGTGCGAGGGAGGAGGCGGTAGCGGTGCGGTGAGACACCTTCGGGTTCATCGACGGGTGCTGGGAGGAGGCATGTCGCTCCCCGGCCCCCGCTAGCGTGGTGGCAGCGCCGGTGCACCGGCGTCAGTTGGCATGGCCGGCCGGCGCTTGGTGAGCCCTGGCAGCCCTGCGATGGGTGTGCGCGAGGCGAGCGGCGGCGGCTTCGTCCAGGTCGAGGTCGAAGATGGAGGCGTGAAAACAAAGCCCCTACCTGGCGCGCCAAATGTCGGAGTCCGGAGACCTGCGTCCATGAACTTGCTAAAGAATTTAGGTTCGTACACTAGGGTTCTGATTCACGACCTAGTTGACTATACATGGATGATGGCGAGGGCTCAGAAGATGCACACAACCATAGAGCACGGCGAGGACACATGAATTACCCAGGTTCAGGCCACCGTGGTGGTGTAAAACCCTACTCCTGCTTGGCTGGGATTGCTTGTGGGCAACAGTGCACTTGGAGCTACAAGGCAAGGTGAAGAAGGGGAAGAAGATCCCTCTCTACAATGGCTTCCCTCCCTTCTTGTAATGCCTTGGGCCTCTTTTCCGAAAATATGACCGGGAAGGGCTTCCACAGGGCGACAAGTTTGAAGGGAAGGGCGCAGACTTATCTTGGCCAAAGGTGGTCTTCACCTACAAAAGGCGTTATCCTGATGTAAGTGTGGGCTCGGCGATGACGCATGTCCTGGGCGCCAATCTGTCCTGGTCTTCATTCACCAAAGCGAAAGGCTTTAAGACTTGCTTTGGAGGGAGGCAAACGCCGCTGCTCCCTTAGCAACAAAGACGAAACTGGTCTTGGTCACGTCCTGCCATCCTTATCCTGACATCACGACGTCACCCACGTGGAGGGCACATGCCATGTGATTAGTGCCATGCAGCCTCCTCCACGGGGTGGCCTCCCAAGGCGGCCTCGTGAGGTGGCCTCATGAGGTAAGCCTCCCGATGCTTCTTATCACTTGTTGATCTCTCTTCGCGGGGTGGCCTCACAAGACTACTTGTCACTTGTTGATTTCTCCTTCCCAGAGTGGCCTTCCGAGGCGTCCTCACGAGGTAGGCCTCCCGAGGTGGCTTCACGAGGCTACTTGTCACTTGTTGATTTCTGCAGCATTCTGCCTGGCGGCGAAGGGGCTCGCGAGGCTGGCTCCTCGCAAGGCGGCTTGTTCCTGGGAGCCCAAGTTTGGGCTGACTTTCATGGGCTGCCCCAAGGGTCGCCTCCTGGGCCGTAAGCAGACGGACCGTGGTACCCTGGTTCCGACTGGACTGACAGACGCATCGTCGGGAAAGCTTTTGTGCCGGTCCTTCAGCATATCAAGATGTTCGCGGAGCATGTCTTAACGGTAGGATGGTGGTCAGTAGCTTCGCCCGCCTCCGGATTGCTCCCCTTCAGTCCCGTAAGGAGCCGACCTGGAAGCTGACGGGTGTGGAAGATAGTCAATGCCTGCACCAGGACGCCCTCCCGGTCAAGAAGTTGTCATGGATGATGGACATCCTATTCAACTCCGAGGATGCCCCTAGTATGCCATCTTCCATTGGGATGCTTCACAATAATCCGACCGCCGATGACATTAATAACCCACAAGTATAGGTGATTGCAACAGTTTTTGAGGGTAGAGTATTCATTATTGATTCGACACAAGGGCAACCAAAGTATATTCACAAGTATTAGCAGTTGAGTTGTCAATTCAACCACACCCGAAGAACTAAATATCCGCAACAGAGTGATCAGTAGCACAGTAATATGATAGTTTGATGGTAGCAGTAACAGTAGCAATAGTAACAGCAACAACAGTAGTAGTAACTTAGCAAAGATCAATGTATGAAAAGCGTAGGCATTTGATGAGTGATGAATATTTGTGTTGGATGACATTCATCATGTAACAATCACAACCTAGAATGACACAGAACTAGCTCCAATTCAGCAATGTAATGTAGGCATGTATTCCATATATAGTCATCCGTGCTTATGATAAGAACTTGCATTACATCTTTTGTCCTACACTCCCGTGGCAGTGGGGTCCACAAGGAAACTAAGGGATATTAAGGCCTCCTTTTAATAGAGAACTGGAACAAAGCATTAACACATAGTGAATACATGCGCTCCTTTCCACCTTGGGGATGATGACCGGGTTGGCATGCCACTCGGGGTGACGCACCTCCCGAATGACCCCAGCTTCCTGCAGCTTATGCACCTCTTGGATGATGAATGCCTGCTTCTCTGGCGCTTGGTGCCGCGCCTTCTGCTTGATGGGACGAGCGTTGGGGCACACCGCAAAGTGGTGCTCGATGACTTCCCTCGGGACGCCGGTCAGATCAAACGCCTTCCAGGCGAACACATCCTTGTTCGCCCGGAGGAAAGCGATGAGCGTGCTCTCCTGCTCCAGGGGGAGGTCAGCGCTGATGGTGAAGGTAGGGCCTGCACCGCTGCCATCAATCGATGCCTTGTTCGTCTGGGCGCGGTATTGAGAGAACAACTGCTTCTTTCTTGCCGGAGCGACCTCTAGAGGCTCGACTTCATCTTCGGGGCCTGGGCGCGAGGCCGCCAGAGTGATGTAGGCACGCCTGAGGACCCGAATGGCATCCTCCTCACTTCCGACGATTTTAATGATGCAGTCGCTGCCCGACATCTTGATGACGTTGTAGCTAGGGTGGGTCACCGCGATGAATTTGGCGAGCGCGGGGTATCCCAAGATGGTATTATACGGTAGGCCGATGTGGGACATGTCGAAGTCGATGAGCTCTGTGCGGTAGTTGTCGCGAGTGCTGAAGGTGGCCGGGAGGCGCACCTGCCCCAGGGAAGTGGTGGAACCACCGGTCACCCCAGAGAATGGCCTAGTGGGCATGAGCTGGTCATAAGGCACTTGGAGCGTCTCGAAGGTTTTGACAGAGAGGATGTTGAGGCCGGCGCCGTCGTCGATGAGGGTCTTGGTGACAGAGACATTGCTGATGGTGGGCGTGCATAGTGATATGTCTCCAACGTATCTATAATTTTTTATTGTTCCATGCTATTATATTATCTGTTTTGGATGTTTTATATGCATTAATATTCTATTTTATATTATTTTTGGGACTAACCTATTAACCTAGAACCCAGTGCCAGTTTCTATTTTTTCCTTGTTTTTGAGTTTTACAGAAAAGGAATATCAAACGGAGTCCAAACGGAATAAAACTTTACGATGATTTTTCTTGGACCAGAAGACATCCACGGAGCTTGGAGAGGGGGTCAAACGATGACCGAGGAGGCCACAAGCCTGCTAGGCGTGCCCCTAGGGGGCGTCCTGAGGGCTTGTGGGCCCCTCGGGGGTCTCCTAACCCTAATTCTTGCTCTATAAATTCCCAAATATTCCCAAACCACCAGAAGCGTCCACCAAAATACTTTTCCTCCGCCGCAAGCCTCTGTTCCCATGAGATCCCATCTTGGGGCCTTTTCTGGCGATCTGCCGGATAGGGATTCGATCACGGAGGGCCTCTACATCAACCTTGCTACCCTTCCGATGATGCATGAGTAGTTTACCACAGATCTATGGGTCCATATGTAGTAGCTAGATGGCTTCTTCTCTCTCTCTCTTTGATCTTCAATACAATGTTCTCCTCGATGTTCTTGGAGATCTATTCGATGTAATACTTTTTTGCGATGTGTTTGTTGAGATCTGATGAATTGTGGATTTATGATCAGATTATCTATGAATATTATTTGAGTCTTCTCTGAACTCTTTTATGCATGATTAAGATATCTTTGTATTTCTCTTCGAACTATCGGTTTGGTTTGGACAACTAGATTGGTTTTTCTTGCAATGGGAGAGGTGCTTAGTTTTGGGTTCAATCTTGCAGTGTCCTCACCTAGTGACAGAAGGGGTAGCGAGGCACGTATTTTATTGTTGCCATCGAGGATAAAATATGGGGTTTATATCATATTGCTTGAGTTTATCCCTCTACATCATGTCATCTTGCTTAAGGCGTTACTCCGTTCTTATGAACTTAATACTCTAGATGCATGCTGGATAGCGGTCGATGTGTGGAGTAATAGTAGTAGATGCAGAATCTTCTCGGTCTACTTGTCACGGACGTGATGCCTATATTCATGATCATTTCCTTAGATATCGTCATAACTTTGCGCTTTTCTATCAATTGCTCAACAGTAATTTGTTCACCCACCGTATGCTATCTTCAAGAGAGAAGCCTCTAGTGAAACCTATAGCCCCCGGGTCTATTTTCCATCATATATTTTCAGATCTATAAACCAAAAAAACCCAAAATACCTTGCTGCAATTATTTGTTTTTACTTTGTTTTACCTTTTAGTAATCTTTTATATCTATCTCTATTAGATCTCACTCTTGTTCGAGACCGTGAAGGGATTGACAACCCCTTTTTCGCATTGAGTGCAAGTGTTTGTTAGTTTGTGCAGGTGCATAGATTGGAGACTTGCTTGTGCCTCCTACTGGATTGATACCTTGGTTCTTAATTAAGGGAAATACTTATCTCTACTTTGCTGCATCACCCTTTCCTCTTCAAGGGAAAAATCAACGCAAGATCAAGAAGTAGCACATAGCATGGGGAGCGCCGCGGCGGCTGCAGACTTGGGGTGGTCCCGAGAGTCGAAAGTGATGGCGCACTCAGGCCGCACGAGGCCGCGGAGCCTCAGAATGGGGCCGCGTGGCGTTCGCCCCGCGGAAGAACTGCTTGGAGAGGCGATCGGACGCAGGCGCCTGGGACCCGCGAAGGATACAAGCGATCGCATGGGGCCCTGGGAGCGTGAAACACGCAGCGAACCGGTCACGGAGCTTGCTCCAAGAAGAAATCAAGGCCTCGGGGAGCCCGAGGAGCCAAGAACGCGGGGCGCCCACAAGGGCCTGGGGAAACCAGTTCGTCATGGCCTTGCTGTCGCCGTCCACTGCTTGGATGCCACGGGAGTAGAGCTGGAGAAACTCCTCGGGGTCAGCATTACCGTCGTAGTGCGGGGGTAGCACCGGCCTGAACCTCACCGACCAATTTACCCGACGCAGGCTAGGGGTGAAGGCTGGGCAGCCCGCGGCATTAAAGAGAACGACGGGGCAGACGGCGTCAGCTGCGGCCGAGGCGGAGTGGCGGCGAACGTCGTGGCCTACAGGCTTCGCCTGGGCGGCGCAAATACGACAGGCGGCGGCCATGGAAACGACGGAATAGGGACAGAACAAAGCGGAAGAACTCTGGCACACCCCTACCTGGCGCGCCAAATGTCAGAATCGGGGCTCCGGGGACGCAAGGAAAGGTTCGAACTCTGGGGTGTGCGCGAGGAACTCCACTAAGTCACGCCATGCTACTCACCACCTCACGATGATGCTCCGGCGTGCTCGAGTGAGAGGGAAGGAAGACTCAACATGACGATTTACCTAGGTTCGGGCCACCTTGCGGTGTAAGACCCTACTCCTGCTTCGTGGTGGATTGCCTTGCGGGGGAGGTTGAATATGCGAATACAAGTGGCCTCGGGAGGCTTTTAGGAGTGGCTCCAGGCTTGAGGGGTCGATGAACTCGATCCTGGTCCCTTTCTAAGGTGGAGACTAACCTATACTTATACTGGCCTCGGTTCTCTTCCCCCAAAAACTCTAGGCGGGAAGGGATACCACAACGGCCAATTCGAAGGGGGACAGGAGTACATCCTATCCTGACTAACGGTGGTCTTCGCCTGCAAAGATTCTGTCCATGACGCGCAAGTGGGCTCGGTGATGACCTCCGTCCTAGCAAGCCCGCGTCCTGGTCTTCTTGCATCACAGTGGCAACCTTTGGGGATTGCTTTGGGAACCGGTGAAATGCCTTGTTCCCTTAGCACCAGAGAGGAAAGCATCCTTGTCTGCGTCCACTAGCGCCCTTCTGGCTCCGCTCGTCGTGGCTCGCGTCACCCATGTGTAGCGCGAGGAGGGGTGGCGAGCCTAGAGATGTTCGCCCCGCGAGGGCCTCGGGAGACGGCTTCGGGAGACCGCCCGCCAGAGGCCCTCGGGAGCCCTTCATGACACTTGTTGATGCCCGCCTCACGAGGCGGGGGCCCTCGCGAGGTGCTTGCTCTTGAAGCCTTGATGTTGGGCCACGTCGGGCCTTCTGACGATGCCACACGACGGGCCGTAGGCAGACGGGCCTGGATACCCCTAGTCCCACGGGTCGACACAGACGCTCAGTCTTATCCTAACAAAAGTGGTCTTCGCCTGCTAAAGACGCTATCCTGACGCGTGGGTGGGCTCGGTGATGACGCCTGCCCTAGTGCATCTTGCCGTCCTGATCTTCTAGCACCGAAGTGGTAAGCTTTGGAGCCTACTTTGGGGGGAGGCCGACGCCACTGCTCCCTTATCACCAAAGAGGAAACTTGTCCTAGCCGCGCCCGCTGGCATGGTCTTTGCCGTCGTCATCTGGTGTAGGCGTGTCACCCACGTGATGGGCACATGGCCACACGACTAGCGCCGCGTGGCTCCCCAGCATGAAGGGCCTCGCGAGGGGGCCTCGTGAGGCCGCCTGCCGCTTGATGTGGTCTACTGCAGAGTCTTGCCTCGTGGAGAGGGTCCTCACAAGGTGTCTTGCTTCACGGCGCCCACGGCTGGGCCGCCTCTTGAGGCATGCTCCAGGTGTCGCTTGATGACCCACAAGTATAGGGGATCAATTGTAGTCCTTTCGATAAGTAAGAGTGTCGAACCCAACGAGGAGCAGAAGGAAATGACAAGTGGTTCTCAGCAAGGTATTTTCTGCAAGCACTGAAATAGTCGATAACAGATAGTTTGATAGCAAGATAATTTGTAATGAGCAAGTAACGGTAATGGTAAATAATGTGCAGCAAGGTATCCCAATCTAAGGCTCCGGTACAAAGATTGAACACAAGATGTGTTGTTGAAGATGTTGATGGAGATGGCCCTCCCAAAGATGGGAGAGTTGTTGGTGATGAAGATGACGATGATTTCCCCTTCCGGGAGGGAAGTTTCCCCGGCGGAATCGCTCCGCCGAAGGGCAAAAGTGCTCCTCCCAAGTTCCACCTCGAGACGGGGGCGCTTCATCCCCAAAGTCCTCTCCTGATTTTTTCTAGGTCAAAATGACTTATATACCAGAAGAGCGGCACCGGAGGTGGGCCGAGGAGGGCACAACCCACCAGGGCGCGCCTGGGCTCCCTGGCGCGCCCAGGTGGGTTGTGCCCACCTGGTGGGCCCCCTCTGGTAGTTATTTGCTCCAATATTCTTCATATATTCCAAAACAATTCTTCGTAAATTTTTAGCTCATTTGGAGATGTGCAGAATAGGTAACTTTGACGTAGCTTTTTTAGGTCCAGAATCCCAGCTATCGGTATTCTCCCTCTTTGTGTAAACCTTGCATAAGATGAGAGAAAAGGCATTAGGAATACTCCAAAAAACATTATTATGCATAAAAACATTATAAATAAAAGTAGGAAAACATGATGCAAAATGGACGTATCATCGCTTCCTAGGCCGAAGGCAGCGGGCCCATCGTACCCTGGTTTCCACTGGGCCGACAGTACTACTATGCATGCCCCTAGGGGGTAGGTTGGTAGGAGTTAACCATCGTGCGCCCCAACCTCCACGCAAAGGAAGACACTCAATAATAAATCATGCTCGAACTTCTTAGCATAACTAAAGACTATGCTTGCATGCTTCGGGAATCACAAACCTTAACACCAATATTCTTACTAAACCACAATCATTCAATAGTTCCTCCCACATATTACCATCTCTATATCACAAAACTATTGTAAGGAATCAAATATCATATTCAGTGATCTACAAGTTTTATGTAGGATTTTATGACTAACCATGTGAATGACCAATTCATGTTGACTCTCTAAATAGATATAAGTGAAGCAAGAGAGTTTAATTCTTTCTACAAAAGGCCATGCTCTAATAAATATAAGTCAAGCAAAAGAGCATTCTACAGATAACGGTTTTTTATATGTAGAGAAACAGGCATCCAAACTTCAAATGATATAAGTGAAGCACATTAAGCATTCTATAAAGCCATACTCAAAAGATATAAGTGAAGTGCAAAGATTAATTCTATAAATCAACCAAGGACTATCTCATACCAGCATAGTGCATCAGTAAAATAAAAATAAAGAATCACACGAAGCTCCAAGAATTTACGCATATCATGTGAACAAAACAAAAACTGAGACATACCGATAATTGTCGAAGAAAGATGGGATGCCTTCCGGGGCATCCCCAAGCTTGGACGCTTGAATCTCCTTGAATATTTACTTGGGGTGCCTTGCGTATCCCCAATATTGAACTCTTGCCTCTCCTAATTCTTCTCATATCGATACCTCCTCGATCTTCGAACACTTCATCCACACAAAACTTGACCGAACTTTTTATTAGAGGGGTTAGTACATATAACATCAAATCCCATCATGTCCTGCTATAACATTATTGTATAATTATAATAAAACATTAACCACTATATGCTATCACAATTCTATGGCTCCCAAGCCAATGGGGCTCAACAGGATTTCAAACATAAGCGAATAAAGAAACTATAACAGAAATATGTGAAAACAGGATAGTCTATAAAGATGCAGATGGTACATATACTTATATAACTCAAAAACATCTGAAAAATTAGGACATAATAAAAAATTAATATATCAGTACTATGTAAAAATTTCAGAATTTTTTGATGTTCCAATAAATTATGAAAATTCAAGCACTACAACAAAAGTTTCCGTTTTTTCACAGCACGCACACCAAACAAGCAATTTAAACATCCTAAAGGTAAATCTTGGCACATTATTTTTATAATACAATGGATTTGTGCAAGGGGATCATTATTTTGTGAGAAACTTCTACATTGTTTCCATGAGCATGAACACAAGTGTTCAAGGTCGACCCTCACTTCTCCAATGCATAACCTTCCAATCGTTTCTCTTTTTGAAAAAGTTTTTAGGTTCCCCTCTTTATTTTTTTTGTTTTTAATTTTTTTTAAATCACATAACAGAATAAAATGACTCTCTAAAACTTTCAGGGTGTCTCCCAGGCAGCGCTTTCTTTACAGCCATTAAGCTAGGCATAAAGTGCTCAAGTAATCGATCCACCCGAATCCCAAGGTATATCAAAGCCAATTTTAATTAATAATGATTTTTAATTTAGTAGTGAGCACAAAGCAACATATATCACATAATGACGAAGTCTAACTCTCTTCCTATGCATTGGCATGTCATAAAAGAACAATTCATGCACACAAAGTAAAGGCTGATACATAGCATAAGCAGTTTCTTGCAATTTTATCATATTGGAAACATAGAGAGGGCGGAGATGTAGTTCCTCTCTCATAATAATTGAAAGGAGGAGGAGCAAGCACATTCATATTATATTCATCAAAATCATCATGTGTAATGATAAAACACAACCCATCAATATAATCCTTAATAAGTGTAAACTTCTCCGATAAAGTGTAGTTGGGAGAATTCAAAAAGATAATAGGACTATCATGTGTGGGTGCAATAGAAAAATGTCATGTTTAACATAAGGAACTATAGAAAGTTCATCTCCATAAGAATAATTCAAATTGGCATCTTGGCCACAACCATAGCAAGCATCAAGTTCATCAAAAAGGGATATTTCAGACGAATCCAAGGGATCATAGCATTCATCCTTCGATAAGAACGAAGGGAAATTAAACAATGTATGAGTTAAAGAGTTACTATCATTAGAAGGTGGGCACGGGTAGCTAATTCTCTCTTCCTCCTTTTGTTCTTCGCTCTCCTTGTCATATTTTTCATCTAATGAGCTCATTGTTTCAGCAATTTTTTCTTCCATAGATTTCTACAAAATATTAGTCTCTTCTTGGACAGCGGAGTCTTACTCAACAAATTAATCAATATGGGCATTGTATTTATAATTCTCATAGCAATATTTAAGTATAGCATAATTTTTAGATTTGTAAACAATATTATCACAATCTTCATACTCTTCAAACAAGATTCAATTTCATAAGCATCCTTAAAAGCAACAAATTCTTCTATTGGTTCCACATCATAGTAATCATATACACCATTAGCATAAGAAGCCAAGGTTTTATTATCATTAGATTCACATTGAAAGCGGAGGTGTGGAGCCTCCATCCTAGAGCAACAAGTATAATCATATCTTAAGCAAAAATTCCAAGCATACAAACACAACATTTTAATTTGATCCCATAAGTGTTTCCCTTTTTGAGACAAGTGATAATTGATGGAAATATGCCCTAGAGGCAATAATAAAGTTGTTATTATTATATTTCCTTATTCATGATAAAGGTTTATTATTCATGCTAGAATTGTATTGATCGGAAACTTAAATACATGTGTGGATACATAAACAAATACCGTGTCCCTAGTGAGCCTCTACTAGACTAGCTCGTTGATAAAAGATGGTTAAGGTTTCCTAACCATGGACATGTGTTGTCACTTGATAATGGGATCACATCATTAGGAGAATGATGTGATGGACAAGACCCATCTGTTAGCTTAGCATATGATCGTTCAGTTTATTGCTACTGCTTTCTTAAATGTCAAATACATATTCCTTTGACCATGAGATCATGCAACTCCCGGATACCGGAGGAATACCTTGTGTGCTATCAAATGTCACAACGTAACTGGGTGATCATAAAGATGCTCTACAGGTATCTCCGAAGGTGTCTGTTGAGTTGGCGTGAATTGAGATTGGGATTTGTCACTCTGTGTATCGGAGAGGTATCTCTGGGCCCTCTCGGTAATACAGCATCACAAGAAGCTTGCAAGCAAAGTGACTAAAGAGTTAGTTACGAGATGATGTATTACGGAACGAGTAAAGAGACTTGCTGGTAACGAGATTGAACTAGGTATGAAGATACCGACGATCGAATCTCGGGCAAATAACATACCGACAGACAAAGGGAATTATGTATGTTGTCATAAAGGTTCAACTGATAAAGATCTTTGTAAAATATGTAGGAACCAATATGGGTATCCAGGTCCCGCTATTGGTTATTCACCGAAAAGGTGTCTCGGTCATGTCTACATCATTCTCGAACCCGTAGGGTCCGCATGCTTAACGTTCGTTGACGATATAGTATTATATGAGTTATGTGAATTGGTGACTGAATGTTGTTTGGAGACCCGGATGAGATCACAGACATGACGAGGACCTCCGGAATGGTCCGGAGGTAAAGATTGATATATAGGATGATGCTATTTGGTCACCGGAAAGGTTTTAGAGTGTATCGGTTAGTCATCGGATCAACGGAAGGGGTTCCGGGAGGCCCCAGGAGGTTATTGGGCCATAAGAGAGGAGCACACCAGCCCGCAAGGGGCTGGCGCGCCACACCTCTAGGCCACCGGCCCTATGGAAGGAAAAGGGGGAGGGCTAGCCCCTCCTGCCTTCCCTCCACCTAAGAGAAAGGAAAGGGGGCGCCACCCCCTCATGCCTTTCCCCCGCGCGCCCAAGAAGGAAGGGGGCACGGCTAGGGCAGGGGCCAAGGGTGGCCGCCGGTCCCCTTGGGGTTGCCCTAGGCTGCCTCCCCTCCTCCCCCACCTATATATATATATGTGTGGAGGGAGAGGGGTAACACACACCACGATTCCCCAGTCGTGTGCGGCGCCCCTCTCCCTCTAGTTCATCCTCAGTCATATTTTTGTAGTGCTCGGCGAAGCTCTGCGGAGATAGTTGCATCACCACTGTCACCACGCTGTCGTGCTGCCGGAACTCATCTACTACTTTACCCATCTTGCTGGATTAAGAAGGCGAGGACGTCAATGAGCTGAACGTGTGCTAAACGCGGAGGTGTCGTACGTTCGGTACTTGATCGGTTGGATCGTGAAGGTGGTCGACTACATCAACCGTGTTGATAAACGCTTCTTCTTAATGATCTACAAGGGTACATAGACACACTCTCCTCTCTCGTAGCTATGCATCTCCATGGATAGATCTTACGTGTGCGTAGATTTTTTTTTGTTTTCCATGCAACATTCCCCGATAGTGGTGTCAGAGCCAGGTCTATGCATAGATGATTTGCATGAGTAGAACGCAAAGAAGTTGTGGGCGGTGATGGTCATACTACTTACGACCAGCGTCTTCTTTTGATTCGGCGGTATTGTGGGATGAAGTGGCCCAGACCAACCATACATGTCCACGCACATGAGACCGGTTCCACCGACTGACATGCAAACTTTTTGCACAAAGGTGGCTGGCGGGTGTCAGTTTCTCCTACTTTAGTTGAATCAAATTTGACTACGGCCGGTCCTTGAAGAAGATTAAAACAGCAAACTTGATAAATCACCGTTGTGGTTTTGTGTAGTTAAGAACAGTTCTTGCTAGTTGCCCGTAGCAACCACGTAAAACTTGCGACAACAAAGTAGAGGACGTCTAACTTGTTTTTGCAGGGTATGTTGTGATGTGATGGTCATGACGTGATGTGATATACGTTGTTGTATGAGATGATCATGTTTTGTAATATCGACAACCGGCAGGAGCCTTAGGGTTATCTCTTAATTTTTGTATGAAATGCAAGTGCCATGTAATTGCTTTACTTTATTGCTATGTGTTAGCAATAATTTTAGAAGCAATAGTTGGTGAGGCGACCCCGACACAACGATGGAGATTAAGGTGTCGAGCTGGTGACGATGGAGATCATGACGATGCTTTGGAGATGGAGATCAAAAGCACAAGATGATGATGGCCATATCATGTCACATTTTTTGATTGCATGTGATGTTTATCCTTTATGCATCTTATTTTGCTTAGAACGATGGTAGCATTATAAGATGATACCTTCACTAAATTTCAAGATAAAAGTGTTCTCCCCGAGTATACACTGTTGCTAAAGTTAGTCGTTTCGAAGCACCTCGTGATGATCGGGTGTGATAGACTCTATGTTCACATACAATGGGTGTAAGCCAGATTAACACACGCGGAATATTTGGGTTAAACTTGACGAGCCTAGCATGTACAGACATGGTCTCAAAACACTGGAGACCGAAAGGTCGAACGTGAGTCATATAGTAGATATGATCAACATAGAGATGTTCACCATTGATGACTATCCCATCTCACGTGATGATCGGACATGGGTTAGTTGATTTGGATCATGTATCACTCAGATAACTTGAGGGATGTTAATTTAAGTGGGAATTCATTAGTAATTTGATTAATTGAACTTAATTTATCATGAACTTAGTCTTAATAGTTTTTGGATATCTATGTTGTAGATCAATGGCCCATGCTACCGTTCCCCTGAATTTTAATGCGTTCCTAGAGAAAGCTAAGTTGAAAGATGATGGTAGCAACTACACGGACTCGGTCCGTAACTTGAGGATTATCCTCATTGCTGCATAGAAGAATTATGTCCTTGATGCACCACTAGGTGATAGACTTGCTGCAGGAGCTACTGCAGATGTTATGAACGTCTGGCAGACTCGATCTGATGACTACTCAATAGTTCAGTGTGACATGCTTTACGGCCTAGAACCGGGACTTCAAAGACATTTTGAACATCACAGAGCATATGAGATGTTCCAAGAGCTGAAGTTAATATTTCAAGCTAATGCCCAAGTTGAGAGATATGAAGTCTCCAACAAGTTCTATAGCTGCAAGATGGAGGAGAACAATTCTGTCAGTGAACACATACTCAAAATGTCTGGGTATCATAACCACTTAACTCAGCTAGGAATTGATCTTCCAGTTGAGAGTGTTATTAACAGAGTTCTTCAGCCACTGCCACCAAGCTACAAAGGCTTCGTGATGAACTATAATATGCAAGGGATGACGAAAATGATTCCCGAGCTCTTCGTAATGCTTAAGGCTGCGGAGGTAGAAATCAAGAAGGAGCATCAAGTGTTGATGGTTAACAAGACCACTAGTTTCAAGAAAAAGGGCAAGGGAAAGAAAGGGAACTTCAAGAAGAATGGCAAGCAAGTTGCTGCTTCCATGAATAAGCCCAAAGCTGGACCCAAGCTTGAAACTGAGTGCTTCTACTGCAAAGGGAATGGTCACCGGAAGCGGAACTGCCCCAAATGCTTGACGGATAAGAAGGATGGCAAAGTGAACAAAGGTATATTTGATATACATGTTATTGATGTGTTCCTTACTAATGCTCGTAGTAGCGCCTGGGTATTTGATAATGGTCCGGTTGCTCATATTTGTAACTCGAAATAGGAGCTGCGGAATAAACGAAGATTGCCTAAGGACGAGGTGATGATGCGCGTCGGGAATGGTTCCAAGGCCGATGTGATCGCCGTCGGCACGCTACCTCTACATCTACCTACGAGATTAGTTTTAGAATTCAATAATTGTTATTTGGTGCCAGCGTTGAGCATGAACATTATATCTGGATCTTGTTTATTGCGAAACGGTTATTCATTTAAGTCAGAGAATAATGGTTGTTCTATTTATATGAGTAATATCTTTTATGGTCATGCACCTTTGATGAATTGTCTATTCTTGTTGAATCTCGATCGTAGTGATACACATATTCATAATATTGATGCCAAAAGATGCAAAGTTGATAATGATAGTGCAACATACTTGTGGCACTGCCATTTAGGTCATATTGGTGTAAAGCGCATGAAGAAACTCCATGCGGATGGACTTTTGGAATCACTTGATTATGAATCATTTGATACTTGCGAACCGGGTCTCATGGCCAAGATGACTAAAACTTCGTTCTTCGGAACAATGGAGCGAGCTAATGACTTATTGGAAATAATACATACCGATGTATGCGGTCCGATGAGTGTTGAGGCACGCGGCAGGTATCGTTATTTTCCGACCTTCACAGATGATTTGAGTAGGTATGGATATATCTACTTGATGAAACACAAGTCTGAAACATTTGAAAAGTTCAAGGAATTTCATTGTGAAGTGGAGAATCATCGTAACAAGAAAATAAAGTTTCTACGATCTGATCGTGGAGGCGAATATTTGAGTTACGAGTTTGGCCTTCATTTAAAACAACGTGGAATTGTTTCACAACTCACGCCACCTGGAACACCACAACGTAATGGTGTGTCCGAATGTCGTAACCGTAGTTTATTAGATATGGTGCGTTCTATGATGTCTCTTACCGATTTGCCTTTATCATTTTGGGGTTATGCATTAGAGACAGCCACATTCACATTAAATAGGGCACCGTCTAAATCCGTTGAGATGACACCATATGAACTATGGTTTGGAAAGAAACCTAAGCTGTCATTTCTCAAAGTTTGGGGATGCGACACTTATGTCAAAAGGCTTCAGCCTAATAAGCTTGAACCCAAATCGGAGAAGTGCGTCTTCATAGGATACCCTAAGGAAACTATTGGGTACACCTTCTACCACAGATTCGAAGGCAAGATCTTTGTTGCCAAGAATGGGTCCTTTCTAGAGAAGGAGTTTCTCTCGAAAGAAGTGAGTGGGAGGAAAGTAGAACTTGATGAGATAATTGTACCTTCTTTCGAATTGGAAAGTAGCACATCAGAGAAAACTGTTCCCGTGATGCCTACACCAACTAGAGAGGAAGCTAACGATGATGATCATGAAACTTCGGATCAAGTTACTACTGAACCTCATAGGTCGACCAGAACACGTTCCGCACCAGAGTGGTATGGTAATCCTGTCCTGTAAGTCATGTTGTTATACAACGGCGATCCTACAAACTATGAAGAAGCTATGATGAGCCTAGATTCTGACAAATGTCTTGAGGCCATGAAACCTGAGATAGGATCCATGTATGAGAACAAAGTATGGACTTTGGTGGACTTGCCCGATGATCGGCAAGCCATTGAAAATAAATGGATCTTCAAGAGGAAGACAGACGCTGATGGTAATATCACTATCTACAAAGCTCGACTTGTCGCGAAAGGTTTTCGACAGGTTCAAGGGGTTGACTATGATGAGACTTTCTCACCCGTAGTGATGCTTAAGTCTGTCCGAATCATGTTAGCAATTGCCGCATTTTATGATTATGAAATCTGGCAAATGGATGTCAAAACTGCATTCTTAACGGGTTTCTTAAAGAAGAGTTGTATATGATGCAACCAGAAGGTTTTGTCGATCCTAAAGGTGCTAACAAAGTGTGCAAGCTCCAGCGATCCATCTATGGACTGGTGCAAGCATCTTGGAGTTGGAATATACGCTTTGATGATGTGATCAAAGCATATGGTTTTATACAGACTTATGGTGAAGCCTGTATTTAGAAGAAAGTGAGTGGGAGCTGTGTAGCATTTCTGATATTATATGTGGATGACATATTGTTGACTAGAAATGATATAGAATTTCTGGATAGCATAAAAGGATACTTGAATAAGAATTTTTCAATGAAAGACCTCGGTGAAGCTGCTTGTATATTGGGCATCAAGATCTATAGGGATAGATCGAGACGCTTAATAGGATTTTCATAAAGCACATACCTTGACAAAGTTCTGAAGAAGTTAAAAATGGACCAGTCAAAGAAAGAGTTCTTGCTGTTTGCAAGGTGTGAAATTGAGTCAGACTCAAAGTCCGACCATGGCAGAAGATAGAGAGAAAATGAAAGTCATTCCCTATGCCTTAGCCATAGGTTCTATTATGTATGCCATGCAGTGTACCAGACCTGATGTGTGCCTTGCCATAAGTTTGGCAGGGAAGTACCAAAGTAATCCAGGAGTGGATCACTGGATAGCGGTCAAGAACATCCTGAAGTACCTGAAAAGGACCAAGGATATGTTTCTCGTTTATGGAGGTGACAAAGAGCTTGTCGTAAAAGGTTACGTCGATGCTAGCTTCGACACAGATCCGGATGACTCTAAGTCACAAACCGGATACGTATTTATACTGAACGGTGGAGCTGTCAGTTGGTGCAGTTCCAAGCAGAGCGTCGTGGCGGGATCTACGTGTGAAGCGGAGTACATAGCTGCTTCGAAAGCAGCGCATGAAGGAGTCTGGATGAAGGAGTTCATATCCGATCTGGGTGTAATACCCAATGCATCGGGTCCAATGGAAGTCTTTTGTGACAACACTGGAGCAACTGCCTTAGCAAAGGAATCCAGGTTTCACAAGATAACCAAACACATCAAGAGACGCTTCAACTCCATTCATGAAAAGGTCAAGGATGGAGACATAGAAATTTGCAAAATACATACGGATCTGAATGTAGCAGACCCGTTGACTAAACCTCTTCCGCGGGCAAAACATGATCAGCACCAAGACTCCATGGGTGTTAGATTCATTACTATGTAATCTAGATTATTGACTCTAGTGCAAGTGGGAGACTGATGGAAATATGCCCTAGAGGCAATAATAAAGTTGTTATGATTATATTTCCTTATTCATGATAAAGGTTTATTATTCATGCTAGAATTGTATTGATCCGAAACTTAAATACATGTGTGGATACATAAACAAATACCGTGTCCCTAGTGAGCCTCTACTAGACTAGCTCATTGATCAAAGATGGTTAAGGTTTCCTAACCATGGACATGTGTTGCCACTTGATAACGGGATCACATTATTTGGAGAATGATGTGATGGACAAGACCCATCCGTTAGCTTAGCATATGATCGTTCAGTTTATTGCTACTGCTTTCTTAAATGTCAAATACATATTCCTTCGACCATGAGATCATGCAACTCCCGGATACCGGAGGAATACCTTGTGTGCTATCAAACGTCACAACATAACTGGGTGATCATAAAGCTACTCTACAGGTATCTTCGAAGGTGTCTGTTGAGTTGGCGTGAATCGAGATTGGGATTTGTCACTCTATGTATCGGAGAGGTATCTCTGGGCCCTCTCGGTAATACAGCATCACAAGAAGCTTGCAAGAAAAGTGACTAAAGAGTTAGTTACGAGATGATGTATTACGGAACGAGTAAAGAGACTTGCCGGTAACGAGATTGAACTAGGTATGAAGATACCGACGATCGAATCTCGGGTAAGTAACAAACCGACAGACAAAGGGAATTGCGTATGTTGTCATAAAGGTTCGACCGATAAAGATCTTCGTAGAATATGTAGGAACAAATATGGGCATCCAGTTCCCACTATTGGTTATTGACCGGAGAGGCATCTCGGTCATGTCTACATCATTCTCGAACCCGTAGGGTCCGCACGCTTAATGTTCATTGACGATATAGTATTATATGAGTTATGTGAATTGGTTACCGAATGTTGTTTGAAGTCCCGGATGAGATCACGGACATGACGAGGACCTCCGGAATGGTCCGGAGGTGAAGATTTATATATAGGACGATGCTATTTGGTTACCGGAAAGGTTTCGGTGTGTATCGGGTAGTCATCGGATCACCGGAAGGGGTTCCGGGAGGTTATTGGGCCATATGGGCCATAAGAGGGGAGCACACCAGCCCACAAGGGGCTGGCGCGCCCCACCTCTAGGCTGCCGGCCCTATGGAAGGAAAAGGGGGAGGGCTAGCCCCTCCTGCCTTCCCTCCACCTAAGAGAAAGGAAAGGGGTGGCGCCACCCCCTACTGCCTTCCCCCCGCGCGCCCAAGAAGGAAGGGGGCGGCTAGGGCAAGGACCAAGGGTGGCCGCCGGCCCCCTTGGGGGTGCCCTAGGCTGCCTCCCCTCCTCCCCCCACCTATATATATGTGTGGAGGGAGAGGGGCAACACACACCATGATTCCTTAGCCGTGTGCGGTGCCCCTCTCCCTCTAGTTCATCCTCGGTCATATTTTCATAGTGCTCGGCAAAGCTGTGCGGAGATAGTTGCATCACCACCGTCACCACGCCGTCATGGTGCCGGAACTCATCTACTACTTCGCACGTCTTGCTGTATCAAGAAGGCGAGGACGTCATTGAGCTGAACGTGTGCTGAACGCGGAGGTGTCGTACGTTCGGTACTTGATTGCTTGGATCGTGAAGGTGTTCGACTACATCAATCTCGTTGATAAACGCCTCCGCTTAACGGTCTACGAGGGTACGTAGACACACTCTCCCCTCTCATAGCTATGCATCTCCATGGATAGATCTTGCGTCTGCGTATAATTTTTTTTTGTTTTCCATGCGACGTTCCCCAACAATAATCCCTAAAGTATTCCATGTGATCCAAGGTATCTCCCATTATCAAGTTGAATGGAGATTTATCAGGATTATCAAAGTAGTAATTCATATTTTCCAGATAACCAACATCGAGGGTTTTAAGAGGTTCCCCTTCTCCATGAGTAGCAAGTACAACTATTTATTTGGTATTTCGTGTTCCATATCCATAACTAAAGATAGAGAACAACTTAGAACACAAAAAAAAAACTACTTAGTGATAAAGCCAACAAGCGCACACGAGAATATTCGCCCCACGCTATTACTCCTCGACAACGGTGCCGAAAAAGGTCTTGATAACACACAAGTGTAGGGGATCAATTGTAGCCTTTTCGATAAATAAGAGTGTCAAACCCAACGAGAAGCTAAAGGTAGAATTTATATTCTCTTCAAGTTCTATCGACCATCGATACAACTCTACGCGCACTTAACGTTTGCTTTATCTAGAACAAGTATGAAACTAGAAGTACTTTGTAGGTGTAAAGCTAGAACTACTTTGCAAGAATAATACTAGGATTACTTTGCGAGATAATAAAAATTAGTTGTTTAGTAGAAAGATTTTTGTAACACAAGAGAAGGATTTGTCCCTAGGCAATTGATAACTAGACCGGTAATCATTATTGCAATTTTATATGAGGGAGAGGCATGAGCTAACATACTTTCCATAGATGGATCATGTGCACTTATGATTGGAACTCTAGCAAGCATCTGCAACTACTAAAGGTCATTAAGGTAAAACCCAACCATAGCATTAAGTAACAAGTCCTCTTTACTCCCATACACAACAACCCCCTTACTCGGGTATAAGCTTCTGTCACTCTCACCACCCACTATAAGTGAATCATGAACGTATTGCAACAACCTATGATGGGAATGCCCCACGTGTGCGCGGCACGGAAGGCACCATAGGACAACACCAAAATAAAACATACAACTCAAACCAATCGTGACCATCAATCAACCCAGAGGATCAAACGAATCTACTCAAACATCATAGGATGGTCATCAATCATTGGATAATAATATATAGCATTAAGCACCATGTTTAAGTAGAGAATTACAGTGGGAATAGAGAGGTCACACCGCTGCATAGAGGGGGAGAGAGTTGGTGATGACGGCGGCGAAGTTGTTGGTGTAGATCGACGTCATGATGATTGCCCCAACGGTGTTCCGGTGCCACCGGGAGAGAGGTGGAGAGAGAACCCCTCCACCTACTTCTTCCTTGGTCTCGCCCCTAGATGGGAGGAGAATTTTCCATTTGTTCCATGGCTGCCATGGCTCCCGGAGGGCAGGAGCCCCTCCAAGATTGGATCTCTCTATCTCTCTCTCTATTCTCTTTTGTTTCATGTTCCTATTTTCTGGCTGAAAATTGTTTCTTATATTCCCGGAGATTCGTAACTCCGATTGGGCTGAAATTTTAACACGATTTTTTTACTCGATATGAGGTTCCTTGCAGGTGAAGAAGGACCCCAACCGACTTACGAGGTGCCCACAAGGTAACCCCACACGACCAAGGGGGTGATGGCACCCTGATGCCTTGTGAAGGCCGCGGGCCTCCATTTGCATTGATTCCACCTCCCAAAAATCACATATATTCCAAAATAAATCTCCATAAAATTTTATCGCATTTGGACTTTGTTTGATTTGGATTTTCTATGAAACAAAAAACATGCAAAAAAACAGAAACTGGCACTGGGCACTAGATCAATATGTTAGTCCCAAGAATAATATAAAATATTGCCAAAAGTAATATGAAAGTTGTAGAATATTGGCATGAAACAATCAAAAATTGTAGATATGATGGAGATGTATCACGTGCCCATCCATATTATCAACCAGAAGATCTTCAACAATAGCAATATTATGTTCTACACTTATTTGTTTAGAGGGTCTAGGTGTTCTAATATAACTTTTATTAACCATAGTTGAAACTTTAGCATGTTCCTTAATCCTAACAGGGAAAGTGGGTTTCTCAATATAAGCAGTAGGTACAACTGGATCAACATTATAAATAATAGTTTCATCTTTAACTATAACAGGTTCCTCTAACAATTCTTCAATAGGTGGATGATATTTAAACCACTTCTCCTTAGGGAGATCAACATGAGTAACAAATGATTCACAAAAGGAAGCTACCATCTTAGAGTCAAGTCCATATTTAGCACTAAACTTATGAAAAGCATCAATTTCCATAAAAGATTTAACACAATCAAACTTAAGTTTTATACCTGACTCTTTACCTTTGTCGAGTTCCCAATCTTCAGAGTTGCGTTTAATTCTTTCCAGAAGACCCCATTTGAATTCAATAGTTTTCTTCATAAAGGAACCAGTAGAAGAAGAATCGAGCATGGATTGATCATTATCAGAAAGCCGAGCATAAATTTTTTGGATAATAAATTCTCTTGAGAGATCATGATTGGGGCATGTGTACATCATGTACTTAAGCCTCCCCCAAGCTTGAGCGATACTTTCTCCTTCACGAAGCCAAAAATTATATATATATATATATATATATATATATATATATATATAATATAGTTCCGATCACGATGAGCCATATGCATAGGATAAAACTTCTAATGAAATTCCAATTTCAACCCGTTCCAATCCCATGTTCCAATATCATCCAATAGCCTATACCATGTGAATGACTTCCCCTCAAAAGATAAAGGGAATACCTTCTTCTTAAATTCAGCCCCGGATAAACCTGCAAGCTTAAATAGTCCACAAATTTGTTCCACATAGATTAAGTGCATATCAGGACGTATTGCTCCATCTCTGCATAAGGATTAGCTAGCAGTTTCTCTAACATACCCGAAGGAATCTCATAATAAATATTTTCAGTAGGTTTAGGGGCAACTCTTAGTTCTTCTGGTCTAGGTGAAGATACCCCAAACAAACCCCTCAAAGGATTACTTTCCATAGTAACAAGTAACCATAAATTTCCGCACGTAATATAAATGTTTCCTTACCAAAGGTGCTTCACTCCCCAGTAACTATGCCAGAAAAGAGTCTTGATGACCCACAAGTATAGGGGATCAATTATAGTCCTTTGGATAAGTAAGAGTGTCAAACCCAACGGGGAGCAGAAGGAAATGACAAGCGGTTTTCAGCAAGGTATTCTCTGCAAGCACTGAAATTATCAGCAACATATAGTTTTGTAGCAAGGTAATTCGTAATGGGTAACAAGTAACAATTGTAGCAAAGGTGCAGCAAGGTAGCGCAATCCTTTTTATAGCAAAGGACAGGCCGGAACATTCTCTTATAACAAGCAGAGCCTTCTCAAGGACACATGGGAATTATCATCTAGTTACTTTCATCATGTTTATTTGATTCATGTTCGTTACTTTGATAATTTGATATGTGAGTGGACCTATGCTTGGGTGTTGTTCTTACTTGAACAATCCTCCCACTTATGATCACCCTGCCGGGGTACACAAACAGGGGTGTATGTTTTCCCCTGACTTGTGCCCGGACAGCACCCCTCCGATCCGGCAACTCTCAGCACCCAGGACAAGGCCAATTAGAAGAGATCAGCTCTTTGAGGAAACAAAGGGCGGATCAAGAAGACCAAGACCAACCCAAGGAGTAAAATACCACAATGGGAAAACCTCCCCTACTGGGCAGGCGAGCCTGGCGGGGACGAGGTTGCCCCGAAGACAAGACTCAAGATTGCCTTGGCAGGCTTGCCGGGAACGCTAAGGGTGGATTACCCCACCAAGGCTCCACCGCTCCACCTCACAGCAACGCAAGTAACCGATCGGTGCGGTGTCGAGCCCCCAAGATGCTAAGTGGCCATTATTTTGCACGTGGCAGCCATTCCCAGAGGAAATCACCTCCAAATGACACTCGTCCAGTGACGTGTCATGCAGGCAGGCGAGAAGGTGGCAAAACAGCACAGCAAGGCTTGCCGGGCTAGGCTACGATGTGACACTAAGCGGCACATTTAATGCACTCTGTCTAGTCTGTAGAGTTAGGTATGATGGCACTGTTTGCTATCTAATCAGTACACAATGACTGATTTGCCATTGTGGTGACCCCTTGATTTATAAAAGGAGGGCCATGGCAACCTTAGAAAGGATTCGGACCCCTGTACACTCATACACACGTAGCTGCTCTTGCCCCGAGGCGACCTTGCCGGGCTAGAGCGCTGCGTCTCCACCACGGTCCTCTCATCAATCCACCAAAGCAGGAGTAGGGTTTTACGCCTCGCGGCGGCCCGAACCTGGGTAAAAACTGCCTGTGTGATCGCTGCCGCGCTGCCCCGCGCCCTCCGCTCTTTGTGCAATGCGTCCTTCCCCCCTGCCGAACCACAAGGGGCCAATGGCCCCATAGGTGGCCATGTTTTCCCACGACATCTTTGGCGCGCCAGGTAGGGGGAAACGCTTGCCCGAATCCAAGAGCGTACGCAGCGCGTCATCTTCATCATCATCTTCTTCATCGACGGCTTCATCATCCATGATGCCCAAGAAAAGACGAAACATAGCAGGGCGGAAGGGCAGCAGTTTCGCTCCCCCGCCTACCCTGTCCAATCTCCATCACCTCCCTCCGTCGCGGCTACAACAGCGGTGGGGACCAGGAATGATGGCGGCATGGTGGCCCCAAACAGCTCGGGCGGCGTGGTCACCATGCGAGCCCTGTTCGGGAAAAGGAATAACGTGTAGGGGCGCAAGGTTTCTCTCTCCACCACTTTCACTTATTGACAATCGAGCTACTCTGGGTTTAGCGTCATCAATGTCGATGAGCCCGCGCGATACTCGGTCCAGCATTTACCCTGCTTAGGGAGATCTTGAGTAGAGCGCCAGTGTGAATCCATTGATTGACGCCCCGGCAGGTACGCTACGGCAAGGCCATCCATGTTAGTGTGACTTTTGTGCCAGCCACAGTCAGATTGTTTAAGAAAAAAGTGTGAAGGGAAGCCAATCGAGCCTTACACCGCATCCTGCTGCCCGCAAGACACATATGATTATTGCCGGCACCTGCTGGGAGCCGAAGAGCAATGCGAGCAACGCCATCCTTCCCTAAGCATGCAGGCGCGACAAGCAACCGCAGCTGAAACAAGTGGGAGGAAGCAAGGCTAAGTGCTAAGTCCACACAATCGTTGCTTCATCATATACCTAAAATTTGCATTTGCTTGTCCCTTGGATACCAAGGTATTCATATGAGGAAATCCTTCGCGTGATGGTACCTTACTAGTTCTTTATCTGCGCCCTCGCTCTGTTCCTAGCTTGCTCGCAGAATGGGTGGCCGCACCTCAAAAACTACCAAAGGAAAAACCTGCCGGGACGTATCCACGCCAAGATGACTGTTAAGGGCTAGACCCTTACGACAATCGTGGTAATATAATACCGGCAGGCAACCAAAACGCGCACAGAGACTAATCATACGAACGTCAATTGGTAAACTTAAAAGGGATAAGCATGCAGCTAAGATTAAGTAAAGACATCAGTTCCATGCAAATAAAAGAAATACGGCGTCTAAACATGAGGCATGCATCATGTTTTGTTACAGGACAGCACGATGGCAAGGATAATTCAAGACCGCGCCTGGCGGCCTCACGGAATAGCGGAGACGCCAAGAACCTTGTCGGCATAGGGGACAGCTTTCTCCTCGGCAGCAGAAGTGTCTGCGCCCCTCGGCAGCTTCCTAAAGTCGTCGGCAAGGTCGAGGTCCAGGTGGCGATAGGCAATGTTGCTCAGAACCATGAAGAAGGCGTTGCGGGCAAGCTTCCGGGACTCACTCGCGAAGCGACCGGCCCTTCCCTCTTCGTGTGCCTTCAGCTTTTCGATCTGCTCATCGAAGAAGAGCCCTAGCTTGACGCTGGGGACCTCATGCATGCTGACCGAGAAGACTGGCCCTTCCATGCCCATCGCCGCAGTTTGAGCAGTGAGACGCTCGGCAACGTCGACCAAACTCTTGATCCAGAGGTTGACCTGCTCGGTGTGGTTTGCCAGTTTGTCCTCTGCATCCTTCCGGAGGAGCCTGGTGGTATCCAGGTCCTTCAACAGCTGCTTCTCGCGAGTCACACTAGATTCGACCGAGCTCTCCAGAGTGCCAATCCTGGCCTTCAAATCTTCAATAGTGCCGTTGACGGTCTCAAGGCCCTGGCTCTTGGAGGAGAGCTGTGATTGCACATCCTTCGGAAGGATCTCTGCTTTTTGCACCTCCTCCTTGAGGGTCATGACCTCCTTGGTGCTCCCGGCAAGCTCTTCAGTCAATTTGGCCACATGTTGGTCGAGATCGGTCTTGGTGGAAGATGCAGCAGCAACTTCATCAGCGAACTTCTTCAGTTGGATAGTAGCATCAGCAGTGAGGACGTCCAGAGCTGCCTTATGCCTGTCCTCCTACTCTTTGGTACGCTGCTACATGAGGGCTTCCAGTTCTTCATCTTTGGCATGGAGGGTGGCTTCGAGTTTCTCTTCCCGGGAAGAGATATCCTTCTCCTTGGCATCCAGGAGCATCGTGCGCTCTGCCAAGCGAACCTCCCGGGCGATGACATCCTCCCTTGCCATGGAAATCACCTCCTGCTGCCTCATGAGAACCTGAAACTACTTGCCGTGCCAGTCACGCAGCTCGCTACCCTTGTCCCTCAGCTTCTGGTCCACCTTGCTGGTGGACTTGCACTGCTCCTTGAGCATCTGCCATTTCTGGCTGTGCCGGCCCTGCATCTCCTTAATGCCTGCCGCCATGGACTCCAGGAAAGACAAATCCATGGCGACAGTGGCAGAGTCGTCCGCCTCATCAACCCCTTAGTACAGCAATGCTAGGATGTGCTGAATTTCTCCATCAAGGTCCGCGCTCGTCGCCGCTGACGAACCGGGGGCTCCGAGCCCAGGCTGCACAAGCACCAGCGTCAGTTGATTCGAAGCCATCGACGGGATCCCCGACGAGGCGCCAAATGAGGGAAGGGGGTCCATAGTTTGGAGGGGGATCTTCTCTTCAACCGAAACTCCCGACCCTGACGTGCTACCGGGGGTTTTCTCTGATTCCTTCGGGAGCTTTTGGACACCCCCGGCAGCATGCTCCTGCCCCTCCGCGGCAGCGATCTTCGCAGCTTCCTCCGCAGCATCTTTCCCTATGCTGGCCACTTCTTCCAGCAGTTCAGGTTCTTTGATCAGATGAGCTGCAAGCGGAGTCAACAATCCATAATGAAGGTGCAAAGTTATTAGCAAACCAGGGACTTGGGGCAAGATGATGGAAGCAGCAGAATCAAGAAGGGAAAATGGATTACCCGAAGATGCCTGCCGTGGAGGAGTTTCAGTTTCCTCGGCAACATCAGTTATTGGGCCATGGTCACCATCCCCTTCCTCGGTAACCACGATGTCATCCTGGGCGGACTCTTCCATGTAAACCATTGTCGGGGATCCCTCAACTCGATCGGCGGGTGGGGCGGGGCCCTCCTGGATGGACTCACCCTGAATAATCCCCTCTTTCCCTGCGGGCGCGGAGGTGGGGAGCTCTCCTCCATCACTTCCGGCAGGGGGAGCCAACCCTGCACCTTCAGGTTGGGGGCTGAGCTGGGGGCTTGGTTTTGGGTCGTCCATGCTGGTCCCTCCCAGGCCCTTGCCTTCCACAGTCCCCGGTGGCCACGCGCGCCTGAGCCGCTTGGTCCGGTGGATGAGGGTCTCGCCTTCTTCCTCCTCCTCCCTGGCAAGGACAGCAAGCCAAGATCAGTCAGCAAGCAAGTGGATATGCGAGAACTACAGCGGAGAAGGAAGAATGTTATTTCTCACTCTTCGTCGATGAGCATGGAGCTTAGCTCGAACTCTATGGGTGGTGAGGACACCCTGCTCCTTTTCTGGGGCGGAGCTTCCCGGCAACTTTGAGCCTTGCTGAGGCGCAGGATCCTCCGACGAGGACGAGCTATGCGAGGAGCTCGAGCTGGACTGGGAGCTAGAATCGACTTCCGTGGCCGCCAATTGCTTGGCGGGAGGGGTCCTAGCCCCAGAAAGGCGAGAGGACTGCCGGCGCGCCGCCTCCGGCTTGCTGCCCTTGGAGGTAGTCTTCTTCACCTTCTTGGTGGAAGGTACGGGATCGAGAACCACTGCTCCTCGGCTAGCCACACGCCTGCGAGGATGCTGCTCCAAGATTGGCTCGGGGGCTTGAGGGCCTGCCGCGAGCCACTCTTCCCCGGGCTGCTCCGCCTCCGTAGTCCCCTCTTCCTCCTGGGCCTCTGCCACCGCGGCATATAGAGCCTCAATCCCGGCAAGCTCGTTCCCGGCAGGCTCGCCCCCGGCAAGATCTTCCCCGGCAGCCTCCTCTGTGGTCCGCACCTCGCTTCGGTCGCGGGAGGAGCCTTCATCCTCAGCCTCCTCCTCCTCCTCCACTGCCATCTTCCCGGCCTTCGCCCTCGTGGCAGCTCGGAGTGCTTTGTCCTCCTTGATCCGCATCTTGATGAATGCTTCTTCCACCTTGGAAGTGCGCTTGAACATGTTGGTCTCCACCCTGGTTGCCCTTTCCACCAGGCTGGAGGACCACGCAAGCTCTTCATTAAGTTAGGGTAACTGCCAGTCGCCCAAAACTCCCTGAGCATTACAGTCTGGCATCCATTTCAGAATCTGGTCCCGGGCGGAGTTGACATTCAGTGGGATGATGTTTGCCGGCAGCCTGAATGGCCCAAGGCTGCCGAACAGTTGTTCGCACAGCCAAGCGTGGCCGTAGACTGACAGGTTGTTGGACAAGCCAGGGTACAACCTCATCATGTCTCCAGTATCTCCATACTGCCAGGCGAACCTATCCCTCTTCTGCAGCGGCGCGATACGACGTCGGAGGAAGTCAGCTCCCACATGACCTATGGTCAGCCCAGCAGCCTTTAGACGTGTAATCCTGTTTATTGTCGGCCGAAGTCTGTCATCGGTGAGACCAGGTTCCCTCCAGTCGTTGCCGCGCTCAACGCACTCCGTCCGCGCTTGGCAGAAATCTAGGGCTTCTTCATCTTGGATCCAGCACCAGTCTCCCCTCCACTCCTCCCATCTACCGCGCTGCTGCCCGGGGAGGTAATCCTAGTTTTCTCTCGCCACCCGGGGGATCCAGCTTATGTTCCCAGAACGGTGGGCTTTGTTCTCCACTCGCGGGACAAAGTAATGCCTGAACAAGTCGACATTGGGGGCAACTCCAACGAAGTTCTCGCACAAGTGGGCAAAAATCGCCATATAGGCCATTGCATTTGGCGTAAAATCCAGAAGGTGGAATCCGTAGATCACCATCATTGCCTTGAAGAAGTTCGAAAAGGGAGGGCAGAGGCCACAGATGAAGTATGCGCAAAAGAATCTATAGGAATCTAGCGGATCCTTTTTCCCCTCTGCCAGGACCTTGGGTGCGCCATGCCCCTTTGGAACCTCCCTACCCCAGAGATATTCGTACCTTGCTTTCAGCACATCACCATCCAGATTCGACGGGAAGAAGACCACAACTCCCCTTCGCTTCTTGTCCAGCTCTGCCGCTCTCTTCCTGCTCCCATCGGCGGCCGCCTCCTTCACAGTGGTCATCTGCTTCCCCTTGGGAGCGGCGGTTTTCTTCCCCATCTCTTCAGGATTGCGGCGAAGATTGGGGAAGGAAGTTGGGTGAGGATCGGCGACAGGTATGGGCGAAGAAGGAGAGCAATCGCTTGGCTTGCGGAAGAAGATGGTGGAGGGGCGAGACAGACGATGAATGAGTAGTACCCCTTCGTGTTTTTCTCTCTTAAGGGAAAGGACGTGGGGGAGAGGTGCGACTCTTTAGAAAGTTACGGTTTCACATTAACTGTTGTAGTCGCATGACCCCACTACCCGCGGTAATGGCGCGAAGTCGACGTTGGATTGACTGGTCATCATGATAAACCGCTGCGCGCACAGCGTTCTCTCGCCACATGTCCGTGCACTGTTTGGGGCCTAACCCAACGTGCCCAGCGACATGTATGGCTCAGGCCCGGGGGCTTCTGTCGGGGTACACAAACAGGGGTGTATGTTTTCCCCTAACTAGTGCATGGACAACACCCCTCCGATCCGGCAACTCTCAGCACCCAGGACAAGGCCAAGCAGAAGAGATCAGCTCTTTGAGGAATCAAAGGGCAGATCAAGAAGACCAAGACCAACCCAAGGAGTAAAATACCACAATGGGAAAACCTCCCCTACCGGGCAGGCGAGCCTGGTGGGGACGAGGTTGCCCCGAAGACAAGACTCAAGATTGCCCTGGCAGGCTTGCTGGGAATGCTAAGGGCGGATTACCCTGCCAAGGCTCCACCGCTCCACCTCATAGCAACGCAAGTCACCGATTGGTGCGGTGTCGAGCCCCCAAGATGCTAAGTGGCTGTTATTTGGCACGTGGCAGCCATCCCCGGAGGAAATCACCTCCAAATGACACTCGTCCAGCGATGTGTCACGCAGGCAGGCTAGAAGGTGGAAAAACAGCATGGCAAGGCTTGCCGGGCTAGGCTACGATGTGACAATAAGCGGCGCATTTAATGCGCTCTGTCCAGTCTGCAGAGTTAGGTATGATGGCACTGTTTGCTATCTAATCAGTACACAATGACTGATTTTCCATTGTGGTGACCCCTTGATCTATAAAAGGAGGGCCATGGCAACCTTAGAAAGGATTCAGACCCCTGTACACTCGTACGCGTGTAGCTGCTCTCGCCCCGAGGCGACCTTGCCGGGCTAGAGCGCTGCGTCTCCACCACGGGCCTCTCATCAATCCACCAAAGCAGGAGTAGGGTTTTATGCCTCGCGGCGGCCCGAACCTGGGTAAAAACTGCCTGTGTGATTGCTGCCGCGCTGCCCTGCACCCTCCGCTCTTTGTGCAATGCGTCCTTCCCCCCTGCCGAACCACAAGGGGCCGATGGCCCCATAGGTGGCCGTGTTTTCCCACGACACACCCCCTCTCGCAAGCATCCGCAACTATGAAATAAGAATTAAGATAAATCTAACCATAGCGTGAAACATATGGATCCACATCAGCTCCTTATGGAATAACGCATAAACTAGGGTTTAAGCTTATGTTACTCTAGCAACCCATCATCTACTTATTACTCCACAATGCCTTCCCTTAGGCCCAAGTATGGTTAAGTGTCATGTAGTCGACGTTCACATGACACCACTAAAGGAAGCAACAACATAGATATCATCAAAATATCAAAAGAATACCAAATTCACATGATTACTTATAACAAGACTTCTCCCATGTCCTTAAAAATGAAAGTAACTACTCACAAATCATATTCATGTTCAAGATCAAAGGGTATTGAATATCATCAAGGATCTGAACATATAATCTTCCACAAAATAAACCAACTAGCATCAACTACAAGATGTCTCAACACTACTAGCACCCACACGTATCAATCTGAGGTTTTAAGACAAAAATTGAATACAAGAGATTAACTAGGGTTTGAAATGAGATGGTGCTGGTGAAGACGTTGATGAAGATTGATCCTCCCATGATGAGAGGGTTGTTGGCGATGTCGATGGCTTCGATTTCCCCCTCCCGGAGGGAAGTGTCCTACGCGGAATCACTCCGCTGGAAAGCTAAAGTGCTACTGCCCAAGTTTCGCCTCGAGATGGCGGCGCTTCGTCCCGAAAGTACTCCCTTGATTTTTTAGGTCAAAACCCTTCATATAGCAGAAGATGGGGGCCGGAGGCCAGCTGTGGGCCCCACAAGGCATCAAGGCGCGCCAAGGGGGGTGGCCGCGCCATGTTGCCTTGTGGGCAACTGGTTGGGGCCCCTTTGGTACTTCTTTACTCCAATATTTTTATATATTCCATAAAAATTCTCCGTTAAATTTCAGGTCATTTGAAGTTCTGCAGAATAGGTATCTCTGATGTAGCTTTTCTGGGTCCAGAATTCTAGCTGTCGGCAATCTCCCTCTCCATGTAAATCTTGCAAATTAAGAGAGAAAAGGCATTAGAATTGCATCACAAGGTGTTATAATGATCAAAAACATTATAAATATTAGTAGGAAAATATGACAGAAGAAGCATCAAGTGGAGGTGTTGTTGTGCTACAATGGCCGGACATGTGGTCCCTACGAAGACAGTTGGCTTCCCAACTTCCGTCCAGACATCCGGTCCCCACCGAAAATCTGGCAAAAGGGCATCCATGAGCACAACCCTCTTGGATGGACATCCGAATCACACCGGACATCCGATGCCTCGACATGCGACCGGACATCCGGTGTGTGCTTGAACAAAGTTTGGGCCTTGTATCTCTTCCCCTTTGGCCCCTCAGTTACCCGTTCATGGCTAAGGTTATAAATACCCCCTCCTCCTTTCAAGGGTTAGCTAAGAATTAGAAACTTGAGAGAGCTTAACTCATCTACCTCCCTTTGTGGGATCCCCCCTTGTGGAGTTGAACCTTCCATGGTTATAAAGGCCTCCACTTGTGGAGAAGAATCCCCACCTTAGGATCAACAAGACCTTCATCTCTCTTAGAGATTGGGAGAAGAACTCTCTCTCTCTCTCTCACTACCCTTGTGTCTTTATTTCCCTTGTTGTCTTTGGATCTTGATGCACTTCATGTATGGCTTGTGATTTGAGGAGTACTTGGTGTGAATCTTGTCCAATAGAGTGTTTTCCCCTTTGATTTCTCCATATTTCCCCCCGTGTTGTTCTTGTTCCTCCTCAAACCCACCTTCAATTCGTGAAGATCGGTTAAACTAGGGCGTTGCCCCACATCATTTGGTATCATGAACAAGGTTGCCATGAATTTGGAGCCCCTACCACCACTTTCCATCCCTAGACTAGTAGAAATGGTTAGCCACAACTTTAATTAGTGGCGCGCCATTTTCAATCAACGCCAGTGGTGGTGTTGGCATATTTGGTACACCATCACTATGCGCGTAGTGGCATATTTTTGCATGCCACTTGTATGTGGGACCTATCGTTCTAACCAGGCGTAACTTACTGGTCACGTGGCAAGCCAGCCCACGCCACCACTATTAGGACTACTGGTGGTGTGACAAGTTATGCCATGTCACCAGTATATGATGTGGGGTCCACTTTTTGGTCACAAATGGTAGTGGCATTCCTAAAAGTGGCATAACATCAATATTTGGATCGTCAATTCTGACCAAATTACCTTCCCTATATATAAAGCTACCACACTTTCTTCTCCCAAAATCATCTCTTCATATCAATCTCTACAAATCCTAACATACGTTGTCGGCCTCTGCCCTCTTGATCGATATATCGTCGACTAACTAAATCAACTTCATCTATATGATCTAGGCAATGCCCAAATATCAGTATATGTGTCAAATTTTCAGCAAAGGTATAATGCTGAAATGCTTTGTGACCCTTGTAAGCAACTTGATCGATTGGACGATTCATGCATGAATGGATCGAACTATAAATGGGTTCTTCAAGGTGGCTTTGGAAGATATGAATTGCAAGGGTAAAACAGAACTATTATGTCCATGTAAGAAGTGCAAAAATAAATTTTTGATCGACTCTTCTACTCGTTGTGTGAAGATGCTCTTGCTCAAACTTGATTTCATGCCTGGTTACACATGATGGACAAGGCATGGTGAGGACGAGGAGGATGCCGACATCGAAGGGGCGACATATGAGGAAGCGGGATACCCTCCCGATGAAGAGCTGGAAGGAGGGGAGAACGAATCTAATGCCGAACAGATGAAGATCATCTGGACGGACAAGAAGAGTCGGAAGGGAAGAACAACCAAGAGGCAGATTATCAGGACGAACAAGAAGGCCGTTCGGAGGTTCAAGAAGCGAGAAACGCTTTCAACAAAGAGCCAGAAGGAGGGGCGATGAAGAGCTAGCTGAAGATCAGATGGACAAAAAGGAATATTTTGACCAATTTGGCATCAGAAGGAGCAGAAGTACGTTGTGTGAGATAGAAACTTTTGTCATCAAGAGAATTGAGAAACGACGCCGTACTTAATTTTATGCGTCTCTTATTATTCAGGATTTGGATTGACTGTAGTTTAGTATCGATGTAATAAATCTACATTACAGTTATTCTAAAATAAGGGGAAAAATAAATGTAGGAAAAATATCTATGGCGTTGCTGACGTGAGCAATGCCATAGATATTTCTCTACATGTCTTAGTCTTTTTGGGGGGAAACTAGTGGCCAGAATTTTCATTTCACATGCTCTTCATCCCCACTCGCGCCGCCGCCGCCCCCTTGACCTCGCCTCCCCCACGCTGCCGCCACAGAGTTCGCCTCCTCCCGTCCGCTGCCATCCCCACCCCCCCCCTGTCACGCTGCTCACTCCCCGACGCCACCCCCATCCGTGTTGACATTGCCACTTTGCGCGACCGCCCCAACCTCCCCCTTGTCAATCCATCCATGTCGTAGTCCGGAACGACACATCCTCGACTATTATGCTAGTGGCATGGTGCATCTAGAAGCATCACAACATTGTCATCTTTGACAACACTCAACTCAGATTGGCCCACCTGATTGACACAATCAAGACAAAATCTAGACAGTGGGTGGTGATGGGAGTGCAGGTCTCACGGTGTTGCTTCCGGCGTTGGTCATGGCTAGTTAAGAGGCATCGAGCTGTAACCTTTTGAGTGTTACCTTGACTAGGGATTCTACAACTCATATTTGTACCAATGTATTAAGACATAAGGATTTTGCCTTTTCTCATGAAATAAATAGAAAAATGAGTGCTAATTTATATTCGCAACTAGCTAGTAATTTCCTAGATTAAGACTACCCATAGTGGGGGAGTAACTTAGACTAGTAACATGCATATGTTACTAGTCTATGTTACTACCTCTATAGTGGGGAGTAACATATGTGTGATGTCATGTAACACTTCATTCATTAACTTGTAGACTCATCTTGTCTTGGTATGTGTGATGTTACTCATAGTGTGAGTGACTAGCTATGTCACTCAAGTCATCTCTCTCCTCATTACATTATTGTCACATAAGCAAATTTGTTGAGTTGAACCTTATGCTACTGTTGAAGTTACTCCCACTATGGGCAGTATAATTTGTAGAAGTTATTGATGCAATTTTGAAGTCCAAAGGCATGAAGAACAAGTTCCAAACAATATGCGGGCATAACACAAATACAATAAAGTTGTTGGATATGCTTTGTTGAATGTTTGAATCTTAATACAAGTAGACTATTAAACAATATTAGTTTACAATATCGAAATGAAGACACATGTATCTATAGTTTGAGGACACAATCTTAACATCGAAAAAGCAAGAGATTGCACTGGTTTCGCATAAACATCATTATCATGTTGCTAGTTAAATATATTTTTGGCAAGAACCCCAAGCATTTCATCACATGAACAGTTACAAACTTGCTCCTAATTTTAGCACCCATCAGATGATCAAAATACAAGAGATGTTTTTTCTCTCTTTTCTGTATCAGTGATTTGCTGTAGTGGCAACAAAAAGAATAGCAACGAGGTAAGCACAAGAGATGGATATGTTTGGTCAGTGGGCGCTCCCTTCCAGAGTTAGCCAGATCAGAACCGTAGAATAACGGATGATCTTACACAAGCTTGGGTGTTCCCAACACTGCAATGTATAACCAATGCCACATTGAGGACTAACTGGAAGCACTGTTGTTGTCTGGCTGTAAATCTTCACACGAGAGGAACTGCGGGAAAAGGCAAGATCAAAGTGTGTCAATGTTTCAACTATGGAATTGAGAAGAGTTAGTAGGCTTCTCAACTCAAGACAAAACATGTTCTCTTCATTGAGCTGCAACTCTTCGCAACTCCTGTAAATGGCTCATTATGTCTCGTACACACTGAAGCCCATCGCCTTTGAGGGAACTGAGTACCCGCTTGAGAAACTCATGATCATCTTCAAGGGCCCTCAGTCGTGTATCCAAGAGTGAAATTTCACCCTGAAGATTGTTTAGGCCACTCATTTTGTCGTTGTCGAAAGGAGAACATGAACACTCATCCTTGTCCTTCTGCTCAATTGATTGCTGAAAAGAAGTTGATTCATCCCCTATATGATCTCCAAGCAATGTCTCCTGAATGTTTTTGGCATCATCAGAAGCAAGCTTGTATGTAGAAATGCGAAGCTTTTCCTCCAATCTGCCCAGTGATTCCAAAATGTATGCCTTTTCTTCTTCGAAACCTGACATGGTGCTCGTCATGAAATCTGATGCATTCAAGACATCAAATGACACATTCTTGTCATATCCAGGTGTATTGTTCACTGTATCATCAAAATTCCCCCCATTAAACTGGTCGTGCTGGAGTAGCCTCCGGCAACTGTCTAGTTCGGCATCCATGTCAAGTAATTCTTTCTCCCTCTCTGTAAGCAAGTCGTGTAGATTCTGTATCGCTTCATGGTCATGGTCGGCCTGCTCTTCCATCATCCTAAGATATTGTAGTGCTTCCATCTGCATGGCAGCCTTTTCCTCGTGCAATCTGTTGATCATGGCCATGGCTTGGCTAGCTGCAATCGCCGAAGCGCTCCTTTCTTCCTCGAGCTCCTTGTAAAGGACCAGCATTGACTTCTTGTTGATCTCAATCTGCCGCTTCAAACTCTCAAGTGAGATCTCTCCTTCAGCTTCACAAATGCCGAGGTTTGCATCCGATGGTTCCAACACAGAGTAATTTCTCTCGAGGTACGTCTTCCTGCTGGTACTATTACTTTCATCATTCTGAATCATGGTATCAGGACTAGTTACTCCTTCAGTCCAAGAATAGTCAAGGCCCCTTACAGAGGACATCTGAGTAAGGAGTGCCTTCACTTCTTGTTGAGTAGTAGAATTGTTGTCCCGGGCCGAGATTATCTCTGATGGGCGAGGAGATGGCAGATTGACCCTACCGATGAAAGTGTTCTTTATACTGCTATTGCGGTCAACAAAAATGCGCGAAGGCAGGGCAGACCCACTGGACACAGGCTTTGCTGCCAAACCAGCATTTGAAGAAGCACCATTGTCCTTTGTAGATTGTTCATATGTGCCTGGTGAAGCATCTGACTCCCTGACTTCGTCAATACCCACTACAAATGATACATGAAAACAATATGGATACGCTCAGTAGATTTCCAAAAATGATACATTACAATAGTTTTTTCTAGCCAAGAATTTAGTGATAACAGAAGAAGTACATCAATCCAGATTCGTAAAGTCACCTTTAACTTTTGAATGATCTGTAGAGACATGTTCAGGTACAACCTTGGGTGGCATGGCAGGATTGATTTTTTCTATCACAGCAACTTGGCTCCTCTGCTTGATTTCGTCTGAACCATGCACATCATGTGAGGGCTCCTTAACATCTGCAATTTCATAAAGCTTATGTGTGTTGCGCGCCTTCTTGAATGGCTCCAAACAGCAAGAACATAACTGTCTAGACCTCGATCCGGACCAAGAATTAACCTCATCGACAAAGCCTGCCAGGGTGCATGCAGCAAGGCATCTCTTGCAGAGATCAGCAGAATGTGCAAGATTGTTGTGACTCTTGCAATATGCCAAAGATGATATCTCAGACCTATGGGCAGCACACACCAAATCAGCGGAGAACCATGCCTTGCCATGTAGGGCTTGGTCCAGTCTTGAGCACATGGTGCATGGCGCCCTTAGCCTGTTGATGTGTGCCAACCTTGTGGCCACATATGACGTTGTAGCAGCCACATGGAGCAATATGATCACGCAGAGCTCACTGATCGCACGGGACAAGGTGTACCAGAACCGTTGCGAGAAGTCTTGAGACCTCACACCAGTTTTCGCAGCCATTGGTGATCAATGTTCATCAAAATTCATATGCAACAGTTAGCTTGAGAAAACCTATAGTACATCTCGGCAACACCAAGGCACCCAAATGACACAACTTGTTGAAAGATGCAGGATTGGGATTGCCAATGCAAGAAAGATGCAACCTTTGTTTCAGAAGGAAGACAAATATCTGATTTTTACATAGAAAAGATGGAAATGTCAGCACAAAAAATCTAAATGTTATAGTGAAACAAAAATAAACATTTTATCTTGCAAAAGGTTGCACAAATATAATTCACAATCAAGAGTCAAGGTTTCTTTTGTAGTAGAAATGTAAGCATACTTGTTGCGCATAATTATCCACATCCATTTCTTTCAAAACTCAAGTAATTTATTTCAGGAACTTTTCAGATTGGCACAAGAATGTTTAGTTTTTTTTTTCAGGGATAGATTCGAGACGGATACCAGCGGAAACTTGCCCAGGAAGCTCCAAATTGCCCTAACCGAGACTGTGGAGAAGAACCGATCAAAGGATGTGCTAGAATCTGCAGCAAAGATTGGAGGGCGAAATGTGGTTCTTGGCAGGAAAGAGGGGGCAGTGGGGAGCCTTCCTCTCTTTCCCTCTCTCTCTCTACGTGGGGAAGAGAGGAGAGAGAAAGGAGGAAGAAGAATGTCTGCCTTGCAGTCCTCTAAACCCGGCATTTTCCCCTTCTAATGTTTGCGCGTAAAGGTGAGAAGTTTAAGCGCGTCCCCACGTTTTGGACGTTGCACAAAACTGGAACAAGATCTAAATTAGCTTAGATACTCAAGCAAGCCCTTCACTTTCTATATATAAACACGATGCTTAGTGTACTGTCTTCATCACCGTTACTTCTTGATGCTCCCGCTCCCAACCTCTCAAACATTCTGGATTCCTCAACCACCAGTTTCATCCTCGTGTCTCATCTGCTATGTCATGGCTACTCCTCGTCTCTGTCATGCTGCCGGTCACGGGTTTTTCTTTTTGAAATATAATTTTTTTCATATGTAGAAATCCGAAAAAATTGTATAAATTCTCAGTCAAAGTTTTGGACCAATACTTCAATGACGCTTGTGCAGCTTTGTTTTGAGTCCAGTTTGCAAAAGAAAAACTTCGACTGATTATTATTTTTGTGGCCTCAATCGAATTTGCTTTTGCTAGCCTGCTCAACCCCGCCATCCACCCCAGATGGATTTGTCCCGCACCACCGCTATGCTAACGAGCCGGGTTTCCCTGGAAATTAAACTTCCAACACCACGACCACCCCCTCCCGCATAGTCCCGCAAAGGTGATTGCCAGTACAAATTAAACTAACCCACTGCAACTCAAAAAAGAACGAGTGGGATACGGCGGATATGATCTTCGACGATCTGAGGACTTGGACCAAAGCAGGAGCATTCGGAGACCAACTATAGTATTAGAGTAGTCGGGTAGAGTGTTGGAGTGGCGTGGAGATTTGGTTAGGATCGATCTGTGATGCCTAACTAGCGTATATGTAATCTCTTGTACATATTTTCTATCTTCTATAAAGCTAAGGTACGCCTTTGGCGTACCCTCAAAAAACATATTGGGCCATATTGCTATCTTTACTACGAACAATATACTACGTCGATTTGTACAGTCTTATAAATGTTTTTGTACAAATGGGACATCCATTTTGCAGCAATGTTTTAGTATTGTTACGGCAATGTTTTTGTACAGATAAGTGTACCTAAAGTGAAGTTAGAATGCAGTAGAAATTTTCTAAAGAGCAGACATGTGTGGCCATGATTGTGACAAAGAAACAGAGACTATGCGTGTTTAATAAGTTCAGGCATGCGACAAAGAAATAGTGACTATCAGCAGCATAAGGCATAATAAAGTAGAACAAAGTAACATGAAAAAATATATGAAGGCATCATAAAATAGGATTCTTCTTTCAAACCCCAATTAGCTATTTACTCAGTTTTATACATGTAACTAAGAAAATAGTAGTAAAAATGAATGGTAGTAAAATGTCTTCCAGAATGTTGAGTACCCCCTGAGATTTAAGGGTTCAAAGATTGCTCCTTAAAGATGGATCTCTAAATGCCATTTGTTTCCAAATAGTACCTCAACCTGCAAGGAACCAAGAAGGGAATAAAAAAACTGACGGATACGGATAAAGGTTCAATTTGGATGAGGATTCTTCGTTTGGCAGTTGAGTTAGTGAACATTAGCATTGAGAGGATGTTGTTTGGTTGGTACCAAGAACATGATAATCAAATGAGTTGTCGAGAAATTGAACATATCATACCGCAGAACTGAAGATTTTAGGTTGCTTCATGAACCTAACAAATCTCTGTTAAGTTTCATATATACCTGCGGCGGTTCTCATTTCTCAGCAGCAGTAACTGCGGTTGGTCGAGGGATTAGATTATGTGGTCATGATCGGTGGCGTGGTCCATGTAGACGACCACAACCCCGTCGAACAGCGTGACCCTGCGAATAAATGGGACATCCATTTTGTTTAGTCTTATAAACAGAAGGCTTTCATAAAATTAATTATTAGAAACCTGTAATCAGCTAATGGAAGTTTCGGAATATATGCAAGGAAGGCACTGCCAAACTAATCAGCATACCAAGTGCACGAAGTTTGGGAATGGAGGGACCATGAAAAACCTGGTACACGTTGTAGCGGGTCTTTGCTACGGATAATTTTATTTTAATATTAGGAGATAAAAACGGACACATTGTGTGCAAATGTCCTATTTTGTAAGAAGCAAGTGGCCTTAAATATCCTATTGTTGAAGGCATCGGATTGGGATATCTCATGGCTAGTAAACTGATCTCATCAATGAGTATGTTGAGAAAGGCATGATTCATATACTGGTTGACGAAATACATATTTACTAACAAATGAAAGTAATGAAAGGTTTTTCTCTGAACAAAATAGTACAACGAATCTCTATAAATAATCAATACGCATACTTGGAGATGACTGTACCTGAGCTATCAACATGGCGATGTGATTACATGACTTGGATACTGAGAATTCTGCCGAATTCAGTATATACCTGCAAAGTTACTGGAAAGAAGAACAATAAGCAATATCCACCGTCACTCCGTGAGGAGATGATCTGCAACTGTACTACTATGAACAACAAAAGGCTTGATTAACTGAGACATGGGAGATGGGAATGAAACCAAGATGGGGGTCTGAGCGTCCAATTCCTCCAGTACCTGAGGAATCCCAAATATGATTCAACCGGCCATGTGTCATAGCGAATGTCGAGGACAGGGGAGGGAGTTGGGATGGCAGGCGGCCACCTGTATGAAGGACGATGGGAATAAAATGAGATCAGGTGGAGCACCCAATTTAAATGGGAATCCATCAGTTTCTTGTGGAGGTCATGTGGAGAGGAAGTGAAATGTGAATCATCAATGACCTGCAGCTGAAGGGTTTATTTGCTTTGCTTTTTAGGAGAAGCGTTTATTCATTGGTCGTAGTTGGCAACGGAGAAGACAAAAGTCTGGCCATTTGGAGCATTGTGCTGCACAGGCGTTCAGGATTGAGCTGCGTGGTTAGTGTCACCAAAAGAAACATTAGTGAAGAACAACAGGATTACATGACCTCCAACTTCAGACGCTTAGTCATTAGCAGTGAAGTCAATGCGGCGGTGCTCACCTGATAAGATATGTGCCAAACCGGAATGTCTGAGTACAGGGAAGACGTTGGTACTAATGGAACCGGGCTCCTCACCATCGATGACGGCAGCAGAGCAGAGCAACGGCGCACAGAGGCTCGACAACCTGACATTCTAGGCGGCAGATGCGGTGACTGAATGGCGGACGACCCGCGTCCCAATCGCGCCTATAGGCACAGAGCAGAGGAACGGGGTGCCCCCAGCCCAAGCCGGCTTGCTCCTCAATGACCTGGTGTGGGAAGCAATGGAACCGTGCCCGCATGCCAGCGCCCAGGAAGACACTGTACCGGCAGCGTCCAGGAAGACACTGTACCGGCAGCGTCCAGGAAGACACTGTACCGGCAGCGTCCAAGACCGGTGGCTGTGCAGGATTGTCAGCAGCTCTGTACCTGCTAACTCTGAAGATACTGAAGGAGGCCCTGTAGCTGATCAAGACCGTGCCGGCAAGAGCGGTGCGCCAATACAGAAGGACCAGAGGCCCAAGTCCAATCGGCCCAAAAGACTTCCCCAGTGGCTTGCTAGCCCAAACTGGGCCCGCTGAGCGGGTGTACCGTTATATAGTCGCTGGAGTACTACGTTTGTCCGTCGGCTAGGATTTGAACGGCACAGGCCGTGGCTTGTTCCTCGTTTATCCGGATAGAGGTGTGGGTGGTTGGGAGGTATTCCTCTACCGAGATTCAAATTCTAGCTCCTTTCGCCATGAAATCCCTAGATCGAGAGAGTTGCTAGAGAGATCTTCACATCTGGTATTCAGAGCCTCGTCGCCCTGGAGCTGCCCTTCCATCGCTACGCGACGCGTTTCGGCGATCGGCGACGAATTCAGGCCATGGAGGAGCTCAGCGCCGACAGCCGCACCGTCTACGAACTCCTTCGCCATGAGTTCACCAGCGACATAGACAACAAGCTTCGGACTCATGGTGAGTCGCTCCTTAAATCGATGAGTAAGATGATCGAGGCGAACAACGCGACGCTCGATAGGCTCATGTCGGCGCGGGCGGATGGGATCCGCGACGAAATTGCTCTCGACCTCGAGCAGATCAGGACGGATTTCTACAAGACGGAGGCGCCAGAGCCGGATCCCAAGGCTGACGGAAGTTCTTCTTCGCGCAACGCTGGGCCGGGTCGTGGCGCTGCTGCGACTAGCGCCCTTGGCTTCGACAACGAACACCGGGGGAAGGCACATAACGTTTATGTCCCTCCTCCGGTCAGAGGTGCGCGCGATTCCGGTTTTTCCCCCAGAAATTTTTCTCCCCGTGATCCTCATTCGATAGATACTGCTGAGTATTCCTCGTTTTCCCTGCATCTGGAGATCCCCAAGTTCGATGGCTCGAATCCGAGATTGTGGCAAAACCGTTGCGAAGACCAGTTCAGACTGTGGAGCACGCCTCCTCACAGATGGTTATCGTTGGCCACAGCTCATTTCGAAGGTGCTGCTGCACGATGGCTTGAATCTATGCAGAGACGCATACCGAATACCAATTGGTCAGGGTTCTGTACTGAGTTGCAGAGTCGATTTGGGCGCAACCAACACCAAACCCTGCTCAGGAAGATGTTCCGAATTGCTCAAACAACTACTGTAGAAGATTATGTGGAGCGCTTTGCTGAATTGTATGATCAGTTAACGGCGTATGAAGATACCCCCAATTCCCTGCATTACACCACCAGATTTTTGGATGGTTTGAAGCCTGGGGTGAGGATGGCTGTTGCGCTGCAGAAACCCAAGGATTTAGATGCAGCGTATGAACTCGCTTTGTTGCATGAAGAATTGGGTGAGACGTACTCTTCTACCAGTTGTTCTGCCCCAAAGAAATCAGTAACAACTTCCAGTTATACCAGTTCGAAGGTTCAGAAGCAGGATGACCGACGAAATTCAGATTCTGTCAGCAGTGGGACACAGGAAGATAAGTGGACAGCACTCAGAAATTACAGGAAATCCAAGGGGCTGTGTTTTGTTTGTGGTGAGAAGTGGTCTAAAGATCACGTGTGCAAGGCCACAGTTCAGCTGCATTTTGTCCAAGAAATGATTGAACAATTACAATCAAATTCCACTGAAGAGTCTGATTCTGATAGTGAACAACATGATCAATCTTCAGTTCATTCTATCAGATTATCTGCTGCAGCTATGGGGAAGGAACCAGAAGCCCCAGTTTTACAGTTGGAGATTGAGTTGCAAGGCCATAAATTTCAATTTCTTGTTGACTCGGGCAGTACACACTCCTTCCTGGATTTGCAACATGGTTTCTTAGCAGGGGTCAGACCTATTAAAACACTCACGGTTACAGTAGCTGGTGGCTCTACAATTCAGTGTCAACAGCAGCTCAAAGATTGTGTGTGGCAGTGCAATGGTGCTAATTTCACTTCAGATTTCAAGTTGTTACCCCTGCAAACTTATGATGGCATATTGGGATTGGACTGGCTTGCTCAACACAGTCCTATGTATGTTGATTGGGTTGAAAAATGGTTATCATTCAGCAAGGAAGGACAGACAGTCACATTGCATGGCATTGGCTCTGAAGAATGTTCTTACACCTGTGTTTCTATTTCTGCAATTCAAGCTGAAGAACAAGCTGCTGTTACTCCAGAAATTCAGTTGTTGTTGGAAGAATTTGCTGATGTTTTTGAAACTCCTACTCAGCTACCTCCTAGAAGAGAATGTGACCACAAGATCAACTTAATTCCAGGAGCCAGACCAGTAACAGTTAGGCCTTACAGAATAGCACCACAGTTGAAAGATGAACTTGAAAAACAAATTGCAGAGATGTTAAAGTCAGGTGTCATCAGACCAAGCAAAAGCCCTTTTTCTTCTCCAGTAATTCTGGTTAAGAAAAAAGGGGGGGAATGGAGATTAGTAGTGGACTACAGAATGCTTAATGCTATCACTATCAAAGGGAAGTTTCCAGTACCTGTGATTGATGAACTTTTGGATGAATTAGCTGGTGCTGCTTGGTTCACTAAATTAGATCTCAGGGCTGGTTACCATCAGATTAGATTGGCTACAGGGGAAGAATATAAAACAGCTTTCCAAACTCATCTTGGTCACTATGAGTTCACAGTTTTGGCCTTTGGCCTTAGTGAAGCGCCAGGAACGTTTCAGGGAGCCATGAACACCACATTAGCGCCAGTTAACAGGAAAAATACCTTGGTTTTCTTTGATGACATTTTAATCTTCAGCAAGTCCTATAAAGAACATTTAAGGCATGTCAGAGAAGTTCTTGTTTTGCTGAGAGCAGATCAGTGGAAAGTTAAATTGTCAAAGTGTGCATTTGCCCAACAACAAATTGGTTATTTGGGACATACAATAAATGCTCAAGGCGTAGCAACAGACTCTAGCAAGATCCAAACAGTAGAGCAATGGCCTACTCCAACTAATGTTAAAGAAGTCAGAGATTTTCTAGGTCTGAGTGGTTATTATAGGAAATTCATTCAGCATTATGGAGTAATCAGCAAGCCCCTGACTGAACTCCTTAAAAAGGGGGTTCCATTTGTCTGGACTGAAGTTACAGAAACAACATTTGCCACTTTAAAAAAGGCATTGATAGAAGCTCCAGTTTAGCTCTTCCTCAGTATGATAAACCCTTTGTTATAGAAACTGATGCATGTGACTTAGGCATTGGAGCTGTGTTAATGCAAGAAGGACATCCACTAGCTTATGTCAGTAAGGCTCTTGGTCCAAAGAACAGAGCACTTTCAGTGTATGAGAAGGAATATATGGCTATCTTGCTAGCTGTAGACCAATGGAGACCTTATTTGCAGTTCCAGCACTTCACAATCAGAACTGATCAGAAGAGCCTAGTGCATTTGCAAAATCAAAAACTGCACACTGTTTGGCAACAAAAGGCCTTAACTAAGCTCATGGGTTTGAATTACACTATTGTGTATAAAAAGGGAGTGGAAAATTCTGCTGCAGATGCTCTTTCTAGAAGGCCTCATTCCTTTCAAATATTCCATATCTCCAGATCATATCCTGTGTGGTTGGAGGATATTGTAGCTAGTTATTCTACTGATGACAAAGCCACTGAATTGCTGCAAGAGTTAGCTGTGAATCCATCTGCTAGACCTAATTTCCAACTGCTGCAAGGATTGCTTAGGTACAAAGGCTGCATCTGGGTAGGAAATAATGTGGAGTTGCATGACAAGATTTTCTCTGCTTTCCATGATAGTCCTATTGGTGGTCATTCTGGGTTTCCTGTCACCTATCACAGAATCCACTCCTTGTTCAGATGGACTGGCATGAAGAAGTTTATTAAGGACAAAGTGCAATCCTGCTTAGTTTGTCAGCAAGCTAAGCCTGAGAGGGTAAAGTACCCTGGGTTGTTATCTCCCTTGCCAGTTCCAAACAAAGCATGGGAGACTGTTACAATGGATTTCATTACTGGATTACCTCCTTCCTACCAGTTTGACTGTATCCTGGTGGTCATAGACAAATTTACCAAATATGGCCATTTCATGCCCCTCAAGCACCCCTTTTCTGCACAAAAAGTAGCTGAAGTGTTCCTTGACAATGTATATAAACTACATGGAATGCCAGAGTACATTGTTTCAGACAGAGATTCTGTTTTCACAAGTAATTATTGGCAAACACTGACTCAAAGGACTGGCACCCAGTTGAATATGAGTTCTGCCTACCATCCTGCTACTGATGGGCAAACTGAGAGAGTTAACCAACAAATTGAATGTTACCTCAGGAGTTTCATCAGTTCTCACCCCTCTAAGTGGAGTAAGTGGTTATCCATGTGTGAGTTTTGGTATAACACCAATTGGCATTCAGCCGTGGGCAAGTCACCTTTTGAAGTGTTGTATGGTCATTCTCCCAGATATTTTGGTATTTCTGTCAGTGATACAGTAGCCCCAGTGGATATTCAACAATGGATGCAGGACAGAGAAGTGGTGGTAGCTTCTGTCAAACAACATTTGCTTCGGGCCCAGCAACGGATGAAACACATGGCAGACAAAAATAGAACTGAGAGATCTTTTGAGGTTGGAGAACAGGTTTTCCTCAAGTTGCAACCTTATGTGCAGTCGTCAGTCGTGCATAGAGCTAACCACAAATTGGCTTTCAAGTACTATGGTCCTTACACCATACTGGACAAAATCGGTGAAGTTGCTTACAGGCTGCAGTTACCTCCAGATAGCAGAGTTCACCCTGTTTTCCATGTTTCCCAATTGAAAAAGGTGGTCCTACCTAACTGCTCTGTTGCTTGTAAGCTGCCGTCGTCCTTTGCTTCTCTCCAGGTACCGCAGCGCATTCTTCAGCAGCGTGTACGCCAGCGAGGCAAACGTACTGTCGCTCAAGGATTGATTCAGTGGAGTGGATCATCTCCGGAAGAAGCGACCTGGGAAGACCTGGACTCTCTCCGTCAACAATTTCCTCGTTCGGCGGCTTGGGGTCAAGCCGTTTCTCATCGGAGGGGGGATGTCAGCAGCTCTGTACCTGCTAACTCTGAAGATACTGAAGGAGGCCCTGTAGCTGATCAAGACCGTGCCGGCAAGAGCGGTGCGCCAATACAGAAGGACCAGAGGCCCAAGTCCAATCGGCCCAAAAGACTTCCCCAGTGGCTTGCTAGCCCAAACTGGGCCCGCTGAGCGGGTGTACCGTTATATAGTCGCTGGAGTACTACGTTTGTCCGTCGGCTAGGATTTGAACGGCACAGGCCGTGGCTTGTTCCTCGTTTATCCGGATAGAGGTGTGGGTGGTTGGGAGGTATTCCTCTACCGAGATTCAAATTCTAGCTCCTTTCGCCATGAAATCCCTAGATCGAGAGAGTTGCTAGAGAGATCTTCACAAGGATGATGGTGTGCTGTGAGGCGGGGTGACGCACGGACGAAGTGGCGGCCACGGCGCGTTGAGCAGCGGCGCTGGCCTCGAGGTGGAAGCGGGATTCGGCCGGGCGGAGGAGGAGGCGTACAGGGGCGGCGGCGCACATTGCAGGCACGGTGGAGGCATGGTCGCCGCGGGCGCAGGGCGCAACGGGAGGAGGAGGAGGAGACCGGAAGGAGGAGAGGAGGAAGGGCGGCGGACGGGAAGCGCTCCGGCGGTGGCGTGCGGGAGGAGCGACGAAGACCAGCGATCGTGCGGGTTGAGCGGGCGGATTGGATTGGGATCCCCTGTGCTGGATGAGCGGTGGCGTGCGGGACGGGAAATTTTTGGTCTTCTTCACCGCCGTCCGTAGCTGTAAGGCAAGGCCGTAGGCGGAAGGAGCCGGCTCCTCTACCGTGCCGCTGGGCACGGCAGAGTTCCGTTACGCCCAGCGTGTGCATTGATATGGGCCAGAAAGGCCTCACTCCTAGCTGAAAGTCCCGCCGTTCATCTGATGCATCACAAATTCCCCTCAAAAAAAAAAAAATCTGATGCATCACAAATTCCTCAAAAAAAAAAAAAACTGATGCATCACAAGGCTACACAGGTCAACTAATTAACTATTTCCGCACACTCATTTTTTTAATTATTTCCCGTTCTAAAAACTAATTAACCATTTCTCAACCCCTAAATACTATTTCCGTTATAAAATACTAAGAGCAACTCCAACAGGGTGAACTGAAGGCACGTGGCACTATGTCGATATGAAAAATGTGTATGTTAAGAGAATTGTTAGTAGTGGGATCAACATTCTTAAAAATGTAAGATACGTGGCTAACTCGCGCGCGCGCACCGCGACGGTCGATTTCCGACCAATGTGTTTTCCCCGTTGGGCTATTACGTCTACTGGTCCTTCCTTTTCTGCTTTGTGTGCATCGTTGTGAACACAAGATGCATGCATGCATCTACCTTTTGGTAATCAGTGGAGCCCCACAAGAAAATTAGGAAGGAAAAGAAATAATCAACGGTCCCACAGTTGAATTCAGCCGCGAGGAGAGACTAATCACTAGGCCCCACAATTAAATTCAAGGGGGAGAGATTAATCAGCATTGGCCCCATAGTTAAATCAGGGGGCGAGAGATTAATTAGGGTGGGCCCCACAGTCAAATCAGGGGGAGAGATATTACAGAAGTGGGAAGAGATTTAGAGCAAGTACAATAGGGTGATGTAGGCGGGCTGTAAGACTTTAAATATATATTTTTGCTGATTTGAATGAGAGAAAAGAGGAGAGAGAAGAGGAGCGGGCTACAAACTTACAGCCGGCTATAGCACGAGCTCCAACACCCTTTGTGAAAGAAACATGTGGGTCATGTATTAATGATATAGTATACTAGTATGGCTGACTATTGTATGAGTGGGCTATAAGATTGGCTATAAGTGACATGGCAAATTCATATAACCGGCTGTTGGCTATACTATTAACCATGCTCTTACAGGGTTGGGTCCTAGGGTGCGCTGCGGGCAAACTACATCGAGCGTTGCAGCGGCCGCACGCGAGGAAGTCTTTTCCGTAAGATACGTGGCTGCTGCTATCTTAAGACTAGTCACAATGGGTAGTAACTTAGACTAGTAACATGCATATGTTACTAGTCTATATTACTATGTCACGCCCAATATGCGATCCTATCCGAGAGGAACTCGAAGGTCCCACCAAGGATAGAGCCGCATATTGAAGACGCTTTTGCAAGGTGGATATCATTACATCGTACCATATACAACTCAAATGGGATACATACAAAGGCATACAAATGCCACATGAATACATCAAACATCATACAGAAGAGCAACATCCGACTACGGAGGAAATCAAACGAAAACACAAACGACATCCACCCTGCTAGCCCAGGCTGCCGACCAGGAACCTATCCCCTGATCAAAGAAGAAGAAGAAGAAGAACTCCAAGACAAGCAAGCATCGCTCTCACGTCATATCATCGCATTACCTGTACCTGCATCTGTTGTGGTAGTAATCTGTGAGCCACGAGGACTCAGCAATCTCATTACCATGGGTATCAAGACTAGCAAAGCTTAATGGGTATGGAATGGATAAGTGGTGAGGTTGCAGCAGCACTAAACATTGTATGGTGGCTAACTTACGAGTACAAGAATAAGAAGAGCAACTACGCATAACGGTCGCAAACTAGTAATGATCAATAAGTGATCCTGAACTACTTACGAATCAAACATAACCCCACCATGTTCTCTTCTCGAACTCACTTGAAAAGAGACGGTCACGGTTACGTACGTGGTTGGTGTATTTTAATTCGGATCTGGTGTCAAGTTCTCTACAACCGGATATTATAAATTTTCCATCTGCCACATAACAGTGGGCACGGCTCTCGAAAAGATTTAACCCTGCAGGGGTGTTCCAACCTAGCCCATCACAAGCCAACACAAGCTGCGGCGGAAATACCTCAACCTCAAGCAAACCCGATCAACCTCGAGTCAGCCCGAAGTATCCTCAGAATCCCGGTGCACAAGACATTTCGATAATGGTAACACAAGTCCAGCAAGACCTCACGGCATGTCGACACCCTGATAGGAGTCGCACGTATCTCGTTCTCAGGACACGACCGGATGAGCTAAGCGTACAGTAACTGACGTCCTGAGTTGCCCCAGGTAGCCCGCACGATGCTCTAGTTTGGACCAGCACCATCAACACTGGCCCCCCTGTATTATGTGGAATAACGAACCTCGGGTAGCGCTAACTCCCTATGCGTCAAATTTATTATCATGTTTATTATGTTGGGCAAATGTTAAAACCAATGTTGGGCCTTGCTGGAAGCGGTTATTCAAAGCGAACTGTCAAGAGGGTCCCATTCCCCTAAGCGCGTTAGGAACGATAATCAAGGAACATAACACCGGTATGACAGAAACTAGGGCGGCAAGAGTGGAACAAAACACCAGGCAAAAGGCCGAGCCTTCCACCCTTTACCAAGTATATAGATGCATTAATTAAATAAGAGATATTGTGATATCCCATGATATCCATGTCCCAACATGGAACAACCTGCAACTGCACCTGCAACTAGCAACGCTATAAGAGGGGCTGAGCAAAGCGGCAACATAGCCAAACAACGGTTTGCTGGGAGGGTGAAAAGGTTAGAGGCTGTTTCATGGCAATTGGGAGGCTTGATAAACAAATGATAGGTAGCGCGACATAGCGATATCATTGAGACAACTAGCAAAGCAAAGATAGTAGTGGTATCCAGGATAATGATCATCTTGCCTGAAATCCCGCTCGAAAAAAGATCGAGTCCATGAAGTAGTCGAACCAACGTAGTCGAACGAATCCTCACAATCGCAACGGTACAGGAACTATCGAGAAGAAGCATAACCGGAAAGAAGCAAACAACATGGTAAACACACAAGCATAAACAAGACATGATGCACAATCAAGTATAATGCATGACAAGTTAAATGTTGTTACTCATGGCAAGATATGATGCATGAAAGAACCCCACATCAAAGCAAATTTAAATGAAGCCGGAAACAACAAACAACAATTCCGGAAAATCCCCATATGCATATTTTGAACTTGGTACTGTTCTGCCCTAAACCATATTTTAAAGTTGTTAAACAACAAAATAAAGTGCACCATGTTAATATATGCATTTTTTCACCCCATTTACATATAAAATTTATTTAATTCGGTGTCGGTGTACTAAGTATTGGGCCACTAGTACCCCGTACTTGTGCACGGGCAGTTGTAGCCATCCTCGCGGCAAGGCTTGCCGGGAACAGCTCGAGGTCGATTCAAGCCATCAAGGAAATCATCAAGTCAGCGATCTGAGGATCAGCAGATAAGCAAAGCTGGAATCCGAAGGCCGGCTTCCCCGGCAAGATCCTTGCCGGGATAGCCTGTGGAGCCCGGCAAGGCTTGGCACCCGGCAAGGCTTGGCGCCCGGCAAGACTCGGCGCCTGGCGAGATTCTGCCACTGTGCCACCGCTTCGGCACAGTAACAAGTCTGACATTCTGGGTCCTTCCCTGGATGCGTGGCAATGCGCCAGTGGAGGAGAGCTTAAGCGGTGCTGATGGGATGGCCCCTTTTTCCATCCCCAAGAAAGTGAGAACACCTAAACGGACACCTCACGGTGCATTAAATGCGCTTGTCCTAATCCGTCAGGGGTTAGGTATGATACCCTGTAGCTACTTTACACCTCAATGTATGTACATTTTGCCACTGTGGAGACCCCTTTGAGCATATAAAAGGAGGCCCAAGGCAACTGCTACAGGGGAGGAGAACCTCTGGCCCATTCTGCATGCGTAGCCGCTCTTTGAATGTACTGTTCATTGCGAGCGCTCCTGAAGGCTGGGCTCAAGAACATCAATAAGAACACAAAGCAGGAGTAGGGTTTTACGCTGATCAGCGGCCCGAACCTGGGTAAAAACCTCATGCGTCGATCAATGGTTCTACTCTTTGCGTATACCTCTCCCCCCGCCGAATCGTAAAGGGGTCTCTCGGGATCCCATAGGTGTCGCAACCCCGACATCCTTGGCGCGCCAGGTAGGAGGATTGAAGGTTGCGTGAACCTGATCTAGTGCTCAGCGTCTTAGATTCTTCATCATCTTCATCATCATGCCACCCAAGAAGAAGAGCGCTGCGACAGCGCAACCGTCCACATCCGTTTTGCCTACACCTTCGCGTACAGGCGACGACGTGGGTGCAGAAGGAAGAGGACTAGAACCCCCGTGGCGTTCTGGTGATCCAAGCCAAGCGAGCGGTATCGTCCGCAGTGGCAGTGGTAACCTGCACGCCGCTGGATCTAGAGATGGCGTTGTGTTGCCTACGGGTGGCACAGCGAACTCGAGAGATCGGAGGGCGCCTGCTGGAGCTCCCGCGCCGGCCCAAGCCTCACGACCTACCCAGGTCGTGCATGATGAGCGACGTCATGGCGCTGGTGGTTCAGGGCGTCCCCATGAAAAGGTTTCTGCGCATAGATCCCAAGATGCGCGGGACCAGCATGCACACCGAGCTGCCGGCGGAGGTGGCGCATGGTCGCGTGACCGTGGTGGTGCTCCTTCTAACATGGTTAGGAGTCAGAGCACCTCACGTACCTCGCACTTGTCGCCGCCACCTACGCCAGCGGAAGCCTTGGCACGTGCGCAGCTGCTCCTCGATTTTCCTCCTGCCCCGGAGAAGATGGAGGAGTGGCGAGCTACCATCCAGAGCCTCATCGGCTTCGCCAACAAGGATGGACCGCAAGAGGCAGGGCCCTCGCAGCGGAGGCCCATCGATCCGGCGCGAGCCGATGTAGAGAAAACCGGAGGTGGTGCAACCACAGTGCACTCCCCTCCGCGGCACCAGCGGCGGCCGACAACTCAGCAAGTCGACCGCCATGAAGAAGTTTCCACGGCGTCGTCCGATCCACGGATGCGTCGCGATCAGCGTCAAGTTCTCCAGGAGCGAGGCAAGGAGGACGCTCGAACTACCATCGAGCGGTGACGGGAAGCGCGCTATCAGTCTGATAAGCGCGCGGGGCCGACTGTTGACGAGCCTGCGCCAGGGGACGTAGGAGACTTGCCTTATGAGGTAGGAACTCCGGCGTTTACCCGTGAGTTGCGGCAAGTCCGGTGGCCCAATTCCTGAACCTTTAAGCCGGAGGTCCCGGAGAAGTATGACGGAAAGACCCATCCCTCGGAGTTCTTGAGCATCTACACCATTGCGGTGCAGGCTGCCGGGGGCCGAGATGACAAGATACTTGCCAACTACTTCCCGTTGGTGCTCAAACCCAACGTCAGGTCGTGGTTGATGCATCTGCCGGAGAATTCTATTTCTTCCTGGTCAGATCTGTGCCATCAGTTTGTTGGCGCCTTTGTTGGAGGCCACCAAGCTCCTGGCCAAGAGAGCGATTTGCACATCATCCCTCAGAAGGAGGGTGAGTCCCTGCGCAAGTTTATCCAGAGATTTAGCCGAGTGCAGTACAATATTCCTGACGTTCATCCTGCCGCTGTCGTTAGCGCGTTCCACTAGAACGTGCGTAACCGCAAAATGCGGGAAGAGCTGGCAATGAACAAAGTCAGGAGTATTGCCGAGCTTTACGCTCTGGCCGACAAGTGCGCTCGAGCTGAGGAGGGGAGGAAACTCCCTGGTGAGGCTGTTGGCGCGGCGGGCGAGTCCGAAGATGAAGACGCTGTGGCCCCGTCAAGGAAAGGCCGGCGGCGGAACAGGAAGCGCGGAGGCAAGGCCGTGCTTGCTGTTGAGGAATCCGACAACCCCGGCGCCGCCAAGAAGGCCAAGGTTGGCGACCCCGGCAAGGATCTTGCCGGGTGCCCTTCCTGTTAGGCCTTGGCGGCTGCCGACAAGTCGGAGAACTCCGGCAAGCAGTATTGGAAGATCCATCGCACCAAGGGCCACGATCTCCAGAACTGCCGGCAAGTTGAGCAGCTTGCCGAGAAGCAGAGGGCCGAATACGAGAGGCGAGATAAGGAGAAGGCCCAAGATGGTGCTGAGGGGTCCGGCAAGAAGCGCGGTGGCCGAGGGGGTCACCGCGGCAAGGCCAAGCAGCAAAAGGATCGGCCCGCTCGAGGCCGAGACAAAGAAGGAGATGATGATGAGGAAGATGATGAATCCAGTGAGCAAGAATTCCAGAAGGCTACGGAGGCCATGTGTATCGATGGGGGTGCCTCACTGCATTCTTCCCACCGCCAACTCAAACAGTGGGTGCGGGAGGTCAATGCAGCAGAGCCATCCCCAGATGCATGTAGGCCCCTGAAGTGGTCCAGCACGCCTATCATTTTCGACGCCGAGGATCACCCTGATCGCACAACTGCGGTCGGGTGCTTGCCATTGTTGGTCTCGCTAACGATTCGCAACCTCAAGGTGACGAAAATGTTAGTTGATGACGGGGCCGGCCTAAACTTAATCTCACCGGATGTGCTCAGAAAGCTCCAGATTCCCGACGAGGACCTTGAGGAAACGGGTACATTTCAAGGGGTCAATCCGGGAAGAACCCAGCCTAAGGGCAAGATTACGCTGCCAGTAACATTTGGCAGCGAGCTCAACTTCAGGACCGAGAAGGTGGTGTTTGATTTCGCCAAGATCCCCATGTCGTACAATGGGATCCTTGGTCGGCCAGCGCTGGCTAAGTTTATGGCGGCATCACACTACGCGTACAACGTCTTGAAGATGCCTGGGCCGTTGGGCGTCATCACTATCCATTTCGATAAGAAGGATGCGCTCATCTGTGCCGACCAACTTTACCGGGAAGCAGTTGCAGCACCTGCCGTCAAGGCATCTGCTCCTGCCGCTGGAACTCCCGGGGGGAAGAAGAAGACCAGCAGGAACCTTGGCGCAAACTCCGGCAAGCGCACCTCCTCGGAGTGCTGCGCTTCCGTCGAGGACGTACCAGAGAGTTCCACCGGCAAGAACAAGAAATCCAAGGCTGCTCCACCAGAGACTAAGAAGGTGCCTGTCAGAGAGGACGGAATGGGGGGAACTTTCACCATAAGTTCCACCCTAGATGACAAATAGGAAAGCGCGCTCGTTGCTTTCCTGCGGGCGAATGTCGACGTGTTTGCATGGCAACCGTCTGACATCCCCGGTGTTCCCAGGAAGGTAATTGAGCACCACCCTGCTGTCTGTCCTCATGCGCGGCCCGTCAAGCAAAGGGTCAGGAAGCAAGCCTTGGAGAGGCAAGAATTCATTGCCGAAGAAATCAAAAAGCTAGAGGCGGCAGGACTGGTCAAAGGAGTGCTTCACCCAACCTGGTTGGCCAATCCGGTTGTAGTGCGGAAAGCGAATGGGAAATGGAGGCTTTGTATCGATTATACAGATATCAATAAAGCTTGTCCAAAAGATCCCTTTCCCTTGCCACGCATCGACCAGATTGTGGATGCCACCGCTGGTTGTGATCTCCTGTCCTTCCTTGATGCCTATTCAGGGTATCATCAGATTTTTATGGCGAAAGAAGATGAAGAGAAGACCGCATTTATCACCCCATGTGGTACGTATTGTTTTATACGAATGCCTTTCGGGTTGAAAAGTGCTGGTTCAACATTTGCCAGAGCAATCCAGATTGGTTTTGAGCCACAACTCCATAGAAATATGGAGGCGTATATGGATGATATAGTGGTCAAAACCAAAGACAAAACAACGCTCATTCAAGATTTAGAAGAAACATTTGCAAACTTGCGCAAGATCAACTTGAAGCTCAATCCTGAGAAGTGCGTGTTTGGTGTTCCTTCCGGCAAGCTCCTCGGATTCTTTGTATCTTGCCGGGGAATCGAAGCGAACCCCGACAAGATCAAGCTATTGAGCAAATTGAAGCGCCGAGACACGTCAAGGATGTGCGTCATCTTGCCGGCTGTGTTGCTGCTCTAAACAGGTTTATTTCCAAATCTGCTGAGCGCGCCCTGCCCTTCTTCAAAATTTTGAAGAAGGCAGGTCCGATGAAATGGACTCCGGAGGCGGAGGCTGCACTGCAAGATTTGAAGAAATACCTTTCCTCTCCGCCGATGCTAGTCGCGCCTAAACCACAAGAGCCGTTGCTGCTGTATCTGGCAGCAACAAATCAAGTGGTTAGCGCTGCGCTAGTGGCGCAGAGAGAAGCTGATGAGGAAGCAACACCAGCGGCAGGACCGCCAGATGACGCGGCAAGATCTTCCCCGGCAAGGGTTGATCCCGGCAAGATAGGATCTGCGCAAACAGAAGAACCTGTGCAGAAGAAGAAGGTGGTGCAGCGCCCAGTTTATTTTGTTAGCTCTCTTTTACAAGGAGCTAGGTCAAGATATTCTGGTGTGCAGAAGTTGCTTTTTGGCCTCCTTATGGCCTCGAGGAAGCTGCGCCATTATTTTCAAGCACATGAGATCACCGTCGTCACTCGCTTTCCGTTGCAATGGATTTTGCAAAATCCGGAGGCAATCGGCAGGATCGTGGAGTGGGCGTTGGAGTTGTCCAGCTTTGGCCTTAAGTTTGAAAGCACTTCGACGATCCAGAGCAGGGCCTTGGCGGAGTTCATTGCAGAATGGACCCCAACGCCAGACGAAGAAGTTCAAGAAACAACTCTCCCCGGCAAGGAAATCGATCAGCAACGGGTTATGTACTTTGACGGGGCTTTCTCGCTGCAAGGCGCCGGTGCTGGCGTGCTGCTTGTCGCACCCACCGGAGAGCACCTCAAGTACGTAGTCCAAATGCACTTTCCCTGGGAGAGTTCGACCAACAACACTACAGAATACGAGGGTTTGCTTGCCGGTCTCAGGATCGCGGCGGACCTTGGTATCAAAAAGCTCGTCATCAAAGGCGATTCACAACTTGTCGTCAGGCAAGTTAACAAGAGTTATCAAAGTCCATTGATGCAAGCCTACGTAGATGAAGTGAGGAAATTGGAAGAGCGCTTTGACGGTCTCCAAATGGAGCACGTTCCTCGTGCCGAGAACAATATTGCTGACGACCTGTCAAAGCGTGCCGCCCTCAAGTTGCCTGTGGAACCAGGAACTTTTGTGCTCCAATTGACTCAACCATCCGTGGCACCATCGATGCGGCAAGAAAAGCAAAGAAAGTTGAACTCTGGCCAGTACTTCCCGGCAGAGCTCCCCGGAGCCGCCGGCAAGGAAGTTGCCGGGATCGACATGCCTGCCGGGGAACAACAGGCTCCGGCAGGGCCTCAGGCCCTTGCTGTCGAGACGAACGTTCCCTCGGCAGAGGAGATGCCTTTAGTCCTAGCTGTGGAGCCTCAGGCTCCAGCATGGGCGCAGCACATTGTCCATTTCCTTCAGACAGGTGAACTCGCTGAGGAACAGGAAGAAGCAGAGAGAGTAGCCCGTCGGTCTGTTATGTACAAGTTCGTCGATGACGTCCTGTACAAAAAGAGACCAAACGGTGTGAAATTGAAGTGCATTCCTCGGGAGGATGGACTAGAGCTGTTGGCGGAGATACATGGGGGCATATGTGGTTCTCACATAGGGTCAAGAGCGCTTGCCGGGAAAGCATTCCGGCAAGGTTTCTTTTGGCCTACCGCTCTCTAGGATGCGACTGCACTAGTAACCAAGTGTGAAGTGTGCCAGTTTCATTCGAAGAAATTACATCAGCCAGCTCAAGCTCTTCAGACAATCCCTCTCTCCTGGCCATTTTCGGTCTGGGGGCTCGACATACTGGGCCCTTTCCCCCGTGCTACCGGGGGCTTTGAGTACTTGTACGTTGCTATCGACAAGTTCACAAAGTGGCCGGAGGTGGAAGCAGTGAGGAAGGTGACAGCGCAATCAGCTGTCAAGTTCTTCAAGGGAATTGTTTGCCGTTTCGGTGTGCCCAATAGGATCATCACCGACAACGGCACGCAGTTCACAAGTCGCACCTTCATGCAGTACGTCCAAGACCTTGGCGGTAAGATTTGTTTTTCCTCTGTTGCTCACCCAAGAAGCAACGGCCAAGCGGAGAGGGCCAATGCTGAAGTGCTGCGCGGTCTCAGGACCAGAACCTTTGACAAGCTGAAAAAGTGCGGAAGACGCTGGATTGATGAGTTGCCGGCGGTTCTTTGGTCAATCAGAACGACACCAAATCGAGCCACCGGCCAGACGCCCTTCTCTCTGGTCTACGAAGCGGAAGCAATTCTCCCCACGGAACTCATATATGGATCTCCTCGAGTGCTCGCTTATGATGAGCTCGAGCAAGAGCAACTGCTGCAAGATGACGTTGTGCTCCTTGAGGAGAATCGTCTTCAGGCTGCTGTGCGAGCTGCACGCTACCAGCAAGCTTTGCGCCGCTATCATAGCCGCAAAGTTCATGCCCGAAGCCTTGAGGAAGGCGACCTTGTTCTTCGGCGGATTCAGTCCGCCAAGAATTCAAACAAGTTGACGCCAAAGTGGGAAGGCCCTTATCGGGTAGTACGAGTCACCAGGCCTGGCGCTGTCCGCCTGGAGACCGAAGATGGCGTTCCAGTGAGTAATTCCTGGAATATCGAACATCTTCGCAAATTCTACCCATAAGGCGCGGTTGCCGGGGGCCCCCGGCGACCACCCTTTTGTACAAGTCTTGCCGGCAAGGCATGTGATCCTTTGTACAAAGCCAGGCGCAGACCCTGAGCACAGATGAATAAATTTAAGTGTTGTACATTCCCTTATTGATTCCCATGTTCATATTTATATATATGCATGTTTGTCTAAGATGTTGTATGACACCTAATCCCGGTAAGTTCTAACGAACCGCCAAGGTTTCATGTCTTTATTTTCTCTTCTTTCTTTTTCTCAAAAGACAGAAGGATTCCTCGCGTGCAACATTGCCGGGGGGGGGGGGAAGGGAGATATGAATACCAGTTGGCGACGTTCGGAATCGATGCTTGCCGGAGGAAGGACAAAGACAGAAAGCTAAGTCCTAAAAACTCAGAGCAAGTTTTTCTTTTATTACAAAGTTATTTCCTTGGACGATTCCGACTCTTGTATGGAAAATCTGCACGCGAAGGAACCCTTGTTGTAATCGGTCGCGCCCTTATTTTGTTTCGAGCCCGCTGAGCGATTTAAGTGGCTGCACTAAGAACACCAAGGAGTCTTGCTGGCTGCTGCGCCTCCAGCAGGCTGCTGAAGTCCCGCACCCAGCGCTCGCGGCAGGTTGCGCGCCGGCAAGTTTTTCAATAAGCGTAGGATGAACTCCATACATAAAGGAATCAGATAAGGAAAATAGTAAGCATGAACCTAAACATAGGCAAATTGTATTGCATCCATGAGTTGCCGCAATTCTAACTTAAGACTTAATTGTCTTTTACATGAGATGACGACAGCAAGAAAAAAAAAGGGAAGCACTCAATCCCTGCGCTGGCCTTCGATCCTTTTGATGGAGTCCACCTTCTCAAAGGATAGGCGCGATGCACTCTTCAAGCGCCTCAACATTTGCATCCCTTGGCAGATGGCCGAGTGCGTTGGAGAGGTCGATGCCGGGATTGCTGTGCACCACCTTGATGAGCACCTTGCGGAGGACGGCCCGGCAAAGCCGGCGAGTCTCGTTGGCCAATTGGGTCGCCCGGCTAGACTGGAGCACCCTCAACGCATTGATGATGCTTTCAAAGAACATCGTCAACCTGGCACTTGGAAATATTCTTTCCTCGGAAGAATACTTGAAGCTCGACAGGCCCATGGTTGACAGTTATGCGGTAAGCTTCTCCGCGGTGGCGATGAGACGTCCAGTCCAGATCTCCACTCCCTTCTCGTACTCGGTTTGGGCGGCGGCGGCACTCTTGAGCAGGTTCCTCTCTCCTTGGAGATCCTTGAGTAGAGCCTTCTCACGGGCCCTGCCGGTCTCGAGAGACTTCTGCAGCGTGGTCAGCTTCAGCTCCAGAACCGCAATATTATCAGCCGCAGAGGAGAGCTGCTTGGTCTTGTCAGACAGGGCAACTTGCATCTCCGCCAAGGAGTGAAGGGTTTTTTCCCTGTCCCCCTTGAGCGTCGAGAGCTCCTTGCCATGCTCTTCGAGATCTGTTTCCAGCCTCTTCACTTTGTCGCTCAGCTCATTCTTGGCGGCCTCTGCAGCTTCGGCAGCATCGACGGCCTCCTTGAGCTTGCCGGTGTGACTTGCAGTCAGAGCTTCGAGCGCCTCCTTATGTTTTTGCTCCAGCTCCTGGGTCCGCCGCGCGACAAGATTCTCGATATCCTCATCCTTGCTACGAAGCTTGGCGGCGAGCCCCTGCTCACATGCGGTGAGATCTTCCTCATGAGCATCAAGAGCAACGCGGCGCCCCGTCAGGAGGGCATCTTCGGCAGCAATCCTTTGAGCAGCTTCATCATGCGCCTTCTCCATATCGGATTACTTCAGGAGGATCTCATTCCACTGCTGGCTCACTTGTTCCCGGCCGGCAACCAACTCTTGGAGGGCCTCGGCGTGCCAGATCTGCATTTGTGCGACGCGCCTTTGAAAATCTGCTTCGGCCGCCTCGACAACTGCCATTCTGGAGTCTGCTTTGTCTTTCCGGGCGCGATGGAGAGCCTGGAGCTTGTGGAAATTCTCGCCCATGGCCTGAAGGAGCTGATCCTCTTCAGATTTGCTGCTGCTAGTGCTGGGGTTGTCAACAACTTCGAGCCCGGCAGCAGCAATGATTTCTTCAAAAACTTCTCCTTCGGCTGGTGCCCCAGTTCTTGCCGTCCCCGACAAGTTGACGAACAGGTTCTCGCCAACCTTGAGGTACTTGCTGGATGAGGGGCCTTCAGATGTTGATGGCTGGTCTTTAGTGGCCGCCTCACCAGTGGCAGGGGGCTCTGTGGCCGGTGCAGCGCCTGGCGCTCCTGCGGCAGGAATGCTGTCAGTGCGGTCCTCAGCCTCCCTGTCGCCCCCTTCAGCAGGTTCTTCGGCGGTTTCCTCTTGTGCTGTCTTGGCGGCCTCCCCGTCAAGAGCACCACCAGCCTCGACAGTGTCATCCTTGGTGGCCTCGCTGGCAGCGATCCTGTCTGCTTCGGCGGTGGCATCCCTGGCGGTCTCCTCGATGACAATGTCGACGTCCATGTGTTCCATCACAGGGAACTCTGAAGGGCGAAGGAGGAAAACAGAATAAGATCGAGGTTGAAGTTTGAAGTGACTAAAGACAAAGAGATAAGGGAAAAAGAGTAACGAGCACTCTGAGGCAATCGAGTACCTGCGTCGAGCTGTTGGGAGGTGGCTTCACCCCTCCCGGCAACTCCGGTTGCCGGGGGTGGGTTGCCAGAATCTATGCTTGCCGGCTCCTCCTCAGTTGAGATGGGCTCGTCGGCAGGATCTCTTGCCGGGGACGTGCTTGTGGGCGGAGCGGTCGATGAAGGAGGCACAATGGGGGTGTCTTCCGACAGCTCTCCTTGTTGCCGTTCTTCTCCTGCGAACCCAAAGATATCAGCGGCAAGAATGAAAGCCTCGACACCCGCCAGCGAAAAAAAAGAACAATGAACTTATGTTGGGGGCTGTGCTGGGGGCTGCGCTGGGGGCTGCGTTGAGGACTGGACTCCGGGCTGACAACGACGGTTTCTGGCACGCTAGTGGAGCCTGCCGGGGGCTCGTCACCCGTAGAAGTCCTTGACCTCTTCGTCATCCTCTCCAGCAATGTTTCTGTGTCACTACAGAGACAATACGAGCAACTTAGTAAGATCGATCCAAGATTGGAAGGTAAAAGCTGTGGCAAAGTACTCACTCTTCCTCCTCTCGCTCCGGACTAAAGCCGGAGATGTCGAAGTCGACCTCTGCTGCGATGTCTGAGTGGGGAGGCGGAGGAGGAGTCCTAGGCCGCTTGGCTGTGGCAGGCGCCGGGGCAGCTTCCGGTGCGGTAGTACGAGACCCTCCTGCCGCCCCAGCAGTGGCCGCTGGTGTGGGTCTTGCGCGCCGCGCAGGCTGTTGACGAGCCCCCTGCCGCGGTCCAGTCTTGCCGGCCACTTTCTTGCTGGGGGCTTTGTCGCTCGAAGAAGGCTGGCTTGCCGGGATGCCAGATGCAGCCTTCCGAAGAACACGCTTCGTCTTCTTCGGGGGTGGGGGCTCTTCTCGCGTCTCCTCTTCGGCCGTGTCCTCGCCGGACGAGCTCTCAGCGGCTGCGCTGCTGTCCTCCCTGGCAACCTTGCCCTCCCCGGCAGGCTTTACCTCCACTACCACCTCTGCATCGCTGGCTTCCCACTCTGTGAAGCCGACGCTGCTGGCCTCCGCGGCAAGATTTGCCTCCTCCACCCTAGTAGCAATATAAGCTACTTCTTGGTCGGTGGTGGCTCAGATGAAATCTGACTCTTGCCGGACAGGCCTCTCCGTCAAGTTGTCAAAAAACTTCTGCGCTTCCTCCTCGCTTGGCTCGGCCCAGGTCGGGTCAAGGCCGTGGGCGTTGAACATCGGCATGAAGGCAATGATTGACCCCAAGGCAGAATTGTTGCACAAGGGGACAATCCTTGCCGGCAGCCGGTGCTTGTCTTCGCGCTAGAATAATTTTTGACGGAGAGCGCCAAGCTGCATAATGGTCAGATTGTTGTTCAGCCCGGGGCGCAATCTCATGATATCTGCCGCGTTCTTGTATTCCCAAGCTGGCCTTCCCCTGTTCTGCAGAGGGGCGATGCGGCGGCGGAGAAAGTCGAAGCCGATCATCTCCATCGTCAGTCCGGCAGCCTTCAGGCGAAGGATCCTGGTGGTGGCGATTGTGAGCCTCTCGTCCTCCGCTGCGGGGTCGCTCCAATCCTTGCCGCGGACCACCTTCTGTTGCCGGGGATGACAAAATGGATGGGGATCTGCTTCCTGGATCCAGCACCATTCAGCCCGCCACTCGTCCCACTTTTCGCGGTAAACTCCCTCTGGGTATATTTCCTTATTCCAAGCCCTTGGAATCCAGGCAATAGAACCAGAGAGGGCCTCTCCTTTTTGGATGCGAGGGAAGAAATAATGGCGAAAAAGAGCAGAATTGGGGATCACGCCAACAAAGTTTTCACAGAGATGGGCAAAGGTAGACATGCAAAGTACTGCATTCGGCGTGAAATCGAGAAGACGAAAGCCGTATGTGTACATGATATCATTGAAGAAGTCGAAAAAGGGGGGACAGAGCCCGCAATAGAAATATGCAGTGAAGAAAGGGTATCTGTCCGATCCGCCTTTGGAACAAGCACCTGGGATTACGCGTGTGGCGGGGTGAGCTTGCGTCCCTTTCGCCCACATGCATTGGTATCGCCCCTTCAGAGCTTCGGCATCGAGCGTTGGAGGGAAGACAACGAGCCTCTTCCGCATCTTCGCCAGTTCGCTCTCCGAAACGTCGGCTTTCGCCTCCTTGCCCTTGCCTTTGCTGGCCTTGGGCGGCATGGCGACTGTGAGGACGGGAGCTGGGAGCGGGGCGAGCGTGGAAGCAGCGGGCGGAAGAGGAAAAGGCTTCGCTCTGAGCTCGAGAGGAGGAAGGCGATGGCGATGGCCAGATTGAGAAGAAGAGGGGGATAAATAGGTTTGTGCCTCTGCGACTTCTCCTTTTTATGGGGAAGGAGCGGGGCCGCCTCTTTTATTCCCCAATGTGAATGCGCCTCTATAGGCGCGAGGCAGTTGCAGCCTTTTTGGCACGCTTCCCATGTCGCGCGCTCCGTGCGCGTAGTGGGGGGCACAGTAAAACGAGATATTTACGAGCAGTTAATCCCCTGCCACACGTGCCCGTGCACTGTTTGGGCCTAGCCCAACAATGCCTCGCACTCGTGTATGGCCTAGGCCCGGGGGCTCTTGTCGGTGTACTAAGTATTGGGCCACTAGTACCCCGTACTTGTGCACGGGCAGTTGTAGCCATCCTCGCGGCAAGGCTTGCCGGGAACAGCTCGAGGTCGATTCAAGCCATCAAGGAAATCATCAAGTCAGCGATCTGAGGATCAGCAGATAAGCAAAGCTGGAATCCGAAGGCCGGCTTCCCCGGCAAGATCCTTGCCGGGATAGCCTGTGGAGCCCGGCAAGGCTTGGCGCCCGGCAAGGCTTGGAGCCCGGCAAGACTCGGCGCCTGGCAAGATTCTGCCACTGTGCCACCGCTTCGGCACAGTAACAAGTCTGACATTCTGGGTCCTTCCCTGGATGCGTGGCAACGCGCCAGTGGAGGAGAGCTTAAGCGGTGCTGATGGGATGGCCCCTTTTTCCATCCCCAAGAAAGTGAGGACACCTAAACGGACACCTCATGGTGCATTAAATGCGCTTGTCCTAATCCGTCAGGGGTTAGGTATGATACCCTGTAGCTACTTTACACCTCAATGTATGTACATTTTGCCACTGTGGAGACCCCTTTGAGCATATAAAAGGAGGCCCAAGGCAACTGCTACAGGGGAGGAGAACCTCTGGCCCATTCTGCATGCGTAGCCGCTCTTTGAACGTACTGTTCATTGCGAGCGCTCCTAAAGGCTGGGCTCAAGAACATCAATAAGAACACAAAGCAGGAGTACGGTTTTACGCTGATCAATGGCCCGAACCTGGGTAAAAACCTCACGCATCGATCATTGGTTCTGCTCTTTGCGTATACCTCTCCCCCCGCCGAATCGTAAAGGGGTCTCTCGGGATCCCATAGGTGTCGCAACCCCGACATTTGGAGCTACGGTTAATTAGATATGAAATAAACCATATTAGCATGTCATTTATACAAATTAATGCAAACAACAAGTTTAAACATTTTAGCATGGATGAAAGTTGCAGATTATGAAAGTACAGGAAAATCTGAGCATTTTACATATATGACATGTTTAAATCCGATGCACGGTTATTAAGTTGTGAGCTCGCCGCCGCAGCTCGCCTCGCCACCGCGGCCACCGCACGCACAGCTCGCGTCGGAGCTCATGGGCATGCTCAGCGCACTCGTGCGAGTCCAACGCGCACGCGCTTCCTCGTGCCCCATAACGCCGTATCTCCTGAATCCCGAAGTCCGGCGTCGCCCGCGGTGGTCGCCGTCGACGTTTCCGACCGCCCCAGCCGCTCCCACCGGTGTCGTTCGACGCGGCATAGTCTCCGCGTTCGAACGCAATCGGCCGCGTTCGTTTTGATGGTCTGTGGACGAATCCCGTGCGTCGCCGCCGTTTCCTGTGGTCGCCGGCGTTGCTCCGGCCGCCGTGATGACCTGGCGCCGACGTGGCCATGTGGGGCCCACCCCAGTGAGACTGCCAGTGGGCCCCCAAGCCTTCGTTGACCCCATTAACCACGGTCAACGCGGGGTACTGTTCACACCCTCTCGCTGACCAATGGGCCTCTATGTTTAATTAAGCTAATTAAATTTTAAAACTAATCTGTTAATTAGTTAACTCACTGACACCTGGGGCCCACCACACTAATTAGTTCTGTTAGTTTAAATAAATCACTGTTAAGCTCACAGTGGCTGACAGGTGGGTCCCACCTGTCATTTTGACTGGTCAGCTGGTCAGCCGACTGCTGACGCAAGCATTACCTCAGCATGACGTCATATTCCATTTCTGGAAATTCCTGTTAATTAAATAAATCCAGAAAATGCTAAAATCTTTGTAAAATCAGTAGAAATTAAACCGTAGCTCAGATCGAAAAACTTTATATATGGAAGTTGCTCAGAACGACGAGACGAATCCAAATATGCCTTTCTCATACCTGTCACATGCCTCTAGCATGATGAACATGGAATTTTCTCCTTCGTTTCATCTGTCCGATAATCACCCGGAGCTGGGAGAACACTCCCGGATAATTTCCTGCTCCCACTAACTTGCGTAGTACTGCATTAGGGCATCCCTCGAATAACGTGCTGCCATGCCATCCATCTGTGATTGCAATTGTCTGCCTTTATTTATTGTTTCTTCCCCCTTTTTCTCTCTCGATAGACCCCGAGACCGATGATGAACCGATGATCGTCTACCTCGTCGAAGACCCGTTGGTGTTTGCAAAGCAACCAGGCAAGCACCCCCCTTGAACATGCCGATATCGCCTATTATTTCTCTCTTATGCTTGCATTAGAAATTGCTGCTGCTACTGCTTTACCTATTCTGATGCATAGCCTGATTTTGTAACCTGCTTTTGATAATTACCTGCTTATCCTAAACTGCTTAGAATAGACTGGTTAGTAAACCCCAGTGACCCCACTTGTCCCAGTTGCCCCCGCTGGATCATCGGAATACTCGACGACTAGGCCCCAGCACCGCACATCACCCCCTTAGTTGTACGACACCACACCGTTACTATCGAGTGCCGAGGGTGATACCTCGTTTAGCACTTCTAATGTTAACTCTGTAGAGTAGCTATTTGGTCGTGGTCATCGAGGGTGATTCCTCCTTCACCACTCCTGATAACGACGCTGTCGTGCAACACCTCAAGTGTGAACCCATCGAGGGTGATTCCTCCGAGTTCACCTTGACAGATACATCGAGTAGGAATCCAACAAGGGTGATACCTCAGATCCCCCTGATGTTATGGACACACGGTTACTTGGACTTTACAACTGTTACTTGGAAAGTCGGGTAGACCCTGAGGGGTACCCGAGCGAGCATAAGATGCGAGTGATGTGGAGACGGGTTGACCTGGAGGGTGCCCGAGAGATAATTACGAGGCGTCGCCGGGCATTCTTAGCCCTTGCCGCAAGTCCTCGAGACGGGGTGACGGGGTCACATCGATCATGAGTCTCTGCTCGTTATCGCACGCTACCAATACACTAACGATTTGGATATTTGATCCGAGTGGGCCTCTGGCCCGATAGCACTAACCATCATGCGGGAATAGTTATGGGCACTCTGCATCGTGGCATCAGCCGAAAGCTCTGTCAGACGTCCAGTTCAGCATTGCGGCACGGTCGGATCGTGTCGGCCATCCGAGGCGACGCTGGTATCCACCCTGCTCGCAACGACCCGGAGTGCAACGGGCGATGGGCCCAAGACCCCGGAGTGTTAAGGATGTAGACCGACGGGGACCTCTCTGCTGAGCTTTAGGTAGGGCTGCGGTGTGTCATTTGGCCGAGGCCGGGCATGACCCAGAAAAGTGTGTCCGGCCGGAGTTAAGCGAGCGTGGTGGGTCATTTGGTGCACCCCTGTAGGGAAGAAAACATCTATTCGAATAGCCGGATCCTCGGTAACGGACGCTCGGAGTTGTATCCTGATCGATACAACTAGAACTGGAAACTTGTAATGAGAAATGGATATTATGGCTCTGGGATTGCTTTCTCGTAGGGAGTCAAGGAACTATCTCTGGGCGAGATTGATAACACTACTACTATGGCTCTGGGATTGCTTTCTCGCAGGGAGTCGAGGAAGGATCTCTGGGTGAGGTTGATTACACTACTATTACTTTATATTATGTTTTTCTGTACTCTTCTAAATGCTGTAAGATGCTCAAAGATGCTTGAAGATGCTAGTCTTCGATAGGACTAGGCCTTCTCTCTATTCTGGCATTTCTGCAGTCCAGTCCACATATACAGCCTTTCTTTGATAATGTTACATACGTAGTGTAGATCCTTGCATGCTGAATACTTCGGATGAGTACTCACGGTTGCTTTGCTTCCTCTTTTTCCCCATATCAGTTTGATGCAACCAGATGACAGAGCCCCGGAGCCGGCTGCCCCTATCGACGATCACTCCTACTACCCCGAGGGTGGTTACTACTACGAGCTTGCCGACGACCAGGAGTAGGATCGGAGGGTCCCAGGCAGGAGGCCTGAGCCTTTTCGATCGTAGTGTTTTCTTTTGCCTTGCCTTTTAAAGGCCTATTTGTTTTATCTTTTATATCTGTACTCAGATATCTGATGCTTCCACTGACGCTTGTAAGCGAGCTTATGTATTCGAGCCCTCGAGGCCCCTGGCTTGTAACATAAAGCTTGTATTATTTTAATTTGTGTCTAGAGTTGTGTTGTGATATCTTCAAGTGAGTCCTTATGCTTGATCATGTGCATTTGCGTGTATGATTAGTGCACGATTAAGCCGCGGGCGTCACAGGTTGGTATCAGAGCCGACTGCCTGTAGGAACCCCCTTTCCAATTCCTTGGTCGAAGTTGAGTCTAGACATCAAAAAACTAATTTACTAACTTGGCTGTGTGGCTTACGGGCCCACGTCGCCATTGGGTGGTATTAGGATCTTTTATTCCTCTTCTATACTCTGGGACTCTGAATTCTCTTCTATTCAGGTTAAAATGGATTTACTAACGCTGACACTTAGGTTCTCGTACCCAGTTCCTCCCGGAGAGCCCCGACATTACCGATGATCGCTTGCTTCGCCAGAAGATTTTGCGGATACTCCTCGATGTTTCCCGAGACCCTGTGCCCACTGCTTTCCAGTTCCTGACCACCGATAATCCCTGTGAATAATAACCTTGCCATTTGTACCTTCATTCCAAGTTGCTCTTGTTGTTACAAGTTACCCCTAATACTCTCCGTTGTTCCAAGAATCCTTTGTGTCTTCTGCTTTGCAGCTTCTTCTCTCACTGCGGATAATTCACTTACCCGGGGTCTGTTCATCCCCAGTTGTTCATATGTCTCACAAAATTCTTCGAAATGCTATTCGATCTCCCGAAGATCCTCTGCAGCCTATTGCTCCCGAAAGTCTTGTCTGCCTGCATTATGGTTAATTCCATATGACTAGCAGTATTCATTGACATCCCTTGTCATTATCATCTAGAGTCCCTCGATTCGAAATGGTTGTGAATAGTAGCAATCATCAGTTGATCCTTATAAATTATCTTTCTGGCTCAGATGTCTTCCCGAACATGAGCTGGTTCTTGACCAATCAATTTGCCGTCGCTTGTACCCCTAAGTCTATTCAATTAACCATCCTTAATCCGAGCAATTGCTTCTGATCCCTTGCTTTGGAAATCATAATTCCTTTGCAATTGAGCTTTGAATTAATGCTTTTGCATTGATTCTTCTTCTGGTTGTGTGCCGATACTCACATCAACTCCATTGTGAATCGCCAGATCCATTGTTGGGTTGTTATCCGACAGTGTCCTTAACATCTGAAATCTTGTAAGTTCTCCCCTGATACATAAAGCCTTTGGTAAATTGTATCCTCTCATTTTGTTAACCATACTCTGCTATCGAGCTTGTGTTAATTACTCCTGAAGTTCGAGGTATATGTTCCTAAGATGCCCCGATGGGTTGAACCTATGCCTTCTTTAGTCTGTGTGAACCCGAGAGTTTTCATGAGTCATACTCTTCTGGTATTTCGCCAGATAAAATTTCAACACTACAACTTCCCCGAATGCGAGAAGTAAATGGCAGGTGATGCATTGAAGAAGTGGGAGTCAACCTTGAACCTTTGTGTTCATGCCCATGGACCCGATGTAGAACTTATCATGGAAGCTGCTCGTAAAAATAATTATTTCCTTGGTACTAATTCATCTTGCATCTGTGTATTGATCTTTTGTAATCATGGTTCCGGCCATATTAATATCTCTTGATTCCTTTCTCGGACAAGTTAGAATCCTTGCCTTCAGCAAATCAATATGCCTGTCCAACCTCTATACTGAACTAACTCGAGTATTAACCCCCTACTATCTCGAGGATATCATCCTATTGTACTACATTCTATGAATTTTCCGATGGAGTGATACTTTTCCCTGACATAGTCACTCCATGGGTCTGGGTTGTCATCAACTGAGACCACCGAACAATGAATCGATCCCGCTCGGTGATTCAATACCCCTAGAACTTGTTGTTGGGAAGTTTACTACTCCATCATGCCATCCCTAGCCTAATCGGCTACATATTTATCGTGCTAATCTTAACCGTGCTACCAGGTCCTCCTTTCCGGTGCACATTTTTGGCAATGAGCTAAGTCAGTGTCAAACTTTCATCATCCTATCATTTTGCTTGCACAACCTGAGTTCGAGCGTATTATCCATGGTTCCATTGACCTTGAACTTTATTCCATCTGCTTTGATCATTTTGCTGATCGATTTCATCTTCTTGTAATCTCTCGACAAATGCGTCATGATCAGCATCAACATTTTGACTTCTGTTGAAATGTCAATTGAAATTCAGGAGGCCTGCGCCTTTTCGATCGTAGTGTTTTCTTTTGCCTCACCGTCGAGCTTATAAGCAGAAATAATTCCCTGCTTATAAAACACCCCAATGTACAATCTTGTTAGTGAGACCCTGTTACTATTGTTGATGACATTCCGGTAACCACCGATGGACGAGAACTTTGCCTTATTGGTCCGCCTCATTCTTACGAGCAGGAAAATGGTTCTCTTAGTCCCTCGCCCTTGGTACCGATGTTGTTACCGACATAACTGACAGACTATCCTCTGACATACCTTGTTGTCCTGACTGGTAAGATGTCATCATCATCCCTACTCTCGATCGACTTCCATCACAGTTCCACAGGATCGGAACCTGACTCTCCTATACAACCTTGATTCCGAAGTATCCTATGCCCTTGGTTTTGTGTGTTATCACGAGCCACCTTCCGAGAGATGATCTATTCCCAATGATCTAAACCCCTTTACACACTCTGTTCAGGTATCGATCAGATGTCCATTCGCTTGAAACTTTTTATTGTACCTTCATACTTTGCTCTCAATGTTTCCTAAGTTTCAACTCGAGAGATACTTCTACCACATTCCTTGAATTGCTCCCCAGATAATCGACCCTACAAGGGACAGTTCTCCCGAAGTTACCCTTTACTTCCCCACTTAAATATCGGGACGAGATTTCTTGTAGTGGAGGAGATTTGTAACATCCCCAGCCTCACACCACAATGATCACCCTCTGATCATGCCAAGTCACCATGATTAACTATGCTTGATCATCATTTGCATCATATCTCGTTTCAAATTCCAATGCAAATTGCAATTCAAATTTAAAGAGAAACATAAAAGTTGTTCAAATCAGAAACTAAAATGTTCATTAAATAGAAAATAATTCATAACTAATTATCTTCAGAAAAACAACATCACCTGAATTCATTATGTGACTCAAACAACATGAAACAGCACCAAAACAGAAATTTAAAGTGCCAATTCATTTATTAAAAATTCAAATGAAATCATTTGATCACCAAACCAATTTCTGGCAGTACTAAATATTACAACATATTTATGTGGCATAACTCACTGTTTTACAAAAATCATTTTAGAGCCACACATTTAGCAAAACAGAAAAGAAATAAAGAGAAAGGGAAAAAGGCCTACACGCTACTGCACCTACGGGCCTAAGTCTAACAGTGCAAAGCCTAGCCCGTTTAGCCGGTCGTCGCCCTCCTCTCGCACGCGTCATCGCACGCACGCCTCCGATCGCCGAACGCCGCGCTGTCGTCCATCCCACGGCTCCCCGGCGCCGATAAAGCCACCGCCGTGCTGCTCTCGCTCTCCCTGAAACCCTAGCCCCACAGATCTTTCTCCCTCGCTCGCCTTCTTTCTCCCTCGCTAGCACCCGACGCCGTCGCCGCCATGGATCACCGTAGCCGTGGCCTCTGACCTCGCCGCACCTCGTCTCCGTGCCAGATCGACGTGCCGTCCTTGACTCCTTCTTCTGCGTCAACCGGAGCGAGACGGGAGCCACCACCGCGAGCCCGACGACCCCTCCTTCCTCCTACGGTCACCTTCATCGTCGACGTTGATTCACCGCCGTCGTGCTTCCCCGAGCACACTTTCGCACATCCGCAGGCTCCCGGTGAGCAGCCGCGTCGATCCCTCCTCTTCTCCCTTTCGTTCCATGCCCGTAGCCAGCTCGCCGCCGCGGCCACCGCACGCATAGCTCGCGTCTGAGCTCATGGCCGTGCTCAGCGCACTCATGCGAGTCCAACGCGCACGCGCTCATGCTTCCCCGTGCCCCGTAACACCGTATCTCCCGAATCCTGAAGTCCGGCGTCGCCCGCGGTGGTCGCCGTCGATGTTTCCGACCGCCCCAGCCGCTCCCACCGGTGCCGTTCGACGCGACATCATCTCCGCGTTCAAACGCGATCGGCCGCGTTCGTTTTGATGGTCTGTGGATGAATCCCGTGCGTCACCACTGTTTCCTGTGGTCGCCGGCGTTGCTCCGGCCACCGTGCTGACCTGGAGCCGACATGGCCATGTGGGGCCCACCCCAGTGAGACTGCCAGTGGGCCCCCAAGCCTCCGTTAACCCCGTTGACCACGGTCAACGCGGGGTACTGTTCACACCCTGTCGCTGACCAGTGGGCCCCCTATGTTTAATTAAGCTAATTAGATTTTAAAACTAATCTGTTAATTAGTTAACTCACTGACACCTGGGGCCCACCCCACTAATTAGTTCTGTTAGTTTAAATAAATCACTGTTAAGCTCACAGTGGCTGACAGGTGGGTCCCACCTATCAGTTTGACTGGTCAGCTGGTCAGCCGACTGCTGATGCAAGCATGACCTTAGCATGATGTCATATTCCATTTCTGGAAATTCCTGTTAATTAAATAAATCCAGAAAATGCTAAAATCTTTGTAAAATCAGTATAAATTAAACCGTAGCTCAGATCGAAAAACTTTATATATGAAAGTTGCTTAGAACGACGAGACGAATCCGAATATGCCTTCCTCATACCTGTCACATGCCTCTAGCATGATGAACATGGAACTTTCTCCTCCGTTTCATTTGTCCGATAATCACCCGGAGCTGGGAGAACACTCCCGGATAATTTCCCGCTCCCACTAACTTGCGTAGTACTGCATTAGGGCATCCCTCGAATAACGTGCTGCCATGCCATGCATCTGTGATTGCAATTGTCTGCATTTATTTATTGTTTCTTCCCCCTTTTTCTCTCTCGATAGACCCCGAGACCAATGATGAACCGATGATCATCTACCTCGTTGAAGACCCGTTGGTGTTTGCAAAGCAACCAGGCAAGCACCCCCCCTTGAACATGCCGATATCGCCTATTCTTTCTCTCTTATGCTTGCATTAGAAATTGCTGCTACTACTGCTTTACCTATTCTGATGCATAGCCTGATTTTGTAACCTGCTTTTGATAATTACCTGCTTATCCTAAACTGCTTAGAATAGGCTAGTTAGTAAACCCCAGTGACCCCACTTGTCCCAGTTGCCCCTGCTGGATCATCGGAAGACTCGACGACTAGGCCCCAGCACCGCACATCACCCCCTTAGTTGTATGACACTGCAGCGTTACTATCGAGTGCCGAGGGTGATACCTCGTTTAGCACTTCTGATGTTAACTCTGTAGAGTAGCTATTTGGTCGTGGTCATCGAGGGTGATTCCTCATTCACCACTCCCGATAACGACGCTGTCGTGCAACACCTCAAGTGTGAACCCATCGAGGGTGATTCCTCCGAGTTCACCTTGACGGATACATCGAGTAGGAATCCAATGAGGGTGATACCTCAGATTCCCCTAATGTTATGGACACACGGTTACTTGGACTTAAGAACTGTTACTTGGAAAGTCGGGTCGACCCTGAGGGGTACCCGAGCGAGCATAAGATGCGAGTGATGTGGAGACGGGTTGACCTGGAGGGTGCCCGAGAGATAATTACGAGGTGTGGCCGGTCATTCTTAGCCCTTGCTGCAAGTCCTCGAGACGGGGCTACGGGGTCACATCGATCGTGAGGCTCTGCTCATTACCGCACGCTACCAATACACTAACAATTTGGATATTTGATTCGAGTGGGCCTCTGGCCCGATAACACTAACCATCACGCGGGAATAGTTACTGGTACTTTGCATCGTGGCATCAGCCAAAAGCTCTGTCAGACGTCCAGTTCAGCATTACGGCACGGTCGGATCATGTCGGCCATCCGAGGCGACGCTGGTATCCACCCTGCTCGCAATGACCCGGAGTGCAACGGGCGATGGGCCCAAGACCCCGGAGTTCTTAGGATGTAGACCGGCGGGGACCTCTCTACTGAGCTTTAGGTAGGGCTGCGGTGTGTCGTTTAGCCGAGGCCGGGCATGACCCAGAAAAGTGTGTCCGGCCGGAGTTAAGCGGGCGTGGTGGGTAAGTTGGTGCACCCCTGCAGGGAAGAAAACATCTATTCTAATAGCCGGATCCTCGGTAACGGACGCTCGGAGTTGTATCCTGATCGATACAACTAGAACTGGATACTTGTGATGAGAAATGGATAGTATGGCTCTGGGATCGCTTTCTCGCAGTGAGTCGAGGAAGTATCTCTGGGCGAGGTTGATAACACTACTACTATGGCTCTGGGATTGCTTTCTCGTAGGGAGTCGAGGAAGGATCTCTGGGTGAGGTTGATTACACTACTATTACTTTATATTATGTTTTTCTGTACTGTTCTAAATGCTGTAAGATGCTCGAAGAGGCTTGAAGAGGCTTGAAGATGCTAGTCTTTGATAGGACTAGGCCTTCTCTCTATTCTGGCATTTCTACAGTCCAGTCCACATATACATCCTTTCTTTGATAATGTTGCATACGTAGTGTAGATCCTTGCTTGCTGAGTACTTCGGATGAGTACTCACGGTTGCTTTGCTTCCTCTTTTTCCCCATATCCGTTTGATGCAACCAGATGACGAAGCCCCGGAGCCGGCTACCCCTGTCGACGATCACTCCTACTACCCCGAGGGTGGTTACTACTACGAGCTTGCCGACGACCAGGAGTAGGATCGGAGGGTCTCGGGCACAGCGAGGCATGGGCTATGGTGCTGGGCGAAGCGGCGACGCGAGCGTGCATCACAGACATGGGCCACGAGCTGCGTGTTCTGTGGGCGTGCACATGAATAGATACGTGTGGATCATCGAGCAGAGCAAGAGAATGAACACGAGCCGAACTCGAGGCCGTCCATGGAGGACAAACTCGGGGCCGTGCGGATCGGCGAATACATGGACAAACGACACCACAGAGAGATGGGGAGGAGCGGAGATTCACCATGGGGGTGGTGCTGGAGTCGATCGAGCTCGACGGTGATCGGAGATGGTGGGAGGTCGCGATGATCGATGGAGGCGCTTGGGTCCGTGAAGTAGAGGAAGCAGAGGAAGATGACGTCGAGGAACTTGGTGGCTCCGGCCTTGGATCGCAACGGGAACGGGGTCGTGGCAGCGTATCAAAGGCCCGAGAGGAAGGAGGGGCACCGGCAGGGTGAGCTACGCCGGAGACAAGCTCCGGCTTGCCTCGGCTATGGCGACGGGCGACGGCGTGCAGACGCAGAGGAGGTGCCCTTACCTGCTGGCGGCGCAGTCGAGGAAAAGGAGGGAGGCGAGGAAACCCTAGGGGGCGCGGCTGGGGCTTTATAGGGGATGCGAGCATGGCTGGCTCACCACCGCGGCCATGTGCTCCTCTATTTTTATTGTGTGAGAGAGAGATCGTGAGGAGGAAGAAAAGGTGAGGAGTGAGGGAATGACATGCGGGCCCGATGGGGTGCATTGAGTTAAAATTGCCAGGGGACAGAGGAGAAAGGCCAGGCGCAGGCTAGGCTGTAGGTTGCTGCTGCGGTGGGCTGCGGGCGGCCTCTTCCTCTATGCATTCTTGTCTTTCCTTTCTTTTCTTCAAAGAGAAAATTGAGAAAAGAAATGCACATGGATAATGGATAGGTGTGGGACTGATACAAGGATATCCCTGGACTCCTGAATTTATATAGGATTTGAATAAAACTGGTTTGGGCATTTTTAAGGACAGAAAAATAATTCATGTTTGAATTAAATTCAAACTTGAGCCATTTTCGAACCCAACCAAAACAAGTTCAAAGGAGCTAAAAATTTGGCAGAGATGTTGAAGGCATGGTTAAGAATTTATAGGAAAAGAATGAACATTTATGGAGGAGGGGAAAAGGTCACTTCCCAAAAATGAAAGAAAGAAGAAGGAAGGAGATGATGATGCATGGGACATATGCATAGGCAAGCAACATTGACAAACATAGTGCAAGTACAACTAGATGAATACCACAATGCATATGAGATGATTTTGGCAATAACATAGGATGGCACAATGCAATATAATGGCAAGAGGCACAATGCAAACACATGGCATAACAAGTGAAATGAGCATGGTGCAAGAAGCAAAGATATGACAAGGCACTCAACATGATCATGGCATAAACATATAGGAATGAAATATGCAAAATAATTATGATAATACAACAAACAAAATAAACACATGGCAACAATGAAAATAAATGGAAGGCATCTGGAGCATCGGTCTCGGGGTGTCACAACAGTCCCCCACTAACAGAAGATCTCGTCCCGAGATCTTAGGAGTGAGATGGAAAAGAAAAAGAGGATGAATGGGACAAAATGAAAAGGAATTGAAGAAAATCCCGAATAAGACAATTGACTGATGATAATTCACTCTGACATCGAACTTGGAATGAATTAGTAAATAACTCCAGAAAAAATTAGAAGATCCTGGGGATAAACCTGTGGGTTATGGGACCACTAAAAAGAAACACTGTTTAAAAAGATTTTTTGAAAGAGAGATGATGCACCGGAACGATTGGAAAACTTGAATGAGGTGACAACCTCGAATTAATTGGAACACAAACACGAATCTTCTAAGATGGCTTCAGCACTCCGGAATGATTAAATGGTGAGAGGCGAACGAGCCAGGGGAAACATTTAAGCCAAGGAAAAATAATATGATCAACCCAAAAAAAACTAGGATCGAATCCACCGGAAAGGAAAATGAGACGAACAATGAAGAGCTAGATGAGAATTCACCGGTTGAAACAATTGAGGAAAGAATGAAGAGGCTTCGCACGAACAAAATGGATACTTGACTAAGTATTCTAGCTCCATGAAGAAAAGGGGGGGGGGGCGGGTGGGAAAAGAAAACATCTTGATGTCGAAACAGACTCCGGAAGAAAACTGAGAATCGATCTTACAAAAGATGAAGAGGATGGAATAACTTGAAGATGAATGCACCGATTGAAAAGGATTGACAACGCAACGATCAAAGAAGCCTGCATGACCCTAAAGAAAATTTTAAGGGGAAGAGGAGCAAGTCAAAACACCTATGTCACGATTCCTCACCAGAGTGACAAAGGGGATAAGGAGTAAAAAGAATTACTACTCTCCGATATAACTAGACTCTGAAATAGTTTTCTTCTAGACTCAATAACGGCCAAACTATGATCAACCAAGGGGGCTCCTATGGTCGGTCGAGGCTCTGATACCAACTTGTCATGCCCAATATGCGATCCTATCCGAGAGGACCTCGAAGGTCCCACCAAGGATAGAACCGCATATTGAAGACGCTTTTGCAAGGTGGATATCATTACATCGTACCATATACAACTCAAATGGGATACATACAAAGGCATACAAATGCCACATGAATACATCAAACATCATACAGAAGAGCAACATCCGACTACGGAGGAAATCAAACGAAAACACAAACGACATCCACCCTGCTAGCCCAGGCTGCCGACCAGGAACCTATCCCCTGATCAAAGAAGAAGAAGAAGAAGAACTCCAAGACAAGCAAGCATCGCTCTCACATCATATCATCGCATTACCTGTACCTGCATCTGTTGTGGTAGTAATCTGTGAGCCACGAGGACTCAGCAATCTCATTACCATGGGTATCAAGACTAGCAAAGCTTAATGGGTATGGAATGGATAAGTGGTGAGGTTGCAGCAGCACTAAGCCTTGTATGGTGGCTAACTTACGAGTACAAGAATAAGAAGAGCAACTACGCATAACGGTCGCAAACTAGTAATGATCAATAAGTGATCCTGAACTACTTATGAATCAAACATAACCCCACCATGTTCTCTTCTCGAACTCACTTGAAAAGAGACGGTCACGGTTACGCACGCGGTTGGTGTATTTTAATTCGGATCTGGTGTCAAATTCTCTACAACCGGATATTATAAATTTTCCATCTACCACATAACAGTGGGCATGGCTCTCGAAAAGATTTAACCCTGCAGGGGTGTTCCAACCTGGCCCATCACAAGCCAACACAAGCTGCGGCTGAAATACCTCAACCTCAAGCAAACCCGATCAACCTCGAGTCAGCCCGAAGTATCCTCAGAATCCCGGTGCACAAGACATTTCGACAATGGTAACACAAGTCCAGCAAGACCTCACGGCATGTCGACACCCTGATAGGAGTCACATGTATCTCGTTCTCAGGACACGACCGGAAGAGCTAAGCGTATAGTAACTGACGTCCCGAGTTGCCCGAGGTAGCCCGCACAGTGCCCTTGTTTGGACCAGCACCATCAGCACTGGCCCCCTGTATTATGTGGAATAATGAACCTCGGGTAGCGCTAACTCCCTATGCGTCAAATTTATTATGTTGGGCAAATGTTAAAACCAATGTTGGGCCTTGCTGGAAGCGGTTATTCAAAGCGAACTGTCAAGAGGGTCCCATTCCCCTGAGCGCGTTAGGAACGATAATCAAGGAACATAACACCGGTATGACGGAAACTAGAGCGGCAAGAGTGGAACAAAATACCAGGTAAAAGGCCGAGCCTTCCACCCTTTACCAAGTATATAGATGCATTAATTAAATAAGAGATATTGTGATATCCCATGATATCCATGTCCCAACATGGAACAACCTGCAACTGCACCTGCAACTAGCAACGCTATAAGAGGGGCTGAGCAAAGTGGTAACATAGCCAAACAACGGTTTGCTGGGAGGGTGAAAAGGTTAGAGGCTGTTTCATGGCAATTGGGAGGCTTGATAAACAAGTGGTAGGTAGCGCGACATAGCGATAGCATCGAGACAACTAGCAAAGCAAAGATAGTAGTGGTATCCAAGATAATGATCATCTTGCCTGAAATCCCGCTCGGAAGAAGATGAGTCCATGAAGTAGTCGAACCAACGTAGTCGAACGAATGCTCACAATCGCAACGGTACAGGAACTATCGAGAAGAAGCACAACCAGAAAGAAGCAAACAACATGGTAAACACATAAGCATAAACAAGACATGATGCACAATCAAGTATAATGCATGACAAGTTAAATGTTGTTACTCATGGCAAGAGATGATGCATGAAAGAACCCCACATCAAAGCAAGTTTAAATGAGGCCGGAAACAACAAACAACAATTCCGGAAAATCCCCATATGCATATTTCGAACTTGGTACTGTTCTGCCCTAAACCATATTTTAAAGTTGTTAAACAACAAAATAAAGTGCACCATGTTAATATATGCATTTTCCACCCCATTTACATATAAAGTTTATTTAATTCGGAGCTACGGTTAATTAGATATGAAATAAACCATATTAGCATGTCATTTATGCAAATTAATGCAAACAACAAGTTTAAACATTTTAACATGGATGAAAGTTGCAGATTATGAAAGTACAGGAAAATCTGAGCATTTTACATATATGACAAGTTTAAATCCGATGCACGGTTATTCAGTTATAGGCATTGCAAAAATAGTGACATTTCTGTAAATATGGATGCAGTGGAAGAATAGAGAAAATCACAGATAAGAAAAAAACATACATGGGCCAGAAGCAACACAGTGCAGCGGCCCAGGAGCGAATGAGGGCCAAGCGCCTGTGTGCACTCTCGGTGATAAAAATACACAATACACAGAGGCAAAATGAATTGGGTACATATATGATATGTTTAAATTTGATGCACGGTTATTTAGTTATAGGCATTGCAAAATAGTGACATTTCTGTAAATATGCATGCAGTGGAAGAATAGAGAAAATCAGAGAGAAGAAAAAAACATACGCGGGCTAGAAGCAACACAGTACAGCGGCCCGGGAGCGAATGAGGCCCAAGCGGCTGCGTGCACTCTCGGTGAAAAAATACACAATACATAGAGGCAAAATGAATTGGGGCTCGATGGGAATCGATCCCAGGACCCCCTGAATAGATTGAAACAGAGCCAACCAATCGGTCTAGTAGTCTGCTTGTGAAACAGAGGGAAGCGAGCTACTATTGAACAAGTACAGAAAGGACGAGGTTTGGAGCCATAACTCACGGCGAAGCTCGCCGGCTACAAGAACAAGCAGCGGCGCCTGCTACGGCTAGCAAGCGCCGGCGGGGGTGCGGATCTTGGTGGGGGTTGCGGTTCCTGCATGCGGAGATGCTACGGGACGTGCATGCGCGGGGCTGCTCGAGCACGAGCTTGAGCTCGTCTCGGGCACGGCGAGGCATGGGATATGGTGCTGGGCGAAGCGGCAACGGGGGCGTGCAGCACGGACGTGGGCCGCGAGCTGCGTGTTCTGTGGGCATGCTCATGAATGGATACGTGTGGATCATCGAGCAGAGCAACTGAATGAACACGAGCCGAACTCGAGGCTGTCCATGGAGGACAAACTCGGGGCCGTGCGGATCGGCAAATATGCGGACAAACAACACCGGAGAGAGATGGGGAGGAGCGGAGATTCACCGTGGGGGTGCTGCTGGAGTCGATCGAGCTCGATGGTGATCGGAGACGGTGGGAGGTCGCGATGATCGATGGAGGCGCTCGGGTCCGTCAAGCAGAGGAAGCAGAGGAAGATGACGTCGAGGAACTTGGTGGCTCCAGCCTTGGATCGCAGTGGGAACGGGGTCGTGGCGGCGTATCGAAGGCCCGAGAGGAAGGAGGGGCACCGGTAGGGTGAGCTACGCCGGAGATGAGCTCCAGCTCGCCTCGGCCATGGCGATGGGCGACGGCGTGTGGGCGCAGAGGAGGTGGCCTTACCTGCTAGCGGCGGGGAGGAGGAAAAGGAGGGAGGCGAGGAAACCCTAGGGGGCGCGGCTGGGGCTTTAGAGGGGACGCGAGCATGGCTGCTCGCCACAGCGGCCATGTGCTCCTGTATTTTTACTGTGTGAGAGAGAGATCGTGAGGAGGAAGAAAAGGTGAGGAGTGAGTGAATGACATGCGGGCCCGATGGGGTGCATTGAGTTAAAATTGCCAGGGGACAGAGGAGAAAGGCCAGGCGTAGGCTGGGCTGTAGGTTGCTGCTGCGCTGGGCTGCGGGTGGCCTCTTCCTCTATGCATTCTTCTCTTTCCTTTCTTTTCTTTAAACATAAAATAGAGAAAAGAAATGCACAGGGATAATGGAGAGGTGTGGGACTGATACAAGGATATCCCTGGACTCCTGAAATTATGCAGGATTTGAATAAAACTGGTTTGGGCATTTTTAAGGACAGAAAAATAATTCATGTTTGAATTAAATTCAAACTTGAGCCATTTTTGAACCCAACCAAAACAAGTTCAAAGGAGCTGAAAATTTGGCAGAGATGTTGAAGGCATGGTTGAGAATTTATAGGAAAAGAATGAACATTTATGGAGGAGGGGAAAAGGTCACTTGCCAAAAATGAAAGAAAGAAGAAGGAAGGAGATGATGATGCATGGGACATATGCATAGGCAAGCAACATTGACAAACATAGTGCAAGTACAACAAGATGAATACCACAATGCATATGAGATGATTTTGGCAATAACATAGGATGGCACAATGCAATATAATGGCAAGAGGCACAATGCAAACACATGGCATAACAAGTGAAATGAGCATGGTGCAAGAAGCAAAGATATGACAAGGCACTCAACATGATCATGGCATAAACATATAGGAATGAAATATGCAAAATAATTATGATAATACAACAAACAAAATAAACACACGGCAACAACGAAAATAAATGGAAGGCATCTGGAGCATCGGTCTCAGGGTGTCACATACTACCTCTATAGTGGGGAGTAACATGTGTGTGTTGTCATCCAACACTTTATTTATTAGGTTGTAGACTCATCTTGTCTTGGTATGTGTGATGTTATAGTAACTAGCTATGTTAGCACATGCCTCTCTTTCATCATTAATTACTCGCCACATCATCTGTTTTGCCTAGAGATGTGTGATGTTACCACCTATGTTACTCTCACTGTGGGTAGTCTAAGGGCATCTTCAACGGCAGGCCGTAAATTTCCTCATGTCCGTGGATAGGGCGACCAGTCCACGGACACGGATGCGGGAGGAAGCCATCCAACCGTAGATGCATACATTTCAAACTGTATTTTAACTAACCGGACGAAATTCATGCAAAGCGGCCGATATTTATCGAAGTTCAGATAGAAAATAGCACATGTCATCATACATAGCATGCAATGTCACGCGCGTTGCGGCGGGATTTTGTATAAAATAAAAAATACGCTGACTAATCAACCTAGCTAGTGTCTTTATAATTTCTTTATAATAATATAATTTGTTTATCAGTATTTTATAAATAAATATAGAAATGCTTATATCTATGTATAAGTTCAAAAATGGATGAAAGTAAATAAAATATGCATGCACGATAGAGCACTCGAGCATGAGGCTATGAGTTGTATACACGGGTCAGTTTTTTTTTTCATGATTAAAACACACATAGGCGACACTTACTGCATGCATGCGTCAGTTAGTACATGTGGTTAGTGCAACACCTCTCAATGTGTAGATCGGACGGATATTATTGATTGATCTAGTATATCCAATGGCTAAATTAATTTGGGTGATGTGGCTTAAAGAGAAGCGAGAGAATTTCTAGTAGTGGGGGCTAGCTATTTAGATATAGTAGATGTAAGATACTAGACTGCTGCTATCTTAAGGGCATCTTCAACGGCAACCCGCAAATTTCCTTTCGCGTCCGTCCGCGGATAGGAGGTAGCCGTGCGAAGAATGCCGTGGTCGATGTCGATTCGGGGTAGCTGGTGTCGATGAAGTCGCCGTGGAGCCGCGAGCGCAAGGAGACGCCGAGTTAGTCATGGGCGCAGTGGTGTCGAAGTAGTGGTGCGCCGGGAAGAAGACGATGTTGACGAGGCGTTGCGCCGGGTTTGCCAAACCCAGGGACACGTCATAGACGAAGGCACACGTCAGTGTTGCCAGCACCGGGCATGTGTAGATGGACGAAGATGAAGTTGACGAAGCGCCGCTCCAGGCTTGCTAGGCCCGGGGACACGTCGTGGACGAAGGCACACATCGGTGTTGCCAGCACCAGGCATGCGTAGACTGGGGCCTGCACGAGCAGTACGCCATGTCAGAGAAGTCGGAGAGGCCAACAGAGAAGGACTCGATGATGGTTGTGGTGCCAATCGACATGGGGCCGATGTCACCCGCGGTTGTCAGAGTAGATGAAGTGGTCGGGGTAGATGACGGCGATGCTAGCGAATGGCTGGTGCTGGACGAAGATGAAGGAGGTGGACGGGCGGCAGCGGTAGAACAAGAGTGGAGGCGGCTAGGTTAGTAGCGCGGCGGTGATGCTCAAAGTAGGCGAGGAACCCGACAGCATGAAGAAACCCGCCATGGACGATGGCGTTCCCGCGCCAAGGGAGGCGGGGCGGCACATACCACGAGAGGTCGACGTGCGGGGGCGGCGGTGGACTGCGAGCCGCGGCGCTATAGCCCGAAGGGCGACGCAACGGCGGCGGGCAGGTCGGGGCGATGGTGGAAGACCTCGGGGCGGTTGCGGGCACCGTGGGCCGCGGCGCTACAGCCCGAAGGGGTGGTGCAGCGGCTGAGCGCGGGATGATGCAACCGTGGGGACGGCCTCGAGGCAGCGGCGGGGACCGCGTATCGCGGCACTACGGCCCGAAGGGACGTCGCAGCGGAGGCGCGCGAGTCAATGCAGCCGTGAGGAGGACCACGGGGCGGCAACGCTGTGGCCCGACGGGGCGACGCAGTGGTAGCCCGTTGCTCGATCGGTGGAGGGACGCGCTGAACTCGGGGACGATCTTCATGGTACCGGTGGAGGCGCACGCAACCGACGGGCCAGGTCGGGTCGCGTGGCGTAGATGAGGCGGATCGTGGTGGCAAGCAGGTGATCAAGTCGATCGCGCGCGAGGTCAGGGGACGCCGCTCGGTGGAAGCGGGATGGCGGCGGAGTCCAAGATGAGGCCGATGATGACCGACGGCGTGGGACGACGTGCGGACGAGCGCGTCAGCGCCGGCACCCGGGCTGCCAAGACAGCGCCGGCGCCCGGGCAGCAAGGCCCGAGTGACCAACGTAGCAGCAGCGCCCGAGCTGAGGCAGCCGACGAGCTTGACACAGCCGGCCCGACGCAGCTGGGGACGAGGCCTGCGAGGCAGACCGCAGGGCCGCCATGCAGACACGGCGGAGGCGGGTGGTGTGGATCGATGGGCGGGCCAGTGCGCGAACGGCGGCTATGATGGGCCGCCGCATGGCGCGAGGCCGCCGGGTCGGGGCGATGTAGGTGTCTCGGTCAGAGAGGGCGGTGATGGCCGGCGTAGATCGATGAGCGGGCCGGCGCGCGGACGACGGCTGTGAGGGGCCGCCTGTCGTGTGAGGCCGCCTGGTCGGTGGAGAAGCCTGCCGGTCACGCCGAGGTCGAAGTAGAGGCGCGCGGGGGTCGACTGTGGCGGTGGGCGACGCAAACCGATCAAGCATAGATCAGAAAACCAAAAAGAAAATGCCGATCAAGATGACCGATGGGAGAGAGAAAAACCCGGAGCAAGGCCTCGGGAAAAACACTCTCTAGGGCAGCCGGTCAACATGACCGACGGACGAACCGTAGGTACGGGCGGCGCGGCCCCCGGCGACGGTCATGGAGGCCGACTGCCCCAGGGGCGGCCCGCGGGGCGGAAGCGTCGGGCGGCGGCTAGGGTTGAATTGGTTAGGCTGATACCAAACACCGATCAAGATGACCGGCGGGAGAGAGAAAAACCCAGAGCAAGGGCTCGAGAAAAAGACTCTCTAGGGCAGCCGGTCAACATGACCGGCGGACGAAACCTAGGTACGGGCGGCGCGGCCCCCGGCGGCGGTCATGGAGGCCGACCGCCCCAGGGGTTGATCGGTTGAGTATCGTGATTATTAGGAAAGCTAGGATTGCGTAGGATATTATTCTACCTTGCCTTGAACTCCAAGATGATCATGTACTCCTATATATATGCCTATGAGGCTGAAGCAATACAATCAACGATTACCACCAAATCCCTCTCTCCCTTCTAACATGGTATCGGCCTAACCAATCCAACCCTAGCCGTCGCCCACCGCATCCGCCCGCCGGGGGCCGTGCCGCCCGTACCTAGGGTTCATTCGCCGGTCGTGTTGACCGGCTGCCCTAGAGAGTCTTTTTCCCGAGCCCTTGCTCCAGGTTTTTTCTCTCTCGCCAGTCGCTTTGATCGGTGTTTCCTTTTTGGTTTTCCGATCTACGATCGAGTTGCGTCGCCCACTGCCGTCGTCGACCCCCGTGCGCCTCTACTCCAACACCGGCGTGACCAGCCGACCTCTTCACCGACCCAGCGGCCTCGCGCGACATGCGGCCCCTAACGGCCGTCGTTTGCGCGTCTGCCCGCCGGTCACCCTGACCCGGCGGCCTCACGCGATGCGGCGGCCCATCATCCGTCATTCGCCCGCCGGCTCGCCCGTTGATCTACGCCTGCTGTCGCCGCCCTACTCTGACTAGGAATCCTGCCTCGCCCCCACCCAGCGGCCTCGCGCCATGCGGCGGCCCATCACAACCGTCGTTCGCGCGTCGGCCCGCCCGTCGATCTTGGACTCCGCCGCCACCCCGTCTCCACCGAGCGGCATCCCCGACCTCGCGCGCGATCGGATTGATCACCCGCCCGCCATCGCGATCCGCCTCATCTACGCCATGCGACCGACCTGGCCCGTCGGTTGCGCGCACCTTCGCAGGCCCCGTGAAGAGCATCCCAAGTTCAGCGCGCCCCTCTACCGATCGAGCAACGGGTTGCCGCTGCGTCACCCTGTCGGGCCGCAGCACCGCCGCCCCGTGGTTCTTCTCTCGGCTGCATCGACCCGCGTCACCATTGCATCGCCCCTTTGGGCCGTAGTGCCGCGGCCCGTGGTCCACCGCTGCCCTGAGGCCGTCCGCTCCAGGTCATCCCTGTGGCTGCACTGACCCTCGCGTCGCCGCTGTGTCGCCCCGTCGGACCATAGCGAGCGTGGCACGCGGTCCACGCCGCCGCCCCGAGACCGTTCCTGCGGTTGCACCGACCCGGGTTCCGCCGCTGCGTCGCCCCTTCGGGCCGTACCGCCGCGGTCCCGGCCGCCGCCCCGAGGTCTTCCCGCTGTCGCCCCGACCTGCCCACGGCCGCTGCGTCGCCCCTTCGGGCCGTAGCGCCACGGCCCGCGGTTCACTCTTCCGTCACCATGTGTCGACCTCCCGTGGTATGCGCCGCGCCATCTTCCTCGGCGCGGGAATGCCACCGTCCGCGCCGGTCTTCGTCATGCTGCCAGGTTCCTCGCCTACGTTAGAAGGGAGAGAGATGGATTTTTGCGGAATATGATGGATGTATTATTGAGCCTCGAGGGCGAGTATATATTGAGTACAAGACTTGGAGGGCAAGACACCTCTGCTGGGGATAAGGTAGGAGACAGATTACAAATCCTAGACTACCAAATATATGAATCCCAAATATATCTCTAACATCCCCCCGCAATCGTAGCGATAGCGTTGCAAACAACAGGAGCGTCGCAGACGGTCAGACTGGAGAGAATAGTAGCCGACAAGCTGACATCCCCCCACAGTCGTAGCAGGAGCGTCGTTGACGGTGTCGCATCGCGGACGCGTTGACTGTAGAGGAAGCCGACGGGTTGCTCAAGCGGATGATAACCCTTTGTGTCGATGTCGAGGTAGTCGAGAGCGTAGGGTGGTGTAGCTGTGGTCGAGGTAGCAGTGCGAAGAACGCCGTGGTCGATGTCAAGTCCGGGTAGCCGGTGTCGAGGGAATCGCCGTGGAGCCACGGGCGCAAGGAGGCGCCGAGTTAGTCATGGGCGTAGTGGTGTCGAGGTAGTGGTGCACCGGAAGGTGGACGGTGTTGACGAGGTGCCGCACCGGGTTTGCCAAACCCAGGGATACGTCATAGACAAAGGTACGCATCAGTGTTGCTAGCACCGGGCATGCGAAGACGGACGAAGACAAAGTTGACAAAGCACCGCACCAGGCTTGCTTGGCCCGGGGACACATCATGGACGAAGGCACGCATCGGTGTTGCCAGCTAATGACCCACAAGTATAGGGGATCAATCATAGTCCTTTCAATAAGTAAGAGTGTCGAACCCAACGAGGAGCAGAAGGAAATGACAAGTGGTTCTCAGCAAGGTATTTTCTGCAAGCACTGAAATAGTCGGTAACAGATAGTTTGATAGCAAGATAATTTGTAACGAGCAAGTAACGGTAATGATAAATAATGTGCAGCAATGTAGCCCAATCCTTTTGTGGCAAAGGACAGGCCAAAACAGTCTCTTATGATGAGCAAAGTGTTCTTGAGGGGACACGGGAATTTCATCATATCACTTTCATCATGTTGATTAGGTTCGTGTTCGCTACTTTGATAATTTGATAGGTGGGTGGACCCGTGCTTAGGTGCCGTTCTTACTTGAACAAACCTCCTACTTATGATTAACCCCCTCGCAAGCATCCGCAACTATGAGAAAAGTATTAAAATAAAATCTAACCATAGCATTAAACTTTTGGATCCAAATCAGTCCCTTACGAAGTAGCGCATAAACTAGGGTTTAAGCTTCTGTCACTCTGGCAACCCATCATCTAATAACTACTCCACAATGCATTCCCTTAGGCCCAAATATGGTGAAGTGCCATGTAGTCGACGTTCACATGACACCACTAAGGGAATCACAACATACATATCATCAAAATATCGAACACATATCAAGTTCACATGATTACTTGCAACACGACTTCTCCCATGACCTCAAGAACAAAAGTAACTACTCACAAATAATAATCATGCTCAAGATCAGAGGGGTAATAAATAGCATAATGGATCTGAACATATAATCTCCCACCAAATAAACCATATAGTAATCAACTACAAGATGTAATCAACACTACTAGTCACCCACAAGTACCAATCTAAGGTTCCGGTACAAAGATTGAACACAAGAGATGAACTAGGGTTTGAGAGGAGATGGTGCTGTTGAATATGTTGATGGATATGGCCCTCCCAAAGATGGGAGAATTGTTGGTGATGATGATGACAATGATTTCCCCCTTCGGGAGGGAAGTTCCCCCGGTGGAATCGCTCCGCCGGAGGGCAAAAGTGCTCCTACCCAAGTTCCGCCTCGAGACGGCGGCGCTTCATCCCAAAAGTCCTCTCCTCTTTTTTTCTTGGTCAAAATGACTTATATACCAGAAGAGGGGCACCGGAGGTGGGCCGAGGAGGGCACAACCCACCAGGGCGCGCCTGGGCTCCTTGGCGCACCCAGGTGGGTTGTGCCCACCTAGTGGCCCCCTCTGGTAGTTATTTGCTCCAATATTCTTCATATATTCCAAAACAATTCTCCGTAAATTTTTAGCTCATTTGGAGATGTGTAGAATAGGTAACTCTGACGTAGCTTTTTCAGGTCCAGAATTCCACCTGCCGGTATTCTCCCTCTTTGTGTAAACCTTGCATAATATTAGAGAAAAGGCATTAGAAATACTCCAAAAAGCATTATTATGCATAAAAACATTATAAATAATAGTAGGAAAACATGATGCAAAATGGACGTATCACCAGCACCGGGCATGCGTAGACGAGGGACCTACACGAGCTGTATGCCATGTCGAGGAGTCAGAGGGGCCAGCAGAGAAGGAGACTCGACGATGGTTGTGGAGCCAATCGGCATGAGGCCGATGTCACCAATGATGGTCGAAGTAGACGAAGTGGTCGAGGAAGATGAAGGCGATGCTGGCAACGGTCTAGTGCTGGACGAAGACGAAGGGGGTGGACCGGCAGCGGCGTCCGAAGAAGAGCAACGGCAGCGGCCTGACGATGGCGGCGGCGGCTAGGTTAGGAGCGCGACGGCGGTGCTCAAAGTAGGCGAGGAAACCAACAGCGTCACGAAGACCGGTGTGGACGGTGGCGTTCCCGCGCCGAGGAAGACGGCACGGCGCATACCACGGGAGGCCGACGTGCGGTGACGGCGGAGGGGACCGCGGGCCGCGGCGCTACGGCCCGAAGGGGCGACGCGACAGCGGCCGGAAGGTCGGGGTGACGGCGTGAAGCCCTCGGGGCGGCAGCGGGGACCGCGGGCCGCGGCGCTACGGTCCGAAGGGGCAGCGCAGCGGCAGAGCGCGTGTCGGTGCAACCGCGGGGACGACCTCGAGGCAGCGGCGGAGACCGCGTATCGCGGCACTATGTCCCGAAGGGGTGACGTAGCGGCAACGCGCGAGTCGATGCAGCTGCGAGGAGAACCACGGAGTGGCGGCACTGTGGCCTGACGGGGCGACGCAGTGGCAGCCCGATGCTCGATCGGTGGAGAGGCACGCATGCTCGATGACAATCTTTATGGAAATCCCATGGAGGCGCGCGCAGAACGATTGATCAGATCGACCGTGCTGCGCAGATGGAGTGAATCGCTTGCGCTTGGATGATCAGTCCAAAAGTCCGCGAGGTTGTAGTAGCTGCTCGCCGTGCTTTGTCGTCAGATGTAACAGGAGCCGATGATTGGTCCAGCGTGGACACGCAATGTGCGGGATGACGTGCACGAATCTGGGCCAGGAAACCAAGCACTGGCGTGACCGGCCAACAACACGGATGCATGCCTCTTTGTGGGACGTGGGAAGACCCATGCAACACTCACGTGAGGGCCTAGGCCACTGTATCCAATGCATGCATGGGGCCACACGGCGTAGATCAGTAGCCAGCGCTCGGGTCGAGCGTGATGCAGCCGAGCTTGTCAAAGACAGGGTTGACGGAGGATTCCAGATCAATGAAGGCGACGGTCGTCGACGGAGAATCATGAGCGGAGATGGCAGAGCTGGCCGCGTCGGCCGCACAGTTGATGAAGTGGCCGATGTAGTCGACGCCGGTGTCGGAGTAGAGGCGCGCGAGGGTCGATGGCGGCGGCAGACGACGCAAACCGATTAAGCATAGATCAGAAAACCAAAAAGTAGACGCTGATCAAAGCAGCCAGCGAGAGAGAGAGAAAAACCTGGATCAAAGGATCGGGAAAAAGACTCTCTAGGGTAGCCGGTCGACACGACCGTCGGACGAACCCTAGGTACGGGCGGCGCGGCGGCAAGGGTTTAGGATCGAGGTAAGGCTGATACCATATTAGAAGGGAGAGAGATGGATTGTTGTGGAATATGATGGATGTATTATTGAGCCTTGAGGGCGAGTATATATTGAGTACAAGACTTGGAGGGCAAGACGCCTCTCCTGGAGATAAGGTAGGAGACAGATTACAAATCCTAGACTACCAAATATATGTATCCCAAATATATCTCCTAAATATATGAATCGGTTAGCTCTGATACCATGTTAGAAGGGATAAAGAGGGATTGATGGAATCGTTGAGTGTATTGCTTGAGCCTCATGGGCATATATATAGGAGTACAAGGTCATCTTCGAGTGCAAGGTAAGGTAGAATAAATCCTACGCTATCCTATGTTTCCTAATGAATCAATATACTCAACACTGGCCATGCCACTATCCTTTCCCTCCCCACCAGTTTGGTCTTTTTCCGACCAAGCGGACCGGAGCAGCAGATCGTTCCTCAACATCACAGCCATCGGCGACGCCCCGTCCATGCCCTACCCCAGCATTGTTCACCGGAATCAAGTGTAATTCAGTCAATTGACACAGAGACAGGGGCAAGAGGTAGAAGAAGACTGCTGATGTTTTTTTCCTATTATTCAGTCAAACAGAAAAGAGAAAGAACGAGCGAAACGAGATTAGATCCGATAATCAAGGTACCATCCCATGATTAACTCCACGCTGTTGTTTCCTTTTATTCATGACTAAACAGTTTGATCCAATTATCACACGCCATCCCACGCTGATGTTTCCTTTTATTCAATCAAACAGAAAATAGAAGGAAACTCCTATTCCTACGTAGGAGGCTTACCAAAAATGTACGTGCAAGTTTTGTTTGGATTGTGACTGCCACATGATTTTAGGGAACTACACTACAATTCAACTATGTACTTAAAGTTGAGGTAAGAAAAGTACCAAATCCGTACATGCAATTTTTGTTTTGGATTGTGACTGCCCCACGATTGTGAATCTATTTTTATCTAAATGAAGAAGAGGTCAATTTCTTCCAAGTAGATAAAGCTGCATATTTACCATTTTAAGATCTGGGCAAAAAAGTGTTTTCCTTCAATTATTTTCTTCATCTCTCTACCATGTGGGGATCAAGTGAGGTTTGCCATAATATTCATTATCTCTGCTATTACATGCTAATCGAACATGAGCTAGGTACTTGACATCATAAAACATGGTGAGGAATCGAACGATTTGCTTCATTTGGTTGTACAGTATGGATTGCTAGCAAGTACTTCTAGGTGAGTTGGCTATACTAGACATAAATTTAGGCACGCCCAAAGTTCTCCGGTTCACATAGGAACGGATTTTCCTTTTTTTCTTATAAAAGAATCATTTTTGTAGTAAAAGTATGTATTTAACAGTAACATTATCAAGTTTGCTACATTCAAAATCTTGATAATCATTCTAATGTGTTGACATGGGGTGATTATTTTATAAGAATTTGTATGTAGAAAACCGATTAGAATTAGGTAGAAAATTTGACATGGGGTGAACTCTACCTAACCTCTTCTATGATATACTGTAACCATTGAAGTGAACACTAAGCAAAATTAAGCTAAGAGAGATAGAGAGGGATGGGGAGGGAGAGAGAGAGAGAGAGGGAGAGAGAGAAGGGAAGGGAAGGATACAACGAGAAAGGGAGACTGTCAATGCTATGAAATATAGCAAAGCCCATCGTTACATATTTGAAATCCAAAGTGCGTGTTGATGGAGGTGGAAGAGGATTGGGAGCCGGATATGTCACAAATTGAGGTGGTGAACATGGACTGGAGTTGCAGAGAATGTTGATGGAGAAAGAAGATATTGAGTGATTTATTAACAAAAAAACTAGATTATAGATGTGCATGAGAAATCTATACGTATATGTTAGCTTGATTAAATCTTCATACTAACTATATATATTGCTTGCGTACGATGGTTATGAGTTGATAAATAAGTTTGTATTGTACTTGCTGAAGTAGCATGCAAATGAAGCTAAAGACAATATTCTTGGCCTTGTATGAGAGTATCTTAAGCACACCAAGTAGATCTTAGTTTGTAACATATAATCATGTGGATCATTTCTCTCTATGTATACATCATCGATTTACATTGCAGGTGAAGTGGATTTCAATTATTTCAAATATTGCAGACAATCCTTTCTATACTGCGAAATATGATATACATTATATGCGTAATCAGAAAAAGAAAACTTTATATGTGAAATTTGACATGAATTGTATTCGTAAGTTTAATTGGAAAAAATAAATCAAAAGCCCGTGGCAACGCACGGGCGTTCTACTAGTTAAGTCTAGTACAACAATGTCTCTAATTTGACCAGATCCTGGATGTCCAACAAGTTTTTCATGAACGAATCATGTCATTCCACACATACTCCCCTTCAGCTTCATCCAACAATGTGTCCACGTAAATGGCCGTCCCTCTGTCCTGTGGTACATCACGGTGGCGTGTGCGGGCTACTTATAATGTGTAGACCAACATTGAGTGAATGAATCAATCAACAAATTGAGCAACAGGAAGTAAAACTTATGATTTCGTCCTCTGTCGCGTGCAATGGCCACCTTGCCTCAAGCTGACGAACCACGTTGCAAAACTTGATGACGCTGATTTGGATAGTGTGCCAGCGATACGACAACGACCTCACGTTGTATGGTTGAAAGATGTACATGTCGTAGGGCGCAATGTGCTTTCGTGCGTGAAACTTTTCTTGCACTCGCTCCCAGAAGGGCTCCCTTCTGCTCCTGCCTATGAAATCCACGGATATGGCCGGCCACGCATCGCACAACAACTCATCCTCCATGGCCGAGTAGCTCACCATCCTTCATACTCTAAAAAATGACATGGCATTTGAAAATAAGCTCAATGGCATTTGACCGAACATCCGTCGGGCGTGGTGTCCGCCATGAAGGTCGACAAGGGGCGGAGTGTACCTGGGTACAAAGGGCTTCAGTGTGGAAAGCTCCGTCGGAACAGCGAGCGGGAGCATCGATGCTGGTTGCGGACGTCCGGCAATGCCTCTATGGCGGCCGAAGATGAACAACAGCGGCGGCGGAGGTGGAGGGTGCGGATGCAAAGAAAGGAGGAGAAGTGGCGGAGTGGAAGGAAATGGGACCGGGAGGGGAATTGGGTGGGCCAGGGGTGTCAGAGTCCTACGTTTTGGGTGTCCGGACTCCCGCAAACCTCCCCCACTGTGTCTCCAATTTGCGGGAGAAATCGCGTCTAGACCGCCCCGCGGGCCGATACAGGTCGGCATTGGATGGCTTCCGCGGTACGGACAGCATGATCCGGACGGTTGCTGGAGGTATGCGGGTCCACCTTGAAGATGCCCTAAGAAGGAATGTGATGCGGAGCATCCTACGGTCATCCCCATGGACATTCCTTCATTAACACGAACGCCAAGTGGACCGATGATGAGAGCCAATCCATGTGCCTTCGAAACCGAGGTTACCTCTTTCCTCTTAGAGCTCCCTTTGGATTCATATGAGAAATGGCTTCTACTTGAAGCGGAGACTTTGTGCATGACTAAGTATCAAGGAGAAGGCCATGAAGAAGCAAGGAGGGATCTCCAATTACACACGGAGCCCCAAGGAGAAGGAGGGACCCCAAGACGAGAAGAACCGGAGGCACTCTGGACACCCCGGGTGTCCGGCCTCATACACCCCCGGGTGCCCGGACCATCCACCTTCGGGTGCTCGCACTAGCTGGTCCCGTGGGGCACGGCGCTTGTGACCACCCAGGGTGCCCAGGTCTTCACCCCCCGGGTGCCCGGCCCTTAGCCCCGGGTGCTCAGCCTCCTCCTCCCAGCCGACCCCGGGTGACCAGACATTTACACTGGGTGCCCGGACATCCCGAAATGTGCCTGCGTGCACTTAGGGTCAAATGACCCTTGTACCGTCGTCCCCCCCCCCCCAAAACCTTCCCTAGACTATAAGTAGTCTTCTCCTAGCTCAGATTTAGGTTAGCAAAGTATTGGATATGATCTAGAGAGAGCTTTGCTCATCTATCCCTCCTCATGGAGATCAAGACCTCCTAGGAGAAGATCCCCTAGTGGATATCAAGACCCCATCTAGGGAAGGATCTATCTAGATCATCAAGACCTCATCTCCTCTTGGATTTAGGATGAACTGTACCTTGTATCTTTATTCCCTTTGTTGTTCATGTACCCTTTTTGGATCTTGTGTGGATTTGAGTCTAGTGGATGTGTGATTGGACTTGTTCTTGAGTGTTCCTCTTGTGATTTCTTCGTGTTCTTCCCCGTGTTCTTCGTGGAATTCCCCTCCAATTTGTGAAAGATCAGCATTTAGGGTCTCCACCCTTTAACATCTTGGATCAGAGCCATGGTTGACATGAATTTGGAGTCCTCCCCCCTCGTTTTCTAGCCTAATTTCGTTGCTTTTTGTCCCAATTCAAAAATCCCCACCAAAAAATAGCCATACCAATTTTTTGCATTTTGTTGGTTCTTGTGAATTTTTGTTGATTTTGTTCTTTGGATCTAGTGTTTGACAAGTGGATTTACCTCCCTTGGCGTTCTCTAGCCCCAATTTTTCTTTTTACCAATCCAATTTGGCGCTTGGAATCAAGTTCTTCTGCCCCTAGTTCGAGATCTAAATTTTTTGCCCAAAATCGAGTTTTCTCGGCCTACCTCGGGTACCCGCACCCCTTTACCCCGGGCACCCGGACCCCCGGGACATTTCCGTGCAAGTCTCTGCCCACCCCAGGCTCCCAGACCCCTTTTCCTCGGGCACCCAGACCCCCGGGCGGTTTTTTTCACCATCTCTCTGACCGCCCCAGGCGCCCGCACCTCCCTAACGCCGGGTGCCCGCACCCCTTAGTTTCAGTCCACCTCCAAAAACCGTTTGACCATAACTAATTCATCCGGTGTCTGATTTTGACGTTCTTTAGCTCATTTTGTAGCTATTGACATCCCCCATCCCACAAAAATACTTCAACCATCAATTGAATCAATCAAAGTTTTCAAATTTTGGCATCTTTGCCTAGGCCCTCCACCATATCATCCGCAATACCACCATAGCTTTCCGCAACCTAACTCATTGTAGTTCTCATTGCATTTGTGGTTATTTGAGTTTTGATTTGAGTCTCATAAGGTGTTTTGGCTACTTAGGAATGGTTACTTCATCATGAACCACCAGAAGATTGTATTGTTACATCGACTACATCCACCATGAGCTTCCGCAATCGACGATGATCATCCATCCTTTGAGACCATCTTCAACCAGAAGCAAGGCCGGTTACCCCCCGACTTCGTGAAAGGTGAAGTGTGATGAAGGTATCCATTCCATCATAAAATTTTCCTTCCTTGCCATTACATCTTGATAGCCCCACCATCTTTGAGAACATCTTCATACCTATTGAGACTAGCATTCCGAGTATTGCCGGGCTTCGTGAAGACTTGAGCACCTTAGAGATACAATATCATATTGTTGCATCATTTGATATATCATATAGTGCAATTGCTTGCTCACGTGCATATCTTCTGATACTTGTCTCATGTATTTGGTTGAGGCTCAATAAGCATAGTGGGAAAAAAGAGAAAATAAAGCTTCTAAGCAAGAAAAAGATCCAAAGCTTATAAGCAAAGAGTGGAGCATGAAAAGAGATACTTGTGCATGTGGATACATGGAATAGGAAACATTTTTCTTGCATATAGGATTGGTGCCAAGTGGTGAACCATGCCCAAACGTGCAATAAGCTAGCGTCTCTCCTTGTGTTTGTGCAACACGAGCCTAGTCTTCATTAGGCCATTTTGTCTTGCTCATTCCTAGAGTTTCACAAGCCCCATTATCCCACCGTGTGTGTTTATTTTTTGCCCTCCTCTATATTTGTGATGACTTGCTTTGCATTTTGAGTCCTTTGGATTTAGTTCAACATTTACAATATCTTGGACTTCAATTTGCTTGAATTTTGTGCCGCTTATCCTAACCACGCCACTCGATAAGCTTTACTTTGTAGGTGTGAGTGAACAAGTCCGTTACCAAATCCACTATTCTCTCAATTCGCATTGAGTGAAATGGGCTACATCCTCAACTTTGGGAAAAGGTATCTTGGTATTGTTTATCTCATTTCCTACTCACCTTTTCTTTAGGCTTGCAATGGATAGGCAAAGCATATCTACTTCGGTCTACAACCACGACGACAAGTTCGATGCCATGAAAAACTTCATCGATGCCAAGATGGATGCTCAAATGGAGGAGCTCAAATCCCTCATCAACACCGGCAAGAGGTCTTGCTCATCTTTGAGAAGGAACTCAAGTGCACATGCTTCCGAGCTACCATCACTGGTAAGGTCACATCGGCATTGACACCATCACCGACAAGAACGTGACGGTCAAGAGCTCAACAACAACCATCGCTCTATGAGTTCACCATCTACCTTGGCATATTTGCCAAGCGACTTCAAGGCATCTTCGCCTTCGGATATGCGGCATATTCGCCGACAAGCACCTCAAGAGTACGCTCAAAAGAAGCTCCTCAAGCTCAAGTCCGCGACTTCCATGAGCTACTATGACCTCGACACCGACCACGAGATTCATTGCTATGGGACTCAAGACTCCAAGGAGTATCTCAAGTGGGAGCGCAAGATGGACGCCTACCTCAAGTTACATCAAGTCCCCTCCGAAGATCAAGTGAAGTGGGCCAAAAGAAACTTCCATGACTGCACGGCGACATGGTGGCTTCGCGCACCTTGGAAGAGCCTTGACATGAGTTGGTGATAACCCACAAGTATTGGGGATCACAACAATTTTCGAGGGTAGAGTATTCAACCCAAATTTATAGATTCGACACAAGGGGAGCCAAAGAATATTTGTAAGTATTAACAGTTGAGTTGTCAATTCAACCACACCTGGAGATTAAATATCTGCAGCAAAGTGATCAGTAGCATAGTAATATGATAGCTTTGATAGCAGTGGTAACAGTAATAGTAATGATAGCAGTGATATCAATGATTTTGTAGCAAGTGCAATAGTGACAGTAGCAGTAGTAACTTAGCAAGAGCAATATGTGGAAAATTCGTAGGCATTGGATCGGTGAGTTCGTTGGATGGTATTCATCATATAACAGTCATAACCTAGGGCGATACAAAACTAGCTCCAGTTCATAAATATAATGTAGGCATGTATTCCGTAAATAGTCATACGTGCTTATGGAAAGAACTTGCATGACATCTTTAGTCCTACCCTCCCGTGGCAGCGGGGTCCATAAGGAAACTAAGGGATATTAATGCCTCCTTTTAATAGAGAACCAGAACAAAGCATTAACACATAGTGAATACATGAACTCCTCAAACTACGGTCATCACCGGAAAGTATCCCAATTACTGTCACATTGGGGTTTACGGATCATAACACGTAATAGGTGAATATGACTTGCAAGATCGGATCTAGAACATAGATATAATGGTGAAAACATAAACGGTTCAGATCTGAAATCATGGCACTCGTGCCCTAGTGACTAGCATTAAGCATGGCAAAGTCATAACAACATCAATCTCAGAACATAGTGGATACTAGGGATCAAGCCCTAACAAAACTAACTCGATTACATGATGAATCTCATCCAACTCCTCACCGACCAGCGAGCCTACGAAGGAATTACTCACTCCCGGTGGGGAGCATCATGGAATTGGCGATGAAGGATGGTTGGTGATGATGAAGACCGAAGATTCCCCTCTCCGGAGCCCCGAACGGGCTCCAGATCTGGCCTCCTGGGAGGTGGCCGTGGCTCTGTATCGTGAAACGCAATGAAATTTTCTCCCTATTTTTTCTCCAAAAATAGGATTTTATAGCGTCGAAATTAGGGTCTGCGGGGCCACGAGGTGGGGACAACCCACTAGGGCGCGCCAGAGGGGGGGCGCCCTGGTGTCTTGTGCCCAACCAGGGCCCCCCTCCGGTGGTTCTTGGCTCCAGTATTTTTCTTTTATTATAAAGTAATTCTCCAAAAAGTTTTGTTCCATTCTGAGAACTTTTATTTCTGCACAAAAACAACACCATGGTAGTTCTGCTAAAAACAACGTCAGTCCGGGTTAGTTTCATTCAAATCATGCAAATTAGAGTCCAAAACAAGAGCTGAAGCATTAGGAAAAGTAGATACGACGGAGACGTATCAACTCCCCCAAGCTTAAACATTTTCTTGTCCTCAAGCAATTCAGTTGACAAATTGAAAGTGAAAAAGAAAACCTTTTACGAACTCTTTTGTTCTTGTTTACATAAATAAGCTTAAGTAGCACCCAGGTTTTCAGCAAAGATCATGATTAACCATGTCAACAATAACTCTTAAAAATTATATTAACTCATATCAATGGCATAAACCACTAGAGAGCAATAATAAAATATCTCAAATGACAACACTTTGTCAAAACAACCGTGATATAATATGACAACAGTGGTATCTCGCTAGCCCTTTCTGAGACCGCAAAACATAAATGCAGAGCACCTCCAAAGTTCAAGTAGCGACTAAACATTGTAATTCATGGTAGAAAAGATCCAGTCATGATGCATCCAACATTAACTATGCACAATGCATGAGGATGACAATAGTGCTCTCAGATCTGGCGCTTATTTGAGAAGGTTATGACTCAACATAAAATTAAATAGATAGTCCCTTCGCAGAGGGAAGCAGGGTTTGCAGCGGTGCCAGAGCTCAAAGTTTTAGAAACATAGATAAATGTAATTTTGGGAGGTACACCCTTCCTGTCAACGTTACGACCAAGAATTATCAATATCTTCCATGCTAAACACATTAGTGGCGGTTCCCAAGCGATAAAAGTAAGGGTTTACTCCCCCTCCACTAACAAACACACTCCACGGCTAGCCGAATCCACGGGTACCGTCCATACCAACATCAGTCCTGGGGGAGTTTTGTTTAATTATTTGCAATTTTTGATTTCGGGACTGGGAATCCATATTACCGCCCCTCTCGTGCAAGGACGAGTGAATAAACACTCATCATGAGAATAACCCGCTTAGCATGGAAGATACTGACCACCCCCTGTCGCTCCATGAGCGGTCTAGGCACACAAAACAGATGTTTTTTTGAAATTTTAGAGGTGGCACATGCAAATTTACTTGGAACGGCAGGGTAATACCGCATATAGGTAGATATGGTGGACTCATCTGGAATAACTTGGGTTTTAGGATTTTGATGCACAAGGAGTATTCCCGCTTAGTACAGGCGAAGGCTAGCAAATAGGTTGAGAAGCGGCTAGCTAGAGAGCAAAAACGGTCATGAACATGCGTTATGCACAATTAACATTAAATACTAGCATGAGTAGGATATGGACACCATGAACATAAATATCGTAGAGGATATGTTGGTTTTGATTCAACTACATGCATGAACATGTGCCATGTCAAGCCACTTGAAACATTCAGAGGAGGATACCATACCATCATACTACATCACAATCATTTTAATGCATGTTGACATCCAAGATAAATCATTATCCACTCCTAGCTACTTAAGCATGGCATGAGAAACTATAATCTCTAATTGTCATTGCAAACATGTTTGATCATAATATGCTGAATCATGGATACTAGGTTAAACATATTTACAAAGACAGAACAAGTTGAGTTCATACCCGTTTCTCTCTGCCACAGCCAGTTCATCAAATATCGTCATTATTGCCTTTCACTTGCACGACCGAATGATATGAAAATAATAATGCAAGAGTGCCGTGGACTAAGCTGGAATCTGCAAAAAAATTATTCAAAAGAAGAAGACAAGGTAATATGGGTTGTTTGTTAGATCAATATCAATGCATATGAGAGCCACTCAACATTTTCATCGTGGTCTTCTCCTTGGTATGACTCAATAAGAAACACACTGAAATATTTTGGAGTTTTTAGTTTTTTTTGAAGAAAGCAAATTAAAGAAAAACAAAAACAAAAACGAGAAAACTATTTACACGGGAGAGCTCCCAACAAGCAAAAGAAGAACAAGGAAATCTTTTTGGATTTTCTTTTTAGTACTACAACTAATTAAACTTAGAAAGAAAAACCGAAAAGAAGCAGGAAACTTTTTTTTGGATTTTCTCAAAGTTTTTCAAACACACAAGAAGAAAGCGAGAAAATAAATCTAGCATGGATAAAACAATGAAAAGTGTGAACACCGACAACTGGAATGAAATTTGTGAACATGAATGTAATGTCGGTGGAAATACTTACTCCCCCAAGCTTAGGCTTTTGGCCTAGCTTGGTAATCACCACTCATAGTAGCCATTCGGTCCCATCTCAAAGTGCTGCGGTGGCGGCACCTGAGCGTCCCACTCCTGAGGCTCTTCCTCTGCCGCTGCCTGGGCATTCCGGTAGGCAATAATGTCCACTGGCATGACCCTGTATCCTCCCCTTGCAATAGAATCAAACAAAGCAGGTGCAGGCAATGGGATAATATCATGGGTTTCCACACTGTAAACCAGGTTATAATGAATATTATGAAGAGAGTCGGCCTCATCAGTAAACTGGTGAGCCACCATCGCCTGGTGATCTAGATAGACTCGGGTCAAAGGATAATCATGTTGGCATATCTGAACGTTAAAGTGACTCGCTAAGCGAGTAGCATAAATACCACCATGAATTTTGCCCTTGTTTCTGTTAAGGTGCAGACGGCGTGCAATAATAGCCCCTAGGTTGTAAGTGCGATCATTGTGTAGTGCACGGCATAAAATGGCGAAGTCTGGAGCACTGAGTGCACCGACCTTCTCTCTAGCAATTAAACACTTAGCGATGAATAGAGCAAAGTAATGCACAGACGGAAACTGCAAACTAGTGGCAGTGACACTCGACACGCCTCTCTCATCTCCCACTGACAAAGTTCTCAAACTCTGCAGGTCTAGGCTCTCTTATTTCCCCATCAGAAGGGATCAAGCATATCTCACAAAAATCAGTAAGTGGTATCTGACGGGTTTCAGAATATAAGTTAAACTGCACTTCAGGAGGATTATTCCTACTCAGAAAATGGAAATTTTGCACAAAGGAATTTGTAAGGAGGTGGTATTGATCACACTCAGCTGCGATGAGGTCGGTCAGCCCAGCATTAGCAGCGAATTGAGCGAACTCTTGATGGATCCCGGCTCCATCCATGAAGGGGTTATATGGCCATTCGCACAGCCGCACCTCCGCTCTTCTCGGAGTGTTGAGGCCAGTATCTGAGGATTCCCCAATGACTCCTTTAGCATTTTTCTTGGAGGCAAACTTCCTAAAGAAACTCATTTTATTCCTATAGATAAAATTCTGAAAAATTTTGTCCACAAAATTTTTGTCAACAAAACTTCACAAGATTGATAGCAACTACTCATAAGGAGGCATAGAGGCTATATTAAGCATTCAAACTACTTAGAACTTTAAGAATTCAACATGCAAGCTCATCTATAGCAGCACCAAGAGTAGCTAATTATTCAAAATATAAACCACTAAAGCAAAAACTAATTGGAGCAATAGAGGAGTCACATACCAAGTAGCAATCCCATAAAACAGTTTCGGAAACGGAGCTTCGAGCAAAGAGATCGAAATCCACGGGTTTGAGAGCAAGAACACGAGAGAGAGCTATGGTGATTTTTTTCTAGAGGTAGGAGATGACATGGGCTAAAGAAGTAAGTGAGGGGACCCACATGGGGACCACAACCCACCAGGGCGCGCCTGGGGCTGCTAGCGTGCCCTGGTGTCTTGTGGTCACCAGGTGCACCCCCCTCTGATGTTTTTTGCACCAAAAATTCAGAAATATTCAAAAAAATTGTATTAAATTTTCAGGGCATTCTGAGAACTTTTATTTTTGGGTCATTTTTTATTGCATGGGAAATTCAGAAAACAGACAAAACATGGCATTTTATTTTATTTAACTAAGAAAAAACAGAAAATAAAATTTGGGAGCAGAAGGTTGTGCTTACTAAATTCATGAACTTCATACCTCTAAAAAATGATCCATTAATAAGGTTGATCAAGTCTTATTAACAACCACCTTCGATTAGCATGAACCCGAAGAACTTTCGTAAAACACTAAGTTACCTCAACAGGGATATGCATGTCCCCAACAATAAGCATTTCATATTTCTTTTTGGTAGTAGGTAGAGGTAGTTGAAAACTTCCAATAGTGAGTGTCAGAGATTTTTCAATAACATTAATACCATTCACTTGGAATTGTTTCTTTGGAAAGTGCACCGTATGTTCATTACCATTGATATGAAAAGTGACCTTGCTTTTATTGCAATCAATAACAGCCACTGAAGTATTCATAAAGGGTCTACCAAGGATAATCGACATGTTGTCGTCCTCGAGCATCTCAAGTATAACAAACTCAGTTAAGATAATAACATTTGCAACAATAACGGGCACATCCTCACAAATACCGATAGGTATGGCAGTTGATTTGTCATCCATTTGCAAAGATATTTCAGTAGGTGTGAGTTTGTTCAAATCAAGTCTTTTATATAAGGAGAAAGGCATACCACTAACACCAGCTCCTAAATCACACAAAGAGTTTTAACATAATTTCTTTTGATGGAGCAAGGTATAGTTGGTATTCCTGGGTCTCCAAGTTTTTTAGGTGCTCCATCCTTAAAAGAATAATTAGCAAGCATGGTGGAGATTTCAGCTTCTGGTATCTTTCTCTTATTAGTGATGATGTCTTTCATATATTTTGCATAAGGGGCCATCTTTAAAATATCAGTCAAGCGAGTGCGCAAAAGGACTGGCCTAAGCATTTCAGCAAAGCATTCAAAATCTTCATCATCTTTTTTCTTAGTTGATTTAGGTGGAAAGGGAATGGATTTTTGAACCCATGGTTCTCTTTCTCTTCCATGCTTTCTAGCAACAAAGTCTCTTTTATCGTATCTTTTATTTTTAGGTTGTGGGTTATCAAGATCAATAGCTGGTTCTATTTCAACATCATTATCTGGTTGTTTATCAATATCTGGTTGAGTGTCTCCATGAACATCATCATTATATCTTTCATTATCACTAGATGAATGTTCATTACCAGATTGAGTTTCAGCATCAGAGATAGAAACATCATTATTACTATCAGGAGGTTTTTTTATTTTAGGTTCACTAGAGGTATGCAAAGTCCTACCATTTTTCTTTTTCTTCTTCTTTTTAGAAGGACTAGGTGCATCAGCGTTAATTCTTTGAGAGTCTTGTTCAATTCTTTTAGGGTGTCCCTCAGGATAAAGTGGTTCCTGAGTCATTTTACCTCCTCTAGTTGCTACTCTAATAGCAAAGTCATTCATATTATTATTCATTTCACTAAGCAACTCTCTTTGAGATTTAGCAACTTGTTCTAGTTGAGTTTGAACCATAGAAGCATGTTTTCCTACACCTCTTACATCATTAGTAATTCTAAATAACAAGTCACTTAAGCGAGCAATCATATTAGAATTATATTTCAATTGTTTCATAACATTTTCATTGAAGTGATCTTGTTTTCTAATGTAGTTGTCAAACTCATAAAGGCATTGACTAGGATGTTTATTGTAAGGGATGTCACTTTCATCAAATTTCATTAAAGAATTTACCTCTACCACCTTTGGTGGTGGTGTGTCAAGTCCATGTATTTCTTCAATAGGAGGTAAAGTTTTAACATCCTCTGCTTTAATACCTTTTTCCTTCATACTTTTCTTTGCCTCTTGCATATCTTCAGGACTGAGATATAAGATACCCCTCTTCTTCAGAGTGGGTTTAGGCATTAATTCAGGAAGAGTCCAATCATCATAATTTTTCAATATATTATTCAATAATTCCTCACCTTGTTCAACAGTTCGTTCCCTGAAAACACAACCAACACAGCTATCTAGGAAGTCCCTAGAAGCATCGGTTAGTGCATTATAGAAGATATCAAGTATTTCATTTTTCTCAAGAGGATGATCAGGCAAAGCATTAAGCAATTGGAGAAGCCTCCCCCAAGCTTGTGGGAGACTCTCTTCTTCAATTTGCAGAAAATTAAATATTTCCTGTAAGGCAGCTTGTTTCTTATCCGTAGGAAAACATTTTTCAGAGAAGTAATAAATCATATCCTGGGGACTACAGACACAACCAGGAGCAAGAGTATTTTACCATATCTTAGCATCATCCTTTAATGAGAACGGAAATAATTTGAGAATATAGTAGTACCGAATCTTCTCATGATGAGCAAATAGGGTGGCTATATCATTTAATTTAGTAAGGTGTGCCACAACAGTTTCAGTTTCATAGTCGTGGAAAGGATCAGATTCAACCAAAGTAATTAACTCTGGGTCGACAGGGAATTCATAATCCTTATCAGTAACAACGATAGGCGAAGTAGCAAACTTGGGATCACATTTCATTCTAGCATTCAAAGATTTTTCTTTCAGTTTGCATAATAATTTCTTAAGATCATCTCTATCATTGCAAGTAAGAAAATCTCTAGTTGTCTCCTCATCCATAACATAACCTTCAGGTATCTTAGGCAATTCATAACTAGGAGAGCTAGGTCTAATGGGTGTTTTGAGATTTTTAGTTTCTAGTACTTCATCATTTTCAATAATTTCATCAGTTTCAGCATTCTCAATATCTTTAGCTCTAGCAATTTGTTCATCAAGAAATTCACCTAGTGGCATATTATCATCAAGCAAGGTACTAGCATCATCATGAGTAGCATTCATAGCATAAGTAGCATCATCAATAACTTGCGACATATCAGGATTAATAGCATGGGGTGGTGTTGCAAGTCTACTCAAAACAGAAGGTGACTCAAGTGCAGAGTGTGATGGCAGTTCCTTACCTCCCCTCGTCCTAGAGGGAACGATCTTAGTCTTTGTATCCTTCAGATTCTTCATAGTGATAAATAGATAATAATCCCAAGTGACTGAACAAATATAGCTATGCTCCCCGGCAACGGCGCTAGAAAAAAGCCTTGATAACCCACAAGTATAGGGGATCGCAATAGTTTTCGAGGGTAGAGTATTCAACCCAAATTTATTGATTCGACACAAGGGGAGCCAAAGAATATTTGTAAGTATTAGCAGTTGAGTTGTCAATTCAACCACACCTGGAGATTAAATATCTGCAGCAAAGTGATCAGTAGCATAGTAATATGATAGCTTTGATAGCAGTGGCAGCGGGGTCCTAAGGAAACTAAGGGATATTAAGGCCTCCTTTTAATAGAGAACCAGAACAAAACATTAACACATAGTGAATACATGAACTCCTCAAACTACGGTCATCACCGGAAAGTATCCCGATTACTGTCACACCGGGGTTTACGGATCATAACACGTAATAGGTGAATATGACTTGCAAGATCGGATCTAGAACATAGATATAATGGTGATAACATAAACGGTTCAGATCTGAAATCATGGCACCCGGGCCCAAAGTGACAAGCATTAAGCATGGCAAAGTCATAACAACATCAATCTCAGAACATAATGGATACTAGCGCTCAACCCCTAACAAACCTAACTCGATTACATGATGAATCTCATCCAACTCCTCACCGACCAGCGAGCCTACGAAGGAATTACTCACTCCCGGTGGGGAGCATCATGGAATTGGTGATGAAGGAGGGTTGGTGATGATAAAGACCGAAGATTCTCCTCTCTAGAGCCCTGAACGGGCTCCAGATGTGGCCTCCCGATGAAGAACAGGAGGTGGCAGCGGCTCCGTATCGTGAAACATGATGAAACTTTCTCCCTATTTTTTTCTCCAAAAATAGGATTTTATAGTGTCGAAATTAGGGTCTGTGGGGTCACGAGGTGGGAACAACCCACCAGGGTGTGCCAGAGGGAGGGGGGCGCCCTGGTGTCTTGTGCCCAGCCAGGGGCCCCCTCCAGTGGTTCTTGGCTCCGGTATTTTTCTTTTATTATAAAATAATTCTCCAAAAAGTTTCGTTCCATTCCGAGAACTTTTATTTCTGCACAAAAACAACACCATGGTAGTTCTGCTGAAAACAGCGTCAGTCCGAGTTAGTTTCATTCAAATCATGCAAATTGGAGTCCAAAACAAGAGCAAATGCGTTAGGAAAAGTAGATACGACGGAGACGTATCAGTTGGCCCAAGACGAAGAGAGTTATGCGGCAAGCGTTCGTGCCTTCCACCGACACGAAACATCTTCTACACCAATTGGAGAACACTGTCCAAGGATCCAAGTCCATCAATGAGTACTTCATGGAGATGAAGAAATCCTTGCGACGAGCCAGTGTGGACGACCCCATTTGGATGAAATCCCACTTCATGATGGGATTGAACAACAACATCTCCTAGACTATCATCCTCGAGAACTATAAGTCTCTCGAGACATCTACATTGGTGCTCTCAAGGCGCAACAAGAACTCATGAAGGCCAAGGCTTCTTGATGCGGAGCATCCCACGGTAATCCCCATGGACATTCCATCATCACCACGAACACCAAATGGACCGATGACGAGAGCGCATGCATGTGATATCGAAACCGAGGTTACCTCTTTCCTGTTTGAGCTCCCTTTGGATTCACATAAGAAATGGCTTCTACCTCAATCGGAAACATTATGCATTCTTAGGTACCAAGGAGAAGACCGCGAGGAAGAGTGGAGGGATAATCAAGTCCACACGGAGTCCCAAGGAGGAGGAACCTCAAGATGCGGAAGACCCAAGACCTCCTGGACACCCCGGGTGCCAGGACAAGAAGACCCCCGGGTGGCCGGACATGCGGCCACGGGGTGGGCAAAGCCCTTGGACACCCCGAGTGCCCAACCCCCCCCCCCACCTGGGCGCACCCCCGGGTGCCCGGTCCCTCCACCCGGCGACCACCCCGGGTGCCCGGCTGCTACTTCTTGAGCTTGCGTTGATTTTTCCGTTGAAGAGTAAAGGGTGATGCATCAAAGAGATAAGTATTTCCCTCAGTTAAGAACCAAGGTATCAATCCAGTAGGAGGCACAAGCAAGTCTCCAATCTATGCACCTGCACAAACTAACAAACACTTGCACTCAACGTGAAAAAGGGGTTGTCAATCCCTTCACGGTCATGAACAAGAGTGAGATCTAATAGAGATATGTATGAAAGATAAATAAAAGAGCAAACTAAAGTAAATATAAATAAATTGCAGCAAGGTATTTTTGGGTTTTTTGGTTTATAGATCTGAAAATATATGATGGAAAATAGACCTGGGGGCCATAGGTTTCACTAGAGGGTTCTCTCTTGAAGGTAGCATACGGTGGGTAAACAAATTACCGTTGAGCAATTGATAGCGCAAAGTTATGACGATATCTAAGGCAATGATCATGAATATAGGAATCATGTCCGTGACAAGTAGACCGAAACGATTCTGCATCTACTACTATTACTCCACACATCGACCGCTATCCAGCATGCATCTAGAGTATTAAGTTCATAAGAACGGAGTAACGCTTTAAGTAAGATGACATGATGTAGAGGAATAACTCAAGCAATATGGTATAAACCCCATCTTTTTATCCTTGATGGCAATAATACAATATGTGCCTCGCTACCCCTTCTATCACTGGCTGAGGACACCGCACGATTGAACCCAAAACTAAGCACCTCTCCCATTGCAAGAAAAACCAATCTAGTTGGCAAAACCAAACCGATAGTTTGAAGAGAAATACAAAGGTATCTTAATCATGCATAAAGAAGTTCAGAGAAGACTCAAATAGTATTCATAGATAATCTGATCATAAGTCCACAATTCATTGGATCTCAACAAACACACCGCAAAAAAGTATTACATCGAATAGATTTCCAAGAACATCGAGGAGAACATTGTATTGAAGATCAAAGAGAGAGAAGAAGCCATCTAGCTACTAGCTATGGACCCATAGGTCCGTGGTAAACTACTCACGCATCATCGGAAGGGCAGCAAGGTTGATGTAGAGGCCCTCCGTGATCGAATCCCCCTCCGGCAGATCGCCGGAAAAGGCCCAAGATGGGATCTCACGGGAACAGAGGATTGCGGCGGTGGAAAAGTATTTTGGTGGACGCTTCTGGTGTTGGGGGATATTTGGGAATTTATAGTGCAAAGATTCAGGTTGGAAGACCTCCGAGGGGCCCACAAGCCCTCAGGACGTGCCCCCCTAGGGTGCGCCTTGCAGGCTTGTGGCCTCCTCGGGAACCTTCTGGCCCTCTCTCCAAGTTGCGTAGGTGTCTTCTGGTCCAAGAAAAATCATCGCGGAAGTTTTATTCCATTTGGACTCCGTTTGGTATTCCTTTTCTGTAAAAGTCAAAAACAAGGAAAAAAACAGAAACTGGCACTGGGCTCTAGGTTAATAGGTTAGTCCCAAAAATAATATAAAATAGCATATTAATGCATATAAAACATCCAAAATAGATAATATAATACCATGGAACAATAAAAAATTATAGATACATTGGAGACGTATAAAGCATCCCCAAGCTTAATTCCTGCTCATCCTCGAGTAGGTAAATGATAAAAACAGAATTTTTGATGTGGAATGCAACCTAACATATTTAGCAATGTAATCTTCTTTATTGTGGCATGAATATTCAGATCCATAAGATTCAAAACAAAAGTTTAATATTGACATAAAAACAATAATACTTCAAGCATACTAATAAAGTAATCATGTCTTCTGAAAATAACATGACCAAAGAAAGTTATCCCTACAAAATCATATAGTCTGGCTATGCTCCATCTTCATCACACAAAGTATTTCATCATGCACAACCCCGATGACAAGCCAAGCAATTGTTTCATACTTTTGGTGTTCTCAAACTTTTTCAACTTTCACGCAATACATGAGCGTGAGCCACGGATATAGCACTATAGGTGGAATAGAATATGGTGGTTGTGGAGAAGACAAAAAGAAGGAGAAAATCTCACATCAACTAGGCAAAGTAATGGGTTATGGAGATGCCTATCAATTGATATCGATGCAAGTGAGTAGGGATTGCCATGCAACGGATGCACTAGAGCTATAAGTGTATGAAAGCTCAAAAAGAAACTAAGTGGGTGTGCATCCAACTTGCTTGCTCACGAAGATCTAGGGCAATTTGAGGAAGCCCATCATTGGAATATACAAGCCAAGTTCTATAATGAAAAACTCCTACTAGTATATGAAAGTGACAAAATAGGAGACTCTCTATCATGGAGAACATGGTGCTACTTTGAAGCACAAGTGTGGAAAAAGGATAGTAACATTGTCCCTTCTCTCTTTTCTCTCATTTTTTTATTTTTTATTTTTTTGGGCTTCTTTGGCCTCTTTTATTTTTTATAAAGTCCGGAGACTCATCCCAACTTGTGAGGGAATCATAGCTTCCATCATCCTTTCCTCACATGGGACAATGCTCTAATAATGATGATCATCACACATTTATTTACTTACAACTCAAGAATTACAACTCGATACTAGAACAAGATATGACTCTATATGAATGCCTCCGGCGGTGTACCGAGATGTGCTATGATCAAGAGTGACGTGTATAAAAAATATGAACGGTGGCCTTGCCACAAATACTATGCCAACTACATGATCATGCAAAGCAATATGACAATGATGGTGCGTGTCATAATAAAACGGAACGGTGGAAGTTGCATTGCAATATATCTCGGAATGGCTATGGAAATGCCATAATAGGTAGGTATGGTGGCTGTTTTGAGGAAGGGTATATGGTGGGTGTAATGCACCAGTGAAAGTTGCGCGGTACTAGAGAGGCTAGCAATGGTGGAAGGGTGAGAGTGCGTATAATCCATGGACTCAACATTAGTCATAAAGAACTCACATACTTATTGCAAAAATTTATTAGCCATCAAAACAAAGTACTACACGCATGCTCCTAGGGGGATAGATTGGTAGGAAAAGACCATCGCTCGTCCCCGACCGCCACTCATAAGGAAGACAATCAAAAAATAAATCATGCTCCGACTTCATCACAAAACGGTTCACCATACGTGCATGCTACGGGAATCACAAACTTTAACACAAGTATTTCTACCAATACACAATTACTCACTAGCATGACTCTAATATCACCATCTTTATATCTCAAAACAAATGCAAGGAATCAAACTTCTCATCTATTCAATGCTCTTTATATGAAAGTTTTTATTATATTCCTCTTGGATGCCTATCATATTAGGACTAATTTCATAACATAAGCAAATTACCATGCTGTTTAAGAATCTCAAAATAATATAAGTGAAGCATGAGAGTTCAACAATTTCTATAAAATAAGGCCACCGCCGTGCTCTAAAAAGATATAAGTGAAGCACTAGAGCAAACTGCCTAGTTCAAAAGATATAAGTGAAGCACATAGAGTATTCTAATAAATTCATGATTAATGCGTGTCCCTATCAAAAGGTGTGTACAGCAAGGATGATGATGGAAAACTAAAAAGCAAAGACTCTTATCATACAAGACGCTCCAAGCAAAACACATATCATGTGGTGAATAAAAATATAGCCTCAAGTTAATTTACTGATGGATTAAAGACAAAAGAGGGGATGCCATCCAGGGCATCCCCAAGCTTAGATGCTTGGTTGTCCTTGAATATTACCTTGGGGTGCCTTGGGCATCCCCAAGCTTAGGCTCTTGCCACTCCTTATTCCATTCTCCATCAAATCTTTACCCAAAACTTGAAAACTTCACAACACAAAACTCAACAGAAAACTAATAAGATCTGTTAGTATAATAAAATAAATCACCACTTTAGGTAATGTTGTGAACTCATTCTTAATTTATATTGGTGTTATATCTACTGTATTACAACTTCTCCATGGTTCATACCCCCTGATACTACCCATAGATTCATGAAAATAAGCAAACAACACATAGAAAACAGAATCTGTCAAAAACAGAACAGTCTGTAGTAATCTGGAAATTTCGTATACTTATGTAACTCCAAAACTTCTGAAAAATTAGGAAAATTTAGGAAATTTGTATATAAATATTTTGTAAAAAATACAGATCAAAAGGACGTTTCTGTGATTTTTTAAATTTCTAGCAAGGAGCGAAAAAGTTTCTGTTTTTCAGCAAGATCAAATCAACTATCACCGTAGACCATCCCAAAGGTCTTACTTGGCTCAAACACTAATTAAAACACCAAAACACAATTACTACAGAGGTAATAATGTATATACACTCAAGAATAGAAAGGAAAAGACAAAAATAAATTTTATTCATTGGGTTGCCTCCCAACAAGCGCTATCGTTTTATGCCCCTAGCTAGGCATGAAATTTTATTGATGCTCACAAGAAAGATAATAATTGAAACACAAAGAGAGAATCACACAAACACATTTAATTATAACATACTTCCTATGCATAGGAATTTTTTAGGAAAACGAATTAGCAAGACAAGCAAGATCTCGCATATGCAAGGAAGAAGAAAGAAACAATACCAATCTCAACATAACAAGAGGTAATTTAGTAACATGAAAATTTCTACAACCATATTTTCCTCTATCATAATATTTACATGTAGGGTCATATTCAAATTCAACAATATAGCTATCACATAACATATTCTCTACATGATCCACATGCATGCAAAGTTGACAATGTTCCAAAATAGTGAGATCACTACTATCTAGAGTTGACACTCTTCCAAACCCACTTTCAATACTATTGCAAACATATTTATCGTGAGGCTTAAATAAATTTCCAAGATCATAAAAGAATCACCCCAATTATGATAATTGCAATAGGTAGTGGACGTATCAAAATTAGCATCTCCAAGCTTAGGGCTTTGCATATTATTAGCACAATTGACATTAATAGGATTTATAATAACATCATTACAATCATGCTTTTCATTCAAGGAGCTATCGTGAATCACTTCATAAATTTCTTCTTTTAACACTTCATCACAATTTTCAGATTCACGAATTTCAAGCAAAACTTCATAAAGATAATCTAGTGCACACAAATCACTAGCAACTGGTTCATCATAATTGGATCTCTTAAAAAGATTAGCAAGGGGATGAGGATCCATAAAATTTTTGCTTTCTGATTTTCAATAAATACACAATTATTCCAAGCGAACAAGCAAACAAACCAAGTAAGACATCAAGGCAAACGAAAAGAAGGCAAATACAAAGGTAAATATTTTTGTGTTTTTTTGAAAATGTTTTAGAAGTGGTGGGAGGAAAACGAGAGGCAATAGGCAAATAATGTAATGCAAGAGATGAGAGTTTGTGATGGGTACTTGGTAGGCTTGATGCAAAACCTCCCCGGCAACGGCGCCAGAAATTCTTCCTGCTACTTCTTGAGCTTGTGTTGATTTTTCCCTTGAAGAGGAAAGGGTGATGCAACAAAGTAGAGATAAGTATTTCCCTCAGTTAAGAACCAAGGTATCAATCCAATAGGAGGCACAAGCAAGTCTCCAATCTATGCACCTGCACAAACTAACAAACACTTGCACTCAACGTGAAAAAGGGGTTGTCAATCCCTTCACGGTCATGAACAAGAGTGAGATCTAATAGAGATAGGTATAAAAGATAAATAAAAGAGCAAACTAAAGTAAATATAAATAAATTGCAGCAAGGTATTTTTGGGTTTTTTGGTTTATAGATCTGAAAATATATGATGGAAAATAGACCCGGGAGCCATAGGTTTCACTAGAGGGTTCTCTCTTGAAGGTAGCATACGGTGGGTAAACAAATTACTGTTGAGCAATTAATAGAAAGTGCAAAGTTATGATGATATCTAAGGCAATGGTCATGAATATAGGCATCACGTCCGTGACAAGTAGACCGAAACGATTCTGCATCTACTACTATTACTCTAGACATCGACCGCTATCCAGCATGTATCTAGAGTATTAAGTTCATAAGAACAGAGTAATGCTTTAAGTAAGATGACATGATGTAGAGGGAAAAACTCAAGCAATATGATATAAACCCCATCTTTTTATCCTTGATGGCAACAATACAATACGTGCCTCGCTACCCCTTCTGTCACTGGCTGAGGACACCGCAAGATTGAACCCAAAACTAAGCACCTCTCCCATTGCAAGAAAAACAAATCTAGTTGGCCAAACCAAACCGATAGTTCGAAGAGAAATACAAAGATATCTTAATCATGCATAAAGGAGTTCAGAGAAGACTCAAATAATATTCATAGATAATCTGATCATAAATCCACAATTCATTGGATCTCAACAAACACACCGCAAAAAAGTATTACATGGAATAGATCTCCAAGAACACCGAGGAGAACATTGTATTGAAGATCAAAGAGAGAGAAGAAGCCATCTAGCTACTAGCTATGGACCCGTAGGTCTGTGGTAAAATACTCACACATGATCGGAAGGGCAGCAAGGTTGATGTAGAGGCCCTCCATGATCGAATCCCCCTCCGGTAGATCGCCGGGAAAGGCCCCAAGATGGGATCTCACGGGAACAGAGGCTTGCGGCGGCGGAAAAGTATTTTGGTGGACGCTTCTACTGTTGGGGGAATATTTGGGAATTTATAGTGCAAAGATTAGGGTTGGAAGACCTCCGAGGGGCCCACAAGCCCTCAGGGCATGCCCCCCCTAGGGTGCGCCTTGCAGGCTTGTGGCCTCCTTGGGAACCTTCTGGGCCTCTCTCCAAGTTACGTAGGTGTCTTCTGGTCCAGGAAAAATCATCGCGGAAGTTTTATTCCGTTTGGACTCCGTTTGGTATTCCTTTTCTGTAAAAGTCAAAAACAAGGAAAAAACAGAAACTGGTGCTGGGCTCTAGGTTAATAGGTTAGTCCCCAAAATAATATAAAATAGCATATTAATGCATATAAAACATCCAAAACAGATAATATAATAGCATGGAACAGTCAAAAATTATAGATACGTTGGAGACGTATCACCGGCCGTCCAACCCCGGGTGCCCGACCCTTCCCCAGACGCCACCCCCAGTGCCCGGACCCCTTTACCCCGGGTGCCCGGACCCCCCAAACCATACCTACGAGCATTAAGGGAAATGACCCATGTACCTCCATTTTACCCCCAAACTCCCCCTAGTCTATAAATAGTCATCTCCTAGCTCGAAATTAGGGTTAGGAAAGTATTGGTTAGACATTGAGAGAGCTTTGCTCATCTTCCCCTCCTCTTGGATATCAAGACCTCCTAGGAGAGGATCCCCTTGTGGATATCAAGGCCTCCTCTTGGAGAAGATTTTCATCAAGACCTCACCTCCTTTGGAGTGGGAAGAACATTACCCTAGTGCTATTTTTCTTGAATTGTTCTTGTATTCTTGTGGATCTCATGTGTGCTACTCTAGTGTTTGTGTGATTGGGTTTTCTTTGAGTGATTTCCCCCTTGTGTTCCTGGAGAAAATGTCACACGGAAACCCAGTTTTAATGAAACCGGTGAAAACCACGAGAAAATGATGTTTTGAAGTTTTGAAAAAATGTGAAAAAATACGGGATGTTAAGAGGATGATGTTTTATTGCCACGCAAAATTTCAAGTTGAAACACATTACGAGATGTGAGCTACGAAAAAGACAAAATCAGTGTTGAATAGTGCCTGAACAGTATCCCGTATTTTTTTTCACATTTTTTCAAAACTTCAAAACACCATTTTCTCGTGGTTTCACTGGTTTCCATTGAAACTAGGTTTCCGTGTGATAATTTCTCGTGTTCCTATGAGTTCATCCTTTCCCCCTGTGACACCCCTGATTCAATCGTACACTAAGCATACATGCAAATGTGTACGATCAAGATCAGAGACTCATGGGAAGATATCAAAACACAACTTTAGACACAAATAAAATAATACAAGCTTTATATTACAAGCCAGGGGTCTTGAGGGCTCGAATACATAAGCTCGAAAACACAAGAGTCGGCGGAAGCAACAATATCTGAGTACACACATAAGTTAAACAAGTTTGCCTTAAGAAGGCTAGCACAAAAGCAACATCGATCAAAAATGCAAGGCCTCCTGCGTGGGAGCCTCCTAACTACTCTTGGTCGTCGGCGGTCTCCACGTAGTAGTAGGCACCCTAGGGGTAGTAGTAGTCGACGGTGGTGGCATCTGGCTCCTGGGATCCACCATCTGAACGCAGCAATCGGGTATGGGGAAAAAGAGGTAGCAAGAAACGGTGAGTACTCATCCGAAGTACTCACAAGACTTACATCAGATCTAAACTAAGTATGCATCCGTATCAAAGGAATGGGCTATATCTGTGGACTGAACTACAGAAATGCCAGAATAGAGGGAAGGCCTAGCCTATCGAAGAATAGCATCTTCAAGCATCTTGCAGCATTTAGAAGAGTACATAATAGCATATTATAATTAACAAGCATGTTGTAGTATTAGCGCCCAGAGAACCTTTCTCGACTCCCTGCGAGAAAGCAATCCCAGAGCCATCATATCCATTACATGCCTTAGCATCTAGCTCTAGTTGTATCGATCGGGATACAACTCCGAGCGTCCGTTACCATGGACACGGCTATTCGAATAGATATACTTCCCTGCAGGGGTGCACCAACGTACCCAACACGCTCGATTAACTCTAGCCGGACACACCATCAGGTCATGACCGGCCTCTCCTAATCGACACACCATAGTCCTACCTAGGTCCGCAGAGAGGTCCTCGCAGGTCTACATCCTAACTGCTTCGGGGTCTCGGGCCCATCGCCCTTTGCACTCCGGGTCGTTGCGCGCAGGGCGAGTCCAGGCACCACCTCTGTCCTGGATGGCGCCAGCCCAACTGTCGGCGCAACAAACATTTGTGTTTGTTTGCCCGGACTTATACATAGGCGTGCTGGCGTTGCATGTCCTGCACCAAGATACTGAAACAAGACCAAGCCAGAAGAACCGCTCTTCGTGAGATCAAGGAGCGGATCAAGAAGACCAAGACAAGCAAGACAGCAAGGCATCACCTTGGGAAAGCTTCCCTCGCCGGGCAAGAGAGCCTGGTGGAGTCGAGGCCGTCCCAAGGACAAGTCCAAGATTTCCCTGGCAGGCTTGCCGGGTCCGCCAAGGGCAAATCTCCCCGCCAAAGCGCCACCGCTCCACCATTCCGCAACGCAAATCACCTATCAATGCGGTGTCGAGCCTCCAAGTGATTAAGTGGCTATCACCAAGCACGTGGCAGTCCATGGAAGACAGATTATCCTCATATGACACCCGTCCAGAGGCGTGTCAAGCAGATAAGCAGAAGAAGGGTTAAGCGGCACGGCAGGCTTGCTGGGTTTCACCCTCAGCATGACACCTAGCAGTACATTTAATGCACTTTGTCCTAACTGCCAGAGTTTGGTATGATAGCATTGTTAGCTATCTAATCACCAGATAAAGACTACTTTGCCACTGTGGTCACCCTTTAAGCTATAAAAGGAGGTCCAAGGCTAACTAGCAAAGGATTCAGACCCTTGCACACTTGTATGCGCGTAGATGCTCTCCCCAAGGCCACCTTGCTGGGCTTGAGCGTTGCGTGCTCATCGTGTTCCTCCATCCAGTCCACCAAAGCAGGAGTAGGGTTTTATGCTTCCCAGCGGCTCAAACCTGGGTAAAAACCACCAGCGTCACCATTGTCGTGTTGTTTTTATGGCCTCTGCTCTTTGTGCAATGTGACCTTACCCCTTGCCGAACCACAAAGGGGCCGATGGCCCCATAGGTGATCGTGTCCCACCACGACATCTTAGGCGCGCCAGGTAGGGGGAGGCGTTTTCATGAACCTGAGGTTGTGAACAGCGCGTCCATCATCATCATCGTCTTTATCCATGGCGCCCAAGAAGAAACCCGGCGCTACCGCGCACCCTTCCACTTCTAAGGCCCCCTCGCACACGGCCGCGGATGCCATTGGTGCCACGGCGGCGTTGGGCAAGGTGGGTGCTGCGGGAGATGCGACAGGCGCAGGCAGCGCCGTCGTTGTGTCCCCCATGGACGAGGCAGGAGCGGGAGGCGCCGGGGGAGGGCAGCATCAACAACACCCCGACGGGCGTAACCCTCAAGCTGCGGATAGAGTGGACGTTCAACCTTCTCCGCCTCGCCGAACTGGCGGGCGTAGCCGCAGCAACGACGCTCGCTCTGGTGCGGGCCGCTACCCTTTAGCCATGCCCGCCACCGGCGCGGCTACTGGACGCGCACCTGGCCTGGAGCAGGGCGGGCAAGGCGGAGCCCCGAACGGGGATGTCGATCCCCGAGCACGGCCCGCTCAGCACCAGACTGCCTTGGTGGCCGGTTCACGATGGCATGAACGCGGCCACGCTCTTGCTGGTACCACCAGGAGTTGAGCGACGTTGCGATCGGCCTCGACAGCTGCACCATGATCAGATATAAAAGCCATGGCACGAGCCCAACTCTTACTGAGATTCCCGCCGACGGCTGATCAAATGGATGAATGGAGGACCACCATCCAGAGATTGATCGGTTTTGCTGAAGCTGCAAAGTCACAACAGGCAGAGCCATCGCGGCACCCCCGAACAGCAGCAGTGCCCGGGACTGACGGCCGCGTAGAGGAGGCCGCGCCAACGGTGCAGTCTCATCCACGACAACAGACCCAGGGGCGGCGGCAGCAAGAACAGCGTGTCTGCGAGCCTGACGAAGCATCGATGGCCTCCTCTGATCCGCGAGCCCATCGGGACCAGCGGCAGGTCCTGGAGGATTGGCAAAGGGAAGATGCGTGAGTCACCATAGAGCGACGCCGGGAGACTCGTCGTCAATCCGATAGGCAAAATGATCCAGACATTGACGAACCCGCTCCCAGTGATGGCGGGTACCTACCTTACGAGGTTGGTTGCCCTGCCTTCACTCGTGAGCTGTGGCAAGTCCGCTGGCCATCTGCCTGCATCTTCAAGCCTGAATTACCAGAAAAGTACGATGGAAAGTTGAACCCGATAGAGTTCTTGAGCATTTACACTATTGCCGTTCAAGCTGCCGGAGGCAGGGATGAAAAGGTGTTTGCCAACTACTTCCCGTTGGCACTCAAGCCGAACGTGAGGTCGTGGCTGATGCACCTGCCAGAGAATTCCATTTCATCATGGGCTGACCTGTGCAACGGATTTGTTGGCACCTTCACGGGTGGCCACCAAGAGCAGGCCGGCCCAGCGATCTGCAAGTCCTTCCACAGAAGGAAGGGGAAAGCTTGCGGAAGTACATGCAAAGGTTCAGTCGTGTACACTGCAACATTCCAGAGATACACCCAGCAGCTGTGATTGCTGCGTTCCATTCAAACATGCGCAACAGAAGGATATGGTCCAAGATGAACGTTCGACTGCCCAAGACTGTCAATGAGTTGTACACATTGGCGGATAAATGTGCTCGAGCTGAAGAGGGAAAGCGACTCCCCAGAGAAGAGGATGGCGTCGAGGTCGATTCAGAGGAAGATGACAAGGCTGCCAACCCAAAGAGGAGAAGCCAGAAGCACAATAAAAAACACAAGGATAAATCAGTATTGGCCGTCGAGAGCCCTCGCAATCTCAGCACTGGCAAGAAAGCTAAAACCTAGGCCCCTGGCAAGGATGCTGTCGCGTGCGCTGATTGCCGGGAGGCTGCGGCAGCATAGAAAGCTGGGAAGACCGATGGGCCCTACTGCAAGATCCACCGCACCAAGGGTCACGAGCTCCAGGAGTGCCACCAAGTCGAGCAACTTATCAAGAAGCAGAAGGCAGAATATGAAAAAAGGGACAGGGAGAAGGACCAAGAGGGTGCTGGGGGAAAGGGCCGTGGCGGTAGAGGAGGCCGCCGCGGCTAGGCTACGCAGCAAAAGGAGAAACCTGCTAGAGGATGTGAGAAGAAAGAAGAAGATGGTGAAAGTGATGAAGGGGATGAGGAAGAAACCAGCGAGCAAGAATTCTAGAAAGCAACTGAAGCCATGTGTATTGACGGAGGTGCATCCCTGCACTCCTCTCACCGCCAGCTCAAGCAATGGGAGCGAGAGGTCAATGTCGTGGAGCCAGCTGCAGATTCTCATAAACCACTCAAGTGGTCCCGCACGCCTATCATCTTTGATGAGGAGGACCACCCCGACCACACCACTGCAGTAGGGTGCTTGCCATTGTTGGTCTCCCCAACAATCCGCAACCTCAAAGTCACAAAGATGCTAGCTGACGGCGGGGCTAGGTTGAATTTAATCTCCCCCAAAGTGGTCAGCAAGCTGCAGATTCCTGACGAAGAGCTCAAAATTACTGGTACGTTCCAAGGAATCAACCCCGGCAGGAGTCGTCTCAAGGGAAAGATTATGATGCCGGTGATGTTTGGCGGGGAACTGAACTATCGGACTGAGAGAGTTGTGTTTGACGTTGTTGAGCTTCCCTTGCCGTACAACGGGATCCTTGGTCATCCAGCTCTGGCAAAATTCATGGCAGCATCCCACTATGCTTACAACACCTTGAAGATGCCGGGGCCGTTGGGCATCATCTCCATTCCATCAGATAAGAAAGATGCAATTATATGTGTGGATCAGATGTATCGAGACGCGGTAGCAGCTGACGCTGCTGAAGCCACAGTTCCCGCCAAGGAGACAAAGAAGGGAAAAAAGCTAGCAGTGACGCCGGCAAAGACTCCGAGAAGTGCGCCTCTTCGGAGTGCGCTGCACCTGTTGAGGACCTGCCGGAGAGTTCCACTAGCAAAAGGCCCAAGGCTACTCCACTTGCTGTGAAAAGGGTGCCGACAAGGCAGGATGTCGCTGACGGTACATTTGCCATCAGCGCCACCCTTGATGACAAATAGGAAAGCACACTCGTTGCCTTCCTGCGGGCGAATGTTGATGTGTTTTCTTGGCAACCATCTGACATCCCCAGTGTTCCCAGGGAGGTAATCAAGCACCACCTTGCTTTCTGCCCTCACGCCCGGCCCATCAAGCAGAAGGTTAGGAAGCAGGCTTTGGAGCAGCAACAGTTCATTGCCGAGGAGATCAAGAAACTTGAAGCAGCTAGTTTGGTCAGGGGAGTGTTGCATCCAACATGTTTAGGAAACTCAGTGGTAGTGCTCAAGGCAAACGAGAAATGGAGGCTCTGCATTGACTTCACAGATCTGAACAAGGCATGCCCGAAGGACCCTTTCCCCCTACCACACATTGATCAGATCGTAGACTCCACTTCCAGGTGTGATATGCTTTCCTTTTTGGATGCATACTCCGGATACCACCAGAGATTCATGTCCAAGCAAGATGAAGAGAAGACCGCATTCATAACTCCATGTGGCACGTACTGCTTTGTATGCATGCCTTTCGGATGAAAGAGCGCCGGATTAACTTTTGCAAGAGTAGTGCAGATTGGTTTTGAACCACAGTTGCACAGAAACGTAGAAGCCTATATGGATGATATAGTGGTCAAGACCAAGGACAAATCAACACTCATTCAGGATTTGGAAGAGACCTTTGCTAACTTGCGCAAGATCAATTTAAAGTTAAACCCTGAGAAGTGCGTGTTTGGTGTTCCCTCCGGCAAGCTACTTTGCTTCTTTGTATCTCACCGAGGGATATAGGCCATCCCCGACAAGATCAGGGCTAGCAGATACAAGCACCCAAGACTATCAAGGATGTGAGGCGTTTAACTGGATGCGTTGCCACGCTAAGCAGGTTCATTTCCAAGTCTGCCGAATGTGCCTTGCATTTCTTCAAAATCCCGAAGAAGGCAGGACCAATGAAGTAGACTCCGGAGGCAGAAGCAGCACTGCAGGACCTAAAGGCATACCTTTCCTCTGCCCCCACCTTAGTCGCTCCTAAACCACAAGAGCCGTTGCTGCTGTATTTAGCGGCAACAAACCAAGTGGTTAGTGCAGCGCTGGTGGCGCAACAGGAGATAGATGAGGAAGCAGCTGGCTCAACTATCCCTTCCGGGGACGAAGCTGAACTAGTCACAACAGAATTGGACGCAAAGGGGGTAGAGCAAGTTAGCGAAGACGATCCCAAGACCGCGGCAAAGAAGAAAGTGGTGCAACACCCAGTGTACTTAGTCAACTCCCTATTACAGGGGGCTAGGTCAAGGTACTCTGGGGTGCAAAAGCTAATCTTCGGCCTCATCATGGCCTCGAGGAAACTACGCCACTACTTCCAAGCCCATGAGATCACAGTTGTCACCCGTTTCCCACTGCAGCACATACTGAGGAACCCTGAAGCTACCGGCAGGATAGTTGAATGGGCATTAGAGTTGTCAAGCTTTGGCTTGAAGTACGAAAGTACTTCAACCATTTAAAGCAGAGCGCTGACAGAGTTCATTGCAGAATGGACACCCACTCCAGATGAAGAAATACCAGAGACAGTTATCCCCGGCAGGGAGGCACCTCAGGAGTGGACCATGTACTTTGATGGTGCTTTCTCGTTGCAGGGCGCTGGAGCTGGCGTGCTTCTTGTTGCACCCACTGGAGAGCACCTCAAGTACGTAGTCCAAATGCACTTCCCCCAGGAGAAAGCCACCAACAACACTGCTGAGTATGAGGGGCTCCTTGCCGGGCTCAGAATTGCAGTGGAATTGGGAATCAAGAAGTTGATCATCCATGGAGACTCGCAGCATGTGGTGAGACAAGTTAATAAGGATTACCAAAGCCCATTGATGGAGGCATACGTAGAGGAAGTGAGAAAACTAGAGGAGCATTTTAATGGATTGCAAACAGAGCACGTGCTGCGTGCGGGAAACAACATTGCTGATCCTTTTTCAAAATGCGCTACACAAAAGCTTCCTATGGAACCAGGAACTTTTGTCCTCCACCTAACTCAGCCTTCAGTATCTCCATCGACGATGGCCAGAAAAAGGAGGAAGTTGGACTCCAACAAATATCTCTCGGCAGAGCTTCCCGAAGCCGCTGGTAGAGAAGCTGCTGGGAACCACTCCACTTCGGTTGGTGAGCAGCACTCTCCCGCGAAACCACAGGTTCTTGCGGTCGAGGTGAGCGCTCCCATGAACGAGGAGGTGCCATTAATCCTTGTTGTTGAGCCTCAGGCTCCAACTTGGGCACGACACATAGTCCACTACCTTCAAACAAGAGAACTTCCCGAAGAGCAAGAAGAAGCTGAAAGAGTAGCCCGACAGTCCAGTATGTACCAGTTCATTAATGACACTCTGTACAAGAAGGAGGCCAAACGGTGTGAAATTGAAGTGCATTTGCCTGGAAGAGGGGCAGGAACTACTGGCAGAGATACACAAGGGCGTGTGTGGCTCCCATATCGGATCAAGGGCCTTGGTTGGGAAAGCTTTCCGACTGGGTTTCTACTGGCCCACGGCCCTCCAAGATGCAATTGAGCTAGTCACCAGATGTGAAGCCTGCCAGTACCACTCCAAGAACATTCATCAACCAGCTCAAGCTCTCCAGACGATCCCTTTATCCTGGCCATTTTCGGTTTGGGGGCTCGATATCCTAGGCCCCTTCCCCCGTGCTACCGGGGGCTTTGAATTCTTGTTCGTTGCAACCGACAAGTTTACAAAGTGGCCGGAAGTGGAGCCAGTGAGGAAGGTAACCGCACAGTCAGCTATCAAGTTCTTGAAGTGATTGGTGTACCATTTTGGAGTACCCGCCAGAGTGATCACTGATAACGGCACCCAATTCACAAGCCGCGCCTTCATGCAATACGTCCGAAACCTCGGGAGCAAGGTCTCTTTTGCTTCTGTTGCTCACCCCGGAGCAACGGACAAGCCGAGAGGATGAATGCTGAAGTGCTGCGTGGGCTCAAGACGAGAATTTTTGATAAGTTGAGAAAATGCGGCAGACGCTTGATCAACGAGCTGCCGGTGGTTCTTTGGTCCCTCCGTACGACACCAAATCGAGCCACCGGGCAGACTCCCTTCTCCCTAGTCTATGGGGCAGAAGCAGTGCTTCCCATGGAAATCATATATGGGTCACCTCGAGTACTTGCCTACGATGAAGTAGAGCAGGAGCAGCACCGACATGACAATGATGTGCTCCTCGAGAAAGATCGTCTCCGGGCCGCTGTGCGTGCTGCATGCTACCAGCAAGCCTTGCGCCGCTATCATAGCCGTAGGATTCATGCCCCGAGCCTTGAGGAAGGCGACCTTGTCCTTAGGCGTGTTCAATCTGCCAAGGGTTCCAACAAGTTGACGCCAAAGTGGGAAGGCCCTTACCGGGTAGTGCGAGTCACCAGACTTGGCACAGTCCGTCTGGAGACCGAAGATGGCATTAAGGTGCAAAACTCATGTAATATTGAGCATCTTCGCAAGTTCTACCTGAGCCCCGGCAACCACCTTTTGTACAAGCCTTGCCGATGTGCATGTAACCCTTTGTACAAAGCCAGGCGCAGACCCTGTGCAAAGATAATAAAATAAAGCGCCAGTGCCTAAAACTTGCATGCATGTTTATTTTAGCATGATGTTTCCATGGTCATTTAGAGAGGGTCATATGCTATTGTTTTTCTTTCCCTGTACTAACCACAGGGCCCCTACCGTGGATAAAATCCTAGGGAAGAGAAGAAAGAACAAGTTTGCATATCAGCCACCGACAACCCAAAGAAGATAAGTTCCCTTTAAGGGATCCATATTGTACATCTATGAGGAAAACTTGGGCGTAGAAAAACCTTGTCACCCTCAAACATTTGTGCTCCCATTTTTTGATTTGAGGATTACTTCAGTCAAATTTGGTTGCAGGGGCATTTGTGAAAATGGTTGGCAAGGGGCTGGATCCCTCCGTGTTCCCAGGCTCATCGAGCCGAGCCTCATGGCAACAAGGAGAGGGACCGGCAAGATACCTTGCCAAAAACTTTGTTTACTCGAAAGTATGGAGGAACCACTCCTCTGCATGAGTATGATACATGCACGAGCGCCCGGCAAGCATATCTTTTTTCATTAGTGCGTGGATAAACAAGTACAAGCCTTATAGAGTACAAATATAGCTGGAAAGATTACATTTCTTAGTAAAAAGTTTGGCAAGTGCCTACATATCTTAAACTGAAAAAATATAAGTGCCCCGTAATGCCTTTCTTGTCCCTCTCCTCCTAGGGGCTACAACGGGAGACGAAGAGAGCAAAAAGAGTGCCTGGGCAGAAGCCCGGCCTGACCCCATCAGGGACCGCGGGACGCAGTCTGACAAGATAGAGACGGGCGGGGGCGAAGACGACGGACAGAGAGAGCGGCTAGGCGATGCCCTGGTCACCATCGCCAGGACTAGCAGAACGTGGCAGGAAGGCTCCCGACAGGGAAGATGAAGCCGGAGTCCATGAAGAAGCCTGCCGGGGTCCAGCTGGAGAAGGCGGAGACGTCCACACCCAACTCCCCGGCAAATCGCTTTGCTGGGGGAAGAAGACCCAGGTGCAGATGATGGTGCCGCCGGCGCCTTGCTAACGGTGACGGTGCATCCAGCATTCAGTTGGAGTCCGAGCCATCATCCTCCCGATCGCTGCCGTCGTCATCACCGTCACTATCCTCTTTGTCGCTGTCGCTCGAGGAGGAACTTTCGTCGTCGGTCGAGCTCTCCGCGCAGCACCCTAAGAGAGCACCCGAACGCCCAAAGACTTTGATGGAGAGCAGATTGGCCTCCATTAGCTTGAAATGGAGAACGTGCCCCGCCGCCAAGCTATGGGCATGAGCGAAGGTTTTCCAGCCACGCCGGAGAAGCATGGCATGAGGTGCAGGGAACTCTACGTTCGCCCGCATGCTGCTGTTGCAGCAGCCCCTCATGTGCAGCCTCAATCTGGGTGGCTGTTCTTCCTCCATCACCCTTGCAAACGGGGTGGGAAGCCGAAGACGGCTGCGCGGCGGCCCGCGCAGCTTGACAATGAACTCCAATGGCTGGTCCCCGGCGTGACCTTCCATTGGGGCCGCGGCGACCGGGGGAGGAGCGACCAGGACACCTCCACGTCCTCCTCGGCCCCGAGCGCCACGACGACCGTGCCCACGTCCAGCGGCACCACCTTGCTCGCTGGACTCTGCTCCTGCATCCCCAGCAGGGGGAGGAAGGCGCTGCTGAGAAGAAACCCTCGTCGCCACCGTTGGAGGTCGACCACGTCCTCTTCCCCTCACCATGGTTAAAAAAGGATATCAGATGAAAGAAGAGGAGATGTGTGTGGGTGAGCCCCTCGCCCACGTCCCCTTTTATAGGGAAACACGGCCGGGGGCTGGCTCCTCACCACTTGGGAGGGAGCCGTCCTGCTCCGCCAATCCTGCCTCCCTGCACTACCGACGGCGTCCAAAATCAACGACCGCCCACCTGCGCCTATCCTCGGCGCCTGACTTTCTGCCATGGCACTCATTCCCGCGCCCTTTGCGACTGCCACCAACCTTGCGCAATGCATGCAGCGTACGTGGGGGAAACGGTAGGCGTAGTGGGTGAGTAAAATGGCAGTTACCTCCCCATGAACGTGGGCAGCCCATGAGCCGCTACGTGGGTAACCCCACGTTATTCCACACGACTCACGTGAAAACTGGAAACGGGTTCAATTACAGGTTAATGAAGAAGCAAGGAAGATATCAAGGAGGACATAAGTCCCGTTGCGGTTCGGCCAAAGTGCACGCCTGTGTATTTTTGGGGCCTACCCCAACGATGCCAGGCGACACGTATGGGCCAGGCCCGGGGGCTCCTGTCGGTGCAACAAACATTTGCGTTTGTTTGCCCGGAGTTATACACAGGCGTGCTGGCGTTGCATGTCCTGCACCAAGATACAGAAACAAGACCAAGCCAAAAGAACCGCTCTTCGTGAGATCAAGGAGCGGATCAAGAAGACCAAGACAAGCAAGATAGCAAGGCATCACCTTGGAAAAGCTTCTCTCGCCGGGCAGGAGAGCCTGGCTGGGTCGAGGCCATCCCAAGAATAAGTCCAAGATTTCCCCGGCAGGCTTGCTGAGTCCGCCAAGGGAAAATCTCCCCGCCAAAGCGCCACCGCTCCACCACTCCGCAACACAAATCACCTATCAATGCGGTGTCGAGCCTCCAAGTGATTAAGTGGCTATCACCAAGCACGTGGCAGCCCATGGAAGACAGATTATCCTCATATGACACCCGTCCAGAGGCGTGTCAAGCAGATAAGCAGAAGATGGGTTAAGTGGCATGGCAGGCTTGCCGGGTTTCGCCCGCAGCATGATACCTAGCAGTGCATTTAATGCACTTTGTCCTAACTGCCAGAGTTAAGTATGATAGCACTGTTAGCTATCTAATCACCAGATAAAGACCTCTTTGCCACTGTGGTTGCCCCTTAAGCTATAAAAGGAGGTCCAAGGCTAACTAGCAAAGGATTCGGACCCTTGCACACTTGTACGCGCGTAGCTTCTCTCCCCAAGGCCACCTTGCCGGGCTTGAGCGCTGCACGCTCATCGTGTTCCTCCATCCAATCCACCAAAGCAGGAGTAGGGTTTTATGCTTCCCAGCAGCCCAAACCTGGGTAAAAGCCACCAACGTCACCATTGTCATGTTGTTTTCATGGCCTCTGCTCTTTGTGCAACGTGACCTTCCCCCTTGCCGAACCACAAAGGGGCCGAGGGCCCCATAGGTGATCATGTCCCACCACGACACCAGCCGTGCCGCAATGCTGAACTGGACATCTGGCAGAGCTTTCGGAAGAAACCTACAATGCTGAGTGCCCATACTTATTCCCTCGTGGTGGTCAGTGCAAAAAAGGCCAAAGGCCTACTCGGATCACATATCCAAATTGTTAGTGACTTGGGAGCGCACGGTAACGAGCAGAGACTCAAGATCGATGTGACCCCGTTGCCCCATCCCCACGGCAAGGGCCCAGAATGCCCGGTCGTGCCACGTCAAAAACTCGTGGGTACCCTCCAGGTCAACCCGACTTCACATCAACTCGCGGGTACCCCTCAGGGCCGACCCGACTTCAACATGGTCATGTAGTAAAGTCAAAGTAACTATGTGTCCAAAACACCAAGGGGGAATCCGAGGAATCACCCTCGATGGAATCCACCAGATGTAACCATCAAGGCGAACTAGGAGGAATCACCCTCGAGGTTCACGCTTGAGGTGTTGCACGACAATGTCGTATCAGGAGTGGTGAAGGAGGAATCACCCTCGATGACCATGACCGAATAGCTACACTACAAAGTTATCATCAGGAGTGCTTTACAAGGTATCACCCACGGCACTCGATAGTAGCTCTGCAGAGCTGAGAAACTAAGGGGGGTGATGTGCTATGTCGGGCCCTGGACGTTGGTCACGTTGATCGAGTCATCGGTCATCAAGCGGGGCAACTGGGACAAGGTGAGGGGTTACTGGTCGATCACTAACCAACATATACTAAATAGTTTAGGATAAGCAGGTAAGGTACAAAGCATGTTACAAAATCAGGCTATGCATCAGAATAGGAGCAATCAATTACAGTAGCAAAATCTAATGCAAGCATTAGAGAGAATGGAATGGGCGATATAGGAATGATCATGGGGGTTTTGCTTGCCTGGAAGCTCTACTGAAAAGGTCTGGTCGTCAGGTGTATAGTCGATCACAGGGGCAGCATCGGTCTCGGGGTGACCTAACGCAGTACTACATATTGCAGACGGAGAGGGAAAACATCGGGAGGGGTTTTCCCGGCGTTTGGCATTTTCCGGACAGATGAAATAGAGGGGACGGTTCCATGTTTGTAGCTCTAGAGTGGTGTGACAGATGAACGGATGACATATTCGGATTTGTTGTATTTTTCTGAGCAATTTTCATATATAAATTATTTTCATCAGAGTTACGATTATTTTCCTATGAATTTTCAAAGTTTTAAAAAAAATTGAAAATTATTAATATTTCGAAAATAGATCAGAAATGCTAAGTGTACCCAAAATTACACCCAGCCCGCGACTGTGTGGGGCTGACAGAGGGCCCAGTGAACAGCCCAATCAGCAGTTAACTGGTCAAAGGCCCCTGTGGGACCCATCTGTCATTGACTGAACAGTTAAATGATTTTAATTAATCTAATTTAATCATGGGGCTGAGCTGTCAGTATCTATTAACTTAATTAAATTTAGTTATTAGTTAATTAACTAATAGTGGGGGTGGGGGCCACTTGTCATTAGGCCATCTCTAAGTAATAATAATAAAAACAGGGGCTAATCCCCATCGAACAGAGCCGGCCCCTTCGAGCAATGAACAGAGCCGGCCCCTTCGAGCTATGGCTCAAGGCCATGGCTGGGATGCGCGGCTGCTATAGAGGGAGCCGGCAGCCGGTGCCCAGTGCAAGGCGGGGAGCAGGGCACGGCGCTGGGCCGCAAGGGCCGAAGGCGGCGGGGCAAAGGCAGCGAGCAGCACTGGGCGTGGCGGCAGGGCCAGCCGCAGCACGGGCGGCCGGGCCAGCAGATGGCAGGGCGAGCGAATGGGGGGCGGAGCGAGCACCGCTGGCATGCGCTTGGGCGGGCAGACGGCCGCGGAAGGCAGCGACTAGCAGGGGCACAAGAGCAGTATCTAGTAGCAGGCCGGAGCAGCAATCGCAGCGGCAACAGCATGAGAAAGTGCAGCGGCGGCTAGCGAGCACGGCGTGGCTCCGGTTTCGCACGGGCGTGGTGCGGTGGCTTGTGGGCGCGGCCACACGAGTAGGAGGAGCACGGGCGCGCATAGAGGACGGCCAGGGCGCACGGGAATGAGGCAAGGCAGAGGCGCGGTGGGGCGCAGTGAGCGGAGCTCGGCCACAGCGACCTATGGCAACTACGACAAGGAGGACAACGGGGGGGGGGGGGATCGGAGGGGCTTACGGGCGTTGCTGAGAAGAGGGGCGGCGTGGCTCGGGATGGCGATGCTGGAGCGGAACGGAAAGGGCTACGACGAGCGACGACCGGACAGCGACGGCGAGGCAGGGCGAGGCACGTCGAGCGCGGCGGCCTCGGCCTTCCGGGGTGGAGAGGTACGAGGTGGAGAGGCTGATCTTGGGGGGAAGCGGAGGAGTGGGCGAGTGGGGTAGCTAGGGTTCTGGGAGGGGCGCTCTTATCCACCCCCTCGTTGTCGGTGAGGTGGTGCGGTGCCAACCGCGGGAGGGAGCGCTCTCTGTAGCGGTCCGAGACCGCGGAACAGGAAGGAGAAGGGGGCATCTGGTGCGGGGAGCTGGGCCGGCCCCAGGGGGTTTCCCTTTTCTTTTTCTCTTTTTATTTGCATTTTCCCCTTTCTTTTAAATTGCTTCTGCTTTCTTTTTAATTTTGTTTTATTTTTAGTTTTATAAAATATAGCACTAGCCCCTAAATTAGTATTTATAATTAGGCTACTGCCATATTTAATTTGGTACATTAATTAATTACTTTGCATTTGTTTATTAATTAAAAAGCATTTAAATAAATGATTAAGCCACTATTTTAATTACTTTAGGGCATTAAAACACTTTACAAAAATGTTGGTTCACCACCAGAATTAGTTATGGAATATTTCCCACATGATGAATAGTTTAGCTTTCATGTTTGAGAAGTTTTGAATTTCACTTATTATTTGAGTTTGATTTTGACCGGAATTTGAAATGAGATAGAAGCAAAGGTGATCATGCAGTGTTTAGCAAAATAATTAACTTAACCCGAGGGGTTACTATAGCTCATCAGTACAGGGGTGTTACAACTCTCCTCCTCTAAAAGAAATTCTCGTCCCAAGATTTAAGAGGTAGAAGGGAAAAGATCGGGATATTCAGCCCGGAGGTTATCTTCAGTATGATTCGACCATTGCACCTTGAGGAACTTGGTAACCTTCTGGCTGGTTCAACGTTCAGCTTCTTCGACAATACTGATTGGATGCTCTTTGTATGTGAGATCATCTTACACTTTGATCAATTCCGGATCCACTTCACGCTCTGGGTCCTTGAAGCAACGACGAAGTTGCGACACGTGGAAGACGTCATGGACATGAGAGAATTGAGGTGGCAACTCCAATTGATAAGCCACCAGTCCACGATGGGCGAGAATGCAGAAAGGACCAATGTAGCGTGGAGCTAGCTTGCCCTTGACTCCGAACCGATGAGTACCCCTCAAGGGAGTGACACGCAGGTAAGCTTGTTCACCAGGTTGATAAGTTGAACCCCAGTGTTTCCGGTCATAGTTGCTCTTTTGGCGGGACTGGGCCGCCTTGAGATTATCCCGGACAATGCGAACCTGATCTTTAGCTTGTTGAATAATGTCTGGACCAATGAGCGTCCGTTCCCCAACTTCTGACCTATTCAGAGGGGTTCGGCACTTACGTCCATAAAGAACCTCGAAAGGTGCCATCTTCAAGCTGGCTTGATAACTGTTGTTATAAGAGAACTCCGCATAAGGGAGATATTCTTCCCACTTCTAGCCGAAAGAGATAACACAAGCCCGAAGCATGTCTTCGAGAATTTGATTGACTCGCTCGACTTGGCCTTGGTATTGGGGATGATAAGTAGTGCTCCAGGTAAAATGAGTTCCCATTGCCTCTTGGAAACTATCCCAGAACTTTGAGGTGAATAAACTGCCACAGTATGAGCTGATCTCCTTCGGAATGCCGTGGAGTGACACAATTCTAGAGATGTACAGGTTTGCTAATTGACTAGCAGTGATTGTCTCTTTGACTGGCAGAAAGTGAGCAACTTTCAAGAATTGGTCGATGACGACAAAGATAGCATCATTGCCCTTTTGCGACTTGGGAAGGCGAGTGACGAAATCCATTTGGATCTTATCCCACTTCCATTCAGGAATCGGAAGCGGTTGTAGAAGTCCAGCCGGTTTCTGATGTTCTGCTTTGACGCGATGGCAAACGTCACATTCTTCGATATATCGAGCAATGTCTTGCTTCATGTTAGACCACCACTACTTCTAACGGATGTCTAGATACATCTTGGTACTTCCCGGATGAATAGAGAGAGGGGTGTCATGTGCTTCTTTCATCACCTTCTCTGTCATAAGTTCGAATCGGGGAATCACAATGCGATTCCTGAAGTACAAAGTTCCATCTTCAGCAAGTGAGAAATCTCTGGATTTTTCTAAGGCAAGATCCTTTTTCATCAGATCAACGTGAGCATCTTTGGCTTGCGCAGACTTAATAGCTTTCAGAAGATTTGGTTCCAAGATAAGGTTGTTCAGAGAACCCTGTGGAACTAGTTGAAGGTTCAGCTTGCATAGCTCTTCATGAAGGCGGGGTTGAGCTTTGTAAACCATGTGATTGTTGCAATAAGACTTGCGGCTCAGGGAATCAGCCATGACATTAGCCTTGCCAAGGGTATAGGATATACCGTAGTTGTAGTCAGCAATAGCTTCCATCCATCGCTGCTGACGGAGGTTCAGATCTGGCTGAGTAAACAAGTACTTCAGACTCTGATGATCGGTGAAGATCTCGCAATGATTACCGAGGAGGTAATGTCGCCACAGCTTCAGTGCATAGATATCCGCAACAAGCTCGAGGTCGTGAACTGGGTAGTTCTCTTCGTTAGGATGCACTTGACGGGAGTCATAAGCAATCACCCCGCGCTCTTGCATTAGGACACAACCTAATCCTTGACATGAAGCGTCGCAATAGATGACGAAGTCCTTGCGAGAATCAAGGGGAGCAAGCACTGGGGCATATGTCAGCTTGTCCTTGAGTGCCTGGAAACTTTCCTAACATTTGTCTGTCCAATCAAACTTAACGCCCTTGTGAAGCAGATTAGTCAGGGGCTTGGCGATCTTGGAGAAGTTCTCGACGAAACGGCGACAATAGCTGGTGAGTCTGAGAAAACTTCTGACTTGCTTGATAGTCTTGGGAGGGGTCTAGTCAAGAATAGCCTGAACGCGCTCTGGGTTGACAGCAATACCATCCTTGGAGATTACACGGCCAAGGTAGGTTACTTCAGGTAACTAGAATTCGCACTTAGAATACTTGGCATATAGTTGAGGTTCTCGAAGCTTTTCCAGAACAAGTCGAAGGTGTTCAGCATGTTCTTCTTTGTTCTTGGAGTACACAAGAATATCATCCAGATAAACCTCGACGAACTTGTCGAGGTATTCCATGAATATATAGTTCATCAGACGAGAGAATGTTGTTGGAGCATTGGTCAAGCCGAAGGACATGACGGTGTACTCGTAAGAACCATAGCGAGTAACGAAGGCGGTCTTGGGAATATCCTCTTCACGAACTCGGATCTGGTGGTAACCCAACCTCAGGTCGAGTTTAGAGAAAACTGAGGAGCCAACAAGTTGATCATACAGATCGTTGATTCTGAGAAGCGGATACTTGTTTTGAACCGTAGCTTGGTTGATAGGATGGTAGTCTTGGACCAAATGGTTCGTTCCATCTTTCTTCTTGACAAAGAGGGAAGGTGCTCCCCAAGCAGAGGAACTTGGACGAATGAAACCATTGTGAAGAGATTTGCCGATTTCCTCCTTAAGCTCAAGGAGTTCATGCGGCGGCATCTTGTAGGGTCGTTTGGCGATAGGAACGGTGCCCGGTTTCAAGTCTATGATGAATTTGACAGCTCTAGCAGGGGGTATTCCTAGAAGTTCCTTCGGAAAGACATCTTCGAATTCACGAACGACTGGAATGTTCTCTATTCCCTCAAGAGGTGAAGCATTCAATGCATTCAGTGCATATATCTGGTTCTCGGCATCCTGAGCCGTTCGGGCTGAGTATTGGATTGTCTGGCCAGAAGGGTGAGTGAGCTAGACTGTTTTGGTAGCACAGTTGATCAAAGCATTATGGGCTGTCAACCAATCCATTCCAAGAATGATGTCTATGTTGGAAGGTCCGAGTACAATGAGAGAAGCCAGAAAAAGTAGGCCTCCAATTTTGATTTGGTTGTGAGGGCTTACCATTGAGGCCACTTGGATCCCGGAGATTGAACCGCTAAAGGAGTGGGAAAATTTTCCATATCTAACCCATGCAACTGAGCAAACTGTCGGGACACAAAGGCATGCGATGCTCCTGAATCAAAGAGAACAAAAGCCGACACTGAATTAATGCAAAGGGTACCCATCATGATCTTTCGGGACTCACGAGCTTCTTCAATCTTGACATGGGTGACTTGACCACCACTCATAGTAGGCGTCCTGGCACTACAACTGCTGGTATGATGGTTTCAACGGCTCTTCTTACGGCCAACAGGAGGACGTGATGCATTTTGGAGCTGACCCTGGCGACAGTTGAGAGCAAGGTGCCCTGGCTGTCCACACTTGCAGCATAAACCATCATTATGGGGAGGAGCTACAACATTGGACTGTCCACCCTGAATCGTTAGCTGTCTCGGCGGCGGAGGTAGACGAGGTGCAACATAAGACGGCCTTGGTGTTGGAGCAGGTCGGTGATAAACATTGTGTGGGATCCAGACTCGATGTTTCTGAGCAGGCTGACTCGAGGATGGGCCAACATCTCGAGTACACGAGCGACTCCTGGTACTCATTCAGGCCAGTTTGAGTTCAGAAAGCTTGGCTGACAAGCGTCGCAAAGTCTGCGCAATCATGAGCAACAAGTGCGAGCTTTATATCGGGACGCAGTCCTTCACGGAATTTCTCCTGCTTGCGAGCGTTAGTGCAGATGTCATCCTCAACATAGTACGATAATTCAAGGAATTTCCTCTGATATTCATCCACATTCATTGTGCCCTGTGAGAGTTTGCGGAACTCCTTCTTCTTCTGGTCCATCAGACCTTGAGGAATGTGCCGTGCACGGAAGGCTAATTGAAATTTCTGCCAAGTGGTTATAGTTTCAACAGGCAACATACCCCTGTGGCTTTCTCACCATTGAGCAGTTGGACGCTTCAAGTGGAATGCCGCAAAGGTGACGTAACTGGCAGGGGCAACACTAGCTGACTCCATCTCAAACAGGATGTCACAACGCCAATCATCAGCATCCATAGGATTGGTGGAGTTGCGGAAAATGGATGGGTTGAGGCGCACTATTTCTTGTAGTGTTATTGGGGCAGGCTGTTGATGAGCATTCTGGTTTGGAAACTGGGCCATTACCCCAGTCATAAACTGACGATTCGGCTCAAACTACTGCATCATTGCGGCAATATAGGGTGGAGGTGGGGGATCTTCAGCCATCCTGCTAAAAACATCGTGGAGCGGTTTAACAAGGGGTGGAGAAAGTGTATGGAGTCATTCATGATGTAACCTGAACAATGAGCAAAGGCGCAGTATGTACAAAGCAGTAGTCATTTAAGACATACTGATACATATATAGAGCCAATTACATGTTGTTAGTATGAGTTCGGACAAGAGAAACATCCTAGGCATACTAGGGGGCACGCATGCATGCGATGGAAGGATACAACAACCTGACATAGCAAAGGCTACATCAACGTCGGAGAAAACTACTGGAGCGAGGAATCTACAGGGGACGATGCAGGGTGCCCTCGATAAAAGGATCCTGTGGCCCGTGAACACTGTGAAGCAGATCCTGGCCCTCAATTCAAGAAAGGCGTAATACAAACCTCTGGGTGGATGTGATCATGAGATCCTAATGTTAGAGTTAGCAAAATCATTTAACCCGAATAGAAGAGAGATCAGAGTCCCAGAGTATAGACGAGGAGCAAAAGATCCTAATACCACCCATTGGCGACGTGGGCCTGTAAGCCACACAACCATGTTAGTAAAACTGTTTTTTCAAAGACTAGACTCAACATCGGCCAAGGAGGTTGAAAGGGGGCTACCTACAGGCAGTTGGCTCTGATACCAACTTGTGATGCCCCCCATTCAATCGTACACTAATCGTATATGCAAATGTGTACGATCAAGATCAGGGACTCGCAAGAAGATATCACAACACAACTTTAGACACAAATAAAATAATACAAGCTTTATATTACAAGCCAGGGGCCTCGAGGGCTCAAATACATAAGCTCAAAAACACAAGAGTTAGTGGAAGCAACAATACCTGAGTACACACATAAGTTAAACAAGTTTGCCTTAAGAAGGCTAGCACAAAAGCAACATCGATCAAAAAGGCAAGGCCTCCTGCCTGGGAGCCTCCTAACTACTCCTGGTCGTCGGCGGTCTTCACGTAGTAGTAGGCACCCTCGGGGTAGTAGTAGTCCATGGTGGCGGCATCTGGCTCCTGGGATCCACCATCTGATCGCAACAATCGGGTATGAAAAAAAAGAGGTAGCAAACAACCATGAGTACTCATCCAAAGTACTCGCAAGACTTACATCACATCTAAACTAAGTATGCATCAATATCAAAGGAATGGGCTGTATCTATGGACTGAACAACAGAAATGCCAGAATAGAGGGAAGGCCTAGCCTATCGAAGGCTAGCATCTTCAAGCATCTTGCAGCATTTAGAAGAGTACAAAATAGCATATTATAATTAACAAGCATGTTGTAGTATTAGCGCCCAAAGATCCTTTCTTGACTCCCTGCGAGAAAGCAATCCCGGAGCCATCATATCCCTTACATGCCTCAACATCCAGTTCTAGTTGTATCGATCGGGATACAACTCCGAGCGTCTGTTACCGTGGACATGACTATTCGAATAGATATACTTCCCTGCAAGGGTGCACCAACTTACCCAACACGCTCGATTAACTACGGCCGGACACACCATCAGGTCATGACCGGCCTTGGCTGATCGACACACCGTAGTCCTACCTAAGCTCCGCAGAGAGGTCCCCGCTGGTCTACATCCTAAGCGCTCCCGGGTCTCGGGCCCATCTCCCTTTGCACTCTGGGTCATTGCGCACAGGGCGGGTCCAGGCACCACCTCTGTCCTGGATGGCGCCGGCCCAGCCGTGCCGCAATGCTAAACTAGACGTGTGACAGAGCTTTCGGAAGAAAGGTACAACGCCGAGTGCCCATACTTATTCCCGCATGGTGGTCAGTGCGAAAAAGGCCAGAGGCCTACTCGGATCACATATCCAAACCGTTAGTGACTTGGGAGCGCGCGGTAACAAGCAGAGACTCACGATCGATGTGACCCCATCGCCCTATCTCGTGGACTTACGGCAAGGGCCCGGAATGCCCGGTCGTGCCACATAGAAAACTCGCGTGTACCCTCCAGGTCAACCCGACTTCACATCAACTAGCGGGTACCCCTCAGGGCCAACCCGACTTCAACATGGTCCTGTGGTAAAGTCAAAGTAACGGTGTGTCCAAAATACCAAGGGGGAATCCTAGGAATCACCCTCGATGGAATCCACCTGATGTAACCGTCAAGGCGAACTAGGAGGAATCACCCTCGAGGTTCACGCTTGAGGTGTTGCTCGACAAAGTCGTATCGGAAGTGGTGAAGGAGGAATCACCCTCGATGACCACGACTGAATAGCTACACTACAGAGTTATCATCAGGAGTGTGTTACGAGGTATCACCCTAGACACTCGATAGTAGCTCTGTAGAGACGAGCAACTAAGGGGGGGTGATGTACTGTGTCGGGCCCTGTACGTCGATCACGTTGATCGAGTCATCAGTCATCAAGCGGGGCAACTGGGACAAGGTGAGGGGTCACTAGTGGATCACTAACCAACCTCTACTAAATAGTTTAGGATAAGCAGGTAAGGTACAAAGAAGGTTACAAAATTAGGCTATGCATCAGAATAGGAGCAATCAATTACAGTAGCAAAATCTAATGCAAGCATGAGAGAGAATGGAATGGGCGATATAGGAATTATCAAGAGGGTTTTGCTTGCTTGGAAGCTCTACAGAAAAGGTCTGATCGTCAGGGGCGTAGTCGATCACAGGAGCAGCATTGGCCTCGGAGTCTACCGAAGAGAAGAGGGGGAGGAAACAGTAAATATAAAAGCAAACAGATGCATCATCAAGCATGACATGACAACAAGCAGTGCTAGGGGTGACCTAACGCAGTACTACACATTGTAGACGGAGAGGGAAAACATCCGAAGGGGTTTTCCCGATGTTTGGCATTTTTTGGACAGATGAAATAGAGGGGATGGTTCCTTGTTTGCAGTGCTAGAGAGGTGTGACAAATGAACAGATGGCATATTCGGATTCGTTGTATTTTTCTGAGCAATTTTCATATATAAATTATTTTCATCGGAGTTACGGTTATTTTTCTATGAATTTTCAAAGTTTTAAACAATTTTCTGAAATTGTTAATATTTTGAAAATAGATCAGAAATGCTAAGTGTACCCAAAAGTACACCCAGCCCGTGGTTGTGTGGGGCTGACAGAGGGTCCAGTCAACTGCCTAGTCAGCAGTTGACTGGTCAATGTTGACTGGTCAAAGGCCCCTGTGGGACCGATCTGTCATTGACTAAACAGTTAAATGATTTTAATTAATCTAATTAAATCATGGGGCCGAGCTATCAGTGTCTATTAACTTGATTAAATTTATTTATTAGTTAATTAACTAATAGTGAGGATGGGGGCCACCTGTCATTAGGCCAACTCTAAGTAGTAATAATAATTTAAAAAACAGGGGCTAATCCCCATCGTAGCGGCCAAAGGCGGCGGGGCAGAGTGGTGAGCAACACTGGGCGCGACGACACGACCAGCCACAGCACGGGCGGCCGGGCCAGCAGATGGCGGGGCGAGCAAACGGGGGGGGGGGAGCGAACATCGCTGGCGTGCGCTTGGGTAGGCGGACGGCCGCGACATGCAGCGAGTAGCAGGGGCACAAGAGCAGCAGCTAGCAGCAGGCGGGAGCAGCAATCGCAGCGGCGATGAGCGAGCGCGGCATGGCTCCGGTCTCGCACAGGCGCAGTGCGGTGGCTTGTGGGCGTGGCCAAATGAGTAGGGGGAGCGCGGGCGTGCATACAGGACGGCCAGGGTGCGCGGGAATGAGGCAAGGCAAAGGTGCGATGGGGCGCGGCGAGCGGAACTCGGCCACGGCGACCTACGTCAAGTGCGACGAGGGGGACAACTGGGGGGAAATGGGGGGGCTTACGGGCGTTGCTTGGAAGAGGGATGGCATGGCTCGGGGATGCCGGTGGTGGAGCGAAATAGATAGGGCGACGACGAGCGACGACCGGACAACGACGGCGGGGCGGGGCGGGGCGCGTCGGGCACGGCGGCCTCGGGCTTCCAGGGCGGAGAGGGACGAGGTGGAGAGGCGGATTTGGGGGGAGCGGAGGAGTGGGCGAGTGGGGTAGCTAGGGTTCGGGGAGGGGCGCTCTTATCCACCCCCGTGTCGTCGGCGAGGCGATGCGGTGCCGACCGCGGGTGAGAGCGCTCTCTGGAGCGGTCCGAGACCGAGGACCAGGAAGGAGAGGGGGGAGCATCCGGTGCGGGGAGTTGGGCCGGCCCCAGGGGGTTTCCCTTTTCTTTTTCTTTTTTTTGCATTTCCCTTTTCTTTTAAATTGCTTATGTTTTCTTTTTAGTTTTATTTTGTTTTTAGTTTCATAAAATATAATACTAGCCCCTAAATTTGTATTTATAGTTAGGCTACTGCCATAATTAATTTGGCACATTAATTAATTAGTTTGCATTTGTTTATTAATTAAAAAGCATTTAAATAAATGATTTAGCCACTGTTTTAATTACTGTAGGGTATTAAAACATTTTACAAAAATGTTGGTTCATCACCACAATTAGTTATGGAATATTTCCCACATGATGAACATTTTAGCTTTCATGTTTGGGATGTTTTGAATTTCACTTATTATTTGAGTTTGATTTTGACTGGAATTTGAAATGAGATAGAAGCAAAGGTGATCAGCATTGTTTAGCAAAATAAATAATTTAACCCCAGGGGTTACTGTAGCTCATCAGTACAGGGGTGTTACACCCCCTGCAAGTGTGAAAAGATCTCAATTAGGGTTCCACCCTACAACATCTTGGTATCATGAGCAAGGTTGATTCACATCTTGGAGTCCCTACCCCCCATTTGCTAGCCTAATTTCTCTGTTTTTTGTACCAATTTGAAAATCCCCACAAAAATAGCCCTAAAAAAATTTCTTGCAATTTGTTGGTTCTTGTGAGATTTTGTTGTTTTGGTCCATGGATTTGTTGTTTGGCAAGTGGATCTAGCCTCTCCCCAACCATCCACACCCTTCCCACCACGAAATCCACCCAATTTTGCCTTTTCCTCAATTTTTCCGTCCAAATCGACCACCACCGGGCACCCGGAACTCAACCCCTGGGCAAATTTTGGCCCAACTTCGATGACCACCCCGGGCACCCGCACCTCAAACCCCCGGGTGCCCGCACCCCCCAGTTTCACGCCAAACCTAATTCCGTTTCATCATAACTTTTACTCCTGAAGTCCGTTTTTCGTGTTCTTTACCTTGTTCTGTAGCTCTTTACATCCCTCATCCATTTAGATCGTTACCACCACCATTTTCTTCCATAAATAATTTCTCCATAAAAGCATCCACCTTCCGCATTTGACCGATTTTGAGTGGCGGTTTCCGTTTCCTAAGATGTTTTGGCTAATTAGGAATGGTGTGACATCGACAACGACCACTTCATCATCATACCAAATGTAAGCAAGGACGGTAACCACAATGACATCTTGTACATTTCCTTGCCATTGCATTGATAACCCTAGCCATTTTGCGTTACTTACCTATCGAGACTAGTGAATTGAGAATTGTCGGGCCATGCTCTTTGTGCACCTTAGTGATATGCTTACTCCGCATAGCTACATTAAGCGTGCAAATCATCTTGCTATCATCATTGTGCCATAAGTCTCTCACGTGCATACCTTACATCATTGTCTCATACTTTGGCTCGCAAATCAAGCATTGTGGCATAGTAAAAAAAAGCTTCTAAGCAAAAGAAGAGAAATAAAGAGCTTGTAAGCAATAGCATTGAGGCATCATTGAATCATATCGGATCATACATACATATCATAATTGGATTGAAGACGGCATATTACTCTCATTGGTTGGTGCACAAGCGTATCTAGCCCATTTGAGAAATCGAGCTATTGTCTCTCTTGTATCCGTGCAACAAGAGCTTTTTCCGTGGTCACACATTTTTCGCTCTTTCCTTGGTTGCGCGGATCCCACTTATCTTTCGTGTGTGTGTTTCCAAGTGTTACCCTAGGCTTTGATCTATTTGCTTTACTTGCAATTTTGTGCACCTCCTCAACATTATCGATATCTTGATTAACATTTGCTTGAAATTTTGTGCCACCCATCCTACCCAAGCTTGACTTGTGTAGGTGTGAGAAACAAACCTAGTACCAATTCTACTATTGTAGCATTACATTGAGTAATACTCAATACATCCTCAATCTTCGAAAAAGGTAACTTTGGTATTGTTCTCTTACTTCCTACTCACCTTTGCTCGAGTATTGTGATGGATAGGCAATGCACATCATCTTCGGTATTCTACCGCATCGAGCGACTCGCCATCGACATACGACACTCCGAAGCAAGGAAAAGGGACTACATCAATGACAAATTGGACGCACACATGGATGACATCCGACACGTGTTGGTCAACTACAAGTCTTCTTCCCCTTTGTCATCTTCAAGGCGGAGATGCTCAAGTCACAAATCTTCGGAGCAGCCATCCGATGGAAGTACAACGCAGCACTGTCATCATCTTCGAGACGACCGCCAAGACGCCCGCAAGACACATGTGCACAATGACGAAGAGCGCCATCAGCCACAAGTTCAAGCATGACAACATCACCATCAAGATGACACTGATTGAGATGCGCACACCGACAAGTCCCAACAAGCTCTACATCTTACTACGGCCAAGCTTCATGAGCACAAGATAACACCACGAGACAAGCACCACCAAGAGGAAACTACGGCTACCACCACCACTTCGGCATCTTTGCCAAGTGTTATCAAGGCATCTTCACCTTTGGACATACGGAATCTTCGCCTACTTCCCACGAGTACGCCTACATCGACATCATCATGTCCAAGGCGACCACCTACAAGCGAGAGTGACACTTCCATCTTCGGAAGCCCCTCAAGGAAGATGGCCGAGCATGGGAAATTTCCTTCGGTCATAGAGACGAGCTACGAGGTGCCACATCATATGGGCCTCCTACAACAAGACGGCGACAAGACAGTCGAGCAAGGGCCATCCCCTTTGACCACGGCGGCAAGCACGAACCTCTTCAACAATATGAAGACGACGCCCCAATGGGACTCATACTCCGAGTCAAGCTACAAGACCGCACATGAGACTTTATCTTTGGTCTGGGAGGAGCATGATGATTTGCCACATCCTATGGCATTCATCTTTGGAGGCATTATGGATGAGGAGGTTGAGCATGGGACTATCCCTTCAACCAAGGCGGTGATTTGAGTTGAGCATGGAGACGGTTGCACCTACATCTCTCCGACACCCACATATGACGAGATGCCCCAATTCCCACGTGAGGAGAGCCACCACCCCATGAGTGATATGAGTGACTCCACCATATGTGACATTGAGAGCATTTCCTATGAGAGGATGAGTGTGACCACCACTAGTTCCACACACAAAAACATGCATCACATCCTATGTGAGGTTGAGAGCCATTTGAGTGACTCCACCAACCATATGAGTGAGAGCATCTTTTCGGGGTTGAGTGAGCCACAACACTCAGCGAGTAAGGTAGTTCAGACAACATGTGTGGCCACTATGATTTCTAATGACTTAACCTCTACTCCAAGTGTGTTTGGTTCTTTGGTGCTAGATCTCCAACACGACGAAGAACCAATTCTCGACGAGTCCATACCTCCAATGGGCAAACCGATGGCCATGGTGGACGGCGATGCAACCCCCACATGGTACCATCAAGTTGATGAAGCTATTGACCAAGCGTTAATTTTTGCCACCTCACCTACAACACATGAGCGAAGCTCTCAAGTTAACATAGGTGATGGTACTTCACTTGTCCCACTAGTGGACTATCTTGACAATGATTGCTTGCATAATGTTGATCACCTTATGGATTCACCACATACTATGTCTTCTACATGCTTAGATGTGCGACCTATTTATGATGAATATGATGATGAGCATGTTGAATTGCCTAGTTGTGATGCTATGCTCCAAAGGGTATCGTGTGAAATATCTTTTGGTCACATCATGTTTGACAATCCATTAAACTTGTCTTATGCTATGAGTGTGATCTCTCATATTGCATCATTACAATCCCAACATAGTAACTATGCATATCCAATTAAAATCAATCCCATTTGCACTTATGGCATAGATGACAAGATCATGGTTATTGGATTTTGGTTCTCTTGCGATGATATTGCTGTGCTACCTTCACAATTTTTTTGCAATTCATCCCATATGCCATGCCATGAAAATGATTATACATCACATGATTCCATACATTGTGTGCATCATCCCATGAATAAAATTGCTACACATGAATATGGTGATGCATTACAAATACCATGCCATGAAAATGATTATACATCACATGATTCCATACATTGTGTGCATCATCCCATGAATAAAATTGCTACACATGAATATGGTGATGCATTACAAATACCATGCCATGATATTGGTTATAGATTGCATGAATGCATCAATTGTGTGCATCATATGCATACCATTCATGACAATGCTCTAGATATTACTAGTGGCGCATTACTGTACGTGCATCTAGTGCCCCTTAGTGATTTTGGTGTATTGAAGACTTATAGGTTAAGGGACTAATGTGTTTGTGAGTGCACACAGGTTCTGTAAGTCTATGAGAAGTTTGATATTTACGAAGAAGGTCGACCCCTAAAAATGAATGTCTTCAGTTGAAGACTTTGGTTTTCTTGAAGACTTTGAAAATGAGGAAATTGGTGTGACCTTGAAGACATTGATATTGATGCGAGGATTATGAAGCGTGAAGACTTATGTTTTCGTAGTTTCATTTTCCCTTTCTTGAGTCATAGGAAACACCGTACTGTTAAAGGGGGTCGAGGTAAAACTAAGGAAAAGTTTCCAAGTGATGCTCATCTCAAATCCTACACCTACCCAATCCTTCGAGTGAAGCCTTTTGGAAATCTCATACAGTTCAGTCAATTTCTTCAGTGACAGAGACGAAGATCTTCTGTTCTCTGAGGAATTTGTTCTGACTGAGGAGTTAGGAATTTGCCAGTGCGGATTGCCTACAAGTGAGGAACATGATAGCCCTGAGGAATTTGAGAGCTCAATTTTCCGACTGTTGCTGTGCCACGCGCCAGCTGTCCCAAATATCTTATCCACCTAATGGTCATATCATTGAAGGGCATTTATGTCTTATCATGTCGGGCTGCTCCCCGGCTATAAATAGCCGCCCCCTACAACCACTAGTTGGTTGGCTGCTCTGAGAGAAACTGACACTTGTCATTTAGAGCATCCCATCCTCCGAGGACTTTGAGAGAAAATCATCAGTGAGGAAAAACCCAAAACCCAAACACCTACAACCCAAAGTGATTGAGCATCACTGAAGAGATTGTTCCTATGTGGAACCGACGCTTGTTACCTTTGAAGATCGTGCATCTTCCAGACGGTTAGGCGTCATGGTCTAGAGCATCCAAGAGGAATTGTGGATCGCCGAGTGACCAAGTCTGTGAAGGTTTGGAAGTCACCTGTGAAGACTTACCACGAGTGATTGGGCGAGGTCTGTGTGACCTTAGCTCAAGGAGAATACAGTAAGGACTGTGTGTCCTGGGACTGTGTGTCCTTTGGTTTAAATACCAAGCTGCTCCAACCAGACGTACAACTGTCACAGCAGTTGGAACTGGTCTACCAAATCATTGTCTTCACCGAGCTACTGGTTCTATTTCCTCAACCCTTTCATTTCCTCGCTCATGTGTTGATGAAATTGATCATTACTGTTTGAAGACTTTGACTGAAGACTTTCTCAATTTCCTCAACCGTATTTCTTCAGTCACTTTGTCTTCTGCCTGCTTATCCTGTTTTCACGCTACCTGTGCTCTGTGTATATTTCATTTCATCATGATGACTATGCTACTGCCTTGTTATGCATGCACCTGAGTACTTATTCTGCTGCTTGTAGTTCGTCACTTAGCAAATTCCTCAAGTCGTATTTCCTTAGTGACGAATTTGTAAAAAATCAACTATTCACCCCCCTCTAGTCGATATAATGCACTTTCAATTGGTATCAGAGCAAAGTACTCCCTTGTTCTGTGTGATTTTGGTTTAACCACCTGGAGTTTTAGTTATGTCGACTGCAGGCATGATCAAGGTCTCTGTAGGGTGTCCTACCTTCGATGGGACGGACTACCCCTACTGGAAGAACAAGATGTGCATGCATCTTGAGGCAATTGACAACGATCTCTGGTACATTATGGAAAATGGCGTTCCCTCCGTCACTTCTTCCATGAACGCTGCTAATGTGAAGAGATTCAAGCAACTCGACTCTCAAGTGAAGAATATCATATGTGGCCATCTGAGCAAAGGACAGTACGGCAGAGTGAGTGCTTTGGAGTCTGCAAAGCTTATCTGGGATAGGCTGTCCAAGGTCAACGAAGGAATCTCAACCCAACGTGATTTTCGAGTTGACGTTCTTCTCAATCTCTTCAACCGCTTCAAAAGACTCGACAATGAAAATGTTTAGCAAACCTTCGATCGCCTCACTGACATCTCAAATGAGCTTCAAGCACTTGGTGCCACTGACATCATCGACCATGAGGTGGTGAAGAAATTGTTGAGATCACTTGATTCCTCATTTGATACACTGGCACTGATGATTCAAGAACATGGAGACTACAAGTCACTAGATCCTGCTGATATCCTTGAGAGGCTAAACACTCATGAATTCCAACAAGCTGAGAAGAGAGACCTCTACGGGCCAAGCTATGGAAGATCACGTGCTCTGAAGGCCAAGGCAGTTTCCTCATCTAAAAGGGAAGATTTTGATAACAGCCTTGGTGATCCTAAGGAACTGAGCCAGGAGCTTGCTATGCTCATGAGAAAATTCCAGAAGTTCTCTAGACGTGGCCGTTTTGGAAAATCTTCAAGAAATGATGACATGAGATCAGATTCTTCATCCCGTGACTACAAGAAGAGGACTTGCCACAAATGCAAGAAGCCTAGTCACTACATGGCTGATTGTACTCAAGGGTCAAAGGATTCAAAGAAGAAGAAATACAAGGATGACAATTCAGATGACTCAAAGAAAAAGAAGAAATCTTCAAAGTCCTCATCGTCAAAATCTTCAAAGACTTCATCTCACAACAAGAGCAGTTCCAAAATGGCTCGGGCATTCATTGGCAAGGAAATGGAATCTGAAGCTGAATCTGAGGAAAATGAGGAAGAGGAGGAATCTGAGGAGTCAGACTCTGGTGTGGCGAGCCTAGCTCTCGCTACTGCTTTCGTCAGCAAGTCCATCTTCAACACTAAGGAAAATGGCCTCCCCAACACTGCTGACGACAGCATCAATGACTACGCTCCCACCTATTGCTTCATGGCAAAAGGTGCCAAGGTACTCAAATATCCCTCCTCTGAATCAAGTGAGGATGAATGTGATGAAATCTCAAACCTAGCTATTCCAAACTTGCTAATATTGCCATAAAGCAACAAAAGGCCTTGGAAAGGGTTCAAAATCAGCTAGACAAAAGCGATGACCTGTTGGGTGAGGACATGAGTCGAACTCAAACTCTGACTGATAATCTTCAATGATTACAGTCTAAGTTTGATAATCTTCAAAGTCATCATGAAACACTCTTAGCCGATCATGAGAAGCTTTCGTATGAATTTCTTCAGAGAAAGCAAGATCTTGAGAAGCTAAGGGAGAGTCATGAAGATCTTCAGAAGGAAAATGATTCATTACTTGCTCAACAGATCAGTTCCACTCAGGAAGAATTTATTCCACCTTGTTTGAAATGCATCGAACGTGAATCTGCTAATACTTCACCTGAAAGTTCAAATGCTTCTATTGCTGCAAATTCTTCAGCTATCTCTGTGGTCACAATTGCCTCATCTGAGGATACCACAAGTATTACTGACGAAAATGCAGCGTTGAAGGAATTGTATGTGACAGGCATGTACAAAAGCCTCAAAGGGCATCACACTCTTTGTGATGTGCTCAAAAAGCAGATCTTGAACAGGAATCCTAGGAAATAGGGTATTGCCTTTAAGAGGAAACTCAATGCTGATGGAACCTACTGGAAACCTGAGCAGTATCCCAAAACCACATGGGTTGCTGCAAAAGGACCTCCCGTAGATCCATCCACTTTATATGGCTTTACATGTGAATCTTCATATTCATCTGATGAGTCATTTCACTCCAACTATAAGCTGTTCAAAAATCAGAATGGTTAAGTATTTGCTAGATATATTGGAACTAACTGCAGGAACGGTCCTCCTATGAAGAAAATCTGGGTTCCCAAAAGGTGCCTTGAAAGTCTTCAGGTGAATGTCCTCATGACACCACCTGTGAAGAATAGGAACCCCAGATCAAATTCTTCATATGGACCAAAGTCTTCATATGGATCAAAATCCTCACGTGGATCAAATTCCTCATATAGATCTAAGTCCCCATACAGATCGAATTCCCCATATGAGCATCATCGTGCTAATGCTTCTGTTTCGCAGGGAAAATCTAAGACTTATGAATATGTGCATTATTCTTCAAATCATTATGTTCATAATTCCTTGAAGAATTTCTCTACTTATTCATATGCACACTCTAACCCCTCTTCTGTGAAACGAAGTGCTTTGGCTTCAATGCCACCTTTCTCATATGGAGCTCGCAGAATGATGAACTCTTTGCCACCCCTCCAGATGTGGGTGGTGAAGAAAAAGAACTAATCTCTTATGCAAGGTCAGGTCTCCAGATGAACTTAATCGTCTGAAGAATTTACTGGAGACCTGAGAATACTTGAAAGGACGCAAGCTAATCATGAAGAAATGATTCACTCATTTCTCACGTCCTCATACTGCTACATATATATGTGTTGCATTATTTGATGAAATTCTATCTGATGAATTTGATGTCATATTCTTCACTCTAAAGTATATGAGTTCGTAAGATGCACTAATTCATCTGCAGGATGAAACACCCAAAGCTACCGAGTGGGTCCTCGATAGTGGATGTACAAATCACATGACCGGTGACAAGAGCTTACTGATGGACTCTACTTTATCTCCATCGCATCTGAAGCATATCACCTACACTGACAAAGGCAAAAGCAAGGTATTGGGTCAAGGTAGGGTTGCAATCTCAAAGGATCGACACATGGACAAAGTCATGCTTGTCGAGTCCCTCGGATTCAACCTCATGTCTGTCTCAATGCTTTGTGATCTTGATATGGTTGTTGTCTTTGGCAAATATCGCTGCCTAGTGCTCATGGAATCTGACAATTCCAAAGTCTTCGAAGGCTTTAGGAGAGGAGACTTGTATATTGTTGATTTCTCTGCAGGACCACAACCTGCCACATGTCTACTTGCAAAAGCTTCAGAAGGCTGGCTATGGCATCGTCGACTTGGTCATGCTGGCATGAGGAACTTGCACACGCTTGTGAAGAAGAAGCATGTCATTGGCATTGAGGGTGTCAAATTCCTCAAAGATCATCTTTGTGGGGCTTGTGAGGCTGGAAAGATGACCAGAGCCAAGCACCCCTCGAAGACTATCATGACTACCACTCGTCCTTTTGAATTGCTTCACATGGACCTCTTTAGCCCTACTCATTATGCCACTCTAACAAATGTTGCATCTTTATATGGCTTTGTTATTGTTGATGATTATTCTCATTACACCTGGGTGCACATCATCACTTACAAAACTGAAGTGCAGTAAGTCTTCAGACGATTTTCCTCAAGGGCCTCGACGAATTTTGGTGTGAAGATCAAGCATATCCGGAGTGACAATGGGACCGAGTTCAAGAATACTGGTCTTGATGACTATCTTGATGAACTTGGTATTACTCATGAGTTATCTGCCTCATACACTCCTCAGCAGAATGGCGTCGTGGAGCGCAAGAACAGGACTCTTGTTGAGATGGCTCGCACTATGCTTGATGAATATAAGACACCTCATCGCTTCTGGCCTGAGGCTATTGATACTGCATGCCACATCATCAACAGGGTATATCTTCACAAATTCTTCAAGAAGGCCTCATATGAACTCCTCACTGACAAGAAACCCAATGTGAGTTATTTCAAAGTCTTCGGTGCTAAATGTTGGATTAGAGATCCTCATCACAATTCTAAATTTGCACCGAAAGCACATGAAGGTTTTATGCTTGGTTACAGAAAGGACTCGCACACCTACAGAGTCTTCAACACCTATCACAACAAGGTTGTTGAAACTGTAGATGTGCGGTTCGATGAAACTAATGGCTCGCAAAGAGAGCACCTACCTCTTGTGCTAGATGAAATGTCTCCTGAGGAATCCATCAAGTTCAAGGCTACTAAGGATGTCATACCTACTGAAGAATCTACCGAAGAAGTTATTCCAGATCATGAAGAAAATCATGCTGGTGCATCTGAGGAAAATGGCTCTGAAGAAAATGCTGAGCCTAATCAAAGTCATCAACCTGCTCATCCTCATGTTGCAAATGAAGTGCAAATTGAGAGAATCATCGACGACATCAACGCACCAGGTCCTCTCACATGCTCGAAAGCTTCACATTTGTCTAACTTTTGTGGGCACTTCGCTTTTGTCTCTATCACAGAGCCCACCAAAGTTGATGAGGCATTTCTGGAGCCTGAGTGGATTCAAGCTATGCAAGAGGAATTACATCAATTCGAGCTCAACAATGTGTGGGAACTTGTCAAGCGACTAGACCCACGCAAGCACAATATCATCGGTACTAAGTGGATCTACCATAACAAGCAAGACGAAAATGGCCTAGTGGTGAGGAACAAGGCTCGTCTTGTAGCTCAAGGCTACACACAGGTTGAAGGAATTGACTTCGATGAAACTTTTGCACCTGTTGCTAGACTTGAGGCTATTTGCATATTGCTTGCTTATGCTAACCATCATAATATCATCTTATATCAAATGGATGTGAAAAGTGCATTCCTCAATGGTAAGCTTGAGGAAGAAGTATATGTGGCTCAACCCCCAGGTTTTGAAGATCCTAAGCATCCTGACAAAGTCTTCAGACTCAACAAGGCCCTCTATGGCCTCAAGCAGGCCCCTCGGGCGTGGTATGATACACTGAAGGAATTCCTCATGAAGAAAGGCTTCAAACCCGGTTCATTTGACCCAACTCTTTTCAACAAACCATATGATGATGAATTATTCGTGTGCCAAATATATGTTGATGATATTATCTTTGGCTGTACTAACCAATGTTACAGTGATGAATTTGCCTATATGATGAGTGAGGAATATCAAATGTCTATGATGGGAGAATTGAAATTTTTCTTAGGTCTTCAAATTCGTCAACAACGCAACGGCATCTTCATATCTCAAGAGAAATACCTCAAGGACGTTCTGAGGAAATTCGGCATGCAAGATTGCAAAGGCATCAAAATCCCTATGCCCACTAATGGCCATCTATGCACCAATGAAAATGGTAAAGATTTCGATCAAAAGGTATACCGCTCCATGATTGGCTCTTTATTGTATCTATGTGCATCTAGGTCAGATATTATGCTTAGTGTTTGCATGTGTGCCCGTTTTCAAGCTACACCAAAGGAATCACACCATAAGGCTATGAAACATATTCTTCGATATCTAGCTCATACTCCAACACTTGGATTATGGTATCCCAAGGACTCGGCTTTTAATCTCATTGGATATTCTGACTCTGACTATGCTGGTGATCGAGTGGATCGCAAGTCAACATCAGGCACATGCCATTTCCTTGAACGATCCTTAGTATGTTGGTCCTCGAAGAAGCAGATGTGTGTATCACTCTCTACTACTGAAGCTGAATACATTGCTGCTGGTTCTTGCTGCGCTCAATTGTTGTGGATGAAGCAAACCCTCAAGGACTATGTCATTAATATGAAGAATGTGCCACTCTACTGCGACAATGAGAGTGCCATCAAGATTGTTCACAACCCAGTTCAGCACTCGAAGACTAAGCACATCCAGATTCGTCATCATTTTCTTCGAGATCATGTGTTGAAGGGCGACATCTCCATTGATCACGTGAAGACTGAAGAACAGCTGGCAGATATCTTCACAAAGCCCTTGGATGAGCTAAATATCTTAGAATCTTCGAATGTTCTTTGAAAGGACACACATCCTAACACTTATGCAAAATTGATGACTTAGATGTGCAACACACGAAGTAACATTTTTCTTCAATCAATGAAGACTAACCCTCTAAGTGTGAAGAAATTAATGAAGAATTTGATTCTCAGAGCCCTACGACAATTGTACGCGGTGTCTGAAATCATCATTCTTATACGGTGGGTCACGCCACCAACCAAAGTTGAAAATCTTCAAATTTGAGTTTTTCTTCATTTTGAAAATTCTTCAATTTTCAAATTCCTCAAGTTTGCAATTTCTTCCACTTTCGTCTGATGATCTTCATTGGATATATATATATATATATATATATATATATATATATATATATATGTATGTATGTATATATATATACAGCCGGTCTATTCTGTTAGCAGAATAACTATTCTGATAACACGTCTGCACTGCATGCTCAACGCAAGTGCACGTCATTGTTTGAACCAAGTGTGCTGCAGTACTCACGCGAGTGAACTTCCCGTCGCAAAAAACTGCACGCTGTGTTTTTTGGGTATTGTTTTTGCTCTAGTTTTTTAACCGTTTATCGGAACGACGCGTGTAATATACCATTGAGAAGCTATGGATTAGGCGCAACTTTGCCATGTTGAACACTTTTCGAGATTCCTCATAGTTTAAGAGCAGTTTTGAAAACGATGCGGCGCACGACGAGTGGCAGCGAGCGTTTTTTTTTCGTTTTTTTCTAAACCGCTCGTCGGAATGAAGCAAATGATACACCGTTGGAAAGATATCGTCGAGACACATCTTTTCATATCTATTATTTTCTCTAATTTGTTACGGTTTAAGAGCAGTTTTAAATTTAGTAAATCATGGAATTGTGTTTTTTTGAATTTTTTGCAATTTTCGGTACTGTTTTCACTCCAGTTTTTGAACCGTTTTTCGAAATGAGGCGTGTGATATGCCGTTGGAAAGCTACGGATGAGGCGCAACTTTTACATGTTGAAATGTTTTTGAGATTCCTTACAGTTTTTAGTTAATTTTGAAAATGGTATGGCTGACGATTAGAAGGCAGCGGCCGTTTTTCGCGAATTTTTCACAAACCACTGATCGGAATGATTCAAATGATACGCCGTTGGAAAGATATCGACGAGACGCAACTTTTTCATGTAGATCGCTATCTCTAATTCCTTCCGATTTAAGAGTAATTTTGATTTTACGAAAACACGAACACTCTGTCTTTTCGCGGCACTAAAATCGACGAGTGAACCGCATCGGATAGGAAACCGCACTGCATCAGACGGGCAAGAGAACTACATGGTTTCTTTTTATTCGGACGTAATTTTTTCCACGCGTGGAAGTGGACCGCGCTTCACATTGGTCGTAAGTGAACCGCAACACAATCGAGAAGTGAACCGCATTACGTTTTTCTACGTTTCCATAATAATTTTTCTGCACTTCACATTGGGCGTAAGTGTACCACAAGACTATTGAAAGTGAACTGCAACACTACCGCATGAGTTTTTGTTGTTATTTTTCGTACTTATTATTTTTTTAAGCGTGTAGACCGAACGAGTGCACCGTAGAGACTGAGCAAGTGAACTACATATAATGAGAAGCGAGCTTCATTTGACATGTTTTTGTTTCTGGTTTACCAAATGAACCGCGAGGAGGTTTTTAGTGAACTGCGTGAGAGGACAAATTGAGCTTCAAAAACATACGTATCCATTCATTACACGGCCACACTCACATTGGTGAACTGAACCCAGGAACAGCCAACCATGTAGTCCACTCGACTCTTTTTTCTGGGTTGTGCGTGCATGTGGACATAGCTGCATCACCAAAAGAGGTAGAGGCGACACTAGGACTCCCTTTTCTCCCACCGAAGCAACAGAGCGCTGCACGCGCCCCGCCATCGGACTGCAGTGCGGCCCGAGGGTGACTTCTTTTTACACGAAAACAAATAGAGCACTGCAGGTCAAAAATAAGATAACAAAGCTGCACGCCCCATCGGACTGAAGTGCACCCCTGAGCAGGAAACTTAGATGCAAAATACGCCATACATCACATAAAAAAGGTTAAGAAAATGCATCCACGGCCAGGAACTGCAGGGACGAGTTGCAGAACCGCTTTCCCGTGCAAACTGAACGGCTTTGTGGACACTGCCAGGAATGGGTGTCATCGAGCACACGTCGGCGAGCAACATCTCGCGCTTTTTCGAACCACATGCCATTAGGAACCAATTCCACAACGAAACCAGCACTGCAGCACTCCTAGAAGCAAACTACACTGCAAGAGTACAAACAAAACAAAACCGAAGCGAAGGAATTGCAGGCACAGGCACTCCGCACCGCACGAGCTCAACGGGCGGACTGCACGGGAGGCTGGGTGTTGAGGTTGTCCTCCGCTCGCCGTGTGTGTCGTTGTCCGCATCTTTCATTGCACGCCGCTGCTGCCTGCAGTGCACGCCAGCAGAAGGTAGGTGGAAGAGGGGGTTCAGAGAGAGGGGGAACCAACCGAACAGCAGCACTCATCTTTCCAGCAAAAGCAACGAAAATGAACCTTCGAGGAAAGGACGCCCGAGGCCGGTGGTTGCTGCGCCGTGGCTGACAACGAGGGAGGCCGGCAGAGGCAAGCTGTGGTCGGCGAACCTGCACGAACATGGGGGCCGCGACTGAGCTGCACGGGGTGGGGCGACACCCAAGTACCATAGATGGCGCAGATGAGGGTCTCGCCGGAGACCACCACGAGGAGGAGAGGGCTCGTCCTCGGCTCGATCTGAACCAGGGAGGAGGAGGAGGGGGTCGGGCCACCTTCTCCATGCGAGGCCTTGCGGGCTCCGAACCGGCGATGGCGGGCCATGTGGGGCCGCGGCTGTCCGGATCCGGTGATGGCTGGCCTCGTCGGCGGTTGGGTGGGGCGCACCATGCGCGGAGAAGGTGGGGAGGGTGGGGCGGCATCTCGGGTGGTGCGCGCCGTGCCGGAGAGGGTGGGTGGCGGCTCAGGTGGGGGAGGGTGGGGGGGAGGGGGCGCCGTGGCCTGGGTCTGGCGCAGGGCATCACCGGGGGGTGCGGGGGTACGCCGTGGCCTGGATCCAGCGCCGGCTTGTAGTGGGAGTTGCCGCGGGGGGAGGCGGGCGGGGATGTGGTGCAGGCCTGAGCCAGGGGAGTTGCAATTCGCCTCCATGGCTTGGGGGAGGGGAGGCCGCCATGTTCGAGCAGAGAAGCTCGATCTGGCGAGATCCAGTGCTGGCGGTGTGGAGAAGCCCGCGGGGACCGCTCTGGTGGCTGCCGCGCCGGCCGGAAGGAGAGGAAGTGGGCGAGGTGAGGAGTTGGGCGCGGGGAGGTGGAGAAGGTGGGTAGGGAGTGGGTGTGTGCCATGGGGGTGGCCGGAGCTCGCTCCCTCGCGCTGCTCCGCCGCCTCGCTCACTCGCTCTGGTGGGAAAGCTACAGGTAGGAGAGGGGGAGGTTGTTTTGTGGGTGCGTGTGGCATGAAGATGGGTGTTAGCAGAATAAGCCTGCTGTTAGCAGAATAAGAGTCTTAAGGGTGTTATCATAATAGACCCACCCTATATATATATATGTGAGTTTTTCAGTGTCCTCAACAGAATTCACTTATTGCTAATTCTTCAAGTTGATTTTCTTCTAAGTGAATGTGATCGGACCCGTTTCCCCTCTATGCTAAACTCAACCCAGTCTAGTCACAAATTCTTCATATGCGTTCTATTTGAAACCCGTTCAAAGTCTTCACTGTGTCCTTGATAGCTGAAGAATTTGTGAACGAAACTTTAAAATTTCCCTTTCAAATTTTTTGTTCTTGCCGCTCAAACCATTCCGCATCCCACGATGGATTAAACAACTCACCCACGATCTCTCTGTACGTGGGTGACACATGTCATTAGAATAGTAAAGGTCAGGGGCATGTTCATCCAAAATCTTCGGACGAGCAGTTTTTCACTGTGGCTATAATACCCCTTCCCTTCCTCAGACCTCATTCACTCCGCTCGACCTCAATCTCACTCGAGCTCTCAGACCTAGCGCCGCCGCTACACTTCATTGTCGCCGGTGAGGAAGAGCTTCACTGCCTCGACCTCGTCGTCGTCGTACTCACGCCGACCGCGGATATCTTCACTTCGCCATCGCCGTAGCTGTCTCCCGCCACCAAGTTAGGGTGTGGGAGATCTGAACGGATGAACTTCTCCAACTCCACTCCCAGTTCATTGTGTTCTTCGTCCAAGGTAATTAAAATCTAATTTTACTGCCCTACTTTGATTCTTATGATTTCCACAAAATCTTCAAAAGGTGTTTATTCTTCAACTTCCCACTCCTTAAACACCCGAATGCTTCTGTATCTTGATTTGTTTCTCTAAGCTATGTTTTCTTCAAGATTCCTCAATTGTGTGGATTTTCAAATCTATACAACTCTGGAACCTAAGTCAAGAACGCTTAGTGAAATTCCTCCAGACACCTATGGTCAAATGCCTCAAACTTGATTCTTTTGAAAAATTTCTGAGAACGCATATGACCTCTCCAGATTCTTCGCACCTATACTCTATTCACAGGTACAAAATGTCCGCTGCTGAATCACTAGGTTCTCATCAACTTAACTCATTTGCAGCGTTCCTCAAAGATAATTTTGCATACTTCTCAGAAACATCCAAAGTTCAAAGTCCTCAAGTGAGGAAAATGGCAGATGGGAAGAGACCTCAGAAGGGAGGCAAAAGGCCAGAAACGAACACTGCCTTTGAAATCCCTGAAGACATCTATGCTGAGTATTGCACACCTGATGAAGCAACTCATGGGAAGGAAAACAAGAATCAGCGCAAAGTGCGCATCCAGAGAATTGAGAGGAGATGTGCTAAGGAATGGAGGGAATACCGCTATGTTACTCCCAAGTACATGAAGAGATTTGCCATAAACCCTCCATGTCCAAGGCCTCCATTGGCAGCTGGCCAAGAAGCTGATCCCACCAGCATCAGGTGTGGTGAGGAATTTCCAAAAGAATGGGCCAAGCGCCAAGCCAAACTGGCCAAAGTTGCTAAAGAGGCAGTGAAGAAATTCAATGAGGATTCTCAAGCTGCTGCTGCTGTGGCCTCTTCTAGTGCAACTGCACCAAAGAAGGCCATGCTGAAGAAGTCTGCTGTGAAGAAATCTTCAAGCTCAATGCCCTCACGGCCAAGTTCTTCAACATCAAAGCCCTCAAGGCAAATTCCTCAGGCAACTTCTTCAAGAGCAGTGCCAATCCCCTCTGTTGCCACAAAATCCTTAGCTGCTGCTGCAAAGTCTTCAACACCTGTGCACCTTGCAACGTGTCAACGGACTGCAGGCTTTTCTATTGCTTCAGGAGCATCTGCAAGTTCATCAGCTGCACCACAGTCCTCAACAGGTCCAACCTTGTTGAAGGTCAAAGCCACTGCTGGACATGGAAAGAGGCCAAGTCCTCACAAGAAGCAAGTCGCATTCCATGTTCTGTCTGATGACGATGATGAAGCTGATGATGATGAACTTGCTGAAATCATCAGGGACAGACAAGAAAGGGCTGCTAGAGCAAAAGGCAGCTCTGTGCCTCTCATGCTGGATCCGAAGAAGATCCTCGATTTCATTGACCTCTAGCACAAAGATCCCAACACTCCACTGCCTAACCTAAACCTGACTCCTAGTCAAAGTCACATGATGTCTACCTTCATAAGTGAAGAAAAATGGAAATTTGAGAAGGCCAGACAAGTCAAGAAGGCCCATTACAAAAAGGAGCGATTTCTGAAGAACAACGTTCTGAATATGTCTCCTGAAGAACTTGTTAATATGAAAAAGGAAATCAAAGGCCTAAGTGATGAATTTGACACATATCATGCAGACTGGCTCGGTGCCAAGGTTAGATTCGTCAATCTCTCCAAGACCCTCAAGCTTAGTGTTGCAGCTCCATCGCAACAAGAAATTCCTCAGGCTGAAGCCTCTGCTCAGCCCACTGAAGAAACTGCTAGTGCAGCTGACGAAGTTCAGGCTGCTGAAGAACATGCAAGGGTAACCACCAATGTTGCGCCTGAAGAACAACCCAGGCCAGCTAAAGAACCTGTTGTGCCTAAAGAAACTGTGAATACCAGGGCGACTGCGTCAGTCGTGCCTGAAGAAACTGAACCAACTTCATCTGCTCCTCATGCTAAATCTTCAAAGGTGAAGAAAATCAGTCTTCCTTCTCCATCAGAAGTGAAGAAAACAAAAGCTGCGAAGAAGGAAGCCGCAAGGAAGAGGAAAGCATCAACCTCTATAGAGTCCTCAGCTCCCAAGAAAGTGAGGACTTTGACGAGCTCTTTCACTAACCCAATTGATGTTGTTCCGATCTCGATAGTGCCATCAAAGCAGTAAAGGCTCTTTGCTGATTGGAGCAGCAAGCACCGGCTGGGTGGAAAGCAGGGCTTTGAGCTCTGCAAACGCTGCGTCAGCTTCAGGAGTCCACTCGAACTTGTCAGATTTCTTCATCAGTCGGTAAAGAAACAATGCCTTTTCACCCAGGCGAGAGATGAATCGACTCAAAGCTGCCAAACAACCAGTAAGCTTCTGAACGTCGTGTACACGCACAAGGCATTTCATTCGGAGGATTGCACCAACTTTTTCTGGGTTTGCATCGATCCCACGTTCGGAAATGAGGAAACCGAGTAACTTTCCACCTGGAACTCCAAATGTACACTTCGACGGATTAAGCTTGATATCATATCTTCTCAAATTGGCAAAGGTTTCAGCAAGGTCAGTCAGCAGGTCGGAACCTTTGCGCGACTTAACCACGATGTCATCCATGTATGCTTCCACATTCCGACTGATTTGAGTTAGCAGGCACTTCTGTATCATGCACATGAATGTGGCACCAGCATTCTTGAGACCAAAGGGCATGGTGACATAGCAAAAGCACCCGAATGGGGTGATAAAAGTTGTTTTAATTTCATCAGGTCCATACAGTCGGATCTGATGGTACCCGGAATATGCATCCAGGAAGGACAATCGCTCACATCCCGCAGTCGAGTCGACTATCTGATCGATGCGGGGGAGAGGAAAATGATCTTTCGGGCAGGCCCGATTGATATGCTTGAAATCAATGCACATACGGAGTGAACCGTCCTTCTTGGGAACCATGACAACATTGGCGAGCCACTCGGAGTGGTAAATCTCGCGGATGAACTCAGTTGCCAAAAGCCGAGCCACCTCCTCGCCGATTGCCTTTCTCTTCTCCACAGCGGACCGACGGAGGTGCTCTTTCACGGGTTTTGCCTTTGGATCAACTCGCAAACGGTGCTCAGCCAGCCCCCTGGGTACACCCGGCATGTCAGATGGCTTCCATGCGAAGATGTCCCAGTTCTCACGGAGGAACTGGATGAGCGCTTCTTCCTATTTGCTGTCGAGTGTTGTTGAGATACGAGTCGGTGCAGCACTGGGATCGGTCGGGTGAATGTGAACAGGCTTTGTTTCACCGGACGACTGAAATGCAGACTCGGAAGCAGGCTTCTTAGTGCGCAACAAATCACTCGGATCTGCAGTCTTCTTATACTCTTCCATTTCAATCGCTGCCATCTGTTCATCGGCAATCTTAGAGCCCTTCTGGAGGCACTCTTCTACTTGTTGCCTATTGCCAGTGATCGTGATCACGCCCTTGGGGCCAGGCATCTTCAGCTTGAGGTACACGTAACACGGTCGAGCCATGAAACGGGCATATGCAGTTCTGCCCAGAATTGCATGATAGGCACTGTGAAAATCCACAACTTCAAATGTCAGCTTCTCCTTGCGGTAATTCTTTGAGTCGCCGAAAACCACGTCAAGAGTGATCTGTCCGAGTGAATCAGCTTTCTTCCCTGGAATGACACCATGGAACCGCATGTTGCTCTCACTGAGCCTGGACATCGGAATGCCCATCCCACGAAGAGTCTCTGCATACAAAATGTTCAAGCCGCTACCACCATCCATCAAGACTTTGGTCAGTCGGGTGCCCCCAACGACCGGGTCGACCACCAACGCTTGCCTCCCGGGGGTGGCGACGTGCGGTGGGTGGTCAGATTGGTCGAATGTGATGGGAGTCTTTGACCATTTCAAGTACGTCGTCATTGCCGGAGCAACCATGTTTACCTCTCTGTTGATGACTTTCAGTCGACTTTTACTCTCAATGTCAGCAAAAATCTTCAAAGTGGAATTGACGTTAGGGAAACCATCATCATGTTCTTCCTGATCACCATCCTTGTCAGACTCTTTTTCCTTTTCATTGGGTTGTTTCTCTCGGAACTGCTGGATCAGGAGCCGACACTGTCGAGTGGTGTGTTTGGGATAAATCATATTTCCCTCTTCATCCTTCTTGGTGTGAATGTAACATGGCAAGTCCAACACATCGTTCCCAGCCTGATCTTTCACCTTCTTGGGGATCCAGGGTCCCTTGGGCTTTCCTTTGAATTTTCCTTGAGTTACAACTGCAGCTTCACCTGGACCTGCTGGCTCGGCTTTGCGTTTCTACTTCCGACCCACTCCGGTGTCTTGGGCGACTGGCTTGCCCTTCCCACTGCGGAGTCGGTCCTCTTCTTCACCATTAGCATACCGGGTGGCTATTTCCATCATTCGGGTCAGAGACATATCTCCTGTCCGATCGAATTTCAAGTTAAGCTCCCGATACCGAATGCCTTCCTTGAAGGCACAAACTGCTTGGTGTTGGGATACATTCTCTACCGTGTGGTGTAGTGTGGTCCATCTTTGGATGTAATCCCTCAGAGTTTCATTCGGCTTCTGAACACAATGCTGCAATTCTGTCAACCCCTCAGGTCGTTTGCATGTGCCCTCAAATGTCCTGACAAACACTCGGGCTAACTCCTCCCAGCTGAATATACTGCCTGGAGCCAACTGATTCAGCCATGCTCTGGCTGACCCTTCCAGCATGAGAGGAAGGTGTTTCATAGCTACTTCATCATTTCCACCACCGATCTGGATAGCCACTCGGTAATCTTCCAGCCAAGTATCAGGCTTCGACTCACTGGTGAACTTACTGACCCCAGTCGCCAACCTGAAGTTGGGGGGGATCTCAGCGGCTCTGATAGATCTGCTAAAACACTCGGGACCCGAAACATGAATCCTGCTTCCACTCGGGTGATCTCTGCCTTGCCCCTCTCTGTGTGCTCGGTTCCTGTCGACCAAACCTTGCACCAAAATTGACCTCGCATCAAATCCTGGCTCCCTTGGGTCGACCGGCGTCCGCCGCCCTCTGCTGTACGGGCGCCTGTCATCACAGTGCCGGGGCACATATGATCCGCTTCTCGGAGGGGGTGTAGGCGCTCGACGGCGGTCATCACGGCCGAGTCGATGATCGTACTGCTCGTGGATCCGACCCAAATGCTGATCCTAGCGATGTACCCGCCCTTCATGCCGCGGAGGCGATCTTGGGCTGTGAGCCGACTGAACTGTGTCAGCCACCACAGATCTGCTATGGATTCTGTCACGTGACTGTGATACTGCAGTGTTTTGGTCTCCTGCCGCCCGGAGCAGAGCCTGGATCTGCATCAAACCTCGCCCAGCTTCTGACTGGGATGGCTGGATGGATTCTGCTATACGAGCTGCGGCTGCAAGGTTCTGAATCGGAGTGCGGTATACCTGAGGTTCAGGAGGGAATAATTGCCTCCGTCGACTGGACTCAGGAATCCGCTGCCGAGCATGTTCGTCGAGTGCATGCTGAAGATTTTCCAGTCGAGTGCGTTCAGCCAAAGTGGCCAAGCGCGCGGCCTCCAAGGCCCGAGCCTCAGAGGTCTCTCCGACGATGGGCGTGTGGAGTGCTTCCTCGTTGCGGCGGTGAAGTTCCTCCCTCCGCTGTGAAGAGAGGGTTTCGGGGTGGTATTCCTCGTGAACATGCGACGGATCGCCACCGCCGTCGCCGCCTCCATTGCGATGCATGCCAGGCGGGCTACGCGGTGTGTCGACCATCAGGACCTCCGCCGCAGGATCGCTGCTGTCGCACTCGGACAGAGTCTCGACGGAGCCAGTCGACAGATCGAACAGGCCATAGAGAGATTCATCGGGCTCGATTGCCGTGACTTGAGGAGTGGCCGATTGACGTGCCACTGCATGCTTCACCCATAGCTGAAGCCGCGATCGACCAGATCGCTTGCGTCGGCGAACAGCGGGGGACGAAGACGCCGTAGGAAACGACCGATATTGGGTCAACGGCTGCCGCAGAAGGACGCCGGGGACACATCCGCGAAAGTGCGTCGCCCCGCGGACGGGGAACGTCTCGACGTCGAGGGGGGCCTCCTGGAGCCAGGCGGAGTCGTCGGAGATGAAGACGAGCGCACTGAGACGGATCTCGTGGCCCTCAGCCAAACCTCCACCCGAAACCATGATGATGGGAATCGGAAAAAATCGCAACCTCACCGGAAAGTTGCTAAGACACCTGCCCCACGGTGGGCGCCAACTATCATGGTTCTAAGTCTGACAGTAGAATGAGGGGTAGGTATGAGGAGGCAAGATCTTAGCTACGGTGAGGTTGTGCACGCAAGATTTACGAGTTCAAGCCCTTCTCGGAGGAAGTAACAGCCCTACGTCTCGGTGCCCGGAGGCTCGGTCGATTGACTTATGCATGAAGTTACAGGGGGTGCGAACCCTTGTGCCTGAGGAGGGGGTGGCTTATATAGAGTGCGCCAGAACCCCAATCGTCCCACGTTACAAGGGTTTCAATGTCTTCAAAGATAGGACGTTACTGATAACGCCAGCAATAAAGGCAAATAAATGATCATTAAGACTACGGAGTGAACGCCTGACCCTTGCCATCCTGAGTGACCTTAGATCTTCTGTCTTCCGAGTGGTTTCCGGTGGGGTCGAGTGAGTACACCCCGGTCGAATGGAATTGGGTTGTCCGAGTGAACTGTTGGTCGAGTGGGTTGCACCCTGTGGCGATTTCAGTCGGTAGATGGTGCCATCCTTTGAATGTCATTTGTTTTAGGGCAGTGTTCTCGGTAAGGGTGTCTAGGTCGGGCCTATTACCCTACCCTAGGTACATGTCTTCATCAGTAGGCATTGAAGAAATTGAAGAAGACGTGGATATTGGCTCAACTACTCCTGTGCTGAATGATGACTATTGGGAAAATCTTCACCCCAATTCACCATCGACCACACCTCTGCATCCAATTCCTCTGTCCCCTGTGCAAACTAAAGAAATTCAAACGGGATCTGAAGGACGTCAAACTTCTCTCCATTCCATACCTGAAGAAATTCCAGCTACGACAGCTGAAGAAATGGAGACCCAGACTGCTGCTGAAGAAAATGAAGCTTCAATTCCTCAGTCAGCAGCTCCAGAGATTATGACACAAGAGGTTGTGAGACCATCAACTGCAAATCTTCAGCCCAAGCAACAAAATCCTCATGCAAAGAGGCCAAAGTTTAAGGCTGCTGATTTCTTTGATGAGCATCATTTCTTCACTGATGTCAATCCATATGACTTAGCAAGACTTAGGCGCAAGAGGTTTTGGACAGCTAGCCAGATGAATTTTTATGCAGCTGTTCTATTTGACAAGGACAAGGTATTTCAGCACCATTAAATTCCTCATGTGGACATGGAGTCCATTCATTGCTTCCAACCTATCTTGAGTGTTCTTCACGAAGTTGGGCTCCTGAATTTCTGTGCTGACATCTGCGATTGGAATGAAGAGCTAATTCTTCAATTCTATGCTACTCTGCACCTCACTGGAAATGTGGCTGATGTCAACTCATGGGTGCTTGATTAGATGACTGAGAACACTCACTACAAAGCTCCAGCCTCTAAATTACTTCATGCCATTCCAGTCGGTCCTCCTGCTGAAGGCGCAAGGCTTATGTATGAAGAATCTGAACTTTCAAATCATCTGATGCAAGTGCTCATGAAGCATTTGCGGCCTGGACAAGCCCCTAGAACCACCTTCCTAGTGAAGTATTTGCTCTATGTGCCAAGAACCGTCTATCGTATCCTCACCAAAACCCTCAGTCCAATCAAAGGCCACAACTCAGAAGAAGAAGAAGTTGTTGGCATCATGAAGAATATGCTGTTCAACATCATTCATGGGATTCCCATTAATTATCACGATTTCTTCATGAGGACTTTTGCGAATGTTGCTCTGTCGCCGTTTGAATTGAAGCCTTATGCTCCCTGGATAATGAAATTCATCAGAACCAGGTCTTCAATTCACTACAAGGCAGATTTTCAGAATCACCTCAGCTTTCTGCCTCCCACTAAAGTCCTCAAAAGGACTATTTCTTCAGCTGATGAAAAAGGTAAAGCTGCTATTATTGATGAAGGCACTCGTCCATTGGATGGTCAGTTTCGCAAAGCTGCATCTTACTCCACCAATGATGACTCTGCAACTCAAGACTCTGCTGCTAAAGCCTCAAAGCAAAATCCTCAAGCCACTGCCCCACGCGTGATGACTGATCGTGAGCTTCTTCTAAGTCTTCATCAGAAGGTCGATCGCAATCACAAGTGGGTCAAGCGTCAATTTGGTTCAATTCTTCAGAACATGACTGTCACGCAAAACACTGTGAAGAAGAGTCACTATTACGCGCATGAAATCTTCGATCGCACTTGGGCTATCCTTTCTCATCTTTATAGTGCTGAAGATCTCAAGAAGATGGAATTTCAACAGGACTTTGACTGGTCTCAACCTCCCGCAAAGAAATTCAAGAAGGTCAAAGTTCCTCAGCTGGTCACAAGTTCATTTTCTTTATCGCGTGAGACAGATGAAGCTGGAGATCTCAACGACACTGCGGCAGGCCCTACTTCAACGAATGACCCCGACAACACTGACGCTCCTCCATGGACACCATGATGATATTCTTCAGGGGCGTTAGTCCTCATTTTTCATCCCTTTTGGTCATTTGATGACAAAGGGGGAGAAATTTGAGTTAGTCTTCAAGCGGGTCTTATATATATGGGCTGTTTTTTTGTTAAGTTACAACTCTCGCTCTTCTGAAGTGTTTGTTGGTTGAGTTGTAAACTTAAGTCCGATGGTGGTCTGATACTTTTGAACTGCTTTCTACATGCTTATTTTCTCAAGTACCTTAATGCACGCATGCTGAATTTCTTCAGACACCATATTTCATCATGCATTTCAAATTCTTCATATCATATGTTAAATGCGTGTATGAATTACAAGATATAGGGGGAGATCTCCATGATATTACTCTACAATGTGCATTTGCAATCCAAAGCAAATTCCTCAATATTCACATCTTCAGGGGGAGCTCTTCTATATCTTGGAATCAAATTCCTCAATATCAGTATTTACACTTCATATGTTTTATCCCCGTTGAAAACTTAACCTATTTGTCATCAATCACCAAAAAGGGGGAGATTGTAAGTGCATCTAGTGCCCCTTAGTGATTTTGGTGTATTGAAGACTTATAGGTTAAGGGACTAATGTTTTTGTGAGTGTACACAGGTTCTATATATAAGTCTATGAGGAGTTTGATATTTACGAAGAAAGTCGACCCCTAAAAATGAATGTCTTCAGTTGAAGACTTTGGTTTTCTTGAAGATTTTGAAAATGAGGAAATTGGTGTGACCTTGAAGACATTGATATTGATGCGAGGATTATGAAGCGTGAAGACTTTTGTTTTCATAGTTTCATTTTCCCTTTCTTGAGTCATAGGAAACACCGTACTGTTAAAGGGGGTCGAGGTAAAACTAAGGAAAAGTTTCCAAGTGATGCTCATCTCAAATCGTACACCTACCCAATCCTTCGAGTGAAGCCTTTTGGAAATCTCCTACAGTTCAGTCAATTTCTTTAGTGACAGAGACGAAGATCTTCTGTTCTCTGAGGAATTTGTTCTGACTGAGGAGTTAGAAATTCGCCAGTGCGGATTGCCTACAAGTGAGGAACATGATAGCCCTGAGGAATTTGAGAGCTCAAATTTTCGACCGTTGCTGTGCCACGCGCCAGCTGTGCCAAATATCTTATCCACCTAACGGTCATATCATTGAAGGGAATTTATGTCTTATCATGTCGGGCTGCTCCGCGGCTATAAATAGCCGCCCCCTACAACCACTAGTTGGTTGGCTGCTCCGAGAGAAACTGACACTTGTCATTTAGAGCATCCCATCCTTCGAGGACTTTGAGAGAAAATCATCAGTGAGGAAAAACCCGAACACCTACAACCCAAAGTGATTGAGCATCACTGAAGAGATTGTTCCTGTGTGGAACCGACGCTTGTTACCTTTGAAGACTGTGCATCTTCCAGACGGTTAGGCGTCATGGTCTAGAGAATCCAAGAGGAATTGTGGATCGCCGAGTGACCAAGTCTATGAAGGTTTGGAAGTCAGCTGTGAAGACTTACCACGAGTGATTGGGTGAGGTCTGTGTGACCTTAGCTCAAGGAGAATACAGTAAGGACTGTGTGTCCTTTGGTTTAAATACCAAGCTGCTCCAACCAGACGTACAACTGTCACAGCAGTTGGAACTGGTCTACCAAATCATTGTCTTCGCCGAGCTACTGGTTCTATTTCCTCAACCCTTTCATTTCCTCGCTCATGTGTTGATGAAATTGATCGTTACTGTTTGAAAACTTTGACTGAAGACTTTCTCAATTTCCTCAACCGTATTTCTTCAGTCACTTTGTCTTCTGCCTGCTTATCCTGTTTTCACGCTACCTGTGCTCTGTGTATGTTTCATTTCATCATGATGACTATGCTACTGCCTTGTTATGCATGCACCTGAGTACTTATTCCACTGCTTGTAGTTCGTCACTTAGCAAATTCCTCAAGTCGTATTTCCTCAGTGACGAATTTGTAAAAATCGCCTATCCCCCCTCTAGTCGATATAACGCAATTTCAATTACACAGTTTGAGTCTCCATTATGCTATACATAACAACAAACCTATCATGATGGATGACATGTTTTTATATCATGCATCTCATTTATTTGAGCATTGGATATTTTGTGCTAACCAACACATGCACATGTGCATCATAATGGATGATGTGTACATATACCACGCACACAAAAAATTTCCTTTGCCTTTGATTTGTGTAGGTACTTATGAACACTCGTCAACCTCACAATCCCATGAATTGATGAAACAAGCTCTTGAGAGCAACGACGATTGAAGTAAAGGATTTTGAAATGAGCGGAACATTGGAGGGGTGGTTGGGTGACTGCGGGGGCGACGCGCCCGGGGCGCCGCAGTGGGCGTCGCCGTCAGGATGGACCCTGGTCCGTCAGGGTGCGGGCTGCTCGCCGGTGCGGAGCCGCTCTTCCCCTTCACCTGGGCTTGTGCCGGCGCTCGGAGGCACTCGGTTTGGGGCGCTCAGAGGTGGCGATTCAGAAGACGAGGACGAGGGAGCCGGGGCGCTGAGGACGGCGCTGGCGGGACCGATGATCTGCGATTTCGTCGCCTTCACGAAGGAGTCGGGGCATGGCGCAGCTGGTCACGGGCGCCGCTTTGCGCTGGGCGGCAGGGGCCCAAGGGCGGTGGCGTCCCGTGTCTAGTGCCCTTCGACTCCGGCGAGTAGGGCCTCAACGGCGGCCACGGTGTGCTCGATCCGTGCAAGGGCGACGGTGGATCTGGTGCGCCCTGGCGTGGGCGCGGGGTTGGCTGAGGAGTGGCCATGCCTACCTCCGCCTTCCCCTCGGTTGCTGGCGGCGGCGCCGGCTGGCGGGCGGTGTTCGCTGATGTCTACTACACAACTTGTACTTGTAGACTCGTGTTGTGCCTACAAGCGCAGAGTTTTGTAGGACAGTAGCAAATTTCCCTCAAGTGGATAACCTAAGGTTTATCAATCCGTAGGAGGCGTAGAATGAAGATGGTCTGTCTCAAACAACCCTGCAACCAAATAACAAAGAGTCTCTTGTGTCCCCAACACACCAAATACAATGGTCATTTGTATAGGTGCACTAGTTTGGTGAAGAGATGGTGATACAAGTGTAGTAATGATAGTAGATATTGATTTTTGTAATAGTAACAATAAAAAAACAGCAAGGTAGCAATTGATAAAACGGAGGACAAACGGTATTGCAATGCTTGAAAATGAGGCCTAGGGTCCGTACTTTCGCTAGTGCAATCTCTCAACAGTGCTAATATAATTGGATCTTATAACCTTCCCTCAACGTGTGATGAAGGATCACTCCAAATTTCCTATCTAGTGGAGAACATAAGAAGAAATTGTTTGTCGGGTACGAAACCACCTCAAAGCTATTCTTTTCGATCAATCTATCCTAGAGTTCGTACTAAAATAAGACCAAGCTATTCTTTCCGATCGATCAAACCAAGAGTTCGTACTAAAATAACACCATGTGATACACATCAACCAACTCTAATGTCACCTAATACTCCAATATCACTGCGAGTATCCGTGAGTTAATTATAAGATATGCATGAAACAATTTCAGATTCATAATACTCAATCCAACACAAAGAACCTCAAAGAGTGCCCCAAGATTTCAACCGGAGAAACAAAGACGAGAATGTGCATCAACCCCAATGCATAGATTACCCAAATGTCACCTCGGGAATCCGCGAGTTGAGTGCCAAAACACATATCAAGTGAATCAATATGATACCCCATTCTCACCACGGGTATTCATAGCAAGACATACATCAAGTGTTCTCGAATCCATAAAAGTATTCAATCCGATAAGAACGAAATTTCAAAGGGAAAACTAAATTCACAACAAGATAGAGAGGGGAAAACACCATATGATCCAACTATATTAACAAAGCCTGTGATACATCAAGATCATGACATCTCAAGAACACGAGAGAGAGGGAGAGATTAAACACATAGCTACTGGTACAAACCCTCAGCCCCGAGGGTGGACTACTCCCTCCTCATCATGGTGGCCACCGGGATGATGAATATGGCCACCAGTGATGATTTCCCCCTTTGGCAGGGTGCCGGAACGGGGTCAAGATTGGTTTTTCGTGGCTATAAAGGCCTGCGGCGGTGGAACTTCTGATCTAGGGTTATTTCTGATGGTTTCTCTATTTATAGGATTTTTTGGCGCCGGTTTCATGCGAAGAAGGGCCTCGAGGTGAGCACAACCCATCGGGGCAAGCCAGGCCCCTCTGGCGCGTCGTGGTGGGTTGTGCCCTCCTCGTGGCTCTTCTGGCCCTCCCACAAAGCTTCGGGGGTCTCTTTTGTTCCAAAAACAATCGTCAAAAAGTTTCAGCTCATTTGGAGAACTTTCATTTCTGCACAAAAAACAACACCACGGTAGTTCAGCTGAAAACAGCAGCAGTCCGGGTTAGTTCCATGCAAATCATACCAAAACCATATAAAATTGTTGTAAACATGGCACGAATACTTCATAAATTATAGATACGTTGGAGAAGTATCAGCATCCCCAAGCTTAATTCCTACCCATCCTCGAGTAGGTAAATCATAAAAGAAATAATTTATGAAGTGTGAATGCTAGCAAAGTGCATAAGTTTGATCAATGATTATTTCAATCACTTTTCCTAGCATCATAACAGCAACTCTTTCTCATAAAACTTATCATGATAAAGTAGCAACTGATAACGGAATTTTTGTTGTGGAAAGCTACTTATCATATTCATCATATACTCTTTCTTTTGTAGCATGGACATTTGGACTTGAATCATTCAAAGCAATAGTCTATAATTTGACATGAAGACATCAATACTAAAGCATACTAACAAGCAACCATGTCTTTCAAAATATCAACGCTAAAGAAAGCTATCCCTAGCCCATTATGCCCAATCATTGATCCATTCATGAAACACACTCGAATATTAGCTACATCCAATGCACAGGTATGATCATAGTGCTCCCTAGTTGGTGCTTTATAAGAGAAAATGGAGACTCAAATAAAAATAAAAATTGCATAAAGTAAATAGATAGGCCCTTCGCAGAGGGAAGCAGGGATTTGTAGAGGTGCCAGAGCTCAAAGCTTAAATTGAGAGATAAAATATTTTGAGAGGCATACTTTTCCCATCAACGAAAATGACCAAGAATTCCCAACACTTTCCATGCTAGATACATCATAGGCGTTTCCCAAACAGCAAATAAAGTTTATTCCTTTTTCCACCATTCTTTCACAATCCATGGCTAGCCGTATCCATGGGTGCCTTCCATACCAACACTTTCCAAGGAATTTATTATTGAACAACATAATTTTTTTTTTGCATTTTGGGACTGGGCATCCATATTACCTTTGCCACACTCTCGTGCAATGACAAGTGAATAAACACTCATCTTGAGAATAATGCATCTAGCATGGAAAATATTGGCCACCCCCTGCCGCTTCATGAGCGGTACGGGGACACAAAAAGGAAATTTATTTTGAAAATTAGAGTTGGCACATACAAAATTATTTGGAACGGCATGGAAATACCGCATATAGGTAGGTATGGTGGACTCATTTGGCACAACTGGGTTTAAGGAGTTTGATTGCACAAGCAGTATTCCCGCTTAGTACAAATGAAGGCTAGCAAATAGATTGAGAAGCAACCAACCAAGAAACAAAACTTCTCATAAACGAGCATTGAGCATAACTAACACCGAATATGCACCACAAGTAGGATGTAACTTCATTGTGTAACTATTGACTTTCATGGTTGCATAGGGAATCACAAACCTTAACACCAATATTCCTACTAAAGCACAATTACTCACCAACATGACTCACATATTATTATCTCCATATCGCAAAACTATTGCCAGGAATCAAACTTATCATATCCAGTGATCTACATGAAAGTTTTTATTATATCCTTCTTGAATATCTATCATTTTGGGACTAAATTTAAATATTACCATTGCTACTAACAAGCTCTCAAATAAATTTAAGTGAAGCACGAGAGAAAAGACAAACTACTCCAAAAAGATATAAGTGAAGATCAAGCGAGTAGTTAAGTAAATGGGTACCTAATTGAGGACTCTCTCTTATTTAAAAACTTTCAGATCTAAGTATTTATTAAAACATCAAGCTAAACAAAACAAAATGACATTCCAAGAATAGCACACATCATGTGAAGAAGCAAAAACTTAGGCTCAACCGATACTAACCGATAATTTTTTATGAAGAAAGGTGGGATGCCTACCGGGGCATCCCCAAGCTTAGATGCTTGAGACTTCTTGAAATATTATCTTGGGATGCCTTGGGCATCCCCAAGCTTGAGCTTTTGTGTCTCCTTAATTCCTTTTATATCACGGTTTCCCTAAATCTTAAAAACTTCATCCACACAAAACTCAACAAGAACTCGTGAGATAAGTTAGTATAAATCAATGCAAAAACCTTATCATTCTCTATTGTAGCAAATCACTAAAATTATTATTTAACATTGCATACTAAATGCCTCTGCATATTTAATATTCCTATCCTCAAATAGAATCATTAAACAAGCAAACATATGCAAACAATGCAAACATAACAGCAATCTGTCTAAATAGAACGGTCTGTAAAGAGTGCAATTATCCTTATAATTACCTAGCTCCAAAAATTATGAAAATTAACTAAACTGTAGAAAATTTATCATATCTTATTTTTCAGAAAATTTCAACATTTTATCACATTCTGACTTTTCTCAAGAATTCACACAATAGCGTGCAACTTTCTGTTTTCAAACAGCAACACATAGACTTGCAAAATAAGCATGGCAAAGGCTATACTTGACATTTTTATTGAAGTAAAAGATGAAAAACATTATTATAAATAACATAAATCAAATCCTAATAAAAATAAAATGATGCTCCAAGCAAAACACATATGATGTGATGAATGAAAATGTAGCTCCAAGTGAGGTTACCGATAATGTTGGAGACGAAAGAGGGGATGCCTTCCGGGGCATCCCCAAGCTTATTTGCTTGGGTATTACTTGAATATTACCTTGGGATGCATTGGGCATCCCCAATATTAGGGTCTTGTCACTCCTTATTCTCCTCATATCGATATCTCACCCAAAACTTGAAAACTTCAATCACACAAAACTTAACGGAACTTCGTGAGATGAGTTAGTATGATAAAACAAATCATTCACTTGGGTACTGTCAAAGACAAGATTCATAATTGTTCTCACAAAATTCCTACTGTACTCTAAAATTTCCACAATTTATATTAAGCAATATAAGCCATAGAAACCAAAAAACAAGCAAACTATGCATTGAAAACAGAATCTGTCAAAAACAGAACAATACGTAAAGATCTGAATTTTGGTCATGTTTATGCAACTCCAAAAATTGTGAAAAATTAGGAAAACGTAGGAAATTTGTATATCAATCAACTGTAAACAATTCAGAATTTTTTGACATGGCAGTGAATTTTAACAATTCTGTTACTGGACGCAAAAGTTTCTGTTTTTGCACAGAATCAAGTCAACTATCATCCATACTATCCCAAAGGCTTTACTTGGCACTTTATTGAAATAAAAGCTATAAAACATGATTAATACAGTAGAATAATCATGTGAACACACAAAAATAGTAGGGGTAAATGTTGGGTTGTCTCCCAACAAGCGCTTTTCTTTAATGCCTTTTTAGCTAGGCATGATGATTTCAATGATGCTCACATAAAAGATAAGAATTGAAACATAATGGGAGCATCATGAAGCATATGACTAGCACATTTAATCCTAACCCACTTCCCATTCATAGGGATTTTGTTATCAAACAATTTATGGGAGCAAGAATCAACTAGCATAGGAAGGCAAAACAAGCAAAACTTCAAGATTTTAAACACATAGAGAGGAAACTTGATATTATTGCAATATGTAAAAGCATATGTTCCCCTCTCATTATAATTTTCAGTAGCATCATGAATGAATTCAACAATATAGCTATCACATAAAGCCTTCTTTTCATGATCCACATGCATAATTTTTTATTACTCTCCACATAAGCAATTTTATTCTTATTCATAGTGGTGGGAGCAAACTCAACAAAATAACTATCATGAGATACTTGATTGGCATAATCAATTTGAGCATTAAAATCATGATGACAAGTTTCATGGTTATCATTATTCTTTATAGCGTACATGTCACCACAATAATCATCATAGATAGTAACTTTGTTGTCATAATCAATTACAACCTCTTCCAAAATAGTGGATTCATCATTAAGTAAAGTCATGACCTCTCCAGATCCACTTTCATCAATATAATCATCATAAATAGGAGGCATGCAATCATCATAATAAATTTTCTCATCAAAACTTGGGGGACTAAAAATATCAACTTCATCAAATATAGCATCCCCAAGCTTATGGCTTTGCATATCGTTAGAATCATGGATATTCAAAGAGTTCATACCAACAACATTGCAATCATGCTCATCATTCAAAGATTTTTTGTCAAACATTTTATAGAATTCTTCCTCTATCTGTCGTGGAAACAACACCTATGGGATCAGGTGGATCCCTTATACGGTTTGGCAGGGAGGAGGGGTGCACGGAGAGCAGATCTAGAGATCGACACGAGGGATTTTTACCCAGGTTCGGGCCGCTCAGAAGCGTAAAACCCTAATCCTGCTTGGTGTGTATACTATGTGTTCTTGAGCTTCGGCTAGCTGCATGCAAGCTGGGCCGTAGAGTCCCAAAAGTCTGAATCCTTCTACAGTATGCCTTGGGCCTCCTTTTATACGTCCAAGGGGCTGCCACAGTGGCACACAGGAGGTGTAAAGTGCTACAGTGCACGTGCTTATCTCTGGCGTCTTAGGACAAGCGCATTAAATGCGCTGCTTAGTGCCCCCATAACTTTATCGGGGACGGAAACAAAGCCTGTCCCATCCGTCGCCGCCTCACTCCGTCCTGACACGCACCCACGATGACGAGGCATGCGAGTGCCAAGCTGGCTGGCTGGCCGCTGCGCTGGAGCGGTGGTAGGATCTTCACGAAGATCTGCATGCCACCACACAGGTGCTCGCCAGGTTGGCTGGCTTATTGTTGTGCCGGGACGGTGGCAAGGTGGTGGAGCCTTGTCGTGTGTGAGCCTTGCCGGGGCCTCGCGATCTTCCCCCGCAAGAGCCTTGCCGGGGCCTCTCAGTTGTCCCTCGCGGCCGCCCCCAGCAAGAACCTTGCTGGGAAATCCGCTCTCTGGTCTTCACGAAGATCTGCAAGCCACCAGTCTTCACAAAGATCTGCATGCTACTACGCATGTGCCCCTGAGTCTTGGTCTTGATGTTGTTGATGGTGTCAGAGCTCTCAACCTCATGGGTGGTGTTCTTGTCAGTGCCTCGCAAGTCGTCTCGGCAAGGATCTTGCCGGGGCCTCGCGAGCCGCCCCTGCAAGGATCTTGCCGGGGCTCCAGCTTGTCTTCTGCTTCCAAGTTACTGGCTTGGACGCCGTCTTCGTTGTCTTGTATCTTGCCTCCAACTGCCCCTGCCAAGCCTCGCCGTAGGTGCGGCTGCGACTGCCCGTGCACAAGTAAGGGGTACCAAAGGGCCCAAACTTTAGTACACCGACAGGAGCCCCCGGGCCTGGGCCATACACGAGTACGAAGCGTCATTGGGCCAGGCCCAAACAGTGCGCGGGCACGCATGGCAGGGATTAACTGCTGTAATTATCTCGTCTGTTGCGCTTCCCCACGATCCGCATTGGGTGCGTGACGTGGGGGTCGTGCGTGGAACGGCCGCAGCACGCCTGCGAAAACGCCTTCATATCGAAAAGTAAAGAGGCAGCCCCGCGCCTTCCCCATAAAAAGAGGAATCCACAGGGGCGCTGCTCTTTTACCCTTCTCCCTTGACTTTCCCAATCTAGGAACCGCCGCCGTCTTCTTCTTCCTCAAGCCCAAACCATAGTTTGTTCGTACGCTCTCCCCTTTCGCGCTCCCGCTGTCCTCGGCTTCCCTCACTCTCCCCAGTCACCATGCCGCCCAAGGCGCCCAGAGCGAGCAAGGGCAAGGATGTGCCGGAGAGTGAGTTGGTGAAGAAGCGGAAGCAGCTCGCCGTCTTCCCCCCGACGCTCGATGCTTACGCCTTGAGGGACAAGTACCTGCTCATGTGGGGGAGGGCGACGAATGGACACGCCGCCACTCGCGTGACCCCAGCCGCCAAGTCGGAGGGTGGCCTGGACAAATTCCCCTTTTTCGCTGACTATTTCTATTGCGGGCTCTGCCCCCCTTTCTCTGATTTCTTCAACGACCTCATGTTTACCTTTGGCTTCCATCTCCTTGATTTCACGCCAAATGCCGTAACTTGCATGTCTGTTTTTGCTCACCTCTGCGAAAACTTTGCCGGGGTGGTCCCCAACACAGCCCTTTTCCGCCACTTCTTCATCCCTTGCATCCAGGCCGGAGAGGCCCTCTCTGGCGGCATCGCTTGGATTCCTAGGTTAGGGACCAAGGACACATATCTGGATGGGGAATACCATGAGAAGTGGGATGAGTGGCGGAGCAGGTGGTGCTGGATCACAGAGGAGGAGCCGCACCCGTTCTGTTCACTCCGGCAAACGAAACCGACCCGTGGCGGCGATTGGAGCGCTCTCGACCCTCAGGATGTGAAGCTCACTATCGCCGTCAACAGGATTCATCGCCTCAAGGCTGCCGGGCTCACCGTGGAAATGGTGGGCGCCGATTTCCTCCGTTGCAGAACAAGGGGAGACCAGCTTGGGATTTCCGGAATGCGGCGGATATCATGAGGCTGCGCCCTGGCCTCAACAACAACTGGACGGTCCTTCAGCACACAACCCTCTGTCACAAGCTATTTAGGCCAGACGGTGAGTTCAAGCTACCGGCAAGCATCGTCCCTCTGTGCAACAACTTGGCGCTGAACTCGATCATCGCTATGATGCCGGTGTTCAATGCTCACGGCCTTGACCAAACCTGGGTCGAGCCATCCGCGGAGTGAGCATAAGAGTTCTTCGACAACTTGTCGGAGAGAACCATTCGGGAAGAACCGCGCCTCATCCGCAAGACCACTAACGAAGAGTTGGCGTACATCGCCAGTAGGGCGGAAGAGCTGGCCCTTGCCGAGGAGGCTGGCAGCGTCGGCTTCATGGGAGATGACACGGATGCAGAGGAGGACCACGGCAGGCATGAGGAACCTGCCGGAGGGCATAGTAGCGTAGATGTCGGGGGCTCACTCACCGAAGAAACAGTTGAAGAGACTGATGAAGTGGAGCCCCCAATGCCAAAAAAGAAACGCTTCCTCCGGCGAGCCAGTCCAGCAGGCCTCCTCGTCCGAAGAAGTTCCCGGCAAGGGGCCCGCCGGCAAGGCTGCGGAGCAGCAAGGTGTGCGACAGCAAACCGGGCGCCAGATGAGGGCGGCGGCAAAGAAGGCAGCGTGGGTGGCGAGCTCACATCAGGCTGCCGCTCCCGCCACAATCAAGCGGCCCAGGTCCCCTTCCCCATCCCCTCAAGTGGACACCACAGCGGAGGTCGACTTCGACCTGTCCTCCTTTAGCCCGAGGAGGGAAAAAGGGGCAGAAGAAGGAGATGAGTAAGTATCTTGCCGTTTTCTTTATGTCTTCAGTCTCTAATTTGCTTCATCTTATCTTAATTCTTCCCTGGCCTGTCCCCGCAGAGACACAGAAACGTTGGCGCAGAGGATGGCGAAGAAGGCCAAGACCTCAACGGGCGACGAGCCCCCGGCAAGCTCCTTAGGTGCGCCGGAGATGATTATAATCAGCCCGGATTCCAGCCCTCAACGCAGCCCCCAGCCCAGCCCCCAGCGTGAGTCTGTTACTCATTTCCCGCTGGCGGGCGTCAGGGTGTGTATCTTTACTGCTAACTTGTTGGGTTCACAGGAGAGGAACAACGACTAGAGGAGCCGCTGAGGGCCACCCCCGACATGCCGCCCCTGTCAACCACACCGCCCAGGGGCGGGTCCCCGGGCAAGGACTCCCACCGATGATCCCATTCGCTTGTGGGAGGAGCCGGTGAGCACAGGCGCCGGCAGTTCCATCCCGGCAACAAGCGTCGTTGGGGAGGGGACCGCCCCTCCACCACTCGCCACAGGTAAACCGCCTGCTTCCTGGCCTTTGTCACTTTTTTAGTGCGATCCTTTTTCTCTTTTCCTTGCTGGCTTTGAGCTTCAATCTAGGTTTCATCTTGTTTCTCCTTCTTGGCCTCCAGATCCCTCCTTGTTGGATCAGATGAATGTTAACGCCGTCATCGAGGAGACCTCCAAGGACGTTGTCGCCGAGGCCGCCAAAATCGCTACTGACGAGGCCGCCAAGGGGCCTGCTGGGGAGGCCGGCAAGGGGTCTGCTGGGGAGACCGGCAAGGGGACCGGCGACCGTACTGACGGCATCCCTGCCGCAGGAGTGCCTGGCGCTACATCGGTCCCGGGGTCCTCAGCCGCTGGGGAGACAGTGGTTGAAGACCAACCGTCAGCTTCCGAAGCCCGCACCCCAAGCAGATACCTTAAGATTGGCGACAACCTGTTCGTCAGCATCCCGGGGATGGCAAGCACCGGAGCGCCAACCGAGGGGGAGGCTTTCGACGAAGAAGTCATCGCTGCTGTCGGGCTCAAGGTCGTCGACGAGCCGAGCGCCAGCAGCAGCGGATCCAAAGAAGACCAGCTCCTCCAGGCCATGAGTGACAACTTCCAGAAGCTCCAGGCGCTCCACCATGCCCGTAAGGAGAAACTGGACTCCAGGGCAGCGGTTGCCATCGCGGCGGAGGCAGACTTCCAAAAGCGTGTCGAGCAGACACAGGTCTGGTTCGCCGAGGCCCGGCAAGAGCTGAGGATTGGCCAGGAGGAGCTAGGCCGGCGTTGGGACGAGCTCCTCCTGAAGCAGTCTGATATTGAGAAGGCACAGGAGGAGGCCGCTGCACAGGCCACCAAGGATGACGCCAGTCTGAATCAGCGCCATATTCTGCTTGACGCCCAAGAAGAAGATAGGCGCTTGCCGCCGAGCTCCGTGGCAAGGACGAAGAAATTGAGAAGCTTGTCATGCAGCGGGCCCAGGAGCTGGAGCAGAAGCATAAAGATGCACTCGACACTCTGGTCCTGGATCATGCCAGCAAGCTGAAGGGGGCCGTCGACGCTGCTGGAGCTGCAGGGGCCGCCAAGGATGAGCTGGCCGGCATGGTGGAGAAACTAGAGGCGGAGCTGGAGAAGCACCGCAAGGAGGTCTCGACGCTAAAGAGCGACAGAGACAAAACTGTCCACACCTTGGCGGAGCTACAGGTCGCCATCTCTGACAAGACCAAGCTGCTCTCTGAAGCCAACGACTCCATTGCTGATCTGAAGCTGAAGTTGACCACTCTAGAGGAATCCCTTAATGGCAGCAGGGCTCGTGAGAAGACCCTGGCCAAGGACCTCAAGAATGAGAATCTGCTGCTTGAGAGCGCCGCCACCACCCACAATGATTATGTAGAGGGCGTGAGTCTCTGGACTTCACGCCTCATCGACGCAGCGGAGGGGCTCACCACGCAGCTGTCCGTCATGGGGATGCCGAACTTCAGGTTCTCCCATGACAGGGGAATTTCTGAGAGCGCCAGGCTGACCATGTTCTTCGAGGCCGTCAACGAGGCTCTGAAGCTGCTCCACTCCAATCGAGCCACCCAACTAGCCAGCGAGTCCCGCAAGCTTTGCCGGGGCGTCCTCCTCAAAGTGCTCACCAAGGTGGTGTACAGGAACCCCGGCCTCGACCTGAGCCAAGACAGCTTGCCGGCGGATGCGGATCGCAGGGCGCTTGAAGAGCGTGTCGCACCCATCGTCAGCATGGTTGACCAAGTCAAGAGGGTAGAAGGCTAGCGCCGGGACTAGTCGCTCCGCTTTGTCTTGCCACCGTGAACTTGTACGCAAGACATATTTGCCTTAAGTTAGAACTATGGCAACCAGCGATGTAATATAACTTACTGTGTTTCGGATTGAATGCATGTTATCTTCCTTGTTCAATTCCTCCTCGTATGACATACACCCTACGCTTTTTTGGAAAGGCTTGCTGGTGCGCGCACCCTTGCTGCGAGCGCTTTGAGGAATGGGTCCTTAGCAGCCTGCTGGGGGTGTTGCTGCCGGCAAGACACCTTGCCGCTCTTAGTGCAGCCACTTGAACTGTTGAGCGGACTCAAAACAGAGCAAGGGCGCAACCAAATGCGATGAGGTTCCTTTGCGTGTAGGTTTTCCATACAAGAAACAAAACCATTCGAGGGAAATAATGTTACATTTAAAAGAAAATCACTCAAGGTTTCACAACTTAGCTTATTTGCTGTTGTACCCTTTCCCGCAAGATGCCACTTCGAACGTCGCCTGCTGGCATCCACACTCTCTATCCCCCGCCGACAAACTTGTATGCGAGGGAACCTTCTGTCCTTTTGAGAAAAAGAAAGAAGAGAAAATAGGAGCATGGAACCTTGGTGGTTCATCAGTACTTGCTGGAAACGAACGTAGTATAATATCCTGGATAGGCATGCATATAAATAAACATGGAAATCAACAAGAACTTGTACGTACGTAAACTTATTCAACTGCACACAGGGTCTGCGCCTGGCTCTGTACATAGGGTTATATGCCTTGCCGGCAAGGCTAGTACAAAAAGGGGGTTGCCGGGGGTCCCGGCAACCGCGCCTCACAGGTAAAACTTGCGAAGATGTTCTATATTCTAGGAGTTGCTCACTGGAATACCATCTTTGGTCTCCAGGCGGACTACGCCGGGCCTGGTGACTCGTATCACCCGATAAGGGCCTTCCCACTTTGGCGTCAACTTGTTGGAATTCTTGGCGGACTGAACGCGCCGAAGAACAGGGTCGCCTTCCTCAAGGCTTCGGGCATGAACCTTGTGGCTGTGGTAGCGGCGCAAGGCTTGCTGGTAGCGCGCGGCTCGCACAGCAGCCTGAAGACGATCCTCCTCAAGGAGCATAGCATCATCTTGCTGCAGCTACTCTTGCTCAAGCTCATCATAAGCGAGCACTCGAGGCGACCCGTATGTGAGTTCCGTGGGGAGAACTGCTTCGGCCCCGTAAACCAGGGAGAAAGGTGTCTGGCCAGTGGCTTGATTTGGTGTCGTCCTGATTGACCAAAGGACCGCCGGCAACTCATCAATCCAGCATCTTCTGCTCTTGTGCAGCCTGTCGAAAGTTTTCGTCTTGAGGCCCCGCAGCACTTCAGCATTTGCCCTCTCCGCCTGGCCATTGCTTTGCGGATGTGCAACAGAAGCAAAACAGATTTTGCTGCCAAGGTCCTGGATATACTGCATGAAGGTGCGGCTTGTGAACTATGTGCCGTTGTCGGTGATGACTCTGTTTGGCACACCAAAACGACAAACTAATCCTTTGAAGAACTTGATGACTGATTGCGCTGTCACCTATCTCACTGCTTCCACTTCTGGCCACTTTGTGAACTTGTCGATTGCGACGTACAAGTACTCAAAGCCCCCGACAGCACGGGGAAAGGGGCCCAGTATGTCGAGCCCCCAGACCAAAAATGGCCAGGAAAGAGGGATCTTCTGAAGAGCTTGGGCTGGCTGATGAAGTTTCTTCGAATGGAACTGACACGCTTCACACTTGGTTACCAGTGCAGTCGCATCGTGGAGGACAGTGGGCCAAAAGAAACCTTGCCAGAATGCCTTGCCGGCAAGAGCTCTTGACCCTATGTGAGAGCCACATATGCCTTCACGTATCTCTGCCAACAGCTCCAATCCGTCCTCCTGAGGAATGCACTTCAATTTCACGCTGTTCGGCCTTTTTCTGTACAGGACATCGTCCACAAACTGGTACATGTTAGATCGACGGGCTACTTTCTCCGCTTCTTCCTGTTCCTCAGGGAGTTCCCCTGTTTGGAGGAACCGAACGGTGTGCTGTGCCCATGCTGGAGCCTGGGGCTCGACGGCAAGGACTAAAGGCATGTCTTCTGCCATGGGAGCAGTTGTCTCTACGGCAAGGGCTTGAGGCCCCGCCGGGGCCGGTCACCCCCCGGCAAGCTTGGTGTCGTCCCCGGCAACTTCCTTGCCGGTGGCCCCTGGGAGCTCGGCGGGAAAGTACTTGCTGGGGCTCAACTTCCTTCGCTTATTCTGTCCTGCCGATGGTTCAACGGATGGCTGATTCAGTTGGAGCACAAAAGTTCCTGGTTCCACAGGTAACTTGAGGGCAGCACGTTTTGATAGGTCGTCAGCAATGTTGTTCTCTGCTCGAGGAACATGCTCTGCTTGCAGACCGTCAAAACGCTCTTCCAACTTCCTCACTTCATCTACATAAGCTTCCATCAACGGGCTCTGATAATCTTTGTTAACCTGCTTGACAACAAGCTGCGAATCACCTGTGACGATGAGCTTCGTAATTCCAAGGTCTGCCGTGATCCTGAGACCGGCAAGCAGTCCTTCATACTCCGTAGTGTTGTTTGTTGATCTCTCCCGGGGAAAGTGCATCTGGACCACGTACTTGAGGTGCTCTCCAGTGGAGGCAATAAGCAGCACACCAGCACCGGCGCCTTGCAGCGAGAAAGCCCCATCAAAGTACATAATCCAGTCGCGGCTCGTTTCCTTGCCGGGGAGAGTGGTTTCTTGAATTTCCTCGTCAGGCGTTGAGGTCCATTCTGCAGTGAATTCTGCCATGGCCCTGCTCTGAATCGTTGAAGTGCTTTCAAACCTGAGACCAAAGCTTGACAGTTCCAACGCCCACTCCACAATCCTTCTAGTTGCATCTGGGTTGTACAGGATCTATTGCAATGGAAAGCGAGTGATGACGGTGATCTCATGTGCCTGAAAGTAGTGGCGCAGCTTCCTCGAGGCCATAAGGAGGCCGAAAAGCAATTTCTGCACACCAGAGTATCTTGATCTAGCCCCTTGCAAAAGGGAGCTGACAAAATAAACTGGGTGTTGCACCATTTTATTTTTCTGTGACACTCCATTTGCTTGCGCAGATCCTGCCTTGCTGGCGTCAGACTCTGCCGGGGTCCCTGCCTTGCCGGCACCAGGTCCTGCCGGGGGTCCTGCCTTGCCGGCAGCGGACCCTGCCAGGGAGAACTTTGGCTCGTCATCCGACGGTCTTGCCACTGCCGCTGCTTCTTCATCAACTCTCTCTGCACCACTAGCGTAGCACTGACCACTTGATTCGTTGCCGCTAGATACAGCAACAACGGCTCTTGGGGCTTAGGCGCGACCAGTGTTGGCATAGAGGAGAGGTACCTCTTCAAATCTTGCAGCGCTGCCTCCGCTTCCGGAGTCCATGTCATTGGACCTGCCTTTTTCAAGATCTTGAAAAAGGGCAGGGCGCGCTCAGCAGATTTGGAGATGAACCTTCTCAAAGCATCAACGCAGCCAGCAAGCCGACGCACATCTTTGACTTGTCTTGGTGCTTCAATCTGCTCAATGGCCTTGATCTTGTCGGGGTTCGCCTCGATTCCACGCTGAGACACAAAGAACCCGAGAAGCTTGTCAGATGGAACACCAAACACACATTTCTCAAGGTTGAGCTTGAGATTAATCTTGCGCAAATTTGCAAATGTTTCTTCTAGATCTTGTATGAGTGTTGCCCTGTCCTTGGTTTTGACCACTATGTCATCCATATAAGCCTCCATATTTCTATGTAGCTAAGGCTCAAAACCAATTTGGACTGCTCTCGCAAATGTTGAACCAGCGCTCTTCAACCCGAAAGGCATTCGTATAAAACAGTACGTACCGCATGGGGTGATAAACGCGGTTTTCTCTTCATCTTCCTTCATCATGAAGATTTGGTGGTATCCTGAGTAGGCGTCAAGGAACGACAGCAAGTCGCACCCGGCTGTGGAGTCCACGATCTGGTCGATGCGTGACAAAGGGAAAGGATCCTTTGGGCAGGCTTTATTGATATCTGTGTAATCAATGCACAGCCTCCATTTCCCGTTCGCCTTGTGCACCACCACCGGATTGGCCAACCATGTTGGGTGGAGCACTCCTCTAACCAAGCATGCTGCTTCCAGCTTCCTAATCTCTTCAATGATGAACTCTTTCCGCTCCAAAGCTTGCTTCCTGACCTTCTGCTTGATGGGCCGCGCATGAGGACATACAGCAAGATGGTGCTCAATCACCTCCCTGGGAACGCCGGGGATGTTAGATGCTTGCCACACAAACGCATCGACATTCACCCGCAGGAAGGTGACGAGCGCGCCTTCCTATTTGCTGTCGAGGGTGGAGCTTATAGTAAAAGCCCCACCCGTGCCGTCCTCCTTGACGGGCACCTTCTTAGTTTCTGGTGGTGCTGCCTTGGATTTCTTGCTATTGCCGGTGGAGCTCTCTGGCACGTCCTCGACGGGGGCGCAGCACTCCGAAGAGGCGCGCTTGCCAGAGTGGGTGCAAGACGTCTTGACGGAAGAGGTCTTGCCGGTCTTCTCCCCCCCCCCCGGAGCTTCAGCGGCAGGAGCAAGTGCCTTGGCGGCAGTTGCTGCAACTGCCTCCCGGTAGAGTTGGTCAGCGCAGATGAGCGCGTCTTTCTTCTCGGAGTGGACGGTGATGATGCTCATTGGTCCGGGCATCTTCAACGTATTGTAAGCGTAATGTGATGCCACCATGAACTTGGCCAGCGCTGGGCGGCCGAGGATCCCATTATAGGGCAAGGGGATCTTGGCGACATAAAAAACGATCTTCTCCGTCCTATAGTTCAGCTCGCCACCAAAGGTAACTGGTAGCGTAATCTTGCCCTTTGGCTGACTCCTTCCTGGATTGATCCCTTGAAACGTGCCCGTCTCCTCGAGATCTCCATCAGGAATTTGCAGCCTCTTGATCACAGTGGGCGAGATCAAGTTCAGACCGGCCCCACCGTCAACCAACACTTTTGTCACCTTGAGGTTGTGTATTGTTGGTGAAACCAACAACGGCAAACACCCGACCGCTGTTGTGCGATCAGGGTGTTCCTCAGTGTCAAAAATGATAGGCGTGTTGGACCATTTGAGCGGCTTCTGGGCATCAAACGATGGCTCTGCCGCATTGATCTCACGCACCCACTGCTTCAGTTGGCAGTGAGAGGCATGCAACGAGGCGCCACCGTCAACGCACATGGCCTCTGTAGCTTTCTGGAACTCGTGCTCGCTGGATTCGTCGTCCTCATCATGATCATCATCTCCCTCTTTCTTGTCGCGGCCCCGAGCGGGCCTCTCTGGTTGTTTATCCTTGCCGCGGCGACCCCCTCGGCCGCCACGCTTCTTGCCAGACCCCTCAGCACCTTTCTGGCCCTTCTCCTTGTCCCGCCTATCATATTCAGCTTTCTGCTTCTCTACAAGCTACTCAACTTGGCGGCAATTCTGGAGGTCATTGCCCTTGGTGCGATGGATCTTGCAATACTGCTTGTCGGAGCCCTCTGGCTTGTCGGCAACCGCCAAGGCCTGATAGGTGTCGCACCCGGCAACCTCCTTGTTGGGGTCATCAACCTTGGCCTTCTTGGCAGTGCCGGGGTTGCCGGATTCCTCGACAGCAAGCACGGTTTTACCCTTGCGTTTCCTGTTGCGTCGTCGGCCCTTCTTTGCTGGGGCGGCGGCATCTTCATCTGCGGAGTCACACTCTGCACCGGCATCTTCACTCGGGTACTTCCTTCCTTCTTCAGCCTGAGCACATCTGTCTGCCAAAACATAAAGCTCGGCAACATCCGCAATCTTGTTCATCGCCAGCTCTTCACGCATCTTGCGGTTGCGCACATTCTGATGAAATGCGCTGACAACGGCGGCAGGATAAACATCTGGGATGTTGTACTGCACACGGCTGAATCTCTGTATATATTTGCACAAGCATTCGCCATCTTTCTAGGGGATGATGTGTAAGTCACTTGCCTGGCCAGGAGCTTGGTGGCCTCCGGTAAAGGCGCCAACAAACTCATGGCACAGATCCGACCAAGAAGAGATGGAATCTACTGGTAGGTGCATCAACCACGACCTGACATTGGGCTTGAGTACCAACGGGAAGTAGTTGGCGAGTACCTTGTCATCCCGAGCCCCGGCGGCTTGCATCGCAATGGTATATATGCTCAGGAACTCCGACGGGTGAGTCTTGCCGTCGTATTTCTCTCCGACCTCAGGCTTGAACATGCGATGGGTGGGCCACTGGAAAAGCCGCAGCCCACGGGTAAAAGCTGGACAACCCACCTCGTAAGGTAAGTTACTAGAATCCCCCGGCGCGGGCCGATCTACAGTGGGGCCAGCGCGCCTATCTGACTGATGGTGCGCTTCCCATCGCCGCTCGATAGTGGTTTGGGTGCCTTCTTTGACTCGCTCTCGAAGGACTTGACATTGATCACGGCGGGCTCATGGGTCGGACGATGCTGTGGAACCGTTGTCATAGGTCTCGACCCGACGAGCTAGTGGCTGTTGTTGCTGCCGTGGAGGAGGAGAGTGCACGATGGTCGCAGCACCTTCGGTCTTTCCTCCTTTGGCACGCGTCGGCTCAACAGAGCGCCGGCACGAGGGCCCCGCCTGCTGTGGTCCATCTTTATTGGCGAAGCTGACGAGGCTCCGGATGGTGGCTCTCCACTCGTCGAGCTTGTCCGCAGCAGGAGGGAAATCTAGAAGTAGCTGTACGCGCGCCAACACTTCCGTTGGCGTGGGTGGTGGCGACAGTTGCGTGGATCGTGAGGCGCTCTGACTTCTAACCACGTTAGAAGGAGCTCTATCACGGTCCCGCGGCCGCGCGCCGTTTTCGCCAACGTCTTGACGTGCATGCCGTCCCGGCGCATCTCGAGAATGATGCAAAGGGACCCTTCCATGGGAACGCTCGTGATCACCCACACCGCGGCGCTACTCGTCGCGCACGACCTGGGAAGGCCGTGGCGCATGCGCCGGCGGGGGCGTCTTGGAGGTCGTCCTTCCGTCCCTGGAGTTCGTCGTGCCGCCCGTAGACAGGACGGCCCCATCCCTGGACCTGGCGACGTGCGGGTCGTCGCCGCTCATGTGGCTCCATTCGCCGAAGCACCGTGGAAGCCCGTGGCCTCCACCAACGTCCATCCTGTCATCCGTCCACGCCAGTGCGGGCAGATCGACCGGAGATGAACCAATCGCCATGATGCTCTTTCTCTTTGGAGACATGACGATGAAGATGTTGAATAAGTTGACGCGCTGACGCCTAGATCAGGTTCGTACAACCTCAGGCCCCCTACCTGGCGTGCCAAGATGTCGGGGAAACGACACCTATGGGATCGGGTGGATCCCTTCTACGGTTTGGTAGGGAGGAGGGGTGCATGGAGAGCAGATCTAGAGATCAACATGAGGGATTTTTACCCAGGTTCGGGCCGCTCAGAAGCGTAAAACCCTAATCCTGCTTGGTGTGTATATTATGTGTTCTTGAGCTTCGGCTAGCTGCATGCAAGCTGGGCCGTAGAGTCCCAAAAGTCCGAATCCTTCTACAGTATGCCTTGGGCCTCCTTTTATATGTCCAAGGGGCTGCCACAGTGGCACACAGGAGGTGTAAAGTGCTACAGTGCATGTGCTTATCTCTGGCGTCTTAGGACAAGCGCATTAAATGCGCTGCTTACGTGCCCCCCTAACTTTATCGGGGACGGAAACAGAGCCCGTCCCATCCGTCGCCGCCTCACTCCGTCCTGACACGCACCCACGATGACGAGGCATGCGAGTGCCAAGCTGGCTGGCTGGCCGCTGCGCCGGAGCGGTGGCAGGATCTTCACGAAGATCTGCATGCCGCCATGCAGGTGCTCGCCAGGTTGGCTGGCTTATTGCTGTGCCGGGACGGTGGCAAGGCGGTGGAGCCTTGTCATGTGTGAGCCTTGCCGGGGCCTCTCAGTTGTCCCCGGCAAGAGCCTTGCCGCGGCCTCGCGGCCGCCCCCAGCAAGAACCTTGTTGGGAAATCCGCTCTCTTGTCTTCATGAAGATCTGCATGCCACCAGTCTTCACAAAGATCTGCATGCTACTACGCATGTGCCCCTGAGTCTTGGTCTTGACGTTGTTGATGGTGTCAGAGCTCTCAACCTCAAGGGTGGTGTTCTTGTCAGTGCCTCGCAAGTCGTCCCGGCAAGGATCTTGCCGGGGCCTCACGAGCTGCCCCGGCAAGGATCTTGCCGGGGCTCCAACTTGTCTTGTGCTTCCAAGTTACTGGCTTGGACGCCGTCTTCGTTGTCTTCTATCTTGCCTCCAACTGCCCCCACCAAGCCTCGCCATAGGTGCGGCTGCGACTGCCCGTGCACAAGTAAGGGGTACCAAAGGGCCCAAACTTTAGTACTCCGACATATCAATTGAGCACAATTTTCCTTTCCATCATTTTCACGAAAGACATTATAAAGATGAACAATATGATGCAACCTCAATTCCATTTTTTGTAGTTTTCTTTTATAAACACAACTAGTGATAAAACAAGAAACTAAAAGATTCAATTGCAAGATCAAAAGATATACCTTCATGCACTCACCTCCCCGGCAACGGCGCCAGAAAAGAGCTTGATGTCTACTACACAACTTGTTCTTGTAGACTCGTGTTGGGCCTCCAAGCGCAGAGTTTTGTAGGACAGTAGCAAATTTACCTCAAGTGGATGACCTAAGGTTTATCAATCCATGGGAGGCGTAGGATGAAGATGGTCTCTCTCAAACAACCCTGCAACCAAATAACAAAGAGTCTCTTGTGTCCCCAACACACCAAATACAATGGTAATTTGTATAGGTGCACTAGTTTGGCGAAGAGATGGTGATACAAGTGTAGTAATGATAGTAGATATTGATTTTTGTAATAGTAACAATAAAAAAATAGCAAGGTAGCAATTGATAAAACGGAGCACAAACGGTATTGCAATGCTTGAAAATGAGGCCTACGGTCCGTACTTTCACTAGTGCAATCTCTCAACAATGCTAATATAATTGGATCATATAACCTTCCCTCAGAGTGCGATGAAGAATCACACCAAAGTAACTATCTAGCGGAGAACATAAGAAGAAATTGTTTGTAGGGTACGAAACCACCTCAATGCTATTCTTTCCGATCAATCTATCCCAGAGTTCGTACTAAAATAACACCAAGCTATTCTTTCCGATCGATCAAACCAAGAGTTCGTACTAAAATAACACCATGTGATTGTCAGTGCAACAAACCCCAGGTATGTTGCCCAGACTGTACACAGGCTCAAGAACTAGATTGCAGCATCCAGGAAAAGGCCAAGCAGAAGAGATCAGCTCTTTGAAGAATCAAAGGGCGGATCAAGAAGACCAAGACCAACCCAAGGAGTAAAATACCACGATGGGAAAACCTCCCCTACCGGGCAGGCGAGCCTGGCGGGGACGAGGTTGCCCCAAAGACAAGTCTCAAGATTGCCCCGGCAGGCTTGCCGGGGACGCTGAGGGCGGATTACCCCGCCAAGGCTCCACCGCTCCACTTCACAGCAACGCAAGTCACTGACCGGTGCGGTGTCGAGCCCCCAAGATGCTAAGTGGCCGTTATTTGGCACGTGGCAGCCATCCCCAGAGGAAATCACCTCCAAATGACACTCATCCAGCGATGTGTCACGCAGGCAGGCAGGCGAGAAGGTGGCAAAATAGCATGGCAAGGCTTGCTGGGCTAGGCTACGATGTGACACTAAGTGGCGCTTTTAATGCGCTCTGTCTAGTCTGCAGAGTTAGGTATGATGGCACTGTTTGCTATCTAATCAGTACACAATGACTGATTTGCCATTGTGGTGACCCCTTGATCTATAAAAGGAGGGCCATGGCAACCTTAGAAAGGATTCAGACCCCTGTACACTCATACGCGCGTAGCTGCTCTCGCCTCGAGGCGATCTTGCCGGGCTAGAGCGCTGTGTCTGCACCACGGTCCCCTCATCAATCCACCAAAGCAGGAGTAGGGTTTTACGCCTCGCGGCGGCCCGAACCTGGGTAAAACTGCCCGTGTGATCGCTGCCGCACTGTCCCGCGCCCTCCGCTCTTTGTGCAATGCGTCCTTCCCCCCTGCCAAACCACATGGGGCCGATGGCCCCATAGGTGGCCGTGTTTTCCCATGACATCTTTGGCGTGCCAGGTAGGGGGTGAGCGCTTGCGCGAATCCGAGAGCGTACGCAGCGCGTCATCTTCATCATCATCTTCTTCATCGACGACTTCATCATCCATGGCGCCCAAGAAGAAAACCGGTGCCGCAGCTCACCCGTCCACCTTGAAGGCCCCTCCATACGCGGCTGCCGATGCCGTGGGGGCTATGGGGGCGCACGGGGACGTGGACGCTGCGGGGGACGTGACCGGCGCAGGCGGCGTCGTCACCACCTCCCCCGTAACTGAAATGGGAGCAGGAGGCACCGGAGAAGGATAACGCCAACAACATCCCGGCAGCCATGCTCGGCAAGGTGCGGGAGGAGAGATCATTCCATCCGTGCCTCTCCACCCCGCCGAAGGACACGGCCACAGCGGTGATGCTCACCCTGGGGCGAACCGCAATCCTCCGGCCGCCCCCGCCGCGGATGTGGCTGCAGGGCATGCGTCACCCCTAGGACGGGCTGGCCAAGCTGATGCGTCTGACGGAGCCGCCGATCCCCAAGCACATCCACCTCGCCTCCATGCTGCCCTGGCGATTAGCTCACGGCGACAGGAGCACGGCGCTGCTACTACTGGCACCGTCAGAAGCCAGGCGACGCTACGGTCTATGTCGTAATCCATGTTGCGCACTACTTCGGAGGCCATGGCGCAGGCCCAACTCCTGTTGAGATTTCCGTCGGCGGCTAATCAGATGGATGAGTGGAGAGCCACCATTCAGAGCTTGATTGGTTTCACCGAGGCGGGAGGATCATAGCGAGTAGGCCCGTCACAGCCTCCACAGGCGGCGGCAACGGCCCGAGCTGCTGGCCGTACCGAAGGCGCCACCCCCAGGGTGCAATCCCCTCTGCAGCAGCCAGCGCAGAGGCCACGGCTAGAGCAACGCAACCAAGAACCTGATGACGTATCGATGGCCTCGTCCGATCCTCGAGCACGACGAGAACAGTAGCGAGTCCTGGAAGACAGGCGGGGGGAAGACGTGCTCGTCACCATCGAATGACGCCGCAAAACCCAACGCCGGTCTAATAGGCGCAATGGCTCCGACGTCGATGAGCCTACGCCCGGTGAGGGTGGATGCCTACCTTTCGGGGTTGGGTGCCCCACCTTCACTCATGAGCTGCGGCAAGTCCGTTGGCCATCTGCCTGCACGTTCAAGGCAGAAATACCAGAGAAGTACGATGGAAGACTAAACCCGACAGAGTTCTTGAGCATCTACACCATCGCTGTTTGATGACCCACAATTCTATGGGATCAATTGTAGCCTTTTCGATAAATAAGAGTGTCGAACCCAACGAGGAGCAGAAGGAAATGACAAGTGGTTTTCAGCAAGGTAATGTCTGCAAGTACTGAAATTGTAAGTAGCAGAGTAGTTTGATAGCAAGATAATTTATAACGAGCAAGTAACGGTAGTAGTAATAAAAGTGCAGCAAGGTAGCCCAATCCTTTTGAGGCAAAGGACAGTCCAAAATGGTCTCTTATAATAAGTAAAGCGTTCTTGAGGGTACACGGGAATTTCATCTAGTCACTTTCATCATGTTGGTTCGATTTGTGTTCGCTACTTTGATAATTTGATATGTGGGTGGACCGGTGCTGAGGTGTTGTTCTTACTTGAACAAACCTCCTACTTATGATTAACCCCCTCGCAAGCATCCGCAACTATGAGAAAAATATTAAGAATAAATTCTAACCATAGCATTAAACTTTTGGATCCAATCGGTCCCTTACGGAATAGCGCATAAAATAGGGTTTAAGCTTCTGTCACTCTCGCAACCCATCATCTAATAACTACTCCACAATGCATTCCCTTAGGCCCAAATATGGTGAAGTGTCATGTAGTCGATGTTCACATGTCACCACTAAGGGAATCACAACATAGACACTATCAAAATATCGAATACATATCAAGTTCACATGATTACTTGCAACATGATTTCTCCCGTGACCTCAAGAACAAAAGTTACTACTCACAAATGATAATCATGCTCAAGATCAGAGGGGTATTAAATAGCATATTGGATCTGAACATATAATCTTCCACCAAATAAACCATATAGTAATCAACTACAAGATGTAATCAACACTACTAGTCACCCACAAGCCTCCATACCTATAGTTCTGGTACAAAGATTGAACACAAGATATGAACTTGGGTTTGAGAGGAGATGGTGCTGTTGAAGATGTTGATGGAGATTGCCCTCCCCAAGATGGGAGAGTTGTTGGTGATGATGATGACGATGATTTCCCCCTCCTAGAGGGAAGTTCCCCCGGCGGAATCGCTCCGCCGAAGGGCAAAAGTGCTCCTCCCTAGTTCCGCCTCGAGACGGCGCGCTCCATCCCGAAAGTCCTCTCCTCATTTTTTCTAGGTCAAAATGACTTATATACCAGAAGATGGGCACCGGAGGTGGGCCGAGGGGAGCACAACCCACCAGGGCGCGCCTGGGCTCCCTGGCGTGGCCAGGTGGGTTGTGCCCACCTGGTGGGCCCCCTCTGGTACTTATTGGCTCCAATATTCCTCATTTATTCCATAAAAAATCTCCGTGAAGTTTCAGCTCATTTGGAGTTGTGCAGAATAGGTAGCCTAACGTAGCTTTTTCAGGTCCAGATTTCCAGCTGCCGGAATTCTCCCTCTTTGTGTGTACCTTTCATATTTTGAGAGAAAAGGCATTAGAATTATTCCAAAAAGCATTATTATTCATAAAAACATCATAAATAGCAGTAGGAAAACATGATGCAAAATGGACGTATCAACTCCCCCAAGCTTAGACCTCGCTTGTCCTCAAGCGAAAACCGAAATCGAAAAACATGTCCACATGCTTAGAGAGAGAGGTGTCGATAAAAACAAAATACGGACATAGAAGCATCATGTGCATTATTGTAACAACAACAAACTTTAACATAAAACTTTTATCATAGAACTTTTATCATAGACTCCTCATGAATACGTAACAATTCATCACACTATCGAAGTATAAAGCATAAACTCTATTAGAAACCAACAAACTATGTTCTCAGTCAACTTTGCAACTACAATTCATCATATTTTTAGGAAGGGTCATGTATCGGAGCCTTTAGGCAAGTCCACATACTCAACCATCATATAGTCTTCTATGATTGCTAACACTCACCGCATACACATGAGCAAAACGTTTCAACCGGACACATAGAAAGATATTGGCTTTATAGTTTCGCCTCCCAAAGTATTCACCTCAAGGGTGATGTCAGCAATAATAACTCATGCTACCCATATTCAACTGGACATATGTGCCTAGATCTTTCCTCACCACATGATGCTTGCCAAAGGAGAAAAATAAAAGGAAAAGAGAGAAGAACTTTGACTCTTGCATAAAAATAAATATATAAAAGTAAAAGATATGCCCTTCGCAGAGGGAAGCAGAGGTTGCCATGTCCATGATGACCGACTACCTATTGATGATAGTTTTCCTGATGAGTAGTTAGCTGCAACAAATGTTTCTAATAACACTCCTTGGTATGCTATTATGCTAATTACATTGTTGCTAAATATTTACCACCTAGCTTTACCTACCAACAAAAGAAAAATTCTTTTATAATTGAAGACATTACTTCTGGGATGACCCACATCTTTATAAAGAAGGAGTAGATGGTATTATTAGACGTTGTGTACCTGAGCATGAACATGGGCAAATCCTACGGAAATGTCACTCCGAAGCTTATGGAGGACATCATGCGGGAGACAGAACTGCTCACAAGGTATTGCAATCTGGATTTTATTGGCCTACTCTCTTTAAGGATGCTCGTAAGTTTGTCTCATCTTGTGATGAATGCCAAAGAATAGGTACTATCGATAAGCGTCAAGAAATGCCTATGAATTATTCACTTGCTGTTGAACCATTTGATGTTTGGGGTTTTGATTACATGGGACCTTTTCCTTCCTCTAATGGGTATACACATATTTTGGTTGCTGTTGATTATGTTACTAAGTGGGTAGACGCTATTCCAACTAGTAGTGCTGATCACAACACCTCTATTAAAATGCTTAAGGAAGTTATTTTCCCAAGGTTTGGAGTCCCTAGATACCTGATGACTAATGGTGGTTCACACTTTATTCATGGTGCTTTCCGTAAAATGCTTGCCAAGTATGATGTTAACCATAGAATTGCATCACCCTATCATCCTCAGTCTAGTGGTCAAGTTGAACTTAGCAATAGAGAAATAAAATTAATTTTGCAAAAGACTGTCAATAGGTCCCGGAAGAATTGGTCTAAGAAATTAGATGATGCACTTTGGGCTTATAGAACAGATCCTATAGGTATGTCTCCTTATAAAATGGTTTATGGGAAAGCTTGTCATTTGCCTCTTGAGTTAGAAGATAAAGCATATTGGGAAATTAAAGAACTCAACTATGATTTCAAACTTGCCGATGAAAAGAGGTTATTTGATATTAGATCATTAGATGAATGGAGAACCCAAGCTTATGAAAATGCCAAATTGTTTAAAGAAAAAGTTAAAAGATGGCATGATAAAAGAATCAAAAAGCGTGAGTTCAAAGTTGGAGAATATGTTCTTTTGTACAACTCTTGTTTCAGATTCTTTGCAGGAAAACTCCTCTCCAAATGGGAAGGACCCTATGTTATTGAGGAGGTTTATCGGACAGGAGCTATAAAAATAAACAATGCCGAAGGCACTAACCCGAAGGTTGTTAATGGCCAACGAATAAAGCATTATATCTCAGGTACACCCATTAATATTGAAAGTAATATTATCCAAACTATGACACCGGAAGAACACATAAAAGAGTCCTTCCGGAACACTCCAGAATCGTGAAAAAGAGGAGGTACGTGATACGGTAAGTAAACGGACTCCGAAAAATCCGCAAAAATATTTTTTGTCAGTTTTGGAATATTTAGAAAATTAGGAAAATAAGAAGCAACCAGGAAGGCACCCCTGGTGGGCACAAGACACCAAGGCGCGCCTGGCTTGCCAGGCGCGCCCAGGTGGGTTGTGCCCACCTCGGGTACCTTTCGGACTCCGTTTTTCTACCGTTTGCTTGTTTCTCAAGATAAAAAAATCTTTATATACCGCCCAAACCTATTGACCACCGTATCGTAGAGAAATCTTCTGCTTCCTTTTCCTTGTTGTTTCCTAATAGATGCCATCTACCATGGCCGCTTCAAGCTCCTCCAAGGACAAGTTCTTCAAGAACGTCATCAACCCATATTTGCGGGAGGTAGTGCAGCACCCTCAGGTCATCCAGATGCATGAGGGGGTGCTTCACATTCGCGATGTGCAAGGCCCCAAGGGGACGGGAACCAAGGAGGCCAGGCTTGAAGCTATGGAGCAGGAGGTCTTCTGGTGCAAGGGGATGGTGGAGCGTGGACTCAATGCCAATCACCTCATGATCACGGACTTTACCCGTGATCTCAAGGTGGATGGCAAGTCCTTGAAGGACATCGTCTTCACCCTCAACAAGCAAATCAACTTCCTCCAAAGCCAGATCTACGATCTCCAAAACCAAGTCTTTGAATATGAGGTGAGGTTTAAAGGTATGAGTTTGGCTGCCAGTTGCAGGACCCGTGAGGCTCATTCTTCCTCTTATGATGGTGGACCTCTGCCATGGAAACCCGAGGACAAGATCGTCTTTACTTCATCACCACCTCCTTCTTCACCACCAAAAGAAAATTGAGTATCGGGTATGGGCACTCCCCTTGGTTTCCGCCAAGCTTGGGGGAGGTGCCCCGGTATCGTATCACCTCCACTACCTTTTGCCTTTACTTTTCTTAGTTCGATCTTTTGCTTTAGATGAATAAAAGTTTAGTTCGATCCTTTCTTTTTTAGAGCTTGCTTAGTGATCTATCCTTGTAATCGTGTGTGAGATATAAAATAAAGTTTAGTTTGAGTTTTTGCTTTCTTTACTTTCTTGTTGCAATAAAAAGAAAAGAAATAAATGAAAAGATCATTTGCTAATCCTATGGTAGGTGATAACACCACATAAGGAAAAGTATAAGTAGAAAATTTTATTAGAGATTGACAAACATAGCATTAGTCAATGATGCAACTCATGAAAGAATTAATAAGGGAAGAGAAGATTCACATATAAATACACTATCATAGAAATCTTTTGTGATTGTGAGGCCCCATCAAAATATTATATGCCAAAATTGTTGACGTTGGACAAGGAAGACAACTTAATGATTTATGTTTGTTCATATTCACATAGAAGTTATATTGTCATAGATCCTTCAACATGTGGTGCTTGCCCCCCATCTTTGCTAGCCAAAAATTCCGCACTAAGTAGAGATACTACTTGTGCATCCAAAAACCCTTAAACCCAAATCTTATTTCCAAGAGTCCACCATACCTACCTATGGATTGAGTAAGATCCTTCAAGTAAGTTGTCATCGGTGCAATAAGGCAATTTTTAGGTTTAGCATCTTTCTTTTCCGTAAGATATTTAATAGCAGCATGATCGGTGTGAACGATAACTTTAGAGTCGACAATGTAAGATCTAAATTTATCACAAGCAAACACCACTGCTAGAAATTCTTTTTTAGTAGTAGCATAATTTCGTTGTGCACTTTCTAGAGTTTTACTAGCATAATGAACAACATTTAGTTTGTTATCAACTCTTTGTCCTAGAACAACACCAACAGCATAATCACTAGCATCACACATAATTTCAAAAGGCAAGTTCCAGTCAGGTGGTTGAACAATAGGTGCAGAAATTAAGGCTTTCTTGAATGTTTTGAAGGCTTCTAAACAATCATCATCAAAAACAAAAGGAGTATCCTTTTGCAAAAGGTTCATAAGAGGCCTAGAGATTTTAGAAAAGTCTTTGATAAATCTCCTATAGAAACCAGCATGACCTAAGAAACTACGAATACCTTTGATATCTTTAGGACATGGCATTTTCTCAATTACATCAACCTTAGCTTTGTCCAGTTCAATACCTCTTTTAGAGATTTTATGGCCCAGAACAATACTTCATTAACCATAAAGTGGCACTTCTCTCAATTCAAGACAAGATTTGTTTGCTCACATCTCTGCAAAACTCGATCAAGATTGCTTAAACAATCATCAAAAGACTTCCCATACACAGAAAAGTCATCCATGAAAACCTCAACAATCTTTTCACAAAAGTCAGAGAATATAGCAGTCATACATCTTTGAAAGGTAGTAGGTGCATTGCATAAACCAAAAGGCATACATCTATAAGCATAAGTTCCAAAGGGACAAGTGAAAGTGGTCTTTTCTTGATCAGGTTAAGAAACAAGTATTTGTGAGAAACCAGAATATCCATCAAGGAAACAAAAATGTGTGTGCTTTGACAATCTTTCTAGCATTTGATCAATAAAAGCCAGAGGGTAATGATCTTTTCTAGTTGCTTTGTTTAATTTTCTAAAATCAATTACCATTCTATAGCCTGTAACAAATCTTTGTGGAATAAGTTCATTCTTATCATTTGGAACAATAGTAATACCTCCCTTCTTAGGGACACAATGAACAGGACTTACCCATCTACTATCAGCTATAGGATAGATTATACCTGCTTCCAGAAGTTTTAATATTTCCGTCCTTACCACTTCTTTCATCTTCGGATTTAACCGGCGTTGGTGATCAACAACGGGTTTAGCATCAGGTTCCATATTAATTTTGTGCTGACATAGAGTGGGACTAATGCCCTTAAGATCATCAAGAGTATATCCAATAGCAGCTCGGTGCTTCCTTAGAACTTTCAATAGTCTTTCTTCTTCATGTTCTGAAAGGTTAGCACTAATAATAACATGATATATCTTTTTCTCATCAAGATAAGCATATTTCAAAGTGTCTGGCAATTGTTTTAATTCAAACACAGGATCACCTTTGGGTGGAGGAGGACCTCCTAGAGTTTCAATAGGCAAATTGTGTTTAAGAAGGGGACATTGTTCAAAGAAAATATCATCTATTTCATTTCTTTCATGCATATGTAAATCATTTTCATGGTCTAGCAGATATTGTTCTAAAGGATCAGTAGGAGGCACAGCAATAGAAGCAAGACCAATTATTTCATCCTTACTAGGTAATTCTTTTTTATGAGGTTTTCTACTAAACTTGGAAAAGTTAAACTCATGAGACTTATCACCAAAGCTGACACCGACAGTTTGTTTCTTACAATCTATTCTAGCATTAACGGTGTTCAAGAAGGGTCTACCAAAGATAATGGGACAAAAATCATCTAGCGGGGAACCAAGAACAAGAAAATCAGTTGGATATTTTATTTTCCCACACAAGACTTCAACATCTCTCACAATCCCGATTGGTGATATGGTATCTCTATTAGCAAGCTTAATAGTAACATCTATGTCTTCTATCTCTGCGGGTGCTATGTCATTCATAATTTCTTGATATAAGGTAAAGGGAATATCACTCACGCTAGCACCTATGTCACATAAACCATGATAACAGTGATCTCCTATTTTAACTGAGACAACAGGCATACCAACAACGGGTCTATGATTATCTGTTTTATCAGGTTTGACAATTCTAGTAGCTTCATTACAGAAGTAGATAACATGCCCATCTATATTTTCTTCCAGGAGATCTTTAACCATAGCAACACTAGGTTCTACTTTGATTTGTTCATCAGGTTTAGGTGTTCTAATATAACTCTTGTTGACCATAGTTGAAACTTTAGCATGTTCCTTTATCCTAATAGGGAAAGGTGGTTTCTCAATATAAGCAGTAGGAATAACTGGATCAACATTATAAACAATAGTTTCCTCTTTAGCTGGTACCAGTTCTTTAACTTCCTTTTTAATAGGTGGGTGATATTTAAACCACTTCTCCTTAGGGAGATCAACATGAGTAGCAAATGATTCACAGAAGGAGGCTACTATCTCAGAGTCAAGTCCATATTTAGTGCTAAACTTTTGAAAAGCATCGGTATCCATAAAAGATTTAACACAATCATACTTAAGCTTAATACCTGACTCTTTACCTTCATCGAGTTCCCAATCTTCAGAGTTGTGTTTAATTCTTTCCAAAAGATCCCACCTGAATTCAACGGTCTTCTTCATAAAGGAACCAGTACAAGAAGTATCAAGCATGGATTGATCATCACGAGAAAGCCGAGCATAAAAATTCTGAATAATGATTTCTCTTGAGAGCTCATGATTGGGGCATGAATATAACATTGAATTAAGCCTCCCCCAAGCTAGAGCGATACTTTCTCCTTCACGAGGCTAAAAATTATATATATAATTCCGATCACGATGAACTAGATGCATAGGATAATTTTTTTGGTGAAACTCCAATTTCAATCGATTCCAATTCCAAGATCCAATATCATCGCATAGCCTATACCATGCCAATGCCTTTCCCTTCAAAGATAAAGGGAAAACCTTCTTCTTAACTTCATATCCGGGTAAACCTACAAGCTTAAACAATCCACAAATTTCCTCCACATATATCAAGTGCATATCAGGATATTCGGTTCCATCTCCTGCATAAGGATTAGCTAGCAGTTGTTCTATCATACCCAAAGGAATTTCATATTAAATATTTTAAGTAGGTGTAGTAGGTTGAAGGGTACTTAATTGTGGTTCCGGTCGAGGTGAAGATACCCCAAACAAAACCCTCAAAGGATTGTTTTCCATAGTAACAAGTGACAATAAATTTCAGCACATAGTAATAATTTTTCCTTACCAATTTCCACTTACCAAGAGCGCTTCACTCCCCGACAACGGCGCCATAAAATAGCCTTGATGACCCACAAGTATATGGGATCAATTGTAGCCTTTTGATAAGTAAGAGTGTCGAACCCAATGAGGAGCAGAAGGGAATGACAAGTGGTTTTCATCAAGGTAATGTCTGCAAGTACTGAAATTGTAAGTAGCTGAGTAGTTTGATAGCAAGATAATTTATAACGAGCAAGTAACGGTATTAGTAATAAAAGTGTAGCAAGGTAGCCCAATCCTTTTGAGGCAAAGGACAGGCTAAAACAGTCTCTTATAATAAGCAAAGCGTTCTTGAGGGTACACGGGAATTTCATCTAGTCACTTTCATCATGTTGGTTCGATTTGTGTTCGCTACTTTGATAATTTGATATGTGGGTGGACCGGTGCTTAGGTGATGTTCTTACTTGAACAAACCTCCTACTTATGATTAACCCCCTTGGAAGCATCCGCAACTATGAGAAAAGTATTAAGAATAAATTCTAACCATAGCATTAAACTTTTGGATCCAATCGGTCCCTTACGGAATAGCGCATAAACTAGGGTTTAAGCTTCTGTCACTCTCGCAACCCATCATCTAATAACTACTCCACAATGCATTCCCTTAAGCCCAAATATGGTGAAGTGTCATGTAGTCGACGTTCACATGACACCACTAAGGGAATCACAACATACACACTATCAAAATATCGAACACATATCAAGTTCACATGATTACTTGCAACATGATTTCTCCCGTGACCTCAAGAACAAAAGTAACTACTAACAAATGATAATCATGTTCAAGATCAGAGGGGTATTAAATAGCATATTGGATCTGAACATATAATCTTCCACCAAATAAACCATATAGTAATCAACTACAAGATGTAATCAACACTACTAGTCACCCACAAGCACTAATCTATAGTTCCGGTACAAAGATTGAACACAAGAGATGAACTAGGGTTTGAGAGGAGATGGTGTTGTTGAAGATGTTGATGAAGATTGCCCTCCTCAAGATGGGAGAGTTTTTGGTGATGATGATGACGATGATTTCCCCCTCCGGGAGGGAAGTTCCCCCGGCGGAATCGCTCCGCCGGAGGGCAAAAGTGCTCCTGCCCAAGTTCCACATCGAGACGGCGGCGCTCCGTGCCGAAAGTCCTCTCCTCATTTTTCTAGGTCAAAATGACTTATATACCAGAAGATGGGCACCGGAGGTGGGCCGAGGGGAGCACAACCCACCAGGGCGCGCCTGGGCTCCCTGGCGCACCCAAGTGGGTTGTGCCCACCTGGTGGGCCCCCTCTAGTACTTATTGGCTCCAATATTCCTCATTTATTCCATAAAAAATCTCCATGAAGTTTCAGCTCATTTGGATTTGTGCAGAATAGGTAGCCTAACGTAGCTTTTTTAGGTCTAGATTTCCAGCTGCCGGAATTCTCCCTCTTTGTGTGTACCTTGCATATTATGAGAGAAAAGGTATTAGAATTACTCCAAAAAGCATTATTATGCATAAAAACATCATAAATAATAGTAGGAAAACATGATGCAAAATGGACGTATCACTGTTCAAGCTGCCAGGGGAAGAGATGAGAAGGTGTTCACCAACTACTTCCCCTTGGCACTCAAGCCAAATGTGAGGTCTTGGTTGATGCACTTGCCAAAGAATTCCATTTCGACCTGGGCTGACCTATGCCATGAGTTTGTTGGCGCCTTCACGGGCGGCCACCAAGAACCAGGACGGCCCAGCGACTTACAGCTACTCCCGCAAAAAGGAAGGAGAGAGCCTCCGGAAGTACATGCAGAGGTTCAACCGGGTGCACAGGAACATCCCAGACATCCACCCGGCAGTTGTGATAGCCGCGTTCCAGTCCAACATGCGCAACCGCCGGATACGTTCTAAAATGAACGTTCGTTTGCCCAAGACTATGAATGAGCTACACACTCTGGTGGATAAGTGTGCCCGAGTAGAAGAGGGGAGACGACTCCCAGGTGAAGAAGATGGCGTCGACATCGACTCAGAAGACGACGACAACGCCACCAGCCGGAAGAAGAAGAGCAAGAAGCGCAACAAGAAGCACAGTGATAAAGTAGTGATGACCGTTGAAGGGTTGAGCGCACCTGGTACCGGCAAGAAGGCTAAGACCGAGGTCCCCGGTAAGGAAGCTGCCGCGTGCACTGATTGTCGGGAAGCCACAGCTGCCAAGAAAGCTGGGAAGAGTGATGGGCCGTACTGCAAGATCCATCAGACCAAGGGCCATGATCTCCAGGAGTGTCATCTGGTTGAGCAGCTCGTCAAGAAGCAAAGGGATGAGTACGAGAAGCGTGATAAGGAGAAAAACCAAGATGGCGCTAGCGGGAAGGGCCGAGGTGGCAGGACCGGTCGCCCCGGCAATGCTCCTCAGTATCAAGGGAAACCCGCCAAGGGCCGTGAGAAGAAGGATTGCGAGGACAGAAGTGATGAAGGAGATGAAGAGGAAACCAGCGAGCAGGAATTCTAGAAAGCCATTGACGCCCTATGCATTGATGGGGGTGTATCTCTGCACTCCTCTCACCGCCAACTTAAAAGGTGAGCGCGTGAGGTCAATGCCGTGAAGCCGGCGGCAGATTCTCGGAAGCCGCTCAAGTGGTCCCGCACGCCCATCATCTTTGATGAGGAGGATCCCCCTGACCGCACTACCACGGTGGGGTGTTTGTCGTTGTTGGTTTCACCAACAATCCACAACCTCAAGGTCACAAAGATGTTGGTTGACGGCGGGGCCGGGTTGAATCTGATTTCTTCAAAGGTCATCAGCAAACTCTAGATAGCAGATGAAGAGCTCAAGGTTACTGGTACATTCCAAGGGATCAACCCTGGCAGGAGTCATCCTAAGGGGAAGATCACACTGCTGGTAACATTCGGGGGGGGGGGGGGAGTTGAACTACCAGACTGAGAAGATCGTGTTTGATGTGGTTGACCTCCCCCTGCCGTACAACAGAATCCTTGGTCGTCCTACCCTGGCCAAATTCATGGCGGCTTCCCACTATGCCTACAACACTTTGAAGATGCCAGGACCAATGGGCGTTATTTCTATCCCATCAGACAAGGAAGATGCAATCAAATGCATGGATAAGATGTACCGGGAGGCAGTTGCTGCAGAAGCTGCAGAAGCTGCTGCTCCCGCCAAGGAAAGCAAGAAAAAGAAGAAAGGAAGCAAGGATGCCAGCGAGGAATACAGGAAGCGTGCCTCTCCGGAGTGCGCTGCACCTGTTGATGACTTGCCGGAGAGTTCCAATAGCAAGAGATCCAAGGCTGCCGCACCATCTGTGAAAAAGGTCCCGGCAGGGCTGGCTGGCACTGGTGGTACATTTACCATCAGTGCCACCCTCAATGACAAATAGGAAAGCGCGCTTGTTTCCTTCCTGCGGGCGAATGTCGATGTGTTTGCTTGGCAACCATCTAACATCCCCGGTGTTCCCAGGGAGGTAATTGAGCACCACCTTACTGTCTTCCCACATGCCCGGCCCGTCAAGCAGAAGGTCCAGAAGCAAGCTTTGGAGCGGCAACAATTTATTGCCGAGGAGATCAAGAAACTTGAGGCAACTGGATTGGTCAGAGGAGTATTGCATCCAACGTGGTTAGCAAAACCAGTGGTGGTGCGCAAGGCAAATGGGAAATGGAGGCTTTGCATAGATTTCACAGATCTTAACAAAGCATGCCCGAAGGACCCATTCGCCTTGCCGCGCATCGACCAGATTGTGGATTCCACCTCCAGATGTGACTTGCTCTCCTTCCTGGATGCCTACTCTTGATACCATCAGATCTTCATGTCCAAGGAGGACGAAGAAAAAACCACGTTCATAACTCCATGTGGCACGTACTGTTTTGTATGGATGCCCTTCGGGTTGAAGAGCGCTGGATCCACTTTTGCAAGAGCAGTACAGATTGGCTTTGAGGCCTAGTTGCACAGAAATGATGAAGCCTACATGGATGATATTGTGGTCAAAACCAAGGACATAATGACTCTCATTCAGGATTTGAAAGAGACCTTTGCAAATCTGCGCAGGCTCAATTTGAAGCTGAACCCGGAGAAGTGTGTGTTTGGCGTTCCTTCCGGCAAGCTACTTGGCTTTTTTGTGTCCCATCGGGGGATAGAGGCCAACCTGACAAGATCAAGGCTATCGAGCAGATTCAAGCACCAAAGACAGTCAAGGATGTGAGGCATTTGACTGGATGTGTTGCCGCGCTGAGCAGGTTCATTTCCAAGTACGCTGAACGCGCCTTGCTATTTTTCAAAATCTTGAAAAAGGCAGGGCCCGTGGAGTGGACCCCGGAGGCAGACGCTGCGCTACAAGATTTGAAGACCTGCCTTTCCTATGTTCCCACCTTAGTCACTCCTAAACCACAAGAGCCGTTGCTGCTATATTTAGCAGCGACCAATCAAGTGGTTAGCGCAACACTGGTGGCATAGCGGGAGGTAGATGAAGCAGCAACAGCCGCCACCGTCCCCTCTGGAGAGGAAAGTGAACCAGTCCCGGCAAGATCAGATGCAGTTCAAGACAAAGAAGAGCAAAGCAGTGGAGACATTGCCAAGATCACGACAAGGAAGAAGGTGGTGCAACACCCAGTGTACTTCGTCAGCTCCCTACTGCAGGGGGCTAGGTCGAGGTACTCTGGCGTGCAAAAGTTGATTTTTGGCCTCATGATGGCCTCAAGGAAACTGCGTCACTACTTCCAAGCCCACGAGATCACCATTGTCACCCGCTTCCCCTTGCAACGCATACTCCGAAACCCCGAGGCTACTGGCAGGATCGTGGAATGGGCTTTGGAGTTATCCAGCTTTGGTTTGAGGTTTGAAAGCATGTCAACTATTCATAGCAGAGCACTGGCAGAGTTCATTGCAGAGTGGATGCCAACCCCTGATGAGGAAGTACTGGAAACAGTTATCCCTGGCAAGGAAGCGCCCCAAGAATTGATTATGTATTTTGATGGCGCCTTCTCCCTACAAGGTGCAGGAGCTGGCATGCTTCTCGTTGCTCCCACTGGGGAGCACCTTAAGTATGTCGTTCAAATGCATTTCCCCCGGGAGGAGGCTAACAACAATACTGTAGAGTATGAAGGGCTCCTTGCCGGGCTCAAGATTGCGACAGAGTTGGGAATCAAGAAGTTGATCATCCGGGGAGACTCACAACTTGTGGTGAGACAAATCAACAAGGACTACCAAAGCCCATTGATGGAGGCATACGTCGAGGAAGTGAGAAAGTTGCAGGAGCGCTTTGGCGGATTGTAAACAGAGCACGTACCACGTGCGGAAAACAGCATTGCTGATCATCTGTCAAAGTGCGCTGCGCAAAAACTTCCTATGGAACCAGGGACTTTTGTTCTCCATCTGACTCAACCCTCCATATCCCCAGCAACAATGGCTAGCACGAGGAGGAAATTGAACTCCGGCAAGCCTCTCCCGGCAGAGCTTCCCGAAGCCACCGGCAGAAGGCTTGGCAGGAACAACTCCCCTTCGATCAGTGAGTTGCACCCTCCCGCCGAATTACCAGTCTTTGTGGTCGAGGCATGCGCTCCTGTCGACGAGGAGGTGCCGCTAGTCCTTGTTGCCGAGCACCAGGCTCCAACTTGGGCACGGTACCTTGTTCGCTTCCTCCATACAGGAGAACTTCCCAAAGGACAAGAAGAAGCTCAAAGAGTAGCCCGGAGGGCTAGTATGTATCAGTTCGTTGACGACACGCTATACAGAAGAAGGCCCAACAGTGTGAAATTGAAGTGAATTTGCCGGGAAGAAGGAAAGGAACTGCTAGCAGAAATACACAAGGGTATGTGTGGCTCCCACATCGGATCAAGGGCCTTGGTTGGGAAAGCTTTCCGGCAAGGTTTCTACTGGCCCACTGCCCTCCAAGATGCAATTGAGCTAGTCACAAAGTGTGAAGCCTGCCAGTTCCACTCCAAGAATATCCATCAGCCTGCTCAAGCTCTCCAAACAATCCCTTTGTCATGGCCATTTTTTGGTCTGGGGGCTCGACATCTTGGGTCCCTTCCCCCGTGCTACCGGGGGCTTTGAATTCTTGTTCGTCGTAATCGACAAATTTACAAAGTGGCCGAAGGTGGAGCCCGTGAGAAAGGTGACCGCGCAATCAGCTATCAAGTTCTTGAAAGGATTGGTGTGCCGCTTTGGGGTACCTGCCCGAATCATCACCGACAATGGCACCCAATTCACAAGCCGCGCCTTCATGCAATATGTTCATGCCCTCAGAAGCAAGATTTCATTTGCCTCTGTGGCCCATCCCAGAAGCAATGGACAAGCTGAGAGGGCGAACACTGAAGTGCTGCAAGGTCTCAAGACAAGAACTTTTGATAGACTGCAGAAGTGTGGCAGGCGATGGATCGATGAGCTGCCAGTGGTTCTTTGGTCCCTCCGTACGACACCAAATCGAGCTACCGGGCAGACTCCCTTCTCCCTTGTCTATGGGGCAGAAGCAGTTATCCCCATGGAACTCATATACGGGTCTCCTCGAGTGCTTGCCTACGATGAAATAGCGCAGGAACAACACCGGCGTGACGATGTTGTGCTACTTGAGGAGAACCATCTCTGAGCTGCTACGCGTGCTGCACGCTACCAGCAAGCCCTGCGTCGCTATCATAGCCGCAGGGTTCATGCCCGGAGTTTTGAGGAAGGTGACCTTGTCCTTAGGCGCGTTTAGTCTGCCAAGGGTGCAAACAAGTTGACGCCGAAGTGGGAAGGCCCTTACCGGGTAGTACGAGTCACCAGACCTGGCGCAGTCTATCTGGAGACCGGAGATGGCATTCAATTGCAAAACTCATGGAATATTGAGCATCTCCGTAAGTTCTACCCGTAAGGCGTGGCTGTCGGGCCCTGCCCGGCAGCCACCCTTTTATACAAGCTTTGCCGAAGTTGCATGTAACCCTTTGTACAAAGCCAGGCGCAGACTCTGAGCAACAGAGAAATAAACGAAGCACTGGGGGCCCCCCGAAACTTGCATGCATGCATAAGCATATCATGAGCATAGCATGATCATGTAGAAGAGGGTGCATGTGGCATTGTTTTCATCTACATTAAGTTGCAGGATTCTTGCCGTGGACTTGGTCCCGAAGAAAAGGAATGAAGACGAGCCCACGTGATGATCCCCAGCAAGCCAAATAGATACGTTCCTTCTTATCCATATTTGTTCTGTAATTTGCAAACTTGTGCGTATGAAAACCCCGCCACCTTCGAAACATAGGTGCTCCTACCCATTGACTTGAACGCTGCTTCGGTCAGGTTGGTCGCAGTGGCCTTTGACGGAAAGGGCTCGGCGGGGGGTTGGTCCCTTTTTTATGGTTGTGCCTGGCAGGCCTAGCTCCGCGGCAACAAACTAAGGGTACTGGCAGGATAGCTTGCTGGAGAAACTTGTTTACTTAAATGTATAGAGGTATTTCACCTCTGCATGCACAAGTGCCCGGTGAAGTTTGTCTTTTTCATTAATATGCTGATAATCAAGTATAGATCTTACAGAACACAAACATGGATAAGGAAATTTACATTATTTAGACTAAAGTTTGGCCCAGGCCTACATATTTTAAACTGAAAAAGATAAGTGCCTCGTAATCCCTTTCTTGTCCTTCTCCTCCTAGGCACTACGATAGGAGGCGAAGAGGGCAAAAGGGGTGCCTGGGCAGAAGCCCAGCCTGACACCGTCGGGCCCCATGATAGGGAGCTCAACAAGGTTGGGAAGGCACGGACGAAGGTGATGGTGAAGAGAGCAGCAGAAGGGTCCCCCTGACCACCGCCACCAGGGCCAGCAAGACACGGCAGGGCGAACGAAGCTGCAGCCCGCAAGGAAGCCTGCCGGGGTCCAGCTGGAAGACTGCTGGAGGAGCCCGGGGCACCATTCCCACCCCTGCATCCAACTCCCCGGCAAATCGCCTTGCCGGGAATGAGATGCAGGTGCAGATGATGGTGCTGACACCTGACAGTGATGGTACGGCTGGCGTTCAGCAGGAGCCGGAGCTGTCGCCCTCCCCGTCGACGCCGTCGTCATCGCTGTCACTGTCCTCCTTGTCGCTATCGCTCGAGGAGGAGCTTTCATCATCAGTCGAGCTCTCCATGCAGCACCCTAAGCGAGTTCTCGAGCATCCGAAGACCTTGACGGAGAGCAGCTCGGCATCCATTAATTTAAAATGAAGGACGTGCCCCTCCGACAAGCTGTGAGCGCGGGCAAAAGTCTTCCAGCTGCGTCGGAAGAGCATGACATGATGGGCGGGGTAATCCACATCCACCCGCATGCTGCCATTACAGCAAACCCTCATGTGCAGTTTCGGTGCGCGCGGTTGTTCAAGCTCCATCACCCTCGCAAATGGAGTAGGGAGGCAGAGGCGGCCGAGCGGGGGCTTATACAACCTGATGATGAACTCCAGCGGTTGATATCCGACGTGGCCTTCCATTGGGGGATGAGCGGGCGGCGGAGGTACGACCAGAGCACCACCTCGTCCTCCTCGACCCCGGGCACCACGGCGGCCGCGACCTCGCCCCCTCCCACCTCCTCTCATAGCGGGGTCCACTCTCGCGTTCCCAATAGGAGGAGGGTGGCGCTGTCGAGAAGAAGCCCTCGTCGCCACAACCGGAGAACTGCCGCGACCCCTGCCCCTCACCATAGTGGGCAGGAACTACTAAAGGGAGAGGAAGGAGTGAGATGTGTGGAGAAGCACCGTGCCCTACGTCCCTTTTTATAGGCGAATAGGTCAGGGGGCTGGCTCCTCCCCTCGAAGGCAGCCGCCCTACTCATCCAATCCGGCTTCCCCGTGCCACCAACGGCTCATGGAATCAAGGCTGGCCCTCAGCACCAATCCATGGCATCTGGGTTTCTGCCATGGCACACATTTCCACGCCCTTTGCATCTGCCAAACAACCCCGCACGACGCATGTGGTGCACGTGGCGGAAACGCTGCAAATGGGAAAGTTAATGGAATGGCAGTTACCACCCCATGAACACGGGACGTGGGTAGCCCAGGGTTCGTGGCTCATAATCTCCCCACGACGTCTTGCATGTCGCGCGGGAAAACCGGAAACTGACTCAAGCTCAGATTAATGAAGAAGCAAAGAAGATCTCAAGGGGTGAGCTACTACAGCTTCCCCGCCTGTGTACTAGACATGGCCTACCCCGACGACGCTTGGCAGCGCATTCAGGCCAGGCCCGGGGGCTCCTGTCGGTGCAACAAACCCCAGGTATGTTGCCCAGACTGTACACAAGCTCAAGAATTAGATTGCAGCATCCAGGACAAGGCCAAGCAGAAGAGATCAGCTCATTGAAGAATCAAAGGGCGGATCAAGAAGACCAAGACCAACCCAATGAGTAAAATACCACGATGGGAAAACCTCCCCGACCGGGCAGGCGAGCCTGGTGGGGATGAGGTGCCCCGAAGACAAGTCTCAAGATTGCCCCGGCAGGCTTGCCGGGGACGCTGAGGGTGGATTACCCCGCCAAGGCTCCACCGCTCCACCTCACAGCAACGCAAGTCACCGATCGGTGCGGTGTCGAGCCCCCAAGATGCTAAGTGGCCGTTATTTGGCACGTGGCCGCCATCCCTAGAGAAAATAACCTCCAAAAGACACTCGTCCAGCGACATGTCATGCAGGCAGGCGAGAAGGTGGGAAAACAGCACGACAAGGCTTGCCGGGCTAGGCTACGATGTGACACTAAGTGGCGCATTTAATGCGCTCTGTCCAGTCTGCAGAGTTAGGTATGATGGCACTGTTTGCTATCTAATCAGTACACAATGACTGATTTGCCATTGTGGTGACCCCTATATCTATAAAAGGAGGGCCATGGCAACCTTCGAAAGGATGCGGACCCTTGTACACTCATACGCGCGTAGCTGATCTCGCCCCAAGGCGACCTTGCCGGGCTAGAGCGCTGTGTCTCCACCACGGTCCCCTCATTAATCCACCAAAGCAGGAGTACGGTGTTACGCCTCGCGGCGACCCAAACCTGGGTAAAAACTGCCCGTGTGATCGCTGCCGCGCTGCCCCGCGCCCTCCGCTCTTTGTGCAATGCATCGTTCCCCCCTGCAGAACCACAAGGGGCCGATGGCCCCATGGGTGGACGTGTTTTCCCACGACAGTGATACACATCAACCAACTCCAATGTCACCTAGACACTCCAATGTCACCGCGAGTATCCGTTAGTTAATTATAAGATATGCATCAAACAATTTCAGATTCATAATACTCAGTCCAACACAAAGAACCTCAAAGAGTGCCCCAAGATTTCTACCGAAGAAACAAAGGCGAGAACATGCATCAACCCCTATGCATAGATTACCCCAATGTCACCTCAGGAATCCGTGAGTTGAGTGCCAAAACACATATCAAGTGAATCAATATGATACCCCATTGTCATCACGGGCATTCATAGCAAGACATACATCAAGTGTTCTCAAATCCATAAAAGTATTTAATCCGATAAGAATGAAATCTCAAAGGGAAAACTAAATTCACAACAAGATAGAGAGGGGAAAACACCATATGATCCATCTATATTAACAAAGCCCGCGATACATCAAGATCATGACATCTCAAGAACACGAGAGAGAGAGAGATTAAACACATAGCTACTGGTACAAACCCTCAGCCCCGAGGGTGGACTACTCCCTCCTCATCATGGTGGCTGCCGGGATGATGAAGATGGCCACCGGTGATGATTTCCCCCTCCGGCAGGGTACCGAAACAGGGTCTAGATTGGTTTTTCATGGCTACGGAGGCCTGCGGTTGCAGAACTTCTGATCTAGGGTTATTTCTGAGGGTTTCTATATTTATAGGATTTTTTGGCGTCCATTTCACGCGAAGATGGGCCTCGAGGTGAGCACAACCCACCGGGGCAAGCCAGGCCCATATGGCGCGCCGTGGTGGGTTATGCCCTCCTCGTGGCTCTTCTGGCCCTCCCATGAAGCTTCGGGGGTCTCTTTTGTTCCAAAAACAATCGTAAAAAAGTTTCAGCTCATTTGGAGAACTTTCATTTCTGCACAAAAAACAACACCACGGTAGTTCAGCTGAAAACAGCGGCAGTCTGAGTTAGTTCCATGCAAATCATACCAAAACCATATAAAATTGTTGTAAACATGGCATGAATACTTCATAAATTATAGATACATTGGAGAAGTATCAGCATCCCCAAGCTTAATTCCTACCCGTCCTCGAGTAGGTAAATCATAAAAGAAATAATTTATGAAGTGTGAATGCTAGCAAAGCGCATAAGTTTGATCAATGATAATTTCAATCACTTTTCCTAGCATCATAACAGCAACTCTTTCTCATAAAACTTATCATGATAAAGTAGCAATTGATAACGGAATTTTTGTTGTGGAAATCTACCTATCATATTCATCATATACTATTTCTTTTGTAGCATGGACATTTGGACTTGAATCATTCAAAGCAATAGTCTATAATTTGACATGAAGACATCAATACTCAAGCATACTAACAAGCAACCATGTCTTTCAAAATATCAACACTAAAGAAAGCTATCCCTAGCCCATTATGCCCAATCATTGATCCATTCATGAAACACACTCGAATATTAGCTACATCCAATGCACAGGTATGATCATAGTGCTCCCTAGTTGGTTCTTTATAAGAGAAGATGGAGACTCAAATAAAAATAAAAATTGCATAAAGTAAATAGATAGGCACTTCACAGAGGGAAGCAGGGATTTGTAGAGGTGCCAGAGCTCAAAGCTTAAATTGAGAGATAAAATATTTTGAGAGGCATACTTTTCCCATCAACGAAAACGACCGACAATTCCGAACACTTTCCATGCTAGATACGTCATAGGCGTTTCCCAAACAGCAAATAAAGTTTATTCCTTTTTCCACCATTCTTTCACAATCCATGGCTAGCCGTATCCACGGGTGCCTTCCATACCAACACTTTCCAAGGAATTTATTATTGAACAACATAAATATATTTTTTTGCATTTTGGGACTGGGCATCCATACTACCTTTGCCACACTCTCGTGCAATGACAAGTGAATAAACACTCATCTTGAGAATAACGCATCTAGTATGGAAAATATTGGCCACCCCCTGCCGCTTCATGAGCGGTACGGGCACACAAAAAGGAAATTTATTTTGAAAATTAGAGTTGGCACATACAAATTTACTTGGAACGGCATGGAAATACCGCATATAGGTAGGTATGGTGGACTCATTTGGCACAACTGGGTTTAAGGAGTTTGGATGCACAAGTAGTATTCCCGCTTAGTACAAATGAAGGCTAGCAAATAGATTGAGAAGCAACCAACCAAGAAACAAAACTTCTCATAAACAAGCATTGAGCATAACTAACACCGAATATGCACCACAAGTAGGATGTAACTTCATTGTGTAACTATTGACTTTCATGGTTGCATAGGGAATCACAAACCTTAACACCAATATTCCTACTAAAGCACAATTACTCACCAACATGACTCACATATTATTATCTCCATATCGCAAAACTATTGCAAGGAATCAAACTTATCATATCCAGTGATCTACATGAAAGTTTTTATTATATCCTTCTTGAATATCTATCATTTTGGGACTAAATTTATATATCACCATTGCTACTAACAAGCTCTCAAATAAATTTAAGTGAAGCACGAGAGCAAAAGATAAACTACTCCAAAAAGATATAAGTGAAGATCAAGCGAGTAGTTAAGTAAATGGGTAGCTAATTGAGGACTCTCTCTTTGTCCATGTACTAAGCGCGTCGATTGTTGGTTCTGCTCTTTGCGCATACCTCTCCCCCCGCCGAATCGTAAAGGGGTCTCTTGGGATCCCATAGGTGTCGCACTCCGACATCTTTGGCGCGCGAGGTAGGGGGATTGAAGGTTGCGTGAACCTGATCTAGTGATCGGCGCCTTAGTTTCTTCATCATCTTCATCAGCATGCCACCCAAGAAGAAGAGCGCTGCGACGGCACAACCATCCACGTCCGTTTTGCCTGCGCCTTCGCGTACGGGCGATGGCGTGGGTGCAGAAGGAAGAGGACTAGAACCCCCACGGCGTTCTGGTGATCCGAGCCAGGCGAGCGGCATCGTTCGCAGTGGCAGCGGTAACCTACACGCCACTGGATCCAGAGACGGAGCTGTGTTGCCTACAGGTGGCACAACAAATTCCAGAGATCGGAGGACGCCTGCTGGAGCTCCCGCGCCGGCGCAAGCATCACGACCTACTAAGGTCGTGCACGACGAGCAATGCCATGGCACTGGTGGTTCAGGGCGTCCCCATGAAAAGATTTCTGCGCATCGATCCCAAGATGCGCGGGACCAGCATGCACACCGAGCTGCCGGCAGAGGTGGCGCACGGTCGCGTGACCGCGGTGGTGCTCCTTCTAATATGGTTAGGAGTCAGAGCACCTCACGTACCTCGCACCTGTCGCCGCTGCCTACGCCAGCGGAAGCCTTGGCACATGCACAGCTGCTCCTCGATTTCCCTCCTGCCCCGGAGAAGATGGAGGAGTGGCGAGCTACTATCCAGAGCCTTATCGGCTTCGCCAACAAAGATGGGCCGCAAGAGGCAGGGCCCTCACAGCGAAGGCCCATCGATCCGGCGCGAGCAGATGTGGAGAAAACCGGAGGTGGTGCAACCACGGTGCACTCCCCTCCGCGGCACCAGCGGCGGTCGACAACCCAGCAGGTCGATCGCCGTGAAGAAGTTTCCACGACGTCGTCCGATCCACGGTTGCGCCGCGATCAGCGTCAAGTTCTCCAGGAACGAGGCAAGGAGGACGCTCGAACTACCATCGAGCAGCAACGGGAAGCGCGCTATCAGTCTGATAAGCGTGCAGGGCCGGCTGTCGACGAGCCTGCGCTAGGGGACGTAGGAGACTTGCCTTATGAGGTGGGGACTCCAGCGTTTACCCGTGAGCTGCGGCAAGTCCAGTGGCCCAATTCCCGAACCTTCAAGCCGGAGGTCCCGGAGAAATATGACGGTAAGACCCATCCCCCGGAGTTCCTGAGCATCTACACCATAGCGGTGCAGGCTGCCGGGGGCCGAGATGACAAGATACTTGCCAACTACTTCCCGTTGGTGCTCAAGCCCAACGTCAGGTCGTGGTTGATGCATCTGCCGGAGAATTCTATTTCTTCCTGGTCAGATCTGTGCCATCAGTTTGTTGGCGCCTTTGTTGGAGGCCACCAAGCTCCTGGCCAAGAGAGTGATTTGCATATCATCCCTCAGAAGGAGGGCGAATCCCTACGCAAGTTTATGCAGAGGTTTAGCCGGGTGCAGTACAATATTCCTGATGGTCACCCTGCCGCTGTCATTAGCGCGTTTCATCAGAACGTGCATAACCGCAGAATGCGGGAAGAGCTGGCAATGAACAAAGTCAGGAGTATTGCCGAGCTTTACGCTTTGGCCGACAAATGCGCTCGAGCTGCAGAGGGGAGGAAACTCCCTGGCGAGGCTGTTGGCGCGGCGGGCGAATCCGAAGATGAAGACGCCGCGACCCCGTCAAGGAAAGGCCGGCAGCGGAACAGGAAACGCGGAGGCAAGGCCGTGCTTGCTGTCAAGGAATCCGACAACCCCGGCGCCGCCAAGAAGGCCAAGGTTAGTGACCCCGGCAAGGATCTTGCCGGGTGTCCTTCCTGTCAGGCCTTGGCGGCTGCCGACAAGTCGGAAAGCTCCGGCAAGCAGTATTGGAAGATCCATCGCACCAAGGGCCACGATCTCCAAAACTGCCGGCAAGTTGAACAGCTTGCCGAGAAACAGAGGGCCGAATATGAAAGGCGAGATAAGGAGAAGGCCCAAGATGGTGCTGATGGATCCGGCAAGAAGCGCGGTGGCCGAGGGGGGCACCGTGGCAAGGCCAAGCAACAGAAGGATAGGCCCGCTCGGGGCCGAGACAAAGAAGAAGATGATGATGAAGAAGATGATGAGTTCAGTGAGCAAGAATTCCAGAAGGCTACGGAGGCCATGTGTGTCGATGGGGGTGCCTCGCTGCATTCTTCCCACCATCGACTCAAACAGTGGGTACGGGAAGTCAATGCAACAGAGCCATTGCCAGATGCATGTAGGCCCCTGAAGTGGTCCAACACGCCTATCGTTTTCGACGCCGAGGATCACCCTGACCGCACAACTGCGGTCGGGTGCTTGCCATTGTTGGTCTCACCAACAATTCGCAACCTCAAGGTGACGAAAATGCTAGTTAACGGTGGGGCCGGGCTAAACCTAATCTCACCGGATGTGCTCAAGAAGCTCCAAATTCCTGACGAGGACCTCGAAGAAACGGGTACGTTTCAAGGGGTCAATCCGGGAAGAACCCAGCCCAAGGGCAAGATTACGCTGCCGGTGACATTTGGTAGCGAGCTCAACTACAGGACCGAGAAGGTAGTGTTTGATGTTGCCAAGATCCCCATGTCATACAATGGGATCCTTGGTCGGCCAGCGCTGGCTAAGTTTATGGCGGCATCACACTACGCATACAATGTTTTGAAGATGCCCGGGCCATTGAGCGTCATCACTATCCATTCCGATAAGAAGGATGCGCTCATCTGTGCTGACCAACTTTACCGGGAAGCAGTTGTAGCACCTGCCATCAAGGCATCTGCTCCTGCCGCTGGAACTCCTGGGGGGAAGAAGAAGACCGGCAAGAATCTTGGCGCGAACTCCGGCAAGCGCACCTCCTCGGAGTGCTGCGCTTCCGTCGAGGATGCACCAGAGAGTTCCACCGGCAAGAACAAGAAATCCAAGGCTGCTCCACCAGAGACCAAGAAGGTGCCCATCAGGGAGGACGGAACGGGGGGAACTTTCACCATAAGTTCCACCCTAGATGACAAATAGGAAAGCGCGCTCGTTGCCTTCCTGCGGGCGAATGTCGACGTGTTTGCATGGCAACCGTCTGACATCCCCGGTGTTCCCAGGGAGGTAATTGAGCACCACCTTGCTGTCTGTCCTCACGTGCGGCCCGTCAAGCAGAGGGTCAGGAAGCAAGCCTTGGAGCGGCAAGAATTCATTTTCGAGGAAATCAGAAAGTTGGAGGCGGCAGGACTGGTCAGAGGAGTGCTTCATCCAACCTGGTTGGCCAATCCGGTTGTAGTGCGAAAAGCGAATGGGAAATGGAGGCTTTGTATCGATTATACAAATATCAATAAAGCCTGTCCAAAAGATCCCCTTCCCTTGCCACGCATCGACCTGATTGTGGATTCCACCGCTGGTTGTGATCTCCTGTCCTTCCTTGATGCCTATTCAGGGTATCATCAGATTTTCATGGCGAAAGAAGATGAAGAGAAGACCGCATTTATCACCCCATGTGGTACGTATTGTTTTATACGAATGCCTTTTGGGTTGAAAAGTGCTGGTTCGACATTTGCGAGAGCAATGCAAATTGGTTTTGAACCTCAACTCCATAGAAATATGGAGGCGTATATGGATGATATAGTGGTCAAAACCAAAGACAAAGTGAGACTCATTCAAGATTTAGAAGAAACATTTGCAAATCTGCGCAAGATCAACTTAAAGCTCAATCCTGAGAAGTGAGTGTTCGGTGTTCCTTCTAGCAAGCTCCTCGGATTCTTTGTATCTTGTTGGGGAATCGAAGCGAACCCCGACAAGATCAAAGCTATTGAGCAAATTGAAGCGCCGAGACGCGTCAAGGATGTGCGTCGTCTTGCCGGCTGTGTTGCTGCTCTAAGCTGGTTTATTTCCAAATCTGCTGAGCGCGCCCTGCCCTTTTTCAAAATTTTGAAGAAGGTAGGTCCAATGAAATGGACTCCGAAGGCGGAGGCTGCGCTGCAAGATTTGAAGAAATACCTTTCCTCTCCGCCGACGCTAGTCGCACCTAAACCACAAGAGCCGTTGCTGCTGTATCTGGCAGTGACAAATCAAGTGGTTAGTGCTGCGCTAGTGGAGCAGAGAGAGGCTGATGAGGAAGCGACACCAGCGGCAGGACCGTCAGATGACGCGGCAGGATCTCCCCCGGCAAGGATTGATCCCGGCAAGACAAGATCTGTGCAGTTAGAAGAACCATTGCAGTAGAAAAAAGTGGTGCAGCGCCTAGTTTATTTTGTTAGCTCTCTTTTACAAGGAGCTAGGTCAAGATATTCTGGTGTGCATAAGTTGCTTTTCGGCCTTTTTATGGCCTCGAGGAAGCTGCGCCATTATTTTCAAGCACATGAAATCACCGTCGTCACTCGCTTTCCGTTGCAACGGATTTTGCAAAATCCAGAAGCAACCGGCAGGATCGTGGAGTGGGCGTTGGAGTTGTCGAGCTTTGGCCTCAAGTTCGAAAGCACTTCGACAATTCAGAGCAGGGCCTTGGCGGAGTTCATTGCGGAATGGACCCCAACGCCGAACGAAGAGGTTCAAGAAACAACTCTCCCCGGCAAGGAAATCGATCTGCAATGAGTTATGTACTTTGACGGGGCTTTCTCGCTGCAAGGCGCCGGTGCTGACGTGCTGCTTGTCGCACCCACAGGAGAGCACCTCAAGTACGTAGTCCAAATGAATTTTCCCCGGGAGAGTTCGACCAACAACACAGCAGAATACGAGGGTTTGCTTGCCGGTCTTAGGATCATGGTAGGCCTTGGTATCAAAAAGCTCGTCATCAAGGGCGATTCACAACTTATCGTCAGGCAAGTTAACAAGAGTTATCAGAGTCCATTGATGCAAGCTTACATCGTTGAAGTGAGAAAAATGGAAGAGCACTTTGACGGTCTGCAAATGGAGCACGTTCCTCGTGCCGAGAACAGTATTGCTGATGACCTGTCAAAGCGTGCCGCCCTCAAGTTGCCTGTGGAACCAGGAACTTTTGTGCTCCAATTGACTCAACCATCCGTGGCACCATCAATGCGGCAAGAAAAGAGAAGAAAGTTGAACTCTGGTCAGTACTTCCCGGCAGGGCTCCCGGGAGCCGCCGGCAAGGAAGTTGCCGGGATCGACGACATGCCTGCCGGGGAACAACAGGCTCCAGCAGGGCCTCAGGCCCTTGCTGTCGAGACAAACATTCCCCCGGCGGAGGAGATGCCTTTAGTCCTAGCCGTCGAGCCTCAGGCTCCAGCATGGGCGCAGCACATTGTCCATTTCCTTCAAACAGGAGAACTCCCGGAGGAATAGGAAGAAGCGGAAAGAGTAGCCCGTCGGTCTGTTATGTACAAGTTCATCGATGACGTCCTATACAGAAAGAGACCAAACGGTGTGAAATTAAAGTGCATTCCTCGGGAGGATGGACTAGAGCTGTTGGCGGAGATACATGGAGGCATATGTGGTTCTCACATAGGATCAAGAGCACTTGCCGGGAAAGCATTCCGGCAAGGTTTCTTTTTGCCCACCGCTCTCCAGGATGCAACTGCACTAGTCACCAAGTGTGAAGCGTGCAAGTTTCATTCGAAGAAATCGCATCAACCAGCTCAAGCTCTTCAGACAATTCCTCTCTCCTGGCCATTTTTGGTCTGGGGGCTCGACATACTGGGCCCTTTCCCCCGTGCTACCGGGGGCTTTGAGTACTTGTACGTTGCTATCGACAAGTTCACAAAGTGGCCGGAGGTGGAAGCAGTGAGGAAGGTGACAACACAATCAGCCGTCAAGTTCTTTAAGGGGATAGTTTGCCGTTTCAGTGTGCCCAACAGGATCATCACCGACAATGGCACGCAATTCACAAGTCGCACCTTCATGCAGTACGTCCAAGGCCTTGGCGGCAAAATTTGTTTTGCCTCCGTTGCTCATCCGAGAAGCAACGGCCAAGCGGAGAGGGCCAATGCTGAAGTGCTGCGCGGTCTCAGGACCAGAATCTTTGACAGGCTGAAAAAGTGCGGAAGACGCTGGATTGATGAGTTGCCGACGGTTCTTTGGTCAATCAGAACGACACCAAATCGAGCCACCGGCCAGACGCCCTTCGCTCTGGTCTACGGAGCGGAAGCAATTCTCCCCACGGAACTCATGTACGGATCACCTCGAGTGCTCTCTTATGATGAGCTTGAGCAAGAGCAACTACGCCAAGATGACGCTGTGCTCCTTGAGGAGAATCATCTTCAGGCTGCTGTGCGAGCTGCATGCTACCAGCAAGCTTTACGCCGCTACCATAGCCGTAAAGTTCATGCCCGAAGCCTTGAGGAAGGCGACCTTGTTCTTCGACGGATTCAGTCCGCCAAGAATTCAAACAAGTTGATGCCAAAGTGGGAAGGCCCTTATCGGGTAGTACGAGTCACCAGGCCCGGCGCTGTCCGCTTGGAGACCGAAGATGGCGTTCCAGTGAGCAATTCTTGGAATATCAAACATCTTCGCAAGTTCTACCCATAAGGCGCGGTTGCCAGGGGCCCCCGGCAACCACCCTTTTGTACAAGTCTTGCCGGCAAGGCATATGATCCTTTGTACAGAGCCAGGCGCAGACCCTGAGCACAGATGAATAAATTTAAGTGTTGTGCATTCCCTTATTGATTTCCATTTTCATATTTATATATGCATGATTGTCTAAGACGTTGTATGACACCTACTCCCGGTAAGTTCTAACGAACCGCCAATGTTTCATATCTTTATTTTCTCTTCTTTCTTTTTCTTAAAAGACAGAAGGATTCCTCGCGTGCACATTTGCCGGGGGGAAGGGAGATATGAGTACCAGTTGGCGACGTTCGGAATCGACGCTTGCCCGAGGAAGGATAGTGACAGAAAGCTAAGTTCTAAAAACTTAAGACAAGTTTCCTTTATTGCAAAGTTATTTCCTTGGACGATTCCGACTCTTGTATGTAAAATCTGCACGCGAAGGAACCCTTGTTGTAATCAGTTGCGCCCTTATTTTGTTTCGAGTCCGCTCAACGATTTAAGTGGCTGCACTGAGAACGCCAAGGAGTCTGGCCGGCTGCTGCGCCTCCAGCAGGCTGCTGAAGTCCCTCACCCAGCACTCGCGGCAGGTTGCGCGCCGGCAAGTTTTTCAGTAAGCGTAGGGTGAACTCCATACATAAAAGAATCAGACAAGGAAAATAGCAAGCATGTACCTAAACATAGGCGAGTTATATTATATTAATGGGTTGCTGCGATTCTAACTTGAGACTTAATTGTCTTTGACATGGAATGACGACGGCAAGAAAAGGTGGAGCACTTAATCTCTGCGCTGGCCTTCGATCCTTTTGATGGAATCCACCTTCTCAAGGATAGGCGCGATAAGTTCTTCGAGCGCCTCGACATTTGCGTCCTTTGGCAGATGGTCGAGCGCGTTGGAGAGGTCGATGCCGGGATTGCTGTGCACCACCTTGATAAGCACCTTGCGGAGGACGGCCCGGCAAAGCCGGCGGGTCTCGTTGGCCAATTGGGTCGCCCGGCTAGACTGAAGCAGCCTCAAGGCGTCGATGATGCTTTCAAAGAACATCGTCAACCTGGCGCTTGAAGATATCCTTTCCTCGGAAGAATACCTGAAGTTTGACAGGCCCATGGTTGACAATTCTGCCGTAAGCTTCTCCACAGCGTCGATGAGACGTCCAGTCCAGATCTTCACCCCCTTTTCGTAATCGATTTGGGCGGCGGCAGCGCTCTTGAGCAGGTTCCTCTCTCCCTGGAGATCTTTGAGTAGAGCCTTCTCGCGGGCCCTGCCGGCCTCGAGGGACTTCTCCAACGTGGTCAGCTTCAATTCCAGAACGACAATGGCTTCATTTGCTGAGGAGAGCTGCTTGGTCTTGTTAGACACAGCAACTTGCATCTCCGCCAGGGTGTGGAGGGTTTTTTCCCTATCACCTTTGAGCATCGAGAGCTCCTTGCCGTGCTCTTCGAGATCTACTTCCAGCTTCTTTACTTTGTCGCTCAGCTTGTTCTTGGTGGCCTCTGCAGCTTCGGCAGCATCGACGGCCTCCTTGAGCTTGCCGGCGTGACTTACAGTCAGATCTTCGAGCGCCTCTTTGTGTTTTTGCTCCAGCTCCTGGGTCCGCCGCGCGACAAGCTTCTCGATATCTTCATCTTTGCTGTGAAGCTTGGCGGCGAGCGCCTGCTCACGTGCGGTGAGATCTTCCTCATGAGCATCAAGAGCAACGCGGCGCCCTGTCAGGAGGGCATCTTCGGCGGCGATTCTTTGAGTGGCTTCATCCTGCGCCTTCTCCATGTCAGATTGCTTCAGGAGGATTTCTGTCCACTGTTGGCTCACTTGTTCTCGGCCAGCAGTCAACTCTTGGAGGGCCTCGACGTACCAGACTTGCATTTGTTCGACGCGCCTCTGGAAATCTGCTTCGGTCGCCTCAACAACTGCCATTCTAGAATCCGCTTTATCTTTCCGGGCGCGGTGGAGAGCCTAGAGCTTCCGGAAATTCTCGCCCATGGCCTGAAGGAGCTGATCCTCTTCAGATTTGCCACTGCTAGCGCTGGGATCGTCAACAACCTCGAGCCCGGCAGCAGCGATGATTTCTTCGTCAAAGATTTCTCCTTCGGCTGGTGCCCCAATGCTTGCCGTCCCCGACAAGTTGACAAACAAGTTCTCGCCAACCTTGAGATATTTGCTGGATGAGGGGCCTTCAGATGTTGACGATTGTTCTTCAGCAACCGCCTCACCAGTGGCAGGGGGCTTCGTGGCCGGTGCAGCGCCTGGCGCTCCTGCGGCAGGAATGCCGTCAGTACGGTCATCAGTCTCCCTGCCGCCCCCTTCAGTAGACTCCTTGGCGGGTTCCTCCTGTGCAGTCTTGGCGGCCTCCTCGCCAAGAGCACCACCGGCCTCGATAGTGGCATCCTTGGTGGCCTCGCTGGCAGTGATCCTGTCTGCTTCGGCAGCGGCATCCCTGACGGTCTCCTCGATGACAACATCGACATCCATGTGTTCCATCACAGGGAACTCTGAAGGACGAAGGAGGGAAACAGAATAAGATCAAGATTGAAGTTCGAAGGGACCAAAGACAGAGAGAGAAGGGAAAGAATAGCAAGCATTCCGAGGCAATCAGTTACCTGCGTCGAGCTGTTGGGAGGTGGCCTCGCCCCTCCCGGCAACTTCGGTTGCCGGGGGTGGGTTGCCGGAGTCCATGCTTGCAGGCTCCTCCTCAATTAAGATGGGCTCGTTGGTAGGATCTCTTGCCGGGGACGTGCTTGTGGGCGACGTGGTCGATGGAGGTGGCACGACGGGGGCGTCTTCCAGCAACTCCCCTTGTTGCCGTTCTTCTCCTGCAAGCCCAAAGATATCAGCGGCAAGAATAGAAACCTCAGCGCCCGCCTACGGAAAAAGAGCAGTGAACTTACGCTGGGGGCTGCGCTGGGGGCTGTGCTGGGGGCTGCACTGAGGACTGAGCTCCGGGATGATGATGACAGTTTCTGGCACGCTCGTGGAGCCTGCCGGGGGCTCGTCGTCCGTGGAAGTCTTTGCCCTCTTCGTCATCCTCTCCAGCAAGGTTTCTGCATCACTGCAGAGACAATACAAGCAAGTCAGCAAGGTTGATCCGAGATTGGAAGATGAAGGCTATGGCAAGGTACTCACTCTTCCTCTTCTCGCTCCGGACTAAAGCCGGAGATGTCGAAATCGACCTCCGTTGCGACGTATGAGTAGGGAGGCGGAGGAGGGGACCTAGGTCGTTTGGCTGTGGCGGGCGCCGGGGGTTGGCGTGTTTCCGTCACCTCAGCTTCCGGTGCGGTAGTGCGAGACACCCCTGTTGCCCCAGCAGTTGCCGCTAGTGTGGGTCTCGCGCGCCGCGCAGGTTGCTGTCAAACCCCTTGCCGCGGTGCAGTCTTGTCGGCCGCTCTCTTGCCGGGAGCCTCGCCGCTCGAGGAAGGCTGGCTTGCCGGGATGCCAGATACAGCCTTTCAAAGAACACGCTTTGTCTTCTTCGGGGCTGGGAGCTCTTCCTGCGGTTCTTCTTCAGCCGTGTCCTCGTCGGACGAGTTCTCGGCAGCTGTGCTGCTCTGTTCCCCGGCAGCTTTGTCCTTCCCGGCAGGTTTTACTTCCACCACTACCTCTGCATCGCTGGTTTCCCATTATGTGAAGCCAGCCTCCGCGGCAAGATTTGCCTCCTCCACCCTAGTAGCAATGTATGCTACTTCTTGGTCGGTGGTGGCTCGGATGAAGTCTGCCTCTTCCCGGACAGGTCTCTCCGTCAAGTTATCAAAAAACTTTTATGCTTCCTCCTCAGTTGGCTCGGCCCAAGTCGCGTCAAGACCGTGGGCGTTGAACATCGGCATGAAGGCGATGATTGACCCCAAAGCAGAGTTGTTGCACAAAGGGACAATCCTTGCCGGCAGCCGGTGCTTGTCATCGCGTTGGAACAGCTTTTGACGGAGAGCGCCAAGTTGCATAGTAGTCAGATTATTATTCAACCCGGGGCGCAATCTCATGATGTCCGCTGCGTTTCGGTATTCCCAAGCTGGCCTTCCCCTGTTCTGCAAGGGGGCGATGCGGCGGCGGAGAAAGTTGAAGCCAATCATCTCCATTGTCAGCCCAGCAGCTTTCAGGCGAAGAATCCTGGTGGTGGCGATTGTGAGCTTTTCGTCATCAGCGACAAGACTTCTCCAGCCACTGCCACGGACCGCCTTCTGTTGCCGGGGCAGACAAAACAGATGGGGATCTGCTTCCTTGATCCAGCACCATTCAGCCCGCCATTCGTCCCACTTTTCGTGGTAAACTCCTTCTGGGTATATTTCCTTATTCCAGGCCCTTGGAATCCAGGCGATAGAACCAGAGAGGGCCTCTTGTTTTTGGATACGAGGGAAAAAATAGTGGCGGAAAAGGGTAGTGTTGGGAATCACTTCGGCAAAGTTTTCACAAAGGTGGGCAAAAATGGACATGCACAATATCGCATTCGGCGTGAAATCGAGAAGATGAAAGCCGTATGTGTACATGATGTCATTGAAGAAGTCAGAAAATGGGGGGCAGAGCCCGCAATAGAAATATGCGGCGAAAAAGGGATACTTGTCCGACCCGCTTTTGGAGCAAGAACCTGGAATCACGCGTGTGGCGGGGTGAGCCTGCGTCTCCTTCGCCCACCTGCACTGGTACCGCCTCTTCAAAGCTTCTGCATCGAGCGACGGGGCGAAGACGACATACTTCTTCCGCATCTTCACCAGTTCGCTCTCTGGGACATCAGCTTTCGCCTCCTTGCTCTTGCCTTTGCTGGCCCTGGGCGGCATGGCGGTTGTGAGGGCGGAAGCCGGGGATGAAGCGAGCGTGGAAGCGGCGGGAGGAAGGGGGAAAGCTTCGCTCTGAGCTCGAGAGGAGGAAGGCGATGGCGACGGCCAGATTGAGAAGAAAAGGGGGGTAAATAGGCTTGTGCCTCTGCGGCTTGTCCTTTTTATGGGGAAGGAGCGGGGCCGCCTCTTTTACTCCCCAATGTGAATGCGCCTCTACAGGCACGTCGCAGTTGCAGCTTTTGAGGCACGCTTCCCATGTCGCGCGTTCGGCGCGCGTAGTGGGGGGCACAGTAAACGGGATATTTACGAGCAGTTAATCCCCTGCCACGCGTGCCCGTGCACTGTTTGGGCCTAGCCCAACAATGCCTCGCACTCGTGTATGGCCTAGGCCCGGGGGCTCCTGTCGGTGTACTAAGTATTGGGCCACTAGTACCCCGTACTTGTGCACGGGCAGTTGTAGCCATCCTCGCGGCAAGGCTTGTCGGGGAATAGTTCGAGGTTGATTCAAGCTACCAAAGAAATCATCTAGTCAGAGATCTGAGGATCAGCAGATAAGAAGAGCTGGAATCCGAAGGCCAGCTTCCCCGGCAAGATCTTGCCGGGGTGGCCTGCGGAGCCCGGCAAGGATCGGCGCCCGGCAAGGCTTGGCGCCCGGCAAGGTTTTGTTGCTGTGCCACCGCTCTAGCACAGTGACAAACCCGACATTCTGGGTCCTTCTTTGGATGCGTGGCGACGCGCCAGTGGAGGAGAGCTTAAGCGGTGCTGATGGGATGGCCCCTTTTTCCATCCCCAAGAAAGTAAGGACACCTAAACGGACACCTTACGGTGCATTAAATGCGTTCATCCTAGTCCGTCAGGGGTTAGGTATGATTACCCTGTAGCTACTTTACACCTCAATGTATGTACATTTTTCCACTGTGGTGACCCCTTTGTGATATAAAAGGAGGCCCATGGCAACTGCTATAGGGGAGGAGGATCTTCTGGCCCATTCTGCACGCGTAGCTGCTCTTGAATGTACTGTTCACTGTGAGTGCTCCTGGAGCCTGGGCTCAAGAACACTAATAATAACACAAGGCAGGAGTAGGGTTTTACGCTGATCAGCGGCCCGAACCTGGGTAAAATCGCCCCGCGTCGATTGTTGGTTCTGCTCTTTGCGCATACCTCTCCCCCCGCCGAATCGTAAAGGGGTCTCTTGGGATCCCATAGGTGTCGCACGCCGACACTCTTATTTAAAAACTTTCAGATCTAAGTATTTATTAAAACAGCAAGCTAAACAAAACAAAATGACATTCCAAGAATATCACACATCATGTGAAGAAGCAAAAACTTAGGCTCAACCGATACTAACCGATAATTTTTTATGAAGAAAGGTGGGATGCCTACCGGGGCATCCCCAAGCTTAGATGCTTGAGACTTCTTGAAATATTATCTTGGGATGCCTTGGGCATCCCAAGCTTGAGCTTTTGTGTCTCCTTAATTCCTTTTGTATCACGGTTTCCCTAAATCTTAAAAACTTCATCCACACAAAACTCAACAAGAACTCATGAGATAAGTTAGTATAAATCAATACAAAAACCTTATCATTCTCTATTGTAGCAAATCACTAAAATTGTTATTTAACATTGCATACTAAATGCCTCTGCATATTTAATATTCCTATCCTCAAATAGAATCATTAAACAAGCTAACATATGCAAATAATGCAAACATAACAGCAATCTGTCTAAACAGAACGGTCTGTAAAGAGTGCAATTATCCTTATACTTCCCTAACTCCAAAATTCTGAAAATTTACCACACTGTATAAAATTTATCATATCTTATTTTTCAGAAAATTTCAACATTTTACCACATTCTGACTTTTCTCAAGAATTCACGCAATAGCGTGCAACTTTTTGTTTTCAAACAGCAACACATAGACTTGCAAAATAAGCATGGCAAAGGCTATACTTGACATTTTTATTGAAGTAAAAGATGCAAAAAATTATTCTAAATAACATAAATCAAATCCTAATAAAATAAAATGATGCTCCAAGCAAAACACATATCATGTGATGAATGAAAATGTAGCTCCAAGTGAGGTTACCGATAATGTTGGAGACGAAAGAGGGGATGCCTTCCGGGGCATCCCCAAGCTTAGTTGCTTGGGTATTCCTTGAATATTACCTTGGGATGACTTGGGAATCCCCAAGCTTAGGGTCTTGTCACTCCTTATTCTCCTCATATCGATATCTCACCCAAAACTTGAAAACTTCAATCACACAAAACTTAACGGAACTTCGTGAGATGAGTTAGTATGATAAAACAAATTATTCACTTGGGTACTACCAAAGACAAGATTCATAATTGTTATCACACATTTCCTACTGTACTCTACAATTTCCACAATTTATATTAAGCAATATAAGCCATAGAAACCAAAAAACAAGCAAACTATGCATTGAAAACAGAATCTGTCAAAAACAGAACAGTATGTAAAGATCTAAATTTTGGTCATACTTTTGCAACTCTAAAAATGGTAAAAAAATAGGAAAACGTAAGTAATTTGTATATCAATCAACTGTAAAATATTCAGAGTTTTTATACGTTGGAGTGAATTTTAACAATTCTGTTACTGGACGCAAAAGTTTCTGTTTTTGCACAGAATCAAGTCAACTATCATCCATACTATCCCAAAGGCTTTACTTGGCACTTTATTGAAATAAAAGCTATAAACCATGATTACTAGAGTAGCATAATAATGTGAACACACAAAAATAGTAGGGGTAAATGTTGGGTTGTCTCCCAACAAGCGATTTTCTTTAATGCCTTTTTAGCTAGGCATGATGATTTCAATGATGCTCACATAAAAGATAAGAATTGAAACATAATGGGAGCATCATGAAGCATATGACTAGCACGTTTAATCCTAACCCACTTCGTATGCATAGGGATTTTGTTATCAAACAATTTATGGGAGCAAGAATCAACTAGCATAGGAAGGCAAAACAAGCAAAACTTCAAGATTTTCAACACATGGAGAGGAAACTTGATATTATTGCAATATGTAAAAGCATATGTTCCCCTCTCATAATAAATTTCAGTAGCATCATGAATGAATTCAACAATATAGCTATCACATAAAGCCTTCTTTTCATGTTCCACACGCATAATTTTTTTAATACTCTCCACATAAGCAATTTTATTCTTATTCATAGTGGTGGGAGCAAACTCAACAAAAATAACTATCATGAGATACTTGATTAGCATAATAAATGTGAGCATTAAAATAATGATGACAAGTTTCATGGTTATCATTATTCTTTATAGCATACATGTCATCACAATAATAATCATAGATAGTAACTTTGTTATCATAATCAATTACAACCTCTTCCAAAATAGTGGATTCATCATTAAATAAAGTTATGACCTCTCCAGATCCACTTTCATCAATATAATCATCATAAATAGGAGGCATGCAATCATCATCATAAATTTTCTCATCAAAACTTGGGGGACTAAAAATACCATCTTCATCAAATATAGCATCCCCAAGCTTATGGCTTTGCATATCGTTAGCATCATGGATATTCAAAGAGTTCATACCAACAACATTTCAATCATGCTCATCATTCAAAGATTTTTTGTCAAACATTTTATAGAATTCTTCCTCTATCAATTGAGCACAATTTTCCTTTCCATCATTTTCATGAAAGACATTATAAAGATGAACAATATGATGCAACCTCAATTCCATTTTTTGTAGTTTTCTTTTATAAACACAACTAGTGATAAAACAAGAAACTAAAAGATTCAATTGCAAGATCTAAAGATATACCTTCATGCACTCACCTCCCTGGCAACGGCGCCAGAAAAGAGCTTGATGTATACTACACAACTTGTTCTTGTAGACTCGTGTTGGGCCTCCAAGCGCAGAGTTTTGTAGGATAGTAGCAAATTTACCTCAAGTGGATGCTAAGGTTTATCAATCCATGGGAGGCGTAGGATGAAGATGGTCTCTCTCAAACAACCCTGCAACCAAATAACAAAAAGTCTCTTGTGTCCCCAACACACCAAATACAATGGTAATTTGTATAGGTGCACTAGTTCGGCGAAGAGATGGTGATACAAGTGTAGTAATGATAGTAGATATTGATTTTTGTAATAGTAATAATAAAAAACAGCAAGGTAGCAATTGATAGAACGGAGCACAAACGGTATTGCAATGCTTGAAAATGAGGCCTAGGGTCCGTACTTTCACTAGTACAATCTCTCAACAATGCTAATATAATTGGATCATATAACCTTCCCTCAATGTGCGATGAAGAATCACTCCAAAGTAACTATCTAGCGGAGAACATAAGAAGAAATTGTTTGTAGGGTATGAAACCACCTCAATGCTATTCTTTCCGATCAATCTATCCTAGAGTTCGTACTAAAATGACACCAAGCTATTCTTTCCGATCGATCAAACCAAGAGTTCGTACTAAAGTAACACCATGTGATACACATCAACCAACTCCAATGTCACCTAGATACTCCAATGTCACCGCGAGTATCCGTGAGTTAATTATAAGATATGCATCAAACAATTTCAGATTCATAATACTCAATCCAACACAAAGAACCTCAAAGAGTGCCCCAAGATTTCTACCGAAGAAACAAAGGCGAGAACATGCATCAACCCCTATGCATATATTACCCCAATGTCACCTCGGGAATCCATGAGTTGAGTGCCAAAACACATATCAAGTGAATCAATATGATACCCCATTGTCACCACGGGTATTCATAGCAAGACATACATCAAGTGTTCTCAAATCCATAAAAGTATTCAATCCGATAAGAACGAAATCTCAAAGGGAAAACTAAATTCACAACAAGATAGAGAGGGGAAAACACCATATGATCCAACTATATGAACAAAGCCAGCGATACATCGAGATCATGACATCTCAAGAACACGAGAGAGAGAGAGAGAGAGAGAGATTAAACACATAGCTACTGGTACAAACCCTCAGCCCCGAGGGTGGACTACTCCCTCCTCATCATGGTGGCCGCCGGGATGATGAAGATGACCACCGGTGATGATTTCCCCCTCTGACAGGGTACCGGAACAGGGTCTAGATTGGTTTTTCGTGGCTACAGAGGCCTGCGGCGGCAGAACTTCTGATCGAGGGTTATTTCTGATGGTTTCTCTATTTATAGAATTTTTTGGTGTCGGTTTCATGCGAAGATGGGCCTCGAGGTGAGCACAACCCACCGGGGCAAGCCAGGCCCCGCTGGCGCGCCATGGTGGGTTGTGCCCTCCTCGTGGCTCTTCTGGCCCTCCCACGAAGCTTCGGGGGTCTCTTTTGTTCCAAAAAAAATCGTCAAAAAGTTTCAGCTCATTTGGAGAACTTTCATTTCTTCACAAAGAACAACACCACGGTAGTTCTGCTGAAAACAGCGTGAGTCCAGGTTAGTTCCATGCAAATCATACCAAAAGCATATAAAATTGTTGTAAACATGGCTTGAATACTTCATAAATTATAGATACGTTGGAGACGTATCATTCGCCGGTCGTGGTGCCCGAGCAGGTGCCTAGGGTTGGTGCGGCTGGGCTGCGGGCCATGGCTGATGGCTGTGGGCCGAGGGTGCTGTTGTTGGGCCCTTAGTGGTATGTGGGCCACGTGAGGTGGGTGTCCAAGAGGGGGGCTCAGGGTTGTCGTTGGCTCAGGCTGAGGGCCTGGCCTCGTGGGCCACCGCTTCGGCCCGCCTTTGGCTATACATGGCTGTGTCGGGGCTGCCGGGACCCTAGTTTAGGGTTTCCCGCATCCATTCGGGAGGTGCGGCGGCTCGCGCACTCTGCCCATTCTTTCCAGATCTCTCCCCTCCTCCTCCCCTTCTAATCTCCTACACGGCGGCGGTGATGGGGGATCGGAGTGCGGACAAGAGGCCCATGGAGTCGTCAGACTAGGAGGCGGAGCACCGGCGGGAGCGGGAGATGCGTGACAAGGCCAAGCGTTCGATGCGAGCTCGACAGGGCAACAGAGACGAACGAGAGCTGCGTGGCTTCGCTCAGGAGCAGATGGGGTGTGAGGGGGATTGGGGTCCTCCTTCCCCCTGGTGGATCCAACAACAGGAAAAGAAGAGGAAGAAGATGGCGGGCCAGTGCCGCCGCGAGCTTGAGCGCAAGCCGGTGGATCACCCAAACTGTGGTGGTGGCCATGGGGATCTGCTCGCCAAGAAACCAAGGGCATTCGCCAAGCCACTGGCGATGGCGCTCCCGTCATCTTCCAAAGGTACATCAGGCGAGCCCATCCCAGTGGAAGATGCTCCAGAGGTGGAATGTTTCAAGTGCGGGCACTGGGGCCATTTCCAATCCAAATGCACTTTCAAGCCGTTGTGTGTGCTGTGCAAAAGGAAGGGCATGCCTCTGCGAACTTCCCAACCTGTGGGCACCCTCTCAACCTCCAGATCATGGGCAGCGCCATCTCGGGTGAGGGCTTCTTCTGCCTGCAGGTTGATGAAGAAGAAGAGGTGGACAGCCGGTGGACATGCGGATCGAGAATGCTGCCATCCTATTGGTGGAACCCGGCAAGCTCAACCTGCGCATCCTTCAACAAGAACTCATGCACATTATGGCAGGGGATTGGGATTGGCAGGTCTCTCAAGTGGGGGACACCGATTTCTTGGCAGTTTTTCCCTCAGCTGATCTGTTACACATGGCCAAATCCAGTGGTAAGTTGTTCCTTCCGATCAATGATATTACGGCTAGGGTGTGTGACATGCTGCATGAAGAGATTCAGCCTATAGTGATGCCTGAGGCCTGGGTCAAGCTGCACGGCATCCCCAAGACACATCGCAGGGTGGAGCGCATCATGGAGGGGCTTAAGATGTTGGGCCGTCCGATTGTGGTCGACGAGCTCTCTCTCATCAGGTTGGGGCCTGTGAGAATGAAGCTTGCGTGTAAAGCATCAGAGAAGCTCAACGGCATCATCGAAGTTTGGTTTAACCATGAGGGTTATCAGATCAAGGTGGAGCTCGAGCGCTTACCCAACCGTGGGGGTGATGGTGGTGCTCAGGGGCCCGGCCCCTCGGACAATCCCCCCACAAACAATGCTAACAAGTCCGGCCACTCCCTCCCCCCAGGCAGCAACAACAAGCATAGCGGTGGCACTCCCGGAAAGGATAAAGATGCTGCTGGTGGGAACCATGGCAACGCTGCGAATACTGATGTGGAGATGGGGGTGCATGAGGACAAGCTTGAAGACAGTATCCAAGACACGTCCATTGACAATGAAACTTGGGACAAGCGAGGCACTCCGGGAGGCGGGGATCTGATGGTGGCAACCCAAGATACGGCAGTGAGTGTTCCACCGCTGGCCCGCGCTCTGGCTGGTGCTTTTGATGAGTATGGCTCCAATCTGTCGCTGCCCGTCCCGGAGCTGGTTTTTGATCCAATGGTGGTGGTATCACCATGGGGTAAGGTGGGGGGGTCCCTCATACCTTCTTCCCCTGTGGCGGTGGGTTTGGACTCTGGCTGTGTTCTTAACGAGGGGTCTGACTTGATGCCTGCTTTCAGATGGCGCGGCTCGAGTGGCTCGGGCAGGCAGCCGAAGCAGATGGCGGGGAGGAAGCTGGTGTTCAAGGGGGCGGCCTCGATGGCTCCTGAACCTGAACCGGCGATGGCCCTGTGGGGCGAGCTTGGGGCTGTGTTGGCGGCGGCGGAGACTGGTGCCAAGGCCAAGTGCTCCAAGGCGACTCCAGTGGTGCAACGGGAGCCCAGCATCCGGGCCAAGGCCAAGCTGGGTGACATGACGTCCATGGAAAGCGCCAAGCTTTGCCTCGCCAACAAGAACATGGAAGCTTCAGGTAACCCACTGCCCTGTTTCAAGATTTTAAATGCCTTTTCAGATGAACACCTGGCTTCGATTTTGAGTGATAGTGGCGTTGTGGTGACGGTTAGTAATGGCGATATCATTTCCCTTGTTCGTGCGCGCGAGGAGTCCCAGGCCACGCTGGTTGAGGCTGTTGCTAGGTTGGTGGCAACCGCTGATGAGTCCACGGCACTAGTTGGGGCTGTTGCTGGACCAGTGCCCGATGAGGAAGCAGAGGAGAGGGAGGCCTCTGCTATTCCTTCTTCCAGATGTGCCCTGACTAGGAAGCGCGTGGCAAAAGCGGTGAGCTCTAAAGGAGTTCGCCTTCGAAACTGTATTATTTAATGCGTTACTTATTTTGGAATATTCGGGGCTGTGGTCATGTAGGGCGTCGCACGTAGCTTAGAGAGTACATGGCTAAAGAGCATATCGATGTAGTGGTGTTGCAAGAGATGATTAAAGCATAGTTTACTTTCAGAGTTCTTATTGCGCTCGATCCGCTTCATCGTTTTGATTGGCAATGGGTGCCCTCCACCGGTCACTCGGGTGGCCTCCTGATAGGTTGTAATCATGATGCATGTGATGTAACTGTTTGGAGTGTGGTGTGTTCTTTGTTGCTGCTACCATTCGACACCGTGTTTTTGGGTTGTCTTGGGTGATTGTATGTGTGTACGGCCTGGCAGATTATGCGAGATCAGCCGAATTTCTATCCGAGCTCATAGATTTGGTCGGGGCCAAACGAGCGGCCAACCTCCCTTTGATTGTGGGTGGGGATTTTAACTTGATCCGCTCGGGGGCGGACAAGAACAATGACAATGTTGACCGGGCTAGGGTGTCCATGTTCAACAACGCAATTGTGGCCGCGATGCTGCGAGAAGCTGCGTGTACAGGAGCTAGGTATACCTGGACTAACAAGTAATTGCGGCCTGTTCATAGCGTTCTAGACCGAGTTTTCTTCACCCCGGAGTGGGAAGCTCTCTTTCCCCTATGTTCCTTGGTGGTGGAGGCACGGATTGGATCCGATCATCTCCCCCTCATTCTATCCTCAGGAGAGGAATCCATTCGTCATAGCAGTAGGTTCTACTTCAAAACGGCATGGTTCGAGGCAGAGGGCTTTGAGCACATCACTACTACAGGACGGTCCAAATGCGACAGTCGAATCAGAGACACTTTGACTAAACTGTGTGTGATGCATCAATCACAAACGGTGATGTAATAAAACCATCAAAAAAAGATGCAAAACATTTGCGATGGTGGTGACATCAAACACGGTTCATATTGGAGTTGCGTGTGCGATGAGTGGCAAACGGTTAATCCAAAAGAACTGTTTGCGATGAGGCAGAACAACAAAAACGGGCAGCCAGATGAGGGTGTGTGCGATATACGGCATATAGTTCACTAGAATGAACTGTGAGTGATTAGGCAACACAATAGAAACGGTTCAACTGAACAAGATGTGTGTGATACGCGGCAAACAGGTCCGTAATTAGAAATGTGTGCGAAGACCAATAATAACACAGACGATTGCTACTAATAAGTCGTGTGATTTGCTCTGTCTACAGAAGAATAACATATATATATATATATATATATATATATATATATATAACTGAAATAAACATCCAGTTACATAAGTGACTATACAGATCATTCGCACACACCTCAATAAACAATTGTATGCATTCTAAACTAGGAGAAACGATCGTCTAGTCATCTACTTCTTATGATGCTCCCGCCACTGCTCTGTGGCTCAATCCCTCATCTGGGGCAGGAAGAAGACACTCCCTCATGTCAACGATCCGCATGTACATCTCGTAGCTTGTGTACGCGTCATTGGCCGTGTACTTGACGTGTTGTTCATCCAGTCTCTCATGCCAGACACTGTGCCAGGCGTTCTTGTCCTTCTTGCTCTCATCCTTCATCTTCATGTAGTAGGGGTCGATGATGGCCGAGGCGAGGTCAACCAGGGAGTTCTGTTTGTTGTTGTCGCTGCCCCAGACCTTGTAGTGGTCCTGGATGTTGACAAGATTTTGGCATTTCAAGCCCGAAACCTTGAGCGCTTTTAGATCGTTGCTGGTGTCCACCGTAGCGAAACTGTAGTCAGAGCTGTTGATAAACCTGGAGAAACGCTCGCAAGACCTTGTGGCCAGGTGGTAGTGGTAGACGAGGACGTCATGTTGCACACACAACTGGGCGACAGCAACCTTCTGATAGTGCCCGGCACGACCGATGGTGTACTCGAGGTCGAAGCCGACCACTTGGTACTTGTCCTCGGCAAGCAACTCCTCCATAGTTTGGATGGAGCTCTCCACCGAGACCGACTCGTTCGTGTACACCATCGAGAGGGCCTTCCCCCTCACGTGGGTGTCCACTACGTGATGCGTGGTGAACTGCCCGCCGTTGTCGTCGTCGGCCTCTGGGAGCGCCATTAGGGCCACGGGGAGCGCCATTGGAACCGCTGGATGTCCTCTCTGTATGTGTCATTGTGGGTGTACTTATTGTGTAGTGTGGCGCGAGAGATGAAGGTAAATGGCCGCAGGAATAAATGGGGGCCGGGCGGCCTAGATTCTCGGCGCGTCCGCATGGCAGTTTTTGCAGCGGGTAACTGCATCGTCGCGCCGCGCCTGGCGCAACCGCATGCACACGAATGTGCGTGATCGCGCGCCGGCCCCAAACACTGGCAGCGCGCGTGGAGGGATGAGGGAAGAGTGCCCGGAGGGACACGAGAGCAGAGCACGCGTGGCGGGACGCGAGCAGAGCGTGCCGCGGCTGCCTCAACCGCAAGCAACCACATGCATAGAGCAGTTGAACACGCAGGAAATGGTCGTCTACAAGCCGGCCGACAGTTGCGTCGCTGCGTAGAGAGCGGCCGTGTGCTACTACCGCCGTCTTGGTCTATTAGTCCCCTTTATTTTCTGTGCCATATTTTGACCTTAAATTTAACCAACGAAATGTTAATGCATGTTACAAAAATTATATAATTGGAAACTATGTTCAAATGTGAATCCAACAATATAATCTCTGGCGACATGCATTCGTATTTTATTAGTTAAATCTATAGTCAAAATTTGGCACAAAAATACATAGACGACTTATAAACCAGGACGGGGGTAGTAGGTAATTTAATCGCAAACATTTTTATTTTATTAACCGTATGTGTACGTGTCCTTTCATCCTCCTCTCGCACGTCTTGTCACCCCGCTGCCGCAGACGGCTTAGAGCGCAAGCTTGAGCAGCGCGCGGGGGTGTTCTTTTGGCCAAACGGTGGTGAGCTCGTTCCCGTGCAACCGTGCAGGTTCCCGCGCAAGCTTCCCGCCCGTGTCGGTGAAATCCCCCAAAATCCCAATGCTTACCGGCCTGCTATATAAACCCTCATGGCTGACGAGTCCTGCGTCGTATTTTCCCCTCCCTCCCTATAGTTTATCTCGTCTGCTTCTCCTACAATCGCCAATGGCACCGATCCATCGTCGTCGCTCAGCCACTCCGCCATTATCAGAGGACAGCTCCAGCTGGGAGGCTACACCGCGGCGGCGGCGTAGTCCCCGGCATAGTGTAGTGCGCGTGGCGTCCCTGTTGGGTGTGCGCGGAACACCCACCACACGCTCCGCCGCCACTGCCCATCGGCAGCTGTTGCTGGCTGCCATTGCCGCCACCCCATCATCTGCTGATGTGGCTGCCACGCCACCGTCGAAAGCCAGGGCCATCGCCCGCTTTGCCACCGTGGCTCGAAGGCGGGAGGTGGCCGTCGTGGCCGCCACCCCACTGCCGGCCACCGTGGCCATCACCCGCTCCGCCGCTGCGACCCGAAGGCGGGAGGTGGTGGTCCTGGCCGCCACCCCATCGTCAGCCGCCGTGGCCACCAACCCACCGTTGACCGCCGGGGTCAGCACCTACTCCGCCACCGCAGCCCGAAGGGGGGAGGCGGAGGTGGAGGCCCGCACGTGCGTCAGCGACCTTGCGCGCTACATGGAGTTCCTGCGGGAGGAGGAGGAGGAGCGCCTCGTCGAGCATGCAAAGAGCCTTACCACCGCTGTGGCCGCAGCACACACCGCCGCAGAGGCGAGGAATCAGGAGATCTACAAGGAGAGCAACCACTTCGAGAGGGGTCATCTGGAGCGGCAGAGGGCATTCGAGGTGAGCGTTGTTGAAGGTGCAGCAGCGGCATGCACCGTATTGCAGTTGTCCAGCTTGTCGGTAGGCTCCTCCTCCTCTGCCTCTTACTGAGCGCGCTCGGTAGAGGAGAGGCTGCCGGAAGTAGTACAAAGCCCCTCCGTAGTAGTAGTATTCAGGGGCTATTTTGTTCAGTTCATCTGACTATAGATGTGGTAAAACTGTACAACGTACTTAAAATTAGCTAGTATATATAGTTGAACTAGCTATTTCAGTACGTAGTTGGCAACAATTGGGGAAAAGTTTGGTCGGTTCAGCTGTCGAGTTGAACTGTTTGTATAAAGAACGACTGCTTAATCTATGAATAAAATCTATGCTTAATTACTAAATTTTAGTTGCAAAAAATTAGATAGTGCTAGTGATTTTTAGCTGCATATTTTGACAAATCGCAGTGTTACAAGGTTGACAAATGGCAATGTTACTAGACCAACAAATGTCAATCTTTCCAGTTTGACAAATGGCAATATACCCAATATGACAGAAGCAAATCTTACCAAATTTTCTGTACGTGGTTGCACATGGGTCACCAAAACAACCGTTTGCGTTAAAGGGATGTACAAATCCTGCTCGGCCCATTTTCTCTTGGCTTAGCGCCGAAGTCTGGCTTTGCATACCGTACTCAATCTGAACCATTTATGTTGAAGAGATGCACAAATCCTGCGCTATGAATTTTCCCTTGACTTACTGGGGAAGACCATAGCTCTCACTTTGCATACGGGTGTTCTATCTAAAACGTTTGCGATCAAGAGCTGCACAAATCCTGCTCGGCACATTTTCCCTTGGCTTCCTGAGGAAGCTGTCGGTTTGCATACGGGTGTTCTAACTAAAATGATTGCGATGAGTGTTTTATATTTAAAAACCATTGATGTTTTTTTTTCAAAAGAAAATCATTTGATAAGCTGTACATTAAGAGAGAAAAACGCAAGTTCATTCAAACCATATCTTTCATTGAGTCACACTGCGAATTTATATTCATATGATCGAGATACAGTATTAAACCCAAAAAAAACTATTTCCGGTGGCGGCGGAGGCAGCGTGCCGCGCCGGCCTTGTCGTTGTCGTCCTCCGGGATGCCGTTGTTGAAGTCTTCAAGGCAGCACAAAATGTTCTTCACTTGGAAATCAAACATCATGTCGTCGCGTGATGGACGGGCGTGGCGCGGGAGGACGGCAACTGGCGGCGCTGCGAGGTAGCGTTTGACGGCGACGTCCCATGCCGCTGAGGGGGGCGTGCGCACGGGCATGGGCGCAGCGGGTGCAGGCAAACGCACGGGGACCGGCGCCGCGGTGGGTGGAGTGGCGCGCCCGGGCACGGGCGCTGGCGCTGGCATGTAAACGAGCTCCCGCGGGTCCGCGGAGACCTCGCTAATGCCCGCGGCTTCCAGCTCTGCGATAATGCTCGGCGACCAGCCCGTGAATGCTACGGGGATGGTCGCTGGCATGGGCGCGGGGATGGGAGCTGGGACGGGTGCAGGGGCAGCAACCGCCGCGGCTAGCTCGTTTAGGGCCATGTCCATGAGGCCACATTCCTCCTTATTTTCTATCTCCTCCGGCTCGGAGTCGACTTCACCAAACTTGAAGACTAGTGGCAGATGATCCTTCTGCGCCATGGCGTTGGTGGAGGTCTGCGGGAGGGAAGGGAATGGGAGGCGAACAGTAAGGCCACCCGTATTAAACAGCGGCTCGGGCGCCATTAATGGAGAGGATGCGAGCAAGGCGAGTGGCCATGGAAGTCAAAGGGCTTGCTTCCTAGTGAGCCTGTGCAGCGTACAACTCGCACGCTTCTCGGTGAGCCTACGCATTGTAAGACAGCTTGCACGCCTCTCGGTCAGCCTGTGCACTGGACTGCGCTTGCACGCCTCCCGTTCAGTCCAGCAGCTGTCCGCACTGCACCTCCTATAGCCATTAAAAGCCAGACATGTGGCGTCACGTGAATGGTTAACAGAACGCACATGATTTAATTTATACAAACGTTTGAGATGTTAAAGTGGCATCTATTTGTTTCAAAATGCCTTTGTTGGTTGTTATTCGAGTGCGCCTTCTCTCAAAATGGACTTGAAAAATACCACAGCATGTCGGGTGCCATTCCATGATAGCATGCCAAGTTTCATGAATTTCAGACAAGTTTTGCATTTACTAGAATTTTAAAACAAAGTATCTCAATGTTTTGCCGGCAATCAACAGTGCCCTGGTGTTTGAAATTCATTCCCATTTCTTGCAAGGGACCTAAGCATGCACCCAAGGACACACATTTCATATGTCAACCCATTTTTCTGCACTGGAGCATGTGCATGTAGTTCAAATTTGAATTATGCACATAAAATGCCTAGAAAACCCAGTTAATGTACAAAAATGTCCAAGCGAACCCCGAAAAATCCCAAAATTTGACACAACACTCCTGTCATTCTTTGTTGACACTAGAAAATTTTTGAAAGCAAGAAGAGGCAACAGATATCGCTAACTGTCTGATCTTCTATTAGAAGTATGTTATATTGTGCAATGTGGTGCTCAGTTAACGTTTGGTTCATTTGTTGTGGTGTTTAGTTAACTGCTTGGTTCAATTCTGCAATGCGATGTCCAATTGTCATAGAATTTTGTATTTTTGTGCATGTGAGGAATAAATCGAATTTGGCTGCACTTAATACATGAGAAACATATACAAGTGCTATATTTCCTAGTTCTTAATCATGCTTGGTTTGGATAAATGGGTTTTCCATGTGGCTTGAATTAATCAGATGAATCTGCAATGTGCTTATTTTTCATCAACATATTTTACTGATAGCATGCAAACCCTCACTTAACCTGATGACTAACTACCTTATATGTGTTGCAGGGAAACAATGGTAAGCACTGAGGTTTACAATTGAGGTTTGCACATGCATGGTCCTTTGTCTAATAGCACATTATTGTGCAATTGCAGGAACCATTCTAATATTTAGGTTTTTAACAATTTGGTCTTGCACATGTAGGTCCTGCTGTCAGAGGTTTTGACCCACTGTTTGACCCTTTTTGCATATGGGGAAATGAGTTATCCATGAATATCAGTCAAGTCAAGAAACTCAGAAAGATTGTTAGGATAAAGAAATTAGCGACAAAAAAATAACAAGATCTTTGTCTGCACAATGAAGAAGACATCAGTTCACTACAAGATGGTACTAACTATTATACCTTGCCTTTTTTATTCCTTTGCCACATTTCCAATATAGAGAAGATATTTATGCACATCCTTGTTTTCAGGCCTTTCCAAAGCAGTTCACTGATGATTACCTCTCAAACCACCTCTATGGTTAGGAGGCGAGGAAGGTTTTCATACAACACCCACGGTTCAATATTGAAGTGTTCCTGAAGAGGACGAAGGATGGACGGTCAATCATCCACAGGCACTGGCCTAAAGTTGCAAAGACCTTCAACATCAATGAAGGCTCAATATTCGCCTTCCGCTTCAGCAGCTTTCCAGATGAGATGCATCTGTCTATGTACCGTCTATGATGCTAATTTCGAAACGTTCTAGATGTTGCATGTGAAACTTGGTGCTGGTGCAGTTATGTAATGGGGTAGCTGAGTGCTGAAGCTATATGATGTTGTACTCTGATGTATTTCAATTATGAAATCCTGCTTCCTTAATATGGAAATGAAATATATTGTGTGCTTAATATGAAATGTTAATTAGATTAATAAATGGATTATTAATAATAGGGCAATTTGCCTGCTAATGGCCAATTAGCCTGCTAATTGGGGTTCTCTATTGCAAACCGTTATTGAGAAAACACCGTGGGCGATGACCTCAGGCAACGCACACAGTGTGTTGGAATAAACTGTGTTGGATCAATGAACAATCGCACACGACATCCTCTTGAAAACTGTTTGCGTTAGGCCACCTTGCGCAAATGTTTACCACATAAAAAGTGTGTGTGATGGACAGCCTTTGCCACACAGTTTCTTCTACGCACAGTGTGTGATGCATTCAATAACACAAACGATAAAATTGTTAATACCGTGTGTAATGGCAACGCTATCACAAACGATTTAATGGGGAAAATTGTGTGTGATGTACCTGCGAACGGAAACGTTTTCCTTGGAGCGACTGTGTGGGATGTATATATGAACAGAAACGTACTTCTTGGATTAACTATGTGGGATGTACATACTAACGGAAACATATTCCTTGGATTGACTGTGTGGAATGCACATACGAACGGAAACGTTTAGCGGGGACTGGCTGTGTGGGATGTACTTACGACCGGAAACAATTTCGCCTGTATAATTGTATTTTTTTAGCAGAACTGTATGTATAACCGTATTTGATCGCTCGCCGGTCGCACACGACCTCATTTTGCCGAGCGTGTGTGCCAGGAGGGCATATCCCCGACGGTTTCTGGGTCGTGTGGGAAGGACCCCCCTATCACAGTCACTCACTAGGCGACGGTTCAGAACGCCATCGCGGAAAGGGGTTAAAAACCATTTGTATAGCACCTCACTGTACCAGTGCATGGTCAATGAGCAGTGGTCGCTCATTGTGGCACAGTTAGGGTACTAACGTGGCCCGGCAGAGTTCTGGACTGCCGCGGTAGCCATTCTGCGTGCCTATCTACGTGGATGGGGGGCCAACCATGGAAGTGAATCCAAGAAGGAGCGGGCTAGACTCGTAGAGGAGATTGTGGCGATGAACATTCAAGCCGACGCTAGACCCTTTTCCGAAAATGAGTGGGCACTTTGATATGCCCTTGAGAGTCAAGTTCTCACTATTCTAAGAGCAGAAGAAGAATATTGGCGTCGTAGGGGCGGCATGAATTGGGTGACTAAGGGAGATGCGAACACTAGCTATTTTCACGCGTATGCAAACGGTCGGAAGCGTAAAAGCTCTATTTTGCGTCTTAACTCGGATAATGGCCTACTAGTTACCAAAAACGAAATTGCTAGTCACATCTATGACTTTTTCATTGGTCTGTTGGGAACGTCCGAGGAAAAGTTTTATGTCTTCGGGAGGATTTGTGGGATCCTTTTGACAAGGTGTCGCAGACATAAAATGACGGTCTGGCCCTGTCCTTCCTGCCAGAGGAGATTGACAAGGCATTGGCAGATATGAAGACGGACACGGCACCGGGGCCAGATGGCTGGCCGGTGGAGTTCTTTAAAAGGTTTTGCCCCAGCCTTAAGCATATCTTCTACGCGTTAGTGAATAGCTTCATGCTAGGAACGGTGGACCTGTCCCGCCTTAACTATGGTGCTCTCAGTCTTATCCCTAAGGTTAAGGGCGCGAACAATATTAAGCTATTTAGGCCTATCACTCTTATTAACGTTTCGTTCAAGATTTGTGCTAAGGCGTATTCCACTCGGCTGGTGCCAATTGCACAACGAGTGATCCTAAAAAGCCAAACCGCCTTTCTTAAGGGACGTAATATTCTGGAGGGACCGGTCGCACTTCTTGAGATAGTTCATAAGCTAAAGCACACCAAGGGGAAGGGTGTAATGCTTAAGCTCGACTTGGAAAAAGCCTATGACTGAGTGAACTGGGAGTTCATTCAGGAGGTTCCACTAGTACAACGAGGTGCTATACAAACGGTTTTTAACCCCTTTCCACGATGGCGTTTTGAACCGTCGCCTAGTGAGTGATTGCGATAGGGGGGTCCTTCCCACACGACCCAGAAACCGTCGGGGATAGGCCCTCCGGTCACACACGCTCGGCAAAATGAGGTCGTGTGCGATCAGCGAGCGATCAAGTACGGTTATACAGGTCCAATCGGTTCCGGTCGTAAGTACATCCCACACAGTCAGTCCCAAACGAACGTTTCCGTTTGTTATGTACATTCCACACAGTCAATCCAAGGAATACATTTCCGTTCTTATGTACATCCCACACAGTCAATCCAGGGAAAATGTTTCCGTTCATATGTACATCCCACACAGTCAATCTAGGGAAAACGTTTCCATTCATATATACATCCCACACAGTTTTATGTATAGCCTCGTGTGTGATAGGTGTAATTATCACACACGCTCTGCCTCGGTTAACCGTTTGCTTTTATTCAACTACATCACAAACGATTTGATGAAGAAAACTGCATGGCATTGGGCTATCCATCACAAGCGCTTTTACTGCTAGAACCGTTTGCAAAGTTCCATGACCCATTTAGCAGGTTTATTAGTTTACAATTAATAATTCCAGTATTACGCAAATTCAAATTTCATATCGAACAACTGTTTGCCAATTTCATATCAGACACATAAATATATTTTAACATCACAGTACATAGCTACCTGAAAACAGCACGGTACATCATATAGCTAGTTCACCTTCATAAGAACAATATTAGAACAATATATTCATTTCCCTAATCGAGATCATCCAGGCTCGTCATATCCACCTCTGCTTTCAGTTCAGTAAGAACCTGTTTTGCACTGGCCAACTGGGAAAGTGCCTCCTCCTTCACCAACACCATCTTAGCAAAGTCTAATTTAAAAAATCTGAGCTCATTCTCCATCTTTCTCTTTTTATCCCGCATCTTCAAATATTCTTCAACGTTGACAACACTTTCTCTAAGCCTACCTCTGTTCTCTTCCTCATACATGCTCTAGAGTTTTGCTAGGCACATCTTCAAAGACTGTGGCCAATCTTGATCAACCCACTCCAGGTAAGAACACTTCCGTTCATCCTATAATATTTAAAACTATATCAGTAGCAATTGTAGGGGAAATTGGTTTCTAGCAACATAGAAAATCACCAAATACATATTTTGAAAAACTAAAGAAATAGGTTAATTATGACATATCTTCTCAAAAAGATCAATGTGCAAATGAATTAATTGCTACTGAGACAACAACCAAATTCTGAAACATCAGAAGCTATAATTAACTACAACAATGCTACAAGCTCTTAGTCACGTCCTATAAATAAAAAATTGAACATTTTATGAGGAAGCTAAATATAACTGCAACAGCATAGCGACAGTGTTTGGATGACAGCAAATTGATACTAACAGGTGTGTACATGCACAAATTTAGTAACATAGAACTAATAGCACTAAGGCCGTCCACTATGTATGCCAAAACCGGTGTAAAGACAGTTGTTGCTATATTTGGCATCGGTGCCCTGCACTGGCGAGCCGATGTAGCGGGAAAAAATCAAGGACCCGGACTCCAGAGCACCTAGTTGCTCCGATGCCCAGTTCCTTCGTGCCATAAAGATTTAGTATTTTACTGCTTGGCTGCTCAGATGTGTGGACCAAAGTTGGCTGCACAAACTGCTGAAGCGGTGCCAAATAATTTTCTAATGGCACCGCTGATGAGATGGAAACATTTATAGATACTAGGTACAAACTGTGACACTGTCTTAACATCCAGAATAACATAGCACAGTTACAGTGTCTGAATCACATATAACAAATGATTTGTAACAACGAATGTGGGGCTAACCTTCTCTACACATGCCAGAAACTTCCTCCCACTGTCCACAGATTCAAACGCAACTAGCTTCACGCATGGAGATTGATGGTGGCAACGAGCAGGCAGATCTTCAGCCACCCCGTTCCATTCGTTGCAACTGATGGTCCTAGGGAGCTACAAGAGGAAGAAATGACTCAAATCTACCGCCGGGTTAAAATCCTTCATTCCAAGTGATAACCCGAGAGAGAGAAGAGAGGCATACCCGGGTGCTGAAAAATTTGTCGTAGAAGGAGGAACCGCTGGAGAGGTCATTGAAGAAGACCATGGCGACCCCAGTGGTAGGATGCGAGACGGCGAGAGCGAGGAAGCGGCTATAGCTTCGGAAGGAAGGAAGGAGGAAAAAGGGGAAATGTGACTTGTGGTCAGGGAGAAAAGGGGGTGAGGAGGGGGGCAGGGGTAGATATTTCGGCGGTAGGCCAAAAATTTCAAAATGTGGAGGGAAACTTTGCGCGCAGTGCCGCCGGACACCATTCACTTTGAACGATTGTGTGCATCGCAAACGATTCTTCTGCTTTACGCGCATGGGATGAGTTTGATAATTCAAATTTTGGTGGAAATTTCCCTGGGTACTGTCCTCATCCACTGCATTGCATAATTTTACATCGCTTGCTAATTTGGGCACACAAAAGAGCGTACAGCACACAGACCACACTTACTGAATTGAGCAATTTTAGTAATTAAACAGAGCTAGTTGACCTGAACATTGCTCTAACAAAAGACCAACATTAAAAACAAAGCCTAAGTACGCATAATTTTAACAAAGCCGCCGCCGCGCTGGCCTATGCATCACCGGTGTGAGATGAGACGACGATGACTTGTCCTGGCGACATGCCGCCGTTGGTGGACTCCGCGTCCCCCCTGCTAAAGTCGACCGCTTCCTCGTCCTCATCTTCGGTGCTGCCCTCAAGGTTGTAGTACTCATAGTAGTGGCTGCGCCAGAGCTCGCATTGGTACTCCACCGCCGATTCCTCGATGGACAGATTCTTCTCTACCTCGACCTCAGCCATGCGCAACTCCTCCTCCCGGCGCTCCTCGATCTCTGCCGCCTCCTGCATCTCTAGCTCCCGCTCAGCGATCTCATGAGGAAGCTGGTGCTCCATGGCCACCGCTGCCTTTTTGAACGTGGGTTGCATGCTGGATTCCAAGGTGGCCTGGAATATCTTGGCGTGTGCGTCCTCGATCTTGGCGTGGATGGCCTCGACCCGGGCCAGGGCGACAACGGCGGCACAGATGGTAGCTCGAGCGCTCTCGGCGTTTGCAGCCACCGACGCAGTAGCTGCTGCAGCTGTCTCGCCTGCTGTAGCTGTCTCGCTTGCTGCAGCTGCCCTGTCGGCTGCCGTAGACGCCCTCTTAGTGGATGCAGACGCGGCCACCGTACGGGCCCTCATGAAGCGTTTCCACGGTGTCATCTTTGCAAGAAGGGGTTGCGGGAATGGGGATCGGGATTCGTGGATTTGGTTGTTGCCGGCACTGGAGCAGACAAGCCGGCGAAGCTTAAGGAGGAAGACTTAAATAGACCCACAAATTTTCATCGCAAACGATTCCTACAAAAAAACTATGTGTGATGTTCTTGATATTTTTTATTAGCTGTGAAAGACGAATTTGGAGTAAAGTGGCAACGGATGGTGTTTTAAATGTACAAGAAAATTTGTAGTACTAATACAACTGTCATGTCAAAAATTGTAAAATTTCAGGGGTCATTTGACCTTTTAAGACATTTTAAGTGATTTTCTAGCCATTTAATGACCGTAATTCAAATTTGAACTACATCTACATGCAACGGCTAACCATAACGGCTTGAAAAATCATATTTGTGTACTTGTGTGTGAGTTAATTCCATGTGCAGTAAATTCGAAGGAATTTCCAAACATATTGGTGTCACGGCCTGGACACATGCATGGAGTGCCATGGCATTTAAATTCCAGAAAATTAAAAAATGATCAGAAACACATGAAACCTTGCTTGATGTAATGTCATGCCACCAAGATGATATGGTAAAATATTTGGCATGTTTGACAAAAGTTTGGACACACACCCTCATAAACCAGAGCAACTCACTAGAAGGCTCGTGGTTCTGAGAGGGAACAATGCATGTTTGATGATGAACGGGAGATATCTTCCTCTTACGGCCTTCAAATTTTTTCTACATTTAATGTGCACTAATACAACTGTGATGTGAAAATTTCGAAATTTCTAGGGGTCATTTGACCTTTTAAAGACATTTAAGTGATTTTCTAGCCATTTAATGACCGTAATTCAAATTTGAACTAGATCTACATGCAACGGCTAACCATAACGGTTTGAAAAATCATATTTGTGTACTTGTGTAAGAGTTAATTCCATGTGCAGTAAATTGGAAGGAATTTTCAAACATATTGGTGTCACGGCCTGGACACATGCATGGAGTGCCATGGCATTTAAATTCCAAAAAATTAACAAAAGATCAGAAACACATGAACCTTGCTTGATGTAATGTCATGCCACCAAGATAATGTGGTAAAAAAATTGGCATGTTTGACGATAGTTTGGACACACACCCCTCACAAACCGCAGCAACTCACTAGAAGGCTCGTGGTTCCGAGAGGGAACAATGCATGTTTGATGACGAACAGGGGATAGCTTCCTCTTACGGCCTTCAATTTTTTTCTACATTTAACATGCACTAATAGAACTGTCAGGTGAAAATTTGGAAAATTCTAGGGGTCATTTGACCTTTTTAAGACATTTAAGTGATTTTCTAGCCATTTAATGACCGTAATTCAAATTTGAACTACATCTACATGCAACGGCTAACCATAACGGTTTGAAAAATCATATTTGTGTACTTGTGTGCGAGTTAATTCCATGTGCAGTAAATTGGAAGGAATTTTCAAACATATTGGTGTCACGGCCTGGACACATGCATGGAGTGCCATGGCATTTAAATTCCAAAAAATTAAAAAATGATCAGAAACACATGAAACCTTGCTTGATGTAATGTCATGCCACCAAGATGTTGTGGTAAAAAAATTGGCATGTTTGATGAAAGTTTGGACACACACCCCTCACAAACCCAAGCAACTCACTAGAAGGCTCATGGTTCCGAGAGGGAACAATGCATGTTTGATGACGAACGGGAGATAGCTTCCTCTTATGGCCTTTAATTTTTTTCTACATTTAACGTGCACTAATACAACTGTCATGTGAAAAATTGGAAAATTCTAGGGGTCATTTGACCTTTTAAAGACATTTAAGTGATTTTCTAGCCATTTAATGAGCATAATTCAAATTTGAACTACATCTACATGCAACGGCTAACCATAATGGTTTGAAAAATCGTATTTTTATGTACTTGTGTGCGAGTTAATTCCATGTGTAGTAAATTGGAAGGAATTTTCAAACATATTGGTGTCACGGCCTGGACACATGCATGGAGTGCCATGCCATTTAAATTCCAAAAAGTTAAAAAATGATCAGAAACACATGAAACCTTGCTTGACGTAATGTCATGCCACCAAGATGATGTGGTAAAAAAATTGGCCTGTTTCATGAAAGTTTGGACAAACACCCCTCACAAACTGGAGCAACTCACTAGAAGGCTCGTGCTTTCGAGAGGGAACAATGCATGTTTGATGACGAATCGACGATAGCTTCCTCTTATGGGCTTCAAAAAATTTCTACAGTTAACATGCACTAATACAACTGTCATGTAAAAATTTGGAAAATTTCAGGGGTCATTTGACCTTTTTAAGACATTTAAGTGATTTTCTAGCCATTTAATGACCGTAATCCAAATTTGAACTACATCTACATGCAGCGGCTAACCATAACGGTTTGAAAAATCATTTTTGTGTACTTGTGTGTGAGTTAATTCCATGTGCAGTAAATTGGAATGAATTTTGAAACATATTGGTGTCACGGCTTGGACACATGCATGGAGTGCCATGGCATTTAAATTCCAAAAAATTAAAAAAAATGATCAGACGATGTAAATATCTGGTGTTCAAAAAAGAAAATGTAAAGATCTGGCAAGACAACCGGGCCTCACACGATTGGCACTCTATTTCGAGCCTCGAGGTTTGGAAGGTGAGTGGCGCTGGTTATTAATCAGACACGGTTCTGTATTGGAAACCGTCATCTATTAAGTTCACACATGGCTTTTGCTACAGGAATCGTGTGTAATTCAAACTATAGTACTTGTAAATTCCGGCGACCGGCGTGTGTACTGTTCCCGTCGATCTAGATTCCGGCCTCCAATAAATACTACCTTCCTCACGTCGTCCCGCCTGCATTCTCATCTACATCCTCCCCTCGCTCACCCTCTCTCTCTCTCTCAAATCTCTGCCATGGCGCCGCCGATCTGCCCACGCGCCCACGAGACGGCGCTGCCCCCCGAGGACGCTCAGTCGAAGAGCAGCGACGAGGAGGACCCCTACGCCCCGCCAGACGAGGTTGCGCTGGACCCCCCAACTTTGGAGTGGTTTTTGGGGCCAGTACAATCTTTGTCTGTGGAAGTCGCCGCTGCCGGCTGAGAAAGCCAGGCAACTGGCGTTCAAGAATGAGATGGCGGAGGAGGAAGCCAGGTACCAGGAGGCTTGTGAAGCCCGTGATGCCACCTGGAAAAAGGAGGCGGTGGAGCTTTGGGGGCGGGCTCGTCGTCGTGCGGAGGAGGTGTACGAAGATGGGTACTTTGCGAGGAAGGTCAAATGCACTAGGCGCCTCATCGTTGCGTAGAGGTGGGTCAATAAGCTCCAGTGTGCCACTGATGAGGAGCTTCGGTGGGCGGCCAACGAAATGGCAAGATCGTTCGCGCTCGTCCGCCAGCAAGAGGCAGATCGGTACGCAAGCGCTGCGAGGCGGAGGAGGCGGAGTACTACCTCCGCGCTGGGAAGACGCCGCGCACCAGGGAGCTGCTGGCGAGGGGCTGCCGGAATACTGCCCCTAGGAGGGATTATTAGTTTTAGTATTGTTCGTTTTCAATTTTATGCATTGTACCTAATAGTTAAGTATCATCACGTATATCTAATGATATTATATATATATTCTGTGATGAACTAATGAACAATTAATATATATATTATGAATTCCATTTTCTATCTATTTTCGTATACTAATTTGTATCTAGCTGTTATCATCCACATATACAGAATGGAAAGCATATACACACACATTGAAACAAAACATATAAGAACGGAAAACAGAGTACACACATTGAAACAGAGCAATAAACAGAGCAATATTATGATTGCTGTGAATACATAGCGATCCACATCGAAATGACTGAACAAAATAAAATGTGTCCATGAGACCATGACCAGCAGCCCTTGTCTACGGTAGCTCTTGGCTCTGCCTGAACTTGTGCAGGTGTTCATCCAAGCGGTCGAGATGCTTGCGGTACATCTGGAGTGCGATCTCGAGCTCCAAGTTGGCTATTTCATCAAAGATCACCAGCTCGAGGATGCGACGGCCATGTTCCTCTACTGCGCCCAGGTGGACACCTGGGCCAAGGAGGCGGTCGAGCCTAGCGACCAGCGCGTTGGCATCGAGCAGGCCGCGGACAAGGCGAATGGTGCGACCCATGCAAACAGCGCGGCAGGCGTCCGGTGCAAGTATGGCGCGACCGGCCTCTGGTGCAAGTATGGCACAGACGGCCTCTGCCCACTCCTGGCGAGGAATGGGGGTACTGACGGGATGTGTACCCAGCTGCGACGCCCTATCGACAGTAGGCAAGCGCCGATGGATCCGCTCTTGCCGTGTGCCGCGCCGCGCCTCTCGTTCTACAGCGCTCCAATGGTCTCACTGTGCGGCGAGCCGCAGCCTATCGGCGCGGACATGCCTAGCTTGCTCTGCGGCGCGCCATCGATCATGTTGTGCGGCGAGCTGCAGCCTCTCGGCGCTGACATGCCTATCTTGATCCGCAGCGCTGAAGCCCCATGCGCCAAGGGTCTGCTCAACCCTGGCGATGACGCGCATCACGGCATCGTCCATTGCGTTGCCGGGGAGTGCCTCGGCCTCGACGGGCCGTGGCGCCTTCTCGTTTTCCTCATCGAGGAGGTTGATGGCAGAGGAGGCGCTTTGGTGGGTTGGCATGCTTGGAAAAGGTGGATGTGCTATAGGCTGTGCTTGTTGCCTCCGTGCGTCGCGCGTCGTGCGCAATATCGCTGGGTGGCGGCGGGAAACCGGTGAGGAAATGGCGGGAAACATTGGTGTGTTCATAAAACGCCATCAATTAATGGAAACTTAACATAGAAGGAACATCGAGCTAGCACGACGCGTGCGGGCACATTGCTCGCCCAAGGCTATGATCCATATACTTGTGTGCCCAACAGAGCACACTATTCACAGTAAAGAATACTGTTCCGTTCATCCGAGTGAACTGTATGTCATATATCGCAGGCTAACCGTTTCTTTTGTGTTGCCTAATCACAAACAGTTCATCCGAGTGAACTATATGCCGTATATCGCACACATCTTCATCTGGCTGTCCGTTTCTATTGTTCTGCCTCATAACAAACAGTTTATCCGAGTGAACTGTATGCCGTATACCGCACATGCCTCCATCTGGCTGCCCGTTTCTTTTGTTCAGCCTCATCACAAACAGTTCATTGAACTGAACCGTATGCCTCGCAACACACACACAACTAAAATCTGAACCGTGTTTGATGTATCCGCCATCGCAAACGTTTTGCATCTTTTTTGACCTTTTTTTACATCACCATTTGCGATTAATGCATCACACACATTTTCGTCGAAGGGTCTCTGATTGTAGTGTCACGTTAGCAGCATCCTGCAGTAGTGTTCTCCTCAAAAAGGGATTTGAGGTAGGTTTTGGTCACCGTATCATGCACCACGTCAGCTGCAGACAGACGGCGGTTACGATTAATGGTGAGGTGGGCAAGTTCTTCCGCAACAAAAGAGGCCTTCACCAAGGTGACCCTAGCTCGCCGATCATCTTCAATTTTGTTGCGGACGCCCTGTCGGCAATGCTCGCTAAGGACAGGACATCTGGGCACATTAAAGGGTTAGTGGCCCACCTCATTTTGGGAGGGGTGACCCACCTGCAATACGCAGACGACACGATGCTTCTCTTCGAGCCTGACAACCATAGTATCGCATCGATCAAGTTGCTGCTGATTACTTTTGAGCTCCTTTTCGGGCTGAAAATAAACTTTCTAAAAAGTAAGGTTATCACCATAGGGATGGGACAACAAGAGAGTAGACGGGTTGCAAAACTACTTAATTGCAAGCTGGGGGGCTTTCCGATTAAGTACCTCGGCCTCCCTATTTCCCACCGAAAACTTTCAATCTCCGAGTGGGAGCCACTCTATGGCAAGGTGGCTAATAGGGTTAGCTCGTGGTGATGGAGGTTTATGTCTTCGGCGGCTAGGCTAATTCTTACTAATTCTAGTCTTTCCTCCCTCCCACTTTTCACCATGGGAATGTTTCTTCTGGCGGATGGGGTCCACTCGAAGTTAGACACCCCTCACTCCAGGTTCTTTTGGGAAGGAATTGGAATTAAATGGAAATACCACTTGGTCAAGTGGGCGGTGGTATGTAGGCCAAAAAAAATCGGAGGCTTGGGCATTTCCAATTCCAAGCTTATGAATGTAGCCCTTCTCACCAAGTGGTGGTGGCGCCTGGCCCAAAATGAGTCGGGGCTCTGGGCGGATCTCCTACGGGCAAAATATTTTCCGGATGGAAATCTTTTTCAGGAGAAACCTTCAGGCTCGGCGTTTTGGAACGGGATCCAAGCGGTCCGATCGGCATTTTTGGTAGGGCCCGTTTCGATATTAATAACGGCATGTCCACTCAGTTTTGGCTAGATAACTGGATAGATTCGAGGCCGCTCTGGCAAACCTACCCTATGCTCTTCCAATTATCCACGGACACTAACATAATGGTGGGCGACGCCCTTAGTACCTCGCCACCGGCAATACACTTCATGCGTTCCCTCTCTCCGCTGGAAGCCGCGAGCTGGGACGGTCTGGTGGCCAAAATTGGTAACAGACCACTCAGCTCAAGGGCTGATTTGGTAACCTGGGGCTTGTCCGCGTCCCATAAATTCTCGGTAAAATCCTTATACTCCAAGTTAATGGAGGGAAACGTCTTGGACATAGCTAGGGGGCTTTGGAAGGCTGGTTTACCACTCAATATTAAGATCTTCTTGTGGCAAATGTTTAAAAATTGTCTTCCGACGACAGATAATGTGGCCGAGCGTAATGGCCCTTCTAATGTTTCTTGCACCGTTTGTGGTTTACAGGAGGATGCGAACCACGTGTTCTTTCAATGCGCTTTAGCTAGGTTTGCTTGGAGTGCGGTTAGGGACGCATTTCACCCGAACTGGAACCCAGCATCAGGTTCGAATCTGCTAGCTATTTTGCAAACTGAGAGGGGGTCTAGTGCACGGATCGTTTGGCGTTGTGTAGGGGCGCTTCTATGGTCTGTTTGGACGACATGGAACAAAATTACGATCGAAAATAAATTCCCTACTCACCATGCTGATGTTATCTTCAAATGTCATCTCTTCCTACAGATGTGGACACCGTTGGGGAAGCAACGCGATGCTGAGTGCATGAGGGAAACCATGGAGAAGACCAGCAACACTTTATCGCTTGCTCGTCAATCTATGTAGCTGGTCTTCCCTTTTGGAGTCATCAGGGTGCGTTGAGAGGAAGGACATGTTGATTCAAGTGGAGACTTACTTTAAGTTCCTTGCTTCCTGTATTTTGGACTTAGCTTGTATCTCGCCTATGCTATCTTGTGTCATTTGCACTTTATGGTTTGTAAGGTTTGGAACCTATGTGGATGCTGCCTTGTGGCTTTATTAATTTAAAGCTGGATGCTTCTAGCATCTTTGTTCCAAAAAAAGAGCAACGACGATTTGGGATCCCGTGGATTGTCCTTACCACCATTCCCTTCATGCACGAACTTCGCACATTACTTTTACTTGCCTCTCACATGGCTATGGGCTATTTACCACTTGTTACCTTATGCCCATTATATCGTGTTCACTTTGCATGTTATGCCTATTTCTATGCCTTTGACATGCAATTGTGACCCTTGCTTGCATTTACCCATGATTCACCATTATACTACTCCTATGTGTATTTGCATGCTTGGTGGAGATCCTTGTTGCTATTGCCATGTTTACCTTGTACCTCATAATATTGTTCATTCTTGTGTTGGGAGAGTCATGATGTTCCATTGCTATTTACATAGGACTTCTTGCCAATACAATGATGATGACACTTTGCTCATATCTTGTTTTCATGCTTGTGATATGTCATGTGCATTATATATGCCCACTATTTACACACATGACATGATGATCTTGATTACCTCTAGTATGTTACATCTTCGCACTACTAGCTTGCATGACTTGATTCATATGATTACTTGCTTGGTTGCATCACCCATGATCCATTCTTGCTCGTTTCATTGGGTTGATGACATATATTTTCATGCCTCTCACTTGATTTATCTTGATCATTGTCACTTGTCTCCATTAGTTGCATCTCTCATATCCCATTGTAGTGAGTGCAACAATGCTATGATTATTGATCTTGGAGACTTGGATAACTTACTTGTGATGCATGCTTGGTTGATTGAGCCTAATGTCTTTGGTTGTGCTAGCATCTTATGGCTACATACCATGCCCTACACCCTTGTCCTTTCTTATGCTAAGAATGATGGAAGCACTTGTTGGGTATCTCACCTCATGGATGATAGGTTTTGCATTTCCGCTAACCTCATTTGTTTTTCCAAGTGTTTGTCATGTTCTTTCGTTTTGAAGGATTCACAAGGCATTACCATCATGCGCATATTGGTTATGTGAAGGCATACACAATGTGCGACACCAACATTGTCAGGACACTAATAAAGGTGACCTTATTCCCTTTGCGCCATCTTCAAATAGGCATATTGGATGGGCCATACTTTCATTGTTCTTTCCTTCTTATTGTCTACATGATACATATATTGGATGGAGGACCGACATTGGAGATGGACCCTATGGACCTTCAAATTGTGGAGTGCTCGAACTTCATGGATGCACCTACTTTGGAAGCACCACCGAACCACCACTTATGCCATGACATCGAGCCATGGTACAACCCTACCCATAACAACTTTGCACCTTATGCATGGATTGACACATTATAATTGCCTGGATGCATCTTGCATTTCCATGTCATCCATGATATACGAGCTTGTGCATTTTCTTAGCAAATTTGCTATGATCTATATTGATGGCCTATTCATACATAATGATCACAATTCCTACCTGATGAGGACATCAATACCATTGTTACACCCACAACCCCTACTGCTATACATACTGGACCAATTACAGAGCACACACACGCCAATTGAATTACCAGGTACTTTTGTTTCTTGGTAACAATTCTAATGTTCATGAGAATATGATGCTGCCTAAATTGGATACATTTGTTTTGATTACAAATGAAGGGCCTAGCTTGGACAAGAAAGATGAACATTGGAGCATGATCAAGCATGGAGTTGATGGCATGCACAAGGGAAACAAGAACGAAGTTTCAATTGATGATTTCACAACTTTGAAGCCACCATAATGAGTGAATGAAGGCTTGGACGAAATATACAAGTTGCTACTTCATAAATTTCATCCAATGGTTATGATAGGTGTTGCGTCACCTTATTATTGGGCCAGGCCCATGTAATTTCGAAATACTTCAGTATAGGCTATTTTTAGAGTCCGTATGTGTGGGGAAACAGAGTTAAGGGTTAGTTTCAGACCCCTCTCCAAGGGGTCATAAAATTCTCCCTACTCCATATATACAACCCTTCGGGCATCGTTTAGACTTTGGGTTTCCAGGTTCGTAGTCGGATCGTCAAAGTCTACTCCTCCGAAAACGATAATCACCATCTCATCGAAAGACGGGACACCTTTGCCTCTATCAAGTGGTATCAAATTTCCAGGTTGCTCGGTGAGATTTTACTAATTTTCGTAGTCTAGATTGCATCTCTTCTTCATACCTACAATCCACAAAAAAAGCCAAAAAAATTAGGGTTAGTTCATCATATCCGAACCAATCTGAGCCTTTGCATAATCTTTTCAGTGTTTTACTTTGTTGAATTTGCGGTTGCATTGTCGTGTCTAGTTGCTGGTCTTTGGGTCTAGTCCATTAGAGTTTTGAGTTCTGTTCACAAGTTGTCACATCGACACCGCACCATCTTCATCGCCGCTGCCATATACCACCACCACACCAACTTCATTGTCGCTGCCATATACCACCACCACATATCCGCCGCCAATCCGAGTCCATATACGCCACCACATATTCGCCGCCATCACACCAATTCGAGTCCACCTGCAACATATATCCGCCACCAGTCCGAGTTGCCACCAGATACATATCCGCCACTGGTCCGAGTTCCAACAGATTCATCTCCGCCACCAATCCTAGTCCGAGTCCAGTATTTACTTCTGTGTTCTTGATTTCCATATCATGCCCTACTACGTGTCGTGACAGAATAGGACTCCCCTACTTCCGTGCCGCCTGTACAAGAAAAATAGTTCCAGTTAAAAAAAACAATGCCTGGAAAATTCTGTCTAGGAAGTTTTTAGACCATTTGTAGACTTTTTCGAAAAATATTTGTTGCGGAGCCAAAAAACAAGAGGAAAAAAGTGCAAAAAAAGTGAAAAAAGAGATTGAGAGTGTGCTCCTCCCTTGTTTACATGCAGAGCCGTGATTTTGTTAGTGTTCTAGGCTCGCGTCTCTAGCACGGTCTAGCCTAGGACTAGCACAGTACCGTCATTGAGCGTTTATTCAACTTTGCATCTCTGAATTGATTATTGCTGACCTTTTTGCTACCATATTCTAAGCCATCCTAGCTCCACATACATCTACGTCGTGCGTTTGACTCTCCCTGGTAATCAATGATGTCGCTTGAACTACGTAGGTATTTCCCAAAAGAGGAAGGGATGATGCAGCACAACTACGGTAGGTATTTCCCTCAGTTAAGAAACCAAGGTATCAATCCAGTAGGAGAACCAAGCAACGCTATGTAAATAGTACCTGCACACAAATAACAAATACTTTCAACCCAACGATTAGGAGGGGTTGTCAATCCCTCTACGGGTAACGGTGCCAGAAATTTGCATGTTGACGGGATAAAAGTTGTGTAGATTGGATAAATAGATCTCGATAAAATGCGAAATAAAATAAATTACAAAAATGTGCAGCAAGGTATTTTTTGGGTTTTTGGTATAATAGATCTGAAAATAAAAGCAAATAAAAATAGATCTCAAAGCAAATATGATAAAGAATAGACCCGGGGGCCGTAGATTTCACTAGTGGCTTCTCTCAAGAAAATAGCATACGGTGGGTGAACAAATTACTGTTGGGCAATTGATAGAACATCAAATAATTATGACGATATCCAGGCAATGATCATTATATAGGCATCACGTCCAAGATTAGTAGACCGACTCCTGCCTGCATCTACTACTATTACTCCACACATCAACCGCTATCCAGCATGCATCTAGTGTATTAAGTTCATGGAGAAACGGAGTAATGCAATAAGAACGATGACATGATGTAGACGAGATCTATTCATGTAGGAATAGCCCTCATCTTGTTATCCTTAATAGCAATGATACATGCGTGTCTTGCTACCCCTTCTGTCACTGGGAAAGAACACCGCCGGATCGAACCCATCACAAAGCACCACTTCCCATGGCAAGAAAAATTGATCTAGTTGGCCTAACTAAACCAAAGATTCGAAGAAGAAATCCGAGGCTATAAGTAATCATGCATAAAAGAGATCAAATAACTCAAATAACTTTCATGGATATAGATCTGATCATAAACTCAAAGTTCATCGGATCCCAACAAACACACCGCAAAAAGAGTTACATCAAATAGATCTCCAAGAGACCATTATATTGAGATTGAAAAAGAGAGAAGAAGCCATCTAGCTACTGCCTATGGACCCGTAGGTCTACAATGAACTACTCACGCATCATCGAAGAGGCACCAATGAGGATGATGAACCCCTTCGTGATGGTGTCTAGACTGGATCTCGTGGTTCTGGAACTTGCGGCGGCTGGAATTGTGTTTCGTCGACTCCCCTAGGGTTTTTGGAATATTTGGATATTTATAGGGCGAAGAGGTGGTGCGAGAGGCCACCGAGGTGGGCACAACACACCAGGGCACGCCTTGGGCCCCCAGGCGCGCCCAGGTGGGTTGTGCCCCCCTCGGGGCACCCCTCTGGTACTTCTCTGGCCCAAGTTGTTCCTTCTGGTCCATAAAAAATCTCCAAAAAGTTTCGCTTCATTTGGACTCCGTTTGGTACTGATATTCTGCGAAGTAAAAAACAAGCAAAAAATAGCAACTGGCACTGGTCACTATGTCAATAGGTTAGTCCCAAAAAATGATATAAAGTTGCTATAAAATGATTGTAAAACATCCGAGAATGATAATATAACAACATGGAACAAGCCAAAATTATAGATACGTTGGAGATGTATCAATCGCTCTATCCAAGCTTTGAGAGTTTTGACTACAACGGTTGCTGATCACCACCTGCTATTGGGTAAGAACTGGTAAGAATTTGAGATTTGCTTGACGGATTTGTGACACCCCACCCCCACCACTTTCTAGTAGTGTGTAGGATCATATTCTTGTGTGTTTCTATTGCTACTAGCCATGGCAGGATCACAAGCCGATGAGGCTGACTGGGAGAACATGACGAAGAAGGAGCTTCATGATAAATTTCAGCAAATGTTGTGTCAACAGTGGAAGACGTGATGACCAGCTTTGGCAAGGCATTAGAGAGGATATATGACATTGAGAAGATAACTGACACCGAGTTGGATGCCAAGCTCAATGAAGTACTTGCGCGTCTACCACAACCACCAGCCGCCTCTGCTACACCGTTGTAACAACATCAACAACCACCTCCACGTCGCAATCCAACAGGACGAGTGAAGCATGTTCCTCTTGAGCCAGGACAAACTTCTGGTGCCGCTGCTACTGCTGTTGATGCTTCTGTAGCTCCTTCTGCTACTGCAGAGGAGGAGGACTATTACGAGGATGACATTGATCAAAATCAAAGCTATGTGCAACCACCAGCACCACCACCACCAGGTCGTCCTCATGCATATAATCGCAACGGTAGGGTTGCACCACCACCTCAGGTACGAGATTATGACCATATTCCTAAACTGAAATGAAATATTCCAATGTTTAAGGGTAGATACATTCCTGATGTCTATCTTACTTCGGAGTTAGAAACTGAACATGTTTCACATGCTTACAATATCCTGAGGATAGACTTGTTGCTGCTGCTGTTTGTGCATTCACTAGTTTTGCTTCTGTTTGGTGGTCTGAACATTGTAGATTATATCATGATAATATCCCTACTACTTGTGCTGCTTTGAAAATTGCTATGCATACTCGTTGGGTTCCACCATATTATCAACGTGAATTACTCCAAAAATTGCAGCGTTTAAAACAAGGAAAGAATTCTGTAGAGTAATATTATCAGGAATTACAAACTGGCATGATTAGATGTGGTATTGTTGAAGATAATGAAGTTATGCTTGCACATTTTATGGGTGGATTAAATAGAGAGATTCAGACCATTCTAGAGTATAAGGAGTATAATAATAGCACTTGTTTATTCCATCTTGCTTGCAAAGCTGAACGTGAAGTGCAGGATCGACAGACATTGGTGCGAACTAATTTTTCTGCAGGTCGATGTTCATCATGGACACCACATACACCCTCTACTTCCACACGTCCTACTGCAGCACCGCCGACTTCAGCCGCCAATTCCAACCAAGATACAAGAAAACAGACACCACCACCACCATCTGCTAGGAGCACACCTTCTGGTCCCGCACAGAGCTCTTCTTCATCCATGGCATCAACAAGGCCAACACATGATGTTATATGTAGTCGTTGCACTGGTCGTGGTCACTATGCGAGCAAATGCCCATCTCAGCGTGTGATGATCGTTACTGCGGATGGTGAGTATGAGTCCGTTAGTGATTATGATGAGGAGAATCTGGCTCTTATTGTGAGTGAAGAGCAAGGTGGAGTTGATTCTGAACAAGAGACGCAATACATGGCTGCTGAAGACGCTGACAGGTATGAAAGTTTAGTTGCTCAATGTGTTTTGAGTGTGCAGGTCACACAAGCTAAGAAAAATCAGAGGCACAATTTGTTCCATACAAAGGGAGTTGTGAAGGAATGTTCTGTTCGCGTCATCATAGATGGAGGGAGCTGCAACAACTTGGCTAGCATGGAGATGGTGGTGAAGCTGTCTCTCACCACAAGACCACATCCACATCCTTACTACATCCAATGGTTCAACAACAGCAGCAAGGTTAAGGTAACACGTACTATTCGTGTGCATTTCAGTATAGCTACATATGCTGATTATGTTGATTGTGATGTGGTACCCATGCAAGCATGTTCCTTATTACTTGGTAGACCATGGAAATTTGATAAAAATTCTGTACACCATGGTAGAAACAATCAATATACTCTTGTTCATAAGGATAAACATATTACTATGCTTCCTATGTCTCCTGATTCCATTTTGAAAAATGATATTAATAGAGCTAGTAAAGCAAAGAGGAGCAAAATAAGAGTGAAAACCAGATTGTGGGAAAAGAATTTGAGCAACAAATGAAGCCTAATAATAAACCATCTAGTATTGTTTCTGAAATTAAATTGAAAAGTGGATGTTTACTTGCCACCAAATCTGATATTCATCATCTAGATTTCAGCAAATCTGTTTGCTATGCTTTTGTGTGCAAAGAGGCATTATTTTCATTCGAGGACGTGCCTTCCTCTTTGCCTCCTGCTATCACTAACATTTTGCAGGAGTTCGCTGACATCTTTCCACAAGACGTGCCATCAGGATTACCGCCTATTCGAGGGATTGAGCATCAGATTGACTTAATTCCCGATGCTTCGCTGCCAAACCATGCGCCATACCGTACCAATCTAGAGGAGACGAAGGAGATTATGCGTCAAGTACAGGAGCTGCTCGACAAAGGTTATATACGCGGAACTCTTAGTCCTTGTGCTGTTCCTATTATACTAGTGCCAAAAAAGGATGGTACATCGCCTATGTGCATTGATTGTAGAGGCATTAATAATATTACTATTCGTTATCGCCATCCTATTACTAGGCTAGATGCTATGCTTGATGAATTGAGTGGCTCTACAATATTCTCCAAAGTTGATTTGCGTAGTGGATACCATCAAATTCGTATGAAATTGGGAGATGAATGGAAAACAACATTTAAAACTAAGTTTGCATTATATGAGTGGTCAGTCATGCCTTTTGGGTTAACTAATGCACCTAGTACTTTCATGAGATTAATGAACGAAGTTTTACGTGCTTTCATTGGACAATTTGTGGTAGTCTATTTTGATGATATACTGATTTATAGCAGATCTTTGGAAGAACATTTGGAACATTTACGTGTTGTTTTTATTGCTCTACGTGATGCACGTTTGTTTGGTAACCTTGGGAAGTGCACCTTTTGCATCGACCGAGTATCTTTTCTTGGCTATATTGTTACTCCATAGGGAATTGAAGATGATAAAGCCAAGATTGAAGCTATTGAGAGTTGGTCGCAGCCCAAAACGGTCACACAAGTGAGGAGTTTTCTTGGACTCGTTGGTTTCTATAGGCGTTTTATGAGAGATTTCAGCACCATTGCTGGACCTCTCAATGAGCTTAAAAGAAGGACGTGCCTTTTGTTTGGGGTACCGCATAGGAAGAAGTCTTTACAGTATTGAAAGATAAGTTGACACATGCTCCATTACTCCAATTTCCTGATTTTAATAAGACTTTTGAGCTTGAATGTGATGCTATTGGAATTGGATTAGGAGTGTGTTATCACAAGCACTACAAAAAAAAATACACTTCCGTGATGATACATGTTTGTCATAGTAGGTCCCGTTTTCTGTCATGCATGTACATCCATGACGATTTTATGACAAAATCAAGATAGTCATACCTGTGCTATCGTAGAAGTGTTCCATGACAATACCAAAATTATCATCACGGAAGTGTCCACTTCCATGACGATAAATGGCACGTCATGGAAGTGCTTTCGTCAAGGGTAACCGACACGTGGCATCCACCGTAACGGGTCGCCGTTAAGCTATCGGGTTCCAGTTTGGATCCGATAACCCATTAACAGCCCGGACCAATGGGGATTTTCCACGCGTAAAATTCTCAATGGCCAAAGGAACCACGTGTCAGCTCAGCGTTGGGACAGATGTCATCCACTCATTGGACAGGAGGCGCCTATGATAGGTCGACATGTGGCATGGCCCAATAGAGGCCCATTCAGGTGAAAAGGCCGACCCATTTGACTTGCTCAAAAGGTAGCGGGCCGGCCCACGGAAAGCCTGTTAACGACTTGTTTCCATATAGCCCATTTACAGCCCGCTAACTCATGACCCGTTATGGCCTATGCAAATTGGGCCCAGTAGCGTCATCTGGGCCATCCAATATGATTCCAGCCCATTGTAACTTTCGGCCCATGTATGGCCCATGACGTCTTTCGGCCCATACGAGGTCCTTTGTAACTATGGGCCCATTAAAGGCCCGTGGTGAAACTGGTCCACGATGAACAGTGTATCGCTTTACACCCATTAATGGCCCATTATTCCGTTGGGCCATTTCCAGCCCGTGTTACCTTTCGGCCTTCTAAGGGCCCATTTATTCTTGGGCTTATTTCCAGTATTCGGTTACTTATGGTCTGTTACTAGCCTATTCCGCTTGTGGGCCAAATTCAGCCCGTGGTTATAGTCGGCCCGTTTGTGGCCCGTTAACCTGTTGGGCTATTTTCAAAGCGTTATCAAATACGTCCCATTAACGACCCGTGATGCCTGTCGATAGAATTAAGCACATTATACATTTCGTCCTATTAACGGCCCATTATGGTCGGGCCATAAACACACGATTTCCGCTCTAGTCCATTTACGGCCCATTTTGCGGACCGTTATTGATTATACGGCCCGTCGAGGGCCCATGGATCCTACGGCCTGTAGGAGGCCCATGGTCACTACAGCAGGTAGCTGGACCATGGTTACAACGGTCCGCATGTTGCCCATGGTTATTGTGGCCTAGTTATAAAAAATAGGTTATTGTGGCCACTAGAAAAATGCGGAAAAAGAACTGCAGTGACTATGAGCAAACAACTAAACAAGACAATAAGGAAATAAATAAGCAAGCAACTAATGCTAGGCTATTATGGCTATTACACATATTACATCCACTGGGCATCAAAGTTCGCCACCAGTGCAAATATAGGGAACAAAGCAGCATATCACATACACTGGTTGTCAAAGTTGGCGACCAGAGCAAATAAATCCCATAGCAAAACAGGTCCAGAACTGAAACCACTTTAGAAGAGCTCAAGAAACAATATCCTGGGTACCCAGCATTCTGGCAAGATGCTTAGCAAGCTTATTAACTTTCTCTTGTTTGGCGCTTAAATCCTCCAGCGCTTGCTGTTGCATCAGAAAGTAAGCATCTGAATTATGTAGGGACTTCCTCAGTCCTTCGGCTTCATGTCGCAACACATCTGATCGATGTCTTTCAGCTTGAAGTTGAGACTCAAGAAGACGAACTAATTCAGGTAGCGAGTTCGAAGAGCTTGTGCCAGCAGTAGTGGCCAGTAACTCGAACACTACAGGACTTTGGGGTTGTCTCACTGTCGTCAAGATTGTTTTTATCAGCTTTCTTGGAGACCAACAGGGATGTCTCACTATCTTGAACCTTATCTGCATTACTTCCTTTACCATTGCATAACAGGGTACTCTTCTCAAATATTGTGTCCGCATTCTAAAAGCGAAACAAGCAGACACATCACAGGTTTACCATGTTGTATATGAAACTCATTTTGGTAAATCAGTTCAGTAGTAAAGTGGGCAGGATAACATCATGAAACAAACATATATCTATGTACCATGGTCACTGTATGGTACATATCATTCTAGGTTTTGTTGCCAAGTCAAGATAGAGACATAGTTCAAATAATATCTGTTTAAGACAAAGCAGCATAGACAGAATATAAGTGTGGGAAACTACACAGCAATAACAACACTTGTAATGTGCATGACATGAGAACATAACTGTTTATTCAATTGAAACTGAAATCAACATAGAGCAAGTTACAACAGCAAACTAGTTAAAAAAACAGGTTTAAAACATACCTGTTGCACCATTGGAGTTTCAGTTCCATCCTTCAAATTTGAAAATAGTTGGTATGAGTAAATACAATAATGCAAGAGCAAAGGAGTATGAACCATAGCTACAGAACCTGACCTGAGAACAATTCTTCTTCTACTTTAAGCGTTGAGTTGGGGTTCGAAGTGGTGGTCCTCGTGCTTTGGGCACTGCAGTTGCCTTACTAACTGCTCGTGTTTGGGTGCTCTGTGGTGGAGACAGTGATGTGTCAACTGGAACTGGGTTACTATCTGCTGGGGTTTGGGTTAGAAGGGGTGTAGCTAGTTCTCTGTCCAACTGGGTAGGGGTACAATCTACGAGATTCTGGGTTATGTGTGGTGGGGCTGGTTCTTGGGCAAGTACAACCGTGGTTCTATCTACATCGACTGGTAGCACTATCTTTTCTGAAGACCATGTTGTTACTCCCTTAGATACTGCCATCACCCCCTCCAATTCAAATGGCTGATAAACAAGAAAAGTAATTGAATGTACAGACATTGTATGATAGACAGGTGCAATGGATAGTGGGGAATAAAAGAGGGCATGAAATAATTCACATTTATGTTATCTAACCAAACAGGATAGCATGACACAATTTCATATATATGATGGCTAACTAAACAGGATAGCATGACACAATTTCGCATATATGATGGTTAACTAAACAGGATAGAAAGACATAATTCAAAATATGATGACTATGTAAACAGGATGACATGATATAACTATATGATGTGTTTATTAAATAGGTTGGCATGCCATAATTCACATACATGCCGCCTATGGAAACATGATAGCATGTTATAATTCACGGATAGAATGACATAATTCAAAATATGATGACTGTAAACACTAAACAGGATGAGATGATATAACTATATGATGTCTTTATTAAATGGGTTGGCATGCCATAATTCAGATAGATGTTGTCTATGTAAACATGATGGCATGATATAATTCAAATATATGATTTATATACTAAGCAAGTAAGCAGATGGCAATCGCATATATGATGTAAAAACTAAGCAATACAAGACAACATATGCATGATATGAGTAATATAACCCTGTCAAGTTTGAGCATAGACCTCAGGGGGGAAATAGGACTAGTCATCTGTCTCTGAATGCTCCTCTGAGGAGCTATCTGTAACCAGCAAGATGTCTGCTTCAGCGGGTAGCATTGTCTGCTCTGAAGACCTTGTTTTCACTCTAGATACTTCCATCACCGCTTCAAATGGCTGATGCATAGGAAGAGTAATTGAATATACAAACATTGTCGACAAATGGAATACGTAATACAAAAAAGGATAGCATGATATAATTCACATATATGATGATTGGCTAAACAACATGGCATTGCATAATTCACATATATAATGCCTTGCAACAAGATAGCATTGCATAATTCACATATATAATGTCTTGCAACAAGATGGCATTGCATAATTCACATATATGGTAATTAGACACTAAACAGGTGGCATTCACACAAAGTATGTCTAAACTAAGCAAATGGCATAGCGATGCAAGACACCATATGCACGATATGAGCAACATAAACCTGCCAAGTTAGAGCATACACCTCAGGGGGAAAATAGGACTGGTCATCTGTCTCTGAATCCTCCTCTGAGGAGCTATCCATAACTAGCGAGATATGCGCTTCGTCAGATAGCATAGTCTGCTCTGAAGACCTTGTTTTCACTCCAGATTTTTCCATCACTGTATCAAATGGCTGATGCACACGAAGAGTAGTTGAATGTACTAACATTGTTGACAAATGTAATACGTAATGAAAAAAAGGATGGCGTGATATAATTCACATATAAGATGTCTGGCTAAGTAGGATGGCATTGCAAAATTCACATATATGATGCCTGGCTAAACAAGATGGCGGTGCATTATTCACATATACGATACAGAAACTAAATAGTTGGCATTCACACAAAGCATGTCGAAACTAAGCAGATGACATATTTGATGTATAAAGTAAGCAATGCAAGGCACCATATGCATGATATGACCGACATCAGCATGCCAAGTTAGAGGAAAGACCTCAGGGGGTAAATAGGAGTGGTCTACTCCTTCTGAATCCCCCTCAGAACAGTTATCTTCCTCTTGATTACAATCTGAAATGGGTGGAGGGGGGCTGCCTTTGCGCCCACCATGGAGCGACATCTGCATGAAATTTTATTGCCACGCAAGGCTCGTCTCTTTTGCTCTACATGTTCAGTTCCATTGTGTACAATAACTAACATGCATAGGATTAAAACATAGTGAGATTATGTAAGGAGTGCATGCAGAAATCCAGAGTGATGGTAGCAACCTGTGGATAGACCCAAAACCAATGATAGCAGGCAGATAATGGCTTCAGTTAAAAAATACATATAATGGCTTCTTCACTGTTTGTTTCCCACCCAACATGAAACTCATAATAGACACCAGAGATTAACCAGATAGTAGACAGATACTATTGAATGCGGCCCCGATATGTACCCCACAACCATTTAAAAACTCAAGTTTGAGCATTAGTTTCGAGCTGACTCAGAGTTTAATCGGTGAACAGGACGATAAAGTAGCATGTAATATTAAGCGATGCATAACATAAGCAGACATGAAACAGTGCGACCTCTCTTGCGGACCCGTGTAGTCCTTGAGGCCATCTGCTCAGTTGATGATGGTAATGCAGTTGTCGTGGCTGCCGGTGGCGGGGAAGAAGATCTGAGGCGGCGAAAGACAATCTGGAGGGAGGATCCCTGCTGTGGTGGACCCTTCTGTCGTTGGAACAGCTGAGCTGGGGTGGACAACGGCGCAGTAGGAGCGGGACAAACCACACAAGGTTTTATTTGACAACTATCTGTAAGAGAAGTAATTCTGTAAGGGCTCGTTTGAATTGGAGGATTCTAACAATGCAGGGATAGGAAATACACAGTAATAGGATAGGAATGCATGTGCAAAACAGAGAATTTAAAATCACAGGATTTCTGTCAACCTGGGTGTTTGGTTCACAGGAATTGGAAGGTCACAGGAATGCAAAGAAGCATGGTCAAATTAAGTCAAACCACAAGAAAATGTACAGTTATAATGCTATTATGCTACTATCACTTAGTCTTGTTCTTCATGAATAGGAATTTGAAAAGGAGGGCCAAGTGGATATTAAAATTCCTACGATTTTTCTTTGAAAGAGACACTAAAGGAACAAATCCTACAGTTTTCCTTTGCTCCATTCCTTTGAACCAAATGCATTAATAGTAGTACCATAGGAAACTTTCCAATTCCTATGTTTTTTCCTTCACTTTTCCTTTCAACCACTGGCAATTCTAGTAGGCAGGCTTGAACAGGCAAAATCCTACACTCCAAAAATGTTTTTGTGCTACTTGTACTATGTCGGGGCACGACACCTATGGGATCCCGAGAGATCCCTTTACGATTTGGCGGGGCGAGAGGTACACGCAAAGAGCAGAACCGGTGATCGACGCGTGAGGTTTTTTACCCAGGTTCGGGCCGCTGATCAGCGTAAAACCCTACTCCTGCTTTGTGTTCTTATTAATGTTCTTGAGCCCAGCCTTCAGGAGCGCTCGCAATGAACAGTACGTTCAAAGAGCCGCTACGCATGCAGAATGGGCCAGAAGTCCTCCTCCTCTGTAGCAGTTGCCTTGGGCCTCCTTTTATATGCTCAAAGGGGTCTCCACAGTGGCAAAATGTACATACATTGAGGTGTAAAGTGGCTACAGGGTATCATAGCTAACCCCTGACGGATTAGTACAAGCGCATTTAATGCACCGTGAGGTGTCCGTTTAGGTGTCCTCACTTTCTTGGGGATGAAAAAAGGGGCCATCCCATCAGCACCGCTTAAGCTCTCCTCCACTGGCGCGCCGCCACGCATCCATGGAAGGAGCCAGAATGTCAGACTCATCACTGTGCCGAAGCGGTGGCACAGTGGTAGAACCTCGCCAGGCGCTGAAACTTGCTGGGCGCCAAGCCTTGCCGGGTGCCAAGCCTTGTCGGGCGCCGATCCTTGCCGGGTGCCAAGCCTTGCCGGGCGCCGATCCTTGCTGGGTTCCTCAGGCCACCCCGGCAAGGATCTTGCCGGGGAGGCTGGTCTTCGATTTCCAGCTTTACTCATTTGCTGATCCTCAGATCTCTGACTTGATGATTCCCTCGATAACTTAAATCGACCTCGAGCTGATCCCGGCAAGCCTTGCCGCGAGGACGGCTACAACTGCCCGTGCACAAGTAAGGGGTACTAAGGGCCCAATACTTAGTACACCGACATACTACTTTGGACCTAGGCCACTGCCCTACTAAGTTGACTCCCAGGCCCATCTACACATGCACAACTCAAACATGCAGAAATAAATAATGATGGCCTTTGAGAGAGTCCATCACGGATAGCTAAGTTGCCTGGTACCTCACTGCTTGTTATATAGGAGAAACTAATCGTATTTCACGTTACTACGTGTGCTCAGTGGACAATATATATAACATGTCGAGTAAAAAAGTGATGCAGCAAGTGTACAACCTCTTTGGCGAACCCATGTCGATCTCAGCATCATTGGGTTGGTCGCTAAGGATGCTGCGGCTGATGTGGCAGTCGGAGGAGGGGAAGAAGATCTTAGGCACCTTGAGATGGAGCCAAGGGTACCGCTCCGCTGTGATGGAGGGTTTCGTCGTTGGAGCAGCTCCGGTGAGGTGTACGACGGCGAGGCTGAAGCAGGATAAGAGATACAACGTTAACCTGAAGTAGTACTCTAATAGCATCTCCGATAGATGATGTAAAACATTAACCAAAAAGTGCTAGATGTAAAATACATCAGCCGCTCATCTCTGAACTTAACCGTCGAAACTGAATTTTACTGTCGAAACTGAATTTTGCTGTCGAAATTGAATTTTACTGTCGAAATTGAACGCACTAGTAGCAGAAAAGTAGTGCACTAATAGTTTTGGCCACTCCAGCACTAGTGGTAGAGTAGCAGTGATCTAAATCGGTAGCCGCTCCAGCAGGGACCGTACTACCAGAGAGCAGCCGGGGCAGAGTAGCAGCAGCGCCCAGAGCAGCAGCGTGTGTGAGAGCCGGGGCTGCTGGTCGTGTAGCAGCATCTCGGGTAGCAGCTGCAGGAGCTCGAGCGAGAGCCAGAGCTGCTACTCGTGCAGCAGCAGCAGCAGCGCGAGCAAGAGTAGACTAGTAGTGCAAGCAAGAGCAAGAGCAACAGTGCGAGCAAGAGCCAGAGTAGACCAGGCAGGGGACCGAGAGCAAGAGCAGAGCAGCAGTGTGAGCGAGAGCCAAAGCAGCAGCAGTAGGGCCAGCGAGAGCCGGAGCAGCAGCAGCAGCTTCGACTGATGTGGACATCACCGCCGAGGGAGTGACGCCGTGGAGGAAGTGGCCAGCGATGCCGCTGTAGATGGAGCCGCGCCATGGTGGCTCGGGACCGAGCGCCGGCAGCACCGTGAGATCGAATCAAGAAGAAAATGCGGCGATTAGTGTAGAACCTCTTTGGTGGCCCCAATTAGGCCTCAGCTTCATCCAAGGAATCGGTGATGGTGCTACTCTTCCGTTGGTGCAGGTGAAGACGATGCTGTGGGAATGGAGGTGGCGCGAAAGAGGAGGCAAACGTCGGGGCAACTCCTTGGAGGTGGAGGACGGGGTGGCTGAACCGGCAGGACAACAAGATCGATGACGGATCCTCATCCGGTGCGGTGGATGAGGGACGTCGAGCTGTTGCGGTGGACGATGCCGTCGGTGAAGAGGCTCCGACTGGGTGGCGGTGTGGGGCTTCGCGGCTTTTCGCGGCCTCGGTGTATGAATGGTGGGCGGAGGGGATGGGAGGGGGGAGCCATGGCTTAGGAACGCGCTTGTCCGAAATGTGGGGTAAGTTACGAAAGTAGCCCCACCGATTTGAACTAGGTGGTTCTTTCGGTTTAGGGGTATCACGAGAATTTCACATGTCGGGATTTCGCAGGAGGTGGGAGTTTTCGCGCGCGTTGTAATTTTGGGATTGCAAGGCGCGGGTTGAGATGCAGGGAATTTTAGGAGCACAACGAGACAAAGAGATATCTTAAATTTTTGGATAACAAGGCGCGGGTTGAAATTTCCGGACAAGCCTAACGTGTATACTATATCAAATCAATTCGCACTTCCCTCGACAAAAAAACCAAAAAGAAATCAATTCACACCACACAAGAGAGTCTAGTCCCGTGTACTGTACCAAATCAATTCACACTACAAATGCCATTCAAAACTTTGAATCCATGTTATGTTCAATTAAAATATTTCGCTACGTGTATAATGCATGCAACCTACTACTCAAATGAACATTTTAGTGCATTCCAAACGTATATACTACCGCTTCAATATGAACTAAATTTGAATTTGTTTCTCTATTTGAATAAGATCTACAATCATGATTGTTGTCAAGTTAAACCATTTGAATTCATTTTGCTATTTTAATAAGATCTACAATCATCATTATTGTCAAGTTAAACCATCATTTGTATATTATCGTCACAGCACACCATATGATTACTGTCGAGTTAGATATGAACTATGTGTACTATATGAACTCGAACTCGATTTTTTGAATCCACTTTATGTTGATTTCAAATCACAGTACATTTCAAGCTCTAGCTAGATCTTCATAATCTAAACCATGTCTCATATGTATAATGTGTTTATCACATAATGTATGGTGCCCCGCCCGCTACGCCTACAAGTATTTAGCTGTGAGTTGCAAACGCCACACATTATCACAGATTCAAATAAAATGTGAGATTGTTTGATATATAGTATGGTTTAGATTGTTCGATATTTAGTTGTGAGCTGCAAACGCCACACATTATCACAAATTCAAATAAAATGTGAGATTGTTCGATATATAGTATGGTTTAGATTGTTCGATATTTAGCTATGAGTTGCAAAAGCCAGTCATTATCACATTATAGTATAACACGTCCAAAACCACACCACGCGTATCACCGCTATATTCATGCATGCATAGGTTTATAACACTACGATCTCTTATTCAAATATATGAATCCACTTTCATATCAAATTATGATCTTTGTTAGTCTCTTACACCCACACAATCCTCTAACCTTTGTAGCTAGCACTAACTTTCTCTTGTGCATGCACACACCCTCCTCGCCCCCCTCCCTCAGCATTCTATCCATCGCGCACATTCATTTTTTTCTTTAGGTTGTTCTCCCACGGTCTCCACAACTCCTTCTTTCCGACACGCACCGATTGATAAACCTCTCCAGCAATGTCTGCCTACCACATACACACACACACTTTCCATCTCCTCCTTTCTTTGTCCATGCCTCGTGTCTCTCATACGGTCCCACACATGTGTAAACTCTCGTCCCTCTTTTCATCGATCTCACAATCGCACACTCCTCCCCCTATCTAGCTAGTAGTCCTCTCGCACCACCTTAGCTCCATCTCTCTCTCTATCCGTCTCTCTGGGCCTTATTTGCCTCTACCAAATGGATGTACACCGACCGGTCTCCCACTATACATATAGCTAGCTAGGTTGTTTATAACTCGTTTTCCCCATGCGCCGATCGATCTACCTCATTAGTTATGTCTCTCCCTTCCTCCGACACACAACAATTGATCTACCGATCTAGTTAGGTCTGCTTAACAAACACATGGTCCCCCTTCATCATCCATGCATGCCTCCTGACACATCTATCACGCACACGCACACATAGAAACGCATCCCCAATCTTCTTGATATTGCAGTTGTACCCTCAGTTTGTCTATTAGGCCTCTCCCACCATCTCCGAGAAGCAACTCCACCACCCCTCTGGCACTCTACCTCTCTCTCTCTCTCCCTCCCTCTCTCTCTCCCTCCCTCTCTCTCTCTCTCTCTCTCTCTCTCTCTGTCCCGACCTATTTCCCGTCCTTCACTTATGTATGGATGTCGACCGATCTCCCTCAAGACATAGCTAGGTCTCTCCTTCTCAACACATATATGAGTCAATCTACCTCTCTAGTTAGGTCTCTACCTCCCCCCCACACACACCGACACATCGAGCGCTCTAGTCATGTCTCCCTGCCACACACAAACTTGCCCTCTGCCCTCTAACGTTCCGGTAGGTCAGTCGCCCTATATCTTTGACATGCACACACACAATTTTGATGGCTCTCTTCATCGATCTCGCACCCACACACTTGATCCTCTCTTCGACTCTATCAATATCTATGACCCCTCCCTCTCTTCTCGTGGATCGCCCCCTCTATATATGATATAGATAGGCCTCTATTTCACACACATTGCATTGTGTCACATTTTTGTTTGAGATATCATCGACACATATCCTCTAACCTTTGTAGCTAGCACTAACTTTCTCTCGTGCATGCACACACCCTCCCCCTCCCTCAGCATTCTATCCATCACGCACATTCATTATTTTCTTTAGTTCGTTCTCTCATGGTCTCCACAACTCCTTCTTTTCGACACACACCGATCGATAAACCTCTCTAGCAATGTCTGCCTACCACATACACACACACAGACACACTTTCCATCTCCTCCTTTCTCTGTCCATGCCTCATGTCTCTCATACGGTCCCACATGCATGTAAACTCTCGCCCCTCTTTTCATCGATCTCACAATCGCACACTCCTCCCCCTATCTAGTAGGCCTCTCGCACCACCTCCTAGCTCCATCCCTTTCTCTATATCCGTCTCTCTGGGCCTTATTTGCCTCTAACAAATGGATGTACACTGACTGATCTCCCACTATACATATAGCTAGCTAGGTCATTTATAACTTGTTTCCCCACGCGCTGATCGATATACCTCATTAGTTATGTCTTTCCCTTCCTCTGACACACAACAATTGATCTACCGATCTAGTTAGGTCTGCTTACCAAACACATATGGTCCCCTTCATCATCCATGCATGCCTCCGGACACATCTATCACGCACACGCACACACAGAAACACATCACCCTCTCTTCTTGATATTGCAGTTGTACCCTCAGTTTGTCTAGTAGGCCTCTCCCACCATCTTCGAGAAGAAACTCCACCACCCCTCCGGCACTCTGTGTGTGTGTGTGTGTGTGTGTGTGTGTATCCCAACCTATTTCCCGTCCTTCACTTATGTATGGATGTCGACCAATCTCCCTCAAGGCATAGCTAGGTCTCTCCTTCTCAACACATATACAAGTCGATCTACCTCTCTAGTTAGGTCTCTGCCTCCCCCTGCCCCCCCCCCCACACACACCGATACATCGAGCACTCTAGTCATGTCACCCTGCCACACACAAACTTGCCCTCTGCCCTCTGACGTTCTGGTAGGTTAGTCGCCCTATATCTTTGACGTGCACACACACAATTTCGATGGCTCTCTTCATCGATCTCGCACCCACACACTTGATCCTATCTTCGACTCTATCGATATCTATGACCCCTCCCTCTCTTCTCATGGATCACCCCCTCTATATATGATATAGATAGGCCTCTATTTCACACACATTGCATGCGTCAAAATTTTGTTTGAGATATCATCGACACATATTCCCGCAAATACATTCATGAAATCACCCCCATAACAAAAAGCACTCACAAACACACATGCCATCTCTCTAGGTATAATCTCTCTCACACACACCCACGTAGGTGGGGGACGTGCACGAAGAGAAGAGGTGCATGCATGGTGCACGTACTCCCATCTCTTTCCCAACCACACCCGCGCGGGTACACAGTGGAGCTCATTTCTATACGAAAAGGCAACCCACGTGGTAATTTGACACGTGTACTGGTTGTCCACTTGATGGAGGATCATGTACCATGGGTGAAGAAACAAATTGAAACTTCACGCATTATTTTAAAAAAGAGGCAAACCATGTGGGTCCTACCTTAAAGGCAAGGCTCTATACATTGGAGATGCTCTGTATTACTTTTGATGTGTCCTGTCAACTCGCAAAACAAGGAGAAGCTTGCTTAGTATGCCCTCTCCCCCACCCACGGGTGCGGTGGCTCGCAGAGTCGCAGGACGAGGAGAAGCTTGCTTACTACGCCTATGCCCGCTCCCTCGCCCACGCGCGCGGTAGCTCGCAAGACGAGGAGAAAATTTTACTACTCCCTCCGTTAGACGTATATACTCCTTGTCCCTACCTTGGTTAGAGAGATTATCATATTGTTTGAAATATACTCCCTCCGTCTCATAATATAAAAGCATTTTTGACACTAGTGTAGTGTCAAAAACACTCTTATATTATGGGACAGAGGGAGTATGTCTTTTAGCAGATTTTGATATGAACTACTAGTACATAGTCCAAACACTGATGTATATAGACATATTTTAGAGTGTAGATTCACTCATTTTGCTCCGTATGTAGTCCATATTGAAACGGACGCAGTAGTACGCACTCTCCCTTGCCCCTTGTCCCTTGACCCTCGCCCACGTGGTGGACGTGCAGCAATTCATTCAGTCTCAGATAGCCAGAACCATATACTATAGTACCATCATTGCTCGACTTCTCGAAGAGGCGAAGAGCCAAGCACAAGGTTAATATTTTTGAGATGCCAAGCGCAAGGTTTATAGGAGAACGAGTAGTAGTAGTACTAGTAGTATGTACTGTATGAGGAAGAAGGCAACAAGAATGTATGTTTTGCGTGACACTCTCTTCTTACAGGACGTGCTAGACCTAGTGGACCTCATTGTTGCAATGGGAGTACTATCATACATGGCGCGATTCAGAGTGGTGGGCAGCGGCAATAATTCGGAGCTGCTTAGTCTTAAACCCCATGAAGAAGTCCCATCGAAAAGAATAGCCATCCTCTACACGTGCTCCTATGTAAAATGAGTAAATGAGACAAAAAGAGAAATAGACAAAGTAAAAAAAATCACCAGCCTTAGAGCCAGCCCTACTGTATCAGTGAATGATATTTCTACGTCGTGATTGACATGGCTATATTATTAACCATGCTGCGGAGGTAGCAGCGGATTTTTATTTATTTGCGGAGGTAGCAGCGGATGGATATTCAACGAAGAGTGAAATGATGGCTGCTTCCTCGGTCAAACATAGAGAAAGGCGGGCCTCATGATTTGATGGCTTATTAGTCATTATTACTACCTATACTCTTTGCCCATATAATAACCGCATGGTAGAGTAGTGGGCTATACTTTTAATAACCATGCTCGAAGAGAAGAGGTGCACGCACCCACGCATGTAGTACTAGTAGCACTCTTTGCGTCTTCCCCAACCACACACGTGACACGGTGCAGCTCATTTCTGTATGATGATGCAGCCCACATGATAATTTGACGCGTCTAGTAGTAGTTACTCACTTAATGGAGGCTCGGGAACCACGCACGAACGTACTCAATATAAATAGGTTCATATGGAGAGAAAAAGAAACTGCTCCACTATATACATAGCCAGGAGCCTACACGGTTGCTTGCTGGGGTTGCTCTCTTCACACTCTCTTGTACAAAACGACTGTGGCCACATCTCTAACATCCGGGCGGATCATGTCCACCGGGGGAAGGGGTGGATGCTTTGTGTAGATGCGGTCACCATCGCCGACGGCGAAAACCCACTGTCGGCGCGTCCCGATTAGGGGTCCCTGGCATTCTCTCTCACAAAGCCGGTGTGGTTGCCTTTGTCCCTTGCTCACTGCTGTGACATGGGCAGTTGCCGCCTCCTGCCACCCTCCTCTAAGCTAGCTACATCCCGACATCCCTCAGGTACAACTTCCTTTACAGCCGGCTTGCACCACTGCCCCAGCTGCCCACATCGCTCCATGTGGATATTTCTCTACTTCTTTGCCCCACACGTACCTCTACTGGCTTCTACTGTATTTGTGATGAGTTTATGTCTCATCAACTAGTCCCACTAGTCTTATTCTAATCACGCTTCTTCAATTTCTTTGCCATAGGGATGCTCAGCTCGATTTTAGTGAAACTGCACAGAATGATCTGGTTGTCAAAGGGTTGCAAACTTCATTTCTTTGGAAGGTTCAACGTCGCCAGCAAATTAAAGCCCGGTTAGGGTTTAGGGTTCAAGGCCTAGGGACTGCATGGATCATTTTTTTAGTTGTCTTTGTTTCAAAATAAGTGTCAACTTTAGTAGTACAACTTTGTACTAAAGCTGGAATAAAGTTGAGACACTTATTTTGGAATGGAGGGAGTACATATTGGCTATGACCTGTGAATCATTGAGATGCAATAGCATGCATGTTAGTCTCCTTTGTATTTGATGGAATGTTGCAACGGGGCAACCTTGGACGCAAGATACATGAAACAGAAACTAGAAGCTTCATAGCATTGTACAAATTTATCTCGCTGAGAAATTACAGTACGTACTATGTACTACTAAAGAGTTAGGTGTCGCACGGTGTCCAGAAAATATGGTGATAGTGTGAGGTGGGCCATCTAATCAATGAGCTGCCGTGTTTTCGCTGCTTTCGCACTCCTCCGCTGTAAGAGTGGAGAAAATTGTAAAGAGTGGAGACGCTCTACCTCCTTTTGCTGAAACGTGGGACATCCAGCATCCGGTGCACGTGTCATGCACCAAAGTAAAGTGTAAAGTGCAACTGAGACTCAGCACGCTCGTACCACCTCAGTAATAATGACCAATGAGCCATCAAATCACATAGACCTGGTAGTAAGTTGGACGGATGAAGCAACCATCACTCTTCGTTGAATCCGCTTCTCCCTTCAAAGCAGGCACCAGTGAGAGGTCGCATCCGCTCTGCACGGGCATGAATGTGGCACCGATTCTCTAGAGCGGTGCTGACCGTTTTGGGCGGGAAGCGTACGCGACCGATGGAGGGGGTTTGGGTGGGCCAGGGTGGTCAGGAGCGGGCGTAGCTGCTGTCCCGATCGGATGCCCGGAAACAAGAGGATGCATCGACTCTCGCAGCTAAATCATAGTACTACACACAATCTCTCTGTAGGTCAATGTGTCGCTCTATCTAACACACACACGCTGTTAAAAATAAACACACACACGCACACACAGGTTCATGCGCCGGCGGTCAACCACTATATCTGCAGCTGCGGGATTTGACACACGCGGCTGCCGAATTTGGAGCATTCCGGCCACCTGCGACTCCTTGCCATGGATTGTCCGGGTACCGGGTCGCACAACAATGGCAATGCCTCCATGTGGCATGCAGTTTTAGTTGTTGTTCACTTCGGAGGGTCATGTACCATATGTGAACGATAGTAACTGTGACCGGGAGGCGTGGAGCGTTAATTGTGAATTGACTCCTTCGAGCGTTAAATTTTCTTCGCGTATTAGCATTGCCCTCCGTCACAGTTTACAGGGAGCGCTTCAATTCTCATGCATTTCCACCACCGGAGGGATTTTAGGCGCGTTTGGTTTAATGTCCAATTAATTAGGGCATCATAACCGCAACCAAACCCAAAATTTTCTCTCCATGCAAGTGTGTACGCGGGGTGGAATAAATGCATGCATGTGTGTATCTGGACTGAAAGCACTCCATGCATGTGTGTACGCATTAATTTCTCTAGTAATTGGGCACCATGGTATAACTCCCGATGCTATTTTTCAGTCCAATCGCTAATCACCTTGGTCCGAGAGATTGTTGATGCGTGCCCTATAAACTATGACGGAGGGAGAAATTAAATAAAGAGTTCCGTTTCGTGCACAATTTAAAACGATTTTTATTGAGAGAAAAAGATAACCACTCCAACTATATAGGAGTATATACTAGCAAGATGCCAGTGCGTTGCATGGAACATCAAGATGCATTTGTATGAGTAGTTTATCTTGTGGGAGAAAAGGATGAACGAGGGAAGGCCTTATTTGCAAGTGTGGAGAGGGGTGTGGGTATCTTTTTGGAAAATTGCCATAGTTTCCTTCCTATCCGTCAGATATAAATCGAAAGGCCTATATTGTAGGATGGCAGGCACACCATCATCACAAACTCTGTTTTTTATAAGAGTAGAGATATAGATATAGAGAGTAGAGATACACTGCAGCCTCAGCGCTTGTTTTCTAGGGTTTGCTCTCTTCACACTCTCTCCACTATATATATACTAGCAAGATGCCCGTGTGTTGCACGGAACATCAAGATGCATTTGTATGAGTAGTTTATCTTGTGAGAGAAAAGGATGAATGAGGGAAGTCCTTTTCTGCAAGTGTGGAGAGAGGTGCAGGTATATTTTTGCAAAATTGCCATAGTTTTCTTTATATCCGTCAGGTATAGATCGGACGGTCTATATTACACGATGGCAGGCACACCATCATCACCAACTCGGTCTTTTATAAGAGTAGAGATACATGCTGGAGCCTCAGTGCTTGCAGTTGCTCTCTTCACACTCTCACCCTCTCTAGATCTAAACAAGACTACGTTGGCCTCTCTCCCCTCACTGCTGGTCAAAGAGCCGGCAGCATCCCGTCCGCCGGGGAAGGGAAGGAGGCTTAACGCTGTCGCCGTCGGCGAGGGAGGGAATCCACTACCGGTGCCGCAGTTCTCTTTCACCCAGCAGCGGCGCGGGAGGGCCTCCGACCCCTTCTTCCTCGCTGCCGTACATAGTGTGGGCAGATCGGCCTCCGGCCGCCCACTGAGCCACGCACTAAGAACCTTAAGGTATAATTTACTTAATCCACATGCATTGCTCTAGCTGCATGTGGATTTTTTTTGCTTCTGCACTCGAATCTAGGTGTTTGATCAAATAGGAAAGTAGTGGGGAAAGTTGTATAGCATGAATCTAGGACATGGTTCAAAGAGGAAAGGAAGGGGGAAAGTAGTACAGACTGGCTATCCAACACCTACGTTGGTCGAAAAGGGAAAACAATGACAAATGCAGTACACACATCTGTAACGAACTGATCTTTCTGTGGGTGGGGGACAAGGCTGTAGAGTTTGAGCAGGACTAGATTTGATGCCCTCACATAGGGAAAGGTGTCTAAAGATAACAAAACTGGGACCAACACAAATATGCTCCTTGGTTGTTTGTTCTTTGTTGCAACAGACTGTGCATCACCCCTTTATACATCGGTAGATGCACATGGTGCTGGTGCGTCCACTGTCCCGTACAACTCTTTAGCTGTTGTTAATCTAATAATGCCGCTGGAAAATTGATGCAATGCCACAGTTAAAAGCAAATTACATGTTTAACAAATTTTATAGTTAATATAATCTCTCCGTTAATATGAATCAATGCCACTGTTTGAGAAATGCTACTGTCTTGCTTTCTTTCCCATTTAGATAAGTTAGATGCTTATTTTTGTGGGCTTCTGTGTCATCCACCGTTATTGACCAGTAATTGTTTCCGTTGCACCTCTGTGTAAATAGGGTTATCTACTTCACCTCATTGCTATTGCGACCTTTTGTTGCACTGCACAAAACACTTTTGTTTTAAGAGTGTTTTGTGCAGTTCAACCAAAATGTCACACCGACTACGTTGCTTGATTGCTTGATCTTAGTGGAACTGCACAAGAGGAGATCTGACTTCCTATCCGTGTTGGCAAATTTGTTTCAGGTCTTCTTCTTGTGAGTTGTTTGAATTCCGCATCATGAGAGGTTAGTACTGGCCTTCTTCCACATGATTGTGCAGTGTGCTTTCATATGTTTGACTACTTATATGGTAATGTTGCTTGATTTTAGTGAACTAAACAAAAGGAGACCAGACTTCCAATCTGTATGTGCACCGTAATATCCCATTAACGTAAGATAATGATATTTTGCAACTGTTGGCCTGTATATTGCTACTGTCATCAGAAAAGTAATGTTGTTGTTTAGTGCTATACTTGTGCTCCCTAATTGACATGCTAAATCTTACATTGAAGGCGAAGCTTGTGCGTTATTGAACCAAGTGATGAAGGGGAAGAACAAGCGGAAGAAGAACAAAAATCAACTCCCGATGCTGTAATGAAGCACTGGAACTGTGATGACACAAGTAATGATATAGTTTTGCATCTTAATTTATTGCTATGGCTGGAACGAGCAATTGTTTTGCCACTGTGATTTGATGCCACTCTTAATGTAATATGTAATTATCTCTACTTGTGCAAACAGGGATCTTGTTTGAAGATAACATATATTTTAGTGGAACTGCACAAGAAGATGTTGGAAACATTAAACTAATCGAGGAGTTTATAGTAAGCATGACAACCACAGTAGATAATAATAGATGGTTCCAGAGAAGTGCTTCATCTGCATGCTCTACACAATAAGCCTCCTGACAAAGGTTGGTACCGGCCCACTGATTTCATCCATATGATTGAGCTTTGTCATCTCTATTGGTGTTGTGCTACTGTTTAGCTACTGTCATGAGAAAGTGGTATTGTTTCGCATGTTAATCTAAGGCTGCTAATAAATTGAGGCACCGGTTTGCCACCGTTATAGCCACCGATAAAATTAAGTAATAATACGATTCAAGTTGAGCTGCTGTGTTTGGTATCATATCATTTCCTATGAGGATAATGAGGATGCATCTCTTTGTGACTATAGATTTCATCAGTTACTCTCATTGTTAATGTAATGGTTGTTTTAAATATTTCCTTTCCTTCTTTTCGAGCAAACCGGGATGCTAGCATTTAGTTGTGCTCTTGTCTTTGCACAACAGGATCATCCTCCTCTAAAGAAGAATATGGAGTACGTGAAGTGCCTAGTTCTGATTATGCTAGGATGAAGAAGCCAAACCCTTCTCTTCTTATCAGAAGGAGCAGTTGAAGGATGGTTACATTACTGCCCACAAGAACAAACTAACTTCAGCTCAGAAGGACTCACAGATCTTCATCTTTGTTGTTGTGATGGCCAATACAATGTTGTTTTAGGATTCTTTCTGGTGAGTTCTATTTTTTTAAATGTGTGCTAAAAAGCTGCTCAAACTTTTTGTACATGTGAAACTACTGCAAACGAGGTGATCACCGTGTGTCCTGAGAATAATGCTAGTACATATTGTTTTGCATGTTCATCCAATGCCAGTGATACAAGAATTCAAACTAATCGAACTAAATTCGTTCATACACGGCTGGATTTCATATAAACATGCCGAATTTCATTACATTTCATACATTCTTCAACTAAAAATGGGTGTGCTGGAGGTATAATTAATTAACCTAATCTATGATCTCCGGCGCCCATTTCCCGTGTCTGGCTGAGTCGAACAGAAGCTTCTTCTCTAGCTCAGCTCTCAGACTCCACGTCGCCGCCAAGAAGCTAATCGACTGTCAATGTTTCACCCTCCAAGCTTGGCTTCAACCGGAGGGTAGCAGCGGTGGCTTACTTGGACCCGAGTGGCGGCAACCTACCGTGTTCTACTCTTCCTTGTTTTCTGTGTGGCGCGGCCTCATTGGCAGCGGGGCGGGGCCTCAACGGAGCCGGCGATGTCCTCTGTCTCGTTGCCGGCGGGGCGGCAGCTCGGTGGAGCGGGGGAAATCCTCTCCCTTTTTACCGGTAGGGCGGGGCCTCGGCGGAGCCGGAGATGTCCTCTACATCGTTGTTGGCAGGGCGGGGCCTCAGCGGAGCAGGGCCTCGCCGAAGCCGGCAAAGTCCTCCGCCTCGGTGACAGTAGGGCGGGGCCTCGGCGGAGCCGGCATTCTCCTCCCCCTCGTCATCGGTCTCGCCAAACAGGGCCTCGCCCGCTTCATCGCCCTCTTTGTAGGCGGCCACAACCTCCGCCACCCGCATGCGGTACAGCCAGCGCACGAGGCGGCTCTCGCGGGCGGAGCGGTATGACTCGAGCAGCGCCTCCTACTCCGCCCACTCCGCGGTGATCTGCTCCTCCGCCTGCAGGTGCTCCTGGAGGACATGGTGGTTGTAGGCGGCGTCGGCCTGCGCCTCCCAGAACTGCTCCTCATGCTTCTGCCTCACCATGTCCATGTATTGGGCATGGGCCTCGTCGATGGTCATGGTGCAATGCACCAGTGAGGATGGCACGGAGGAGGGGGTTGGCACCGGATCGTCGACTACCACGTTCTCCATTGGGACATCATCGTCCTCCGGCTGCCTGCCGGCCAGCCAGTCAGCAGCAATGGCTTCCATCTCCTTCTGGTCCGTCGTCCACCCATCCCGAAGAGCCTTGGAGCGCGAGGAAGCCATGGTGGGAGTGGTGTGGACAGGAGAAAGGGAACGGAGGCGGATGACTGCGGCTATGGCCGGCGCAGTAGTTTATATAGCAATGGTGGGCGGCAGAGGGACGGACGGGTGGCGCCGGAGTAGCCGCCTTGGCAACCACGTATCATTAGGGTGGGCGGCAAATGGACGGACGAATGGCACTTGTGTCGTTTGAATGCAGAGCAATCGCCTGCACCGGGAAGCGGCGCGGGCGGCGCTGACCGTTTCGGGCGGAAAGCTCGCGCGGGCGAGGGAGTGGGTCTGGGTGGGCTAGGGCGGTCAGACTAGTGCTTGGCAGCGGTCCGGTCCAGCAGCCGGACATGCTGGCTCGCCAGCGAGCTCGCTGAGCTTAGCGACGACAATCATACGATGGACCGACCAGGAGCCGGCGCCACCGCACAAGCCGGCTCATGCCGTGTTCACCATAGAGTAGATGCGGCCGCACTTCGACACCCTAATGGCAGAAGAGCTACCAGCGCAGGAGGACCTGTGCTGCAACCTCCATCTCCTCAACGAGCACCGGCTCGCGGAAGGACGAATCGCCGATGAACAAGCGAACGACAATGCCGTCGCAGACATGTGGCCCTATGATCCTGGCTTCCTGAATGAGCAGCGGGCGCTGTATCAGACCATCCGTAGGTCCCGTGAGGCCCTCTCCGTCGTCCTTTGAGTTGTTGCACTCACCGTGGCGCCGCCGTCTCATGTTGTCAACATGGTCAACGAACATGAGGAATCAGGAGATGACTTAACTTGGAGAGGATGACAGTGGCGACCCACCAGGGCCATAGCCGCACGTACGCAAGTGCCTCCTTATTATATACAACTATAATTTTTTGCTTCCTCCAGGTTTCCTGACATCACGGTCCCACACCATTGTCAACCTATATAGTCAATAAACGAGAGAATTGCACAAGGAGCGGCCGGTAGCTGGGACCCAGTAGCTCGAGCAGTATTTGTGTTTTTGAGGTGTGAGCAGAGTTTTTCTTGAGTGATGTTTTTGTTGTTGTTTAGAGGAGTAGGGTATCAACTGGGCGGGCTGTGGCCCGTCTAGCCCAGGCTATTATTTTATGTCGACCAAATATCCAGCCCAGATATTAATTTTTTTCAAGGTGAAAATGGCTAGCCCAGCTATACTTTTTTTTGAGGAATACCCAACCCATGTCAACTTGTTATTCTCCGCCCCGCTGGGCTACAAATCTTTCCTATGAGGGATGCATTAGGCTTAACAAGAAAATGGGCTTTAAGAAATAATAAATGGGATGTAATTATAAATACTGGGCTGTAACTATAAAAAATGCACCAAACACGTAATTAGTTAAAAAATATTATTTTTGGAGTTTGAAATTTAATTTCATTACTTGTTGCGCACGTAATATTTCGTTGGATTTTTACTAATACAAATTTATATTGAAATTATATTTAATCTGACTCGAAATTTCGGGATAAAAATATTTCGGATCCCATCAAAATATGGGAAATTTTATTAAATTCTCTTTTGAGTGGTTGGTTGAAATTATTAATCGTTGTCCTGGCTAGAAAATGGGCTGTAATTTTAACAAACTGTAAATGGGCTATAGTAAATTCCATTAGAATTCAAAAATGGGCTGTACATTATTACAAATCGCAAATGGGCTATATGTTCTCTGCCACACACTTGTGGGCCTAGTAAGTTGACGCGTACGCAAGGCTTTGTCAACTTATAGTCAACACATGATTCTAGCAGCAGTGGCCATTGGATGTCCATCCAATGGATGTCGTGCTTCTTCAATCTCGGATATTCTTGCTCCAGCCGCCCAAACCACCGCCGGTGGTACCGCCTGCTACCGCCTCCCGTGGCCGGCTGTGCTGCCGCGCAGGACTCACCAGCCCACCCTACTCCCATCGCCGTCTAGGCCATTCCTCTAGTCACCAACACCTCCTCTTATTCTCCAGCAACGACAGCCTCACAGCGCAGCCGAACCAGTGAACCCTCGTACTCCCCTCCGCGTGGGCATCCACCTGCCTCGTCTTCCCTAGCTCCGCATCGTTCCCTTCCTAGGCCTCACCGTCATCCACCGCCAGGGTGCTATCCGCGTGGCATGGTCAATGTGGTCAACGAACGACAGCCATCGGAAGAGGACTCTATGCGGTGAGGCTGACAGATGGACCCACCAGCTACATCTTCGTACGCAAGGAAGTGTGTCCATATTACGGGAAGAAAAAATGATTCTTCCCCATGACAGCTGGGGCCCATCAGCTATATTTCGGACGCAAGGAAGTGCGTCCTTATCCTCCCTGATAGCTGGGACCCACCCGATCGAAGCGCACATAGCGTTGTCGCGAACATGTACGTACATACTGGTCGATCGGTCTCTCTGCAACGATGAATCGTGGCCGAGCAAGCAGCGGCACGTGTAGTAGTAGAGCCCCCGACGTAGCAATTCAGGCAGTCCCTTCTAAACCATCTACACGTACGTATAGCCACATGCCAAAAAATATGGCCACGTACGTACATACGGGCGGGGTCTCGAACGCCTACTCACGCATACGTACAGCCAGGGGTCGTGTACATGGAGAGGCTACAGACGGCAGCAACAGCGTCCTGTTCATCGGAAGCCAACCAGCTGGGTCGGAACGGAGAAACAGCATCCTGTTCATTGGGAGGCAACAGACTGGGTCGGAATGCGTCGTGTTCATTGGGAGCCAACCGGCTTGGACGGAACAGCCGAAACGGGGTCTGGCGTCCCGCAATACGGAGGAAACGGCCTTCTGTTCGAGCTCCTACGGTCCAAACGGGGTGCTGTTGATCGAGAGGGGTGTGGCATACCGCAAAACGGAGGAAACAGACTTGTGTTGGAGCGCCTACGGTCGAAACGGGGTCCTGTTTGTCGGGAAGGGAGTGGCGTACCACAAAACAGGACTCCACGGGCTACTGTTCATCCACCGTCGACTTCCTCCAGCCTCCACCTGCTACTGTTCATCCACCGTCGACTTCCTCCAGCCTCCAGCTGCTACTCTTCATCCATCGTCGACTTCCTCCTGCCTCCACCAGCTACTGTTCATCCACGGGGTCGCCTCCACCGGCTATTGTTCAACCAGTCCTCCACGAAGTCCTATTCATCCACCCTCCACCGGCTACTGTTCAACCAGCCCTCCACGTGTCTTGTTCATCCACCCCAATCGGCTCGGGTGTGGCGACCTCCTCTCAATCGGGGTCCTGTTCATCCAGCGGCAACGGCCTACTACTACTACCATGGGGTCTTGTTCATCCAACCCCCACCGGGAACTTTTCATCCAACCACCAACAACGGTCATTGTTCATCAAGAAGCAGTAGGTTCAATCGGCTTCAGTTAGCAGCAGTAGCGAGGGAATCGCTCGGGTTCAGTTAACAGTCAGGGATCGATCGCTCGGGTTCAATAACGTAGCTAGTGCAATCTCTCGGGTTCAGTAAGCGAACGCCTCGCTCGGGTTCAGTTAGAGCCCAACGCCTCGCACACACGCGCGTACGTGTACAAGAGAAACGCGCAAACCTCCGTGCATCACTCGGCCCCGACCACCCACCGTAACCAGGAACTCCCCGATAGTTTTCTCGCCCTCGCTTCTACAACAATTTTTTCCGTCATGGACGACCCAAAGAATGTCATGCAGGTGCATCCCCGGCCCACCCTGGATGAAAAGCCCATTTTCTCTCATGATTTTTTGCCATAGAAGTAGAAGCCCACCACATCTATGATGATACGTGCTTTTGTCACAATTATCATCATAGAAGTGTCATAAGCATGACATAATTTTTTTTTGTTTGGCCCAAAATGTCACGGATGTGTCTTTTTTTTGTAGTGAAGATGGTAAACCTGTTGCATACTTTTCTGAAAATTTGAGTGGGCCTAGTCTGAATTATTCTACTTAAGATAACGAATTATATGCTCTTGTTCGGACTTTGGAAACATGGCAACATTATTTATGGCCCAAATAATTTGTTATACATTCTGATCATGAATTTTTGAAGCACATTAAAAGTCAAGCAAAACTGAACCGCGGACATACTAAATGGGTTGAATTCATTGAGACTTTCCCTTATGTCCTTAAACACAAGAATGGCAAAGAAAATGTTATTGCTGATGCATTGTCTCGTCGTTATACTATGTGATTGCTTGTATCTGCATTGGTATTTCCCCGAGGAGGAGAGGATGATGCAACACAACAACTGTAAATATTTCCCTCAGTTATGAAACCAAGGTTATCAATCCAGTAGGAGAACCAAGCAACACTATGTAAACAACATCTGCACACAAATAACAAATACTTGCAACCCAACACGTAAGAGGGGTTGTCGATCCCTCCTCGTTATTGAGATAGATAAAATTGTATGAGATTTGATAAATAGACCTGACAAAAACACAAAATAAAATAAATAAAGAAAAAGTGCAGCAAGGTATTTTTTTTGTTTTTGGAATAATAGATATGAAAATAATATGATAGGAAATAGACTCGGGGGCTGTAGATTTCACTAGTGGCTTCTCTCCAGAAAATAGCATACGGTGGTAAACAAATTACTACTGGGCAATTGATAGAAAAGAAAATAATCATGACAGTATCCAAGGCAATGATCATGTATATAGGCATCACGTCCAAGATTAGTAGATCGACTCCTGCCTGCATCTACTACTATTACTCCACACATCGACCGCTATCCAGCATGCATCTAGTGTATTAAGTTCATGGAAAAGTGGAGTAATGCCATAAGAACGATGACATGATGTAGACTAGATCTATTCATGTAGGAATAGACCCCATCTTTCTCTCCTTAATGGCAACGATACATGCATGTCATCTCTCCTTTTGTCACTGAGAATAAGCACCGCAAGATCAAACCCATCACAAAGCACCTCTTCCCATTGCACGAAAAATCAATCTAGTTGGCCAAACCAAACCAAAGTTTCGGAGAAGAAATACGAGGCTATAAAGATCATGCATAAAAGAGTTTAGAGAAGACTCAAATAATATTCATAGATAGAACTGATCATAAACTCGCAATTCATCAGATCCCAACAAACACACTACAAAAAGTCATTACATCAAATAGATCTCCAAGAACATCGAGGAGGACATTATATTGAAGATTAAAGAGAGAGAAGAAGCCATCTAGCTACTGCCTACGGACCCTTAGGTCTGTGATACACTACTCACACATCATCGAAGGAGCACGAATAAGGATGATGAACCCCTCCATGATCGTTTCCCCCTCCGGCAAGGTGCCGGAAAAGGGCTCTAGATTGGATCTCGTGGTTCTGGAACTTGCGGCGGCTGCAATTGTTTTTCGTCGACTCTTCTAGGGTTTCTGGAATATCTGAGTATTTATAGAGCTGAAAGGCGGTGGAAAAGATCATCGTGGGCCCCACAAGGCACCAGGGCATGCCTGGAGCCTCTAGCGCACCCTGGTGTCTTGTGGGCCCCATGGGCCTCCTCTGGTACACCTCCTGGGCTCCCTGGGTCTCTTCTCGGCAGAAAAAAATCTCCAAAAAGTTTCATGGCATTTGGACTTTCTTTGATATGGATATTCTACGAAGTAAAAACAAGCAAAAAACAGCAACTGGCACTAGGCACTATGTTAATAGGTTAGTCCCAAAAATGATATAAAGTTGCTAGTAAATGAATGTAAAACATCCAAGATTGATAATATAACAACATGGAACAATAAAAAAATTATAGATACGCTGGAGATGTATCAGCATCCCCAAGCTTAATTCCTGCTCGTCCTCGAGTAGGAAAAAGATAAAAACAGAATTTTTGATGTGGAATGCTGCCTAACATGTTCATCACATATTCTTTTCTTTTGTAGCATGGACATTTGGACTTTTAGATGATTCAAAGCAATAGTCTATATTTGACATGAGGACATCAATACTCAAGCATATCAACAAGGAACCATGTCTTTCAAAATATCAACACTAAAGAAAGCTATCCCTAGCCCATGATGCTCAATCCTTGATCCATTCATGAAACACACTCGAATATTAGCTACATCCAATGCACAATTATGACCATAGTGCTTCCTAGTTGGTGCTTTATAAGAGAAGATGGAGACTCAAAAGTAAAAAATAAAAATTGCATAAAGTAAATAGATAGGCCCTTCGCAGAGGGAAGCAGAGATTTGTACAGGTGCCAGAGCTCAAAGCTTAAATTGAGAGGTAAAATTATTTTGAGAGGCATGCTTTTCCCGTCAACGAAAACGATCGAGAATTCCCAATACTTTCCTTGCTAGATACATCATAGGCGGTTCCCAAACATAAAATAAAGTTTATTCCTTTTTCCACCATTCTTTCATAATCCATGGCTAGCCGTATCCACGGGTGCCTTCCATACCAACACTTTCTAAGGAATTTATTATTTGACAACATAAATATTTTTTTTCATTTCAGGACTGGGCATCCCTATTACCTTGCCACACTCTCGTGCAATGACAAGTGAATAAACACTCCTCTTGAGAATAACGCATCTAGCATGGAAAAATATTGGCCACCCCTTGCCGCTTCATGAGTGGTACGGGCACACAAAAAGGAAATTCATTTTGAAAATTAGAGTTGACACATACAAATTTACTTGGAACAACATGGAAATACCGCATATAGGTAGGTATGGTGGACTCATTGGCACAACTTGGTTTAAGGAGTTTGGATGCACAAGTAGTATTCCCACTTAGTACAAGGAAAGGCTAGCAAATAGATTGAGAAGCAACCAACCAAAAAACGAAAATGATCATAAATGAGCATTAAACATAACTAACATCGAATAATACACCACAAGTAGGACGTAACTTCATTGAATAACTATTGACTTTCGTGCTTGCATAGGGAATCACAAACCTTAACATCAATATTCTTACTATAGCATAATTACTCACCAACATGACTCACATATTATTATCTTCATATCTCAAAACTATTACAAGGAATCAAGTTTATAATGTCCAATGATCTTCATGAAAGTTTTTATTATATCCCTCTTGAATATCTATCACTTTGGGACTAGTTTCATATTTTACCATTGCTTATAACAAGCTCTCAAACAAATTTAAGTGAAGAACATGAGCATAAATAATTTTTCTCATCTCTCAGAATAATATAAGTGAAGCATGAGAGAATTTCTTCAAAAATTTACTAACTCTCAAATTGATCTAAGTGAAGAATGAGAGTATATTTCTTCAAAATTGAGAAACCACCGTGCTCAAAAAGATATAAGTGAAGCACTAGAGCAATTCCATAGCTTAATTTTTTTGAAGTGAAGCCCATAGAGCAATTCTAACAAATCATAACATCATTATGGCTTTCTTAAATAGGTGTCCAACAAGGATGATTGTGACAAACTAAAAAGAAAAAAAAAACAAAGACTCATGTAATACAAGACGCTCCAAGCAAAACTCATCATATGTGACGAATAAAAATATAGCTCCAAGTAAAATTACCGATGGTCGTTAGAAGAAAGAGGGGATACCTTCCGGGGCATCCCCAAGCTTAGTTGCTTGGTTCTCCTTAAATATTACCTTGGGGTTCCATGGGCATCCCCAAGCTTAGGCTCTTTTCACTCCTTATTCCTTCATCCATCGTGATCTCACCCAAAACTTGAAAACTTCAATCACAGAGAACTTAACAAAAACCTTTGTGAAATCTGTTAGTATAAGAAAACCAATCCTTACTTTAAGTACTATTGAAAACCCATTCATATTTTGTTATTGCATTATACCTACTGTATTCTAACTCTACCATGGCTAAAACACCCGGTATATTCCATAGATTCATCAAAAATAAGCACACAATGCAACGAAAACAGAATCTGTCAAAAACAGAACAGTCTGTAAAGACTCGAATTTTACTAATACTTTTGTAACTCCAACAATTCTGAAAGCTTAGGACAACTGGACCAATTCATATATCAATCTTGTGTAAAAACTTCAGAGTTTTTGGTCGCTCCAGTGATTTTGAACAATTCTTCTACTGGACGTAAAAGTTTCTGTTTTCCATCAAGATCAAATCAACTATCACCCAAAGCCATCCTAAAGGCTTTACTTGGCACAAACACTAATTGAAACATAAAAAACACAATCATAACAGAGGTATAATTGTGTGAACACACAAAAACAGAAACAAAAAAGTAAAAAAATATATTTTATTCATTGGGTTGCCTCTCGACAAGAGCTATTGTTTTATGCCCCTAGCTAGGCATAATAATTTTAATGATGCTCGCATGAAAGAAAAAAAAATGAAGCACAAAGAGAGCATCATATAGCATCTGAAAATCAAATTTAAGTCTAACATACTACCTATCCATAGGAATTTTATAAGCAAACAAATTATCAAAACAAGCAAAAACTAGCATATGCAAGGAACAAGAATAAAACATTGACAATCTCAACATGAAGAGAGGTAATTTAGTAACATGAAAATTTCTACAACAATATTTCCCTCTCTCATACTAATTGCATTTAGTATCATAATCAAATTCAACAATATAGCTATCATATAAAATTTTCTCTTCATGATCCACATGCATAAAAGTTTTATAATCTTCCAAGATAGTGGGATTAACATCAACTAAAGTCATGACCTCTTCAAACCCACTTTTATCCAAAAATTCATAAGATTGAACACTCTCCAAATATGTAGGTTTGTTTTTACCTAGAGTTGACACTCTTCCAAACCCACTTTCAATAGTATCGCAAACATATTCATCATGAGGCTTAAATAATTTTTCAAGATCATAAGAAGCATTATCACCCCAATCATGATCATTGCAATAAGTAGTGGACATAGAAAAATTAGCATCCCCAAGCTTGGGGTTTTGCATATTATTAGCACAATTGACATTAATAGAATTTATAATAACATCATTGAAATCATGCTTTTCATTCAAGGAGCTATCATGAATCACTTTATAAATTTCCTTTTTCAACACTGCATCACAATTTTCAGATTCACGAATCTCAAGCAAAACTTCATAAAGATAATCTAGTGAACTCAATTCACTAGCAATTGGTTCATCACAATTGGATCTTTTAAAAAGATTAGCAAGTAGATGAGGATCCATAAGCTTTTTGTTTTTGATTTCCAATAAACATGCAATTATGCCAAGCAAACAAGCAAACAAACCCAGTAGGACATAAAGGCAAACGAAAAAGAAGGCAAATAAAAAAGGCAAATATTTTTTTGTTTTTGTAAAAATGTTTTAGAAGTGGGTGAGATGAAAATGAGAGGGAAATGGCAAATAAAGTAATTAGAAGGAGATGAGATTTGTGATTGGGTACCTGATAGATGTTGATGATGTCTCCCCGGCAACGGCGCCAGAAATTCTTCCTGATTGCCTGTATCTGTGTTTGTATTTCCCCGAAGAGGAGAGGATGATGCAGCACAACAACGGTAAAACCTAAACCAACTAAAAGTTTCTGTTTTCCAACAAGATCAAATCAACTATCACCCAAAGCCATCCTAAAGGCTTTACTTGGCACATACACTAATTGAAACATAAAAAACACAATCATAACAGAGGTATAATTGTGTGAACACAAAAACAGAAACAAAAAAAAAGAAAAAATATTTTATTCTTTGGGTTGCCTCCCGACAAGCGCTATTGTTTGATGCCCCTAGCTAGGCATAATAATTTTAATGATGCTCTCATGAAAGACAAAAAATTGAAGCACAAAGAGAGCATCATATAGCATGTGAAAACCAAATTTAAGTCTAACATACTTCCTATGCATAGGCATTTTATAAGCAAAAAAATTATCAAAACAAGCAAAAACTAGCATATGCAAGGAAGAAGAATAAAACATTGACAATCTCAACATGAAGAGAGGTAATTTAATAACATGAAAATTTCTACAACCATATTTCCCTCTCTCATAATAATTACATTTAGGATCATAATCAAATTCAACAATATAGCTATCATATAAAATTTTCTTTTCATGATCCACATGCATAAAAGTTTTATAATCTTCCAAGATAGTGGGATTAACATCAACTAAATTCATGACCACTTCAAACCCACTTTTATCAAAAAAATCATAAGATTGAACACTCTCCAAATATGTGGGTTTATTTTTACCTAGAGTTGACACTCTTCTGAACCCACTTTCAATATTATCGCAAACATACTCATCATGAGGCTATAAATTTTCAAGATCATAAGAAGCATTATCACCCCAATCATGATCATTGCAATAAGTAGTGGACATAGCAAAATTAGCATCCCCAAGCTTGGGGTTTTGCATATTATTAGCACAATTGATATTATTAGAATTTATAATAACATCATTGCAATCTTGCTTTTCATTCAAGGAGCTATCATGAATCACTTTATAAATTTCCTTTTCAACACTGCATCACAATTTTCAGATTCACGAATCTCAAGCAAAACTTCATAAAGATAATCTAGTGAACTCAGTTCACTAGCAATTGGTTCGTCATAATTGGATCTTTTAAAAAGATTAGCAATGGATGAGGATCCATATGCTTTTTGTTTTTGATTTCCAATAAACATGCCATTATGCCAAGCAAACAAACCAAGTAGGACATAAAGGCAAACGAAAAAGAAGGCAAATAAAAAAGGCAAATATTTTTTTGTTTTTGTAAAAACATTTTAGAAGTGGGGGAGATGAAAACGAGAGGAAAATGGCAAATAAAGTAATTGCAAGGAGATGAGATTTGTGATTGGGTACTTGATAGATGTTGATGATGTCTCCCTGGCAACGGCGCCAGAAATTCTTCCTGATTGCTTGTATCTGCGTTGGTATTTCCCCAAAGAGGAGAGGATGATGCAGCACAACAACGGTAAGTATTTCCCTCACTTGTGAAACCAAGGTTATCAATCCAGTAGGAGAACCAAGCAACAATATGTAAACAACACCTGCACACAAATAAGAAATACTTGCACCCTAACGCATAAGAGGGGTTGTCAATCCCTCCTCGGTATTGAGATAGATAAAATTGTATGAGATTTGATAAATAGATACGACAAAAACACAAAATAAAATAAATAAATAAAAAGTGCAGCAAGGTATTTTTGGTTTTTTGGAATAATAGATCTGAAAATAATATGATAGGAAATAGACCTGGGGACCGTAGATTTCACTAGTGGCTTCTCTCGAGAAATAGCATATGGTGGGTAAACAAATTACTGTTGGGCAACTGATAGAAAAGCAAATAATCATGACAATATCCAAGGCAATGATTATGTATATAGGCATCGCGTCCAAGATTAGTAGACCGACTCCTGCCTGCATCTACAACTATTACTCCACACATCGACCGCTATCTAGCATGCATCTAGTGTATTAAGTTCATGGAAAAATGGAGTAATGCAATAAGAATGATGATATGATGTAGACAAGATCTATTCATGTAGGAATAGACCCCATCTTTTTATCCTTAATGGCAACGATACATGCGTGTCATGTCTCCTTCTGTCACTGAGAATAAGCACGGCAAGATCGAACCCATCACAAAGCACCTCTTCCCATTGCAAGAAAAATCAATCTAGTTGGCCAAACCAAACCAAAGTTTTGAAGAAGAAATACGAGGCTATTAAGATCATGCATAAAAGAGTTCAGAGAAGACTCAAATAATATTCATAGATAGAATTGATCATAAACTCACAATTCATCGGATCCCAACAAACACACCGCAAAAAGTCATTACATCAAATAGATCTCCAAGAACATCAAGGAGAACATTCTATTGAAGATCAAAGAGAGAGAAGAAGCCATCTAGCTACTGCCTACGGACCCTTAGGTATGTGATAAACTACTCAAGCATCATCGGAGGAGCACCAATGAGGATGATGAACCCCTCCGTGATTGTTTCCCCCTCTGGCAAGGTGCCGGAAAAGGGCTCTAGATTGGATCTCGTGGTTCTGGAACTTCCGGTGGCTGGAATTGTTTTTCAGCGACTCTTCTAGGGTTTCTAGAATATCTGAGTATTTATAGAGCTGAGAGGTGGTGGAAAAGATCACCGTGGGCCCCACAAGGCACCAAGGCTTGCTTGGGGCCTCTGGCGCGCCCTGGTGTCTTGTGGGCCTCACAGGCCTCCTCTGGTACACCTCCTGGCTCCCTGGGTCTCTTCTGGGCAGAAAAAAAATCTCCAAAAAGTTTTGTGGCATTTGGCTTCGTTTGATATGGATATTCTGTGAAGTAAAAAACAAGCAAACAACAGCAACTGGCCCTGGGCACTATGTCCATAGGTTAGTCCCAAAAATGATATAAAGTTGCTAGTAAATGAATGTAAAACATCCAAGATTGATAATATAATAGCATGGAACAATAAAATATTATAGATACGTTGGAGACGTATCACTATGCTTTCACAACTTGACTTCAAAATATTTGGTTTGGAGACCATCAAAGATCAATATGTGCATGATACTGAATTTAAAGATGTGCTGCAGAATTGTAAAGAAGGGAGAACATGGAACAAGTTCATCATTAATGATGGATTTGTGTTCCATGCTAACAAGCTATGAATTCCATCTAGCTCCGTTTGTCTTTTGTTGTTGCAGGAGGCGCATGGAGGAGGATTAATGGGACACTTTGGCGTGAAGAAGATGGAGGACGTACTTGCTACACATTTCTTTTGGCCAAAGATGAGACGGGATGTTGAGCGTTTTGTTGCTCGATGCACTACATGTCAAAAAGCTAAGTCACGACTCAATCCTCATGGTTTTATATATGCCTTTGCCTGTACCTAGTGTTCCATGGGAGGACATATCTATGGATTTTGTTTTAGGATTAGCTCGAACAAAGAAGGGGAGGGATAGCATATTCGTTGTCGTGGATAGATTTTCGAAAATGGCACACTTCATACCATGTCATAAAAGCGATGATGCCGCTAATGTTGCTCGTTTGTTCTTTCGTGAAATTATTCGCTTGCATGGTGTGCCAAATACTATTGTTTTAGATCATGATACTAAATTTCTTAGCCACTTTTGGAGATGTTTATGGGCTAAGTTGGGGACTAAACTTCTTTTTAGTACTCCATGTCACCCCCTAACTGATGGACAAACTGAAGTAGTCAATAGAACATTGTCTACTATGCTTAGGGCTGTGTTGAAGAATAACAAGAAAATGTGGGAAGAATGCTTGCCTCATATTGAATTTGCTTATAATTGTTCACTGCATTCTGCTACTAACATGTGCCCTTTTGAAATTGTGTATGGTTTCCTACCTCATGCACCTATTGATTTGTTACCTCTTCCATCTTCGGAGAAGGTTAATTTTGATACTAAACAACGTGCTGAATTGATCTTAAAAATGCATGAGTTAACTCAGAAAAACATTGAGCGTATGAATGCTAAATATAAACTTGCTGGAGATAAAGGTAGAAAACATGTTGTCTTTGCACCTGGAGATCTTATTTGGTTACATTTTCGTAAGGATAGGTTTTCTGATTTGAACAAATCAAAGCTAATGCCACGTGTTGATGGTTCTTTTAAGGTGTTAGAGAAAATAAATGATAATGCATATAAACTTGAGCTGCCTGTAGATTTTGGGGTTAGTCCCACTTTTAACATTGTAGATTTGAAGCCTTATTTGGGTGAGGAAGATGAGCTTCCATCGAGGACGACTTCATTTCAAGAAGGGGAGGATGATAAAGACATCAATACCACTGTTACACCCACAACCCCTACTGCTATACATACTGGACCAATTACAAGAGAACGCGCACGCCCATTGAATTACCAAGTACTTTCATTTCTTGGTAACAATTCTAATGTTCATGAGAATATGACGCTGCCTAAATTGGATACATTTGTTTTGCTTACAAATGAAGGGCCTAGCTTGGACAATAAAGATGAACATTGGAGCAAGATCAAGCATGGAGTTGATGGCATGCGCAAGGGAAACAAGAACAGAGTTTCAAGTGATGATTTCACAACTTTGAAGCCACCATAATGAGTGCATGAAGACTTGGACGGAATATACAAGATGCTACTTCATAAATTTCGTCCAGAGGCTATTATAGGTGTTGGGGCACCTTATTATTGGGCCAGGCCCATGTAATTTCGAAATACTTCAGTATAGGCTGTTTTTAGAGTCCGTATGTGTGGGGAAACAGAGTTAAGTGTTGGTTTTGGACCCCTCCTCCAAGGGGTCATGAAATTCCCCCTACTCCTCCATATATACAGCCCTTAGGGCATCGTTTAGACTTTGGGTTTTGTTTAGATTAAAGTTCGCCATAGCTGCGTTTATGTTCAATGACCAGACCAAGACGTCACAGATCCCCACCTTGATCAATAAAGTTTTCCTCTTATATTCTCAATATCCAAATTGCAATCTCAGTTTCTTGCTTGTTCTTTGTTTGCTTGTAAGAAATAGACCCTCGTGGTCAGGTTGATCATGCTCTGGCGTGGTTAATAACCTCTCGGAGTTGATTTAGTGATTGCTAAGGTGCGACGTCCTCGCACGTTCATAGTCGGATCGTCAAAGTCTACTCCTCCGAAAACGATAATCACCATCTCATCAAAATACGGGACACCTTTGCCTCTATCACCACCATCAATTGCATGATAACATAATCATTTGGAGCACCAATTGCCATGTTCATGATATTGATAAACCATCCCACTATGACTTCATACTACACAATGGTAGAATTTGTAACTCTGTGTGCACAATGAATGAACATGAACATATGAATGCTTTATATCTCATTCACTATCATTTTGACAAGCTTCATGCTCCTTGTTACAACCAATTTCATCAATTGAACTCATGCTTAAATGATGGACACCTTGTGTGCACTAACAATTGTATTTCCAAGTGTCCTCTATCTTTGCTCTTTTAACATGTATACCATTCTGAAGATAGCCTGGAGTACTTTGATCACGCCATGAAGCACACCAATGTCTACCATTTCCCCAAGGGGGGAGATGATGCGGAGCATCCCAAGGTCATCCCCATGGACATTCCATCATCACCACGAACACCAAATGGACCAACGATGAGAGCCCATGCACGTGATATCGAAACTGAGGTTACCTCTTTCCTGTTCGATCCCCCTTTGGATTCACATAAGAAATGGCTTCTACCTCAATCAGAAACGTTATGCATTCTTAGGTACCAAGGAGAAGACCGTGAGGAAGAGTGGATGGATCACCAAGTCCACACGGAGTCCCAAGGAGAAGGAGGAGGAAGAGGAACCCCAAGATGCGGAAGACCGGAGACCTCCTGGACACCTCGGGTGCCCGGACAAGAGGACCCCGGGTGCCCGGACATGCGGTCGTGGGGTGGGCAAAGCCCCTGGATACCCCGGGTGCCCGGCCCCTATAGCCCCAGGTGCCCGGCCCCCCACCTGGGTGCACACCCGGGTGCCGGCCTCTCCACCTCGGGTGCCCGGTCCCTCCACCCAGCGACCACCCCGGGTGCCCGACCCTCCTACCCCGGGTGCCCGGCCCTTCCCCAGGCGCCACCCTGGGTGCCCGGACCCCCCAGACCATACTCGCGAGCATTATGGGAAAATGACCCATGTACCCCCATTTTACCGCCAAACTTCCCCTAGTCTATAAATAGTCATCTCCTAGCTCAAAATTAGGGTTAGGAAAGTATTGGTTAGACATTGAGAGAGCTTTGCTCATCTTCCCCTCTTCTTGGAGATCAAGACCTCCTAGGAGAAGATCCCCTTGTGGATATCAAGGCCTCCTCTTGGAGAATATTATCATCAAGACCTCACATCCTTTGAAGTGGGAAGAACTTTACCCTAGTGCTATTTTCCTTGAATTGTTCTTGTATTCTTGTGGATCTCATGTGTGCTACTCTAGTGGATGTGTGATTGGGTTTTATTTGAGTGATTTCCCCCTTGTGTTCTTGTGAGTTCATCCTTTCCCCCTCCAAGTTTGAAAAGATCTCAATTAGGGTTCCACCTTACAACACTTCTCCACCCCAAGCGCACTTCACGACGACCAAGCTCCATGACAACGATCATGAGGATAGTACCACCAAGATGTCCAAGCCCGACGAGCTCCAAGACAATGCTCCCAAGTTCGATTTCACTGCCATCCCTCTCTGTGACATTGACAATGATGAGTCTACCATGACTCTTTTTGAAGATGGTACGGCGACGACTACGACTATGGAGCCACTCAAGGAACATGCTTTGGAGGCGAGCGACATGGTGGCGAGCAAGGATGATGCTTCCATCTTTGATGGCGAGAGTGAAATGACCGAGCATGGGATATTCCCTTCGGTCATGGAGGAGAGTGATGATGTGCCATCTTCAGCCTTCATCCACGGTGTCGGTGACGAGATGGTTGAGCACGGGATTTCCCCTTCCACCATTGTGTCGTATGGTGATGAGTTGAGAGACGTGTGCACCTATGTTGAGAGTGAGAATAACTTCACCACTAGCCCCATATATGATGAGATGTCCCAATTCCCATGTGAGGAGAGCCACACACACCACCACTTGAGTGATATGAGTGACTCCACCATATGTGATTTTGAGTGCACCTACCTTGAGGGAGTGAGTGAGCCACAACCACATAGGGAGAGTGAGGTAACTGATAGGTCTTGTGAGGCCATTTTGAACTCTAACAACATAACCTCTACCTCTATTGTGTGTTCTCATTTGGTGCTAGGTCCCATCTATGATAACGCACCGATCCTCGACGACTTCGTCCCTCCTTTTGGACAAGATGATGGCCATGGTGGAATATGATGCACTGATACGTCTCGAAAGTATCTATAATTTTTTATTGTTCCATGCTATTATAGTATCAATCTTGGATGTTTTATATGCAATTATATATATCATTTTTTGGGACTAACCTATTAACCTAGTGCCAAGTGCCTGTTGCTGTTTTTTGTCTGTTTTTGGTTTTCCAGGAAATTAGTACCAAACGAAGTCCAAACTCTATGAAACTTTTTGACAATTTTTTTCTGGACATGAGAGACCCTAGAAGCTTTCGGAGGAGACTAGAAGGAAAACGAGGAGACGGCAAGGCAATAGGGCGAGCCCTGGGGGTAGGCGCGCCCTGATGCCTTGTGGGCCCCTCATGGCTCCATTTGACCTAATTCCACTTCTATAAATTATCTAAAATCGGGAAACCAACAGAGAGCCACCCAAAATACTTTTTCTGCCACCACAAGTTTCTGTTCTTCTGCGATCCCATCTGGAGGCCTTTTCCGTCACCCTGTCGGAGGGGGAATCGATCACGTAGGGCTTCTACATCAACCTTGTTGCACTTTCGATGATGTGTGAGTAGTTTACCACAGACCTACGGATCCATAGCTAGTAGGTAGATGGCTTCTTCTCTCTCTCTTTGATCTTCAATACAGTGTTCTCCTCGATGTTCTTGGAGATCTATTCGATGTAATCTTCTTTTGTGGTGTGTCTGTTGGGATCAGATTATTCATGAATATTCACTGAGTCTTCTCTGAATTCGCTTCGCAATTTCTATGTAGGATTAACTATGCCCCATAGACAACTTTCGGATTTTGCCGCTAAAGGGAATTTTATTGAAAGTGATGCTAATACTGACTATGAAATAATATAAGGTATATTGGGAACTCCACCCCCATAAAAAGGATTTAATTTTACTCAAGAGGGAATCCAAATCTTGGACAAACTAGGTGATGCACAAATTTTTTTAATTGAGTTGCAAAAGTCCAATGAACCTCTTAAAAATATTAGTGGAAACCTCAACCACATGAATACATTGATTACCCTTTGCAATAAGCGGCTAGATGCTTTAGATATCAAAATTGCTTCATTCTCTGAGAATAATGGGAAGCGTAAAGAACCTCTTGGTTTTGAGAAAAGCCCTACTAAGATGGCAAAAACTATGGATGACAACACTTGAAACTATGCATTATGCCTAGCGAGGGGTGTAAAACAATAGCACTTGTTGGGAGGCAACCCAATAGTTGCAACTTTCAAGGTTTGTTGGTTTCACTCGTTTGTCAAAGAAGCAACTTTGTTTACCTCTTCCTCTTGCTCTTCTCATTCTTAGATCTCGGGGTGAGATCTCTTGTAAGTGGGGGAGAGCTGTGACAGCCCCAGACTGATTATTCCATGATTGTTTATTATATTGCTTCCTCGATGTTATTTTTTGCATTACATCATTTTGTCATGCCATCATGTCATTAAATTTTCTTGCAACCCAGACTAAATCTTTTCTCAAATAAATTGCATAGATCTTTGATCATTTAAATTGAGGGAAATGCACATGGTGATTTCTCTTTAAAACATATCCTCCCAATATTTAGGGAGCCATAATAAAACATTCCATTAAATTGGAATTAAACATAACACACTTGCAATTTAAGTCCCTTCCGCTTCTAAATATTTAAATTCTTGATCCTTCTCCTTCTGCCCCATTTCAAGTTGTGGCAATTGGAATATGTCAAAGTGACTACCTGTGATTTTTCATCTCATTTGGAAAATATTTGAACCCTCAAGTATTTTATTTTCTCTTCCCCTCTATTTGTTTTTATTTTCAGAATGGAGATTTGTTTAGAAATTACAGCTGGGTTGGCCTCTTCCTTTCTTCTCTCTGCCACCTTCTCCTAGGGAACCAGCCGGCCCATCTGGCCCAGCCACGCCCCCCTCTCGATCCCTGAGCAGCATCACTTTCTATCGCCAAGAGCGGGAACACCAAGTACCACTGCCGCCAGGTACCTCTTCGCAAGACCAAGACCTCTTCGAATCTCTGAACCCCGAAGACCGCCAAGACCGAGGTCAACCCCGAAGACTTTGGATACACCAAGTTCCTCTCAAACCAGTGTACAACTACTGTCATGGTGCATTTCGCCAAGTCCGACTACAACATGAATGACTACCGGTGACCCTCAAAGGCCTCAGACTCGACAAGTTCCTCTCCAAAACATGAACCGCTACTTCCACTACGGTCACCGTTTACAACTACTTGCACCGAATCGAACCGTCCCGAATGCATGCTTCGAAGGTATAACCGTCGAGATGACACACGTGGACGAATGCATTGTTGGATGAGATACCCGTATTTGCACCTGATAACCCACAAGTATAGAGGATCGCAACAGTTTTCGAGGGTAGAGTATTCAACCCAAATTTATAGATTCGACACAAGGAGAGCCAAAGAATATTTGTAAGTATTAGCAGTTGAGTTGTCAATTCAACCAGACCTAGAGATTAAATATCTGCAGCAAAGTGATCAGTAGCACAGTAATATGATAGTTTGATAGCAGTAGTAACAGTAGCAATGGTAACTGTAACAGCAGTAATAGTTTTGTAGCAGTTGTAACAGTAGCAATAGCAATAGTAACTTAGCAAGAACAATATGTGGAAAACTCATAGGCATTGGATTGGTGAATTCGTTGGATGATATTCATCATATATCAGTCATAACCTAGGGCGACACAGAACTAGCTCCAGTTCATAAATATAATGTAGGCATGTATTCCGTAAATAGTCATACGTGCTTATGGAAAAGAACTTGCATGACATCTTTTGTCCTACCCTCCCGTGGCAGCGGGGTCCATAAGGAAACTAAGGGATATTAAGGCCTCCTTTTAATAGAGAACCGGAACAAAGCATTAACACACAGTGAATACATGAACTCCTCAAACTACGATCATCACTGAAAAGTATCCCAATTACTATCACCCTGGGGTTTACGGATCATAACACGTAATAGGTGCATATGGCTTGCAAGATCGGATCTAGAACATAGATATAACGGTGAAAGTATAAACGGTTCAGATCTGAAATCATGGCACTCGGGCCCTAGTGAGAAGCATTAAGCATAGCAAAGTAAGTCATAGCAACATCAATCTCACAACATAGTGGATACTAGGGATCAATCCCTAACAAAACTAACTCGATTACATGATGAATCTCATCCAACTCCTCACCAACCAGCGAGCCTACGAAGGAATTACTCACTCCCGTGGGGAGCATCATGGAATTACTGATGAAGGAGGGTTGGTGATGACGAAGACCAAAAATTCCCCTCTTCGGAGCCCCGAACGGGCTCCAGATTTGGCCTCCCGATGAAGAACTGGAGGTGGCGGCGGCTCCGTATCATAAAACGCGATGAAACTTCCTCTCCTATTTTTTCTGGAAAAATAGGATTTTATAGCATCGGAATTAGGTTCAGAGGGGCCTCGAGGGCCCCACCACCCACCAGGGCGCGCCAGGGTGGTGGCGTGCCCTGGTGTCTTGTTGGCAGCCAAGGCACCCCCTCCGGTGGCTCTTGGTTCCAGTATTTTTTATTTATTCTAAAATAATTCTCCAAAAAGTTTCGTCCAATTCCGAGAATTTTTATTGCTGCACAAAAACAACACCATGGTATTTCTGCTGAAAACAGGGTCAGTCCGGGTTAGTTCATTCAAATCATGCAAATTAGAGTTCAAAACAAGAGCAAAAGCGTTAGGAAAAGTAGATACGATGGAGACGTATCAACTCCCCCAAGCTTAACCCATTGCTTGTCCTCAAGCAATTTAGTTGACAAACTGAAAGTGATAAAGAAAAACTTTTACGAACTCTTTTGTTCTTGTTTATATATATATGATGCATTCAACATTAACTATACACAACACATGTGGATGACAATAGTGCTCTCAGGTCTGCGCTTGTTTGAGAAGGTGATGACTCAACATAAAAGTAAATAGATAGACCCTTCATAGAGGGAAGCAGGGACTTGCAGAGGTGCCAGAGCTCAAAGCTTAAAACAGAGATAAATATAATTTTGGGGGTGCACCCTTCCTGTCAACGTTACTACCAAAAGTTTCCAATATCTTCCATGCTAAACAAATTAGCGGCTGTTCCCAAGTGATAAAAGTAAAGTTTACTCCCCCTCCACCAACAAACACAAGCCATGGCTAACCGAATCCACGGGTGCCCTCCATACCAACAACAGTCCTGGGGAGTTTTGTTTAATTATTTGCAGTTTTGATTTCGGGACTAGGCATCCCTATTACCAGCCCCTCTCATGCAAGGACAAGTGAATAAACACTCATCATGAGAATAAACCGCTTAGCATGGAAGATACTGACCACCCCCTATCGCTCCATGAGCAGTCCAGGCACACAAAATAGATGTTCATTTGAAATTTTAGAGGTGGCACATGGAAATTTACTTGGAATGGTAGGGTAATACAGCAAATAGGTAGATATAGTGGACTCATCTAGAATAACTTTGGTTTAAGGATTTTGATGCACAAGCAGTATTCTCGCTTAGTACAGGGGAAGGCTAGCAAATAGATTGAGAAGCGGCCAGCTAGAGAGCAAAAATGGTCATGAGCATGAATTATGAATAATCGACATTGAATACTAGCATGAGTAGGATATAAACACCATGCATAAATATCATGGATGCTATGTTGGTTTTGATTCAACTACATGTGTATGCATGTGCCAAGTCAAGCCACTTGAAACATTCAGAGGAGGATACCATATCATCATACTACATCACAATCATTTTATTGCATGTTGACACCCAAGAGAAAGCATTATCCACTCCCAGCTACTTAAGCATGGCATGAGCAACTATAATCTCTAATTGTCATTCAAACATGTTTGATCATAATATGCTGAATCATGGATACTGAGTTAAACATATTTACAAAAACAAGAACAAGTTGAGTTCATACCCGCTTTTCCCTGCCACAGTCACTTCATCAAATATCATCATTATTGCCTTTCACTTGCACGACCGAATGATAAGAAAATAATAATAGTGCAAGAGTGTCATGGACTAAGCTGGAATCTGCAACATTTTATTTAGAGGAAAAGACAAAATAATATGGGCTCTTTGTTAGATCAACAGTAATGCATATGAGAGCCACTCAACATTTTCATCGTGGTCTTCTCCTTGGTACGACTCAACAAAAGAAAAGAAATTTAGAGAAACACACTAAAATATTTTTGGAGTTTTTAGTTTTTCTTGAAGAAAGCAAATTAAAGAAAGAAAAACAAGAATGAGAAAAACTATTTACACGGGAAAGCTCACAACAAACAAAAGAAGAAATGAGAAATCTTTTTGGGATTTCTTTTAATACTACAACTAAATTAAACTTGGAAGAAAAACCGAAAAGAAGTGAGAAATATTTTTGGATTTTCCCAAAGTTTTTCAAACACACAAGAAGAAAGCAAGAAAATAAATCTAACATGGATAATACAATGAAAAAGTTTGAACACCGACAAATGGAATGAAATGTATGAACATGAATGTAGTGTCGGTGGAAATACGTACTCCCCCAAGCTTAGAATTTTGGCCTAGCTTGGTAATCACCATCCGTAGCCTGGATAATAGTCAGAGTGATAACTCACGGAGGCTCTTGGTGCGGCCTCCTCAACCCGTCGAGCAGCCTCGACCGCCGCGTTGTACTCGCGGGCCTCGCTCTCAAGAACGTAATATCTTCTTTTACTGTGATAATCAAAGAGAGCAGGTGCAGGCAAAACAACAGGTACACTGGGATTTTTATTGAACCTTAAGTTGTAAGTATAATTAGTGATTTTGCCCTTAAGGAACTTATGGCGCTTCATGGCCTCAAAGTCTAAGTACTGGGTAGGTAGAATGGGATCATTAGGCCAATGTGACACACCCAGCTCCTTAGCTACACGGGAAGCATAAATCCCACCATAAAAGTGACCACTAACAGCGTTGTGTTGCAATCTCCGTGCAACAATCACTCCAAGATTATAACATTTAATTCATGTCAGATCAGTGTGTATGAGGCTCAAATCCGGGGCACATAGTGTAAAGTAATCTACCTTGTGTCACTCCACTATGCATTTTCCATTAAAGAGTGCAAAGTAATGAATTGATGGAAAATAAACACTTTTTATTCTACCTTGTGTCACTCCACTATCCTCACCGTAACAAAAACTAGTCAAAAATGACTCATACTCAGATTTCGGTGGTTCGCCTAGCGAACCCCAATATGGAATTTTACATGCAACACAGAAGGCTTCTAGAGGCACGGTATTAGCATTATTATAAAGGCTAAATGAAACTCTAGAATCACGAGGATGATATTTAAATTTCTTAGTGAAAGTCTCGGTGAGGTTGAGATGTTGGATGCACTTATCTTCGATGAAGGGAGCGAGCTCGGTGTTGTGAACATATTGCTCAAATTCTTCCTTGATACCTGCACTAACCATGAACTCATTACACGACCATAGGAACGATTTGGTATCGGCGCCCCGTGCCGAGCTTGCACTTGGTTCAACATAAGACTGTCGGATCAAGCTTCCGCTGGATGATGCCTCTGAGGACCTCCTCCTTGAAGAACTCCTAAAGAGGTGCATTTTATTCATGAACAATTTTCTGAAATTTTGGGGTCACGAAATTTTTGTCAAGAAAACTTCACAAGATTGATAGCAACTACTCTTATGGATGTCTAGAGGCTAAATCAAGCATTCAAACTACTTAGAACTCTAAGAATTCAACATGCAAGCCCATTTACAGCAGCACCAAGAGTCGCTAATTATTCAAAATATAAACCACTAGAGCAAAACCAAATTGGAGCAATGGAGGAGTCACATACCAAGTAGCAATCGCGCAAAACAATTTTAGAAATAGAGCTTCAAGCAAAGAGATTGAAATTCGTGGGTTTGAGAGCAAGAAAACACGCGCGAGAGAGAGAGCAAGAGTGATTTTTTTCTGGAGGTAGGAGATGACTTGGGCTAAAGAGATAAGTGAGGGGACCCACGTGGGCCAGCCACCAGGGCGCACCTGGGGTAGCTGGCATGCCCTGGTGTCTTGTGGGAACTAGGTGCACCCCCTCGTGTGGTTATTTGTTCCAGAAATTCTTAAATATTAAAAAAATCCTGTTAAAATTTCAGGGCATTCTGAGCACTTTTACTTTTGGGTCATTTTTTTATTGCACGGAAAAATCAGAAAACAGACTAAACATGGCATTTTATTTTATTTATCTAAGAAAATTAGAAAATAAAAGGTAGGGACAGAAGGTTGTGCTTACTAAATTCATCGACCATATGCCTCTCAAAAACAATCCATTAATAAGGTTGATCAAGTCTTATTAACAATCACTTTCGATTAACATGAGCCCGAAGAACTTTCGTAAAAACACTAAGTTACCTCAACGAGGATATATATATCCCCAACGATAAAAATTTCATATTTCTTTTTGATAGTAGGTAGAGGGATTTGAAAACTTCCAATAGTGATTGTCGGAGATTTTTCAATAACATTAATACCATTCACTTGGAATTGTTTCTTCGGAAAGTGCACCATATGCTCATTACCATTGATATGAAAAGTAACTTTGCTTTTATTGCAATCAATAACAGCCCCTGCAGTATTCAAAAAGGGTCTACCAAGGATAATCGACATGTTGTCGTCCTCAGGCATCTCAAGTATAACAAAGTCTGTTAAGATAGTAACATTTGCAACAACAACGAGCACATCCTCACAAATACCGATAGGTATGGCAGTTGATTTATCAGTCATTTGCAATGATATTTCAGTAGGTGTGAGTTTATTCAAATCAAGTCTTTTGTATAAAGAGAAAGGCATAACACTAACACCAGCTCCTAAATCACATAAAGCAGTTTTGACATAATTTCTTTTAATAGAGCAAGGTATAGTTGGTATTCCTGGATCTCCAAGTATTTTAGGTACTCCATTCTTAAAAGAATAATTGGCAAGCATGGTGGAGATTTTAGCTTCAGGTATCTTTCTTTTATTAGTGACAATTTCTTTCATATATTTAGCATAAGGGGCCATCTTTAAAATATCAGTCAAACAAGTGAGCAAAAAGACTAGCCTAAGCATTTCAGCAAAGCGTTCAAATTCTTCATCGTCCTTTTTCTTAGATGATTTATGTGGGAAGGGCATGGGTTTCTAAACCCATGGCTCTCATTCTTTACCATGTTTTCTAGCAACAAAGTCTCTTTTGTCATATCATTTATTTTTAGGTTGTGGGTTATCAAGATCAACAGCAGGTTCTATCTCAACATCATTATCTGGTTCTTTATAATTGTTTGGTTGAGTATCTTCATGAACATCATTATTATCATTTTCATTATCACTAGGTGAATGTTCATTGCCAGATTGATTTTCAGCATTAGAGATAGAGACATCATTATTATCTTCAGGAGGCTTTTCTATTTTAGGTTCACTAGAGGTATGCAAAGTCCTATCATTTTTCTTTTTCTTTTTAGAAGGACTAGGTGCATCAGCATTAATTCTTTGAGAGTCTTGTTCAATTATTTTAGGGTGTCCCTCAGGATAAAGTGGTTCCTGAGTCATTGTGCCTCCTCTAGTTGCTACTCTAACAGCATAATCATTCATATTATTGTTCATTTCACTAAGTAGTTCTCTTTGAGATTTAGCAACTTGTTCTAACTGAGTTTGAACCATAGAGGCATGTTTTCCTAAACCTCTAACATCATTAGTGATTCAAAATAACAAGTCACTCAAGCGAGGAATCATATCAGAATTTTGTTTCAATTGTTTCATAACATTTGCATTGAAGTGATCTTGTTTCATAGTGTAGTTATCAAATTCATAAAGGCATTGACTAGGATGTTTATTGTAAGGGATGTCACCTTCATCAAAATTTAATAAAGAATTTACCTCTACCACCTATGGTAGTGGTGTGTCAAGTCCATGTATTTCTTCAATAGGTGGTAAATTCTTAACATCTTAAGCTTTAATACCATTTTACTTCATACATTTCTTTGCCTCTTGCATATCTTCAGGACTAAGAAATAAGATACCCCTCTTCTTTGGAGTGGGTTTAGGCGGTGGTTTAGGAAGAGTCCAATCATCATAATTCTTCAATATATTATTCAGTAATTCCTCAGCTTATTCAACAGTTTGTTCCCTGAAAACACAACCGGCACAACTATTTAGGAAGTCCCTAGAAGCATCGGTTAAACCATTATATAAGATATCAAGTATTTCATTTTTCTTAAGAGGATGATCAGGCAAAGTATTAAGCAATTGGAGAAGCCTCCCCCAAGCTTGTGGGAGACTCTCTTCTTCAATTTGCACAAAGTTAAATATTTCCTGTAAGGCAACTTGTTTCTTATGAGTAGGAAGATATTTTTCAAAGAAGTAATAGATCATATCCTGGGGACTATGCACCCAACCAGGAGCAAGAGTATTGTACCATATCTTAGCATCACACTTTAATGAGAACGGAAATAACTTAAGGATATAGTAATAGCGAGTTTTCTCATCATGAGCAAATAGGGTGGCTATATCATTTAGTTTAGTAAGATGTGCCACAACAGTTTCATAGCCATGGAAAGGATCAGATTCAACCAAAGTAATTAACTCTAGGTTGACAAAGATGGGTGAAGTAGCAAACTTAGTATCACATTTTATTCTAGCATTCAAAGATTTTTCTTTCAGTTTAAATAATAATTTCTTAAGATCATTCTATCCTTGCAAGCAAGAAAGTCTCTAGCTACCTCCTCATCCATAACATAACCCTTAGGTATCTTAGGCAATTCAAATCTAGGAGAGCTAGGTCTAATAGGTGTTTCATAATTCTCAGTTTCAAAGACTTCATCAGTTTCATTAATTTCATCAGTTTCAGCATTCTCAATATCTTTAGCTCTAGCAATTTGTTCATCAAGAAATTCACTTAGTGGCACATTATCATCAAGCAAGGTACTAGCATCATCATAATTATCATTCATAGCAAAAGTAGCATCATCACCAACTTGCGACATATCAGGATTAATAGCATGTGGCGGTGTTGCAAGTCTATTCAAAACAAAAGGTGAATCAAGTGCAGAGCTAGATGGCAGTTCCTTACCTCCACTCATCTTAGAGGGAACGATCATGGTTCTTGTATCTTCCAGATTCTTCATAGTGATAAATAGATAATAATCCCAAGTGACTCAACAAATATAGCTATGCTCCCTGACAATGGCGTCAAAAAAAGGTCTTGATAACCCACAAGTATAGGGGATCGCAACAGTTTTCGAGGGTAGAGTATTCAACCCAAATTTATAGATTCGACACAAGGGGAGCCAAAGAATATTTGTAAGTATTAGCAGTTGAGTTGTCAATTCAATCACACCTAGAGATTAAATATCTGCATCCAAGTGATCAGTAGCACAGTAATATGATAGTTTGATAGCAGTAGCAATGGTAACGGTAACAACAGTAATAGTTTTGTAGCAGTTGTAATAGTAGCAATAGCAATAGTAACTTAGCAAGAACAATATGTGGAAAACTCGGAGGCATTGGATCGGTGAATTCGTTGGATGATATTCATCATATATCAGTCATAACCTAGGGCAACACAGAACTAGCTCCAGTTCATAAATATAATGTAGGCATGTATTCCGTAAATAGTCATACATGCTTATGGAAAAGAACTTGCATGACATCTTTTGTCCTACCCTCCCGTGGCAGCGGGGTCCATAAGGAAACCAAGGGATATTAAGGCCTCCTTTTAATAGAGAACCGGAACAAAGCACTAACACATAGTGAATACATGAACTCCTCAAACTACGGTTATCACCGAAAAGTGTCCCAATTACTGTCACCCTAGGGTTTATGGATCATAACACGTAATAGGTGCATTTGGCTTGCAAGATCCGATCTAGAACATAGATATAACGGTGAAAACATAAACGGTTCAGATCTGAAATCATGGCACTCGGGCCCTAGTGACAAGCATTAAGCATAGCAAAGTCATAGCAACATCAGTCTCAGAATATAGTCGATACAAGGGATCAAGCCCTAACAAAACTAACTCGATTACATGATGAATCTCATCCAACTCCTCACTAACCAGTGAGCCTATGAAGGAATTACTCAGTCCCGGTGGGGAGCATCAAGGAATTGGTTATGAAGGAGGGTTGGTGATGATGAAGACTGAAAATTCCCCTCTGCGGAGCCTCGAACGGGCTCTAGATCTGGCCTCCCGATGAAGAACAGGAGGTGGCGGTGGCTCCGTATCGTAAAACATGATGAAACTTCCTCTCTTATTTTTTTTGGAAAAATAAGATTTTATAGCGTCGGAATTAGGGTCAGAGGGCCCCACCACCCACCAGGGCGTGCCAGGGGGGTGGCGCGCCTTGGTTTCTTGTGGGCAGCCAGGGCACCCCCTCCGATGGCTCTTGGTTCCAGTATTTTTTATTTATTCTCAAATAATTCTCCAAAAGGTTTCATCCAATTCCGAGAACTTTCATTTCTGCACAAAAACAACATCATGGTATTTCTGCTGAAAACAGAGTCAGTCCGGGTTAGTTTCATTCAAATCATGCAAATTAGAGTCCAAAACAAGAGCAAAAGAGTTAGGAAAAGTAGATACGATGGAGACGTATCAGCACCATGTTCGAATAGTCTCGTGCATGCTCCTTGTTTGCCATGCCATGTCACGTGGGACCCCGGTATTCGGGATCACTCCTTCGTTGCTCTGGCACATTTCCATCACCCCACTTGTTTCTTGCACCGGTAGCTCAATAGATTTACCGGAATCGAAATGTTGCCGTGGCATCATTTTCGGATTCGTCGTCATGGCACCCCTTTCTTTCCACCATGGTAACATATGTGCTATATCATCCTTGATGTCCAGTTTAATAAAATTGCATAACTTGAATATGACATCCTCATGCATGTTGAAGAAAATTTAAATTATTGTTTGCATTAATTTGCATAAATGACATGATAAAATGATTTATTTCATAACTAAATAACCATAACTATGAATTAAATAAATTATATTTTGATTAGAAAAACATGTAGATTCACATGGTGCACTTACTTTGCATGTTTAACAACATTAAAATTGTGTTTTAAGCAAAACAGTACCAATTTCAAAATAACATATGGGGATTTTTCGAAATTGTTATTTGTGTTTCTGGCCTCATTTAAACTTACCTAAATAGGTAGTTTACATATGCTTCACCTCTTACCATGTTAACCAACATTTAATATTGATGAGTAGCTTATGGGAGAGAACTAAATAATTGTTGTGAAGTTTCGTCAATATGCAACTCGTTGGATATTGATCTCCATTTAAAGTGTGGTATTTGATCGTTGCGCTATTGCCATGCCATGCTTCATTAAACCGAACATGCATCATACTCGGTTGTGCATCATGCCATGATTATGCTTGTTTTTTTACCATGTCATTTGCTTCTTTCTGGTTGCGCTTCTTCTCGATAGCTCCGGGTACATTGCATTCTAAGGATTCGTTCAACTATGCCCGTTTGTCTTTTTTATGGATTCGATCTTCTTCCTAGAGGGATTTCAGACAAGATGATCATTACCTTGGATATCACTACTATCTTTGCTTGCTAGTTGTACCAATGCTACCGCTATGTCGCACTACCTACCACTTGTTTGTCAAGCCTCCCAAATTGCCAGGACACACCCTCTAACCTCCAGCTTCGTAGCAAACCATTGATTGGCTATGTTATCGCTTTGCTCAGCCCCTCTTATACCGTTGCTAGTTGCAGGTGCAGTGTACGTTGTTCCATGTTGGGACATGGATATCAAGGGATATCACAATATCTCTTATTTAATTAATGCATCTATATACTTGGTAATGGGTGGAAGGCTCGGCCTTTTGCCTGGTGTTTTGTTCCACTCATGCCGCCTTAGTTTCCGTTATACCGTTGTTATGTTCCTTGATGAGCGCTCCTAACACATGTGGGGTATTATGGCTCCCTCTGTCCATTCACTTAGGATAAAACTCTTCCAACAAGGCCCAACTTTGGTTTTAAATTTGCCTAATAACAACTAAAACTTGCATGGGTACTTTCCGGACCCCGAGGATAATTAATCAACAACCCGGGCCAATGCTCCTCATGAGTGTTGGTCTGAACCTGTCAACCACCGGTGGCCACCAGGGGCAACTCTGTGATCGGCCTACCGGAAGTTTGAACAATCCATCCGTGGCCTCAGACGAGATACACGTAGCTCCTATCAGGGTGTCGGCAAGTTGGGAGGTCTTGCTAGTTTGGTTTTGCCTTTGACGAGTGGCTTGTCCACCGGGATTCCTTACCGTAAGCATCGTGTTATCATGCTGTGAGGATGTTCCATCGGATGCGCGTGGCAATTTATAATGGACCACTTGGAGCACCCCTGCAGTGTTAAATCTTTTCAAGAGTCGTGCCCGCGGTTATGTGGCAACTTGGAAATTTATAATATCCGGTTGTAGAGAACTTGACACTAAACCCAAATAAAATACACCAACCATGTGTGTAACCGTGATCTTCTCTTTTCGAGGGAGTTCAGGAAGATAACACGGTGGGGTTATGAATGGCTTGTAGGTAGTTCAGGATCACTTCTTGATCATATTAATTTGTGACCGATTATGTGTAGTTCACTCTTCTTTTTCTTATACTCGTAAGTTAGCCACATACAATGCTTAGTGCTTGCTGCAACCTCACCACTTAACCATTCCATACCCATTCAACTTTGCTAGTTTTGATACTCATGGTAATGAGATTGCTGAGTCCCCATGGCTCACAGATTACTACAACAACAACAGGTGCAGGTACAGGTAAAGAGATGCTTTGACGTGAGAGCGATGCATGTTCGCTTTTGGAGTTCTTCTGCTTCTTCCTCTTCATCGATCATAGGATGTATTCCAGGTCGGGAGCCTGGGATTAGCAGTGTCGATGTTGTTCTTCTTTTTCGTTTGATTTCATCCGTAGTCGGATCCTGCTCTTCTGTATGATGACTGCTATGTATTGATGTATTCATGCTGTGGCTTGTGGTGAGTGTAAGCCTTTATCTGGTATTCTCATCTATTCAGTACATGGTATGTTGTAATGATATCCACCTTGCTATGCGGTAGAGATGCGAATCTACCCCAATCATGAATTCATCACCTGATTGGGATAAAAATGCATCTTGGGTGCTACATCCTTGCATTGACATCAATTGAGGCGTCTCCATAGCCCATTGATTAGCCTCGTTGATGTGAGACTTTCTCCTTTTTTGTCTTCTCCCTATTAATCTCTACCACTGTATTCCATTCACCCATAGTGCTATATCCATGGCTTACACTCATGTATTGCGTGGGGGTTGAAAAAGCTTAAGCGCATTAAAAAGTATGAACCAATGTCTTGGGTGACACCAGTGTAGATCATAATTTATACTTTGTGTTAAGAAGATGGAGCATGACAAGGCTATATGGTTTTGTTGGGATAACGTTCTTTAGCATTTTATTTTCAAAGAAATGATTGTTTGTTGGTATGCCTGAGTATTGATGTCTTTATGTCAAATTATAGACTATTGCTTTGAATCATTCAGATCTAAATATTCATACCATAAAAGACTGATTACATGATGAACATGTTAGGTAGCATTCCACATCAAAAAAATTGTTTTTATCATTTACCTACTCGAGGACAAGCAAGAATTAAGCTTTGAGATGTTTGATACGTCTTCAACATATCTATATTTTTTTTATTTTTCCAGGCTATTATAGTATCAATCTTGGAAGTTTTATATGCAACTATATATAATTTTTAGGACTAACCTATTAACCTAGTGCCAAGTGCCAGTTGCTGTTTTTGCCTATTTTTGGTTTTCAAGGAAATCAGTACCAAACGAAGTCCGAATGCTACAAAACTTTTTGACAATTTTTTTCTGGACAAGAGAGACCCTAGAAGCCTTGGGAGGAGACCAAAAGGCAAACAAGAAGATGGCAAGGCAACATGGCGCGCCCAAGGGGGTAGGCGCGCCCTCATGCCTTGTGGGCCCCTCATGGCTCTGTCTAATTAAATTCCACCTCTATAAATTCTCTAAAATCGAGAAACCAACATAGAGCCACCCAAAATACTTTTTTCGCCGCCGCAAGTTTCTGTTTTTCCATGATCCCATTTGGATGCCTTTTTTGGCACCCTGATCGAGGAGGAATCGATCATGGAGGGCTTCTACATCAACCTTGCTGCCCTTCCGATGATGTGTGAGTAGTTTACCACAGAACCACGGGTCCATAACTAGTATCTAGATGGCTTCTTCTCTCTCTTTGACCCTCAATACAATGTTCTCCTCGATGTTCTTGAAGATCTATTTGATGTAATCTTCTATTTGTGGTGTGTTTGTTGGGATCTAGTGAATTGTGGGTTTATGATCAGATTATTCATGAATATTAATTGAGTCTTCTCTGAATTTTTTTATGCATGATTATTATAGCTTTGTATTTCTCTCCGATCTATTCGTTTGGTTTGGCCAACTAGATTGATTTATCTTGCAATGGGAGAGGTGCTTTGTAATGGGTTTAATCTTGCGGTGCTCTATATCCCAGTGATAGAAGGGGACAAGACACATATTAGTATTGTTGCCATTAAGGGGAAAACGACAGGGTTTACTCATATTGGTTGGATTTACTTTGTCTACATCATGTCATCTTGCTTAAGGCATTACTCCATTTTTTATGAACTTAATACTCTAGATGCATGTTGTATAGCGGTCGATGCGTGGAGTAATAGTACTAGATGCAGGTAGGAGTTGGTCTACTTGTCTCGGACGTGATGCCTATATACATGATCATTGCCTTGAATATCGTCTTAACTATGCGCTTTTCTATCAATTGCCCAACAGTAATTTGTTTACCCCCCCATATGCTTTTTGTTCGAGAGAGAAGCCTCTAGTGAAAACTATGGCCCCCGGGTCTAATTTTATCATATATAAAATCCAAAAATACCTTGCTGCAATTTATTTAGTGTTATTTTATTTTGTGTTTTTATTTATCTATCTATCACAACTAGATTTGATCCTTGCAAATAACCACCGAGGGGATTGACAACCCCCTTGATTGAGTTGGGTGCAAGTATTTGCTCTTTTGTGTGTAGGTGCTATTAACGAGGTTTCACATGGTTCTCCTACTAGATTGATAACCTTGGTTCTTAACTGAGGGAAATACTTATCTCTACTGTACTGCAACATCCTCTCCTCTTCGAGGAAATCCCAACGCAGCTCAAAAGTAGCATGCACCCCCCACATGGTTCCATCACGATGAAGATGACCACAATTTGGTCTTTACCACCTCACCTACACCATAAGAGTGGAATGAGAAAGGTAAAATAGGTGAAGGTGATGCTCTTGTCCACTAGTGGACATTGATCACTTGCATGATGTCGATCCCCCGATTGCCATGCTTCAAGCTAGTATGATTTCCCCATGTGATGATTTACCTATTTATGATGAGTTTGATGATTTCCATGTGGAGTCTATTAGTTGTGATGCCATGTTGGTTATTGGCATTTGCTTTTCTTGCGATAATATTGATATGCTCCCTTTGCATCATTTCCATCATTTGCCATGCCATGACCACCTAGTTTCGAACATGCATTGTTTGCCATGTTCTCAATTTTCTCCATATTATACTTCTACTATTGCTCACGAGGAGACCCCCATAGTTTCCTCATACATTTTAAGAGATTTTGATCAGTCCCATCCATTGCATGATCCCAATAATTATGTGCACAATATGCTCCCCATGAATAACAATGATATCGTTGTGCCATATACTTGCATGCACTACAAAAAAAACCACTTTCGTGATGATACGTGTTTATCACAGTAGGTCACGTTTTCTGTCATGCATGTACATCCATGACGATTTCATGGCAGAATCAAGATAGTCATACCTGTACTGTCGTAGAAGTGTTCCATGACAATACCAAAATTATCATCACGGAAGTGTCCACTTCCATGACGATAAATGGTGCGTCATGGAAGTGTATTCGTCAAGGGTAACCGACACATGGCATCCACCATAACGGGTCATTGTTAAGCTATTGGGTTCCGGTTTGGATCCGATAACCCATTAACAGCTCAAACCAATGGGGATTTTCCACGTGTAAAATTCTCATTCGCCAGAGGATCCACGTGTCGGCTTAGCGTTGGGACAGATGTCATCCGTACATTGGAGGGAACGCGCCTATGTTACCTCGACACATGGCAGGGCCCAACAGTAGCTCATTTAAAACAAAAAGGCCGGCCCAGCCAAGGGCCCACAAGATTTTGTCATACTCTACTGGGCCGGCCCGTTAACAACCTGCCACGATTTGGGCCAAATTACGGCCCACATAAGATCCAGCCAGTTAGATTTCTGTCATGTTTTGGGCCAAATGACAGCCCTCATCAGATCCGGCCCATTAACAGTTTGCCACGTGTTTGGGCCAAATGACGACCCATATAGGATCTGGCCCGTTAACTGCCTGACATTCTTTGGTCCAAATTACGCCACATATATGATCTGGCCCGTTAACAGGCTCTCTGCTTTCGGCCCCATTGGGGGCCCATTTGAAGTACGACCTCTTAAAGGCCCATGTAATAGTTTAGCCCGATATTACTTTCGGCCTGTTAATGGCCATTGGTACATGTGGGCCTATTTTTGGGCCGAAGTGACTTTTGGCCTCTTAAAGGCCCATAGTCTTCATGGATATATTTTAGCCCAACCTGACTATTGGCCCATTACAGGCCTGTGAGATAACTGGGCCTAATGATAGCCCGCTTTGCATCCAGCCTACTTACAACCCATTATGTTATTCGGCCAAATGTGGCCCGACAAATATTTTGGCCTGTTAACGGCCCGTCTTGGGTTGAGCCAATCCTGGGCCTCCAACACCGTTCAGGCCCAATCTACTTTTCAAACTGTTAAAAGCCCATTCTTTTTCTGGCCCAACTTAGGCAACTAGTTTACTCAGCCTGCTATTGGCTGGACATGATTGTAGGCTCACATTTCGGCCCATTTATAGCGATTGGCGGGCCGGCTAGTTTTAGTACCATAATTTTTATATATAATAAACCGAACGTTTAGGCCCATTGCGCTCCGTCAAAGCTTACGGCCTTTTCAGGGAGCGACGATAGCATATACAGAAATTAAATTACAGCATCATGATGAAGAATATACCTAGACTATACAACAAAGAAATTACTGCATATTACGTGCACTGGGCATAAAAGTTTGCCACCAGCGATAATAAAGCGCAACCAAACAACAAATTACATACACTGGGCATCAAAGGACGCTACCAGTGCAAATAAACATGCCGCCTAAAATAATATACAGAACCAATAGCACTTCAACATAGTTCAAGAAAGGTTAGCCCTGCCTGGGAGCTGCAGCGCAAGCAGCTGAGCAAGCTGATGACTGCAATTGTTTGACATTTATATCCAACTCTAGCTGCATAGCATCAATGGCAGTACTAGGCGTCAGTGATATCACCCTAAAAGAGAAAAAAGCAGACAGATAATATGCTTTGCACATATAAGCAATAGTGTTGTCGATTCATCCCATTTCTTAGTGGCAAATAAAGAGGCCTGGATTACAATAGAATAAAAAATGTTCACACTTAAGACATTGCAGGAAACGGCATTGTGCCGGAGTGGCCAGCTTCACCACACCACTGAATTACAGATCAAGAACACAAGCATAGATGCAGTGCTAAAGAATGTATAAGCATCGATGGTGAGTGTACTGTCAATTTATCCCATTTCAGATTGGTAAATAAAGAGACACGATTTAAATAACATGAACATAATATGCGTTGTTCATAGTTAAGACATAGCAGGATATGACATTGTCCTGGAGTTGGTAGTTTGACCACACCACTGGATTACAGATCAACAAGCATACATGCAGTGCTAAGGAAGATCATTTGCTATGTTTAGTTTAATTTACATGGTATGAATAAGGAACTAGGTTGTACAACTAAAAACTGAAATTGAGAAGGAGAAACTTATGTTTATGAACTTCATAATAAACTTTAAACATGCAATTTGATGCAAACGACAAAAATAAACAGCAGTTGCCGTCATTGCTATCCAAGTATACACAACAAAGTTTGAAGGCTCGAGAAGGACAAACATACGTTAGTAATGAAGACCGGCTCTATAAAGCCCTTTTCCATGTTGATGGGCGGGCAATTCAAGAAGTTTACCACAGAGTCTTCTTCATAAGCATTGCCTTTATTCTACATTTTGTTAAGAGTAAATATAGAAGTGATAATATAGGAACAAATGGAGATTATTTAAGCTAAGATGTAGAGTGATGCTACATAATCAACTAGCTATAAATGTAGGTACAGCATACAGCCAAAAGGTACTGACAAGAGTAATGCAGAGCTAAACATCTTCAGTAGCATTGATTTTATTCAACATTTCGGTAAGAGTAAACATAGATCAGATGTGTACAAAGTGGATGCCAAGGGAAAATAAGCTGCAAAGTGATGGTACATGAACAACTAGCTGACAGTATAAGTACAGTGATAAAGGACAACAAATACTTACAAGAACAATGTAGAGCTAAACTTTCTCATAAGCATTGGGTTTATTCTACATTAATGTATGCATTAATATATATCTGATAATTAGGAGAGAATAGTGGATATGCAGGTTATCATGCACACTGATGTCACATAATCAACCAGGTATGAATGTAAGTACAGCGATACAAGACAACAGGTACTAACAAGAGCAAAGCAGCGAGCAGCATAGTTGCGATATCCTAGATTTTGTGGCACTGGTTCTATCGCCATATAAGTGGGGTGTTGTCTAATTTCTGTGGTACCACCACCTTTTTCAAGGACTTTGCTACTACTCCTTCAGGTTCTGCAATCACTCTCTTCCTTTTGGATGTTTGATACACAAGAGCAGCATATGAATGGAAAAATATGGTATGATGACAAATGGAATGCATATTGATAATGGGTGGGCATGGCAACTTCATAAATATGTTGAGTAAACTAAGCACATGGCGGTGCAAAGAAGAAGAAGAAACGCAAGATAGCTTACGCAAGTTACGTGCAACCAATAAAACCTTGCCAAATTAGAACAGGCACCTTGTAGGGTGAACATGATAGGCCATTTTCTTTTGACTCCTTGAGCTCAGAATAGTCATTAGGATCATATTCTGAACATGAATCTTTAGGTGCGGAGCATGTGGGTATCATTCCATCCAGAATGGAACTCAATACCTCGATGCCATGTTTATTAGTCATTGCATTGTTCCGTGATACTCTTCTGATGTGCGCATTCTCATATTCATTGTGATTTTGTTCAATATCTGAGAAGCATGACAACATAAATAGTAGTGAGATTATCTTTGTAATGCAGAGGATATTCTAATATAATAGGGGGTCCTTGTAAACCCTTGTGTGCTATTACTGGATTTTGATGAGAGAGCCCTTGTGTGCTGTAATTTGGTGTATACAATAATATAATCTGGCACAACTACACAAAAAATAGGCTCCCTGTTGGGAGCTCTAGAAGTAAGGATAGTTGGCAGATGATAGGATCATAATACGCTGTATTGAAAATTTATTGCGAAACCATGACAATGAGAGTGCACAGAGAAATAATATTCCAACATGTCTCTATAGGTGGCGCACATGCATTTCAAAACTCACATAGTAACATTAGCTGACCAATTAAATGTAAGCTTTGGAAATATGAGTGGCATGTAGTTTCGCTTGAAGGATGGAGTGCTACTAATACGACACAAAGCCACTATGCAGATTGTAGTGTCGATAAAAGGGGGACACCATAAGCATCATAAATAGATCGGGAAAGTGGAACTGGCTGGAAAATATGTGGTTGTATTGCCGCTACTAATCGAAAGCCTATCGATCACCTACAGGCCAGCTCTATTCACCTGAAGGCGCGCTACTGTTACTATCAGTCTAGTCTCTCAAAGGCCGCATAGCTCCCAACATTTCCTGGATATTATGGCAGACCAACTCGAATTGCTGAAAGCAACTTGCAGAAATGGCCAAATAGACCTGTCGACTGTAGATGTCCCTGCTTGCCTTCTTAACGAGGAACATACTTTACTTATTAAAGAAGAACAGGAGAGGAACATTTTAAAGAATAGAAGTGGAAGCATATTATGGATATTCCGTTTCTTTCTATAGAATGTTGGTTGCCCACCCATGATGAATCAGAGCATCCAAAGAAATGCAATTCCATGCTGTCTCTCTGTATGTGGCCACAGGCATTTGGAAACTCAAGTGGGAGCATTAGCTAACCAATTAAATGTATGTCTATTAACTAATATGAATATCATGCACATTCGTATTGGAACAACTAAGCTTTGGAATTATGATTGGTATGTTGTTTAGCTTTAAAGGATGGACTGCTGCTAGTAGGACACAAAGCACCTACGCAGATCATAGTGTAGATAAAATGGGAAAACCCTAAGCATCACGAGTAAAATCAGGAAAGTGGAACCTGCTGGAAAATATGTGCTAGTATTGGCAGTACGGCTAGAAAGGCTTCGGATACCAGCTCTCTACAACTGAAGGTGCAGTACTGTTACTATCAGTCTAACTCTCAAAGGGGACACAACTCCCAGCATTTCCTGGATATTAGGGCAGACCAACACGAAGAGTTGAAAGCGTCCATGACAGGCGACCGAATAGACCTGTACACTACAAATGTCCCTGCTCCTCTTCACTACAAGGAACATACTGTACAACTATTATACTCCCTCTGTTCCTAAATATAAGTCTTTGTAGAGATTCCACTATGGATCACATACGGGTGTATATAGATACATTTTTGAGTGTAGATTCACTCATTTTGCTCCGTATGTAGTCCATGGAGGAATCTCTACAAAGACTTGTATTTAGGAACGGAGAGAGTACTTATTAAAGAAGAACATAAGAGGAACATGCTAAAGAAGAGCAAGCAGATTTTGGACAATAAAATGTTCATTGCCCACACATGATGAACCAGAGAGCATAAAGAATGTAGCTCCCTGCTGTCTCTCTATATGTGGCGCACATGCTTTTCGAAAGTAAAGTAGGAACATTAGCTGACCAATTAAATATTCTCTCCTTTAGTAATATCAGCATCATATCAGATTCGTATTTGAGCAAGAAAGTTTGGAATTATGAGTGGCATGTTGTTTAGCTTGATGGGTTGAGGAGCAGTGCTAGCACGTCTCGAAGCACCTAGGATGATGGTACACTGAATATAAAGGGAATGTTTACATGCAAGTTGCCTGACTATCGTCATTTTGGTCAGTCGACCATTTCAGGCGGTTGGATGAAGATCCTACGTCTCCTAACCCTTCTTCTTCCTCACCTCTTTTTCTTCCCCTACAGACCACCGCACGGGCCGCCGGCCGAACCACCGGCCCCCGCCCTCCACTTAACTGCCCACCACCTCCAGTCTTCCGCCACCCTCGGCCATCCCTCTAGCCAACCCCACCCCCAGCCCCCCACTGGCATCGAGTTTTGCCTCCGGCGAGGCCCCACCATAGCCCGACGACAGCCCCCCACAACCACTATCCCCACCTAAAACCCTAAGATAGATAATGGGGCAGCCCTCCGGCGAGCCCCTTCCTTCTCTCCGGCGAACTCCCAAAAATGGACTGACCCCAATTTGAAATTCAGTCAACTATCATTTAAGCTAATGTGGAATATAAAAGGGGAAAACCATAAGCATTGCGAGTATAGTGGTGAGCGTGCCATGGCGGATCTGAAGGTGCAAACCGGACAAAGGCAACTTCGCAACCAATGTTTGGTTTCAACTAACAAGTAAGATTCTAAGTGATGGACAAGAAATCACAATAAAGTAGTGGCGATCTATTTTCTTGCTGAGATAAATACTTGAGCAGATACGAAAGAGTACTGCCTCTGGTGTGGCACCGTGTAAGCATCTGCTGAGGGCAGTAGGAACGCGAAGATACGAGTAGTAGTACCAACTACAAGAAGAACAGTAGTAAGACATACTAGTACTACTGTACGTACTAAAGAGTTCAAATAATGAGAAAGAACATAACATAGTTCTGCTGGGGGCTCAGCACAACACACCACTGAAATAAAACTAAACAACTAGTCTGCTTGACACTGCAGTAGAACCAGCATGAGCAACGGCACTGCCACCTTACTTGGAGTCCTCGTCCACGTCCTTGACTTCGTCCTCGTCCCTCTTCCTCGTTGCCGACACTTCTTTGCTTGAACCGGACACTGGGCTCTGCTTCTTCATCCAACCCTTGTAAATATTTAAGCAAAGGTATGCATCCGTTGCTGCGTACACGATGTGATCTTCATCTATTGTCTTCGAATCCCATGCATGATGAAACTTGGGGTGAGGTCTTCAGTTCAGCATATGAAGGATCAATCATGGCTGCTGCCAGGGTCAGCATTGAAGGCTGAGAGGAGGACACCAGGCTTTCCTTCTAGAGGGCTGGCCTACAACGAGGCCTATCCGATCCAGGACTCTCCTGTCGTTTGTAAAGTCTACAGTAATGAATTTCACTCTTTTGTCCTTGAGGAAGAACTCAAAATCTTGGCACCTAACGTCGGCATGGCATATGTGGTAGACCAAGCACACGTTATGTACGCAAACCTGGATAGCGGCGGGCTTCTTCATCTCTGCCACCTTTAGAAGCTTCTCCTTTTCCAGGACTGTGGTGTACTCAACATCTAGCCCAACGACCCACTCATCCTTTGAACTTTCGAACTTGTGTAGGAAGCGACCAAGGCATGCTTCCACCTCCCAGATCTACGGGTGTAGATGACGATGAACTCATCGTCGTTGATGGTTGTAACCTTGTACTCACCGCCAATCATGGAGATTTGGGAGGCCATGGATTTTGGAGGCGGGTTAGGAGAAGTGGAACTGGTGTAATGTAAAAAGACGGGACGACTAGGAGCGAACTATTGTAAGGTAGAAGACGGGGACGAGTAGGGCGTGCGAACGGCGTGGGGTGGTGGCTTGCCCGATGGATAAACAGCTGCATGCCCCCAAAGAGTTCTCGAGTACTATGCAGGACCCACTAGATGTCATGTCTACCAGACCCACATCGTAGGCCTGACGGTATAGCTTCTGCGTGTTCGCACGCCATGCCGGCGCGTGCATGTAACTTTCACTTAATTTCGTCAACCGTCGCGCCTCCCACGACCTTCGCCTCCCTCGCGCGGTCGCACCCTTTGAGACTTCGGACGGCTATAAATGAGCATTTTTTTCCTACTCCGCATGCATGATACTCCCTCTGGTCCTTTTTACTTCGCGTAAGATTTGTGTCAAGTCAAAGTTTGCAAAGTTTGACCAAATTTATACTTAAAATATCAATATCTATAATACCAAATATATATTTTATGAAACTACATTTCATAATGAATATAAAAATATTGATTTGACATTGTGAATGTTGATACATTTTTCTATAAGTTTAGTCAAAGTAGAGGTACTTTGACTTCAGACAAAACTTATATGCACTATGCAGACTAGTTCCTCCGTCCAGGTGCGTTATGATATTGCCATGTCATATAGAGTCATCACAACAAGGTTCGAGTACTACTACTACCTCCCTTCTTGTTTAAAGGGCTCGATTCAAAAATCTCACCTACTCTTTACGAAGATAGAGGTGGTGGAATAGTTTTTGTAGTCTGCAAAAGTACTCAAATAATGTTCTCATTCTTCACAAATCTCCAAATCTTTTCCTCTCCATCATGTGTGAAGACAATCTGCATGGTTGACTCTCCGTCTCCCTCTGGCAGTCCCACCACTCCTCCCCGTGTGAAAACAATCTGCATGCATGGCTCTCCTCCCCCCGTGCTCGTCCAATCCGTGACCAGCAATATTTCCACCCCTCCCCTCCCCGTAATTTACTACAACAAAAATATGCCCACATAGATGTTATGCTAATCATGCAACATATCTTACGTAAGTGTGGCATTGCTCGCTATAATTACTGTGCCTCCCACGGCATTCGAAAGAACGCTCACATTCATCGCCTTTATCTCCTCCTCCTCCCTCTCAATTAAGGACGTCGACCACCATGGCATCGCCCCTCCCAAGCCCTAGGCGCCCCTCGCTGCCCTGCACGGAGGGTCACGCATCGTCATTCCGTTCCTCACCGCCGCTAGTCGAGGAGGCCACATCGGCATTCTGTTCCTCGCTGCCACCAGTGGAGGATGACGCGTCGGTGTTCCGCTCATCGCCGCGACGCATCGAGGTGGACACGTCAGCGTTCCCACTCTCGCCACCACACGCATCGGAGGACGCGTCGGCTCCTTGCTACGAGGAGAACATCACGCCGCCCGCCGAGCCCCCCAGCTTGGTGGAGCTTTGGAAAGAAATGGAGGTCGCCTTGTGGGAGGATTTACCTCAGGCAGAGCACGCCAAAAGAGAGGCGGAGAAGAAAGCTGAGGAAGAGAAGCGCGCTGCGAGGCATGCTGCCTGGCAGGCCTATGTCGCGTGTGAGAGAGTCAAGCAATTGGCTCTTTGGTAGAAGGCTCGTGCGAGGGCCATGTTGGTGGCGGAGGATGCCCGTGCCAAAGCCATGAGTGCAGTCGGGCCCAAGCGCCTCATCTACGCTTGGTGGTACTTGGACAAGGTGCACGCTTCCAGCGAGGAGGAGTACTTGTTGGGGCTAGATCACCAGACCGGTGAGATCGCGCTCGCCCGCCGGCAAGCCGCCAATCAGCACCTCGCGAGTTGCGAGGCCGAGGAAGAGGCGTTGTGTCACCGGGCAGGGAAACGGCCGCGCACCAGGGCACTCGTGGCGCGCCGCAAGCGCTCCACCCAGCGCCGTGGCTTTTATTAGGAACAATTTAGTGTCGTAAGGTGATCTCATTAGTTTTGGGACGGAAATGATAAATCCCGAACATTCGGGATTTATTAGTGTTGTTAATTATGTATGTAAAAGGAAAAGTTTGGAAACCTTGTGTATCCGTAAGCATTTGTAAGTACGTTCATATAGCACAAACTTAACTATATATCGCAGTACACGTCTCTCTCTATATATGCTTGTAGACTGTACTACTACTATTATGTATACACACACGTGCAAATGCATGTTTTAACATTATGATGCGGTTTTTGTAAAAGTAGAAGAACAACACTAGTCAAGCTTGTGAAACAATTCAATGCAAAATAAATGGAAAATGCTCGTTTGAATGTTTACTTTAGCTTCCTCCTCTCTGTGGTTATTTCTCTATCGTACTTTGTACGGAGTATCTCACTGGTCGGGAAGGCATGCAAATTCCCAAACCGCTTCGTACACCCTGTATCGAATGTTTTGCCTAACAAGTTGTGCCGTGCAATTGGGATTCCAACTTGAGTACTACTACTACTAGGAGTACTAGGAGTAGTAGCTAGGGATACTAGGAGTAGTAGCTAGGGATCGAGTGTGCGAGATGAACTAGACAAAGTAAATGCAGAGAGATGAAATGCAAAAAAGACAGAGGGATGTGATGGTTGCTTGTCCATTTATTTTACCAGGCCACTTATTACTGGGAGTGGTGGGGTTTTGTAATATGACAGCTTTACTGCTACGCCGCGAGCGGGGTGAGACTCCCGTGCAGCGATGCCCTTTACACTAGTACTACCTTCGTCGTGGTTTATTAGTCCCCCATGTAATTTGACCGAAGATTGCACTAACAAAATGTTAGTGCATGCCAACAAAAACTATATCGTTGGATTCGTATTTGAACATAGTTTTCAATGATATAATTTTTGGTGACATGCATGAGCATTTATCATACTATATATAATGTTATTTAAATTTATGGTCGTACTATATATAGTAAGGTGCCCGTGCATTGCATGGAACAATGAAATGCATTGATCGGGGAGTTGTTTATTTTGACAAAGTATGTGGGGTTCATCTCATGTGTAACGAGTATCGATAGGTTTCTTCGGATATTATTTCTTCTCTAGAGCTCACAAGCATCCGGGTGAATAGTAAATGTAGGCTAAATAGATAAAAAAGTATCTTTTGCAAACAAAAAGCATTCAACTGTTCAACCTGCATCCAAAACTTTTGAAGAAATAACACTTATTGTTCTTTGCAAGAAATCATCTTTAAGAATTATTTTTTGAGTATCGATTTTGTTTATTTTTTCTAGACCACCATGAATGTAAATCAGGATGACTTGGGAGGGGGCAGAGGAGATGTAAGAAATGGTTCATCATAAGCCTTTCACCATTATTGTAGTAAAAATTCGCAATTAATCTCATAAATGGCAAGCGAGAACTCTAATAATGGAGCAAAAGCATACATGGAAGATCATAGACTAAACCATAAATGGATACACTTTTATTCAAGCACGATACTCTAATAGAGCAAGATCATGCATGGAAGGTTCTGTACTATATAAATAAGAAGTGTCCACATGCTTAGACAGCGGCTTACATTGAGCGAAGACTAATGATGAACAGTTAACTTGGTAATGCATATGCCCAGGTGAACCTCCTTGGAGTCCCTGTGCATCATCTTGGGGTGAAAATGATACCAGGCCTCTTCCATGTCCACATTGCTGGGAACGAAGCAGCTCGGCACAGTCCCATTCAGCGTGAGGGAGGCGCCGAGGTCGCCCTCGTACGCCGGAGGGGTAGTAACAGTGAGCACGCACCAGTATAGCGGCCTTGTGTCAGCGTCAGCGGTGTTGCCCCTAATGCACACTACAGAGATGCGGCGGCGGCCTGCATAGGCCTTGCCAATGCCCACGGCCAAGAGGAAGATGCTGCCGTCGTCCTTCGTGACTAGCAGGCGGTGGTGATCCTCCAGCGACTCCAGCACAGCGAACGGGTAGCACATCTCATACTTGATGTTCACCGCGGGCCAGTAGTGATTGCCGGATGGTGCCATGAGGTGATGCACGAGGCTCGCTGGCGAGCCCTCAAATGGTGGCATGCACTCATAGCAGTAGCAGAGTGCGTGCGCGCATCTGGATCTATGCTCCACCAGCGAGTGCTGGTCAACGTACCTCTCACAGCTGAAACTCTTATAGACGCAGGGCACCTTGCAGGCATCGACCAGTCCATCCATGAAACAGGAGTGGTTGTAGGGGACGTTGCGCCCGCCGCATGGATCGCAGGAGTAGCACACGAAGCGGTAGATGGTGTACTTACTAGTACTCCCTCCATTTCTTTTACTAGTCTCTACCGTCTACTCTCCACTCTCTACTCTCTATCTCTACTCTCTACTTTTCTTATAAAAAACCGAGTTGGTGATCATGGTGTGCCTGCCATCTTGCAATACAGGCCGTCCAATCTATATCTGACGGATAGAAAGCAAACTATGGCAATTTTGCAAAAGGATACCCGCACCTCTCTCGTTCATCCTTATCTCCCACAACTTCATTGTTGAGTAGTTAAAAAAGGAAGCCTTTGGAACAATCTGGCATGGTGGCCGCTGCCGGCCTCGTCCATCCCCATGCCTCCGCTAAGTCCGACCACCAATGACCACCACGCCCCACTCCTCCTCACCTTATCTATCATCTTTCTCGAGATATCATTTTTTCGATGAAATTCTCGAGATACCATTTTTTCGATGAAATTCTTGAGATATCATTAGATTTACACATGGGATTACTCCTGCATGGGTCAATCACAATAGGTGTTTTGTAAAAAAATGCATCTTGATGTTCCATGGAATGCATGGGCATCTTGCTAGTTTGCATATAATTCCAAACACCACGTAGACACGTTCTCTGACCATTTTACAACTATGTTAGTATCATTGCTAGTGGTCAGCCGGTGCAAGTTCTAGCCTCGGGTGTTTGAACCTTTTTTTTAGTAATGATATCTGGCGATTGTTTGCCACGAGCCCAATCCTGGCGAATCCCACATAACCGTCAGATTTCCATCCAACGGTGGCCTGTTTTTAAGCCATAGTATTTGACAAAACTGCCACCCTTACACACATACTGTAACTGCGTCACGGGCGTTTGCAACTGCCATGTCTCCCAGTGAACGTTTGCTGGGGATTGGAGTTAGCACCGATGGCGGTCGTAGTCGTTCCATGCTCGGGCATTGAAGTTTGTAACTACTCCCTCCGTTCCCAAATATTTGTCTTTCTAGAGATTTCAACAAGTGACTACATACGAAGCAAAATGGGTGAATCTACACTCTAAAATATGTCTACATACATACGTATGTTGTAGTCCATTTGAAATGTCTAGAAAGACAAATATTTGGGAACGGAGGGAGTATTTTACAATATAACACTACTCCTTCGGTGCTAGTAGTAGAGCAGAGTCCTACTCCACTATACTACTCGGGCATAATAGTTTATTGTACTAGTACTGTGATCACTCAAGCAAGTTGTCTGGCATCGATATGACCCTATGCTGCTGGGATGTGTGTTGTAAGTCAAGCAGCGTGCTGCTGCTACATTGTCATCATCACCTGTCCACTTCCCGTAGCACATATTCGCTTCTCCATCCTCGTCCGCACATAATGGTCCAATCTTCCATCCCCGCTAGGCACCTCCCCCCTCTTCCGAAACCCAAACACTAACAATGGCAGAACCGAGCAGAGTTCGCCGAAAGAGTGGCTAGAATTCGCTCCCCACAGAGGTAATCAAGCTCATTGTTTCACATGTGGACAATCTCAGTACCATACCGCTCGCCGCGTGCTCGTCGGGGCTGTACCGTTTACTCAAAGCCCTCAGGCTGGAGCTTTTTAAGCCAGCACCCTGCTTGCTGATGCCGCCTGATCTTCAGAAACGGCATGTCACGCAGCATAACGATCGTAGGGTGGCGAGCATCAACCCCCTCGGCTGTGATCCAATCCCCGTCACCCTCAACTACATTAATGGTATGTACTGGGTCGGCATGAACACGTCTTGGATGGTGCTCGTCGACATTCGCAGCGCCAGGATGCTCGTGGAGGTCTACACCCAGCGATTGATCCCCTTCCTTCGATTAACACTGCACTGCTTTGGTACCGTGGCCCAGAATACTCGGAATCTTACAGTAGCCAACATGATACCAAGTTTGATTTGCTCAAGGTTGTAATGCCAAGTGCCCACAAGATCTGCGAATTATAAAGACTTCAGGCTAATTGCGTTCTTCAACCGCGGTCTCGCCTATCTCACAGGTCACTGCGGTAAGTGGATAAATCTGCACATCCATTGCATGATCATACATCCTCCATGGTTCTCTGATGCCATTAAACACAAGGGCTTCATTTACACTGTGGACTCCTTCTATGGCTGGACGTATTGCTGGCCTACTCCAGTCATCGCTACAAATGGTTGTTACAGCAGTATGTTACTTTCCTATGATATCATGATGGCTTGCTTATATTACTGTCAACATTTACTGAAAAAATATTCATGCTCATAACATGTTGTTCTTAAGATTGACTACAGTACGAGCCCTTTTTTATTTGACTCCAACTTGATATGATGTTGTAGGCCGCCTGGTGTCCCTACCACTACTAGAAAAAGGGCTATAGATAATATAGACATTAGCGGCGCACTATGTATGTGGTGTGCCACTGCCAAATAGCAGTGGCGCACCACACATGGGTGCGCCAGTAATGTTTATATTACTAATGGCGCACCTTGTGTGTGGTGCGCCACCGCTAAGTTTCTCCTGGGCACACCCCCCTCCCCAGACTTACCAGTGGCGCACCGTGGTTTGGTGTGCCATTACTAGTTTTAACTAGTAATGGCGCACCACACCCACGGTGCGCCACTACTAACAATTTTTTTTTCAAAACTAGTAATGGCGCACCACACACCAGGTGCGCCATTAGTAACCCTGGTTACCAATGGCGCATTCTTAGGAGGTGCGCCATTGGTAACCTGAGAGCAGCTAGATATTTCTGACAGCCACCTACCACACTCACTTTCCCCACTTCATTCTCTCCACCTCTACCAAGCTTGGTCTCGGCTGCCTCCTCCTCCTCACCTCATTTGCACCATAGATTCACCCAAATTAAGTGGTTAAATTTCCTTTTTTTGATAGGTAAGTAAGGGGAAAGCTTTCTTTATGTTCTAGATCTACGTAGTGCGCCACTAATGTCTATATTATGCGCCATTTGGCAGTGGCGCACCACATACATAGTGCGCCACTAATGTCTATATTAGCTATAGCCCTTTTTCTAGTAGTGATCTACTTTTTTCTCCCTCCAACAACGTACACACTTTTTATGGCCTAGATCTACGTATGTTTGTGGTGTTGCATATGTTTGTGTTTGCAGGTACCGGTATTTGAAATGCGATAGTTGCCAATATTTTGCCGGAATGTTGATTCATTTCCGTTTCGGCGAGAATTTGGCACTATGCATTCTTTTTGGTCCTATTTTTAGGCAAAGTCATGCCAAAAAAAATTTTTGGTTCTAAAATATCGTTTTGCTCTACCCCGCAGGCGACCATGGTTCGCACGATGACCGAAGGCATCGTGAATAGGTTTTTGAGCTCCGCGAAGGCCGAGATGCTTCAAAAGAATGAGACAGAGATAAGATGTCCGTGTCGAAGATGCAAGCTGAAGAGCCTTATGGACCCGGATTCCAGACAGGTGCGGGACCACCTGCTCTTGCGTGGTTTCATGGATGGCTATCGGTGGCAAGGTGATGAAGATGATTATGAAGTCGTCCATGGGGGCCGGGCAAGAAATAAGGAAGGGCAGCAAGACAATAGCGGCGAGGGCGGGCGAGAAGACGAAGAATCTCCAGGACATGATCATGAAGTAGATGCAGGACACAGTCATCATGTAGAAGATGCCGGACATGATGATGAGGAAGATCAAGACGAAGGGCATGATCATGAAGATGAAGATGCCGGAGCAGACGATGATGGACCATCGATGGGCTGGGTGCAGGACCCTCATATTCAAGAGCTGCTTCTCAAGCAGACGGGTAACGCAAGAGCTGCCGCCCGAGAGAAAGCCAAGCTGGATCAACTGGAGATAGACGCAGTTACTCCATTGTATGAAGGATGCAGGTCCGAGGATACCCGCCTGAAAGTAATGCTCATGGCTCTGGAAATGAAGGTAAAACACAAAAAGATCGACGCATGCTTCGACGAGAACATGTCATTCTGGCATGAACGTCTTCCCAAGGGGAACAAGTGCCCGACCAGTTTCGAGGAGGCGAAGAAAATCGTGTGTCCTCTGGATTTACCGCACGTGAAATACCATGTGTGCATGAACGATTGAATCATTTATCGGGACGAGCACGCGGAGTCTACCATATGTCTGGTGTGCGGCGTCACTCGATACAAGAAGAGGAAGAAAGCTCCTCGAAAAGTGGTGTGGTACTTTCCGATCACTCCTCGTCTGCAGCGGTATTTCACGGACCCTAAGCTAGCAAAGCTCCTACGTTGGCACGCGGATAGGGAGGAGAAGAAGCGAGAAGATGACGAAAATGATCCGGAGATAAAGAAAAAAGACAAGATGCTGAGTCACCCTAAGGATGCGAGCCAGTGGCAAGCATTGAACTTCGAACACCAAGAATTTGGGGACGATCCAAGGAACATCGTTTTGGGCGCGAGCACTGATGGAGTCAATCCATTTGGCAGCCAGAGAAGCACACATAGCACCTGGCCTGTGTTTGTGTGGATGTACAACCTTCCCCCCTGGATGTGCATGAAGAGGAAGTACATTCACATGAGTATGCTAACTGAAGGGCCGAAACAACCAGGGAACGACATCAATCTGTATCTGGGGCTGCTGAAAGAGGAGCTAGACACGCTGTGGAAAACGCTAGCCAATACGTGGGATGCCGCAGCGAAAGAATATTTCCCTTTGAGAGCCGCACTGCTCATGACGGTGCACGACTATCTCGGTTACGGATATGTCACGGGGCAGGTGGTCCACGGATTTTGTGCATGCGTCAGGTGCATGGATGACACAACGTATCGCCAGCTAGATAGAGATCCCGGGTCTTCGAAAACCGTGTTCATGGGACATCGAAGGTGGCTTTGCGACGATGACGCATGGAGAAAATGCAAGGATCTGTTCGATGGTGAAACCGAACCCCGAAGACGCCCGCGTCCGAGGAGCGGCGAGGAAATAGATGAGCTGTTGAAAAATTGGAAAGAGTGCCCACCGCCGGGAAAGAAGCGAAAGGCACCAGAGCCGCTGCTGAAGGTATGGAAAACGAGGTCTGTTTTCTGGGACTTGCCATACTGGAAGATCCTCCGTGTGCCTCACAGCCTTGATGTCATGCATATCACGAAGAACGTGTGCGAGAGTCTGCTTGGTACCCTGCTCAACATGCCAGAGAGGACCAAAGATGGGCCGAAAGCAAGGGCAGACTTGCAATCAATGGGCATCCGGGAGGAGCTTCACGCAAAACGCCCTAATGATGATGATGATGATGATGATGAGGCGAAGGACACGGAAAGTCGTCGCAAAGGCAAAAAGGCCAAGAAGATCGAATATGACTGCCCTCCCGCGTGCTTCACTCTAAGTCAGGAGGAGATCGAGCAGTTTTTCACCTGCCTCGTAGGAGTAAAACTTCCTTACGGTTACGCGGGGAAGATAAGCATATACCTAGACTCAACGAAGCAGAAGTTCAGCGGGATGAAGTCTCACGACTTTCATGTGCTGATGACGCAGATACTTCCAGTTGCAATCCGTGGGATCATGGACGCGCACGTCCGTGAAACGCTATTTGGCCTATGCAACTTTTTCGACATCATCTCTCGGAAGTCGGTTGGCGTGAGGCAACTCAGAAGGCTACAGGAAGAGATCGTGGTGATACTATGCGAGCTTGAGATCTACTTCCCGCCCGCATTCTTCGACGTTATGGTGCATCTACTGGTCCATATCGTGGAGGATATCATCCAACTCGGGCCGACGTTCCTGCACAGCATGATGCCATTCGAAAGGATGAATGTTGTCATCAAAGGATACGTTCGCAAGAGGGCACGTCCAGATGGAAGCATAGCCAAGGGCTTTTTGACCGAAGAGTGCATCTCCTATTGCACGAATTATCTAGGCATCGAGAACCCCATTGGTCTGCCCGTCAACAGGCACCTCGGCAGGCTCGCTGGATGGGGTCACCGCGAGGGTCGCCACGAAATGCATGTCGACTTCAAGGGTCGACTCACCGACTTTGAAAGAGCAAACCTAGTCGCGCTACAACACATAGACGTGGTCGATCCTTGGGTGGTAGAGCACAAAACCTTTATTGAGAAGACGTACAATGACCGAGGCCAACAGAGGACGAACGGAGATATAATCAAAGAGCACAACTCATGTTTCACGCGTTGGTTCAAGGAGAAGCTTCTGTCGTACCCTTTACATGAGGATTCTTCCGCGGAAGAAAAACTCATATTCGCCTTGTCACAGGGCGCCGAGCACAACCTGATGACCTATGAGGCATATGATATCAACGGCTACACATTCTACACCGAGGAAAAGGACATGAAGAGCGATTATCAGAACTCCGGGGTAACGATGGAATCCTACACTGGTAACGACAAGGACAGATGCTACGGAAGGATCGAGGAGATCTAGGAGCTGAGCTATGCTGGAGAGAAGGTCCCGATGTTCCGTGTCAGATGGGCCAAGAGCGTCCTAAAAGAAGACCGGTATTTCACCACCATGGTTATACCCGAAGCCAAATCCAAGACCGCGGGCGCAAACGTCACCGCGAAAAATGAGCCATGGGTACTGGCTTCCCAAGTGGACCAATGCTTCTTCATTACCGACCTATCAAAGCCCAGTCGTGTTGTCATGAGGAGAGGCAAAAGGAACATCATCGGAATGGATGGAGTCACCAATGAGCAAGACTTCGACAAGTACGGCGACCTGAAGATGGAAGATGATGACGATGATGAAGTACCATACACCACAAGATGAAGCAGGACCACCCTACCTAAAGGACGTCCGTTCAAGAGAAGAACTCCATTTGCGAAAAAGAAGGGCAAGAAGATTGTGAAAAGATAGCTAAGATCGAATCACGACGTGTCGGCCGCGTGTGTGTGTGTCAGTGGCAAGCTCAATTATTACATGCAACTAAATTATTACATGTATCACTTGATTTCAACCATGTCATCTAATTCTAAATCTTTGCACAATGGTTTTATCACTCCATTTGCATTTTCCTGGGATACTAATGGCGCACCAGAGGTGCGCCATTACTATTTGTTACTAGTGGCATGTTAATAGTGGCGCACCTATAGTGCGCCATTAATAGCAAAAACTGGTGCGCCACTAACAGCCTTTTTTCTAGTAGTGTACCCTTCCTAATCCCAGAGCCTTTCAAAGAAAAGCGGCATGGCAGTTGCAGGTGGTTCCTGGCTCGATCAGACGACGGCGAACAATTAATGATCGTTCGCACGTACCGGACGTGTTGTTTCGCGGAATACAATTACAGTCACTGCAAGGTCTTTGAGCAGGATCCCAGCTTCTCTGGGCCTTCAGAAATTTTTACTCGATGCCGGTAAGTACCCTTGGTACACACTCTCTGTTTCTTGGACTGAATTATCCGATTAACCAGGAGATAACAGATGGCAAGGATCATGATGGCAGCGCAGTTTCGTTCATCAGGCAAAACTGTGTGTACACAGCGTACCATGCGTCTCTCCATGCACAATACCCAGATATGTGCCGCCACACTCTGCAGCCCAAAGTAGGAGAGAGGGTCGCAAGTATCAGACTTCGACCTGCTGGCTGGAGTTTCCCTCGTCAGGCACCCATCTGGTTCAAGCCGTCAGCCAATCTCCACAGCTTAATACAGTAACGTCTAACTGAGTCAGTTAGTTAGATGCGTACACTTGGTGTAGTAGGATCTTTATTTAGTTTGATGCATACACTTGTTCTTTTTTGGTAGCCCTTTTGTAATGATGGCTGATGTTTGGTTTGGAAGAGAGAGCTGCGTCTTTACTCTTCTGGCCTGCTTACTGCTTCTGTTGCACCCCCAGCCCTGGTTGCTGTTGCTCCTGTTATCAATGTACAATCAATAATATATTTCATCTGTTGGTTGAATAAATGTGTTGTTAGAACGACAAACACAATGTTTTGGAAGTCATTGCACGGTCCGATCCTTTAGTGCCCCGTACGTAGCGCATACTATTTTTGGTATGGAACACACTTTCCACTTGTCGATCACATGCAGCCCAGTGATGAAGGCCCAATAGAGGAGCCCATAATTAACTGCAAGGGAGGCTCTCACATGAATCCAGCCCAGGTACATGCTCATGGTCCCCTAAACATAAAGAAATAAATAAAGCTAAATGCTCATGCACCAGTTCTTTAAATTTATGATTTGAAAAGTCAAATTTTAACAGGAGGATATTATTTCCTCTGAGAGTGTCGTTACATTCAGTCGATATTATTCTTAGGCAAATATAGCAACCAGTCTTTTTTCTCCCACCATTTTCTTCCTGCAACCAGCGGACCCATGCAAATCGTAGTCAACGTCGTAAATAGTTCTGGTCCATTATTATTTTTCGATAAGAATGCCCAACCCAGCCCAACACATTGGCGACACCACTTTATCCCAGGGCTTCTGAATGTGCTCGGCTTCACACCTCAAGAAGAAAATTGGGCCAAAACAAAACCTCAAGAAGAAAAGGGTGCTCCGCAGCATTTTACAATAAGTTGTAGCCATATAAAATTAATTCTTATAATCCAGCATAATGAGTTTTTGGGTCTGACCGGTCCAGCCACCAAAACCAAACCTGCGCCGGCGGGAGCGCCTGTTCCCACCTTCTATGGCTGGTTGCGCTGCCGTGCACGCATCGTCGCCCAGTCGTACCCTGAAATGCTGGCCAGGCCATCCCTTTACTCCCCCCGACATCCTATTCTTCTCCAGCGACGACAGCCTACACCGCACTAGAACCAGTGAATCCTCGTACTCCCCTCCGCCTACGGCCATACTGCCGCATGTTCCCCAGCTCTTGTTCATTCCCGTCCGAGGCCTCGCCGTCGTCCTCCGCCTTGGTGTGCTTGCAGCGGCGTCACCATCCGGCCCTGTCAACATAGTGAATCAGGAGAGGACTGTAGTTGTGAGTATGATAGTACGGACCCACCAATTCCACTCCCGAATACAAGCAAGCGCCTCTTTACTACTCAGATGCACCCCTCGATTTTTTTTACTCTAATCCACCCTGCTGATATCTAGGACCCACATCATTGTCAATGTAAAGTCAATTTACGACAGAATTGCACAATGCTTTTTTTCAGGATTTGTTCAGAGGAGCAGGCTATAAACTGGGTTGTGCGGTCTTTGGGGCCCATCTAACAACATGACCAGCCCAGCAGTTTTTTCTTTGGGAAAATAGGTAGCCCACTATTTCTCTTTGAAGAATACCCAAGCTAGGCCTATTTTTTTTCTCCGACTTACTGGGCTGCAAATCATTGAAGACGAGGAGGGATGCATTCCGGCCTGGCCAGAGAGTATGGGCAGTAAATCATAAAAGTAATATGAAAGTGGTTGAAAATTCCAAAAAAAATATAGCAAATGGGCAATTAGTTTTGTTTTTATTCTTGACTGATATTTTATATTTCATTGGATTTTAACATAATATAGTATTACTTTATTTTTAAATTAGTTTTAGTATGGCTACTAATTTTTGGATTAAAAATATTTTGTTCCCCAGCAAAAATATGCGAATTTTTAAAATTTCGCATATTTTTTAGTTCAAATTTTTAACCCTGGTACTGACCAGAAAATGGGCAACAATTCTAAAAATGGAAAACCGGCTGCAATAAATTCCATATGAATTAGCAAATGGGCTGTAAATTATAAAAATAATAGCCAATGGGCTGTACACGCCACCGATTTCGAGGCTGACTTGTTTACGCAAGGATTTGTCAACTTATAGTCAACACACGATTCTAGCAGCAGTGACTATTGGATGTCCATCCAACGGCCGACGTGCTTCTTCAATCTCTGATCTTCCTGCTCCAGTCGCCTAAACCAGCGCCGGTGGGACTGCCTGCTACCTCCTCTTGTGGCCGGCTGTGATGCCACGCAGGCTTCACCGGCCCACCCTACTCCCTCCGCTGGCCTGGCCATCCCTCTACCCACTCGCACCTCCTGTTATTCTCCTGTGACGGCAGCCTCACGCCGCAGCCGAACTAGTCATACTCCCCTCAGCGCAGGGCATCCACTGATGTGTCTTCGCCGGCTCCGGGTCGTTCCATTCCTAGGCCTCACCGTCATCCACCGCATTGGTGCTCTAGGCGCGGCGTGCTCAACGTGGTCAACATTCAACAAACGACAGCCATCGGAATAGGGTTGTACGTGGAGAGGCTGACAGTAGGGACCCCCATGGTCTAGGGCCACACGCAAGCAACTGCCTCCTTATTATTATGCGAAAACAAATGATTCCTCCCACTGACATCTAGGGCGCACTGGTTCGAAGGCTGACCTGTGGGCCTACTAAGTTGACGCGTACGCAGGGCTTTGTCAAGTTAGTGAACAAATGATTCTAGTAGCAGTGACCGTTGGATTTTAATCGAACAGTCCTGCTACTTCTTCAATCTCTGATCTTCTTGCACCAGCCGCCCAAACCAGCGCCGGCGATACCGTCTAATCCTGCCTCCAGTGGCCGACTGTGCTGCTGCTCAGGCCTCACCACCCCACCCTACTCCCACCGCTGGCCAGGCCTTCCCTCTACTCACCCACACCCCCTGTTATTCTCCAGTGATAGCAGCCTCAAACTGCAGCCGAGCCAGTCAACCCTCGTAATCCCCTCCACGTGGGCATCCACTGCTGCGTATTCCCTGGCTCTGGGTCATTCACTTCCTAGGTTGCACCTTCGTCCACCACCTTGGTGCTCTCGGATGGTACAGTGTCATCAATGCGGTCAACGAAGGACAGCCATCAGAAGAGGACTGTAAGTGGAGAGGCTGACAGCTGGGTCCATGGCCGCATGCAAGGAAGTGCCTCATTATTACGCGCAAAATAATGATTCCTCCCCCTGACAGCTCGGACCCACCGGAAGGGCCTCTGTATTTCGCGAAAAAAATGTTCCCCCCTGACAGCTGGGACCCACCGGCTTTATCTTCGCACGGAAGGAACTGCCTTCTCACCCCCTGGTAGCATTATCTATCTGGCCACGAACATGTACGTACATAGCAGTCGATCGGTCTCTCTGCAGCAACGTACCGTGGCCGAGTAAGGAGCGGCACGTGTTGAAGTAGAGGCGCCAACGTAGCATGTCACGTAGTCCCATCTATATCGTGTACACGTACGTACATCCACGCTGCAAGATAGTAAATACGGCTACGTACGTACAAATGGGCGGGGTTTATAATGCGTACATCGACGTTGTCCTGTTCATCGGGAGCCAACCGGCTTGGACGGAACAGCCGGAACGGGGTCTGGCGTACAGCAAAATGGAGGAAAACGGCCTTCTGTTCGACCGCGTATGGTCGAAACGGGGTCCTGTTCATTGGGAAGGGTCTAGCATATCATAGAGCAGAGGAAACGGACTTGTGTTCGAGCTCCTACGGTCGAAACGGGGTGCTGTTGATCGAGAGGGGTGTGGCGTACCACAAAATGGAGGAAACGGAGTTGTGTTGGAGCGCCTACGGTCGAAACGGGGTCCTGTTCATCGGGAGGGGTGTGGCATACCGCAAAACGGGACTCCACAAGCTACTGTTCATCCACCGTCTACTACCTCGCTCCAGCCTCCACGGGCTACTGTTCATCCACCGTCGACTTCCTCCAGCCTCCGCCTGCTACTGTTCATCCACCGGCGACCTCCTCCAGCCTCCACCAGGCACTGTTCATCCATAGGCTATTGTTCATCTAGCCTCCACCGGCTACTATTCAACCAGCCCTCCACGGGGTCCTGTTCATCCACCCCTAACCGGCTCGGGTGTGTGGCGGCCTCCTCGAACGGGGTCCTGTTCATCCAGCGGCAATAGCCTCTACTACCACGGGGTCCCATTCATCCAACCCCCACCGGGAACTGTTCATCCAACCCCAACAATTGTCACTATTCATCAAGAGGCAGCAGTAGGTTCGATCGGCTTGAGTTAGCAGCAGTAGCGAAGGAACCGCTCGAGTTCAGTTAACAGCCAAGGGATCGATCGCTCGGGTTCAGTAACGTAGCTAGTGCAATCGCTCAGGTTCAGTAAGCGAACACCTCGCTCGGGTTCAGTTAGAGCCCAATGCCTCGCACACACGCGTGTACGTGTACGAGAGAAACGCGCAAACCTCCATGCATCGCTCGACCTTGACCACCCACCGTAACTGGGAACTCCCCAATATTTTCCTCGCCCTCGCTTCTACCATGATTTTTTCCATCATGGACGGCCTAAAGAATGTCATGTAAGTGCATGCCCGGCCCGCCCATGATGAAAAGCCCATTTTCTGTCATGATTTTTTGTCATAGAAGTAGGAGCCCACCACATCTATGATGATACATGCTTTTTTCACAATTATCATCACAGAAGTGTCATAAGCATGACAGAAAAAATTCGTTCGGCCCAAAATGTCACGGATGTGTCTTTTTTTGTAGTGATGCTCAATTTAGGTCCCCATCATGTTATGCATAACAACTATTCTTTCATGATGGATGACATATTTCTATATCATGCTTCAAATTTCTTTGAGCGATGCTTATCTTGTGCTAACTTTCACGTGCACATACACATCGTGATGGATGATGTGTACATTTACCAAGCACACACTTTGTTTCATCACTTCTGCTTCGGTACACCCTCCCTAAACACATTGATGGCTAAGATTACCCCATACCCCTTCAATAAAGGGCATGATGGTCTTTGTTGAAAGTATGTGGAGACCATACTCGGCCTCCGTACGGCCGAGCGCGCTGATACGCATGACTGGGCCGGCCCACCAGGCGCGAGGCCAATTGCTATTTAAAAACATGGTGTAAAAATCCTAAGAAAAGAAGCGTGCTTGCGTGAGATATCGAACCCCAAACATCACCCTCCTGAATACACTTCTTACCACTTAACTATGATATGGCTAGTGATATTACGAAGCATGAAGTATATAAAGGTACTAGTGTTGCATTAGACTAGCCCAACACCGTAAGATGAGGCTGCTTCCGTTCGTTGGATTAGTATATAACCTGGCCAGGTCTTTCTCCAGGTAGTTTCCTTCGAATCTGCTTCAAAGAATTAATTGGTCACATCTAATTTGCTTTCTAGAATTAATTGGTCCCAAAAATCACAGTTGGTTCAAATGGAACATGGGTCCACCTTTGTTTCCGTGTAATTCTGTCAGACACCATAGGGATCATCAGAATACTGGTACGAGAAAGCTAGATGGACGTTCGATCTATGCTTAGCAACGCACAAGATTAGCTATTCTTGTTTCCCTAATTGAGTGTTTCCTTATATCATGTGGGATTTTTAAGGCTAATTACATGGGATTTGTTATTAATTGCTTGCTGATTCAGTTTTTCCAGATTTTTAGGAAACAAACTTCTGATTTAAGGAAACTAATACCTAAAATTTAGAATCCATGCCATGTAATGTGCTTCCTTATATTAAGCACTAAATTGTTTCCAAAATCCCCCCGCAAAAAAAATTGTTTCAAAAAATATTCAAATTTGCTTCCATATGAACAAAAGTTTGTTACTGATTGTGGTGAATTTTAATCTCATATAACTTTTTTTTGCTTCTACCAGAATTTTTTTGCTTGTTATGAAGGAGACTACTTTGAAGACAAAGGGACATTGCTTCCATCTAGTATTTTGTTTCCAAACTAGAAAATATGTGCTTCAAACTTGTTTTGGAGGACCTTTAAATTGCTTCAAAGTGACAAATATCTATTTCCATCAATCAGGCTAGCTTCCAAACAAATGATAGCTTGCTTCCAATGAAGCAAATATTAGTTTCCATCGCCATTTCTTTCCAACAGAGAACATAATTTTCTTCTAAAGGAAAATTTGCTTGTAATTATGGTTAGAACTTTGCTTCCATATATAACACAAAATGTGTTACATGATTAGTTTGTACCGTCTAGACATTATGCACCGTGGTCCAACACAATAGCGCGGTGCATGCAAGGGGGACACACTAGCGATATCTTTCCACACCTACTAGGTTGATGCATAGTGGAACATGGGCACAGTTGTGTAGACACATCTTTCCACGAAGGAACATCTAGGACATTGGAGGGCGACTATGAGCAATGTCAATGGTGTCGATAAGGTACAACAATGGTGAAATATTGTTTGGAATACCAAAAATGTTCTTGTTTTCAAATATTGTTTATAATTTGTAAAAATATTCTGGAATGCCATTTAACAGATGTAAAAAATAACAGGCTTTCAAATGGACCCTTCTAACCATACCCAAACACCATCCATTGCATCATTCGAATGACCCCAAATTTTGCAAGCAGTTGGGCATGCCCATGGTAGGCATCCGTGCCTTGTTTGAACGACATTCGACATCGCATGCAAGTCACGACACATTTGACCATTTATCGCCTTCTTTATGAAGAAAATGGAAAACTTGTCAAAAATCCAAACAACTTGGCAAGATGCTTTGAATTGGTCATACAAGGCCATGAAAAAAAAATTGAAGGCATTTAAGGGATGTCGAGAAACAAGGTGCTCCCAAATGGACCCTTCTCACCTACTTGAACACTCTCCATTGAACATCGTTTTTCTGGAAATCTCAGGACTGACCCAAACTTTTACAAGCTGGTGAACATGCCCATGTTAGCCATCCTTGCCTAGTTTGAACGACTTCCAACACCATATGCACATTGCGACACATCGGGCCATTTATCGACCTCATTTCAGCGGGAAAACTTCAGAAAATGCAAAACTATGCCAAAATATAAATAACATGTTAGGGTGCCTTGAATTGGTTATACAAGGCCATGAGAAAAATTGGGGCCATTTCAAAGACATCGCGAAATAGTTTGGTCTCACACAGAACCTTCTGGCCATTTATCGGCCTTTTTTCACACGGAAAACTACAGAAAATGCAAAACTTGTCGAAAAATCAAACACTTGCCATGGTGCCTTGAATTGGTCATAAAAGGCCATGGAAAGAATTGGAGCCATTACAAAGATGTTGAGAAACAACATGCTCTCACACGAAGCCTTCTAGCCAACCGAAACACTCTTCGTTCAACAAGGTTTACTTTTGGAAATCCATGAAATGACCTCAACTTTTGCAAGTAGGTGGGCATGTCCATGGTAGAAATACATGTCAGGTTTGAATGATACACAACACCGTATGGAAGTTGCGACACATCCGGCCATTTATTGTCCCTTTTTTACCCAGAAAAACTACATAAAATGAAAAACTTGTCAAAAACTCAAATAAGTTGGCATGATGCCTTGAATTGGTCATAAAAGGACATGGAAAAAAATTGGGGTGATTTCAAGGATGTTGAGACACAATGTGCTCTCAAACAGAGCCTTCTAACCTACTTGAACACCCTCCGTTCAACATGGTCTAGATTTGGGCATCCATGAAATGATCTCAATTTTTGCAAGCAGGTGGGCATGCCTATTGTAGGCATCCATGTCAGGTTTGAATGATTTCCAATACCGTATGCAAGCCGCGACATGTCCGACCATTGATCCGCATTTTTTCACTGGGAAAAGTCCAAAAAATACAAAACTTGTCGAAAAACCAAAACAATTGGCATGGTTCCTTGAATTAGTCATATAAGGCCATGGAAAAAATTGGATCTATTTCAAGGATGTTGAGAAACAAATGTGCTCTCAGATGGAGCCTTATGACCTACCCGAGCACCCTCCATTCAACATGGTCTATATCTGGACATCCATGAAATGATCTAAAATTTTGCAAGAAGGTGGGCATGCCTATTATAGGCATCCATGTCAGGTTTGAACAATTTCTGACACCGCATACAAGTTCCGACACATCCGGCCATTTATCGCTTTTTTTCACCGGGAAAACTCCAGAAAATACAAAACTTGTCGAAGAACGAAATAACTTGGCATGGTGCCTTGAATTAGTCATACAAGGCCATGGAAAAAAATTAGATCCATTTCAAGGATGTCGAGAAACAACGTGCTCTCAGATGGAGCCTTATGACCAAAACCCGAACACCCTCATTCAACATGGTCTATTTTTCTACATCCTTAAAATGACCTCAACTTTTGCAAGCAGGTGGGCATGCCCATGGTAGGAATCCATGCCAGGTTTGAACGATTTCCGACACCATATGCAAGTTCAATAAATTCGTCCATTCATCGGCCTGTTTTCAGCGGAAAAAACTCCAAATAATGCAAAATTTGTGAAAAACCCAAATGGCATGGTGCCCTGAATTGGTCACAAAAGGCCATGAAAAAAATTAGGGCCATTTCAAGGATGTAAAAAATTAACATGCTCTCAGATGGACCCTTCTCGACAACTAGTAGTGTGTGCTTAATTGTTTGTCAATGATGTTTCTGTTGTAGACATTTCGTTCCACTCGATTTAGTCATGCTTCTTCATTTCCAGCACAAATGGCACTATTGTTTGTTTGTGGTTGCCTTGTTGACGATGATGAACTCGCGGTGCACGTGGAGCTCACGCATGATCGGCTAGTGCAACGCGCAATGATGCTGGCTATGCAGAAGTGAAATTATTGTTCTTTCCCGCAAAAAAGTGTTTATTGTTCTTATCATTTAAATTTGTGCATGTGTATATTCTTGTTTTGCTTCCGTTTAATCTATTTTGCAAAAAGTAAATGTTTCCATAAAACGGAAATATTGTTTTTGCCACTTCAAAATATATTTACAAATCATCGAAATGCTAGCATAGCAAAGAAATAATGCTTCTATCGATGCGAAAAATATTTCTATCAATACGGTCGATAAATATGGAATAAATATGTTCTCATCACACTGTAAAAAGGATGCTTCTACTGATAAAGAATGCTTCCATGCCTCCTAAGCTTGTTGGGCTGCACAAAATGCATCTCGAATAATAATTATTCGGTTATATTTGTTTGTTTGAAGCAAATCACAACTTACTAGATTTTTAATAATAAAGAATATTCAGCGTGATTTATGGGAAGCAATTTCAGGCTAACGGCCAAGTACTATGAATCTCCTATATGTTGATGCTCGCATTCAATCAAGAACTAATGAATTAGAAAGCAACGAGAGTTGGCATCTCTAGGTTGTAGCGGACATGTTTAGTGGAATGAGTAATCGGAGCAATTAATTAAGGATCCAAACCAGCATGGGACATATTAAAATATTTGGACGGCTACGCGACTAGTCTGATGGCTGCCCGGTTTCTAATTAAGAGGAATGTCATGCCTACAAAATTAACGAGTGCTAAGGTGGCCTGTTGGTTACCACGCTTAATATGATGGCAAAGATCCCGAGTTCGAAGTTTGTTGCTGCACTTATTTTTTGAACTTTAATACTTAATACAAGGGAGAGAAAAAGTTTAAGTGGGCCGGCCCAGGCAGGAGTGGGTCTACCCGCAGAACAAACTCTGTAACGTACAGGCAAGCCATCCACCATGTACATATAAAGTTCCATATTGTCCTTTATACATTTTGTGAGGGGGGGTGTACCGAAGCGGGACTCTTGTTTCATTTGTGTCTTTATTGTGTAGGTCCTCACACTTACTCGTCAACCTCGCAACCGCACGAGTTGCTCTAGAGAGCAATGAAGACGTATGCTACCATGGAGTACTTACCCTCCACCCACCCATTTCATGCAAGGAGTTCGCGCATTCCTTCTACATGGCCCTCACATGGTTATGGGTTATATGCCACTTCTCACTTTATGCCCATCATGCCATGTTCACTATGCTTGATATGATCATTCATATGCCATTATCATGCATCTGTGACCCATGCTTTGCATTTCACATGATCCTTGATTATAGTACTTGTATGTGTATTAGCAAGCTTGGTCGAGATATTGCTTGCTATTGCTTTGTGCCCATTGCCTATGATAATCCTTTGATCATGTTTTGTTTTCGTTCTTGTGGTATGTCATGTGCATTGCATATGCCTATTCTTTGCACACATGACATTATTGCCCTGATTACCTCTAGTATGTTGCATCTTCGCATTACTAGCTTGCATGCCTTGACTACAATGATTGTTTGCCTTGTTGCATCACCCATGATCCATCATTGCTCTTTTCGTTGGGTTGATGGTGTATATGTTCATGCCTCTCACCTGATTTATCTTCATCATTGTCACTTGTCTCCATTAGTTACCTCTATAATATTCACTTGTTGTGAGTGCAACCATGCTATGCTTATTGGTCTTGGAGACTTGTACATCTTACTTGTGATGCATGTTCGTTTGCTTGAGCTTAATGCATTTGGTTCTGCTTGCATCATATGCTTCCATACCATGCCACACTCCCTTGTCGTTTCTTATGATAAGCATGAAGAAGACACTTGTTGCGTATCACACCACATGAATGTTAGGTTTCGCAATCTCACTAACTTCGTTTGTTTTTCCAAGTGTTTGTCATGTTCTTTAATTTTGAAGGATTCACAAGGAGGTACCATCATGAGACATATTGCTCATGCAAAGACATACAAGATTAGAGCCACAAACGTTTACATAATGCAATGGTCTGGCCACGTCTACCATTTCCATGGAGATGAGGTTTACGATCCGAGAGCGGATCTTCCCCAAGGGGGGGATGATGCGGAGAATCCTACGGTCATCCCCATGAACATTCCTTCATCAACATGAACACCTAGTGGACCGATGACGACAGCCCGTGCACGTGCCTTTGAAACCGAGGTTACCTCTTTCCTCTTCGAGATCCCTTTGGATTCAGATGAGAAATGGCTTCTATGTCAAGCGGAGACTTGCATGACTAGGTATCGAGGAGAAGGCCATGAAGAAGCTAGGAGGGATCTCCAAGTACAAACGGAGCCCCAAGGAGAAGGAGGGACCCCAAGACGAGAAGAAACGAAGGCACTCTAGACACCCCGGGTGCCCAGACCATCCACCCCCGGGTGCCCACACCGGCTGGCCCCATGGGGCACGGCGCCTCTGACCACCCCGGGTGCCCGTCCCCTTGGCCCAAGGTGCCTGGCCTCCTCCTCACAAGCGACCCCGGGTGCCCGAACATCCCGAAATGTGCCTGCGTGCACTTAGGGTCAAATGACACTTGTACCACCGTTCCCCCAAACCTTCCCCAGACTATAAGTAGTCTTATCCTAGCTCAAATTTAGGTTAGCAAAGTATTGGATATGATATAGAGAGCTTTGCTCATCTACCCCTCCTCGTGGAGATCAAAACCTCCTAGGAGAAGATCCCCTAGTGGATATCAAGACCCCATCTAGGGAAGGATCTATCTAGATCATTAAGACGTCATCTCCTCTTGAATTTGGGATGAACTCTACCTTGTATCTTTGTTCCCTTTTTGTTCATGTACCTTTGTGGATCTTGTGTGGATTTTTTTCGCGAATACGCAAAAGGCTTGTGTATCATTGCATTGATAGATAGAACAGGAGTGCAGAGTTTATGTTACAATTGGCGTACAGAATTGATGCCAGAGATTGATCGCGTACACAAGGATGGCATGATAGAGATCTGTGGGCGCATAGGGGAAGTGTGGGCGCACCTCCCACGGTCTGCATGGGGCTACGTCTCGGGGATGATGTGCATTAACCCTTTGGCGCCGGCGCGTGCCCAAAACTGGGCCTCCTCCTGGATGTCGTGGATGACGTAGCTAATGGAGGGTCGGTCGCCATCGAACAAGCATCGGTTGCGGTGCTTCCATAGGAACCAGCCCGAGAGGATGGCCAAGGAGGAGAGGCCTCGTCGCAGTTGGCATGGGGCGGCATTGATGCTAGTGGACAGCTAGGAGATGAAGTCTTCATCGTGGCTCGACAGACGAGCAGTTAATCGGCACCAAGATAGGATCTCATGCCATACCGTGCGAGAGAAGGAGCATCCCACCAGGATATGTTGCATGGTTTCTGGCTCTTGATCACAGAAGAGGCAGTTGTCCTCATGAGGCAGACCGTGGCAGGCAAGCCGATCAGCGGTCCAGCATCGACCCAGGTGTGCAAGCCATCCGAAGAATTTGATGCACAGGGGTGCCCAGGAGTGCCAAGTTATACGGCAGTGCGGGTCGCCGATAGTGCCAACGAACATTGCCCTATAGCAAGATCTGGTCGTGTATGTCCCTGATGTAGTCTAGCGCTACATGAGCCTGTCCGGCTCGCCGGAGAGCGGGAAGAGGTTCAGCCGTTGCCAGAGGGAGACGTATTGAACGACAACAACGGCGGTAAGGGCGCCCTGGATGTTAGCAACACAAGCACGTTGCGCGAGCCCATGGCGTACCAAGCACGCTTTTCGAAGCCGCTTGGGCACCTTGGCATAGACGAGCGGAGTGATCTCGGAGATGGATTTTCCGTTGATCCAATGGTCCTCCCAAAAACGGTAGGAACGTCCATCCCCAATCAGCCAAGTTGTGGATGCCCGGAAGATAGCCTGCACCTCGGGGTCCCGAGGGATGTGTAGGTGTTGCCATGGCTGTGTCGAATCCATTTTCTAGAGCCAGACCCAGCGTGCTCGTAGGGAGACACCCGCGCGGTGGAGATCTAGAATTCCGAGGCCCCCAAGCGAGGTGCCGACACACTTGCCGCCAGTTTACAAGGCAGTGTCTGCTGCTGGTGTCTTTGCGGCCGTACCAAAGGAAGTTGCGGATTAACCGGTGGATTTGCATGAGCACGGAGGGGTTGATAGCCATGGCTAGGAGAGTGTGCATGGGGATGGCTGACAACACATGGTGGCAAAGCGCCAGGTGGTCACCGCAGGGCATCATGGATGCCCACCTCGGGAATAGGCGACGCTCGAGTTGGTTGATGAGGGGCTGTAGCGCGGAGGCACTGACCTAGCGGATGGGCAGAGGCAGTCCAAGATAGGGGGTGTGGAAGTCCCGGAGTGGGCAGTTGAAGTTGTCGGTGATCGCAGTGCTGGATGGGAGAGGCCGAGATCTTATGTCGATTTGAGTCTAGTGGATGTGTGATTGGACTTGTTCTTGAGTGTTCCTCTTGTGATTTCTTCGTGTTCTTCCTCGTGTTCTTTGTGGAAATCCCCTCCAATTCGTGAAAGATCACCATTTAGGGTCTCCACCCTTCAACAGAATGCCCCCAGCTCGACGAACTATCAGTGCCTACTAAGCTTCTAGCACCTCGCGGAGGACGTTAAACACAACTATCACCTCTGATTCTTCCATGGACGATGGTGTTGAAAGTGATACGCACAGTGATGGGGAAAAGTCACGCGGTGTTTACCGGATTCCTGATAGCTTGCTACAGCCCGGTTATACTCGCTGCTGACCGACACGTGCATTGGTGGGTCATGTATGCCTGTCCCTATAAGTTTGTGCCACCTTGGGTTTATGACTAGTCATGTCGGCCCGGGTTCTCTATCATATGGATGCTAGCGACACAATCATATACGTGAGCCAAAAGGCGCAAACGGTCCCGGCCTAGGTAAGGCTGCAGCCGTGGGGATACCGTGCGTGAGGCTGCAAAGTGATATGATGTGGTACATGCTAGATTGGTGTGACTTAGGATCGGGGTCCTGATAGCTTTATGCGGAGCATCCTACGGACATCACCATGTCAAGAGTCCATTTGGCCAGTGACACGTGCGACATCTACTTCACATACATAAAGGTGAATCATCTCCTTCACGCCAGTTCACTTGACCCCTGAGAGGATGGTATACTACTTGACACTCCTCTCGTGTGCATGCATATATAGTGTCGGAGCTTTGTGGACGAGGGGGAGGTCAAGCGCCAAGGAACACCTATACCATCTGCAAGGGAAGCTTGGAAGCGGAGATGGAAGAAGACGGAGCTACAACAAGCTACAACCACTGGAGGTCTGATGTGGCCACGCCTAGTAGACCGAAAGGCCAACTCCTGCCGAGTGCTACAGTGGCCGAGCGACCGACGACCACCGGATGGCCGACAAGTCCCAGCCACCAGACATCCCACATCTACCAGAAATCCGGTGCTACATGTCCAGAAGCAAACTGTCGGAAGTCCGATGTGCACCGGATGTCTGGACCCTCCCGAGCCACCGGACGTCTGACACTGACCGGATATCTGGTAACTACCAGTGTGCAGTGATGTCTACTACAAAACTTTTATTCTTGTAGACTTTGTTGGGCCTCCAAGCACAGAGTTTTGTAGGGCAGCAAATTTCCCTCAAGTGGATGACCTAAGGTTTATTGATACGTCTCCAACGTATCTATAATTTTTGCTTGTTCCATGCTATTATATTATCATTCTAGGATGTTTTATATTCATTTTATAGCAACTTTATATCATTTTTTGGGACTAACCTTTTTCTTAGTGCCCAGTGCTAGTTGGTATTTTTTGGTTGTTTTTTACTTCGCAGAATATCCTTATCAAACGAAGTCCAAACGCAGCGAAACTTTTTGGAGATTTTTTTGGACCAGAAGACAACTTGGGGGCCAAGGAAGCACCTAGAAGGAGTCCCATGGGGACCACAATACACCAGGGCACGCCCAGGAGCCCAAGCACATCCTGGTGGGTTGTGGGCCCCACGAAGGTCCCTATAAATTCCCAAATATTCCAGAAACCCTAGGGGAGTCGATGAAACACAATTCCAACCGCCGCAAGTTCCAGAACCACGAGATCCAATCTAACACCATCACGGAGGGGTTCATCATCCTCATTGGTGCCTCTCTGATGATGCGTGAGTAGTCCACCATAGACCTAAGGGTCCGTAGGCAGTAGCTAGATGGCTTCTTCCCTCTTTTTGATTCTCAATACAATGGTCTCTTGGAGATCTATTTGATGTAACTCTTTTTGCTGTGTGTTTCTTGGGATCCGATGAACTTGAGTTTATGATCAGATCTATATCCATGAATATTATTTGAGTTTTCTTTGATCACTTATATGCATGATTATTTATAGCCTTGTATTTCTTCTTCGAATCTTTGGTTTAGTTAGGCCAACTAGATCGATTTTTCTTGCCATGGGAAGTGGTGCTTTGTGATGGGTTTGATCTTGCGGTGTCCTCTCCTAGTGATAGAAGAGGCAGCGAGGCATGCATGTATCATTGCTATTAAGATAAAAAGATGGGGTCTATCCCTACATGAACAGATCTTGTCTACATCATGTCATCGTTCTTATTGCATTACTCCATTTCTCCATGAACTTAATACACTAGATGCATACTAGATAGCGGTCGATGTGTGGAGTAATAGTAGTAGATGCAGGCAGGAGTCGGTCTACTAATCTTGGACGTGATGCCTATATATTGATCATTGCCTTGGATATCATCATAATTATTCGTTCTTCTATCAATTGCCCAACAGTAATTTGTTTACCCACCGTGTGCTATTTTCTTGAGAGAAGCCACTAGTGAAATCTACGGGCCCCGGGTCTATTTTTTATCATATTGCTTTCCGTTCTATTTTTCATCGCATTTTTTTCAGATCTATTATTCCAAAAACCCAAAAATACTTTGCTGCACTTTTTATTTGCATCTTTTATTTCTCGTTTCATTCATATCTATTTATCCAAACACATACAAAACAATCTATCTTTTTACCGAGGAGGAATTGACAACCCCTCTTACGCGTTGGGTTGCGAGGATTTGTTCTTTGTGTGCAGGTACTGTTTACATAGTGTTGCTTGGTTCTCCTACTGGATTGATACCTTGGTTTCATAACTGAGGGAAATACCTACCATAGCTGCACTGCATCATCCCTTCCTCTTTGGGGAAATACCGACGCAGTGTCAAGCCGCATCAAAAGGAATTTCTGGCGCCATTGCCGGGGAGACATCATCAACATCTATCAGGTTCCTAATCACAAATCTCATCTCCTTGCAATTTACATTATTTGCCATTTGCCTCTCATTTTCATCTCCCCCACTTCACAAAAATTTGCCTTTTTATTCACCCTCTTTTTGTTCGCCTTTTTCTCATCAGATCTCTTGTTTGCTTGAACTTATCATCATGAGTGATTTTGGTATGGCAGAAACAGATGATGGCCTAACTCCTAAAATTGGACGATCTAGCAATCTGGATGCTAAAACTTTTGTTTTGGGGCAAGGGAATGTTATGGGAAAAGAACATATCCAAGAATTTTTTAATTGTGTTTGAACTTTGACTTGTGATGATGCTCCTATTCTTAAAAGAACTAAAACGTATGCGGAAGCTATTTCAGCGCTAGTTCTGAAACTTGAAAATAGATTTATCCATACTCATCCTACCTTGCAAAGATTTTTTTATGAGCTACCCATTATAAAGGATCCGAAAGCTAAAAAGCTAGCTACCATTGTTCTCATGAATGAATTTGATCACATAGTACGGGAAGCTAGGGAAATTTTTGATTTTTATGGCATGAACCATGAAAAACCGGTAATAGATGAAATCCTTTACAATAGTGATTATGTGTTGAGACATTTGCTTGGAAATAATCAAAAAAATTATGAGAATCTTAAAAAGGAAGTCCCCGTTTTAGATATGATCCGACAAGTTTTTACTGATGTTAATCAACAATATTCATGGATCATGGCCGGAAATCAAAGGGGATACGTAGATGGGCAACTTGCTAATGCTAAAATTTCTATGGATAATGTGTTTCAAGTTATATTTTCAAAACCTTCTGACAAACTTACATCTATGGAGAGTAAGAACAAAGATGACAATACTTGAATCTATGCATTATGCCTAGCTAGGGCATAAAACGATAGCGCTTGTGGGGAGGCAACCCAATGAATAAAATTTATTTTTGCCATTTTCTTTCTGTTCTTGAGTGTTTGCACAATTACGACTCTGTTATGATTGTGTTTTTTATGTTTTAATTAGTATTTGTGCCAAGTAAAGCCTTTGGGATAGCTTTGGTGATAGTTGATTTGATACTGTTGAAAAACAGAAACTTTTGCGTCCAGTAACAGAATTGTTTAAATTCACAGAAGGGACGAAAAATTCTGAATTTTTTACACAAGATTTTTATAGAAATTGACTCTGTTGACCTTAGTTTGAAGTTACATAAGTATGAGAACAAATTGCATCTTTACAGACTGTTCTGTTTTTGACACATTCTGTTTTCTTTGCATTGTGTGCTTATTTTGATGAATCTATGGATTGTATCGGGGGGTATAAGCCATGGAAAAGTTTAGAATACAGTAGATATAATGCAATAACAAAATTTGAATGGGTTTGCAACAGTACTTAAAGTAAAGATTGGTTTTCTTATACTAACGGATCTCATGAAGGTTTTGTTAAGTTTTCTGTGATTGAAGTTTTCAAGTTTTGGGTGAGATCACGACGGATGAAGGAATAGGGAGTGTCAAGAGCCTAAGCTTGGGGGTGCCCCATGGCAACCCAAGTTAATATTCAATAAGAACCAAGCAACTAAGCTTGGGGATGCCCCGGAAGGCATCCCCTCTTTTGTAACGACCATCAGTATTTTACTTGGAGCTATATTTTTATTCGTCACATATCATGAGTTTTGCTTGGAGCGTCTTGTATTATATGAGTCTTTGCTTGTTTTTCTTTTTAGTTTGTCACAAGTATCCTTGCTGGACACACCTATTTGAGAGAGCCAAAACATGCTATGATTTGTTAGAATTGCTCTATATGCTTCACTTAATTTTTTTGAGCTATGGAATTGCGCTAGTGCTTCACTTATATCTTTTTGAGCACGGTGTGATTTAATATTTTTGAAGAAATACTCTCATGCTTCACTTAGACTAATTTGAGAGTTAGTAAATTTTTGAAGAAATTCTCTCATGCTTCACTTATATTATTTTGAAAGAAATTTTTTATGCTCATGTTCTTCACTTAAATTTATTGGAGCTTGTCAAAAGCAATTGCAATATATGAAACTAGTCCCAAAGTGATAGATGTTCAAGAGGGATATAATAAAAACTTTCAGGAAGATCATTGGACAAAATAAACTTGATTCTTTGTAATAGTTTTGAGATATGATGATCGTAATATGTGAGCCATGTTGGTGAGTAATTATGCTTTAGTAAGAATATTGGTGTTAAGGTTTATGATTCCCTATGCAAGCACGAAAGTCAATAGTTATGCAATGAAATTATATCCTACTTATGGTGCATTATTCAGTGTTGGTTATGCTCAATCACTACTGCAGGATGCTGCTAACGCGACACTACAATCAGAGACCCTTCGACGAAACTGTATGCGATGCATTGATCGCAAATGGTGCTATAAAAAAACCGTCAAAAAAGATGCAAAACATTTGCGATGGCGTATACATCAAACACGGTTCATATTTTAGTTGTGTGTGCGATGCGGGGCATACCGTTCAGTTCAATGAACTATTTGCGATGAGGAAGAAGAACAGAAATGGGCAGCCAGATCAAGGTGTGTGCGATGTACGACATAGAGTTCACTCGGATTAACTATTTGTTATTAGGAAACACAACAGAAACGCTCAGCCAGATCAAGGTGTCTGCGATTAAGGGCATACACTTTAGACGGATGAACTGTTTGCGATTAGGAAACACAACAGAAATGGTCAGCTAGATCAAGGTGTCTGCGATTGACGGCATACACTTCACATGGATGAACTGTTTGCGATTAGCCACAACAAACAGAAACAGTTAGACAGATCAACGTGTGTGCGCTAGACGGGCACACATTCTAATTAAAAGAAGCGTGCATGATGGTAATAACGAGCCCGCACGGTTGATGGTACAAGACATGTGCTGACATCGCCTATTGCGGTGCACCCTGCAAACGCCACGTACGAGGCCGAGAACGCGTGCCCACGTCATGCCATCCGGGAATAGTGCTGCACTTAGAAATTATTGAACCGTCAATAAATTTGGAGCCTACGTCCCGTCACATTCCAAATTACTACCACGCTATATTGAATTGCAAACCTGTTTACACCGATCAAAACCTAAACGGTTTCCCACTTAGGAGTGTATTAGTACTCGGTTATAAATACTACCTACTCCAATATGACTGCACATTCCTCCTCAACTCCTCATCCACAAAACAAACAAGTCATTCATCATCGTTCCCTTGTGTCTGCCATGGCCCGCATGAGGTCTGGGTCGAGAGATTACTACCAGGAAGAGGCGACTATGGAAGCGGAAATAAGCCGACATGTCCCGCCACGCGGTCGTAGCAGCACAGAGTTCCCGCCGCACCGCCGAAGCAGCAAAGAGGTCCCGCCGCGCCGTCGATGCAGCAGACTGGTCCGGCCGCGCCGCGGAAGCAGCAAAGATGTCCCGCCACACCACGAATGCAGCAGAGATGTCCTCCCGCGCCACGGTGACCTTTGAAAATGTCTTGCGGGAAGGGAGGACTCTCACAGGCACATGCACGCTATGCTCGATGACCTGATGGGTCGGATCTCCGACTGGATGAAGCTACAGGACGAGATGTATGCCTCGTTTGAAAATGCTACCAGCGTCATCCGAGGACTAGGGGAGGACAAGGTTAAGCTCCACACCGAGCGTGACCTGCTGAGGGCGAAGATCATCGGAACAACGAAGCAGCACAAGGAGACCACTGCCTTGTTGAAGAGGACCGACGTCATCATCAAGAAACATATGGACGAGAATGCCATGCTCCGCATCGAGCGCCAAAGGCTGGTGGAGGAATTCGTGGAAGCTCTCAAGCAGCGTCTTGAGGACACGAAAGAGCTCATTGCCGCTCGCCGCGAGAACTAGTCTCCGCGGCCTGCAGCAACGCATCCAGAAAGTAGAGATCAGCGAGCCAGATTCGTTGTTTGCTTCTTCCTTCTTCTTTTGCCTTTGTGTATTTCGAGCGTTGCCGCATGTGGCTTTTTTAATTATCTTCCTAAATATGTAAGACAATTATTATCCACTGTCATCATCCTTATATTCATCAGTCTTGCTATAAGTCGCAGTCGATGCTATATAGGTCCGTCGGATCTTACATCAAGATACGTGCAAAACTTTCTTTTCAGATTTTATTTTTTCTCTCTTAAATCTCGGTCGAGTGAGACATAGCCACACCATTAAACAGGGGCTCAGACGCCATTAATGGAGACGTTGGGAGAGAGGTGGGTGGCAGATAGACGTCAAAGGGCTCTCCTCCCAATGAGCACGTGTAAGGGTCAGATTGCACGCCTCCCGTACTCAAATATCTACCCCGCACGGCACCTCCTAGCCAATAAAAAGAGGGGACGCGTGGCGGCACGTAAATGGTAAGTAGAACGCCCACGGTTTCAATAATACTTGTGTTTCCGATTGTAACGTGACAACACTTGTTCCAAAATGACTTTGTTGATTGTTAATCTGCGCGCCTTCACAAATCGGACAAAAAATTTACCACAGCATGTTGGTGCCATGCCATGACACCATGCCAAGTTTCATGATTTTCAGGCGAGTTTTGGATTTACGGGAATTTTGAAACCAAGTTTCTCGATGTTTCCGGCCGAGCCAAGATGCCCGGATGTTTGAATTCCATTCCCATTTCTTGCATGGGACCTAGAAATTCGCCCAAGTACACATAAATAATTTTTCAACTAACTTTGGTGCACTGGAGCATGTGCTTCTAGTTCAAATTTGAATTATGCACATTAAATGCCCAGAAACTCAATTAATGTATAAAAAGGCCAAACGTGTAACACCCCCAGTGGTTAACTACAGTAACCACCCTTTTGATTATGCCATGTCATCATGATCAACAGTGCTTAATCAACATTAGTATCATATCCCTTTTCAAATTCAAACTCAATTGGAAATTCAAACTGAAAGTGGAAAATAAAAGTTGTCTAACATAAAAACTAAAATGTTCAATAAATAACAAATATTCCAGAGACTATTCTAAAATTGAAACCAACAATAAATAAATTAATTAGGTGGCTCAAACTTTACCAAAACAGTAAGGATTAATGCATTTTGTTTATTATAAAAATTATGTGAACTCCAGTTGACTCCAAACTAATTTTTTGTAGTGGTAGAGGATGCCTAGTATTTATTGGAGCAATTGCCATGGTTTATAAAAATCATTTGGTGGCCTAACTATTTACTAAACAGAGATATAAGAATAAAAAAAAAGAAAAAGACAGAAAGAAAAAGAAAAGGAAAAAAAGAAACCTCCCCCCCCCCGACTGGGCCAAGCCCAGCTGGCCTCAGCCAACCAGGCCGGCCCAGCAGCCCCTGGCTATACACCCCCCCTGAGACCCTGAACCCTAGCCCATCGCCCACTCCCCCCCCACTCCCTCGATCCCCCTCGCTTCCCCCCCCCCCACCCGCCGCCGCGCGCCGCCCGTCGCCCCCCGGTGCCTCGACGACGCCGCCCCGCCGCCACGCGGTCTGCCTCGCCTCCTCCTCCACACCTGCGCCACCTCTCGCCCCCGCCGGCCAGCCTCGACTCGGCCCTCAATGTGAGCTTCCCCTGCCGCCGCCTCTGCTCGCCCCCCCCTTAGTGCGCCTTGGTCACCGGCCGCCGCACGCGCCACCATGCGCCCGGGCGCGCGCGCGTCCGCGCCCTGGCCTCGCCTCCGCCTCGCCGTGCGCATACGCGCTGCGCCCCACAGCAGCTCGCCGCAGCCGTTTTGCTCCGCCACCCGCACGCCGCCCGGCTCCTCGCGGCGTCGCCCTGTTCCGCTCTGCGCCCTCCCTCGCTGCTCCTCGCCCATCGCCTCCCGCCGCTAGCTGCCAGCCTCGCTGTGGCCGCCGGCGCCCACGTGCCCCCCCCCCCCACTGGGTTCTGCTCACCGTGGCGCTCGGCGGATGCCCCGCCCCGCGCCCGGTAGCCCGCCCCATTAGGCCTATGGGCCACTTACACGAGGGGCCCAAGCCCCTGAGAACAAAAAAAATGTAAAATAAAAATAAAATAAAAATTATTAAAATTATTAATTAATTAATTAGTGAATTAATTAAGTTAATTAATCTTGTTTAATTAAACTAATTAAATAGTTAGTCTAATTAATCTGTAATTAGTTTAGTTAATCACAAATTAGCCTAATCAGACGCTGACAGGTGGGACCCACTGGTCCTGACATCATGCTGACGTCAGCAAACACTGTTTCGGATAATGTTAATTTAAATAATTAAATAAATTCCAGAAATTAATAAAAACTTTAGAAAATCATATTAAATAATCCGTAACTCCGATGAAAATAATTTGTACATGAAACTTGCTCAGAATGACGAGACGAATCCGAATACGCGGTCCGTTCGTCTGTCACACGTCCCTAACTATCCGAACATGCAACCGTCCCTCTCCGGTCATCTGTCTGACAAATGTCCGGAACCGGGAAAACATTCCCGGATGGATTCCCCCTTCCTCGGTGACGTGCAACCATACGTTAGGACACACCCGTCACTGCGTATTGTCATGTCATACATTGTGTAGCACTTGCTTGCTTAGTATTTACTGTTTCCTCCCCCTCTTCTCTCTCGATAGACACCGACGTCGTCCCCGAGGCCGACGCAGCTCCGGAGCCCGAAGACACCATTGACAACCTTGCCCTTGCCGCCGAGCAACCAGGCAAGCCCCCCCCCCCTTGAGCCTACCGATATCGCCCATTCTATTTCTCATGCTTGCATTCGAACTGCTGCTGCTGCTTTACCTATTCTGATGCATAGCCTGTTTATTGTAACCTGCTGTTGATAATTACGTGCATATCCTAAACTGCTTAGTATAGGCTGGGTAGAGACCTATCAGTGACCCCACTTATCCCGATTGCCCTGTTGGATAATCCGAAGACCCGATCAACGGGATTGAAGACCAGGCCCCAACACCGCACATCACCCCCCCCCCTTAGTTGTAACGACACTGCAGCGTTACTATCGAGTGCCGAGGGTGAAACCTCTTGTAGCACTTCTGATGTTAACTCTGTAGAGTAGATATTCGGTCGTGGTCATCGAGGGTGATTCCTCCTTCACCACTTCCGGTAACGACGCTGTCGTGCAACACATCAAGTGTGAACCCATCGAGGGTGAATCCTCCGTGTTCACCTTGACAGACACATCGAGTAGGAATCCAACGAGGGTGATACCTCGGATTCCCCTGATGTTATGGACACCCGGATACTTGGACTTTACACTGTTATTTGGATAGGCGGGTCGGCCCTGAGGGGTACCCGCATGCGCCTGAGAGGCGAGTGTTGTGAAGACGGGTGCCTGTGTGGTGCCCGAGTGAGAATACGAGGCGCGGCCAGGCATTCTTAACCCTTGCAGCAAGTCCTCGAGACGGGGCGATGGGGTCACATCTTTCGTGAGTCTCTGCTCATTAGCGCAAGCCCAAGGTACTAACGATTTGGATATTTGATCCGAGCAGGCCTCTGGCCTGATAGCACTAACCATCACGTGGGCATAGTATGGGCGTTCTGCATCGTAGCATCAGCCGACAGTTCTGTCAGACGTCCAGTTCAACATTGCGGCCGGGTCGGATCGTGCCGATGGCGCTGGTATCCACCCTGCTCGCAACGACCCGGAGTGCACAGGGCGATGGCCCAAGACCCCTGAGCGCTTAGGATGTAGACCGGCGGGGACCTCTCTGCTGAGCTCTAGGTAGGGCTGCGGTGTGTCGTTTGGCCGAGGCCGGGCATGACCCAGGAAAGTGTGTCCGGCCGGAGTTAATCGAGCGTGTTGGGTAAGTTGGTGCACCCCTGCAGGGAAGAAAACTTCTATCGATAGCCTATCCTACTGTAAAGGACACTCGGAGTTGTATCCTGATTGGTACAATCTAGAACTGGATACTTGGATACTATGGCTCTGGGATTGCTTCTAGCAGGGAGTCGAGAAGGGATCTCAGGACGAGGTTGATGACTGTATAGCTCTGGGATTGCTTTCTCGCAGGGCGTTGAGAAAGGATCTCTGGGTGAGGTTGAGACTTAATGATACTGCTACATTATATGGTACTGTCTACACTCTTCTGATGCTGCAAGACCTGTCAAGATGCTAGTCTTCGATAGGACTAGGCCTTCTCTCTATTCTGGCATTTCTGCAGCCCAGTCCACATATACAACCTCCCTTTGAAAATGTTGCATATGTAGTGTAGATCCTTGCTTGCTGAGTACTTCTGAGTACTCACGGTTGCTTTGTTTTCCTTTTCTCCCCATATCAGTTTGACGAGACCAAGATGACGGAGCCCCTGAGACAGATGCCCCGTCGATCGACTACTACTACTACCCAGAGGATGGATACTACTACGAGTTGACTGATGACCAGGAGTAGGATCGGAGGGTCACAGGCAGGAGGCCTACGCCTTTCGATCGTAGTGTTTTATTTTGCCCCGCCTTTCTAAAGGCCTTTCTGTTTCTGTTTCATATCTGTGCTCAGATATCTGATGCTTCCGCTGACGCTTGTTCGCAAGCTTATGTATTCGAGCCCTCGAGGCCCCTGGCTTGTAATATAAAGCTTGTATGACTTTATTTATGTTTTAGAGTTGTGTTGTGATATCTTCCCGTGAGTCCTTAGGCTTGATCGTGTGCATTTGCGTGTATGATTAGTGCATGATTGAGCCGGGGGCGTCACAAGTTGGTATCAGAGCCGACTGCCTCTAGGAATCCCCCTTTCCAACTCCTTGGGCGAAGTTGAGTCTAGTAACCGAAAACTGTTTTACTAACTTGGCTGTGTGGCTTACGGGCCCACGTCGCCAAATGGGTGGTATTAGGATCTTTTACTCCTTGACCTTTACTCTAGGACTCTGACCTCTCTTCTATTCGGGTTAAAATTTTACTAACTCCAACATTAGGTTCTCGTAATCACATCCACCCGGAGTTCTGAAATATCCCCCCTTGCTTTGAGATTATGGGCCAGGTTCTGCTTACAGGATCCTCTTATCGAGGGCACCCTGTGTTTTTACTTGCAGATTCCTCGCTCCAATAGTTTTCTCCGACTTTGATGTAGCCTTTGCTATGTCTCGTTGCGTACTTCCTTGCCGCGTGCCTGCGCGCCGCCTAGATGTCTAGCCCTCCCTTTTCTACTGTCGTAATGCCGGATACTAACCGAGGCTATGTGTGGATTTGAATGTCTGGTGCGAATATGCTGAATTATCTATTGCACTTCCTTCTGTTGTGCGTGATACTTCATGAATCATTCCATACACATGCAATTTTTCTTGCTAAACTGCCCCTGTTGATTTGGTAGGATGGCTGACGATCCTCCACCTCCACCCTATATTGCCGCCATGATGCAGTAGTTTGAACTCAACCGTCAGCAGTTTGAGCTTAACCGTCAGTTTATGACCGGAGTATTGGCTCAATTCCCAACTCAGAATGCTCAGCAACAGAATGCTCCAATAACTCTGCCAGAATTTGTGCGCCTCAGTCCATCCGTTTTCCGCAACTCCACCAATCCTATGGATGCTGATGATTGGCTTCGTGACATCCTGTTTGAGATGGAGTCAGCTAATGTTGCCACTGACAGTTACATCACCTTTGCGACATTCCACCTGACGGGCCCAGCTGCTCAATGGTGGGAAAGCCACAAGGCTATGTTGCCTGCAGAGACTGTAACCACTTGGCAGGAATTTCAGTCAGCTTTTCATGCATGTTACATTCCTCAAGGTCTGATGGACCAGAAGAAGCAGGAGTTCCGCAAACTCTCACAGGGCACAATGACTGTGGATGAATATCAGAGGAAATTTCTCGAATTATCCCGCTATGCAGAAGATGACATCTGCACTGACGCACGTAAGCAGGAGAAATTCCGTGAAGGACTATGTACTGATATAAAACTTGCACTTGCTGTCCATGATTGCACAGAATTCGCAACGCTTGTCAGCAAATCTTTCCAAGTTGAAACAGCTCTGACTGAGTACCAGGAGTCGCTCAAGCGCACTCATGAAGCTGGCTCATCCTCGGGTCAGCCTGTTCAGAAGCGTCGAGTGTGGATCCCGCACAATGTTTACCACCGACCTGCTCCAACACCAAGGCCGTCTTATGTTGCACCTCGTCTGTGCTCAGATATCTGATGCTTCCGCTGACGCTTGTTCGCAAGCTTATGTATTCGAGCCCTCGAGGCCCCTGGCTTGTAATATAAAGCTTGTATGACTTTATTTATGTTTTAGAGTTGTGTTGTGATATCTTCCCGTGAGTCCTTAGGCTTAATCGTGTGCATTTGCGTGTATGATTAGTGCACGATTGAGCCGGGGGCGTCACAAAACGAACCCAGAATAATTCCAAATTTTAACACGGCACTCATATAGTTCTATGTTGCCTCTGTAAAAAATCAAGGGGGGAGGCAGCGTATATCATTTTGCACACAAAGGTGACACGTTCCCTCTCGGAACCACGAGTCTTCTTGAGAGAAGCTCCGGTTTGCAAGAAGCTTATACCAAAACTTGTCCCAATTCGGCCAATTTTTTTACCACAGCATGTTGGTGCCATGAAATGACACCATGCCAAGTTTCATGATTTTTAGGCGAGTTTGAACTAACAAGAATTTAAAAAACCAAGTTTCTCAATGTTACCGGCCGAGCCACGACACCCAGATGTTTGAATTTCATTCCCATTTCTTGCATGGGACCTTGAAATTCACCCAAGGACACACATGTGATTTTTCAACCAACCTTGGTGCACTGGAGCATGCGCTTGTAGTTCAAATTTGAATTATTCACATTAAATGCCCAGAAACTCAATTAATGCATAAAAAGGGCCAAACAAACCTGGAATAATTTCAAATTTTAACACGACACTCATATAGTTCTATGTTTGCTCTGTAAAAAAATCAAGAGGGGGGGGGCAGCGTATGTCATTTCGCACACAAAGGTGACACGTTCCCTCTCGAAACCACACGCCTTCTTGAGAGAAGCTCCAATTTGCAAGAAGCTTATACCAAAACTTGTCCCAATTCGGCCAACTTTTTTACCATAGCTTGTTGGTGCCATGAAATAACACCATGCCATTTCATGATTTTCAGGCGAGTTTGGGATTTACAGGAATTTAAAAACCAAGTTTCTCAATGTTTCCGGCCAAGCCACGACGCCCAGATGTTTGAATTTCATTCCCATTCTTGCATGGGACCTATAAATTCACCCAAAGACACACATGTGATTTTTCAACAAACTTTGGTGCACTGGAGCATGTGCTTGTAGTTCAAATTTGAATTATGCACATTAAATGCCTAGAAACTCAATTAATGCATAAAAATGCCAAATGAACACAGAATAATTCCAAATTTTAACACGACACTCATATAGTTGCATGTTCACTGTAGATAAATGTTCTAGCAATTCAAACACCATCCTTTCCCTCCGTAACACCATTTTGTCTTTCAAAACAGAATGAAAAAAATCAGCTATACCACAAATAGTTTACTAGCAAGAATCGTGTGGGATGCGATATAAAATATCTTGGCGCACCGTCTTTTCTGGCTTACGCAGGAAGCTTCGTTGTCTACAGTCCACCGCTCGCGCTTGAACCACACTTGCGCGCCAGTTTCTCGCGGCATCGAGCGAAATTTTTCTGCCACCGCGAAAACATCTATCTTCCCCCCACCCCACCAAAAGCCACATTTCCATTGTTCCTCCTTGCTTTCCAAGTTCAAACCTTCACTACTGCTTACTGGCAGCGCCGCCTGCTCGCCGGCGACCCTTCTTCTTGCAGCGCCACCTCCTCGCCGGCGACCCTTCTTCTTGCTGCGCGGCCTCGTCGATATGGTCAGGTAATCCACACCCCACCCACACCATCTGTAACACCCCTGTGTAATAAGCACTGTGACTTTGTGTTAATCATGCCAAATCATCATCATTTGCATTGCATGATCACATAGTGGTTAAACAACTCATATCAAATTCTGCCATTGGATTCAAATTCATATTTCAATGGAAAATAAAGTTGCTCAAAACTTGCTAGAAAAATGTTCATCATTTGACAAAAATTCCATAACAATTATTTGTTAAGGAACACAACATCACACTTGTGCAAAGATGAGTACTAGCAATTATAACAGCACCAATTCAGCATTTTTAAATGCTATTCTATTTATGAAAAATTCAAATGAAATCATTTTTTCATCAAACCATTTTATGGCAGTGCATAATATTGCATTGTAATTATGTGGTTAAGTAACATAGTTTACAAAAATCAAATTGTGGCCAAACAATTTACAAAACAGAAGCTAAAAACAGAAAACAGAAAAAGGAAGAAAGAAATAGAAAAAGGCCTAGTGACTACTGTGCACTTAGGCCTGTGCGCTACAGTGACCAGCCCGGCCCACCTGGAGGTCATCTCCCTCCTCCCGCGCGCTGACACGCCCTCGCTCGCCTTGCTGTCGGCCATCCAACAGCTCCACGCCGGGATAAGGATTGCCCCGAGTGCCTCTCCCTCCCTCACAACCCTAGCCACCCTCAGATCTCTCCCCTCACTCGTCTTCTCCCTCCCGCACAAGATGCCCCTCCCCGACGCCTGAGACCGAGCCCGTTCGCTCCATCTGCCTCTTCTCCTTCCTCCTCGGCCACGCGTTTGAGCCGGCGGCCACTGCATCGCCCGAATCAAGCCGTCTTCCACCACGGATCACCACAGCTCGCCAGCGTCGATCCACTCCACTGCGGCTCCTAAGCTGTCACCGGCCTTTCATGAGACACTAGGTGAGCACACGCTTGCTTTTCCCCAGCTCCTCGCTCGTTCAACTGCCTCTGGACGCCGTCGCCATTGTCGGTGCTACCACCGCCGTGGCCTAGCTTGCTCCTGCTGCTGTGACTCCTGTTAAGGCCGAACGAGCACGCCAGCGAGCTCAGGGGCACCCACCGATGCTACCTATCGTTTTAGATCGTGCAAAAACGAGCCGGGGCGATGTTTTCATCAAGCACCGATTCCAGCCGCCGCTTGTTGCCATCGCCACTGTCGTTCTAGGTCGTCTCCGGCCACGTTCTTGGCATGAATGAACTCGCGACACAACGGCCGATCGAACGGTGCCGGCGGCACTCGATTTGGTGCCCTCTAGGAAAATCCCGCCGGTAGCCCGTGCCCGCCGCCGCGTTCGTGGCTCGCTGGCGATGCTTCGGTCGCCGGAGATGACCTGGCCGGCACCTGCCGCCCCCCTGTGACACTACCAGCGGGCCCCATGGGCCCCAGTTGACTGGGTCAACTGCTGACTGGGCACCCTGGCCCACTGGCAGGCGGGCCCCACCGCCTAAACCGTATTAGTAAATAAATAAAATTGCTAATTAAATCTGTTAGTTAATTAGTTAGACACTGATGAGTGGGCCCCTGTTAGTTAATTAGGTAATTAGATTAGTTTAACTCAGTTAGTTAGCCCACTGCCTATGACAGGTGGGTCCCGCTGGTCAGGTTTGACTCTGGCCAGTCAGAGTTGACTATTGACGTCAGTGTGATGCGATGCTGATGTCACCATTCACTATTCTGGATAATTCAAATTTAAATAATAAAAATAATTCCAGAAAATGCTAAAATCTTTAGAAATTCATAGAAATTAAACCGTAGCTCCGATGGAAAAACTTTATACATGAAAGTTGCTCAGAACGACGAGACGAATCCGATCGTGCCGTTTGTTTATGTGTCGGGGCCCTCTACGGAGGTGAACCCGCAACTTTTAGCCTGTTTCCGATAGATGAATAGTACATATACACTGGTTAATAAATCCAACTTAAATCCTAAAATAACTAAAATGACTTAGACATGCTTTTAGGCAACCCTACACTGCACGTTAGCATTGCATGCTCTGTGTGGCATATGTTTGCTGTGTATTCATCTTTTTCCTCCCCCTCTTCTCCCTCGATAGAGCCCGGTATCGACGTAGTCCCCGAGACCGACGCAGCTCCGGAGATCGACGACCCCACTGACGACTCTGCCTTTGCCACCGAGCAACCAGGCAAGCACCCCCCCTTGAGCATGCCTATATCGCCTATTCTCTTCTCTCTTGTGCTTGCATTAGAATTGCCGCTGTTACTACTTTACCTATTCTGATGCATGACCTGATTTTGTAACCTGCTTTTGATAATAGTGACCACACTTGTCTCAGTTGCCCCGCTGGATCATCGGAAGACTCGATGACCAGGCCCCAGCACCGCACATCACATCCCTTTTATCTGTACTATCGAGTGCCGAGGGTGATACCTCGTAAGCACTTCCGACGATAACTCTGTGGAGTAGTTACTCAGTCGTGGTCATCGAAGGTGATTCCTCCTTCACCACTTCTGATAACGACACTGTCGTGCAACACCTCAACCGTGAACCCATCGAGGGTGATTCCTCCGAGTTCACCTTGACGGATACATCGAGTAGGAATCCAACGAGGGTGACACCTCGGATTCCCTTGATGTTATGGACACACGGTTACTTGGGCTTTACTACTGTTACTTGGAAAGGCGGGTCGACCCTGAGGGGTAACCGCGAGTGATGTGGAGACGGGTTGACCTGGAGGGTGCCCGAGAGATAAATACGAGGCGTGGCTGGGCATTCTTACCCCTTGCCGCCAGTCCTCGAGACGGGGTGATGGGGTCACATCGATCGTGAGTCTCTGCTCGTTACCGCACCCCCAAACTACTAACGATTTGGATATTTGATCCGAGTGGGCCTCTGGCCCGATAGCACTAACCATCACATGGGATCAGTTATGGGCACTCTGCATCGTAGCATCAGCCGAAAGCTCTGTCAGACGTCCAGTTCAGCAGTGCGGCATGGAGTGATTGGCGCCATCCACGACAGAGGTGGTGCTTGGATCTAAGCCATGTGCGCAACGACCCGGAAGGCGAGGGGCGATGGCCCAAGACCCCCGAGCGCTTAGGATGTAGACCGACGGGGACCTCTCTGCTGAGCTCTAGGTAGGGTTGCGGTGTGTCATTTGGCCGAGGCCGGGCATGACCCAGAAAAGTGTGTCCGGCCGGAGTTAATCGAGCATGGTGGGTAAGTTGGTGCACCCCTGCAGGGAAGAACTAGTCTATGCATAGTCGGATCCTCAGTAACGGACGCTTGGAGTTGTATCCCGATCGATACAACTAGAACTGGATACTTGTGATGAGGAATGAATAGTATGGCTCTGGGATTGCTTTCTCGTAGGGAGTCGAGAAAGGATCACTGGCCGAGGTTGATACTTAATGCTACTACTGCTATATTTTGTACTAATCTACACTCTTCTAATGCTGCAAGACCTCTGAAGATGCTAGTCTTCGATAGGACTAGGCCTTCCCTCTATTCTGGCATTTCTGCAGCCCAGTCCACATATACTTCCTTCCTTTGATAATGTTGCATATGTAGTGTAGATCCTTGCTTGCTGAGTACTTCGGATGAGTACTCATGGTTGCTTTGCTTTCTCTTTTTCCCCATACCCGTTTGATGCAACCAGACGACGGAGCCCCGGAGTAAGCTACCCCCGCCGACGACTACTACTACCACCCCGAGGGTGGTTACTACTACGACGTTGCCGACAACCAGGAGTAGGTTCGGAGGGTCCCAGGCAGGAGGCCTGCGCCTTCCGATCGTAGCTTTTGTTTTGTCCTGCCTTTCTAAAGGCTTCTCTGTTTCTGTTTCATATCTGTACCCAGATATCTGATGCTTCCGCCGACGCTTGTTCGTGAGCTTATGCATTCGAGCCCTCGAGGCCCCTGGCTTGTAATATAAAGCTTGTATTATTTTAATTTGTGTCTAGAGTTGTGTTGTGATATCTTCAAGTGAGTCCTTAGGCTTGATTGTGTGCATTTGTGTGTATGATTAGTGCACGATTAAGCCGGGGGCGTCACACCATCCTCCTCCTTCCCCGTCCCACATGCCTCGACCGACGGCGCGACACCTTCCGCCGAAATCACTTGCCCCGTCCTCCAATTAAGCGCCGCCCACAGCCATTTTGCATGCAGTATAACATGGAGCTCAGTAGCATCTGGCAGCGGAGAAGCAAATCGCGGCCGCACGCGCGGACGAGGTCGCTATGGCTGCAATGCGTGCCGATCGCCAGATCTTGGAGGAGCACCTCGTCTTCGAGGCTATCGTCGACACCGCCACGTGGTTGTCTACTTTAAAATACAGTTCGTGCTATTTTCTGGAGGCCACCGCCAGTGCCTTCTAGTGATTTGTTGTCTGTAATGTTAATATGCAATCTGATATTCTGAAATGTAATGTTCAGTTAACAGTTTGGTCCAATAATTGCTACATTTCATAGTACTGTTCTCAAGCACTTTGGTTTCATTAACTATCTTATCTTCTAGTATATGTTCTATTCTGCAATGTCGTGCTCAGTTAACTGTTTTGGTTCATTTGGTCTGCTGTCCAGTTAACTGTTTGGTTAAATTCTGCAATTTGATTTTCATTTGTTGTGGGTACAATTTTGTATTGTTATGCATGTCAGAAATAAATCGAATTTGGTTGTACTCAATACATATTCTACTGATAGTATGGCGACTCTCAGTTAACCTAATCAAGATCTTCCTTATATGTGTTGCAGGGAAACAATGGGAGACACTGTGGTTTACCATCGAGGTTTGCTCATGCATGGTCCTTTTGCTAATAGCACAATATTGTGCAGTTGTAGGAATCATTCTAATATTTAGGTTTCTTACAATTTGATCTTGCACATGTAGGTCCTGCTATCAGAGGCTTAGACCCACTGTTCGACCCATTTTGCATATGGGGAAATGAGATGTCTATGAATATTAGTCAAGTCAAGAAACTCAGAAAGATTGTTAGGATAACGAAACTTGCGATGAATAACAGCAAGGTCTTTGTTTGCAAAATGAAGAAGACATCAGTCAACTATAGGATGGTACTAATTCTTTTACCTTGTTTTTACCCCTTACGCCATTTCAAAATTTATAACAGTGATTTATGCATATCTTTGTTTTCAGTACTTTTCAAAGCAGTTCACCGATGATTACCTCTCAAACCACCTGCATGGTCAAGAGGCAAGGAATGGATTCATTCAACACCCACAATACACTATTGAAGTCTTCCTAAAGAGGACGAAGGTTGGGCGGGCAATTATCCATAGCCACTGGCCTAAAGTTGCAAGGACATTCAACATCACTGAAGGCTCAATATTCGCCTTCCGCTTCTGCAGTTTCCCAGATGAGATTCATCTGTCTATTTACCGTATATGATGCTACTTTTCCAAAGGTTTTCGATGTTGCATGTGAAACTTGGTGATGTTGTGTAATGGCATAGCTAGCTATATCCCTCTTTGGTGTAACTGAGTACTGAAGCTATGTGATGTAATTCGATTATGAAATCCTGGTTGCCGTTATACGGATATGAAATATATGGTGTGTTTTATAAGAAATTTAAATTTGATTATTAGATGGATTATCAAATAATAGGCTAATTACCCTGCTTATTGGGGTTTTCTAATGCAGACGGTTACTCAGACAACACCATGGGCGATGATCTCAAAGAACCAACACGGTTTCTAGAAAGTAGGCGTGTTGGATCAACTAACAATCACACACGGCTTCCGGCAGAGAACTATTTGTGTTAGGCCACCTTGCACAAACGTTTCCACACAAAAAACTGCATGTGATATACATACGAACGGAAACATTTTTCTGGGATTCACTGTGTGGGATGTACATACAAATGAAAATGATTGGGCTTCGATGCCTCGCCCGATCGCACACGAGCTCATTTTGCCCCTATCGGTATGGCCGAAGGGCCTATCCCCGACGGTTTCCGGGTCGTGTGGGAAGGACCCCCCCTATCGCACACACTCACTAGGCGACGGTTTAAAACTCCGTTGTAGAAAGGGGGTAAAAACCGTTTGTATAGCATGTCTCTGCACCAGTGAATGCTCGCTTATGTGAATTTTTGTTTCTTGGTTGGTTGCTTCTCAATCTTTTTGCTAGTCTCCACTTGTACTAAGTAGAAATACTACTTGTGCATCCCAAATCCTTAAACCCACTTTTGCCATATGAGTCCACCATACCTACCTATATGCGGTATTTCCGTGCCGTTCTAAGCAAATTTGTATGTGCCAACTCTAATTTTTCAAAATGAATTTCCTTTTTGTGTGCCCGTACCATTCATGAAGCGGCAGGGGGTGTCCAATATTTTCCATGCTAGATGTGTTATTCTCAAGATGAGTGTTTATTCACTTATCATTGCACGAGAGTATGGTGGTAATAGGGATGCCCGGTCCCGAAATGAAAAATAAATTTACTTTATGTTGTCCAATAATAAATTCCTTGAAAAGTGTTGGTACGGACGGTACCCGTGGATACGGCTAGCCGTGGAATGTGAAAGTATGGTGGAAAAAGGAATAAACTTTATTTTATGTTTGGGAACCACCTATGATATATCTAGCATGGAAAGTGTTGGGAATTACTCGGTCATTTTCATTGACGGGAAAAGGATGATCTCAAATATTTTTATCTCTCAATTTAAGCTTTGAGCTCTGGCACCTCTACAAATCCCTACTTCCCTCTGCGAAGGGCCTATCTATTAAATTTATGCAATTTTTATATTTTATTTGAGTCTCCATCTTCTCTTATAAAGCACCAACAAGGGAGCACTATGATCATACTTGTGCATTGGATGTAGCTAATATTCGAGTGTGTTTCATGAATGGATCAATGATTGAGCATGATGGGCTAGGGATAACTTTCTTTAGTGTTGATATTTTGGAAGACATAGTTGCTTGCTGATATGCTTGAGTATTGAAGTTATCTTGTCAAATATAGACTATTGCTTTGAACCATCTAAAAGTCCAAATGTCCATGCTACAAAAGAAAAGAAGATGTGATGAACATATTAGGCAGCATTCCACATCAAAAATTCTGTTTTTATCATTTACCTACTCGAGGACGAGTAGGAATTAAGCTTGGGGATGCTGATATGTCTCCAACGTATCTATAATTTTTGCTTGTTCCATGCTGTTATATTATCATTATTGGAAGTTTTATATTCATTTTATAGCAACTTTATATTATTTTTTGGGACTAACCTATTGGCTTAGTGCCCAGTGCCAGCTGCTGTTTTTTGCTTGTTTTTACGTCGCAGAATATCCATATCAAATGGAGTCGAAACGCAGCAAAACTTTTGGGAGATTTTTTTTGGACCAGAAGACACCTTGGGGGCCAAGAAAGCACCAGGAAGGAGTCCCATGGGGACTACAATACACCAGGATGCGCCCAGGAGCCCAGAAGCGCCTTGGTGGGTTGTGGGCCCCATAGAGGTCTCCTACACCGCCTCTTCACCCTATAAATTCCCAAATATTCCAGAAACCCTAGGGGAGTCGACGAAACACAATTCCAGCCACCGCAAGTTCCAGAACCACGAGATCCAACCTAACACCATCACGGAGGGGTTCATCATCCTCATTGGTGCCTCTCGGATGATGCGTGAGTAGTCCACCATAGACCTAAGGGTCCGTAGGCAGTAGCTAGATGGCTTCTTCTCTCTTTTTGATTCTCAATAAAATGGTCTCTTGGAGATCTATTTGATGTAACTACTATTACAGCGAGGTGCTATACAAACGGTTTTTAACCCCTTTCCACACGGCATTTTAAACCATCCAAGCGAGTGTGGGCGATAGGGGGGTCCTTCCCACACGACCCAGAAACCGTTGGGGATAGGGAGTAGGAATGCATACATTTTCCAGAACAAAGCGTATGCAATGCCAGCACCTATCCCAAACGCGATTCTTCAGACAACTGTTTGGGATCTATCTAATATCCCAAAAGCTCCATCCTTGCTACTCGTGTGTGTTGGCATTACCATCGTAGTCGGACTTCTGTGGTTTTACCTCAAACCTGGCGCAGTCCAGGCACATTCCAGGCACGGGATTTTTCCAGGCATGTACCAAACTAGCTCTACGTTTACGATGCTCGGTACATCACAAATAGTTCATGATTGTAAACCGTGTACGATAGGTCGACAATCACACACATTTAGTTTTCCAGCACCGTCTATGATTTTGTCTGACATCACACACGCTTTGCAAACGGCAACTATGTGCATGGTTACACATGTTTCCTCTTCGTGAACCATGTCGGATTATGATGTATATCACACATGCTGTGCTTTATAGACCGTGTGCGCTGTAATGACCTGCAGAGCGTAATTTCACCCTAATTTAATTGTTGCTATTTAAAATTGTACCTAATTTGAATTTGAAAGTAGGCTATAGCTTTATTAATATCCATCAGGTTCAAACAACCAATGCATTATTCGATTCACAGGTACATATGTTCAAGAATTACATCAAAGAAAAGAATTACATAAGCACCAAATAATGAATGATGAACCAGGGTTGTATACTTGTACTATTAAAGATGGTAAAGAAAGAGGCGAGAGACATTCTGGTTGCTGAACAAGGTGAAGCGGAATGGCCCTATTATGCTCTCCTCTATGCAGAAGGCACACACGACTCTAGTCCAACCCCTTGGGATGGCCGGCCGCCAATCATGTAGTTTGAGAGGTAATATTGAGTAAACTGCTTCATGATCTACTGCAAAGGAAAAAGATTCAAACATTGTCATCTAACACAACTCATTATGGGCAGTAAAAAGAAGGCAATAGAGTTCTTACTTACCATCCTGCAGTTCACTGTTGTCTCGCATAAAGTGTAAACAAATAGTTCAATTGTCATCTTTTGATCCATTTTAATAACAATCTTTACCAGTTTCCTCACTTGATGCTGGTTCATGAATATCTCATTTCCCCATATGCAGAAAGGGTCGAAGTGTGGATCTTTGCCTATGACATATGTACCTAAAAGCACCAAGTTAATATTAGAAGCTAAACAACAATTGCAAAATGATGTAGTACAACACTCCCTCCATCCCACTATATAAGATCTTATTACATGTATATCTAGACATCATCAGAACATTAAGGTAACACTCTTCCTTGTTGTTATGTAGCCTGGGATTGCATATTTAGTCATTCAGTACAATGCATGTTGCTATGTAGCCTCAGATATATTAAATATGGCCCTAGTTAACCTACTGATAAATGGGTTACAGATATATTCAGTGAAATGTCTGATTCGACGATTAATCCCTTATCAGCCCCAGGCTATATGGTACCAGCTACCGATATCATGAATAGTGAGTATATATAAGGAATGCGATGAAACTAACCTCGATGGAAAACATCAGCTATTCTCAATATTTTCCTGTATGAGTACATATAAAGGCATGTTAAGCACAATAAGCTAAACATCAACCAAATATATCCATGGTAGAAAACATAATCTACAAATGATAGCTTTAGTGTGCAGGTTTAAGCATGCTGGCTAAGCAAAACAAGAACTGGAAAGGTGTTTTAACTGCAACAGGCATAACATTTAAAAACAAGCAAGTATAGTCATTCAAACTGGTATTGTGCAGGTCTAAAGTACACTAGTTATTGTTAAAAAAACGAAAAGGCGTGTTAACTTCAACATCCTTAACAGCAACCAAATATCGTAATTCATAGTGGTATTGATGAAATTGAACTGCGCGGCAAATAGTTGCACATATACAGCATCACATTATGAATAACTGAAATAAACAAGGCATAAGGCCATCTCTAGCCGATCCCCTAAAAGTTAACGGACTTAAACCCTTAGTGGAGTATATATATGTACTCCAACAATTTTTGCCGGTTCTAGTCCATCCCCTAAACTTAACATTGTAAACTTCAATTTGATCAAGTTCAAAGAAGGTTCAACCGAAAGTAGCATGCATTCAAACATAAACATAGATAGTTTTGCATAACCGAACATAAAACATAAATTTAAACTAAACTAAACTACTTTTAGTCGAGGTGGAGGTCGAGCCAATTCTTCCTCATCAGGTAAGGTGTGCCGCGAGCCGGGTCCAGGCCAGTGCCGTTGTCGGGGTCGTTGGGGAAGACACTCCTCCACTCGTCGACGTTGATCTCCTCATCCTCGCCGCCCACCTCGACGCCCTCCATGCTGCCGTCCTCGCCACCTTCGACCTCGTCATCGGAGGAGAGCACGATAACCTTGCCGCCCTCTGCGTTGGCAAAGATCATCCGCTCCGCCTCCATGAGCTCCGGATGCTGCCAGCGGAGCTCTTGCATGTAGGCCTCATCGGCGGCCTCGGCCTCGAGGCGCTCCCACGCCTCGCGGTCCTCCCGCGCCATAGCCGAGCTCACCAACCTTGGCTCCGGCGGGACGAGGTCGACCGGACATGTGCAGAAGGGGAAATTCAGCCCAGGCGCCGCGCCGTGGTAGCGGACCTGCCAGCGATCGTACTCCATGGCCGCGAGTTCGGTCTTGTGGAAGCTACCGAGCCACCGGTGGGTGTGGGTCTCCCGATCCGTAATCTTGGCGACCCACGTCCCCCACCGCCGCTGCCGGACCTGAGGTAGGACCTCATCGGCGGTCGGGCCCGAGGAAGGACGGGGAAGTCCTCGAACCAGTGTAGGGGCACGGCAGCGGGCGGATCGGGCGATCCGCGATGGCGGATCGATATAGAGCCCGCGGAGGACGACGGGGACACCACACTGGCCACCTCGCCAGCGTCGGGCGAAGAGGCCGCGATAAACCTCTTTTGGGCCGTTAGCTCCTCGAGCTCCCCGGCACACAGGCAGAGGTTGAGGATGGAGGCGGCGGCAGCGGCGATGGCGGCGACCTGCCAATGGTTTCGAGCGAGGGAGGGGTGGTGTGTGTCTGTGTGAACGGAGGTTTTGGGGTGTGTGTGGAGGGGGAGGGGCAAGGTGGTGTTTGAGGAAATACTGCGGCAACTGAAAATTTTACTAGGCGAGAGTAAAATGCCGGGCTACTGAAAATTTGGATCAAGGGCGAGAATATATTTTTGAGATTGTGAAGGATGCAGAGGCAGGAGTAACAAGGCCGGGCTACTAAAAATTTGAATCAAGGGCGAGCAGATATTTTTGAGACTGCGAGGGATGCAGAGGCGGGAGTAACAAGCCGGGGCTACTAAAAATTTGAATCAAGGGCAAGCAGATATTTTTGAGATTGGAAGGGATGCAGAGGTGGGAGTAAAATGCCAGGGCTACTGAAAATTTGAATGAAGGGATTGAAGCAGAGCGGGGGTAATAGACATCGCACACAGTCCGCACATACTAATCGGTGCTATCAAACATAACAACCTTCCAGGCGGTAGATATTTTTGAGATTATGAGGCATTAGATATTTTCGAGAGCGGGAGGCAAGCCTCGTGGAGGACAATCTACTGTGCTGATTAGAGGGACTGCAGGGGCACGGGCATGGCACACGGGTAGTCTGACCGAACCGTGTCTGTTGCGTCCCCAATCACAAACGATTTCTGCATCGAACTCGTGTGCTGTTTATAAATTTGGCAAAAAGAATAACGCGGGAAAGGGTTAGAACATGAACACACTTGCATGTGGACCAAATATATGTATGAAAAGGGTGATTTGATGTTCGAATACCCAATGCACAACTTTGACGTAGCACTTGTCGCACAAAGCGCACAGTATTGCTAGTCAACCACCCTCTACGAACCCCATTTCGTGTCGGCGGTAAGGGAATCCTAGCTACGAATGCATGCCCCCAAATAGCCAGGTCTGAAATCTCACCCTACCATAACACAAAACCTATAAGAGTCCATCATATATATGATCAAACTTCCCCTTTCGCTTCCTGACAAAGGTGGACCGTGTGCCGACCCACAAATGTTTGCTTGTGGCACGAGATGGGTGAGACCACATACAAACCACCTGCGGGTGGCCCTACTATATGTATGAAAAGGGTGGGATGTGATATTTAACTACCATTCACAACTTTGATGTGGCACGTGTGCCTCGCAAATTAACCGGACTTCCCTGACCCCAAGGAGGTTGCTGGTAGTGCGAAGTAGCCCCCCACCCCCCACACACACGTCGGGGGTGAGGGTATCTCACCAAGACGTATTGTAACACGGACCAAGCAGAATCCAACTTGGTCGTATAACTTCTCTCGCTCGTTATTGGTCAAAGTGATGGACGTCCACACGGCCCCGCAAAATGGGCTAGCTTGTCGCCGATAACCTCGCGAGGGAGTACTGTCTGAAGACAAACCCACTCTGTGCATGTGGCCCAAGTTTGTATATGGAAGTGGTGTGTGTGGTGTTTGAATACCCATGCGCAAATTTGATGTGGCACCATGCTTTGGAACCGTAAAATCCCCACACTGAGCGAGGGTTCACGACGCGTAGCATGCGCTCAAACTTAATTAGGCCTAGAATGATCGACCTACTATACGGTAACTCGAACCAAAGAAGAAGAATCCACACTGGTAACCTTTCTTGTCGTTGGTCGAAATGATGGACGTCCACATGGGCCCATGAATATATATAGGCTTGCCGCCCTTAACCAAGCGAGTGAGAGTGTGTCCAAAGACAACCATTGCATGCGTGTGTCCCGAACATATTTATGGAGGTGTGTGATGCATGCATATGTGTTGAATACCCAATGCACAACATTGATGTGGTGCATGCGTTAAAAATCGCAGAGGTCCCCACATAGAGCAAGAGGTTCATGACGTGTCGTGTGCTCGCCCCCCCCCCCCTTCGATCCAGCGGGATGGATTCATGTGTACACATGCACTATTATATATGTAATCTCACATCATGACCTATATCATGAGATAAACAAAAAATTAATCCCCTCCTAAGTCAAATTAATTAACCTCTCTCATTGTCGGTGAAAGTGATGGACCAAGCTGGCCGGCAGATGGAAGCATCGCCGATAACCACGTGAGTGAGTGCCAGAGGACAACAACCATCGCTTGCATGTGTGCCAAAACATGTATATGGGGAGGTGTGTGGTTGTGATGTTTTGAATACCTAATGCACAACTTTGATGTGGCATTTTCCTCAAAAACCGCAAAGTCCCCGCACAGAGTGAGGTTCATGTGACACCTAGTATATGCTGGTCTTACCCCCCCTTTCAACACGTACTATACTACTACTGTAACACAGCCCTAAAAGAATTAATCCTCCTTGTTCGTCAAACGCACCTCTCTCTCGTTGGGTCAAAGTGATGGACGACAAACTCACGGGCCCACAGAAGTGAAGCATACGTCGCACGCGAGTGAGCATCCTATATAGGACTATGTACCACCATCTGCATGTCGCCCAAAGAGGTGTTTGTGTGATGTTTAAATACGCAATGCACAACTTTGATGTGGCACCATGTATATATATATATATACCTCGGAAACCGAAAAGTCCCCACAGAGAGCGAAGTTCATGATGCGTGGTATGTGCTATGCCCCTAATACATCTCTGTCGTATCTACTTTTCCTAACGCTTTTACTCTTGTTTTGGACTCTAATTTGCATGATTTGAATAAAACTAACCCGGACTGACGCTGTTTTCAGCAGAACTACCATGGTGTTGTTTTTGTGCAGAAATAAAAGTTCTCAGAATGGAATAAAACTTTTTGGAGAATTTTTATACAACAAAAGAAAAATACGGGAGCCAAGAACCACCAGAGGGGGGGGTCCCTTGGGGAGCAAAACCCACAAGGGCGCGCCCCCCTCCTGGCGCGCCCAGGTGGGTTGTGCCCACCTGGTGGTCCAGCTGACCCTATCTCCGACGCTATAAAATCCTATTTTCAGAGAGAAAAATCAGGGAGAAAGAATTATCATGTTTCACGAGACGGAACCGCCGCCACCTCATGTTCTTCATTGGGAGGCCAGATCTGGAGTCCATTCGGGGCTCCGAAGAGGGGAATCTTCGATCTTCATCATCACCAACCCTTCTCCATCGCCAATTCCATGATGCTCCCCATCGGGAGTGAGTAATTCCTTCATAAGCTCGCTGGTCGGTGAGGGAGTTGGATGAGATTCATCATGTAATCGAGTTAGTTTTGTTAGGGCTTCATCCCTAGTATCCATTATGTTCTGAGATAGATGTTGCTATGACTTTGCCATGCTTAATGCTTGTCACTTTGGGCCCGGGTGCCATGATTTCAGATCGGAACCATTTATGTTATCACCATTATATCTATGTTCTAGATCCGATCTTGCAAGTTATAGTTACCTATTACGTGTTATGATCCGTAAACCCCGGAGTGATAATAGTAAGGATACTTTTCGGTGATGACCGTAGTTTGAGGAGTTCATGTATTCACTATGTGCTAATGCTTTGTTCCAGTTCTCTATTAAAAGGAGGCCTTAATATCCCTTAGTTTCCTTATGGACCCCGCTGCCACGGGAGGGTAGGACAAAAGATGCCATGCAAGTTCTTTCCATAAGCACGAATGACTATTTATGGAATACATGCCTACATTATATTTATGAACTGGAGCTAGTGCCGTATCACCCTAGGTTATGATTGTTATATGATGAATATCATCCCATGAATTCGCCAATCCAATGCCTATGAATTTTACACATATTGTTTCTGCTAAGTTACTATTGCTATTGCTGCTGTCACAACTGCTACAAAATTATTGTTATCACTGTCACCGCTACCGTTACTGTTACCACTACTATCAAAACTATCATATTACTGTGCTACTGATCATATTGCTGCAGATAATTAATCTCCAGGTGTGGTTGAATTGACAACTCAGCTACTAATACTTGCAAATATTCTTTGGCTCCCCTTGTGTCGAATCTATAAATTTGGGTTGAATAGTCTACCCTCAAAAACTGTTGCGATCCCCTATACTTGTGGGTTATCAAGACCTTTTACTGGCGCCGTTGCCGGGGAGCATAGCTATATTTGTTGAGTTACTTGGGATTATTATCAATTTATCACTATGAAGAATCTGAAGGATACAAAAACCAAGATCGTTCCCTCTAGGACGAGGGGAGGTAAGGAACTGCCATCACACTCTGCACTTGATTCGCCTTCTATTTTGAGTAGACTTGCAACACCACCACATGCTATTAATCCTGATATGTCACAAGTTATTGATGATGCTACTTCTATGAATACTACTCATGATGATGCTAGTATCTTGCTTGATGATGGTGTGCCACTAGGTGATTTTCTTGATGAACAAATTGCTAGAGCTAAAGATATTGAGAATGCTGAAATTGTTGAAACTGATGAAATGCCTGAAACTGGAAATCTTGAAACACCTATTAGACCTAGCTCTCCTAGATATGAATTGCCTAAGGTACCTGAAGGTTATGTTATGGATGAGGAGACAATTAGAGATTTTCTTGCTTGCAATGATAGAGATGATCTTAAGAAATTATTATGCAAACTGAAAGAGAAATCTTTGAATGCTAGAATGAAACGTGATCCTAAGTTTGCTACTTCACCTATCTTTGTTGATGATAAGGATTATGAATTCTCTGTCGACCCAGAGTTAATTACTTTGGTTGAATCTGATCCTTTCCATGGTTATGAAAATGAAACTGTTGTGGCACACCTTACCAAATTGAATGATATAGCTACCCTTTTTGCTCATGAGGATAAAATTCGCTATTACTATATTCTCAAATTATTTCCGTTCTCATTAAAGGGTGATGCTAAGATATGGTACAATACTCTTGCTCCTGGTTGTGTGCGTAGTCCCCAGGATATGACTTAGTACTTCTCTGAAAAATATTTTCCTGCTCATAAGAAACAAGCTGCCTTACAGGAAATATTTAACTTTGTGCAAATTGAAGAAGAGAGTCTCCCACAAGCTTGGGGGAGGCTTCTCCAATTGCTTAATGCTTTGCCGGATCATCCTCTTAAGAAAAATGAAATACTTGATATCTTCTATAATGGACTAACCGATGCTTCTAGGGACTTCCTAGATAGTAGTGCTGGTTGTGTTTTCAGGGAACGAACTATTGAACAAGCTGAGTAATTATTGGATAATATATTGAAAAATTATGATGATTGGACTCTTCCCAAACCACCGCATAAACCCACTCCAAAGAAGAGGGGTATCTTATATCTCAGTCCGGAAGATATGCAAGAGGCAAAGAAATCTATGAAGGAAAAAGGTATTAAAGCAGAGGATGTTAAAAATTTACCTCCTATTGAAGAGATACATGGACTTGACACACCACCACCCAAGGTGATAGAGGTAAATTCTTTAATGAAATTTAATGAAAGGGATAATCCTTATAATATGCATCCTAGACAATGCCTTTATGAGTTTGATAATTATATTAGAAAGCAAGATCACTTCAATGAAAATGTTATGAAACAATTGAAATATAATTCTGATATGATTGCTCGCTTGAGTGACTTGTTATTTAGAATCTCCAATGATGCTAGAGGTGTAGGAAAACATGCTTCTATGGTTCAAACTCAACTAGAAAAAATTGCTAAATCTCAAAGAGAATTGCTTGATGAAATGAATAATAATATAAATGACTTTGCTGTTAGAGTAGCAACTAGAGGAGGTAAAATGACTCGGGAACCACTTGTGACGCCCCCGGCTTAATCATGCACTAATCATACACGCAAATGCACACGATCAAGCCTAAGGACTCATGGAAAGATATCACAACACAACTCTAAAACATAAATAAAGTCATACAAGCTTTATATTACAAGCCAGGGGCCTCGAGGGCTTGAATACATAAGCTCGCATACAAGCATCAGCGGAAGCATCAGATATCTGAGTACAGATATAAAAGAAAACACATATAGGCCCTTAAAAGGCGGGGCAAAAGAAAACACTATGATCGAAAGGCGCAGGCCTCCTGCCTGGGACCCTCCGATCCTACTCCTGGTCGACAGCAAGCTCGTAGTAATATCCACCATCGGGGTAGTAGTACCAATCATCGACGGGGGCATCTGTATCCGGGCCCCATCATCTGGTTGCATCAAAAGGATATGGGGGAAAAAGAAAGTAAAGCAACCGTGAGTACTCATCCGAAGTACTCAGCAAGCAAGGATCTACACTACATATGCAACATTATCAAGGGGAGGCTGTATAATTGAACTGGGCTGCGGAAATGCCAGAATAGAGAGAAGGCCTAGTCCTATCGAAGACTAGCATCTTCAACGGTCTTGCAGCATTAGAAGAGTGTAGATTAGTACAGCATAAAGTAGTAGTATCATTAAGTATAATCCTCACCCAGAGATCCTTTCTCGACTCCCTGCGAGAAAGCAATCCCAGAGCCATACTATCATCATCCTCGTCCTGAGATCCCTTCTCGACTCCCTGTGAGAAGCAATCCCAGAGCCATATTATCCAATTCTAGTTGTATCGATCGGGATACAACTCCGAGTGTCCGTTACTGAGGATCTGGCTATGCATAGATTAGTTCTTCCCTGCAGGGGTGCACCAACTTACCCACCACGCTCGCTTAACTCCGGCCGGACACACTTTCTAGGTCATGCCCGGCCTCGGCCAAACGACACACCGCAACCCTACCTAGAGCTCAGCAGAGAGGTCCCGTCGGTCTACATCCTAAGCGCTCAGAGGTCTTGGGCCATCGCCCTGTGCACTCCGAGTCATTGCGTGCAGGGGGAAGCCAGGCACCAGGGGGGTGCCGGTCCGTCCCTGCCGCAATGCTGAACTGGACATCTGATAGAGCATTCGGCTGATGCATATGATGCAGACTGCCCATAACTTTTCCCACGTGATGGTTAGTGCTATCGGGCCAAAGGCCCACTCGAATCAAATAACCAAATCATAGTGTGTTGGCAGTGCGGTAACAAGCAGAGACTCACGATCGATGTGACCCCGTCGCCCCGTCTCGAGGACTTGTGGCAAGGGCCAAGAATGCCCGGCCACGCCTCGTATTCATCACTCGGGCACCATCTAGGTCAACCCATCTTCACATCACACGCGGGTACCCCTCAGGCTCGACCCGCCTTTCCAAGTAACAATAGTATAGTCTGAGTATCCGTGTGCCCATAACATCAGGGTAATCCGAGGTATCACCCTTGTTGGATTCCTACTCGATGTATCCGTCAAGGTGAACTCGGAGGAATCACCCTCGATGGGTTCACACTTGAGGTGTTGTACGACGGCGTCGTTATCGGAAGTGGCGAAGGAGGAATCACCCTCGGTAACCACAACCGATGAACTAACCTACCGGATTAACATCAGAAGTGCTGACGAGGTATCACCCTCGGCACTCGATAGTAACCCAGTAGTGGCATACAACTAGGGGGGGTGATGTGCGGTGCCGGTGCCTGGTCTTCAATCCCGTTAACTGGGTCTTCTGATAATCCAGCGGGGCAGTCCGGACAAGTGGGGTCACTGATAGGTCTTTACCCAGCCTATACTAGACAGTTTAGGATAAGCAGGTAAGGTTTCAATATGCAAGTTACAATAAACAGGCTATGCATCAGAATAGGTAAAGCAGCAGCAGCAGCATTTCTAATGCAAGCATGATAGAGAAAGAATAGGCAAATATCGGTATGCTCAAGGGGGGGGGGGGGGTGCTTGCCTAGTTGCTCGGCGGCAAGGGCAAGGTCGTCAAGGGTGTCGTCGTGCTCCTGAGCTGCGTCGGTCTTGAGGACGACGTCGGTGTCGGGGTCTACCAAGAGAGAAGAGGGGGAGGAAATAGTAAATATAAGCAAACAAGAGCATGACATGACAATACGCAGAGCTAGGGGTGTTCTGACGCGGTGCTACACGATATAGGTGAAGAGGGAAAACATCCGAGAATGTTTTCCCGAAGTTTGGCATTTTCGGACAGACGAACCGGAGGGGGATTGTTGCATGTTCGCTATGCTAGGGACGTGTGGCGGGCAAACGGACCACGTATTCGGATTCGTCTCGTTGTTCTGAGCAACTTTCATGTACAAAGTATTTTCATCTGAGTTACGGATTATTTTCTATGATTTTTCAAAGTTTTATTCATTTCTTGGAATTAACTAATTATTTAATCCAACATTATCCAGAATAGTGTAGGCTGACATCAGCATGATGTCAGCAGTCAGCAGGGCATTGACTGGGTCAATCTGACGTGTGGGTCCCACCTGTCATACTCTGTTTAGGTTAATTAGGGTTTAATTAAACTAATTACAGATTAATTAAGCTATTTAACTAATTAGTTTAATTAAACTAATTACAGATTAATTAGGCTATTTAACTAATTAGTTTAATTAAACAAAATTAATTAATTAATTAATTGTTTTTTTTATTTGTTTACTTAATTCTCTTAATTCCTTTTTTTCCGTTCTGGGGCTGGGCCCCGCTTGTCATAGGTAAGGGGGGGAACGGGCCCAGCAGTCAGTGGCCAGAGGCCAAACGGGGCGGGCAAACAACGGGCGCGGGCGCCGGTTGCCTGCCCGGGGCGAGGCCATCGCCACGACGGGGCACCGGTGGGCTCGGCGCCAGCCAGGGGAGGGCACAGGCCACGCGGGGCAGGGGTGGCGGAGCCAGGCGAGGGCGGCCGCCGGCGTGTGAGGGCGCAGCGGAGGCGGGGGGTGGCGCGGTGTGGGCTCGGGGTCGGGGCGCGTCTGGGGCGCACGGGGCGCGGCCAGAGCGGCTATGCTGGGCGCAGGCGCGCGCGCGGAGGTGCGGTGCAGCGCGTGCGGGCCGAAGCAGTGGCAGGTGGCGCGGGCAACGGCGAGCGCAGCTGCAGAGGGAAGAGGAGGCCAGTGGGGTTCCTCACCCGCGTTGCAGGCGCACTGGGGCGGCGAGGCACGAGGAAGCGAGCCGGGGAGGAGGTCGGGGACGGCGAGCGACGGGCGGCACTGGCGATGGGGCGCAGGGGACGACGGGGCGGCGCCGGGTCGATGACGTGGCGAGGCCGTGGCTTCAAGCAGGCATCGCGTGAGGGATATGAGGGCAAGGAGGAGTCTGGGAGGCGAGCGGCAGCGCGTCGAGCGGCGACGGACCGGGGGGGGGGGGTGGGGTCGACGACGTGGTCGAGCCCCGATCCAGATCATGTTGTGGGGAAGGGGGCAGAGGAGCAAGGGGGATGGGGGGGAAGTGGGTCGGGGGAGGTTAGGGTTCGAGGTGATAAGGGGGAAGCGGGGGTGGGCCGGCTTGTGGTTTTGGTGGGCCAAGGCCCATTGGGGCAGGGGGTTTCCTTTTCTTTTCTTTTTTCCTTTTCTCTCTTATTTATTTCTTTTTTGTTTTCACTTATCTCCAAGTTTATTTAGTTTTATTAATTATAGCAATAGATTCTAAATTGGTAGTTCTAATTATACCACAACCACATTAAATTGGGAACTCTAAATAAAATAGTTTTCATTTGTCTTAATATTTTCAGAGCGTTTAAATAATTGTTTTGCTACTGTTTAAATCATTTTAGAGTTTTTAAACATTTTATAAAGGTGTGGTTTCTCCACCATAATTTCCTATGCATTATTTGGCACAACCCGAACATTTTAGTTTTTATATTTGAAAACTTTTATCCTTTGACTTTATTTTAAATTGGAATTTGAATCGGTTTCGAACTAACGCGAGATCAACAACAATAACTGTGGTGACGTGGGATTACTGTAGCCTAAATACCGGGGTGTTACAAATCTCCTCCACTACAAGAAATCTCGTCCCGAGATTTTAAGAGGTAGATTAAGGGGGAAAGTTCTGGTTACGAAATTCTATCGAGTCTTCTCGGTCTTGGTTGCTCTTCTCAAAGAATCGATCCATTACATTGACACCTTCATTCCTTTGTTTCAGGTCCTCATGATGAAGTCGGCATCCTTTCTCCGGGAACTACATCGTACTTATGAAGCCAAGCGCGAGAAACAATTTTGGAAAACAGGGATGTACAGGAGAGTCAGGTTTTGATCCTGTGGAACTGTGGGTTATGGGCCCACCATGAGGGCTAAAAGTAGGAAGGAGGCTGACATATTGCACGGTCACGATAGCAAGGCATGTCAGAGGATAGTCTATCAGTTATGTCGAGGACAACATCGGTACCAAGGGCGAGGGACGAAGAGAACCATTTTCCTGCTCGTTGAACAAGGCGGACCGATAGGCAAATTTGTCGTCCATCGGTGGTTACCGAAATGTCATTAACAATAGTAACAGGGTCCCACTGACAAGGTTGTACATCGAGGTGTTTTCATAAGCAGGGAATTATTTCTGCTTGTATCATATAGATTACAAGAAAGGTTAAACAAAACAATGGAAAGGAAAATGTGTTTATACACAAGAACTAGGAGTATATCTTTTCGAACGAAAGGCGGAGCACGATATACATGATGGGACAGCAAGTTCAATAGCATTTAGTTGAAGGGGCGAGGGAAAATTCATGATGTTTACCCGAACAACGGTGTTTGGATAATTGATCAAGGAACAGTTAGCATTGCGCTTCCAATATTCTTGTTGATACTCAGAATACCACAATCATGCTTTGAGGTAGCAATTTTATGGTATTTCAGGTAAGGGTTGGATCTGAGGAGCACAAGGGATACGAAGGATCAATTCAAGATTATCAAGTCAAGGAGGTGGTCGATGATAACACAGATCATCGAGGGGCCTGGATGGCATTTCTCATCATGAATTCAATTCACAACTTTAAGGAAACCGAAAGGTTGATAATGATGAAGATACATTTTGTCGAGAGGTTTCATGAAGATGCTATCGATCAGCGATGACATCAAGTAAAAGGAATGATGAAGCGAAAGGTTATTGAAACCACGAATACTGCACAAGCTCGGAACCAAGCTTGTAGTTCGAGGTGAAATGATAAGATGAGAAGGATCGGCGTAAGATTAGCTCATCGTCGAAATTGGTGCTCTGGGGAGAAGGACCAAGTAGCACAGTTAAAATTTAGCACGATAAGGATATAGCCGATCAGGATACGAATGACTTGAAGGATTATTAAACTCGTAAGCAGCGAAAATTACTTAGAGTTCTTGAATCGGAGTGCGGAATTGATTCACTTACCGGTGGTCTCGGTTGACGACAACCCAGAACCCGTGGAGTGACTATGACAGGGAAGGTATCACTCCATTGGAAAATTCATAGGGCGTAGTGCAATAGGATGATATCCTCGAGATTGTAGGGGGGTAATACCCGAGGTAGTTCAGTATAGAGGTTGAACATGCTTATTTATTAGCAGAAGACAAGTGCTTTAGCTTGTCCATGAAATGGGATCAAAGTAGAACAATCATGGTCGAGACCATGATTGCAAAGGATCGAAGCAAAATACAAGATGAAGTTATAACAAGGGATTATTATTTCTATGAGCAGCTTCCATGATAAGTTCTACATCGGGTCCATGGGCATGAACACAAAGTTCAAGGTCGACTCCCACTTCTTTAATGCGTAACTTTTCATTCACTTCTCGTCTTCGAAAAAGTTGTAGGGTTGAAGATTTATCTGGCAAAATGCCAATAGATATAACCTGCATAATCCTTGGGTTCACACTAATTATGGATGGCATAGGTTCAACCCATCGGGACAACTTAGGAACCTATACCGCAAACTCCAAAAGTAAACAATCACAAGCTCGAAAGTAAGCAGAGGATACCATTTGCCAAAGGCATCAGATTGTAAAAACAACTGAATAATTTGATATTTAAATACAGAGAAATCATGACTTTCAGAATGAATGATCAGAGGCAGAACTCTGATCAAAAGACGAGTAAGTTAATTAGAACTAGATGGACAATCTATCAAGGTGTAATTTGCCGAGAATCAGCTCATGTCTGGAATGACATCTGACCGAAGGAATGAATTCTAGGAATCGACAAATGATAGGGATTATCCTCATTCATATTGAATCAATAGACTCAGAATGATAATGACAAAGAATGTTAATGAATATTGCGAGACATGTGGATTTAACCATAATGTAGGCAGACAAGACTTTCGGGAGCACTAGGCTGCAGAGGATATTCGGGAGATCAAATAGCAATTCAATGTGTTCTGGAAAGCACTTGAATAACTGGGGATGAACAGACCCCGTATAAGTACTAGGATTTATACGTAGGTGTGTTCAGGCGGAAAGGAACTGCAAGGCAGTAGGTTCAGAGAATTCCCGAAATGTCGGATAGTATTTCGATAAGTCGGGTGGAATCCGGGAGTAACTGAAATGAATATAAGAACAACGAGGATAAGTAGTTATCCATCGAAGTTTATAGGTGGTTAGGAACTGCAATGCAGTGGGCACAGGGTTTCGAGAAACATCGAGGAGTATTTATAGAATCTTCTGGTGAAGCAAGCGATCATCGGTAATGTCGGGGCTCTCTGGGAGGAATTATTTACGAGAACCTAGAGTTAGAGTTAGTAAAATCATTTAACCCGAATAGAAGAGAGATCAGAGTCCCAGAGTATAGACGAGGAATAAAAGATCCTAATACCACCCAATTGGCGACGTGGGCCCTTAAGCCACACAGCCAAGTTAGTAAAACAGTTTTCGGATACTAGACTCAACTTCGGCCAAGGAGTTGGGAGAGGGGGGGGTTCCTAGAGGCAGTCGGCTCTGATACCAACTTGTGACGCCCCCGGCTTAATCGTGCACTAATCATACATGCAAATGCACACGATCAAGCCTAAGGACTCACGGGAAGATATCACAACACAACTCTAAAACATAAATAAAGTCAGACAAGCTTTATATTACAAGCCAGGGGCCTCGAGGGCTCGAATACATAAGCTCGCATACAAGCGTCAGCGGAAGCATTAGATATCTGAGTACACATATAAAAGAAAACATAGATAGGCCCTTAAAAGGCGGGGCAAAAGAAAACACTACGATCGATAGGCGCAGGCCTCCTGCCTGGGACCCTCCGATCCTACTCCTAGTCGATGGCAAGCTCGTAGTAATATCCACCATCAGGGTAGTAGTAGCGATCGTTGATGGGGGCATCTATATCCGGGGCTCCATCATCTGGTTGCATCAAAAGGATATGGGGGAAAAAGAAAGCAAAGCAACCGTGAGTACTCATCCGAAGTACTCAACAAGCAAGGATCTACACTACATATGCAACATTATCAAGGGGAGGCTGTATATTTGGACTGGGCTGCAAAAATGCCAGAATAGAGAGAAGGCCTAGTCCTATCGAAGACTAGCATCTTCAACGGTCTTGCAGCGTTAGAAGAGTGTAGATTAGTACAGCATAAAGTAGTAGTATCATTAAGTATAATCCTCACCCAGAGATCCTTTCTTGACTCCCTGCGAGAAAGCAATCCCAGAGCCATACTGTCATCATCCTCGTCCTGAGATCCCTTCTCGACTCCCTGCGAGAAGCAATCCCAGAGCCATAGTATCCAATTCTAGTTGTATCGATCGGGATACAACTCCGAGTGTCCGTTACTGAGGATCCGGCTATGCATAGATTAGTTCTTCCCTGCAGGGGTGCACCAACTTACCCACCACGCTCGCTTAACTCCGGCCGGACACACTTTCTGGGTCATGCCCGGCCTCGGCCAAACGACACACCGTAACCCTACCTAGAGCTCAGCAGAGAGGTCCCCGTCGGTCTACATCCTAAGCGCTCAGAGGTCTTGGGCCATTGCCCTGTGCACTTCGAGTCATTGCGTGCAGGGGGAAGCCAGGCACCAGGGGGGCGCCGGTCCGTCCCGGCCGCAATGCTGAACTGGACGTCTGGCAGAGCTTTAGGCTGATGCATATGATGCAGACTGCCCATAACTTTTCCCACGTGATGGTTAGTGCTATCGGGCCAAAGGCCCACTCGAATCAAATATCCAAATCATAGTGTGTTGGAAGTGCGGTAACAAGCAGAGACTCACGATCGATGTGACCCCGTCACCCCATCTCGAGGACTTGTGGCAAGGGCCAAGAATGCCCGGCCACGCCTCGTATTCATCACTCGGGCACCATCTAGGTCAACCCATCTTCATATCACACGCGGGTACCCCTCAGGGTCGACCCACCTTTCCAAGTAACAATAGTACAGTCTGAGTATCTGTGTGTCCATAACATCAAGGGAATCCGAGGTATCACCCTCGTTGGATTCCTACTCGATGTATCCATCAAGGTGAACTCGGAGGAATCACCCTCGATGTGTTCACACTTGAGGTGTTGTACGACGGCGTCGTTATCGGAAGTGGTGAAGGAGGAATCACCCTCGGTAACCACAACCGATGAACTAACCTACCGGATTAACATCAGAAGTGCTGAGGAGGTATCACCCTCGGCACTCGATAGTAACCCAGTAGTGGCGTAGAACTAGGGGGGTGATGTGCGGTGCCGGGGCCTGGTCTTCAATCCCGTTAACTGGGTCTTCTGATAATCCAGCGGGGTAATCGGGACAAGTGCGGTCACTGATAGGTCTCTACCCATCCTATACTAGACCGTTTAGGATAAGCAGGTAAGGTTTCAATATGCAAGTTACAATAAACATGCTATGCATCAGAATAGGTAAAGCAGTAGCAACAGCATTTCTAATGCAAGCATGAGAGAGAAAGAATAGGCGATATCGGTATGCTCAAAGGGGGGGTGCTTGCCTGGTTGCTCGGCGGGAAGGGCAACGTCGTCAAGGGTGTCGTCGGGCTCCTGACCTGCGTCGGTCTCGAGGACGACGTCGGTGTCGGGGTCTACCGAGAGAGAAGAGGGGAAGGAAATAGTAAATATAAGCAAACAAGAGCATGACATGACAACATGCAGAGCTAGGGGTGTTCTGACGCGGTGCTACACGATATAGGTAAAGAGGGAAAACATCCGGGAATGTTTTCCTGAAGTTTGGCATTTTCGGACAAACGAACCAGAGGGGGATTGTTGCATGTTCGCTATGCTAGGAACGTGTGGCGGGCGAACAGACCGCGTATTCGGATTCGTCTCGTCGTTCTGAGCAACTTTCATGTACAAAGTATTTTCATCCGAGTTACGGATTATTTTATATGATTTTTCAAAGTTTTATTCATTTTCCAGAATTAATTAATTATTTAATCCAACATTATCCCGAATAGTGTAGGCTGATGTCATCATGACGTCAACATGATGTCAGCAGTCAACAGGGCGTTGACTGGGTCAATCTGACGTGTGGGTCCCTCCTGTCATACTCTGTTTAGGTTAATTAGGGTTTAATTAAACTAATTACAGATTAATTAGGCTATTTAACTAATTAGTTTAATTAAACTAATTACAGATTAATTAGGCTATTTAACTAATTAGTTTAATTAAACAAAATTAATTAATTAATTAATCAATTGTTTTTATTTATTTATTTACTTAATTCCTATTTTTTCGTTCTGGGGCTGGACCCCGCTTGTCATAGGTAAGGGGGGAACGGGCCCAGCAGTCAGTGGCTAGAGGCCAAACCGGGCAGCGAACAACGGGCGCAGGCGCCGGTTGCCAGCCCGGGGTGAGGCCGTCGCCACAACGGGGCGCCGGTGGGCTCGGCGCCAGCCAGGGGAGGGCACAGGCCACGCGGGGCAGGGGTGGCGGAGTCGGGAGAGGGCGGCCGCCGGCGTGTGAGCGCGCAGCGGAGGCGGGGGTGGCGCGGTGTGGGCTCGGGGTCGGGGCGCGGCCAGAGCGGCTAGGCTGGGTGCAGGCGCGCGCGGAGGTGCGGTGCAGTGCGTGCGGGCCGGAGCAGTGGCAGGTGGCGCAGGCAACAGCGAGCGCAGCGACAGAGGGAAGAGGAGGCCGGTGGGGTTCCTCACCCGCGTTGCAGGGGCACAGGGGCGGCGAGGCGCGAGGAAGCAAGCCGGGGAGGAGGTCGGGGACGGCGAGCGACGGGCGGCGCCGGCGATGGGGCGCAGGGGACGACGGGGCGGCGCCGGGTCGACGACGAGGCGAGGCCGTGACTTCAAGCGGGCGTCGCGCGAGGGAGATGAGGGCAAGGAGGAGTCCGGGAGGCGAGCGGCGGCGCGTCGAGCGGCGACGGACGGGGGGGTCGACGACATGGTCGAGCCCTGATCCAGATCGGGTCGTGGGGGGGGGGGGGGGTTAGAGGCGAGGGGGATGTGGGGGGGGGAGTGGGTCAGGGGAGGTTAGGTTTCGGGGTGATAAGGGGGAAGCCGGGGTGGGCCGGCTGGTGGTTTTGGTGGGCCAAGGCCCATTGGGGCAGGGGGGTTTCCTTTTCTTTTATTTTTGCCTTTTCTCTCTTATTTATTTCTTTTCTGTTTTCACTTATCTCTAAGTTTATTTAGTTTTATTAATTATAGCAATAGATCCTAAATTGGTAGTTCTAATTATACCACAACCACATTAAATTGGGAACTCTAAATAAAACAATTTTCATTTGTCTTAATATTTTCAAAGCGTTTAAATAATTGTTTTGCTACTGTTTAAATCATTTTAGAGTTTTTAAACATTTTATAAAGGTGTGGTTTCTCCACCATAATTACCTATGCATTATTTGGCACAACCCGGACATTTTAGTTTTTATATTTGAAAACTTATATCGTTTGACTTTATTTTAAATTGGAATTTGAATCGGTTTCAAACTAAGGCGAGATTAACAACAGTAACTATGGTGACGTGGCATCATTAACATGGGATTACTATAGCCTAACTACCGGGGTGTTACACCACTTTATCCTGAGGGACATCCTAAAAGAATTGAACAAGACTCTCAAAGAATTAACACTGATGCACCTAGTCCTTCTAAAAAGAAGAAGAAAAAGAAAAATGATAGGACTTTGCATGCCTCCAGTGAACCTGAAATAGAAAAACCTCCTGATAATGATAATGATGTTCCTATCTCTGATGCTGAAACTCAATCTAGTAATGAACATTCACCTAGTGATAATGAAAAATATAATGATGATGTTCATGAAGATACATGACCAGATAATGATGTTGAGATAGAACCAGCTATGGATCTTGATAACCCACAATCTAAAAATAAAAGATATGATAAAAGAGACTTTATTGCTAGAAAACATGGAAGAGAAAGAGAACCATGGGTTCAAAAACCCATGCCCTTTCCACCTAAATCAACTAAGAAGAAAGATGATGAAGAATTTGAACGCTTTGCTGAAATGCTTAGGCCAGTCTTTTTGCGCACACACTTGACTGATATATTAAAGATGGCCCCTTATGCAAAATATATGAAAGACATCATCTCTAATAAAAGAAAAATAGCGGAAGCTGAAATCTCCACTATGCTTGCTAATTATTCTTTTAAGGATGGAGTACCTAAAAAACTAGGAGATCCAGGAATACCAACTATACCTTGCTCCATAAAAAGAAATTAGGTCAAAACTGCTTTGGGTGATTTAGGAGCTGGTGTTAGTGTTTTACCCTTCTCTTTATATAAAAGACTTGATTTGAACAAACTCACACCTACTGAAATATCTTTGCAACTGGCTGATGAATCAACTGCCATACCTATCGGTATTTTTGAGGATGTGCCCGTTGTTGTTGCAAATGTTACTATCTTAACTGACTTTGTTATACTTGAGATGCCCGAGGACGAAAACATGTCGATTATCCTTGGTAGACCCTTCTTGAATACTGCAGGGGCTATTATTGATTGCAATAAAAGCAAGGTCACTTTTCATATCAATGGTAATGAGCATACGGTACACTTTCCGAAGAAACAATTCCAAGTGAATGGTATCAATGTTATTGAAAAATCTCCGACACTCACTATTGGAAGTTTTCAACTACCTCTACCTACTGCCAAAAAGAAATATGAAATGCTTATTGTTGGGGACATGCATATCCCGTTGAGGCAACTTAGTGTCTTAAGAAAGTTCTTCGGTTTCATGCTAATCGAAAGTGGTTGTTAATAAGACTTGATCAACCTTATTAATGGATCATTTTTGAGAGGTATGAAGTTGATGAATTTAGTAAGCACAACTTTCTGTTTCCAATGTTTGTTTTCTGTTTTTCTTAGTTAAATAAAATAAAATGCCATGTTTTGTCTGTTTTCTGAATTTCCCATGCAATTAAAAATGACCCAAAAATAAAAGTTCTCAGAATGCCCTGAAAATTTAATACAATTTTTTCTGAATATTTAAGAATTTTTGATGCAAATAACATCAAAGGGGGGTGCACCAGGTGGGCACAACCAACCTGGGCGCGCCAGCAGCCCCAGGCGCGCCCTGGTGGGTTGTGGTCCCCACGTGGGCCCCCTCACTTATCTCTTTAGCCCATGTCATCACCTACATCCAGAAAAAAATCACCATTGCTCTCTCTCTCTCGTGTTCTTGCTCTCAAACCTGCGGATTTTGATCTCTTTGCTCGAAGCTCCATTTCCGAAACTGTTTTGGGGATTGCTACTTGGTATGTGACTCCTCCATTGGTCCAATTAGTTTTTGCTTTAGTGGTTTATATTTTGAATAATTAGCTACTCTTGGTGCTACTGTAGATGAGCTTGCATGTTGAATTCTTAGAGTTCTAGGTAGTTTGAATGCTCAATATGGCCTCTATGCATCCCTATGAGTAGTTGCTATCAATCTTGTGAAGTTTTGTTGACAAACATTTTGTGGACTAAATTTTTTAGAATTTTGTTCATAGGAATAAGATGAGTTTCTTTAGGAAGTTTGCTTCCAAGAAGAGCTCCAAGGGAGTCATTGGGGAGTCATCGGACAATGATCTCCGCACCCGGAGAATGGCGGAGGTGCGGCCGTGCGAATGGCCACACAACCCCTTCATGGATGGAGCCGGGATCCGTCAAGAGTTCGCACAATTTGCTGCTATTGCTGGTCTCACCGACTTCATCGCAGCTGAGTGTGAACAATACCATCTCCTTACAAATTCGTTTGTGCAAAGCTTTCATTTTCTGAGTAGGAATAACCCTCCTGAGGTGCAGTTTAATTTATATGCTGAAACCTATCAGATACCACTTACTGAATTTTGTGATATATGCTTGATCCCTTCTGACGAGGAGATAAGAGAGCCTAGGCCTGCAGAGTTTGAGGAATTTTATCGTACTCTGTCAGTGGGAGATGAGAGAGGGGCATCGAGTGTCACCGCCACTAGCCTGCAGTTTCCTTCTGTGCATTATTTTGCTCTATTCATTGCGAAGTGTTTACTTGCTAGAGAGAAGGTTGGTGCACTTAGTGCCCCCGATTTCTCTGTCTTACGCCGTGCACTTTACGGTGATAATAGCTATAGCCTTGGGGCTATCAATGCACGTCGCCTGCACCTTAACAGATCCAAGGGTAAAATACATGGTGGTATTTATGCGACTCGTTTAGCGAGTCATTTTAACATTCAGATTCGCCAGCATGATTATCGTTTAACCAAGGTTTATTTAGATTTCCAGGCTATGGCAGCTCATCAATTTATTGATGGCGAGAACACAACTATTCATATTACTTACAACCTGGTTTTCAGTGAGAATACCCGTGATATTATCCCATTGCCTGCACCTGCTTTGTTTGATTCTATTGCCAGGGGCAGATACAGGATCATGCCAGATGACATTATTGCCTATCGGAAGAACCAGGCAGCGGCTGAGGAGGAGCCTCAGGAGTGGGACGCTCAGGTGCCCGCTCCACAGCACTTCAACGTGGGACCTGAGGGTTACTATGAGTGGTGATTACCAAGCTAGGCCAAAAGCCTAAGCTTGGAGGAGTATGTATTTCCACCGACATTATATTCATGTTCACACATTTCAATCTAGTTGTCGGTGTTCATACTTTTTCATTGTATTATCCATGCTAGATTTATTTTCTCGCCTTCTTCTTGTGTGTTTGAAAAACTCTGAGAAAATCACAAAAAAATGTTGTTTGCTTCTTTTCGGTTTTTCTTTCTAGTGTAGTTAGTTGTAGTATTTAAAAGAAAACCCAAAAAGATTTCCTTGTTCTTCTTTTGCTTATTGGGAGCTCTCCCGTGTAAATAGTTTTTTTTCGTTTTTTTTTTCTCTTTAATTTGCTTTGTTCAAGAAGAACTAAAAAACCCAAAAATATTTCACTGTGTTTCTCTGAAATTCTTTTCCTTTTATTGAGTCATACCGAGGACAAGACCACAATCAAAATGTTGAGTGGCTCTCATATGCATTATTGTTGATCTAACAAAGAGCTCAAATTGCCTTGTCTTCTCCTCTTGAATAAAATGTTTGCAGATTCCAGCTTAGTCCACGGCACTCTTGCACTATTATTATTTTCATATCATTCGGTCGTGCAAGTGAAAGGCAATAATGATGATATTTGATGAACTGGTTGTGGCAGAGAGAAACGGGTATGAACTCAACTTGTTCTATTTTTGTAAATATGTTTAACCTAGTATCCATGATTCAGCCTATTATGATCAAACATGTTTGCAATGACAATGAGAGATTATAGTTTCTCATGCCATGCTTAAGTAGCTAGGAGTGGATAATGATTTATCTTGGATGTCAACATGCATTAAAATGATTGTGATGTGGTATGATGATATGATATCCTCCTCCGAATGTTCGAGTGGCTTGACTTCGCACATGTTCATGCATGTAGTTGAATCAAAACCAACATAGCCTCTATGATATTTATGTTCATGGTGCTCATATCCTACTCATGCTAGTATCCAATGTTACTTATGCATAATGCATGTTCATGACCGTTTCCGCTCTCTAGCTGGCTGCTTCTCAACGTATTTGCTAGCCTTCGCCTGTACTAAGCGGAAAACTGCTTGTGCATCAAAATCCTAAAACCCAAGTTATTCCAGATGAGTCCACCATATATCTACCTATATGCGGTATTACCCTGCCGTTCTAAGTAAATTTGCATGTGCCACCTCTAAAAACTTCAAATAAACATCCGTTTTTGTGTGCCTGGATTGTTCATGGAGTGACAGGAGGTAGTTAATATCTTCCATGCTAAGCGGGTTATTCTCATGATGAGTGTTTATTCACTCATCCTCGCACGAGAGGGGCGGTAATAGGGATTTCTAGTCCCGAATTCAAAAATTGCAAATAATTAAACAAAACTCCTCGAGGACTGATGTTGGTATGGACGGTACCCGTGGATTCCGCTAGCCGTGGAGTGTGTTTGTTGGTGGAGGGGGAGTAGACCTTTACTTTGTGCTTTGTTTTAAAAATTTCATTTATCTCCGTTTTAAAAATCTGAGCTCTGGCACCGCTGCAAATCACTGCTTCCCTCTGCGATGGGACTATCTATTTAATTTTATGTTGTGTCATCACCTTCTCAAATAAGCGCCAGATCTGAGAGCACTATTGTCATCCTCATGCATTGTGTATAGCTAATGTTGGATGCATCATGACTAGATCTTTTCTACCATGAATTATAATGTTTAGTCGCTGCTTGAACTTTGGAGGTGCTATTCATTTTTGTTTTGCAGTCTCAGAAAGGGCTAGCGAGATACCACTGTTGTCATATTATATCATGATTGTTTTGACAAAGTGTTGTCATTCGAGATATCTTATTATTGCTGGCTAGCTGCTTAAGCCATTGATATGACTTAATATAATTTCTAAGGATTATTGCTGACATGGTTAGTTATAATCCTTGCTGAAAACCTAGGTGCTACTTAAGCTTATTTATGTAAACAAGAGCAAAAGAGTCCGTAAAGTTTTTCTTTTTCACTTTCAGTTTCTCAATTGAATTGCTTGAGGACAAGCAAAGGGATTAAGCTTGGGGGAGTTGATATGTCTCCGTCGTATCTACTTTTCCTAATGCTTTTACTCTTGTTTTGGACTCAAATTTGCAAGATTTGAATGAAACTAACCCGGATTCACGCTGTTTTCAGCATAACTACCATAGTGTTGTTTTTGTGCAGAAATAAAAGTTCTCGGAATGAAATGAAACTTTTTGGAGAATTTTTATACAATAAAAGAAAAATACTGGAGCCAAGAACCACCGGAGGGGGGGTCCTTGGGGGAGCACAACCCACCAGGGCGCCCCCCTCTTGACGCGCCCAGGTGGGTTGTGCCCACCTGGTGGCCCCGTTGACCCTATCTCCGACGCTATAAAATCCTATTTTCAGAGAAAAAAAAATCAGGGAGAAAGAATTATCGCGTTTCACTTGACGGAGCTGCTGCCACCTCCTGGTCTTCATCGGGAGGCCAGATCTGGAGTCCGTTCGGAGCTTCGGAGAGGGGAATCTTCGATCTTCTTCATCACCAACCCTTTTCCATCGCCAATTCCATGATGCTCCCCACCGGGAGTGAGTAATTCCTTCATAGGCTCGCTGGTCGGTGAGGGAGTTGGATGAGATTCATCATGTAATCGAGTTAGTTTTGTTAGGGCTTGATCCCTAGTATCCATTATGTTCTGAGATTGATGTTGCTATGACTTTGCCATGCTTAATGCTTGTCACTTTGGGCCCGGGTGCCATGATTTCAGATATGAACCGTTTATGTTATCACCATTATATCTATGTTCAAGATCTGATCTTGCAAGTTATAGTTACATATTACATGTTATGATCCGTAAACCCCGGAGTGACAATAGTCGGGATACTTTCCAGTGATGACCGTAGTTTAAGGAGTTCATGTATTCACTATGTGCTAATGCTTTGTTCCGGTTCTCTATTAAAAGGAGGCCTTAATATCCCTTAGTTTCCTTATGGACCCCGCTGCCATGGGAGGGTAGGACAAAAGATGTCATGCAAGTTCTTTCCATAAGCACGTATGACTATTTACGGAATACATGCCTACATTATATTTATGAACTGGAGCTAGTGCCGTATCGCCCTAGGTTATGACTGTTATATGATGAATATCATCCAATGAATTCACCGATCCAATGCCTACGAATTTTCCACATATTGTTTCTGCTAAGTTACTATTGCTATTGCTATTGTCACAACTGCTACAAAATTATTGCTATCAGTGTCACCATTACCGTTACTGTTACCACTACTATCAAAACTATCATATTACTGTGCTACTGATCATATTGCTGCAGATAATTAATCTCTAGGTCTAGTTGAATTGACAACTTAGCTGCTAATACTTGCAAATTGTCGGTGGAAACGACACCTATGGGATCGCGTGGACCCCTTTACAGTTCGGCAGGGATGAGGAGTGCGCAAAGAGCAGATCTAACAATCAACACGATGGATTTTTACCCAGGTTCGGGCCGCTGAGAAGCGTAAAACCCTAGTCCTGCTTGTCTGTGTTTATCTTGTGTTCTTCTGCTCTTGGACTAGCTACTATGCATGTCCAGTCCAAAAAATCCCAATCCTCCCACAGTACGCCTCGGGCCTCCTTTTATATGTCAAAGGGGTCGCCACAGTGGCACACAGGAGGTGGAAAGTATCTACAGTGTACAAGTTTATCGCCTGACATCATAGGACAAACACATTTAATGCGCTGCCTACGTGCCCTCTTGCTTTATCGGGGACGGCAACAGAGCATGTCCCGTCCGTCGCCGCCTCGCCTTGCTTCGACACGCGTCCAAGCTGACGAGGCATGCAGCGCCATGCTGGCTGGCTGGCTGCTGTGCTGGTGCGGTGACAGGGCCTTCACAAAGATCTGTCTGCCACCACGCAGGTGCTTGGCTAGTTGGTTAGAAGCCGCATGCTGCCACGCAGGTGCTCGCCTAGTTGGCGGGCTGGTCGTCGCATCGGAACGGCCGTGGGGCAGCGAAACGTTGGCAGGGGTCTCCTTCTTCTGGTCCTTATCTAGACTCGCAGGCCTTTGGTCTTCACAAAGATCTGCATGCCACCACGCAGGCGCCCCTGAGTCTTGGTTTCGGCGTTGTCGATGGTGTCAGAACTCTCGGGCTCATGGGTGGCGGCCTTGCTAGTGTAGGGCAGGCCGCCCCGGCAAGGCTCTTGCCGGGGCTACGTAGCCCCCCCCCCCCGGCAAGGGCGTTCCCCTGGGGGGGAGGAGTCCATCCTGCCCCTTTGCTCTTCATGCCTCTGGCTTGAGCGCTGCCTTGGCAGTCTCGTACCTTTCCTTCCTCTACCCCGCCGAGCATGGCCGCAAGTGTGGCTACGACTGCCCGTGCACAAGTAAAGGGGTACAAAAAGGCCCCTACTTTTGTACACCGACAGGATCGCCCGGGCCTAGGCCACACATAAGCGCGAACCGTTGTTGGGCCAGGCCCAGAACGGTGCGCGGGCACGCGTGGCAGAGTTTTAACCGCGGTAACTTCTTCGCCAATTGCGCTTCCCCATGATCTGCATTGAGTGTGTGACGTGGGGGTCGTGCGTGGAACGGTTGCAGCACGCTTGCGTCGCCTCACGGTGAATAGTAAAGAGGCGGCCACGCCTTCCCCATAAAAAAGAGGAAACCGCAGGGGCGCTGCTCATTTACCCTTCGCGCATTTTCCAATCTTGGAACCGCCGTTCCCCTCTTCTTCTTCGAGCGCAAATCGGAGCTTTTACCTCTGCGCGCCGCCGCTGTGCCCCTATTGCCCTCGACCCCACGCCCCCTTCCCAGCCACCATGGCGCCCAAGGCAAGCAAGGGCAAGGGAGCGGCCAAGGACGCAGGGGATTAGGAGGTGCCGGAGAGCGAGTTGGCGAAGCTACGGACGTAGTACGCCCTCTTTACCCCGACGGTCGATGCGCTCACCCTCAGGGAGAAGTTCAGGTGCCTGTGGAGGAGGGAAACAGCAGGGCATCCTGCTACGCGCATCGTCCCTGCCTCCTTCGCCAAGCCCGGTTAAAATCGATATCCTTTCTTTGTCGACTACTTCTCCTGCAGGCTCTGCCCCCCTTTCTCAGATTTCTTCAATGACATCATGCACACCTACGGCTTCTGCCTTTTGGATCTTACGCTGAACGCCGTGGTGTGTATGGCCTTCTTTGCTCACCTTTGCGAGGGCTTCGCCGGAGCGTACCCCAGCACGGCGCTCTTCCGCCATTACTTCACCCCTCGCATCCAGCCAGGGGGGGCTATCTTTGGCTGCATCACTTGGATCCCGAGGCCCCAAAGCAGGGGCACGTACCCGGAGGGTGCCCAGAAGGAGAAGTGGGATGAGTGGAGGGGCCGGTGGTGCTGGATTTAGGAGACAGATCCGCAGTAGTTCTGCCGGGTCCGTCGGAGGCCGCCGGTCCGCAGCAAGGACTGGGGCGAGCTCGATGCCAACGACGGGAAACTCACGGTTGCCACCACCAGGATCCATCGCCTCACCTCTGCCGGGCTCACTCTCGAGATGATCGGGGCTGACTTTATCCGCCGTCGGATTGCCCCATTGCACAATAAGGGGAGGCCGGCCTGGGACTTCAGGAATGCGGCCGACATCATGAGGCTCCGCCCCGGCCTGAATCACAACTTCACGATGTTGCAGCATGCTCATCTTTGTCAGAGACTTTTCCAGCTCAAGGTTGACAAGGTCGGCAGGGTCGAAAGGACCGGCAAGGCTGAGAAGCCCGGCAAGGGCGAGAAGACCGGCAAGGCCGCCAAGCGCGGCAAGCCTGCCAATCTGTTCGGGTTGCCAGTGGGGGTGGTCCCGTTGAGCAACAACTCTTGCCTGACCGCCATTATCGCCATGATGCCGGTTTTCAACGCGCACAGCCTCGATTTGTCCTGGGCCAAGCCAAAAGCAGAGCTGGTGCAGACATTCTTCGACAACTTGTCAGAGAGGTATGTTCGTGACGAGCCACAGCTCATCCGCTCCACCACGCGGGAAGAGTTGGCGTATATTTCCGCCAGGGCGGAGGAGGCAGCACTTGCCGAGGAGGCCAGCAGCCTCGGCACTATGGAGGACGAGGCTGACGTGGCCGCAGAAGAGAAAGAGTTTGCCAAGTGGACGAGGTCTGCCGGGGAGGCTAGTGGTGCCGGTGCTGAGGTTCCCCTTGTTGAGGAAGCGGTCGAGGAGTCGGCCGAAGAGGAAGCCGATGCGTATGACTCCCCGGCCCCAGGGAAGAGATGCATCCTGCGGCGGGCCGGCTCCGGCGAGCCAGTCAGGCCCTGCAAGGCCGTGCAGCGGCAATCGGCCCAGGCGCAGCCCGTGCGCCAGACGAGGCGTACGGCCGCAGCAGCGGAAGCCGCGATAGTGAAGAGGGCTGCGGCTGCCACCTCCTCCTCATCCAAGCGGCCCAGGACACCATCCCCTTCGCCTCCTCCCGCGGACGCCGCCTCGGAGGCCGATTTTGATCTTGGGTCCTTCAGCCCGAAGAGGAAGAGGCGGCCAGAGGAGGAGGAGGATGAGTAAGCACCTTGCCCCTCATCATCTCCTTATCCTCCGCTGTGCTATCTTTCCCTGACTTGATCTTATCTTCGCAGTGACATGGAGACGCTGGCCTAGAGGGCGGCGAAGAGAGCCAAGGCTTCAATGGGTGACGAGCCCTCGGCGAGCGCTCTGCGCACTCCGGTGTTGGTGGTGATCAGCCCAGATGCCAGTCCTCAGCGCAGCCCCCGCTCCAGCCCCCAGCGTAAGTCCGTTATTCACTCCCCATCGACGGGCGTTGGGGTGTGTATCCTTGGCGCTGACCTTGCCGGGTTCGCAGGAGGAGCCGCTGGGGGCCGCTCCTGACATGCCGCCCCCGTCAACCACGCCACCCAGAGGGGTGTCACCGGCAAGGGCATCTACCACCGAGGCCACGCGCATGGAGGAAGAGGGGGCGAGCATGGGCGCTGTTGACTCCGTCCCGGCAACGAACGTTGGCGGGGAAGGAACCACTTCTCCTCAGCTCGACACGAGTAAGCTGCCTGCCTCCCGTCCCTTGCTATCTCTGCCATGCGATGTTCTTTCTTCTCTTTGTTCTGAATTTTGGTTTTGGCCTCACTTCATTCTCCTTTCTGGTTTTCAGACCCTCCCTCGACGGACCAGGTGGACGTCGATGCTGTCATTGAGGAGGTTGCCAAGGACGCCGAAGCTGAGGCCACCAAGATCGCTGCCGAGGAGGCCGCCAAGGAGCCTGCCGGGGAGCCCGGCAAGGCTGCTGCCGAGGAAGCCGCCAAGGAGCCCGCCGGGGAGGCCGGCAAGGCTGCTGTCGAGGAGGCCGCCAAGGAGCCCACCGAGGAGGAGGTGGCTGATGACCAACCTTCCTCCCCCACAGCCCCTGCCCCGAGCAAGTACTTGAAAGTGGGCGATGATCTGTTCGTCCGTCTCCCAAGGACGACAAGCACCAGAGCGCCAGCCAAAGGGGAGGTTTTTGACAATGAGGCCCTCGCCGCCGCCGGGCTCCAGGTTGTCGATGAACCGAGCGCCAGCAGCGGTGGTTCCCAAGAGGAGCAGCTCCTCCGGGCCATGAGTGCCAATTTCCAGAAGCTTCAGGCGCTCCATCGTGCCCGCCAGGATAAGGTGAACTCCAGGATGGCGGTCGTGGACAAGGCAGAAGCAGACTTTCAGGAGCGCGTCGCTCAGATGCAAGTCTGGTTCGCCGAGGCCCGGCAGGACCTGAGGGCCACCCAGGGTCAGCTGGACGAGCGGCAGCGAGAGCTCCTCCTGAAACAGGCCGACATCGAGAAAGCCCAAGAGGCGGTGATGGAACAGGCCACCAAGGACGAAGCTGACCAGAGGCAGCACCAAGCCCTGTTGGACACCCAAGAGTAAGACCTCGTGGCTCATAAACAGGCGCTTGCCGCCACGCTCCACGGCAAGGACGAGGAGATCGAGAAGCTCGTCGCGCAGCGGACCCAGGAGCTGGAGCAGAAGCACAAAGATGCACTTGATGCCCTGGCCCTGGACCAAGCCGGCAAGGTGGAGAAGCTGGAGCTGGAGCGGGAGGAGCTGAGAAAGGAGATCTCAAAGCTGACGAAGGACAGGGACACGACTACCCACACTCTGGCGGATTTGCGGGCCGCCATCTCCAACAAGACCAAGCTGCTCTCTGAGGCCAATGATTCCATTGATGATCTAAAGCTGAAGCTGGACACCTTGTAAGGGGCGCTTTCGAAGGCCAGGGCCCATGAGGAGACCCTGAACAAGGCCCTTGAGGACAAGAGGCAGCTGCTGCAGAGTGCCGCCGCTGCCCACGATGACTATGTGGACAGCACGGGGCTCTGGACCTGTCGCCTCATCGACGTTGCAGAGAGGCTCACCACGCAGCTAGCCGTCATGGGCATGCCGGACTTCAGGTACTCCCAGGAGGTGAGCATAAGCCCCAGTGCCAGGCTGACCTTGTTCTTCGAGCGCGTCCTCGATGCCCTAGAGTAGCTCCGCTCCAGTCGAGCAACTTATCTGGCCAATGAGGCTCGGAAGCTTTGCCGGGGCGCCCTGACCAAGGTGCTCACCAAGGTGGCGTTCTAGAACCCCAGCATTGACTTCGCCAACGGGCTTGAGAGTTTGCCGGAGGATGCGGACCTCAAGGCACTCGAAGAGCGTATCGAGCCCATTATCAGCTGCGTTGACGGAGTCAAGAGGTTGGAAGGCCAGCGCCGGGACTAGCCACCTCACTTCTCATTGTCGCTGCGAGTTCATGCCCAAGACAATTTTATCTTAAGTTAGAACCGCGGCAACCACTGATGTAATATAACTTTGCGGTATTTTGAAATAGTGCATGCTATCTTCCTGTTTGATCTTTCCTTGTATGTACACACCCTACTCTTAGTTCGATCGGTTTGCCGGCGCGTAAACCCGTGCCGTGGCGCTTTAAGGAACGGATCCTTAGCAGCCTGCTGGGGGCACTTGCTGCCGGGCAAGCCACCTTGCCATTCTTAGCGCAGCCGCTTGGACTGTTGAGCGGACTCGAAACAGAACAAGGTTGTTGCCAATAGCGGAAGGGTTCCTTTGCGCACAGGTTTTCCATACAAGGAACAAAATCTTTTGAGGAAGATAACCCTATAAAAAGGAAATTGCTCAAAGTTTTGCGTGACTTAGCTTTTCATTACCACGCGGATCATTGTTGCGGCTGCAGAGGATGCCGCTCGCCTGGCCGCTAGCCCAGAGTGATGGGGATGATTTTGACCTCCCCCGCCGCCAGCGTCTGCCCTGTCGCTCGTCCGCGCCGGCGCGGACGGTCGGGCACCGCACGAGGCGACCACTGGGGCCGCCTTCTTCTTCGGAGCCACGGTGATCCAGGAGAATAACGCGCTCACTGCTAGATCAGGTTTGCACAAACTAACACCCCCTACCTGGCGCGCCAAAGATGTCGGTGGAAACGACACCTATGGGATCGCGTGGACCCCTTTACGGTTCGGCAGGGATGAGGAGTGCGCAAAGAGCAGATCTAATGATCAACACGATGGATTTTTACCCAGGTTCGGGCCGCTGAGAAGCGTAAAACCCTAGTCCTGCTTGTCTTTGTTTATCTTGTGTTCTTCTGCTGTTGGACTAGCTACTATGCGTGTCCAGTCCAAAAAGTCCGAATCCTCCCACAGTACACCTCGGGCCTCCTTTTATATGTCAAAGGGGTCGCCACAGGGGCACACAGGAGGTGGAAAGTATCTACAGTGTACAAGTTTATCGCCTGACATCATAGGACAAACGCATTTAATGCGCTGCCTACGTGCCCTCTTGCTTTATTGAGGACGGCAACAGAGCCCGTCTCGTCCGTCGCCGCCTCGCCTTGCTTCGATGCGCGTCCAAGCTGACGAGGCATGCAGCGCCATGCTGGCTGGCTGGCTGCTGTGCTGGTGCGGTGACAGGGCCTTCACGAAGATCTGCCTGCCACCACGCAGGTGCTTGGCTAGTTGGCTTAGAAGCCGCATGCTGCCACGCAGGTGCTCGCCAAGTTGGCGGGCTGGTCGTCACATCAGAATGGCCGTGGGGCAGCGAAACGTTGGCAGGTGCGGGCCTGGCCGCGGCCCTGCTGATGCTCCCGGCAAGGGTCTTGCCGGGGTCTCGCCTCCGTCCCCGGCAAGGATCTTGCCGGGGGTCTTGTGGCTGTCCCCGGCAAGTCCTTGCCGGGGGTCTTGTGGCCGTCCCCGGCAAGGATCTTGCCGGGGGTCTCCGTCTTCTGGTCCTTATCTAGACTCGCAGGCCTTTGGTCTTCACAAAGATCTGCATGCTACCACGCAGGCGCCCCTGAGTCTTGGTTTCGGCGTTGTCGATGGTGTCAGAACTCTCGGGCTCATGGGTGGCGGCCTTGCTAGTGTTGGGCAGGCCGCCCGGCAAGGCTCTTGCCGGGGCTACGTAGCCCCCCCCCCCAGCAAGGGTGTTCCCCTGGGGGGGGAGGAGTCCATCCTGCCCCTTTGCTCTTCATGCCTCTGGCTTGAGCGCTGCCTTGGCAGTCTCATACCTTTCCTTCCTCTGCCCCACCAAGCATGGCCGCAGGTGTGGCTACGACTGCCCGTGCACAAGTAAAGGGGTACAAAAAGGCCCCTACTTTTGTACACCAACACAAATATTCTTTGGCTCCCCTTGTGTCGAATCTATAAATTTGGGTTAAATACTCTACCCTCAAAAACTGTTGCGATCCTTTATACTTCTGGGTTATCAGCCCACATTCGACGCATGGTATATATATACTTCTACTGTATAACACAAACCAAAAAAGAATCATTCCTTGATGGTCAAATTAACCTCTCTCTCGTTGGGTCAAAGTGATGTAGGACAACCTCGCGGGCCCATAGATGGAAGCGCCACACGCAAGTGAGTTCCTATAGGGCAACCACCGCCTGCATGGTATTGCGTGATGTTTGAATACCAATGCACAACTTTGATGTGGCACCTGCCTCGGGAACCGGAAAGTACCCACATGGAGCGAGGTTATGACGTACGCATATATATAGAGTATTCATGTTGCCCCCTCTTTGACATGTACTACATACTCCTACTGTGCATATACGTAACACAAACCAAAAAAGAACCATCCTTGTTGGTCAAATTAACCTCTCTCTTGCTGTACATTCAACTGATTAACGATGACCTCGTGGGCCCACAGAGAGAGTCACACGCGAGTGAGTGTCATAGGACAACCACCGCGGGCATGTGCCCATGTGTTATGTGATGTTTGAATACCCAATGCACAACTTTGACGTGGCACATGCTTCACAAACCGGAAACGCACTACTCCATGATGCGTAGCCCCCTCACTTCGAGCCAGTGGGAGGGACTCATGTGTATGCACGTGCCCGAACTTTGATATGGAATCTCAGCATGATCCACACCGTAACACACATGCCAAGATGAATCCACCTTTGGTCAAATGCCTCTCATTGTCAGTGGAAACTGAAATCCTTTGCGGGCTAACGAATGGGCACGTCACTGATAACCGCACGAGGGAGTGTCCGACAGGACCACCAATGCATGCATGTGGCCCGAACTTGTATGTATGAAAGGGTTGTGTAATGCTTTAAATAACCAATGCACGACTTTGATGTGGCATATATGACTGAAAAGATGATCAATAATCCCACACGGAGGCTCACGACTCGTAGTGTACTGCCAGACCCCCCCCCCCCCCCACACACACAGACACACACATCCTACACCACCACCGCCACTCTCAGGCATGTCAAACTTTTTCTGCAGTGAACATGTGACCAAAGGAGTGTCATGTTAAAATTTGAAAAAAAAAACAGAGATCATTCGACCGTTTTTATACATTGATTGATTTCCTAGGGATTTAATTTGCAAAAAATCAAATTTGAGCTACATGTGCACCAAAATGGATTGCAAAATCATATGTGTGTCCCTGGGTGCATGTGTCCCCGTGCAAGAGATTTCAAAACATTGAGAATATTGCTTTTCAAAATTCAGTAAATCCAAAACTTAGTTGAAATTCATGAAACTTATCGTGGTGTCATATATGGACACCAGTAGATTTTTTCGTCAAATTTGAGACAAGTTTTGATATAATCTTCTTACAAATGGGAGATTGTTAATAACTGGAAACCAATATCTCTTACGGATTATTTATTCGGACCGTGTGCATTAGACCGTGCCATGCTTCGGTTAAGAAGTAAAGCGGTAGAATGAATCATCAAAAAACAAAAAAATATACGTATTGCCACGCGCCCCGTGTGCCGTGCGAGAAGGCGTGAGTTGATGGGACGCATGCGAGCAGTCCGCCGCGCAGGCAGACCAGGAGGCATGCGTGCAAGTGTGTGAATTGATGGGAGGCGTTTTCGCTGTGCAGTGTCACCGGGAGGCATGCGAGTAGCTGTATGAAATGATGGTAGGAATGCCAGAAGTCCGCCGCGCAGGCTCACCGGGAGGGGAGACAGCCTTCGACCGCCGCCCGCCTCACTCCCGCCGGTCATAATAGGTAGCCGCACCCCCGGTCCACAGTGGTCACCAACGTCTAGACTCTGGAGTGTATGAGGATGCTGCCGAAGCGCACCATCAGAGGGAGTGGCGACGCCGGGGCTAGTGAAGCACCCGCGCAACGCGTGAAGCTGGGCACAGAGGTTGCTGTCGTCGCTGACGAGGTCTCGCACGGGCAGCAGCACGGCCTTGACTTCATCGGCGCCGTCGTGCCCCCCCCCCCAGCCAGAGCCAGAGGTTAACAGCAACTCCGGCAACGACTGCGACTCCGACGGAAAACCGGTTAGTCATCTATATACCCATTTGTGCGGAAAACATATCATTTGTTTTCTCTGGTTACTCCCCCCCCCCCCCTCTCTAATTTTTTTGGAATACAAATCCTATGGTTATGTTCTCTCAGTCCATGAAATTAGAGTAATTAAGATCCGTTAGATGCATGTAGTGTATTGATTGTTTGAATGGTATCCGTATAGGGTTAGTGATTAATTGTTTGTTTTGTACAAATCTTTTTTGCTAATAATCCGACTAGGGTTAGCATGCGTGCTAATAATTCGTGGCCAGATCTTGAGAATTGATTTTGAATGTCCTACATATATGTTTTTGCCTTTTTTTCTTCCAGATCTTGAGAATTGATTTTGAATGTCCTACATGTATGTTTCTGCCATTTTTTTATTTCAGATTGGCATGTACACAGATGAGGCTCCGACCAGCGCCGCCGCCGGATGTAGGTCTTGGACCCGGCAACACGGCCAGAAGCGGCCACACCCCCCTAGACCTGAGGAACTAGTAGAATCTCCGGCGGACCGCATCAGCGATCTCCCAGACACCATCCTTGGGGAGATCATCTCCCTTGTCCCCACCAAGGATGGTTGCCGCACACAAGTCCTCGCATCTCGGTGGCGCACTCAGTGGCGCGTCGCGCCTCTTAATCTCGACTGTCATCAGCTATCTGTCGATGATGATTCTGAACTCCCCGGAGCCATCATCTCCTCCCACGAGGGCTCCGTTTAATGCATATGCATCCCGGCATGCTACCTGCTGGACATACCCTACATGGTGGCCACCTGGCTAACATCCCGTCAATTTGAAAAACTCTAGCTGCTTGAGTTATACCATTACTATAGCGATAGGTTACCACCAATCGCTGCATCTGTGCCCTCACCACCGATTCCCATCTCATGGTTTTCCTCCTCTCTCCACACCGCCACCTTGACCCGGTGCCATCTAGCAGACAATCTGGTACAAATGCTTTGACTCCCACTGCTAAAAAAACTTGCGCTTGTGTTGGTTGATCTGTCGGTGGCCTCACTGCACATCATCATCCACTCCAGCTGCCCTGCACTAGAATATTTGGTGCTTGTTTTTGGAAAAGGAATCCATATCCCTTGTCTCAAAATAAAGTCGCCTCACCTTGTAAGCATTGGAATTCGTTTTGAAGGACAGAAGCTCATCATCGAAGATGCCCCTTCACTTCAAAGATTGCTCCTTGATTGTTGTTATAAACCTTCACAAATAATTGTGGTCTCTATGCCTAAACTGGAGACCTTGGGTGTATTTCGTGATCCATTTGAAGGTTACAAGTTGGTGGTTGGCTCCACACTTATTCAGGTATTGTATGTTATCCATGTACACTTTTGTAATCTGCATTTTTCATTTGTGTGCATAAGTTAAATATCATCTTGGAGTACACTTTTGGTGCTAATATTATGTTCTATGCTGAATGAAGAGCTTGCCCATGGATGGCGTATCAGGGGTGCTGGATTCTGTCAAGACCTTATATATTTATATAGGGTGTCTTGATCTGAACACCACTATTGGCTTGCTGTGATGCTTTCCATGTCTGGAGAATTTGTATATAAAGGTGATGATTTCACACACATTGAAAGCTCATATATAATGTACTAGAATTAACCGTTCAGCTATCGCTCCTTCGACATACTCTAGTTTAGACATTAACTGTTTTTCAATCTTCATGTCTATTTAGGTACTAGGACTTAGAGAAAAAGGTCTAACCAATCGATGGTAGAGGAAGTACAAGGATTTTCTCAGATCTCATGACATTCGTTTGAAGACAATAACGATGGAAGGATATGCATCCAACCATGTAAACACTAGCTTTGTCACATTCTTCATGAGGAATGCGAGGGCACTATTGTCCATGAGGATTAAGTTTTTCAACAAGAAATTTCTCACGGATGGTCATGCTGAATAGCATAAAAAGAAGTTTCATGTGGACTAAGGGCTTCTGATTGTGCTCGGCTTCTATTTACAACAACTTGTCATCATCATGGACCAGTAGATCTTTTGTACCGGGATCTTGATTTTATGGATCGAACCGATCCATTTGATTGTGACTGCCGAAAACTTTGGTTGAGTTAGATGTTATTGCCCTGTTCAATCTGGGTTATGTGTAAACCTGATGAACAATTAATCCTCGTGCTTTTGTACCTTTTATAAGCCGGAGTTAGATATTGTTGCCCTTTTCAACTCGGCTTTGACCCATATTTTCTTTCATCCTGGGCTTTGATCTTTGTTCATTACAGAACCCGCAAGTTCTTAGCGCCCGCCAGCGCCCACCAAACTTATTTTCAGCTAGCACACCAAATGGGGTGTAATTCTTAATAATAAAAGCTGCATGGTAGTGACATATTTGGATTCTGACATTTGGGACCCACGAGGAAAAAGCCTATCCAGGGCGATGCCGACTCGACAGTAAACGTTGCGAAACCTGGTTTTAAAATTACTGTAAATCCAAAACTCACCTTAAAATCATGAAACATGGCATGGTGTTATGACATGGCACCAACATGCTATGGTAAAAAAAATAGTCCAATTTGGGACAAGTTTTGGTATAAACTTCTTACAAACTGGAGCTTCTCTCAAGAAGCCTCATGGTTCCGAGAGGGAACTTGTCACCTATATGTGTGCAAAATGACATACACTGTCTCTTCCCGCCTTGGTTTATTTTAAAGGCAACATGCAACTATAGGAGTGTCGTCCTAAAAAATATGAAATTATTCAACGTTCGTTTTGCTTTACATTATTTGAGTTTTCTAGGCATTTTGGAACATACTTTGGTGTGTGCAAAGGTCATGTGTGTACTAGCCTCCAATGTAATTGGATGTTCAATTTGGTTATGGAATCAAGTCCTTATAAGTACATATATTGTTGTTCTGTATGCAATGACAACGCACATGGACCATACTAGGAAACCCGTCGGTGATGAATTCATAAATCGCTGACAATTGTATACGAGCAAGTGTTTGCCCACAACACACACAGCTTATTAACATAATTTTTCTATATTATTATGGGTCTTCACACACATTTCTGATTAGGAACCTATTTGCCGCATATCACACACATCTTGTTCAGTTGAACCGTTTCTGTTGTGTTGCCTAATCGAAAATAGTTCATCCGAGTGAACTGTATGCCGTATATTGCACACACCTTGATCTGGGTGACTATTTCTGTTGCGTTCCCTAATCTCAAATAGTTCATCCCAGTGAACTGTATGCCGTATATCGCACACACCTTCATCTGGCTGCCCGTTTCTGTTGTTCTTCCTCATCGCAAACAGTTCAGTGAAACCATATGCCACCCATCGCACACGCAAATACAATCTGAACCGTGTTTGATGTATCCGCCATCGCAAATGTTTTGCATCTTTTTTGATGGTTTTTTACATCACCGTTTGTGATTAATGCATTGCACACAGTTTCCTCGAAGGGTCTCTGATTGTAGTGTCGTGTTAGGAGCATCCTGCAGTAGTGAACTCTTTTTGCGGTGTGTTTGTTGGGATCCGATGTACTTTGAGTTTATGATCAAATCTATATCCATGAATATTATTTGATTTTTCTTTGATCTCTTATATGCATGATTATTTATAGCCTCGTATTTCTTCTTCGAATCTTTGGTTTAGTTAGGCCAACTAGATCGATTTTTCTTGCCATGGGAAGAGGTGCTTTGTGATGAGTTTGATCTTGCGGTGTCCTGTCCCAGTGACAGAAAGGGCAGTGAGGCATGCATGTATCATTACTATTAAGTATAACAAGATGGGGTCTATTCCTACATGAATAGATCTTGTCTACATCATGTCATCATTCTTATTGCATTACTCCGTTTCTCCATGAACTTAATACACTAGATGCATGCTGGATAGCGGTTGATGTGTGGAGTAATAGTAGTAGATGTAGGCAGGAGTCGGTCTACTAATCTTGGACGTGATGCCTATATATTGATCATTGCCTTGGATATCGTCATAATTATTCGATCATCTATCAATTGCCCAACAGTAATTTGTTTACCCACCGTGTGCTATTTTCTCGAGAGAAGCCACTAGTGAAATCTACGGCCACCGGGTCTATCTTTTATCATACTGCTTTCCGATCTATTTTTCATCGCATTTGTTTTCAGATCTATTATTGCAAAAACCCAAAAATACTTTGCTGAACTTTTTATTTGCTTCTTTTATTTCTCATTTCATTCAGGTCTATTTATCCAAAAACATACAAAATAATCTATCTTTTTACCGAGGAGGGACTGACAACCCCTCTTACGCGTTGGGTTGCGAGGATTTGTTCTTTGTGTGCATGTACCATTTACATAGTGTTGCTTGGTTCTCCTACTGGATTGATACCTTGGTTTCATAACTGAGGGAAATACCTACCATAGCTATACTGCATCATCCCTTCCTCTTTGGGGAAATACCGACACAGTTTCAAGCCACATCATTTATCAATCTGTCAGATGTGTACGATGAAGATGGTCTCTCTCGAACAACCCTGCAATCAAATACAAGAAATCTCTTGCGCCCTCAACACACCCAATACAGTTGTCAATTGTATCGGTGCACTAGTTCGGCGAAGTGATGGTGATACAAGTGTAATATGGATGGTAGAAATAGGTTTTTATAATCTGAATAAATAAAAATAGCAAGGTAGCAAGTAACAAAAGTGAGTAAAACGGTGTCTCAATGCTTAGAAACAAGGCCTAGGCTTCACAATTTCACTAGTGCAATCTCTCAAGAGTGCTAACATAACTGAATCATATAACAATCCCTCAACGTGCGACAAAGAATCACTCTAAAGTTCCTATCAGAGAAGGTATGACAAAAACATGTATCAAATTTTGTGCCTAGATTACCCCAATGTCACCACAGGAAGTTGCATGTTGATTTACAAAACATATATACCATGACTCAATAGAATACCCCATTTTCACCACGGGTATCCGCATGCAATACATACACCAAGTGATCTCAAATCCAAATATTCAATCCAACATAAGAAACTTCAAAGAGGAAGACTCAATTCATCACAACAAGATAGAGAGGGAAGATGTCACAACCCAAATTTCTCCTAAATTTTGGTTGTGAAACATAGAAGCATACGCATCCATGATTCCTTGCGTATTTGGTTTTTGAGGCCAACAAGACCAACAGTTGAATTCAAACCATCATTGAATTCAAATGAAAGCCATGGAGGCCTCACCCTCAAAATCATTTTCAAAATGTGCATTAGGGCATGAGAGAAATTTCTTATGATTATATATGTATGCCCTATTTTATTTGAGTGGACCAGAGGTTGAAAATAGTTTAAATTAGCAAATTAAACTATAGGTAAAACTCTGGAAATTAAAGACAAAACAGAAAATAGAAAATGAAAATAAATAACCTTGCAAATGGGCCCATTAGTTATTTGACAAATTTTTAGTTTGTCAAAACCCTTGGAGAAATGTTTTGAAAGTCAGAAATAATCCCAAGGTATTTTAGAAAAACATTTTCTCTTTGGAGAAAATTCAAATTCAAATTTTAAAATTCAAATAGAGGGCAAAGCAGAAAGTAGAAAAGAAAAACAGAAAAAGGAAGTAAAAAAAGAAGGCAGCCAGCCTAGCCAACTAGCCAGGTCGAGGCCGAGCAAGCTAGGCCAGCGAGCGCGCCCTCTCTCTCTCCCCCTATCATCCACACCCAGGCCCGCATGTCATCCCCCACCTCCACCTCGTGAACGGCCTCAACTTCGCTCACAACCGTCGTCGCACGCCCCCACGTCGCCCATGTTGCTCCGGCCACCCTGAGCACCCCTGACCCCGCCTATAAAACCCCCGGACCCCTCGTCTTATTCCCTCACTCGTTCGAGCCCCACCGCCGCCAGGCTGCTTGAGCCGAAGCTCAGATCACCACCGCGTCTGTGAGATCCAGCAAGTTATTCCCACCACACCAGTGAGCCTACACCACCCATTTGGTCACCGCTCGATGATACGTCTCCAATGTATCTATAATTTTTGATTGTTCAATGCTGTTATATTATCAATGTTGGATGTTTTATATACATTTACTAGCAACTTTATATCATTTTTTGGGACTAACCTATTAACTTAGTGCCCAGTGCCAGTTGCTGTTTTTTGCTTGTTTTTTACTTTACAGAATATCAATACCAAATGAAGTCCAAATGCCACAAAACTTTTTGGAGATTTTTTTCTGGCTAGAAGAGACCCTGGAAGCTTCTGGAGGCCACGAGAGGAGGCTCATGGGGCTCACTAGGCACCAGGGCACGCCAGATGGGTAGTGGGGCACACGGGCACTGCCTTGACCTACCTCCACCTCTACAAATACTTTAAAATCCCAAAAACCCTAGGGGAGTCGACGAAATACTCTTTCCGCCGCTGCAAGTTCTAGAACCACGAGATCCCATATAGAGGCCTTTTCCGGCACTCTGCCGGAGGGGGCAACGATCACAGAGGGGCTCTTCATCATCCTTGCTGCCCCTCCGCTGATGCATGAGTAGTTTACCAAAGACCTATGTGTCTATAGTTAGTAGCTAGATGGCTTCTTCTCTCTTTCTGATCTTCAATACAATGTTCTCCTGGATGTTCTTGGAGATCTATTTGATGTAACTCTTTTTTGCAGTGTGTTTGTTGGGATCCAATGAATTGTGAGTTTATGATCAGATCTGTCCATGAATATTATTTGAGTCTTCTCTGAACTCTTTTATGCATGATTGTTATAGCCTCATATTTATTCTCTGATTTATTGGTTTGGTTTGGCCAACTAAATTGATTTATCTTGCCATGGGAAGAGGTGCTTTGTGATGGGTTCGATCTTGCGGTGCTCAATCTCAGTGACAGAAAGAGACATGACACGCATGTATCATTGCTATTAAGGGTAACAAGATGGGGTTTATTCATACGTGAGTTTATCTTGTCTACATCATATCATCTTTCTTAATGCATTACTCCGTTTTTCCATGAACTTAATACACTAGATGCATGCTGGATAGCGGTCGATGTGTGGAGTAATAGTAGTAGATGCAGAATCATTTCGGTCTACTAATCTTGGACATGATGCCTATATACATGATCATTGCCCTGGATATCGTCATAATTATTTGCTTTTCTATCAATTGCCCAATAGTAATTTGTTTACCCACCGTATGCTATTTTCTCGAGAGAAGCCTCTATTGAAAACTATGGTCCCGGGGTCTATTTCCTATCATATTGAAATCAAAAATACCTTGCTGCAATTTTATTTTATTTATTTTATTTTGTATTTTTGTTAGATCTATTTATCAAAACCTATACAATTTAATCTATCTCAATACCATTGAGGGATTGACAACCCATTAACGCGTTGGGTTGCAAGTATTTGTTGTTTGTGTGCATGTGTTGTTTACATAGTGTTGCTTGGTTCTCCTATTGGATTGATAACCTTCGTTTCATAACTGAGGGAAATACTTACCTCTGCTGTGCTGCATCAACCTCTCCTCTTCGGGGATACCACCGTAGATTACAAGTAGCAGGAAGAATTTCTGGCGCTGTTGCCGGGGAGACATCATCAACATGTATCAAGTACCTACGCATAAACTCTCATCTCCTTGCAATTACTTTATTTGTGATTTGCCTCTCGTTTTCATCTCCCCCACTTCTAAAACATTTTTACAAAAAATTAAAAAAAAAATTGTTTGCCTTTTTCTTATTTGATCTTTTGTTTGCTTGTGATCTTGTTTGCGTAGTCACGATGTCTCAAGAAAATACCAAATTGTGTGATTTTTCCAATACTAATAATAATGATTTTATTAGTACTCCTATTGCTCCTCCCGCCACTAGTGCGCAGTCTTATGATATTAATGCCGCTTTGTTGAATCTTGTTATGAAAGAGCAATTTTCCGGTAATCCTAATGAGGATGCTGCGTCCCATCTAAACACTTTCATAGAATTGTGTGATATGCAAAAGAAAAAAGATGTGGACAATGATATTGTGAAATTAAAAGTATTCCCGTTCTCTTGCGGGATAGTGCAAAATTTTGGTTTTCATCTTCGCCACGAAATAGTATTGATTTTTGGGATAAGTGCAAAGATGCTTTTATTACTAAGTATTTTCCTCCCGCGAAAATTATTTCCCTTAGGAACTAAATTATGAATTTCAAGCAACTAGAGCATGAACATGTTGCGCAATCTTGGGAAAGAACGAAATTAATGCTAAGAAATTGTCCTACTCATGGTTTAAATCTATGGATGATTATACAAAAACTTTATGCGGGATTGAATTTTGTTTCTAGAAATCTTTTAGATTCCGCCGCCGGTGGTACTTTTATGGAGATTACTTTGGGTGAAGCCACTAAATAACTTGATAATATCATGGCAAATGATTCACAATGTCATACCGAAGAGCACCTACTAGTAAAAAGGTTAATTCTGTTGAAGAAATTAGTACTCTGCGTGAAAAAGTTGATGCACTTATGAAATTGGTCGCTAGTAAAAATGCTCCTATTGATTTAAATAATGTGCCTTTGTCTACTTTGATTGAGCAGAATAGTGATCCCGTAGATGTGAATTTTGTCTCTCGAAACAATTTTAATAATAATGCTTATAGGGGTAATTTTAATACTAGGCCGTTTCATGGAAATTCCTCTAATAATTATGGCAATTCCTATGGTAATTCTTATAATAATAATAGGATGCCCTCTGATCTTGGTAATAATATTAAAGAATCTATGAATGCTCAAAAAGTTTTCAACACTACGATTAAAGAAAAATTCAATAAGATTGATGATATGTCTAGGAACATTGATAGAATTACACATGATGTAGAAAATTTCAAGATCAAAATTTTTCCACCCAAGGTTGATGTTAATGAACCAATTAAAGTTCTATATGTCTCCATGGATGAGAGTAAGAAGAGAACTGCCATGCTAAGATCTAAAAGCTAATGTTTAGAAAAAGCGATTCCGCCCATTTTTTCATAGTAATGATGAAGATGTTAAAATGATTGGTGTTTCTTCTATTGATTCCTTGTTTAGTGATATTAAAATTGATGATAATAGGACTAAAGAAGAGTCAACTTTAGCTAGAAGGCATCCTCATAATTCGGAGGGTGAAAATCTTGTTGAAAAAATTGATAAAAGTGGGTTTGGAGAGGTAAAAACTTTAGCTAGTGATATGCCCACTCTTTTGGATTACAAAGATCTTAATTATGATAGTTGTTCTTTGATTGAGTGTATTTCTTTGTTGCAATCCATGCTAAATTCACCCAATGCATATGAACAAAATAAAGCTTTTACTAAACATATTGTAGAAGCAATGATGAAAGCTCTAGAAGAAAAGTTAGAGTTAGAGAGTTCAATTCCTAGAAAATTATATGATGAATGGGAACCCACTATTAAATTCAAGATAAAAAAATTATGAGTGCAATGCTTTATGTGATTTGGGTGCTAGTGTTTCCACAATTTTGAAATCTCTATGTGATGTGCTAGGTTTTACCAATATGGAGGAATGTTCTCTTAATTTGCACTTGGCGGATTCTACTATTAAAAAGCCTTTGGTAAGAATTAATGATGTTCTTATTCTTGCAAATAGGAATTATGTTCCCATAAATTGTATTGTGCTTGATATTGATTGCAATCCGTCTTGTCCCATAATACTTGGTAGACCATTTTTAGGAACCATAGGTGCCGTGATTGATATGAAAGAAGGGAATATTAAATTTTAGTTTCTACTAAGAAAGGGTATGGAACACTTCCCTAGAACTAGAATTAAACCACCAAATGAATCAATCATGAGGACAACCTATGGAGCAAAAACCAAAGAAGACAACACTTGAATCTATGCAATATGCCTAGCTAGGGGCATAAAACAATAGCGTTTGTTGGGAGGCAACCCAATAGTTACCTTTTAAATTTTTTGTTTATTTTCTGTTTTTAATAAATATGCATTTATGCTACTGTTATGATTGTGTTTTTATGTTTTTATTAGTGTTTGTTCCAAGTAAAGCCTTTAGGATTATGTTGGATGATAGTTGACTTTGTCCTGTTGGAAAACAGAAGGTTTCACGTCCAGTAGCAGAATTCTTGAAATTTGCTGGAATGTGGGAAAAATTTGAATTTTTTACACATGATTGATATACAAATTGCCCACGTTGTCCTAACTGTTTCAGAATTTTTGGAGTTACAGAAGTATGAGAATAATTCAGTTTTCTATAGACTGTTCTGTTTTTGACAGATTCTGTTTTCGTTGCATTGTGTGCTTATTTTGATGAATCTATGGATTGTATCGAGGGGGGGGGGGGTATAAGCCTTGGTAAAGTTAGAATACAGTAGCTATAATGCAATAACTAAATATGAATGGGTTTGCTACAATACTTAAAGTAGTGAATTGTTTTCTTATACTAACGGATCTCACGAAGGTTTTGTTAAGTTTTGTGTGATTGAAGTTTTCAAGTTTTGGGTGAGATCACGATGGATGAAGGAATAAGGAGTGGCAAGAGCCTAAGCTTGGGGATGCCCGAGGCACCCCAAGGTAATATTCAAGGACTCCCAAGCAACTAAGCTTGGGCATGCCCCGGGAGGCATCCCCTCTTTCTTCTAACGACCATCGGTAATTTTACTTGGAGCTATATTTTTATTCGTCACATATCATGAGTTTTGCTTGGAGCGCCTTGTATTATATGAGTCTTTGCTTGTTTTGCTTTTTAGTTTGTCACAATCATCCTTTCTGGACACACCTATTTGAGAGAGCCATAATGATGCTATGATTTGTTAAAATTTTTGAGCTAGGGAATTGCTCTAGTACTTCACTTATATCTTTTGAGCACGGTGGTGGTTTAATTTTTTAAGAAATGCTCTCATGCTTCACTTAGATTATTTTGAGAGTTAGTAAATTTTAAAGAAATATGCTCTCATGCTTCACTTGTATTATTTTGAGAGTTAGTAAATTTTGAAGAAATATGCTCTCATGCTTCACTTAGATTATTCTGAGAGTTGAAAATTTTGAAGAAATATTTTGAAGTAATTTGCACAAGATGTGAAATTAGTCCCAAAGTGATAGATATCCAAGAGGGATATAATAAAAACTTTCATGAAGATCATTGGATATTATAAACTTGATTCCTTGCAATAGTTTTGCGATATGGAGATAGTAATATGCGAGTCATGTAGGTGAGTAATTATGCTTTAGTAAGAATATTGGTGTTAAGGTTTGTGATTCCCTATGCAAGCACGAAAGTCAATAGTTATGCGACGAAGTTATATCCTACTTGTGGTGCATTATTCAGTGTTAGTTATGTTTAATGCTCCTTTATGATTGTTTTTGTTTCTTGGTTGGTCGCTTATCAATCTATTTGCTAGCCTCCATTTGTACTAAGCGGGAATATTGCTTGTGCATCCAATTCTTTAAACCTAAAGTTGTGCCAAATGAGTCCACCATACCTACCTATATGCGGTATTTCCATGCCGTTCCAACTAAATTTGTATGTGCCAACTCTAATTTTCAAAATGAATTTCCTTTTTGTGTGCCCATACCGCTCATGAAGCGGCAGGGGGTGGCCAATATTTTCCATGCTAGGTATGTTATTCTCAAGATGAGTGTTTATCCACTTGTCATTGCATGAGAGTGTGGCAGGTAATGGGGATGTCCAGTCCCGAAATGATTTTTTTTTACTTTTATGTTGTCAATAATAAATTCCTTGGAAAGTGTTGGTATGGATGGCACCCGTAGATACTGCTAGCCATGGATTGTGTAAGAATGCTGGAAATGAAATAAACTTTATTTTATGTTTGGGAACCGCCTATGATTTATCTAGCATGGAAGATATTGGGAATTCTCGGTCATTTTCATTGACGGGAAAAGCACGCCTCTCAAAAAAAATATCTCTCAATTTAAGCTATGAGCTCTGACACCTCTACAAATCTCTGCTTCCCTCTGCGAAGGACCTATCTATTTACTTTTATGTAATTTTTTATTTTTGAGTCTCCATCTTCTCTTATAAAGCACCAACTAGGGAACACTATTATCATACTTGTGCATTGGATGTAGCTAATATTTGAGTGTGTTTCATGAATGGATCAATGATTGAGCATAATGTATGTTTATCCTTCATCAACTTAAATTGATGACAAGCAATGGATTTTTGGCATACCACTTATTCTCGTTGAAAGAATTAAGAGAGATATAGCACAAACTTGGGAAGGTCTTCAACGAACCACCGGCAGAATTTTGAAAACAATGTAGGAAATGATACGATAATAAAGGAAGAGGAATGTTGAACAAACCACCATAAGAATTGAAACGAATGAAGAAAAGAGAACTAATCGCCGACAAGAATTAGAAAACGAATGAAGATACTTGAGGGAAATTATATACGAGAGAACGAAGAGATCACGAGCCGACTAGAGAATAGTTGGATGAAGCACAGGAAGAATTTAGAGATAAATGAAGAAACAACTATTTAGGAGAATTGGTGAGCGAGAGCTGAAAGTTGAGAACGAATAAATATTCTGATATGATGGCCTCCGGAAATCAAAAGGAAGGCACTCCTGAAATGCCTCAGATCGGTATGCAAATCATTGGCACAATCGAAAACAATTATGAGGATGACATGAAGCTAGAACCACAATCTTTGAGAGAACAAATATGATTTACGAGAAATTCTTCTGCAGTCTTCAAAGCTGAAATAAGGACAAGGAACACCACCAAAATTGTTGAGACACTTCGAAAGAATGAAAAGAGAAAAGGTTGAGCCAAAGATGAAAATAATTTGAAAGCGATCTTAAAGAAGGCATATGACTGATGGAATCCATTCTTACGTTAAACTTTGACGAAATTTGAGAATAACTCGAGAAAAATTAGAGGAGCCACGTAAGATCCTAGGAAAGACTCGTGCGTTGGGGCCTACTCAAAAGAAACACCATTGGAATGAGTGCTTAGAAAGAGAGTATGCACCCGGAAGATTTAATGGCTTGAATGAGGTAACAACTCAAATTAGTTTGAATAGATCTTTGGATGGAAACACGAACCTTCTGAAATATCTTCAACACTCGGGAACAATTGAATAGCAAGTCGGGAGCGATTAAGAGGTGCACCGGCATGGGAAAGCATTTGAAACAAGGAAAGGGATATGATCAACACCGAATGCTCGAATTGAATCCACCATAAAAGAATACGAGAATGAAGAATGATGACCTTGAAACTTCTGAGCATCTTCACGAGAAATCACTCGCTATGAACATATAAGAAAAGAATGGAGAGACTTCCCATGAATAAAATGGATACTTGACTTGAGATCTCTGATTCCTTGAAGAAAAAGGGTGGGTGGGTGGGAAAAGAAAAAACAACTCCGAACGGATGAAACGGTTGCCATTGAGAAAACTGAGAATTGATCTTGCAAATATTGAAATGATCGGATCAACTTGAAGAGAAGTACCCTAGTTGAAAAAGAATTTACATGACAATCTCGATGAACAAGAATGATTAGCTCTTCCGTAGATGAAAGATCATGGATGTCGCCTGGGGGGGGGGGGGGCGGGGTGAATAGGCGCTTTAAAATAATTACGGTTTAGGATTGAAGAAATGCGGAATAAAACTAGCGTTTAATTTGTCAAGCACAAAACCTAAAACAACTAGGCTCACCTATGTGCACCAACAACTTATGCTAAGCAAGATAAACAACTAGTGATAGCAAGATATATATATATCATGCAACACTATGGCTATAACAAAGTAAAGTGCATAAGTAAAGGCTCGGGTAAGAAATAACCGAGGCACGAGGAGATGATGATGTATCCCGAAGTTCACACCCTTGCGGATGCTAATCTCCATTTGGAGCGGTGTGGAGGCACAATGCTCCCCAAGAAGCCACTAGGGCCACCGTAATCTCCTCACACCCTCGCGAAATGCAAGATGCCGTGATTCCACTAAGGGACCCTTGAGGGCGATCACCGAATCCGTACAAATGGCAACCCTTGGGGGCGGTCACCGAACCCGTACACTTTGGCAACCCTTGGGGGCGGTCACCGAAACCCGTAGAAATTGCCCGAGGAAATCTCCACAACCTAATTAGAGACCCTGACGCTTGCCCTGAGCTTTACACCACAATGATTGAGCTCCGAAGCACCACCAACCGTCTAGGGCACCCAAGAGGAACAAGCTCTAGGGTACCAAGCACCCAAGAGTAACAAGATCTCAAACTTCACTTCCATGTATCACCGTGGAGAACTCAAACCGATGCACCAAATGCAATGGCAAGGGCACATGGAGTGCCCAAGTCCTTCTCTCCCAAATCCTACCACAACAACTAATGCTATGGAGGAAAATGAGAGGAAGAACGAAGAAGGGAACACAAAGAACTTCAAGATCTGGATCCAAGGGGTTCCCTCACATAGAGGAGAAAGTGATTGGTGGAAATGTGGATCTAGATCTCCTCTCTCTTTTCCCCCCAAAACTAGCAAGAATCCATGGAGCGATTGAGAGATAGCAACCTCGAAGAAGGTCAACAATGGGGGGCAAACACGAGCTCCAAGGATAAGGTCCATTGGGGAAGAAGACACCCTTTTATAGGTGGGAAAAAATCCAACCGTTATCTGCCCAGCCCGCACTGAAGCGGTACCACTGCTCCTAGGAGCGGTACTATTGCTTAAGCGGCAGTTCCAGGAGAAGCACGGTGGGCACGTGAAGCGCAAGAGCGGTAGTGCCGCCGAAGCGGAACTACCATCCATCCCACAATGGTACTACCGCTTAGGCAAAGGTGGCAACCAGAAACCAACACAGACGGAATTTCCTAAGCGGTACTAGACACGGTAGTAGAGTGCGGAAGTACCGCTTAAGCAGTACTACCGGGCTACTACCGTGCAACTACCGCTACAAGAAAATAGGCAATAGAAAGTAGCACAGAAAGGATTTCCCAAGCGGTAGAAGAAACGGTAGTCCATGGCGGAGTACCGCCAAAGCGGTACTACCGTGGTACCGAGCGATACTACCGCCTGAGCACAGAAAAAATGTCCAGAGACTAAAACTGCCATAACTTCTCCATACGGGCTCCGAACAGAGCAAACTCAAGCTTGTTTGTTATAGTGAGAAGAGATAGTAGAAAAATGCCAATGATATAGAGATGTGAAACCTCTATGAATGAAGAACCGGCAAAAACTCCAACATCGAAAACATCATAGAAGATGCACATGAACTCTGTTTTTGACGGACTCGAGCTTGTCATCAAGATGACCATAAGCTCTAAGACTCACAAAGAGAAACAACAAACAAGAACCAAGAAAGATGATGCAAGGATGCAATGGTTTGAGCTCTCTACAAACGATATGATCAAGCTAATAACTTGAGAGCCCCCCTTGATAGCACGACAAACGATCCGATAACCCGGTCTCCCAACTACCACCATGAAACTGGTAAAATAGAAAACCTATCAAGGGAAAACCTTTGCCTTGCACATAGTCCACTTGAGCTAGATGATGACGATCTTGACTTCCTCAAGTTGGACCACCTTTCTTGATTGCGTTGGCTCATTGAAGACTAGTTGATTGCTCCCCCATACTCCACTATGGGTGAGCCACTCTTTGGCACATCTTCACAAGTCCATTGCCACCACAAAGGACGGCAAGCTTCAAGCATGATTGCTCCCCAATACTTCATTATGGGTGAGCCACTCTTCGTGTTGCTCCACTTGAACTTGCACACCACAAACTTGATGACTATCACCACTTGATGTCATCCTCCATGGGTTTTATGAGATCTTCCTCTTGACGCAAGCCCATGGAAACATACCTAACCCCACATAGAACTCTCACGTAGACCATGGGTTAGTACACAAAGCGTAATGGACAATGCTTACCATACCATGGGATCACTTGATCCCACTCGGTGCATCTTCTACGCTTTGTGTGTTGATCAACTTGAATCACTCTCTATACTTAGTCTTGATCAACCTTGAATCTTTCCAACTCTCTTCATTAGGATGATGTCTTGAAGGTAAACATGAATGTTCACACAATCTTATTCTTCAAGACATGCTTGCAATAAGCTCAACTCTCACATGACCAATCTTTGGATATTTCCTTGAAAAGCACCTTGGCCAACACAAAAACTCCTTGAAACCAACAAATGGACTTCAAGAAAAGCCTATGGACAAATCCTACGAATATAACTCAAGGCAACCATTAGTCCATAGAGAATGTCATCAATTACCAAAACCACACATGGGGGCACCACATGTTCTTTCAGTAGAAATATGAGAACACCACTTAGAAAAAGGTACGGAATCAACACTTGACATAGAAGCAACTCGAATACCACAATCAAAACAGCGAAGGATTTGGCTTGTAGAATAAGCTAGAAACAAATACATAACCCCTCATGCATTTGTTGGAAGAATAATTCTATATAACTATTTGAATTCCCACCTAGGAACTTCCAAATTTTTTGGTTATGCAATCCGGTGCAACAAGTACAAGGAGCAAAAATCATGACACAACTCCTAGCAGAATTCTACGCTCCAAATGTACCGCCTCCATCAACACATAACCAAGAACCTTAGAAACTCGTGTACCTCATACCTTCGAAAAACAATAGCTATACTAGTCATGGCAGTACATCTGATGGCTCTCCTTCAGGAACTAAAACAATAGCGAATGTAACAAGAACACCTTGGAGCTCAACTCCCCGGGACTTTCCCCAATTATCTGGAGGCACCAAGAACAGAATTCTATCACACCGATATCGCAATGATTCAAACAATACTCGCGTGACCCTAAAAAAAATTGAAGGGTAAGAGTAGTAGAATCAAAACACCTACGTCACAATTCCTCACCAGAGTGATGATGGGGATGCGAAGTAAAAAGAACTCCTACTCTCTAATGTATAACTAGACTCAAAATAGTTTTTTTTCTAGACTCGGCATGTCCATGTTTGATCAATCAAGGGGGCTCCTGCGGTCGATAGAGGCTCTGATACCAACTTGTAGCGCCCAATATGCGCTCCTATCCTCAAGGAACTTGGAAGTCCCACCAAGGATAGAAGTGCATATCAGAGATGCTTCGCAAGGTGGATATCATTACAACATACCACGTACTGAATATATGAGAATACTGGATAAAGGCTTACACTCACCACAAGCTAAAGAATGAATACATCAATACATAGCAATCATCATACAGAAGAGCAGGATCCGACTAGGGATGAAATCAAATGAAAAGAAGAACGACATCCACCCTGCTAATTCCAGACTGCCAACCAGGAACCCATCCTATGATCGATGAATAAGAAGAAGAACACCAAATAGCTAACATGCATCGCTTTCACGTCAAAGTATCACTTTACCTGTACCTGCACCTGTTGTTGTAGTAATCTAGGAGGCATGAGGACTCAACAATCTCATTACCATGGGTATCAAAACTAGTAAAGCTTAATGGGTATGGAATGGTTAAGTGGCAAGGTTGCAACAAGCACTAAGCATTTGTATGTGGCTAACTTGCGAATAGAAGGGTAAACTCGCATAATGGACATGAACTAGTAATGATCAAGAAGTGATCCTGAACACCTACTTACGAGTCAAACATAACCCCACCATGTTCTCTTCCCGAACTCCCTTGAAAAGAGACAATCACGGTTACGCACGCGGTAGGTGAATTTTAATTGGATTTAGTGTCAAGTTCTCTACAATCGGATATTATAAATTTTGAAGTCGCCACCTAACCACGGGCACGACTCTCTGAAAGATTTAACCCTGGAGGGGTGTCCCAACTTAGTCCATCACAAACTCCCACGATTAGCATTGGGAAGACCTCAACCTCGAGATAGCCCAAAGTGTCCTCGGAATCCCGGTGCACAAGACATTTCGACAATGGTAACACAAAACTAGCAAGACCTCCCAGCGTACCGACAATTCTGATAGGAGTCGCACGTATCTCATTCTCAGGGCACACCGGATGGGCAAGACGTCGGGTTGGCTAAGACCCCGGTTGCCCAGGGGGCGTCGGACATTGCCCAGTTTGGACCAACACTCATGAGGAGCACTGCCCCGAGTTGTTGATTAATTATCTGCGGGGTCCGGACAGTCCCTATGCAAGTTTTAGTTGTTATTAGGCAAATTTAAAACCAAAGTTGGGCCTTGCTGGAAGAGTTTTATTCAAAATGAACTGTCAAGGGGGGCCCATAAACCCGAACCATGTTAGGAACGCTAAACAAAGAACATAACACTGGTATGACGAAAACTAGGACGACATGAGTGGAACAAAACACCAGGCAAAAGGCCGAGCCTTCCAGACACAATCAAGTATATAGATGCATTAATAAAATAAGACATATTGTGATATCCCATGATATCCATGTCCCAACATGGAACAACCTGCAACTACAGCTACAACTAGCAACGCTACAAAAGGGGTTGAGCAAAGCGGTAACATAGCCAAACAATGGTTTGCTAGGATAGTGGAGGTGAGAGGCTTATCATGGCATATTGGGAGGCTGACAAACAAGTGGTAGATAACAAGACATAGCGATAGCATCAAGGCAACTACCAAGCAAAGATAGTAGTGATATCCAAGGTAATGATCATCTTGCCTGGAATCCCGCTAGGAAGAAGATCGAATCCATGAAGTAGATGAACGGGCATAGTCGAACGAATCCTCACACTCGCACGTTATCGCAACTCTAGCGAGAAGAAGCACAACCGGAAAGAAGCAAACAACATGGTAAACAAACAAGGCATGACCATGCTGATGTACATTAAGTATGATGCATGTCTGGTTAATGAGTCATGTCATGGCAATGTGCAACAATCAAATACTACACTTTAAGTAAGAGCAATATGCAACGAGTTGCATATTGATAAAACTCCACGTTCGAATATTTAATTCCATTCCATTTACGTACTTGAATTTTTTTAAATGTTATCTACCATGGCAAGAGTTGAAGCATACATAAACCATACTAACTAGGCAATTTAAATGAGACCGAAAACAACAAACAACAATTCCAAAAAATCCCAACATGTAATTTTGTAATTTGCTACTGTTCTGTCTAAAATACAAATTTAATGTTGTTAAATAGGAAAAGTAAGTGCATCATGTTAATCTACATATTTTTCTAGTCAAGTTACATATATAATTTATTTAATTCGGAGCTACAATTATTTAGTTATGAAATAAACCATTTTAGCATGTCATTTATGCAAATTAATGCAAACAGTAATTTTAAACATTTATAACATGGATGAAAGTTGCATATTGTGAAACTACATGAAATTCTGATCATTTTACATGTATGAGTCATTTTAATCCGATGCACGTTTTGTGTATGCATGAGGATGACATTCAAGTTGATGCAAAATGTTATGAAAATGGTGGCATAATATGATATGGAGCATTTGTCGCCATGGCGAAAAGAATTGGGTTGCTATGACGGTGAAAACAAAAATGGTGCCACGACAACATTCTGGGTTTCGGTAACTCGTTGAGATACTGGTTCAAAAGAAGTGTGGGCATGAGCGTGTTATGCAAAAGATGATGGGGTGATCCTGGTTACTGAGGTCCCACGTGTGGGTGGCATGGCAAACGAGGAGCATGCACGAGACAATTTGAACATGGTGCAAACATGAGCATCACATCTGACGGTGTCCTGGACTAAGGGGTGCCGATCGAGTCGGCCCATAGTCTTCGGGCTGGGCCTGTAGGCCTCATTCTCTATTGGATGAACTCTGGAAGCTACACACCTGGGTGTGATCAAGACTGCTTCTACCGAAGACTTGACGTATACTCCAAGACATCTCCTACCGCCTCCATGCGTGCCCCTGGATACCGACCATGTAACCCTAGATGCCCTACCTGGCGTATATATAAGCCAAAGGGTTTAGCCCGTAGAGGGGATCTCAACACAATTACATTCACCTAGCCCTAGAGTTAGGTCTCTCCTTACGATCTCGAGGTAGATCAAGCTTGTACTCGATACATCATCATTAGTATAAACAAGACCAGGACGTAGGGTTTTACCTCCATAGAGAGGGCCCGAACCTGGGTAAACCTCGTCTCCTTTGTTCCTATTACCATTGATCCAAGATCCACAGCTCGGGACCCCCTACCCCGAGGTCTGACGGTTTTACCACCGACATTCGTGCTTTCATTGAGAGTTCCGCCGTTGGATCAACGAAAAGATCATTGGCTCATCTGGAGATTAACTATGGCACTGGTTATGCGGACATCTTCGTCCCTAGTTAACTTTTCGTATTCGGAAGCATGATCTTTTGCGCCGACTCCGCGGGCTATCTAGCTCCCATCGAGAATTACGCCCCAGATCAGATCGTGACGTTCAGAGGCCTGGAATACACTGCGGATTCCCGCAGTGAGATCATTCTTTCAGGACGGAGTCTGCTACTTGTGAACTGCGTTGAGATTTCCCTGAAGAGGAGAGGATGATGTAGTACAGTAGAGATAAGTATTTCCCTCAGTTAAGAACCAAGGTTATCAATCCAGTAGGAGCACCAAGCAACACCACGTTAGTAGCACCTGCACACAAACAACAAATCCTTGCAACCCAACACGAACAAGGGGTTGTAGATCCCTCGACGGTTATGAGCAAGATTAAATTGTATGGTGATAGATAGATAAATAAAACAAAAATAAAATAATAAAATAAATAAAATAAAAATACAGCAAGGTATTTTTGGTTTTAATATATGATAAAAGATAGACCCAGGGGCCATAGTTTTCACTAGAGGCTTCTCTCTTGAAAATAGCATACGGTGGATAAACAAATTACTATTGGGCAATTGATAGAAAAGCAAATAATTATGACGATATCCAAGGCAATGATGATATATAGGCATCATGTCTGAGACAAGTAGACTGAAATGATTCTGCATCTACTACTATTACTCCACACATCGACCGCTATCCAGCATGCATCTAGTGTATTAAGTTCATAGAAAAGGGAGTAATGCCTTAAACAAGATGACATGATGTAGACAAGATAAACTCACATATGAATAAACCCCATATTTTTACCCTTAATAGCAACGATACATACGTGTCATATCCCCTTCTATCACTGGGATTGAGCACCGCAAAATCAAGCAAGAAAAATCAATCTAGTTGGCCAAACCAAATCAACAGATCTGAGAGAAATACGAAGCTATAGTAATCATGCATAAAAGAGTTCAGAGAAAACTCAAATAATATTCATGGATAGATCTGATCATAAACTAACAATTCATCGAATCCCAACAAACACACCGCAAAAAGTCATTACATTGAATAGATCTCCAAGAACATCAAGGAAAACATTGTATTGAAGATCAAAGAGAGAGAGAGGAAGCAATCTAGCTACTAACAATGGACCTGTAGGTCTATGGTAAACTACTCACGCATCATCGAAAGGGCCGCAAGTTTGATGTAGAGCGCCTCCGTGATCGATGCCCCCTCCGGCAGAGTACTGGAGAAGGCCTCTAGATGGGATCACGTGGTTCTAGAATTGCGTCGGCGAAAAAAGTATTTTGGGTGGCTCTCTCATGTCAGGGGAATGTTTGAGAATTTATAGAGGTGGAATTAGGGTTGGAGGTGCCACGTGGGGCCCACAAGACTAGGGGCGTGCCCCTAGGGCTTGCCGCTCCCTCGTGGCTCTTCTTGCCTTCTCCAGAACCTTCTAGGGTCTCTTCTGGTCCAGAAAAATTAATCCAAAGTTTTTTCTCCGTTTGGACTTCGTTTGATATTAATTTCCTGAGAAGCCAAAAACATGCAAAAAATAGGAACTGGCACTGTGCACTAAGTTGATAGGTTAGTCCCAAAAAATGATATATAATTGCATATAATGACATATAGAACATCCAAAATTGATATATAATAGCATGAAACAATAAAAAATTATAGATACGTTGGAGACGTATCAGGCATCCCCAAGCTTAATTCCTGCTCGTCCTCGAGTAGGTAAATGATAAAAACAGAATTTTTGATGTGGAATGCCAATCACATTCATCATATAATCTTTTCTTTTGCAGCATGGATATTTAGACATGAGTGATTCAAAACAATAGTCTATAATTTGACATGAAAACATAAATACTCAAGTATACCAACAAGCAACCATGTCTTTCAAAATATCAAAACTAAAGAAAGTTATCCCTAGCCCATCATGCTTAGTCATTGATCCATTCATGAAACACATCAACATTAGCTACATCCAATGCACAAGTATGACAATAGTGCTCTCTAGTTGGTGCTTTATAAGAGAAGATGGAGACTCAAATAAAAACAAAAATTGCATAAATGTAAATAGATAGGCCCTTCGCAGAGGGAAGCAGAGATTTGCAAAGGTGCGAGAGCTTATAGTTTTAAAGAGAGATAAAATTGTTTTTGAGATAGGCATAATTTCCTATCAATGAAAATGACCAAGAATTCCCAATATCTTCCATGCTAGACACATTATACGCGGTTCCCAAATAGAAAATAAAGTTTATTTCCTTTCCGCCATTCTTTCACAATCCATGGCTAGCCATATCCACGGGTGCCTTCCATACCAACACTTCCCAAGGAATTTATTATTGTTATTATTGTTTTCATTTCGGGACTGGGCATCCCTATTACCTGCCACACCATCGTGCAATGACAAGTGAATAAACACTCATCGTGAGAACGACATACCTATCATGGAAAATATTGGCCACCCCCTACCGCTTCATGAGCAGTACAGGCACACAAAACGGATTTTGTTGAATGATTAGAGTTGGCACATGCAAATTTACTTGGAACGACATGTAAATACCACATATAAGTAGGTATGGTGGACCCATTTGGCACAACTTTAGGTTTTAAGGAATTGGATGCACAAGCAGTACTTCCGCTTAGTACAAGTGGAGGCTAGCAAATAGATTGAGAAGCGACCAACCAAAAAATGAAAACGGTCATAAACATGCATTGAACATAACAAACACTGAATAATGCACCATAAGTAGGATGTAACTTCATTGCATAACAATTGACTTTACGTGCATGCATAGGGAATCACAAACCTTAACACCAATATTCTTACTAAAGCACAATTACTCACTAGCATAACTCACATATTATCATCTCCATATGACAAAACTATTGCAAGGAATCAAGCTTATCACATCCAATGATCTATATGAAAGTTTTATTGTATCCCTCTTGGATATTCATCATATTGGGACCAAATTCATATCTTGTGCAAATTAATATTACTATTATCAACTCTAAAAAATATATAAGTGAAGCATGAGAGTGCAAATATTTATTTAAAATATAATCACCGCCGTGCTCAAAAAGATATAAGTGAAGCACTAGAGCAACTGCCAAGCTCAAAAAATTTAAGTGAAGCACATAGAGTATTCTAACAAATCATGATAAACGCGTGGCTCTCTCAAATAAGTGTGTTTAGAAAGGATGATTGTGACAAACTAAAAATCAAACAAAGCAAATACTCATATAATACATGACGCTCCAAGCAAAACTCATGATATGTGATGAATAAAAATATAGCTCCATGTAAAATTAACGATAGTTGGTAGAAGAAAGAGGGGATGCCTTCATCCCCAAGCTTACTTGCTTGGGAGTCCTTGAATATTACCTTGGGGTGCCTCGGGCATCCCTAAGCTTAGGCTCTTGCCACTCCTTATTCCTTCATCCATCGTGATCTCACCCAAAACTTGAAAACTTCAATAACACAAAACTTAACGAAACCTTCGTGAGACCCGTTAGTATAATAAAGCAAATCACCACTTTAAGTAATGTTGCAAACCCATTCATATTTTGTTATTGCATTATACCTACAGTATTGTAACTTTACCATGGCTTATAACCCCCGATACAATCCATAGGTTCATTAAAATAAGCACACAATGCAACGAAAACAGAATCTGTAAAAAAATAGGACAGTATGTAGCAATCTGAACATTGACCATACTTATGTAACTCCAAAAATTCTGAAAAATTGGGAAAACGTGGGCAATTTGTATATAAATCATGTGTAAAAAATTCAGAATTTTAACACGCTCCAACAAAGTTTAAGATCTCTGCTACTGGACGCAAAAGTTTCTGTTTTTTGCACAGAATCAACGCAACTATCTTCCAAAACATCCCAAAGGCTTTACTTGGCACAAACACTAATTAAAACACAAAAGCACAATCATAACAGTAGAATAATTGTGTGCTTATTAAAAAATAAAAGAAACAAAAAGTAAAAGGTTAACTATTGGGTTGCCTCCCAACTAGCGCTATTGTTTTACGCCCCTAGCTAGGCATAATGCATAGTTTCAAGTATTGTCATCTTTGGTTTTAGTTCCATAGGTGTCCCTCATGATTGATTCATATGGTGGCTTAATTTTATTTCTAAGGAAGTGTTCCATACCCTTTTTTAATGGAAATTGAAATTTTATATTCCCTTCTTTCATGCCAATAACGATACCTATAGTTCGTAAGAACGGTCTACCAAGTATTATGGGGCAAGACGGATTGCATTCAATATCAAGCACAATAAAATCAACGGGCACATAGTTCCTATTTTCAAGAAGAAGAACATCATTAATTCTACCAAAAGGCTTTTAAATAGTAGAATCCGCCAAGTGCAAATTAAGAGAACATTCATCCATATTGGTAAAACCTAGCACATCACACAGAGATTTCGGAACTGTGGAAACGCTAGCACCCAAATCACATAAAGTATTTCACTCATAATTTTTAATCTTGACTTTAATGGTGGGTTCCCATTTATCATATAATTTTCTAGGAATTGAAATCTCTAATTCTAGCTTTTCTTCTAAAGCTTTCTTCGTCGCTTCTACAATATGTTTAGTAAAAGCCTTAGTTTGCTCACAAGCATTGGGTGAATTTAGCATGGATTGCAACAAAGAAATACACTCAATCAAAGAACAACTATCATAATTAAAGTCTTTGTAATCCAAAAGATTGGGCACATCACTATTTAAAGTTTTTACCTCTCCAAACCCACTTTTATCAATTTTTTCATTAAGATTTTCACCTTCCGAATTATGGGGACGCCTTCTAGCTAAAGTTGACTCTTCTTTAGTCCCCTTTTCATCAAGTTTAACATTACTAAACAAAGATTCAATGGAAGAAACACCAATCATTTTATTATCTTCATCGTTACTATGAAAGGAACCGGGCGGAAACGCTTATTCTAAGAGTTCTCGCTTAGCCCTCAACCTAGCGGTTTTGTATTTACTTTCATCCATGGAGATATAAAGAGCTTTAATTTAATCACTAATACCAATATTAGGTGTTTAATTTTAGCTTTACGGTTTTCTACATCATGAACGATTATATCCATACTTCTAGACATATCATCAATTTTACTCAATTTTTGTTCTATCATAGTATTTCAAACTTGTTTAGCATTAATAAATTCTTTGATATTAACTTCAAGATCAGAGGGCATCCTATTATTATTATTATTATTATTATTATTATATTATTATTATTATTATTATTATTATTATTATTATTATAAGAATTACCATAGGAATTGCCATAACTATCAGAGGAATTTCGAGGAAACGGCCTAGGATTAAAATTACCTCTATAAGCATTACTATTAAAGTTGTTTCGCAAGATCAAATTCACATCTACGGGATCATTATTTTGATAAATCAAAGTGGACAAAGGCACATCATTAGGATCAATAGGAGCATTTTTTACTAGCAACCAAATTTCATAAGTGCATCAACTATATCACTCAAAGTACTAATTTCTTCAACATAATTTACTTTTTTACTAGTAGGAACTCTTTTAGTATGCCATTGTGAATAACTTACCATAATATTGTCAAGCAATTTAGTAGCTTATCCCAATGTAGTTTTCATCAAAGTACCACCCACGACGGAATCTAAAAGATTTCTAGAAACAAAATTCAATCCTGCATAATTTTTTGTATAATCATCCACAAACTTAAACCATGAGTAGGGAATTTCTTATCATTAATTTCATCCTTTCCTAAAATTGGGCAACATGTTCATGCTCAAGTTGCTTGAAATTCATAATTTGATTTCTAAGGGAATTAATTTTTGTGGGAGGAAAATACTTGGAAATAAAAGCATCTTTACACTTATCCTAAGATGAAAACCAAGTTTTAGCGCGATGTCGTAGTGAGAACGGAAATAATTTTAATTCACAATATCATACTCCACATCTTTTTTCTTTTGCATGTCACAAAATTCAACAGAAGTGTTTAGATGGGACGCGACATCCTCGCTAGGACTACCGAAAAATTGTTCTTTCATCACAAGATTTACCAAAGCGGCATTAATATCACAAGACTCCGCACTAGTGGCGGGAGGAGCAATCAGAGTACTAAAAAAATCATTATTATTAGTATTGGAAAAATCACACAATTTTGTATTTTCTTGATATATCGTGGCTACGCAAACACGATAACAAGCAAGCAAAGAGGCAAACAAGAAAGCACACAAAAAGGCAAACCAAAAATATTGTTGTATTTTTGTGAAAACATTTTAGAAGTGTGGGAGATGAAAATGAGAGGCAAATGGAAAATAATACAAATGCAAGGTGATGAAAGTTTATGTGAAGGTACTTGATAGATGTTGATGATGTCTCCCCAGCAACGGCGCTAGAAATTCTTCCTGCTACTTGTGAACTGCGTTGAGATTTCCCCGAAGAGGAGAGGATGATGCAGCATAGTAGAGATAAGTATTTCCCTCAGTTAAGAACAAAGGTTATCAATCCAGTAGGAGAACCAAGCAACACCTCGTTAGCAGCACCTGCACACAAACAAAAAATCCTTGCAACCCAACAAGAACAAGGGGTTGTTAATCCCTCAACGGTTACGAGCAAGATTAAATTGAATGGTGATAGACAGATAGATCAAACTAAAATACAAAATAAAATAAATAAAAGAAAAACACAGCAAGGTATTTTTGGTTTTAATATATGATAAAAAATATACTCGGGGTCATAGTTTTCACTAGAGGCTTCTCTCTTGAAAATAGCATACGGCGGGTAAACAAATTACTGTTGGGCAATTGATAGAAAAGCAAATAATGATGAAGATATCCAAGGCAATGCTCATATATAGGCATCACGTCTGAAACAAGTAGACCAAAACGATTCTACATCTACTACAATTACTCCAAACATCAACCACTATCCAGCATGCATCTAGTGTATTAAGTTCATAGAAGATGGAGTAACGCCTTAAGCAAGATGACATGATGTAGACAAGATAAACTAACATATGAATAAACCCCATCTTTTTACCCTTAATAGCAATGATACATACATGTCATGTCCCCTTCTATCACTGGGATTGAGCACCGCAAGATCAAACCCATTACAAAGCACCTCTCCCATTGCAAGAAAAATCAATCTAGTTGGCCAAACCAAATCAATAGATCGGAGAGAAACATGAAGCTATAGTAATCATGCATAAAAGAGTTCAGAGAAAAGTCAAATAATATTCATGGATAGATCTGATCATAAACTCACAATTCATCAGATCCCAAAAAACACACCGCAAAAAGTCATTACATCGAATAGATCTCTAAGAACATCAAGGAAAACATTGTATTGAAGATCAAAGAGAGAGAGAGAGAAAGAGAGAGAGAGAGAGAGAGAGAGAGAGAGAGAGGAAGCCATCTAGCTACTAACAATGGACCTGTAGGTCTGTGGTAAACTACCCACGCATCATCGGAAAGGCGGCAAGGTTGATGTAGAGCACCTTCGTGATCGATACCCCCTCCAGCTGAGTACTGGAGGCCTCCAGATGGGATTTCATGGTTCTAGAACTTGTGGCGGTGGAAAAAGTATTTCGGGTGGCTCTCTGATGTAAGGGAAATATTTGAGAATTTATAGAGGTGGAATTAGGGTTGGAGGTGCCACGAGGGGCCCACAAGCATGGGGTGCGCCCCCCTGGGGCGCGCCCCTAGGGCTTGTCGCTCACTTGTGGCTCTTCTACTTCACGAGCCATGGGATAAGCATATGAAACATATATAATTTCAGATTTAAGATATTCAATTCATTCAACCATTCACTTATAGGATATAAGTGAAGCACGAGAGTAAATGACAAACTACGTACTCCAAAAAGATATAAGTGAAGATCAATGAGTAGTCAAATAATTAAGTAGCTATGTGAAGACTCTCTCTCATATAAGAATTTCAGATCTTAAGTGTTTTATTCAAACAGCAAGCAAATCCTAACAAAATAAAATGATGCTCCAAGCAAAACACATATCATGTGGTGAATAAAAATATAGCCTCAAGTAATTTTACCGATGGATTGAAGACAAAAGAGGGGATGCCATCCGGGGCATTCCCAAGCTTAGATGCTTGGTTGTCCTTGAATATTACCTTGGGTTGCCTTGGTCATCCCCAATCTTAGGCTCTTGCCACTCCTTATTCCATAGTCCATCGAAACTTCACCCAAAACTTCAAAACTTCACAACACAAAACTCAACAAAAAACTCGGGAGATCCGTTAGTATGATAAAACAAATCTCCACTTTTAGGTATTGTTGTGAACTCATTCCAATTTTATATTTGCATTATATCAAATGTATTATAACTTCTCCATGGCTCATACCCCCCGATACTACCCATAGATTCCTCAAAATAAGCAAACAACACATCAAAAACAGAATCTGTCAAAAATAGAACAATTTGTAAAGACCAGAATTATAGTCATACTTATGTAACTCCAAAAATTCTAAAAAATAGGAAAACAGAGGCAATTCATGTATCAATCTTTTGTAAAAAAAGTCAGAGTTTTTCCATGTTCCAGTGAATTTTAACAATTCTGTTACTGGACGCAAAAGTTTCTATTTTTGGACAAAATCAAATAAACTATCAACCACACTATCCCAAAGGCTTCACTTGGCACTTTATTCAAACAAAAGCTATAAAACATGATTACTACAGTAGCTTAATCATGTGAACAAAAAAATAGTAGGGGTAAATATTGGGTTGTCTCCCAACAAGCACTTTTCTTTAATGCCTTTTTAGCTAGGCATGATGAGTTCAATGATGCTCACATAGAAGATAAGAATTGAAACATAATGGGAGCATCATGAAGCATATGACTAGCACATTTAAGTCTAACCCACTTCCTATGCATAGGGATTTTGTGAGCAAACAATTTATGGGAACAAGAATCATCTAGCATAGGAAGGCGAAACAAGCATGACTTCAAAACTTTCAACACATAGAGAGGAAACTTGATATTATTGCAATATGTAAAAGCATATATTCCTCTCTCATAATAATTTTCAGTAGCACCATGAATGAATTCAATAATATAACTATCACATAAAGCATTCTTTTCATGATCCACAAGCATATAATTTTTATTACTCCTCCACATAAGCAAATTTATTCTCATGAATAGTAGTGCGAGCAAACTCAACAAAATAACTATCATGAGATACTTGATTTACATAATCAATTTGAGCATTAAAATCATGATGACAAATTCCATGGTTATCGTTATTCTTTATAGCATACATGTCATCACAGCAATCATCATAGGTAGCAACTTTATTTTCATCATAATAAATTGAAACCTCTTCCAAAATAGTGGATTCATCACTAAATAAAGTTATGACCTCTCTGATACGTCCATTTGGCATCATGTTCTACTACTATTATTTATAATGTTTTTAAGCATAATAATGCTTTATGTAGTAATTCTAATGCCTTTTCTCTCATAATGCAAGGTTTACACAAAGAGGGAGAATACCGACGGCTGGAATTCTGGACCTGAAAAAGCTACATCAGAGATACCTATTCTGCACATCTCCAAATGAGTTGAAATTTTCTGAAGATTTTTTTTGGAATATATAATAAATATTGGAGCAAATAACTACCAGAGGGGGCTGCCTGGTGCCCACAAGACACCAGGGCACGCCAGGACCCCCAAGCGCGCCCTGGTGGGTGGTGGGCAGCCCAGCCCACCTCCGGTGCCCATCTTCTGGTATATAAGGTCTTTTGACCTAGAAAAAATAAGGAGAGGGCTTTCGGGATGGCGGACTTGGGCAGAAGCCCTTTTTCCCTCCGGCAGAGCGATATCGCGGGGGGGACTTCCCTCCCGGAGGGGGAAATCAAAGCCATCGTCATCACCAACAACCCTCTCATCTTTGGGAAGCCAATCTCCAGCAACATCTTCAACAACACCATCTCATATCAAACCCTAGTTCATCTCTTGTGTTCAATCTTTGTATGGGAACCTCAGATTAGTACATGTGGGTGACTAGTAGTGTTGATTACATCTCGTAGTTGATTACTATATGGTTTATTTGGTGGAAGATTATATGTTCAGATCCATTATGCTATTTAATACCCCTCTGATCTTGAGCATGAATATTATTTGTGAGTAGTTACCTTTGTTCTGGAGGCCACGGGAGAAGTCATGTTGCAAGTAATCATGTGAATTTGATATGTGTTCGATATTTTGATGATATGTATGTTGTGATTCCCTTAGTGGTGTTATGTGAACGTCGACTACATGACACTTCACCATCTTTGGGCCTAAGGGAATGCATTGTGGAGTAGTTATTAGATGATGGGTTGCTAGAGTGACAGAAGCTTAAACCCTAGTTTATGCGCTACTTCGTAAGGGACTGATTTGGATCCATATGTTTAATGCTATGGTTAGATTTTATCTTAATACTTTTCTCGAAGTTGCGGATGCTTGCGAGGGGGTTAATCATAAGTGGGAGGCTTGTTCAAGGAAGAACAACAGTCAAGCACCAGTCCACCCACATATCAAATTATCTAAGTAGCGAAGGCGAATCAAACCAACATGATGAAAGTGACTAGATGAAATTCCCGTGTGCCCTCAAGAACGCTTTGCTTATTATAAGAGACTATCCAGCCTGTCCTTTGCTACAAAAAGGATTGGGCTACCTTGCTACACTTTATTTACCGTTATCGTTACTTGTCCGTTACAAATTATCTTGCTATCAAACTACCTGTTACCGACAATTTAAGTGCTTGCAGAAATTACCTTGCTGAATTCCACTTGTCATTTCCTTCTTCTCCTTGTTGGGTTCGACACTCTTACTTATCAAAAGGAATATGATTGATCCCCTATACTTTTCGGTCATTAAGACTCTTTTCTAGCACCGTTGCTGGGGAGTGAAGCGCTCTTGGTAAGTGGAAATCGGTAAGGAAAAACTTCTAAAATTTATTGTCACTTGTTACTATGGAAAACAATCCTTTGAGGGGTTTGTTCGGGGTATCTTCACCTCGACCGGAAACACAAAGATTTGCCCCTCAACCTACTGCACCTATTGAAAATATTGGTTATGAAATTCCTTCGGGTATGATAGAACAACTGCTAGCTAATCCTTATGTAGGAGACGGAACTAAACATCCTGATATGCATTTGATACATGTGGATGAAATTTATGGATTGTTTAAGCTTGCAGGTTTACCCGGAGATGAAGTTAAGAAGAAGGTTTTCCCTTTATCTTTGAAGGGAAAAGGATCGATATGGTATAGGCTATGCGATGATATTGGATCTTGGAACTGGAATCGATTGAAATTGGAATTTCACCAAAAAAATTATCCTATGCATCTAGTTCATTGTGATCAAAATTATATATATATATATATATATATAATTGTTGGCCTCGTGAAGGAGAAAGTATCGCTCTAGCTTGGGGGAAGCTTAAGTCAATGTTATATTCATGCCCCAATCATGAGCTCTCAAGAGAAATTATTATTCATAATTTTTATGCTCGGCTTTCTTGTGATGATCAATCCATGCTCAATACTTCTTGTACTGGTTCTTTTATGAAGAATACTATTGAATTCAGATGGGATCCTGTAGAAAGAATTAAATGTAACTGTGAAGAATGGGAACTCGACAAAGGTAAAGAGTCAGGTATTAAGCTTGAGTTTGATTGTGTTAAATATTTTATGAATACTGATGCTTTTCACAAGTTTAGCACTAAATATGGACTTTACTCTGAGATAGTAGCCTCTTTCTATGAATCATTTGCTGCTCATGTTGATCTCCCTAAGGAGAAGTGGTTTAAATATCATCCCCCTATTAAACAAGAAATTAAAGAACCGGTAATAGCTAAAGATGAAACTATTATTTACAATGTTGATCTAGTTGTGCCTACTGCTTATATTGAAAAACCACATTTTCCTGTTAGGATAAAGGAACATGCTAAGGTATCAACTGTGGTTCGCAAAAGTAATATTAAAGTACCTAAACCTTCTGAACAAATTAAAGTGGAACCTAGTGTTGCTATGGTTAAAGATCTATTGGTCAAAAACATTGATGGGCATGTTATTTACTTCTGTGATGAAGCAGCTAGAATTGCCAAACCCGATGAGAAAGATAAGCATAGACCTGTTGTTGGCATGCATGTTGTCTCAGTTAAAATAGGAGATCATTGCTATCATGATTTATGTGACTTAGGTGCTAGCGTGAGTTATATTCCTTTTACCTTATACCAAGAAATTATGAATGACATAGCACCCGCTGAAATAGAAGACATAGATGTTAATATTAAACTTGCAAATAGAGACACCATCACACCAGTTGGGATTGTCAGAGATGTTGAAGTCTTGTGTGGGAAAATAAAATACCCTACTGATTTCCTAGTTCTTGGTTCCCCACAAGATGACTTTTGTCCCATAATTTTTGGAAGACCTTTCTTGAACACTGTTAATGCTAAGATAGATTGTGAGAAAAAAACTATCAGTGTTAGCTTTTATGATGTGTCTCATGAGTTTAATTTCTCTAAGTGTTGTAGACAACCTCATAATAAAGAATCATCGAGTAAAGATGGAATTATTGGTCTTGCTTCTATTGCTGTACCTCCTACCGATCCTTTAGAACAATATTTGCTAGACCATGAGAATGATATGCACTTGCGTGAAAGAAATGAAATAGATAAAATATTCTTTGAAAACAACCTATCCTTAAACACAATCTGCCTATTGAAACTCTAGGAGGTCCTCCTCCACCTAAAGGTGATAATGTGTTTGAATTAAAGCAATTTCCTGACACTCTGAAGTATGCTTATCTTGATGAGAAAAAATATATCCTGTTATTATTAGTGCTAACCTTTCAGAACATGAAGAAGAAAGATTATTAAAAATTCTGAGGAAGCACCGTGCTGCTATTGGATAAACTCTTGATGATCTTAAGGGCATTAGTCCCACTCTCTGTCAGCACAAAATTAATATGGAGCCCGATGCTAAACCTGTTGTTGCTCACCAACGACGTTCGAATCCTAAGATGAAAGAAGTGGTAAGAATTGAAATACTAAAGCTTCTGGAAGAAGGTATAATCTATCCCATAGCTGATGATGGGTAAGTCATGTTCATTGTGTCCCCAAGAACGGAGGTATTACTGTTGTTCCTAATGATAAAAATGAACTTATCCCACAAAGAATTGTTACTGGCTATAAGATGGTAATTGATTTTAGAAAATTAAATAAAGCTACTAGAAAAGGTCATTACCCTCTACCTTTTATTCATCAAATGTTAGAAATATTATCTAAGCACACGCACTTTTGTTTTCTTAATGGATATTCTGGTTTCTCTCAAATACCTGTTTCACAACCTGATCAAGAGAAAACCACTTTTACTTGCCCTTTTGGAACTTATGCTTATAGACGTATGCCATTTCGTTTATGTAATGCACCTGCTAACTTTCAAAGATGTATGACTGCTATATTCTCTGGTTTTTATGAAAAGATTGTTGAGGTTTTCATGGACGATTTTTCCGTTTACGGAATTTCTTTTGATGATTTCTTAAGCAACCATGATTGAGTTTTGCAGAGATGTGAACAAACTAATCTTCTCTTGAATTGGGAGAAGTGCCACTTTATGGTTAATGAAGGCATTGTATTGGGCATAAAATTTCTGAACGAGGTATTGAGGTGGACAAAGCTCAAATTGATGCAATTGAGAAAATGCCATGTCCTAAAGATATTAAAGGTATTCGTAGTTTCCTTGGTCATGCTGGTTTCTATAGGAGGTTTATTAAAGACTTCTCTAAAATTTATATGCCTCTTACTAATCTTTTACAAAAGGGTGTTCCATTTTTTTCGATGATGATTGTGTAGAAGTCTTTGAAACACTTAAGAAAGCCTTAACTTCTGCACCTATTGTTCAACCACCTGATTGGAACTTGCCTTTTGAAATTATGTGTGATGCTAGTGATTATGCTATTGGTGTTGTTCTAGGACAAAGAGTTGATAAGAAATTAAATGTTATCCATTATGCTAGCAAAACTCTAGACAGTACCCAAAGAAATTATGCTACTAGCGAGAAATAATTTTTAGCAGTTGTGTTTGCTTATGATAAATTCAGATCTTCCATTGTTGATTCCAAAGTAATTGTTCACACTGATCATGCTGCTATAAAATATCTTATGGAAAAAAAGATGCTAAACCTAGACTCATTAGGTGGGTTCTCTTACTACAAGAATTTGACTTACACATCACTGATAGGAAAGGAGCTGAGAACCCCGTAGCTGATAACTTGTCTAGGTTAGAAAATATTCTTGATGACCCACAACCTACTGATGATAGCTTTCCCGAGGAACAACTAGCTGTAATAAATGCTTCTTATAGTACTCCTTGGTATGCTGACTATGCTAATTATATTGTTGCTAAATATATACCACCTAGTTTCACATACCAACAAAAGAAAAAAAATTCTTCTATGATTTAAGACATTACTTTTGGGGTGACCCACATCTTTATAAAGCAGGAGTAGATGGTATTATTAGACGTTTTGTACCTGAGCATGAACAGGAACAAATCCTACGGAAATGTCACTCTGAATCCTATGCAGGACATCACGCGGGAGATAGAACTGCTCACAAGGTATTGCAATCTAGTTTTTATTGGCCTACTCTCTTCAAGGATGCCCGTAAGTTTGTTTTATCTTGTGATGAATGTCAAAGAATTGGTAATATCGGTAAGTGTCAGGAAATGCCTATGAATTATTCACTTGCTATTGAACCATTTGATGTTTGGGGTTTTGATTATATGGGACCTTTTCCTTCCTTTAATGGGTATACTCATATTTTGGTTGCTGTTGATTATGTTACTAAGTGGGTAGAAGCTATTCCAACTAGTAGTGCTAATCACAACACTTCCATTAAAATGCTTAAAGAAGTTATTTTCCCAAGGTTTGGGGTCCCTAGATATTTAATGACTGATGGTGGTTCACACTTTATTCATGGTGCTTTCCGTAAAATGCTTGCTAAATATCATGTTAACCATAGAATTGCTTCACCCTATCATCCTCAATCTAGTGGCCAAGTTGAACTTAGCAATAGAGAAATAAAGTTAATATTACAAAAAACTGTCAATATGTCCCGAAATAATTGGTCTAAAAAAATAGATGATGCACTTTGGGCCTACAGAACAGCTTATAAAAATCCTATGGGTATGTGTCCATATAAAATGGTACACAACCTCAGGAGGTTGGGTACCTGCATAGAAATCTCCCCTCCTCAGGGGGCAGCCTGGGGAGGCCGCTCCCTCAGGAGGTCTTGGCGTCTTCCGCCTCGCGAGGCTTGGCTCCTCGCGAGGGTCTTGTCTTGATAGTCTTGGAGATGGGCCGTACCAGGCCGTCGAAGGAGCCATGCCGTGGGTCGCAGGCAGGCAAGTCTGGGTACCCTGGTTCCCAGAACACCGACAGTAGCCCCCGGGCCCAAGACGCGCTCAGACTTGGCTTCGAGGCGAAGCCAAAGGCAAGGGCGAAGCGCCGCGAGCCCCAATCGCCTGCGGGCCCAGCTGACGCATGGCACTTGATGGGACGTGGGCGTCTCCACTTCCCCACGTCTCCTCAGCAACTGCCCGACTTGACAACTGCCTGGTGCATGCAGAATGGCCATCATTACTTGGAACGTGAGAGGCCGCCGGTTGGCCTTCCCTCGGCTATAAATGGGGGAGGGGGGCCGAAGCCCCTAGCCCATCTTCCTCTCCTTGCCGCTCACTCCTTCTTCTTCTTCACCATGCTGCCATCTTGCCGAGGCACCCATGGCGCGGATGAGGAGGTTCTCCACTGCTGAGAAGGAAAAGGCCCCCAAGGAGGGACCAAGCTCGCCGCCGCCCAAGAGGGGCCGCGGCCGTCCCCGCAAGTATGCTGCAACACCGGCGTTGGCTCCCCGAGGGCGTGGGCGCACCCCCTCGAAGGCTGGCATCACCTCCAACAGTCGTGGGGGTGCTCCCTCCCACGCCGGGGGCTGCCGCGGCCGTGGTGGCCGCGGCCAAGGAGGGAGGCATGTGGCAGCCATTCGGTCACCGCGCCCGCGCTCCCATTCGGCCGACGCGTCCTCGGAGTTCGTGGTGTGGGTGGAGAGGCCTGTAGGCGTCTGGTTCCAGCTCCCGCGCTTCTTCGCGGGTGCGTTGCCGACTGGGGGACCTGGCGGCCTCTGGCTGCAGGCTGATAGTTGCTGCAGCAAGGCTTCATGGGTGGAGGTCGAGGTCACCCCCGCCGGCAATGTGTTCCTGAACCGTGGGTGGCAGCCGTTCGCCCACGCGCATGGCCTGCAGGGGAGGTGTACTCTCCACTTCAGGCACGACGGCACCGCGACCCTCTACGTCAGTCTTCGGGGAGGACGGCAGGCGCCTGGGGTGCTGCCCGGAGGGGGACAGCGATGATGACGATGTCCACCCCTCCTCCGACGATGGCCGAAGGGGCGGTAGCATCCTCGGCGGTGAGCTTGCCCTTGGCGACGGTCGCGACGCTTCCAGCAGGGACAACTCCTCTTTTGGGGAGAGCATGAGCGATGGCGACTATGACGAGCCGCCACGCCGCCGAGCTCGGACCGGGGAGGGCGACGAGCCGCCTCGGCATCACGCCCTGGTGAAGCAGGAGGAAGACTCCGACTGAGCGCGGGCGTCGCCGGAGCTGGATCTCAGGGGCCGCAGTGGTCGCGAGGCTGCTTTTGCTTTTTTTTCTTCTGCATCAAGAAGTAGAGAGCCCTGTCGGGGCATGTAATGAACCATGGCGCTTGCACCGTTATATTAATGTTTTTATATTGTATCCTAATATTCGTATTGCTACTGATTGACGGGTTTTTGCTGATCGCGATTGGGACAACTTAGCTTAGGGTGCTTGCGGTAGACTCTCATGCCGCGAGGGCGTGCTTCTCTGGAGCTTGGACCCCCTGCGTGCCCCTCATTCCAGAAGGGTTCTACCAAAGATTTCCTTCTTGGGGATTCGCAGGTTCTCATGCCTCGGGAGGCACCCGGTGGCCGCGAGGTTTCCAGCGAGCCATAGGGCCTCCGGAGATGTTCCACGGGGTGCCGCACCCCGCGAGGACCAACTGCCACTAGTACGCCAGGTCGCGATGGCCAGCGAGGCCAGGGGATGAGGGCTCATGGGGAACACACACGCCCGTTGGCTCATTCACGAGCGTCGCGTGAGGATTAAGACGCCAAAGGCTAGGGCACCAGGGCTTTGGCGAGGTGTGTTCGTGGGTGGACCCAAACATACACACCGTGCCCAGCCCCCGCTTGCGAGACGTGCAGGGACGAGCGATCCGCAGCTGCCGCTCCCCGAAAGCAAGGTTGGAAAAGTAAACGCTGCGAGGAAAAAAATAAAAAAATCCCACCCTTTCAAATAAAGACGCGAGAATTTTGAATTTCATTCCAAAAAGTGGCAACCAGCTACAGAAAGCAAGCAAAAGAATAGCCACGTCCGGCACCTACACTAGTCTTCTGGTCTTCCCGCCAGCGCGGAGCATGGGGCTTCCACTAAGACGTGGGTGGGAGCCCCCGTGAGGCTCAAGGGCAGCACTCAGGAGACGCCGGGGCGTGTACAGTCCCACTCATTATTACATGAGAGTGTCACGAGCGGAGACTTGAGAGGCGCAGGGCGCTCGCTGATCATGGATAGAACTTCCGGAGGTGCTGGATGTTCCAGGCATTCTGGATGGGGACCCCGTCCTGCGTCTCCAGGCGCGTGGCGCCAGGCCTGGAGACGCGGGCGATCCTGAACGGGCCCTCCCACATAGGCGAGAGCTTGTGAAGCCCCTCCCTGGAGAGCACCCGTCTCAAGATGAGGTCACCCACCTCGAGGGTCCTGGAGTGGACGCTGCGGCAGTGATACCGCCGCAGTGCCTGGTGGTACCTCGCGGCATGAAGCGTGGCTTGGCGGCGGCCCTCCTCCCCGAGCACGAGGTCCATCCCCCGCGAGGCATCCTGGCGTGCCTCTTCAAACGCCAAGACCCGTGGGGAGCGATGTTTGACCTCATGAGGGAGGACCGCCTCAGCCCTGTAGACGAGGAAGAACGGGGTCGCTGGTAGGCTTAGTCGCGGCAGTGCGGATGGACCACAGCACGGACTGAAGCTCATCGAGCCAACCCCTGCCACAGGCCTCGAGTTTCTTCTTGAAGCTCCTCATCTTGAGGCCCCTCAGGACCTCCACGTTGGCGTGCTCGGCTTGGCCGTTGCTCCGTGGGTGCGCCACCGAGGCATAGCATATCTGCGTTCCAAGGTTAGCACAATATGTTTTGAAGAGGTTGCTCGTGAACTGAGATCCATTGTCAGTGATGATACGGTTGGGGACCCCGAAGCGGCTCACGAGGCCCTTGATGAACTTGACGGCTGAGCCATCTGGGATGGTGCACACGAGCTCCACCTCCGCCCACTTGGTGAACTTGTCGATGGCGACGTAGAGGTAGCGGTAGCCCCCGGCTGCTCGGGGAAACGGGCCTAGGATATCCAGCCCCCAGACCGCGAACGGCGATGAGAGCGGGATGGTCTGGATGCCCTGAGTGGGCTAATGGATCTGCTTGGCATGGAACTAACATGCCTCACAGGATCGCACCAGCTCGGTGGCATCATTGTGCGCTATGGGCCATTATAACCCGCTACGGAACGCCTTGCCCACGAGGGTGCGTGATGAAGAATGGTGCCCACAGTCCCCGCCATGGATATCAGCCACCAACTAACGCCCTTGCTCCTTGGAGATGCACCGCAGCGAGACATCGTTTGGGCGCCTTTGGTAGAGCTCACCGTCCTGCATGCAGTTAGCGGTGGCCTGACGGGCCACGCGTTCTGCCTCTTCCTCCTTCTCCGGCAGCGTGCCTCAGAGCAGGTACGCCTTGAACTCTTCGGTCCAGCACCCCTCTTGAGGCTCGAGCACCAGGAGCAGGCAGGCTCCTGAGGTCGGCCCGCAGGCCGGGGCGCCCACAGAGGGGGCCGGGGGTAGCTCCTCTCGAAGTAGCGCAGGGCCTGCAGCGGGGGGGGGGGCGCCAATGGCTTGAAGAGCGAAGATGCCAGGCTTCCGAGGCTCGCGTCAGGACGCCCTCTTGGCGATGTCGTCCACCTCCTTGTTCACGCCCCACGGAACATGCTATAATTCTAAACCCAAGAATGGTTTTTCAATTTTGTGTACCTCTTCTAGGTATGCCTCCATGTGCTCGTCCTTAGGCTTGTATTCCTTGTTGGAGAAGTTGACAAGGAGCTAAGAATCGCCCTTGATGGTGAGACGCTTGACCCCCAGGGCCACCGTGGCTCTGAGGCCGGCGATCAGGCCCTCGTATTCCATGATGTTGTTGGAGACTTTGTCACCATGCTGAAAGCAGAGCTGCACGGCATAGTAAAGCTTGTCTTGGGTAGGTGAGATGAGCACGGCTCCAGCCCCCGCGCCCCGGCGCGCGAACGCGCCGTCGAAGTACATGACCCAGCCATCAGGCGCCTCATCTCCGGGCACAAGGGAATGGTCTTCACCCATCCCTCGGTCAGGGACGTCGGTCCGTTCCACCACAAAGTCAGCGAGGGCCGCGCCCTTGATGACCCTAGTGGTGCTGAACTCCAGTTGGAATGCCTGTAGCTCGATGTTCCACTCAGCAACCCTCCCCGCAGCATTGGGGCTACTGAGCACCCTCTCCAGGGGGTACGCGGAGACGACCTTGATGGGATGGCCTTGGAAGTAATGGCACGGCTTCCTGGAGGCGACGAGGAGCACGAGTAGGAGCTTCTACGGCATGTGGTAGCGCGCGCGTGCGTTGCACAACACCGTGCTAACAAAGTATACGGGGTGCTCGACGAGGGAAGAGGTGTCGATGACGTCCGGCCCCGCTTGGGACGAGTGGGCCTTGGGAGCCTTGCCATCTGGTGGGGCAGCCGTGGCCTGAGGAGCATCATCCCGAGGTGTCAATGGCGCGGCTGTGCGCGGGAGGCTACACCGCGTGCCCGCACCTGCGCGCTCTTCCCGGACTGCCACGAGCACTGCGCTAGCCGAGTGGGGTGTGGTGGCCAGGTAAAGCACCAGGGGCTCAAGAGGATGGGGCGCCACCATCATCGGAGGGCTGGTGAGATACCTCTTGAGGTCTTGGAAGGCCGCCTCGGCCTCCGGAGTCCATTCGAACGGGCCCTTCTTTTTCATCAGCTTGAAGAACGGGAGGGCGCGCTCGCCGATCTTGGAGATGAAACGCCCCAACGAAGTTACGCAGCCCGCGAGCTTCTGCATCTCCTTGAGGGTTTGTGGCAGGCTCATCCTTTCTATTGCCTTGACCTTCTCTGGGTTAGCCTCGATCCCTCTGTGCGACACCAGGAAACCCAGCAACTTGTCGGACGGGACGCCGAACACACACTTCTCCGGATTGAGCCGCAGGTTCATCTTATGCAGGTTGGCGAACGTTTCTTTCAGGTCTTCAACGAGGGTCCTTGCTTCCCTCGACCTGACCACTATGTCATCGACGTATGCCTCAGCATTCCTCCCAAGTTGCAGGCCCAGAGCGATGTGCATCAATCGCTGGAAGGTCGCGCCAGCATTCCGCAGCCCAAAGGGCATGCAAGTGTAGTAGTACACCCCACATGGGGAAAGGAAGGCTATCTTCTTGACGTCCTGCACCGCCATCTTGATCTGGTGAAAGCACGGTAGGTCGCACTCGGCGGTGGAGTCGACGATCTGGTCGATGCGCGAAAGAGGGAAAGGGTCCTGAGGGCAAGCTTTGTTGAGGCTCGTGAAGTCGACGCACATGCGCTCCTTGCCGCCCTTCTTGGGGACAATGACCAGGTTGGCCAGCCAATCCGGGTGCCTCACCTCCCGGATGATGCCAGCTCCTTGCAGCTTGCGAACCTCCTGGATGATGAACTATTGCTTCTCCGGGGCTTGTCGCCGTGCCTTCTGCTTCACCGGACGCGCACCGGGGCCCACCATCAGGTGGTGCTCGATCACTTCTCGCGGGACGCCGACCAAGTCCGTCGCCTCCCATGCAAACACATCCTTGTTCACATGGAGGAAACCGACCAGCGCCTCTTCCTGGTCTGGGGGGAGGCCAGCGCCTATGGTAAAGGTGAGGCATGAGCCCTCATCGTCGATCGGCACTTGCTTCGTCTTGGCCGATCCTGAGAGAACAATTGCTTCTTCTTCACGGGAGAGGCCTCTGGGATCCCTGGAGCGTCCTCTGCGTCTGGTCGTGCAGCCGCCACAGCCTTGAAAGCAAGCCTGAGGGCCTGAAGCGCATCCTTGGTGTCTCCCACCACAGTGAGGATGTTGCTGCTCCCAGGCATCTTGACTACGTTGTAGCTAGGGTGCGTCGCCGCCATGAACTTGGCAAGGGCCGGATACCCAAGGATGGTGTTGTATGGGAGGCCGATGCGGGCGACATCGAAGTCGATGAGCTCGGTGCGGTAGTTGTGGTGTGTGCCGAAGGTGACAGGGAGGCGGAACTGCCCCAGGGGAACAGTGGAGCCGTCGGATGTCATCCCTGAGAAGGGCTTGGTGGGGGCGAGCCGTTCATAAGGCACTTGGAGCAGGTCGAAGGCTTCCATGGAGAGGATGTTGAGGTCAGCGCCGCCGTCGATGAGGGTCCTGGTGGCTGCAACGTTGCTGATGGTGGGCGTGCAGAGCATAGGGAGCGCGCCGGCACCGGCCGCGGTCCTGGGGTGATCCCTAGAGTCGAAGGTAATGGTGACCCCAGGCGCAACGCGGCCCGGAGGAGCCCCCTACTGCGGCTGGGCGGCCCTCACCTGCCGGAAGAGCTGCTTGATGTGGCGGCTTGAAACTGGCGCATGCGACCCACCAAGATTGGCCGCAACAACGTGGGGCGCCGGTGCCGCGAAGCGCGCGATGAACAGGTCGCGCAGCCCCTCCCAGGATGCTACCAAAGACTCCGACAAGTTGAGGATCCAGGAGCGCGGCACGCCTGTGAGAGCCATGGGGAGCCAGTTCGCCATGGCCTTGTCGTCGCTGTTCGCCGCCTCGATGCTCAGCTCGTACAAACGGAGGAATGCCTCAGCGTCCCCCGCGCCATCGTACCGCGGGGGCAGCGTCGGTCTGAACTTCGGCGGCCACCGCACCTGCCGCAGGGCTGGGGAAAAGGCCCGGTGGCCCACGATGCTTTCGAGTACGCCCGACGACTCGGCGGGTGGGCCGGCGCCTGCCATGGGAACCACACAGCGCGGGCGGAGTGCAGCCGATGGAGAGGCAGAGCTTCGACACGACCCCTACCTGGCATGCCAAATGTCGGATTCAGGGCTCCGCCGACCCAAGTAAGGTTAGAACTCTGGGGCGTGTGCGAAGAACTCAACCTCTCCAGCCAACTAGCTTGTCACCCCATGGCCTAGCTCGAGTCACGCGATCAAGGAAGGAGATGGACATGGCAATTTACCCAGGTTCGGGCCACCTTGTGATGTAATACCCTACTCCTGCTTTGTGGTGGATTGGCCTCACGAGGGGCTGAGGATGAACTAGTACAGAGGATGAACAAGCTCACGAGAGCTGCTCTGGTGAGGGTGGAAAGGGGTCGATCCCATCTATGGTGGTGGCTAACCTATACTTATAGTGGCCTCAGTCCTCTTCCCCCAAACTTAGGCGGGAAGGGATTCCACAGTGGCCAATTTGAAAGGGGACAAGTAGTACATCTTATCCTGATGAAAGGTGGTCTTCTCCTGCAAAGCTTCTGCTCGTGATGCGGTGGTGGGTCCGGCAATGACATCCGTCCTGCCGAGCTGGTGACCTTGGTCTTGTTGCACTGGAATGGAAACCTTTGCCAGATTCCTCAGGAACCCACGCCTGCGCTTGCCTCCTTAGCACCAAAGAGGAAACTGCCTTCTCTGCTCCCACTGGTGCCCGCTTGCCTTGGTCATCATGGCTTGCGTCATCACAACCTCAGGAGGTTGGGTGCCTGCATAGAAATCTCCACTCCTCAGGAGGTAGCCAGGGGAGGCCGTTCCCTCAGGAGGTCTTGGCGTCGTCCGCCTCGCGAGGGTCTTGTCTTGATAGTCTGGGAGGTGGGCCGTACCAGGCCGTCGAAGGAGCCACGCCATGGGCCGCAGGTAGGCAAGTATGGGTACCCTGGTTCCCAGAACGCCGACAATGGGCGCTAGGGTTTCGCGGAGGGGCGCGTGGAAGGCCTTGTAGGCGTCGAGGAGGGTTGGATGGCCGACGCGTGGACATCGGCGGCGTCGACGCACGCGCTCTGTCCACGGCACCTATATGAACAGAAGAAAGAAGAAGAGTGCTAAGTGGGCTAGGCCGTGCTGCTGTAGCCATTGGGCTAGAGTGCACAGTGATGTCTTGGTCTTTTCTCTTTCTCCTTTTCTGATTTCTTTAATCTTTTCTGATTTGCAAAAACGTTTGGCCACAAAAATACTTTTGTAAAAGATGAAATGTGCCACATAAATACTTTGCCATAATTGGCACTGCCATAAAAAGGTTTTGAGGCAAGATGATTTCATTTAAATTTTATATAAATGAAAATATATTAATGGGGTTGTTTTGGGCACTGTTTTAAATCCTAGGGGCATTTTGGGAATTTAGGTGATGTTGTTTTCCTCAACATAATTACTTTGGAATTATTTGCAAAATTATGAACTATTTTGTTTGCATTTTTGAAGATGTAAATTTTGACTTAAAATTTAATTTGAATTTGAGTTTGGTTTGAGACAAAGTGAGGATTAGCAACTTAATTATGATGACATGGCATCAATAGGCATGAGATTACTGTAGCATGATTCTCGGGGTGTTACAAATCTCCTCCACTACAAGAAATCTCGTCCCGAGATTTAAGAGGTGGAGTAAGGGGAAAAGTTTTGGTTACGAAATTCTAACGGATCATCTCGTTCTTGGCTGCTCTTCTCGAAGAAGTTGATCCCTTTCGTAGATGTCTTCATTTATCTGCAATAATGCATCATGATGAAGTTGTCGTTCTTCCTTCGGGATCTTTACCGTACTTTTGAAAGGTTAAGAGTGGGAAACTCTATAAGGACAAATTTTAACAAGATTGAGCATCGGACGGTTAACTCGAGGGAAGAAGCATAAAGTATCTCTCGAGTTGATTAGTTGAAACACCTCGAGAGCATTATAAGAGGGTAAGAAAGTTTCAAACGGGTAAGCAATCATTCGATTCCTGAAGCAGAGTATGAAAGGGATTTCGAGCAACGGGAATAAGTATTGCGTCTGAAGCCAGAATAGATCATCTCTAGGAAGGTGGCTCATGAATCTCATACGAAGCCAAGCGGGTTGAATAACTTTGGAAATAGGGGTGCACAGGAGGGTCAGGTTTTGATCCTGGGACCTATGGGTTATGGGCCCACCATGTGGGTTAAAAGTAGAAAGAGTGGTGACATCTTGCACGGTAATGATAGCCAGGCAGGTCAGAGCATAGCCTGTCAGTTATGTTGGCAACTGCGTCGATACCAAGGGCGAGGGACGAAGAGAACCATTTTCCCGCTCGTTGAAATGAGGCAAACCAATAGGCTAAGTTCTCATCCATCGATGGTTACCGGAATGTCATCAACAATAGTAATAGGGTCTTACTGACAGAGTTGTACACCGGGGTGTTTACATAAGCAGGGGATTATTACTGCTCTAATAAGTCGGATTACAAGAAAGGTTAAACAAAACAATGGAAAGGAAAATGTGATTAGTATATTAATCAGAACAATGGAAAGAAAAATGTGTTTATACCCGAGTATCAAGAGTATATCTTTCCCATCCATGACAGGATAGCAAGTAGACAATCAATTAGGTAAAGGGGCGAGGGGTTTCATGATGTTACCCATACAATGGTGTTTGGATAGTTGATCAAGAAACATTTAACATTGCACTTCCAATGTTCTTGTTGATGAACGAAGTACCACAGTCATGCTTCGGGATAACATTGACATGGTCATCAGGTAAAGGCCAGACTTTAGGGAATATAAAGGATCCATCAGGAACTTCTAGAACAACTCATACAATTCCATCATGGAAAGGATGAGGAGGTGGCCGATGGGCTCAGCAACAATTCATCGAGGGGGCAAGGATGGTATCTCTCATCATGAATTTGACTGATATCCCGGAAGATCTCAGAATATTGATGATGATCATGATGTTGAGAGATTTCATGAAGATGTAATCGATCGGCGATGACATCAAGTCAAAGGAATGATGAAGCGAAAGGTTATTGGAACCACGGGTACAACACAAACTCGAAATTCAAGCTTGCTGTTCAAGGCGAAATGATATGACGAGTAAGATTGACGTAAGCTTAGCTCATCATCAAAAATTTTGCTCCGGGAAGAAGGACCAGGTAGCACAGTTAAAATTTAGCACGATAATGATATAGCCGACCAGGCTAGGAATGGCTTGAAGGATTATTTAACTCGTAAGCAACGAAAATTACTTAAGAGTTATTGAATTCGGAGTACGGAATCAATTCAATTATCAGTATTCTCGAGTGACTAATAACTCAGAACCCGGGGGAAATCTAAAATTGGTGAGAAGCAATACTAGATGAAGAGTCATAGGAAGCAACATAGTTCTTTGATATTGTTGAGATACCGGAGGGTAATACTCGAAGGAACAACAAAATAGAGGTTGCGGAGATGTATTGATCTGCAGAAGACAAGTGCTTTAACTTGTCCGAGAAATGGAATCAAGGAGAAAATATGGTCAGAACCATGATTGCAAAGGATCAATTCATAGATACGAGATGATATTATATCAAGGAAATAGTTATTATTACAAGAAGCCTCCATGATAGGATCTACATCATGTCCATGGGCATGAACACAAAGTTCAAGGTCGACTACCACTTCTTCAATGCATACCCCTTCATTTACTGCTCTGTTAAAAATTATTTGAATGTGAAGAACTACCTGGTGACATACCAGAGGAGTATGACCGGTGAAAACTTTCGGGTTCACACAGATTAGGGGAGGCATAGGTTCAACCCATCGGGGCATCTTAGGAACATATAACACAAACTTCAGGAGTAATTTATACAATCTCAAAAGCAGAGCATGGTTGAGAAAGTAGAGGATACAATTTACCAAAGGCATTATGTATCCGAGGGAAGGCTCACAAGGTTATTGAATATGAAGGATGCTATTGGATAAAATCCAACAAGGGATCTGATGGTCCATAAGGGATCTGATGTGAGCATTGGTACTCAATTAGAAGAAGAAATAATGGAAGGAGATCAGATTATCAAAACAACTGACTAATTCAAGCTCAAATGCAAAGGAATTATGATTTCCAAATCAAGGGATCAGAAGCAAACGCTCTGATAAAGGATGGATATGTAAAATAGACTTAGGGGTACAATCGACGGCAATTTGATTGGTCGAGAATCAGCTCATGTTCAAAATGATGTCTGAGCCAGAAGGATGAATTCTAGGATTCGACTAAGGATTGCGAGCATCCTCAACATATTGAATCAACGGACTCAAAATGATAGTGACAAAGGATACCAATAAGATTACTAGACTTATGGGATTAACCATAATGCAAGCAAGCAAGAATTTCAAGAGCAATAGGATGTTGAGGATTTTCGGAAGATTGGATAGTATTTCAAAGTATCTTGTGAAACACATGAACTTGGGATGAACGGATCCTCGATAAGTGTAAGGAACTATTCATAGGTGTAATCATGCGGAAAGGAGCTCCAAAGCAGTAGGCACATAGGATTCTCAGAATATCAGAGAATATTTCGATGTATCTTGTAATAACAAGAACAATCGGGAATGAATGTAACAATGGTAAGTGTATGTATTTATCCATAGGGGCTTATCGGTGGTAGGGAATTGCAAAGGCGATGAGCACAAAGGTTTCGATAAAAACAACGAAGACTATCTTCGAAATCTTCTGGTGAAGCAGGCAATCATCTGAAATGAAGGGGCTCTCTGGGAGGAAGTAGTTACAAGAACCTAGAGTCAGAGTTAGTAAAATCATTTAACCCAAATAGAAGAGAGATCAGAGACCCAGAGTATAGGTCGAGGAATAAAAGATCCTAATACCACCCAATGGTGACGTGGGCCCGTAAGCCACTCAGCCATGTTAGTAAAAAGTTTTGTAATGACTAGACTCAACTTCGGCCAAGGAGTTTGGAAGGGGGATTCCTATAGGAAGTTGGCTTTGATACCAACTTGTGACGCCCCCGATTCAATCCTACACTAATCATACACGAAAATGTGTACGATCAAGATCAGGGACTCACGGGAAGATATCAAAACGCAACTCTAGACACAAATTAAAGTCATACAAGCTTTATATTACAAGCCAGGGGCCTCAAGGGCTTGAATACATCAGCTCGAATACAAACGAGTCTGCGGAAGCAACAATATCTGAGTACAGACATAAGTTAGACAAGTTTGCCTTAAGAAGGCTAGCACCAACATTAACATGGATCGAAAAGGCGAGGCCTCCTTCCTGGGAGCCTCCTAACTACTCCTGGTCGTCGGCGGCCTGCATGTAGTAGTAGGCACCCTCGGGGTAGTAGTAGTCATCAACGGTAGCATTCAGCTCCTGAGATTCGACATCTGGTTGCAACATCCGGAAAGAAGAAGGTAGGGGAAAAGGGGTAACAAAGCAACCGTGAGTACTCATACAAAGTACTCGCAAGCATCAGATCAATACTAAGTATGCATTGGTATCAAAGGAAGGGATGTATCTGTGGACTAAACTGCAGAATGCCAGAATAGAGGGGAAGGCCTAGCCTATCGAAGACTAGCATCTTCAAGCATCTTGCAGCATTTAGAAGAGTATAGAATAGCATATTATATTTAACAAGTATGTTGTAACATTAACGCCCAGAGATCCTTTCTCAACTCCCTGCGAGAAAGCAATCCCGAAACCATCATATTCAAACCACATCTAAGTATCCAGTTCTAGTTGTAAAGATCGGGATACAACTCCAAGTCATCCTATTACCGTGGACACGACTATTCAAATAGATAAACTTCCCTGCAGGGGTGCACCACATTACCCAACATGCTCAATCACTCTGGCCGGACACACTTTCCAGGGTCATGCCCGGCCTCGGAAGATCAATACGTCGCAGCCCTGCCTAGGCCCAACAGAGAGGTCAGCACGTCGATCTAAATCCTAAGCATGCAGGGGTCTTGGGCCCATCGCCCGTTACACTCCTGCATGTTGCGAGGGCGGCCGGTGAGCAGACTTGGCAACCTCCATTACAAAGGTGGTTGCTTTATGCAGTCTAACCCGGCGCGCGCCGCTCAGTCGCTTACATCTGGAAAGCTTTGGCTGATACTAAGACGCCGGTTGCCCATATCTTGTCCCGCGTGGTGGTTAGTGCGTATAGGCCAGTGGCCAACTCAAATAAAATACCCAAATCCATTAGTGTCTTGGGAGCGCGCGGTAGCGAGCAGAGATACACGATCATGTGACTCCGTCGCCCCGTCTAGTGGACTTACGGCAAGGGCCCGGAATGCCCAGCCGTGCCACGTAGAAATCTCGCGGGTACCCTCCAGGTCAACCCGACTACACAGCAATTTGCGGGTACCTCTCAAGGCCGACCCGACTTTAGTAACATGGTTCTGTGGTAAAGTCAAAGTAACCATGTGTCCAAAATAGCAAGGGTGAAACCCGAGGAATCACCCTCAATGGATTCCCACTCAATGTAACCGTCAAGGTGGACTTGGAGGAATCACCCTCGATGGTCCACACTTGAGGGATTGCACGACAGAGTCGTCATCGGGAGTGGTGAAGGAGGAATCACCCTTGAAGACCATGACCGATTAGCTACACTACAGAGTTAACATCAGAAGTTGATGTAGGGTAGAACCCTAGATGCCCGATCTTTCATGATTGGAGCGAATCCCGTGGAGAACATGAAGAACACGAGGGGAAAACACGAGGGGAAACACGAGAGTAATCACTCAAACCAACAAGATTCGATTACACATGTGCTAGATCCTCGAAACACAAAGAGATACATGATCCATGATCAACAAGGGACGATACAAGTAGCAAGTTCTTCTCCATGAGGAGGTCTTGAGGGTCTTCCCGTTAGGGGTCTTGAATCCAAGATGGATCTTCTCCGTAGAGGCCGCGGTCTCTCTCGGTGGAGTAGATCTGGATGGATGAGCAAGGCTCTATCTCACAAATCAGCTATCACAATGCTAACCCTTGCAAGAGGGAGGAGGAGGAGTATATATAGTCTAAGGGGGCGAAAGGGTACATGGGCCTTGGCCCAACACGCTGTGCACAGAACGGCTTCGATCGTCCGGACGCTGTTGGACGTCCGGTGGCTTGCGTGGATCCGGACGTCCGGAAGCGGTTTGATGTCCGACATTTCGGCTCGGATCAGGTGGCGTCGGATTTCCGCAGACGGTCGGTCGTCCGGTCGTCGGTCGTCCGGAGGCTTCAGACTTCCGATAATTTCCCTTCTGTGGTCGTCCGGAGGGGTTCGGTTGTCCGGGCGCTGGAAGGTGTCGGACGTCCGGTCGAAGTCGGACATCCGGCCGCTATAGCATTCGCTGGTGGGTTCTTCGGGCTGGTGGAGGCTCCAGGCGTCAGACGTCCGGTCCAGACCGGTCGTCCGGTGGCTGTAGGCTTTTGGCAGCTCTTCTTTTTGTTCCTTGCACTTGGTGTCCTCGCCAGCTTGTCCGTTGGGTGTGGCTGGTCCATGGCTATCCTTTAAGTATCTCATCATGCATAGGGTTTCCGCTTGAGGTAGTAGCCATGTCTCATATGTAGAAAGTGGTAGTTCGGAGAGGAGCGAGTTCACCTTAGTTTCGATAGCCCTTGCTCGAGCTCTTGTCATTGGTCCAAGTGGTGTCGTGGGAGATGTAGGTAGGTCCATGGGGATGACCGAAGGATGCTCCGCATCATCTCCTCCCCTTGGGAAAGATCCGACCTCGGATCGAAAGCCTCATCACCATGGTAGGGAGAGAGATCTTTGACGTTGAAGACGTCGCTCACGTTGTACTTGTCGCGCGGGAGATCGATCTTGTATGGATTGTTGTTGTAGCATGCTAGCACCTTGAAGGGTCTGTCGGCTCTAGGTAGAAGCCTAGATTTGCGTTCATTGGGGAAGCGGTCCTTGCGAAGGTGTAGCCACACAAGATCTCCAATGTTGAATATCATGGGTTGCTTGTTGATGTTGAGCTTGGTCGGGAGTCGTTGTACTTGGCGCTCGATGGTGTGCCTTGTATCTTCATGCATCCTCTTGAGATAGTTCACTCGTGCACTCGCGTCCATGTTGATGCGCTCTTGTAGTGGTAGAGGGTGGATGTCCAGTGGGGACAATGGGTTGAAGCCGTAGACGACCTCGAAGGGCGACTTGCCGGTAGTCGAATGTCTTGCGTGGTTGTAGGCGTACTCGACGATCGATAGACAGTCCTCCCACTCCTTGATGTTCTTCTTGATCAACACGCGTAGTAGAGTAGAGAGTGTCCGGTTCGTCACCTCCATTTGGCCGTCGGTTTGGGGATGGTATGCTGAAGAGAACAAGAGCTTGATTTCGAGCTTGGCGCATAAGGTCTTCCAAAAGTAGCTTCAGAACTTGACTTCGTGGTCCGAGACAATAGTCTTTGGCACTCCATGTAGGCGCAATATTTCCCTACAAAAACGATTTGCAACATGTGAAGTATCGTCTATCTTGTTGCAAGGAATGAAATGAGCCATCTTAGAGAATCGGTCCACAACAACAAACACGGAATCTTTGCCATTTCTAGTTCTAGGCAAACCAAGCACAAAGTCCATACTAATATCTTCCCATGGGTGATATGGAATAGGAAGTGGCATATAAAGGCCATGAGATTGAGCTTTAGACTTAGCTTTGCGGCATGTAGAGCATCAGTTGGTGAAGCGTGAGACGTCGCGGAACATCTTGGGCCAAAAGTAGTTCTTGGAGAGTGTAGCAAATGTCTTGTCGTGTCCAAAGTGTCCCATAAGTCCTCCTCCATGAGATTCTTGCAAAAGTAACAAACGAAGAGAAGACTTGGGGATACAAAGTTTGTTAGCTCTCATAAGATAATCATCTTTGATGTAATAGCTTTCTCAAGATGTATGCGTCAAACATTTGGCATATGGAATAGCAAAAGTAGGATCATGTGCATACAAGTCTTTTATGTGCTCAAAACCAATGACATTCAATTCAAGTTGAGTAACAAGCATGCATTTGCGGGAAAGCGCATCCGCCACAACATTTTCTTTGCCTTTGATATACTTGATGACATAGGGAAAAGACTCAATGAATTCACTCCACTTAGCATGACGCTTGTTCAACTTAGTTTGACCCTTAAGGTATTTGAGCGTTTCATGGTCGGTATGAATGACAAATTCATGGGGGCGAAGATAATGTTCCCACTCATGCAAAACTCATACTAAAGCATATAGCTCTTTGTCATAGATGGGATAATTGAGTTGCGCTCCGGAAAGTTTTTCACTAAAGTAAGCTATGGGGCACTTCTCTTGCGTTAACACACCTCCTATGCCATTACCGCTAGCATCGCAATGAACTTTGAAAGTTTTGTCAAAGTTGGGTAATGCAAGCACGGGAGCATGAGTAAGCAAATTTTTAAGTTCATTAAATGCGGTATCTTGGGATGGTCCCCAAACAAAGGGTGCATTTTTCTTACTCAAAGCATGTAAAGGGGATGCAATGGTGCTAAAATCCTTAACAAATCTACGATAGAAACCGGCTAAGCCAAGGAAACTTCGCACTTGTTGCAAGTTGGTTCGTTGTGGCCAAGTTTTAATAGCATTGATCTTAGATTCATCTACATGAACACCCTTAGAAGACACGACGAAACCCAAGAAAATGAGCTTATCAACACCAAAAAGGCATTTGTCCATATTAGCATAAAGGCGCTCTTTTCTAAGAGTTTGTAGAACGGTTCTAAGATGGGTGACATGAGCTTTGAGAGATTTGCTAAATACAAGAATATCGTCAAAGTAGACTACAGCAAATACACCAATGTAGGGACGAAGAACAAAATGCATGACTCGCATGAAAGTACCAGGTGCTTCGGATAAGCCCATTGGCATAACAAGCCATTCATATAAGCCAAATTTGGTCTTAAATGCGGTTTTCCATTCGTCACCTTCTTGTATGCGGATTTGGTAATATTCACTTTTAAGGTCAATTTTAGAGAAAATAGTGGCTCCGCTAAGCTCATCTAGCATGTCGTCTAAGCGTGGAATGGGGTAGCGAAATCTAACCATGATAGCATTGATAGGACGACAATCGGAACACATGCGATATGTACCATCTTTCTTGGGAACAAGGATTACTGGGACGGCACAAGGGCTCAAGCTTTCTCATACATGGCCGTTGTACTTGCCGTTGGATCTCCTTGGTTTCCTCGGGGTTGACGCGGTAGGGAGCCTTGTTAGGAAGGGGTGCTCCGGGATGAGGTCGATGCGGTGTTAGATGCCTCGAAGAGGAGGTAGACCCGGAGGTAGCTCGTCGGGGAATACATCTTGGAATTCCTGCAATAGAGAAGATAACACTAAAGGTAGATTGTGAGAGGTGTTAGTTTTTGGTGCCTTGTCCTTGCACAATAGGACATAGTGCATAACACTTGATGGGTTCTCACACACTTCTCTCATCTCACTTTTGGTGGCAAATAGCACAAAGTTTTTCTTGTTGCTCATCATGGAGGCACTCAATTTGGGCTTGTGGCACTCACTCTCTTTTGGGTGGTTCACCCTCTCACTATTCTCTCCATGATGGTTGGCTTGCTTGTCGGTGATCACTTGACTTGGAAACATAGGTCGTAGCGCATACTCTTTTCCCTTCATCTTGAAGCTATAGTGATTGGTACGCCCGTTGTGGATGACGCCTCGGTCGAATTGCCATGGTCATCCAAGAAGGAGATGGCAAACGGACATCGGAACGACATCACACTCCAAAGTGTCTTCATATGCTCCTATCTTGAAGGAAACTAGCACCATATGGTCCACTTGAATAGTGCCGGAGTCGCTAAGCCATTGTACCTTGTAGGGGTGGGGATGCTTCATCTTGACCAATTGGAGCTTGGAGCATAGTTCTTCACTTGCCAAGTTATGGCAACTTCCTTCATCGATGATGACCTTCACGGACCGTCCATTGATGCCCGCCTTGGTGTGGAAGATATGGCATCTTTGGTCTTCATCTTGTTGATGTTGAAGTGTCAAGACTTTGGACACAATGAGAGCAGGGCTCGAATCTTCGTCACAAAAGACTTGATCATCTTCATCCTCATTCACGCGCCAGTGCATGGCCACTTGCTCAAGGGCCTCCATTTCCTCTTCACTCATGGAGTCATAGGTGCCGTCGTCGTTGAGGATCATGGTGCGCTTGTTGGTACATTCGAAGGACTTGTGGCCTCGGCCGCCGCAAGTGAAACACTTGATGGAACTTGTCTTGATGGTCTCATCGGTTGGAGTAGATGATGAAGCTTTTGATTTGAAGGTGCTTGTAGTAGGAGGACGACTTGAAGATGTCAAAGTTTTCTAGTAACTAGACTTGTCGCCGTTGCTTGTAGAAGGTTTAATTGAGGTAGAAGATGGTGGAGTCATTGAAGCTTGGTTATTGTAGCCGTATGTCTTGGAAGAGTACTTGGCATACTTGAAGTCATCTTGCACTTGACGTTCCGCCTTGGTAGCTTGGTGCACTAGCTTGATGAGGTTGGAGTAAGGTTGGAAGTCGGCGATCTTCTTGATAGGGTGATTGAGTCCATTCAAGAAACGTGCCATAGTTTGCTCATCATCTTCCTTGACATTGGCTCGTATCATGGCAATCTCCATTTCCTTGTAGTACTCTTCAACGCTCTTGGTTCCTTGCTTGAGGTGTTGGAGTTTCTTGAAGAGGTCGCGCTTGTAATAGGTTGGCACAAAACATGCCCTCATGACGTCCTTCATTTGATCCCAAGTTGTGATGGGTGGTTCACCTCTTGCTTCTCGACGCTCAATGACTTGCTCCCTCCAAATGAGGACGTAGTCTTGGAACTCAAGGGATGCCATGGCGATCTTCTTTTCTTCCTCATAGTTGTGCAAACAAAAGATCTTGTGGACCTTCAATGCCCATGAAAGGTACTCTTTGGGATCATTGCTTCCGTTGAACTTGGGCATGGTGAACTTGAGCTTGCCATAGCATTGCTCTTCATTGTGTTGTGATCGAGGGTGATGACGCCCTTGACGTGGAGGATTGTCAACCTCAAGTTGCTCTTGGCGTGGAGGGTTCCCAATGTCTTGTTGCTCTTGGCGAACTTGTGGTTCCTGTCTAGCTTGAGGAGGAGCTTGTCGGTGCGATCGTGCTTGATATAGTCGCTCTTGAACTTCGTCGTGAAGTGCTTCTTCTTCTTGACGTGTATGGCGGTTCCGGTTGGCAATGGCACGATTGGTATGTCGGAGGGCACATGGCGTGTCAAGTGCTTGAGCTTCACGCCGTTCTTATTGTTGATGTAGCGCGATGGCGTCTTGCTCATCTTGATGTTGGCGCGCTCGCTCTTCCTCTTGCTCTCATTGGCAGAGGCGTTCTTGTTCTTCCACTTGTTGGCGTTGGCGTTGCCTTTCTTGTGCTTGTGCAAATGTAGCTTAAGTTTGATGATGCTGGTGTTCTTGGTCTAGGAGTTGCTCTTAACGCTCATTGCCGTGTAGAGGGTTGCGGTTTGCTTGACAGTCTTGGCGCGCGTCTCATCGAAGAGTCTTCGATGTCGGTGTACTTGAGCCGGAGATGGTGTCGTCGGAGTGTCGACTCGAGCGGCTCCGTCTTGAATAGGAGGAAGTGGTAGAAGAGTGGTTGACCAACAAGGCACGAATCTCGTCCATTCTTGCATTGTTCTCTTGTTTTTGTTTGTCAAGCTTGTTGTCGAATTAGTATCTTGTACGTTGCTTGGAGAGTCGCAAGTCGATGGTGAGGTTGTCGATACGGTCGCTCATTGCTTGTTGTTCTTGATGCAAAGCTTGTTGTGCACCGAAGAGGTGGTTCTTGGTGACGTATGTGTTCGGGTCCTCGTCTTTCTCGATGAAGAGTGGGTTGGTAGAAGAACTTGGCCTATCTATCATTCCAAGCAAATGTGAGGGTGGAAGAAAGGAAAGAACAATACCAAATGTACCTTGACCGATGTTGAGGGTGGATCAAAGATCACTCAATGATGTAACAATGAAATAGCACAATTGGTATCGTTATTCGTCAATCTCTCACACCTACACAAAGAAAGCTTATGGTGGAGCTCGGTTGGGATGGTGGCACAAAATTTATGCAATTGTTAGTGAGACTCAATAATGTTGAAAAAGATTCGCAAATGCAACAAGTAGACCAATAGCAAGATATGGTACACGGGAACACACACGCAAATAGATAAATGGGGTCGTGCAACCAAAATAAGATCAAAATGTGGAATCCACGGAAAATGCTCTTGTTGCACAACTCTAGAGAGACACTAGCACGATTGCACAATAGGCGGATATGAGACTTGTGCACAACCTACTAAGAAAAAATGCCACGACTTCTATCCCAAGTATGCTATATGTATGGTGTTCCTATGATATGATCCAAGATGATCGAGTATGACAATCTTAATGTAGTATGATGCTATGGTTCTTGCTTAAAAGCTCTTTGCTTATCTTTTCATTTTGCTTAAAAGCTTGCTTGGCTCTTTCTCTTTTGAGCTCTTTCTTTGGCCTCTTATGCAAACTTCACGAACCAAGATAGCAATTGTGTATATGCGATGACAACCTTGTGACACAAGAGATGATACCAAGATATGTACCAAGATGATATTGTTTGTATGCAATGGGAGCTATGATCACTAATGTGCACAAGTAACGTGGCCGGCAATACTCAAAGGCTAGTCTCGATAGGAAAGATACGCAAAAATGGGCTATGGGGTTATCAATGTAAATGGCAAGGAGTAGACAAAGATGTTGTCGAAGTTACCGTCCTTGCTTACGGTTGAGGGTGTCAAAATTGTTGAGCGGTTGTTGTCGATGACGAGTCCGTGGAGAAGATGAGCGGCGGTGGTGTTGATGTCGAACCGTCCCTAAGTTGCCGAAACGCGTTAGGAAACGGAAACCACAACTCAAATTCTCAAAGAACAAAACGTGTCAAAATTTCGGAGTTGGGAAATGGGTAAGCTATGGTGGTTGCGGAGAGCAGTGGTGGTATGCAAGTGCGTATGCGGAAGTTGGTATTGGAGTGGCAATGCGGAAGTGCGGGCGGTGGCTGAAAATTTTCGGGCGAGAAAGTTTAGTTTCGTCAGGGAACATCGGACGTCCGGTGGTGGTCGGACGACCGGTGGTTGTCAGACGTCCGGAGACTGTCGGACGTCCGGTGCCTGGGCGATTTTGGGCAAGGGATGAACTTCTAGGGTTCGTGGTGGAGGGGCAAAATTGGGGCAAAATTTGGCGAATTTGTGGATGGAAATGGTGGAGATGATGGGGGAAAGCTAGATCCACTCGTGGCAAAGCAAATCCATGGATCAAATCCAACAAAACTTCATCAAAACCAACAAATCACAAAAAAATTTGGGGCTATTTTTGGTGTAGGGTAGAACCCTAGATGCCCGATCTTTCACGATTGGAGCGAATCCCGCGGAGAACACGAGGGGGAAACACGAGGGGAAACACAAGAGTAATCACTCAAACCAACAAGATTCGATTACACATGTGCTAGATCCCCGAAACACAAACAGATACACGATCCATGATCAACAAGAGACGATACAAGTAGCAAGTTCTTCTCCGTGAGGAGGTCTTGAGGGTCTTCCCGTTAGGGGTCTTGAATCCAAGATGGAGCTTCTCCATAGAGGCCGCGGTCTCTCTCGGTGGAGTAGATCCGGATGGATGAGCAAGGCTCTATCTCACAAATGAGCTATCACAATGCTAACCCTTGAAAGAGGGAGGAGGAGGAGTATATATAGTCTAAGGGGGCGAAAGGGTACATGGGCCTCGGCCCAACACGCTGTACACAGACAGAAGTCAGTCGTCCGGACATTGTCGGATGTCTGGTGGCTCGCGTGGATCCAGACGTCCGGAAGCGGTCGGACGTCCGACAATTTGGCTCGGATCAGGTGGCGTCGGATTTCCAGAGACGGTCGGTCATCCGGTCGTCGGTCGTCCGGAGGCTTCAGACTTCCGATAATTTCCCTTCTGTGGTCGTCCGGAGGGGTTCGGTTGTCCGGGCGCTGGAAGGTGTCGGACATCCGGTCGGAGTCGGACGTCCGGCCGCTGTAGCATTCGCTGGTGGGTTCTTCTGGCTGGTGGAGGCTCCAGGCGTCGGACGTCCGGTCCGGACCAGTCGTCCGGTGGCTGTAGGCTTTTGGCAGCTCTTCTTCTTGTTCCTTGTACTTGGTGTCCTCGCCGTCTTGTCCGTTGGGTGTGGCTGCTCCATGGCTATCCTCTAAGTACCTGATCATGCATAGGGTTTCCGCTTGAGGTAGTAGCCATGTCTCATATGTAGAAAGTGGTAGTTTGGAGAGGAGCGAGTTCACCTTAGTTTCGATAGCCCTTGGTCGAGCTCTTGTCATTGGTCCAAGTGGTGTCGTGGGAGACATAGGTAGGTCCATGGGGATAACCGAAGGATGCTCCGCATCAGAAGTGCTATACGAGGTATCACCCTCGTCCCTCGATAGTAGCTCTACAAAGTCGTACAACTAACGGGGGTGTGATGTGATGTGTCAGGCTCTGGACGTCGATCATGTTGATCGAGTCACTTGGTAATCCAGCGGGGGCAATAAGGACAAGGCTAGGGGTCACTGATGGATCACTAACCAATCTATACTAAGCAGTTTAGGATAAGCGGCTAAGGTACAAGAGCAGATTACAAAAGCAGGCTATGCATCAGAATAGGAGCAATCAAGTACAGTAGCAAAATCTAATGCAAGCAGGAGAGAGAATGGAATGGGCAATATCGGAATGATCAAGGGGGGTTTGCTTGCCTGGAAGCTCTGTTGAGAAGGAAGGGTCATCATTGACGTAGTCGATCACAGTGACATCGACAATGGTCTCGGGGTCTACTGGAGAGAAGAGGGGGAAGAACAATAAATATAAAGCAAAGAAAGCATCACAAAGCATAACATGGCAATACGATGTGCTAGGGGTGACCTATCGCAGTGCTACACGATACAGGTGAAGGGGGAAAACATCTGGGAATGTTTTCCCAGCGTTTGGCATTTTTCGGACAGATGAATCGGAGGGGATGGATCCATGTTTGCTACGCTAGAGCCACATGACAGATGAACGGACTACATATTTGGATTCGTTTTATTTTTCTGAACAACTTTCATATATAAATTATTTTCATCTGAGTTACGGTTTATTTTCTATTAATTTTTCAAAGTTTTAAAATGATTTTCTGGATTTTCTATTTATTTTAATTTCGGAAATCACCAGTTAAAAACTGGGTGCACCCGGTGCAGTGCACCAGAGGCTGGCAGTGGGGCCCAGCTGCTGAGTCAGTGGTCAACAGTGGACTGGTTGACCAGTCAACTGGGCCCACTGGTCAGTGGTCGGGACTGCCCACTCAGCTCCGTTGACTGGGTCAGCCTAGCAACTGGGTCCGCCGGTCCCACTGGGCAGTGGTCCAGCTGGCAACCCAGGCAGGGCACGCACAAGCGTGCGGCCATGCCGGAGTAGCCGCGGGGGCGGGCGCGGCTTGCAGCCGGCGAGGTTGGCGGCGGATGGCGCCGACGGCGGGCAGGCGATGACGGCCAGCTACGGGGCGCGGTTGCGGTAGTAGCCGGCGGTGATGGCACGCAGGCGGGCGGCCAGAGGCGTGCTGCGGCCGCACAGGGGGGCGGCCGGAACACGTGGGCACGGCTAGGGGGGCTCGCGGGCGCAGCGGCGGCAGGAGCGGGCCGACGCGAGCAGAGGCGCAGCGGGCGGGCGTAGGGCAGCGGCGGCGAGCAGCAAGTACGGTAGCCAGTAGCACAAGCGGCGGCTGCTAGCGGACGCAGCAGCGGCGGGGCATGGGCAGCAGGCCGCGGCAGGTGCGAGCAGCGGCAGCGGGAGGTGGCGGCCAGGAGTGGGAGCAAACGCGCACAGGAGCACAGGCACGGCCACGGCGAGGTTCGATGGCGCAGACATGGCCATGGTCAGTGCTTGGCCTCGGTCCTAGCTAGCTACAATGCGAGATCTAGGTAAAGGGAGGAGGGGATGTGAGGCGGAGCTCACAGCGAGGCTGAGAACGAGCTCGAGGAGGCCGCGTTTGGTCGGAGCAGTGCAGATCGGCCGATGATGCGCGGTGGCCGCCGTTGATGAAGATGCTCGATTGCGGTGATGATGTCCAGCTCTCGACGAACCAAGGGACGTGGCCAGAGCAGGAGAGGTAGCACCTCCTAGACATCAGCTGGTGGCTCGGGGAACTCCGGCGCACGAAGACGATGATGGCTTGGCGATGGATTCGCTTGGGTGAGCTCCCGAACGAGAGGAGCGTGAGGGGAAGGGGGAAGTGGGCGCTAGGGTTTCGTGGAGGGGCGCGGGACACATGTGTGGTATTCTTTTGTGTGGCACTGCATTTAGTCACATTGGAGAAACCCGCATGGAGAAATCCCATAGTGATGGATTTTGGAGTCATATGATTACGAATCATCGGACACTTGCAACTTTCATCCAAATAGTGAAGTAAACTAAAATACCGTTCACAGGCATTAAGAACGAGAAACAAAATAATTGGAAATATGCATATTGATGTGTGTAGTTGTAGGATCGAAAGTATGTCTAGAGGGGGGTGATTAGACTACTTGACCAAATAAAAATCTAAACTTTTCCCAATTTTAGTTGTGGGCAGATTTTAGCAACTAGCACAAGTCAAGCAATCAACCTACACATGCAATTCTAAGAGTATAGTAGAAGAAAGTAGAACATTGCATATGAAGGTAAAGGGAAGGGTTTGGAGAGTGCAAACGCAATGGAGACACGGAGATTTTTGGCGTGGTTCCGATTGGTGGTGCTATCGTACGTCCACGTTGATGGAGACTTCAACCCACGAAGGGTAATGGTTGCGCGAGTCCACGGAGGGCTCCACCCACAAAGGGTCCACGAAGAAGCAACCTTGTCTATCCCACCATGGCCATCGCCCACGATGGACTTGCCTCACTCAGGTAGATCTTCATGAATTAGGCGATCTCCTTGCCCTTACAAACTTCTTGGTTCAACTCCACATCTTGACGGAGGCTCCCAAGCGACACCTAACAAATCTAGGAGACACCACTCTCCAAAAGGTAATAAATGGTGTGTTGATGATGAACTCCTTGCTCTTGTGCTTCAAATGATAGTCTCCCCAACACTCAACTCTCTCTCACAGATTTGGATATGGTGGAAAGATGATTTGAGTGGAAAGCAACTTGGGGAAGGCTAGAAATCAAGATTCTTGTGGTAGGATTGGAATATCTTGATCTCAACACATGAGTAGGTGGTTCTCTCTCAGAAAATGTATGGTGGAAGTGTAGGCACGTTCTGATAGCTCTCTCACATATGGAGAAGGGGGTGGAGGGGTATATATAGCCTCCACACAAAATCCAACTGTTACACACATTTGACCAAACTCGGTGAGACCGAATAGCTAATCTCGGTCTGACCGATTAGTTCAAAATGTGAACGTTAGGAATCTCGGTGGGACCGACTGGAATTACTCGGTGAGACCGATGTGCTAGGGCTTAGGGCAAACATCATCCCAGTGGCATCGATTGCATCAACTCGTTGAGACCGAAGTGAAGCAATAAGGCAACAGAGAGAATGTCAAGCCAACTCGGTGAGACGTAAATAAATGCAACAAGTCACAGAGCGTTGGCAAGGCCATCTCGCTGAGACCAAGACCCGTATCGGTGAGACCGAACTGTTAGGGTTTCTGGCTGTTGCTATGCCATATGAACTCGGTGGCGCCGGATAGAAATAATCGGTGGGGCCGATTTGGAGTTTAGGGTTTTGACATATTTGGATGGAGAAAGTGGTTGAGGGCTTTGGAGCAATATCACTAAGCATTTTGAGCAACCAAGCCATTAAGCAACACCTCATCCCCTTTTAATAGTATTGGCTTTCCTATGGACTCAATGTGATCTTGGATCACTAAAACAAAGATGAAGAGTCTTGAGCTTTTGCCAATATGTGTCCTTAGCATTTTGAGGGGTCCACATTCCTATTCAATGCCATGCCATTCATTGAACTTCCTGAAATATTTATCTTGAAAGGATATTAGTTCAATGAGCTATATGTTGTTATGAATTACCAAAACCACCCGGGGATTAGTTGCACTTTCAATCTCCCCCTTTTTGGTAATTGATGACAACATATAGATCAAAGCTTCGACAAATGATAAAATGAATGAAATACATTGTCGCTTTGAGAAGTATGTGATATGCAAGAGCTCCCCCTAAATTTGTGCATTATTTAAAATTTGCGTTTGAATGTGAATACACAATCGATTAGGATCATGGGTCACTCTTCCATGTCACATACATCTTGGTGGAGCGCACAAAATGATAAGAGTAGAATAACATGCACTCATCACCAAAGATAACAGTGATTGATCATACACAATAATCATAGAGATAGACATGCAAGCACACATTAAGCATAGTATGGTCAAACACATGATCACACAAGGTATCTCATGAACATAACACAAATGTAGCATCAAGTAGCAACAACCAACCAAAGTAGCAAGGCAAATAAGAACCAACAAAGAAGCAAAAGATTCTCTCTCTCGAAGCCTATGATCTATACACTTTCTCCCCCTTTGGCAACAAGTTAACAAAAAGTGTGAAAACATATAGTGCTATACGACACTCTAGGCACGATCTTCGGGAGCTCCTGAAGGGGTCTTCTGGCTTGTTGCTTCGGTGTGCGTAGACGGCATTGAGATGAGTCCATCTACAAATGCTTCAGCTGATGTCTGTGGAGCTGGTGGAGTTGACACTGGTGGAGGCACTCTGGCAGTGGTGGCAGGAGCATAATGAGCAAGCCTCAAGTCTGCAACTGGCTCAGCAGAAGACCTCTGTGCCCTTGGCACTGTCTAGAATCTGTCTATAGTAGGTCTGTCATCTCTGTCCTCAGGATCATCTCTCAGCTTCTCAACAATAGTCTAAAGCTCAGTGACCTTCACATCAAGGTTGTACATCTTGTCTTCAACAATCCTCTCTAAGCTCTCCTGATTCTTAGTCAACTTGGCCAGACTCTTCTCAATCCTCAGAGTTGCTGTAGTAGATATGTGAGTTGATCTTGTTTGGTCTTGAGATTCACAATTGATGCATCTGGAGCACTTGCTGCTTTTGCTGCTTTTGCTGCTTTAGCAGCCTTTGCCTTCAGAGCTTTCTCTTGGGCCTCAACATAAGTAGGATGTGAAGCATCCATTACAACTTCATTGTCCTCAAATTCTGGCCTAAGAGGTAAATGCTCTCTATCAAGTAGATATGTGCTAGTTCCAACCTTTGAATTGATCAACATCTGAATATGTGGTGCATATCCACATGACCTCTTTTGGTCAGCAGCTGTCCTCTTAACTGTCTCAACTATCAGACTCATTACCTTGAACTTTTGTGGAACATCAAATAGATGCAGAAGGTTGATGGAGTGACCATGTATCATCCTATGATCTCCAGACTTAGGCAAGATTGTATGCCTTAGTATGTATGGTGTTTGTGGTAGTCAATCCAGCAAGCAGATAGTATATGGAGCCAAACTTGTGAGTCTCCAAGGCTTCATCAGGAATGGGCTTGTACATGTGAGCCATAGAGTTGTGATCCTTCCTGGGTTTGCCATATACATCAACATCATCTTCTTCTTTTGGGGCATTGATGAGTTCAGCCCACTCTGAGATTGATGACCGGTATCTAGTGCCCTCAGTCATCCACACTATCTTCCCATCTGGGTAAAAGTGTGCAGTGGAGTAAAATTGCATTATCATCTCATCATTCCACTTGGTTAGCTTTTGTCCAACAAAAGCATCAACACCATTCAACCTAAAGCTCTCATGAACGTGGGGGAAGTAATCTTCATTGGCATCAATGTACTTCCAGTCAACCCACTTCATGTCACACACAATGGGCTTCTTGTCAAGCAACACTGTCTCATAGAAGTCCTGCTGTTCTCTAGTGTGGAAACGGTAATCAACAGCAGTCCTCCTCCTTATGGCATATGGATCACTTCTCCTCCACTATCTCAGACCTGCATCCTTTCTCAGTTTCATGTTCTCAGCAACTGGATGATCATCATTGTGGTCTGGAATCTATGGCTTCAATTTCCTAAGCACTAGGGGCTCATCATCTTCTTGAACTTCTGGCACTCAGGCCATGTTCTTCTCAGCAGCAGGAATGTTCCTGGTGGATCTCTTTGGAGCTGTAGTCTTGGGTGCAGACTTGGGGTTGGAGGGAGTAGCACCAGTCTTAATGGCATCTGCCATCAATTTCTGAGACTTGGCAGGTGGTGCTTCAGGTTCTTCCTCCTCCTCATCCTCATCAGCATCCCTCATCATGGATGGTCTACCAATGACTCTGGCAATGGTTTTCTTGACTCTCTCCTTCCTCTTCTTCTTTCCATCAGTAGCTTCACCTCCTTCTCTTGACTCAAGAGTGAATTCCATAGTCTCATGTGTGGCAGTTGACTTCCTGGCTTTGGACATGGGACCTCTCTTGGCAGGGGCTTTCTGCTGAAGACCTGGCTTGGTGGCATCAGCTGCAGCATATTCCTTCTTAAGCACTTTATTCTTTGAGATTACCTCTTCCTCAACAACAAAATCTTCATCCTCACTCTCAGAATTCCTTTTCTTTCTCTGTATGGTAGCAGCTTTGGGTAGGTTGCTAGGGGTGCTTCTACTACCTTCATCATAGCTACTGCTTGGACTAGTGCCCTCACTGAGGTTGACCTGTTCTTCTGACTTGTTCTGACTATCACTTGCCTCTAACATCTCTGCAAACTGACCCTATGAATAGATGGATATAGGCACAGTGGATGAGCATCACAAAAAGCAGCTGGTTTTTGCAAAAGTTTGAGTCAAAATCTTAATTTTAGTTTTCTGCAGAAAGCATTTCGGAGCTACCGATATGATAATCTCGGTGACACCGAAGCACTGACAGAGTCTAAACATGCAGTATCAGTCCAATTGAGTTGCAGTTCGGTGACTCAGAGATGCTAGGGTTTCACAGAGAAATCGCTTTTGGTCTCATCGATCAGTACACTTCGGTCAGACCGAGTTATACTTAGTGCAATGGCCAGGGCCAATCGGTGGGACCGAAAACTTCATTTCGGTCGGTCCGAGATGAGCTCGGCGGAAACCTAACCCTAAGATTTTTCATCAAAACTAATCTAAGGAAGTTTTAGCTGGACAGGATGATTTCATACATGGAGAGATAGCAGGCAAAAGCTTTGTGCATTGAATCGGAAGGGAAAAATAGCACAAAGGGTTCAAACCATACCCTAACTTGGTGATGGCTCGCTATGGCGGCAACGGCGGAGAGGATTTCCGTTGATGGCGGCAGAGACCTGTGACAACGGTGCACAGGCGGAGACGGCGACAATCCGGAGACCAAGGGGCGGCAGCAATGGGGTGCGGGTGCGAGGAGTTTGAATAAATTTCCAAATGTTTGGTCTGTGGGATTATATACCCATGTGCTGTCGGTGGCACCGAATGGATCTAATCAGTGGCACCGAGATGCGAAACTGTAGGCAGTTACAGCAACTCAGTGAGACCGAGTGGATCTAATCGGTAGCACCGATATAGAATAACCTAGATCAGTCTATTGCATTCGGTGAGTCCGAGTTGGAATGGTTGGTCAGGCTGAAATGCATGAGAAGGTTTTGGAAGTCAGCCCTTGACGGATCGGTGGCTCCGATTGCTCCTCACCCGGAGGGTCCAAAAAAGACTTGTTCAAATTTTATGATGTAGCATGAATAGAATTTGAGACGAGAAAAAGCATAGATAGCTAGAGGGGTACTTAGGCATTCTTGTCCATCCATTTGGCCAATAAAAACCAAACAATCAAAACTACAAATGGATTTCCTCGAATGGAGAAAACATGCAACCAAAATGCTCACACACTAAGATAGCAAATGAAATATGTGACAAAGCATGCACAAACACTTCTAGCATCTATCAAGCAATTGTCGATGACTAGCACTACAAAAAAAAGACACACCCATGACATTTTGGCCCGAACAAAACTTTTTCTGTCATGCTTATGACACTTCTATGACGATAATTGTGACAAAACCACGTATCATCATAGATGTGGTGGGCTCCTACTTCTATGACAAAAAATCATGATAAAAAATGGGCTTTTTGTCCTAGGCGGACCGGGGACGCACCTGCATGACATTCTTTGGGCCGTCCATGACGGAAAAAATCGTGGTAGAAGCGAGGGCGAGGAAAATATCGGGGAGTTCCCAGCTACGGTGGGTGGTCGGGGCCGAGCGTTGCATGAAGGTTTGCGTGTTTCTCTCATACACGTACGCGCGTGTGTGCGAGGATTTGGGCTCTAACAGAACCCGAGCGAGGCGTTCGCTTACTGAACCCGAGCGATTGCACTAGCTACGTTACTGAACCCGAGCGATCGATCCCTCGGCTGTTAACTGAACCCGAGAGATTCCTTCGCTACTGCTGCTAACTGAAGCCGATTGAACCTGCTGCCTCTTGATGAATAGTGACCGTTGTTTGGGGTTGGATGAACAGTTCCCGGTGGGGGTTGGATGAACATGACCTCGTGGTAGTAGAGGCCGTTGCCGCTGGATGAACATGACCCCGATCAAGAGGAGGCCGCCACACACCCAAGCCGGTTGGGGGTGGATTAACGGGACCCCGTGGAGGGCTGGTTGAACAGTAGCCGGTGGAGGCTAGATGAACAAGACCCCGTGGAGGGCTGGTTGAACAATAGCCGGTGGAGGCTGGATGAACAGTAGCTCGTGGATGAACAGTAGCTGGTGGAGGCAGGAGGAAGTCGACGGTGGATGAACAGTAGCAGGTAGAGGCTGGAGGAAGTCGACGGTGGATGAACAGTAGCCCCTGGAGACTGGAGCGAGGCAGTAGATGGTGGATGAACAGGACCCCGTGGAGTCCCGTTTTGTGGTACCCCACACCCCTCCCGATGAACAGTACCCCATTTCGACCGTAGGTGCTCCAACACAAGTCTGTTTCCTTCGTTTTGCGGTACGCCACACCCCTCCCGATCAATAGGACTCCGTTTCGACCGTAGGCACTCGAACAGAAGTCTGTTTCCTCTGTTTTGCGGTATGCCAGACCCTTCCCAATGAACAGGACCCCATTTCAACCGTACGCGGTCGAACAGAAGGCCGTTTCCTCTGTTCTGTGGTACGCCAGACCTTGTTTCGGCTGTTCCGTCCAAGCCGGTTGGTTCCCGATGAACACGCGATGCTGTTTACTCCGTTCTGACCCAGCCAGTTGGTTGCCGATGAAGAGGACGACATCACTGTATGCGTTAGAGACCCCGCCCGTATGTACGTACGTAGCCATATTTACTATCTTGCAGCACGGCTGTACGTACGTGTACATGATATAGACAGGACTGCGTGACATGCTATGTCAGTGCCTCTACTTCAACACCTGCCGCTCCTTACTCGGCCACGGTACGTCGCTGCAGAGAGACCGATCGACCGCTATGTACGTACATGTTCGCGGCCAGACAGATAACGCTACCTTCGCTTCCACCTGGTGGGTCCCAGCTATCAGGGGGTAAGAAGGCACTTCCTTCCGTATGAAGATAAAGTCGGTGGGTCCCAGCTATCAGGGGGTAAGAAGGCACTTCCTTCCGTATGAAGATAAAGTCGGTGGGTCCCAGCTATCTGGGGGAACGTTTTTTTCGTGAAATACAGAGGCCCTTCCGGTGGGTCCGAGCTCTCAGGTGGAGGAATCATTATTTTGCGCGTAATAAGGAGGCACTTCCTTGCGTGCGGCCATGGACCCAGGTGTCAGCCTCTCCATGTACAGTCCTCTTCTGATGGCTGTCGTTCGTTGACTGCGTTGACGATGCCGTACTGTCCGAGAGCACCAAGGTGGTGGACGACGATGCGACCTAGGAAGGGAATGACCCGGAGCTGGGGAATACGCAGCAGTGGATGGCCACACGGATGGGAGTACGAGGGTTGACTGGTTCAGCTGCGGTTTGAGGCTGCTGTCGCCAGAGAATAACAGGGGGTGTGGGTGAGTAGAGGGAAGGCCTGGCCAGCGGTGGGAGTAGGGTAGGCCAGTGAAGCCTGCGTGGCACCACAGCCGGCCACAAGAGGTGGGAGCAGGCAGTCACGCCGGCGCTTGTTTAGGCGGCTGGAGCAGGAAGATCAGAGATTGAAGAAGCACGTCGGCCGTTCGATGGACATCCAACAGCCACTGCTGCTAGAATCGTGTGTTGACTATAAGTTGACAAAGCCTTGCGTAAACAAGTCAACCTCGAAATCTGTGGCATGTACAACCCTTTTGCTATTATTTTTATAATTTACAACCCATTTGCTAATTCATATGGAATTTATTGCAGCCCATTTTCCATTTTTAGAATGGCTGCCCATTTTCTGGTCAGTACCAGGGTTAAAAATTTGAACTAAAACATATGCGAAATTTTAAAAATTCGCATATTTTTGCCGGGGAACAAAATATTTTTAATCCAAAAATTAGTAGCCATACAAAAACAAATTTAAAAATAAAGTAATACTATGTTATGTTAAAATCCAATGAAATATAAAATATGAATGAAGAACAAAAATGAAACTAATTGCCCATTTGCTATTTTTTTTGGAAATTGCAACCCCTTTCATATTACTTTTAAGATTTACTGCCCATACTCTCTAGCCAGGCCGGAATGCATCCCTCCTCGTCTTGAAAGATTTGCAGCCCAGTAAGTCAGAGAAAACAAATAGGCCTACCTTGGGTATTCTTCAAAAAGAAATAATGGGCTACCTATTTTCCCAAAGAAAAAACTGCTGGGCTGGTCATGTTGTTAGACGGGCCACAGAGACCGCACAACCCAGTTTATAGCCTGCTCCTCTGAACAAATCGTTAAAAAAAGTGTTGTGCAATTCTGTCATTAATTGAATATACGTTGACAAGGATGTGGGTCCCAGATATCAGCAGGGTGGATTAGAGTAAAAAATCGAGGGGTGCATCTGAGTAGTAAAGAGGTGCTTGCTTGTGTTCGGAAGTGGACCTGGTGGGTCCGTACTGTCATACTCACAACTACAGTCCTCTCCCGATTCACTATGTTGACAGGGCCGGACGGCGGGGCCGCTGCGAGCGCACCAAGGAGGAGGACGACGGCGAGGCCTCGGACAGGAATGAACAGTAGCCGGGGAACATGCGGGAGTATGGACGTAGGCGGAGGGGAGTACGAGGGTTCACTGGTTCTGGTGCGGGGTAGGCTGCCATCGCCGGAAAAGAATAGGATGTTGGGGGGAGTAAAGGGATGGCCTGGCCAGCATTTCAGGGTATGACATGGTGGCGATGCGTGCACGGCAGCGCAACCAGCCGTAGAAGGTGGGAACAGGTGCTCCCGCCGGCGCAGGTTTGGTTTTGGCGGCTGGACTGGTCAGACCCAAAAACTCATTATGCTGGATTATAAGAATTAATTTTATGTGGCTACAACTTATTGTAAAATGCTGTGAAGCACTTTTTCTTCTTGAGGTTTTTTTTTAGACAATTTTCTTCTTGAGGTGTGAAGCTGAGCACATTCAGAAGCCCTGGGATAAAGTGGTGTCGCCAATGTGTTGGGCTGGGTTGGGCATTCTTATCAAAAAATAATAATGGACCGGAACTATTTACGATGTTGACTATGATTTGCATGGGTCCGCTGGTTGCAGGAAGAAAATGGTGGGAGAAAAAAGACTGGTCGCTATCTTTGCCTAAGAATAATATCGACTGAATGTAACAACACTCTCATAGGAAATAATATCCTCCTGTTAAAATTTGACTTTTCAAATCATAAATTTAAAGAACTGGTGCATGAGCATTTAGCTTTATTTATTTATTTATGTTTAGGGGACCATGAGCATGTACCTGGGCCGAATTCATGTGAGATCCTCCCTTCCAGTTAATTATGGGATCCTCTATTGGGCCTTCATCACTGAGCTGATGGCAAAACTGGGTTTAAGTATTTTAGATGCACAAGTAGTATTTCTACTTAGTACAAGTGAAGGCTAGCAAAAAGATTGAGAAGCAGCCAACCAAGAAACGAAAAATCACATAAGCGAGCATTAAGCATAACTAACACTGAATAATGCACCACAAGTAGGATGTAATTTCATTGCATAACTATCAACTTTCGTGCTTGCATAGGGAATCACAAACCTTAACACCAATATTCTTACTAAAGAATAATTACTCACCAACATGACTCGCATATCACTATCATCATATCTCAAAACTATTACAAAGAATCAAGTTTATTTTGTCCAATGATCTTTATGAAAGTTGTTATTATATCCCTCTTGAATATCTATCACATTGGGACTAGTTTCATATATTGCAATTGCTTTTGACAAGCTCAAACAAATCTAAGTGAAGAACATGAGCATAAAAATTTTCGTCTCTCAAAATAATATAAGTGAAGCATGAGAGAATTTCTTCAAAAAATTACTAACTCTCAAATTAATCTAAGTGAAGCATGAGAGCATTTCTTCAAAAATAATAAAGCACACCATGCTCAAAAAGATATAAATGAAGCACTAGAGCAATTCCATAGCTCAAAAAATTTAAGTGAAGCATAAAGAGCAATTCTAACAAATCATAGCATAATTTTGGCTCTCTCAAATAGGTGTGTCCAGCAAGGATACTTGTCACAAACTAAAAAGCAAAACAAGCAAAGACTCATATAATACAAGACTCTCCAAGCAAAACTCATGATATGTGATGAATAAAAATATAGCTCCAAGTAAAATATCGATGGTCGTTAGAAGAAAGAGGGGATGCCTTTCGGGGCATCCCCAAGCTTAGTTGCTTGGTTCTACTTGAATATTAACTTGGGGTGCCATGGGGCATCCCCAAGCTTAGGCTTTTCTTACTCCTTATTCCTTCATCCATCGTGATCTCACCCAAAACTTGAAAACATCAATCACACAAAACTTAACAAAACCTGCATGAGATCTGTTAGTATAAGAAAAACAATCTTTACTTTATGTACTGTTGCAAACCCATTCAAATTTTCTTATTGCATTATATCTACTGTATTCTAACTTTACCATGGCTTATACCCCCCGATACAATCCATAGATTCATCAAAATAAGCACACAATGCAAAGAAAACAGAATCTGTCAAAAACAGAATAGTCTGTAAAGATGCAAGTTGTTCTCATACTTCTGTAACTCCAAAAATTCTGAAAAATGAGGAAAACATAGGCAATTTGTATATAAATCTTGTGTACAACTTTCAATATTTTTAGTGGCTTTTGTGAATTTAGACAATTATTTTACTAGACGCAAAAGTTTCTGTTTTTCAACAGGATCAAATTAACTATCACCAAAGCTATCCCAAAGGCTTTACTTGGCACAAACACTAATTAAAACATAAAAACACAATCATGACAGAGTCATAATTGTGCAAACACTCAAGAACAGAAAGAAAAAGGCAAAAATAAATTTTATTCATTGGGTTGCCTCCCAACAAGCGCTATCATTTTATGCCCCTAGCTAGGCATAATGCATAGATTCAAGTATTGTCATGTTTAGTTTCCAATTCTTCAATCACACAACCAATATTCTTCCAAGATTTAGCATATAGATTTTCAATAACAATACTCCTAGGAATGAGATTGAAAAATTCATTCTTGCAAGTAGGGTTTCTCACAACTTCAACAAAGTCGGGGTGAATACTAATCATCTAAAGATCTTCTTTGTTATTATTAGAAGTTGGGCCCTTATTCTTAGTGACTTGAGTAATCTTGCTAATTTTTATGGGAGTCTTTTCAATAGTTTTAGAAGAAGCAAAAGCCAAGCTCAAATTACAGAAAATTTCTTCCAACTTATCAATCCGAGGACTTTCTTCAATTCTTTCGTGAATTATGGTTCCTTTCTCCTTTAGCAACTTAAAAACCTCGCCCGCTTTCGACCCAATTTTACTAGCAAGATTATGCATCTTTTTATCCAAGTTTTCAATATGTTCTTCGATAAGCATTTTCTTTTCAATAGCATCAAGCCTTTGCATCACATGCTCAAGTGTTAAAGCAGTTTCATTAATAGTGAGAGGTGGTGAACCTACTAGATTTCCCATAGCATTAAAAGCATCCAAAGATGGACACGTCAATAAATTCCCACCGGTAATCATATCAAGGATGAATCTATACCAAGTAGTAATGCCCACATAAAAACTGCGAAGAAGAACAATGGTAGATTGCTTATGAATAGATCTATTATGAGCATTGCAAATTCTATACTAGCCATCTTTTAAATTCTCTCCTCCCCTTTGTTTAAAATTAAGAACTTCGTTCTCGGGGGTACACGTAATAGAGGAAGAACTAGCCATAACAACAAAGTAGGCAAACAAGATCACACACAAAAATAGATCTGACGAGAAAAAGCGAACGAAAAAGAGGGCGAATAAAACGACAAATTTTTGTGAAGTGGGGGAGATGAAAATGAGCGGCAAATGGTAAATAACGTAAATTGCAAGGATATGAGATTTGTGATTAGGAACCTGATAGATGTTGATGATATCTCCCCGGCAACGGCGCCAGAAATTCCTTTTGATGTCGCTTGAACTACGTCGGTATTTCCCCAAAGAGGAAGGGATGATGCAGCACAGCTACGGTAGGTATTTCCCTCAATTATGAAACCAAGGTATCAATCCAGTAGGAGAACCAAGCAACACTATGTAAATGGTACCTGCACACAAATAACAAATACTTGTAACCCGCCCGTTAGGAGGGGTTGTCAATCCCTCTACGGGTAAAAAGATAGATAAATTTGTGATAGATTGGATAAATAGATCTCGATAAAATGCGAAATAAAATATTTAGCAAAAAGGTGCAGTAAGGTATTTTTGGGTTTTTGGAATAATAGATCTAAAAATAAAAGCGAATAAAAATAGATCTCAAAGCAAATATGATAAAGAATAGACTCGGGGGGCGTAGATTTCGCTAGTGGCTTCTCTCAAGAAAATAGCATACGGTGGGTAAACAAATTACTGTTGGGCAATTGATAGAACATCTAATAATTATGACGATATCCAGGCAATGATCATTATATGGGCATCACGTACAAGATTAGTAGACCGACTCCTGCCTGCATCTACTACTATTACTCCACAGATCGACCGCTATCCAGCATGCATCTAGTGTATTAAGTTAATGGAAAAACCGGAGTAATGCAATAAGAATGATGACATGATGTAGATGAGATCTATTCATGTAGGAATAGCCCCCATCTCGTTATCCTTAATAGCAATGATACATGCGTGTCTTGCTGCCCCTTCTGTCACTGGGAAAGAACACCGCACGATCGAACCCATCACAAAGCACCCCTTCCCATTGCAAGAAAAATCGATCTAGTTGGCCTAACTAAACAAAAGATTCGAAGAAGAAATATGAGGCTATAAGTAATCATGCATAAAAGAGATCAAAGAACTCAAATAACTTTCATGGATATAGATCTGATCATAAACTCAAAGTTCATCGGATCCCAACAAACACACCGCAAAAAGAGTTACCTCAAATAGATCTCCAAGAGACCATTGTATTGAGAATCAAAAATAGAGAAGAAGCCATCTAGCTACTGCATATGGACCCGTAGGTCTACAATTAACTACTCACGCATCATCGGAGAGGCACCAATGAGGATGATGAACACCTCCGTGATGGTGTCTAGATTGGATCTCACGGTTCTGGAACTTGCGGCGGCTGGAATTGTGTTTCGTCGACTCCCCTAGGGTTTTTGGAATATTTGGGTATTTATAAGGCGAAGAGGCGGTGCGGGAGGCCACCGAGGTGGGCACAACCCACCTGGGTGCGCCTGGGCCCCAGGCGCGCCCTAGTGGGTTGTGCTCCCCTCGGAGCCCCCCTCTGGTACTTCTTTGGCCCAACAGGTGTCTTCTGGTCCAGAAAAATTCTCCAAAAAGTTTCACTGCGTTTGGACTCCGTTTGGTATTGATTTTCTGCAAAGTAAAAAACAAGCAAAAATACTACAACTGGCACTAGGCACTATGTCAATAGGTAAGTCCCAAAAAATGATATAAAGTTGCTATAAAATGATTGTAAAGCATCCAAGAATTATAATATAACAGCATGGATCAAGCAAAAAATTATAGATACGTTGGAGACGTATCAGTTTCTGTCACAATTATCATCATAGAAGTGTCATAACCATGACAGAAAAAGTTTTCGTTCGGGCCATAATGTCACGGATGTGTCTTTTTTTTAGTGCTAGTTCATCATTGTTTCAACCGGGTAAGCGGTTATTCTTTTCCTCTTTTTCTTTTGGAGATCCCATACTCTTTAAGTGATTTAGTCTCCTGTCATTAAGACATGTCATGTGACGCCCCGGCTCAATCGTGCACTAATCATACACGCAAATGCACACGATCAAGCCTAAGGACTCACTTGAAGATATCACAACACAACTCTAGACACAAATTAAAATAATACAAGCTTTATATTACAAGCCAGGGGCCTCGAGGGCTCGAATACATAAGCTCGCTTACAAGCATCAGCGGAAGCATCAGATATCTGAGTACAGATATAAAAGATAAATCAGATAGGCCTTTAAAAGGTGGGGCAAAAGAAAACACTACGATCGAAAAGGCGCAGGCCTCCCGCCTAGGTTCCTCCGAACCTACTCCTGGTCGTCAGCCAACTCGTAGCAGTAGCCATCCTCGGGGTAATAGTAGTGTTATCAACCTCGCCCAGAGATCCTTCCTCAACTCCCTGTGAGAAAGCAATCCTAGAGCCATACTATCCATATCTCATCACAAGTATCCAGTTCTAGTTGTATCGATCGGGATACAACTCCAAGCGTTCGTTATCGAGGATCAGGCTATGCATAGATTAGTTCTTACCTACAGGGGTGCACCAACTTACCCACCATGCTCGATTAACTCCGTCCGGACACACTTTTCTGGGTCATGCCCGGGCTCGGCCAAACGACACGCCGCAGCCCTACCTAAAGCTCAGCAGAGAGGTCCCCGTCGGTCTATATCCTAAGCGCTCAAGGGTCTTGGGCCATCGCCCTGTGCACTCTGGGTCGTTGCGTGCAGGGTGGATACCAGCACCATCAGCATGATCCGACCCGGCCGCCATGCTGAACTGGACGTCTGACAGAGCTACTGGCTGATGCATACGATGCAGAGTACCCATATTTATTCCCGCGTGATGGTTAGTGCTATCGGGCCAAAGGCCCACTCAGATCAAATATCCAAATTGTTAGTGCATTGGTAGCATGCGGTAACGAGCAGAGACTCATGATCGATGTGACCCCGTCGCCCCGTCTCGAGGGCTTGCGGCAAGGGCTAAGAATGCCCGGCCACGCCTCGTAATTATCTCTCGGGTACCCTCCAGGTCAACCCGACTTCACAACACTTGTGGGTATCCCTTAGGGCCGACCCGATGTCATCATGGTTCTGTGTTAAGACAAAGTAACTGTGTGTCCAAACACCAGGGGGGAAACTTGAGGAATCACCCTCGATGGATTCCACCTGATGTAGTCGTCAAGGTGAACTTAGGAGGAATCACCCTCGAGGTTCACACTTGAGGTGTTGTACGATGGCGTCGTTATCGGGAGTGGTGAAGGAGGAATCACCCTCGACGACCATGAACGAATAGCTACTCTGCAGAGTTAACATCAGAAGTGCTAAACGAGGTATCACCCTCGGCACTCGATAGTAACACTGCAGTGTCGTACAACTAAGGGGGTGATGTGCGGTGCCGGGCCTGGTTATCGATCACGTTGATTGAGTCATCTAATAATCCAGCGGGGGCAACTGGGTCAAAGTGGGGTCTCTGGTGGGTCTCTATCCAGCCTATAGTAAGCAGTTTAGGATAAGCAGGTAGGTATCAACAGCAGGTTACAAAATCAGGCTATGCATCAGAAATAGGATAAACAGTAGCAGCAGCATTTTCTAGTGCAATCATAAGAGAGAAAGAATAGGCAATATCGGTATGTTCAAAGGGGGGCTGCTTGCCTGGAAGCTCTGCGGCAAAGGCCCTCGAGGCCCCTGGCTTGTAATATAAAGCTTGTATTATTTTAATTTGTGTCTAGAGTTGTGTTGTGATATCTTCAAGTGAGTCCTTAGGCTTGATCGTGTGCATTTGCGTGTATGATTAGTGCACGATTGAGCCGGGGCGTCACATGTCACAGGCTCATTTCACCTTTTGTATGATATGCATGCCAAACATGAATCTCGGAAAGACTTATTTTACAAAAGCACTTTTTAATCTTGAAGAGGATTAATTCCTCTGCTTGCCCTCTTGTAAGTTGAACCTTCAATGAGCTAGCGTATATAGTTATTTCATCTCCTTTAAAAAACTTAACAACTACAATGTGGAGTACTCATAATAATCATGCAAATAATTATGTGCTACTATTTAGATCACAACAATCATCAGGTACATTCTCAAGTAAATGGTAATGACTTCACACATCAAGAAATCCATATACTCATCGGAAAGGGTCACCCCTTATTCAAGAGGAAAAATGATAGTTCAACCTTATTGAAAATAAAAAGCTTATAGCCTAATCTTGCGGAAAGATAATGCAGAAAAGATAAAGATACAAAATGCACGTGAATCTCCCCCAGGCTTACAATCAAGCCAGGGAGATCCAGGCACTAAGCGTTATATGCTCACTCCTGGGTATCTTGGCAGGTAGCAAAGATGCTCCTAAAACGCTTCCTCATTTCCTCGATCACGGCTTGCTAATCATTTACAACCTGGGTCAAAAACTCAAGTTTTGCAGTGTTTTGATTAAGAATGTAAATCATGATCCCGATCTTGTGAAGAAGACAATCGACTCTTGCCTCCAAATCTTTACTCATCAACCAGTAAGAATCAATCCCAACTTTTATCACCTTCGCACAAGCATTCGAACCCTTCTCCAATTCCCTGATCTTTTCCTTCATCTCCTCTAGAGTAGGTGGCTCCTATCCCCACTTAGCTTGAGGGGGGCCCAGAGGATATAACGGAATAGATCCACGGATATTGAATTGGTAGCGATTAGGAGGATACTCATCTGGAATGGTTTTGTCATCTCCTTCTTTTGCTTGTTCCTTCTTGATCTCCACCACCTCGATGTTCTCATCGAGATCTTTCTTCTCCGGATGTGGTTCGCCCTTTAAGATTAGCCTCCTCAAGTCTTCCCATCCTAAAGGAATGACATCATCAAAGTTGGCTAAGGGGATGATGCGAGCACAGGTGGACGAGGTCTTGTTGCTCATTGCGGCGACCATGCTTGTTATCTGTAACTAAAAAGCTTCTTGGTGGAGATGGCCAGCAAAGGAGATATGAGATTAGATGGTTTAGGGCTTAATGACATGCCCCTTCCCTCCTTATAAAGGCTAAGTTTACAGGTAATCACAAGATCAAAGATAAAAAGTTAGTTAGAAAGGAATCAAAACAAAATCAGGAAAGAATCGCGAAAACAGACCAAAGGACGGCCTTCCATACGGGCGGTTATGCTCGTATGGCTGGTCGTTTGGCATATAACCGAAACCTTTCCCCTTTTTTATAATAATACCTATTACAGTGATAGATCCATAAGATCGCTCAAACGGTCGCCATCGGTCTTTTAGAATGCTACTTCTTGAGCTTGCGTTGGTTTTTCCCTTGAAGAGGAAAGGGTGATGCAGCAAAGTAAAGATAAGTATTTCCCTCAGTTTGAGAACCAAGGTATCAACATAGTAGGAGGAACACACAAGTCACCAATGGTTGCACCTACACAAACAAACAAATACTTGCACCCAACAAGATAAAGGGGTTGTCAATCCCTTCACGGTTACTTGCAAGGATGAGATCTGATAGAGATAGGTATAAAAGATAAATAAAAGCGCAAAATAAAGTAAAGGTAAATAAATTGCAGCAAGGTATTTTTGGGTTTTTGGTTTTATAGATCTGAAAATAATATGATAAAAATAGACCTGGGGGCCATAGTTTTCACTAGAGGCATCCCTCTTGAAAGAACACATACGGTGGGTAAACAAATTACTATTGAGCAATTGATAGAAAAGCGCAAAGTTATGACGATATCTAAGGCAATGATCATGAATATAGGCATCACGTCTGTGACAAGTAGACCGACTCATGCCTGCATCTACTACTATTACTCCACACATCGACCGCTATCCAGCATGCATCTAGTGTATTAAGCTAACAAGAACGGAATAATGCCTTAAGCAAGATGACATGATGTAGAGGGATAGATCCAATCAATATGAATAAACCCCACCTTTTTATCCTTAATGGCAACAATACAAATACATGCCTCGCTACCCCTTCTGTTACTGGGTGAGGACACCACAAGATTGAACCCATTGCAAAGCACCTCTCCCATTGCAAGAAAAATCAATCTAGTTGGCCAAACCAAATCAATAGATCGGAGATACATACAAAGCTATCTTAATCATGCATAAAAGAGTTTAGATGAGACTCAGATAATATCCATAGATAATCTGATCATAAATCCACAATTCATCGGATCTCAACAAATGCACCGCAAAACAATATTACATCAAATAGAACTCCAAGAACATCAAGGAGAACATTGTATTGAAGATCAAAGAGAGAGAAGAAGCCATCTAGCTACTAGCTATGGACCCGTAGGTCTGTGGTAAACTACTCAGACATCATCCGAAGGGCAGCAAGGTTGATGTAGAGGCCCTCCGTGATCGAATCCCCCTTCGGCAAAGTACCAGAACAGGTCTCCAGATGGGTTCTCACGAAGACAGAAACTTGCGGCGGTGGAAAAGTATTTTTGCTGTGCCCTCTGGTATATGGGGAATATTTGGGTATTTATGGAGCTGAGATTAGGGTTAGAGGTGCCACGGTGGGCCCACAAGCTCGGGAGGTGCCCCCCTAGGGCGCGGCCTCCAAGCTTGTGGCCCATCCGTGGCTCTTCCGGACTCCTCCCGAAGCTTCCTAGGTGTCTTCTGGTCCAAGAAAAATCATCAAAAAGTTTCGTTCCATTTGGACTCCGTTTGGTATTGATTTTCTGTAAAAGACAAAAAACATGGAAAAAATAGCAACTGGCACTGGGTACTAGGTTAATAGGTTAGTCCCAATAAATGATATAAAATAGCATATAAAACATCCAAGATGGATAATATAATAGCATGGAAGAATCAAAAATTATAGATACGTTGGAGACGTATCAAGCATCCCCAAGCTTAATTCCTGCTCGTCCTCGAGTAGGTAAATGATAAAAATAGAATTTTTGATGCGGAATGCTACCTAACATGTTTATCATGTAATCTTTCTTATTGTGGCATGAATATTCAGATCCATAAGATTCAAAATAAAAGTTTAATATTGGCATAAAAACAATAATACTTCAAGCATACTAATAAAGCAATCATGTCTTCTCAAAATATTATGGCTAAAGAAAGTTATCCCTACAAAATCATATAAGCTTGTCATGCTCTATTTTCTTAACACAAAGTATTTATCCTGCACAACCCCGATGACAAGACAAGCAATTGTTTCATACTTTTAACGCGCTTCAGCTTTTTCAACTCTCACACAATACATGAGCGTGAGCCATGGATATAGCACTATAGGTGGAATAGAATATGATGGTGGAGGTTGTTTGGAGAAGACAAAAAAGGAGAAAGTCTCACATTGACGAGGCTAATCAATGGGCTATGGAGATACCCATCAATTGATATCAATGCAAGGAGTAGGGATTTCCATGCAATGGATGCACTAGAGTTATAAGTGTATGAAAGCTCAAAAGAAAACTAAGCGGGTGTGCATCCAACTTGCTTGCTCACGAAGACCTAGGGCATTTGAGGAAGACCATCATTGGAATATATAAGCCAAGTTCTATAATGAAAAATTCCCACTATTAATATATGAAAGTGACAAAATAGGAGACTCTCTATCATGAAGAACATGGTGCTACTTTGAAGCACAAGGGTGGAAAAGGATAGTAACATTGCAAATAATGCTTTTGGCGAACGAGCACCTTGGTGCCCGTTATATTGGCCGTCCATTGTGCATCATGACCGTTCAGTTGATGTATTTATTGTTGTATTTGGTCATGTATTCATGCTTTGTGTTTGTCTCAAAATTTATGTCTGATAGGAAGGCTAGAAATCCACGTGGGTTTGCTCGCACAAACTATGGCCCTCTCCAATGCTACTGAGATGTTATCTCCCATATCCCCAAGTTCAAATTTGAGTTCATAACCTATGCTTAGGATATGTCAATGATGCTTTTACATAAACACATGCGTTATTAATTAAGCACTGATGTGACATAGCGACGGAATACTCGTTCCACTAGAAAACCAAGCAGAGAGGCACTAATTATTTCCATGCAAAAAACAAGAGAGACACTGATTATTAGCAGTTTAGCCCACATTAATTTATAAAATAAATCAACATATTAGTACTGACAAATCATTCTGGGCCTCTGCTGCTAGCTCGTATGACACATACAACCCAACGGCCTGTGTATTCGATTTGTATTCCTACGCGTAGTGTTGTGGCAATTCCTGAGTGGCCCATCACGAGGCAGATGACAATGGCTGGGATACCGAGACCCAAGGTGCTCGTCAGCCAAAAATCTTTTCTCAGTAACATTGTCCCTTCTCTCTTTTTCTCTCATTTTTTTCTTTTCTCTCTTTTTTTATGTTGGGATCTTTGGCCTCTCTTTTTTATTTTGGGCTCTTTGGCCTCTTTTTTATTTAAGTCCGGAGTCTCATCCCGGCTTGTGGGGGAATCATAGTCTCCATCATCCTTTCCTCACATGGGACAATGCTTTAATAATGATGATCATCACACTTTTATTTACTTACAACTCAAGAATTACAACTCGATACTAGAACAAAAATATAACTCTATATGAATGCCTCGGGCGGTGTACCGGGATGTGCAATGATCTAGCGTGACATGTATAAAAAATATGAACGGTGGCCAAGCCACAAATACTATGTCAACTATATGATCATGCAAAGCAATATGACAATGATGGTATGTATCATAATAAAACGAAACGGTGGAAGTTGCATGGCAATATATTCCGGAATGGCTATGGAAATGCCATAGTAGGTAGGTATGGTGGCTGTTTTGAGGAAGACATAAGGTAGCTTATGTGTGAAAGAGCATATCATATCACGGGATTTGGATGCACCGGCGAAGTTTTCACCAACTCTCAAGGTGAGAAAGGGCAATGCACGGTACCGAAGAGGCTAGCAATGGTGGAAGGGTGAGAGTGCGTATAATCCATGGACTCAACATTAGTCATAAAGAACTCACATACTTATTGCAAAAGTTTATTAGCCCTCGAAGCAAAGTACTACTACGCATGCTCCTAGGGGGATAGGTTGGTAGGAAAAGACCATCGCTCATCCCCGACCGCCACTCATAAGGAAGACAATCAAAAATAAATCATGCTCCAACTTCATCGCATAACGAGAGACCATACGTGCATGCTTCGGGAATCACAAACCTTAACACAAATATTCTTACTAAACCACAATTACTCACTAGCATGTCTCTAATATCACCATCTTTATATCTCAAAAAAATGCAAGGAATCAAACTTCTCATATATTCAATGATCTTCATGAAAGTTTTTATTATATCCCTCTTGAATACCCATCATATTAGGACTAAATTCATAACCTAAGAAAATTCCCATACTATTTTTAAGACTCTCAAAATAATATAAGTGAAGCATGAGAGTTCATCAATTTCTTCAAAATAAAACCACTGCCATGCTCTAAAAAGATATAAGTGAAGCACTAGAGCAACTACCTAGCTCAAAAGATATAAGTGAAGCACATAGTGTATTCTAATAAATTCATGATTAATGGGTGTCCCTCTCAAAAGGCGTGTACAGAAAGGATGATTGTGGAAAACTAAAAAGCAAAGACTCATATAATACAAGACGCTCCAAGCAAAACACATATCATGTGGTGAATAAAAATATAGCCTCAAGTAATTTACTGATAGATTGAAGACAAGAGAGGGGATGCCATCCGGGGCATTCCCAAGCTTAGATGCTTGGTTGTCCTTGAATATTACCTTGGGGTGGCTTGGGAATCCCCAAGCTTAGGCTCTTGCCACTCCTTATTCCGTAGTCCATTGAAACTTCACCCAAAACTTGAAAACTTCACAACACAAAACTCAACAGAAAACTCGTGAGATCTGTTAGTATAATAAAACAAATCTCCACTTTTAGGTACTGTTGTAAACTCATTCCAATTATATATTTCCATTATATCTACTGTATTCTAACTTCACCATGGCTCATACCCCCCGATACTACCCATAGATCAATCAAAATAAGCGAACAACACAACGAAAACAGAATCTGTCAAAAACAAAATAGTCTTTAAAGCCCAGAATTAAATTCATACTTCTATAACTCCAAAAATTCTGAAAAATTAGGACAACGTAGGCAATCTGTATATCAATCTTGTGTAAAAATTCAGAATTTTTCCACGTTCCAGCAAATTTTAATAATTCTTCTACTGGACGCAAAAGTTTCTATTTTTTAGCAAAATCAAATCAACTATCATCCAAATCATCCCAAAGGTCTTACTTGGATCAAACACTAATTAAAACATTAAAACACAATCATTACAGAAGTATAATTGCATATTTATTGAAAAATAGACGCAAAAACAAAAAACATAAAATAAAATTGTGTTGCCTCCCAACAAGCGATATTGTTTTACGCCCCTAGCTAGGCATATTGCATAGATGTAGGTATTGTCATCTTTGGTATTCTTTCCCGTAGATGTGTTTTTGTCGAGAGGTTTTTCAAATATAACATTAAACACATCATCTATAGAAATTTTAGCATTATCAAGTTGTCCCTCTGCATATCCCCTTTGATTACCGGCTACAATCCAAGAATATTGTTAATTAACATCATTGAAAACTTGTTGAATCAAATCCAAAACAGGAACTTCCTTTTTAAGGTTCTCATCAAAGATGCGATCATTACCAAGCAAATGCCTTAATAAATAATCACTATTGTAAAGGATCTCATCTATTACCAGTTTTTCACGGTTCATACCATAAAAATCAAAGATCTCCCTAACTTCCCGTACTATGTAGTCAAATTCATTCATAAGGACAAGGGTGGCTATCCTCTTAGCTCTAAGATCTTTTATAACAGGCAACTCATAAAATAATCTTTGCAAGGTAGGATGAGTACGAATAAACCTCTTCTCAAGCTTAAGAACAAGTGTTGAAATAGCTTTCGCATAAGTTTTAGTTCTTTTAAGTATAGGGGCATCATTACAAGTCAAAGTTCCAATGCAATTAAGGAATTCTTTGATGGCCCCCTTTCCTATAACATTCCCTTCTCCCATAACGAAAGTTTTAGCATCTAGATTAGTGGAACATCCAATTTTAGGAGTTCTACATCATCTGTTTCTGCCATACCAAAATCACTCATGATGATAGGTTCAAAGAAAGCAATCTAGCACACAAGCAAACAAAAAAGCAAATGAAAAGATGAACGAAAGAAGGAAAATAAAAAGGCAAATATTTTTGGTGTTTTTCTGAAAATGTTTTAGAAGTGGGGGAGAGGAAAACGAGAGGCAAATGGCGAATAATGTAAATGCAAGAGATGAGAGTTTATGATGGGTACTTGGTAGGCTTGATGTAGATCCTCCCCGGCAACGGTGCCAGAAATTCTTCCTGCTACTTCTTGAGCTTGCATTGGTTTTTCCCTTGAAGAGGAAAGGGCGATGCAGCAAAGTAGAGATAAGTATTTCCCTCAGTTTGAGAACCAAGGTATCAATCCAGTAGGAGGAACACACAAGTCACCAATGGTTGCACCTACACAAATAAACAAATACTTGCACCCAACGCGATAAAGGGGTTGTCCATCCCTTCAAGGTTACTTGCAACGATGAGATCTGATAGAGATAGGTATAAAAGATAAATAAAAGCACAAAATAAAGTAAAGGTAAATAAATTGCAGCAAGCTATTTTTGGGTTTTTGGTTTTATAGATCTAAAAATAATATGATAAAAATAGACCCGGGGGCCATAGTTTTCACTAGAGGTTTCTCTCTTGAAAGAACACATACGGTGGGTAAACAAATTACTGTTAAGCAATTGGTAGAAAAGCGCAAATTTAGGACGATATCTAAGGCAATGATCATGAATATAGGCATCACGTCCGTGACAAGTAGACCGACTCCTGCCTGCATCTACTACTATTACTCCACAGATCGACCGCTATCCAGCATGCATCTAGTGTATTAAGTTAACAAGAACGGAGTAACACCTTAAGTAAGATGACATGATGTAGAGGGATATATCTAATCAATATGAATAAACCCCACCTTTTTATCCTTAATGGCAACAATACAAATACGTGCCAGCTACCCCTTCTATTACTGGGTGAGGACACCGCAAGATTGAACCCATTACAAAGCACCTCTCCCATTGCGAGAAAAATCAATCTAGTTGGCCAAACCAAATCAATAGATCGGAGAGAAATACAAAGCTATATTAATCATGCATAAAAGAGTCAGATAAGACTCAAATAATATTCATAGATAATCTGATCATAAATCCACAATTCATCGGGTCTCAACAAACGCATCGCAAAAGAAGATTACATCGAATAGAACTCCAAGAACATCAAGGAGAACATTGTATTGAAGATCAAAGAGAGAGAGAAGAAGCCATCTAGCTACTAGCTATGGACCCGTAGGTCTGTGGTAAACTACTCACACATCATCGGAATGGCAGCAAGGTTGATGTAGAGGCCTTTCGTGATCGAATCCCCCTCCGGCAAAGTACCAAAAGAGGTCTCCAGATGGGATCTCACGAGGACAGAAACTTGCGACGGTGGAAAAGTATTTTTGGTGTGCCCTCTAGTATACGGGGAATATTTGGGTATTTATGGAGCTGAGATTAGGGTTAGAGGTGCCATGATGGGCCCACAAGATCGGGAGGCGCCCCCCTAGGGCATGGCCTCCAAGCTTGTGGCCCATCCGTGGCTCTTCTGGTCTCCTCTCGAAGCTTCCTAGGTGTCTTTTGGTCCAAGAAAAATAGTCAAAAAGTTTTGTTCCGTTTGGTATTGATTTTCTGTAAAAGACAAAAGCATAAAAAAACAGCAACTGGCACTAGGCACTAGGTTAATAGGTTAGTCCCAAAAAATGATATAAAATAGCATAATAATGCATATAAAACATCCAAGATGGATAATATAATAGCATGGAACAATCAAAAATTATAGATACATTGGAGACGTATCATAGAACATCGTCATTTGTTCTGTTGTCGCTCTCCTTTCCAAGGATAACTCAAATGATCGCTCAAACAATCGCAGGTGTCTGTATGAAGCACCGGATTTCACTCTGGACTCTGCATCACTTTTTTCTGGCATCTGTGCGACTGCCCAAACGGGCGCATTCTGTCGTTTGAAACACCATCTTTCCCCCTGTTGGCTGCTGCGTCCATTTCTTCCTTACAGATTTTTCATGTCTCTGGAAGGTTAGTGACAAAGCCTCCAACTATAGACGAGAATTCCAACAACACAGATTCAAGACTAGTAGGTCCAGCAAAATAAATATACAAATTCTACTCTTATATTTACATCCACTTTACGGAAGTGCTATTTCATACCTTCTGTTCTTTCCGAAGGGCTTCGACCTATTCGATCGTGAGAAAACTTACCTCCTCTACTTCATGTTCTTCCTTTTGCTCATCTGCGAGGTATGGCTTCAAGCATTGCCTGTTCAAAATCCAGGGTCCAACTTTCCCTCCTTTTAACCGGACAGTGATACGTCCATTTTGCATCTTGTTTTCTTACTGTTATTGATATTATTTTTATTCAATATAACACTTTGTGGAGTAATTCTAATACCTTTTCTCTCATAATAAGCAAGGTTTACACAAAGAGGGAGAATACCGGTAGCTGGAATTCTGGACCTGAAAAAGCTACGTCAGAGATACCTATTCTGCACATCTCCAAATAAGCTGAAATTTTACGGAGAATTATTTTGGAATATATAAAAAATACTGGAGAAAAGAAATACCGTAGGGGGTCACCTAGGTGCCCACTAGGCACCAGGGCATGCCTCCCCCCTGGTGCGCATTGGTGGGTAGTGGGGGCCCTGGCCCACCTCCGGTGCCCATCTTCTGGTACATAAGGTCTTTTGACGTAGAAAAAATAAGCAGAGGACTTTCAGGACGGAGCGCCACCGTCTTGAGGCGGAACTTGGGCAGGAGCACTTTTGCTCTCCGGCGGAGCAATTCCGCCGGGGATACTTCCCTCCGGGAGGGGGAAATCGAAGCTATCGTCATCACCAACAAACCTCTCATCGTGGGAGGGCCAATCTTCATCAACACCTTCAACAGCACCATCTCATCTCAAAACCCTAGTTCATCTCTTGTGTTCAATCTTGTATCAAAACCTCAGATTGGTACCTGTGGGTGACTAGTAGTGTTGATTACATCTTGTAGTTGATGCTAGTTGGTTTATTTGGTGGAAGATTATATGTTCAGATCCATTATGATATTTATTACTCCTCTGATCTTGAGCATGAATATTATTTGTGAGTAGTTACTTTTGTTCTTGAGGACACGGGAGAAGTCATGTTACAAGTAATCATGTGAATTTGATATTCGTTCGATATTTTGATATGTATGTTGTGATTCCCTTAGTGGTGTTATGTGAATGTCGACAAACATGACACTTCACCATCTTTGGGCCTAAGGGAATGCATTGTGGAGTAGTTTTTAGATGATGGGTTGCTAGAGTGACAGAAGCTTACACCCTAGTTTATGCACTATTCCGTAAGGGGCTGATTTGGATCCACATGTTTAATGCTATGGTTAGATTATATCTTAATTCTTCTTTCGTAGTTGTGGATGCTAGCAAGAGGGGTTAATCATAAGTAGATGATGGCTTGTGAGTAGTTGTAGATGATGGCTTGTTAAAGTAAGAACGGCACCCAAGCACCGGTACACCCACATATCAAATTATCAAAGTAGCGAATGTGAATCAAACAAACATGATGAAAGTGACTAGATGAAATTCCCTTGTGTCCTCAAGAACGCTTTACTTATTATCAGAGACCGTTCTGGCCTGTCCTTTGCTACAAAAAGGATTGGGCTACCTTGCTACACTTATTGTTACTATTGTTACTTGTTACTTGTTACAAATTATCTTGCTATCAAAATACCTGTTACCGACAATTTCAGTGCTTGCAAAAATTACCTTGCTGAAAACCGCTCGTCATTTCCTTCTGCTCCTCATTGGGTTTGACACTCTTACTTATCGAAAGGACTATGATTGATACCCTATACTTGTGGGTCATCAAGACTCTTTTCTGGAGCCATTGCTGGGGAGTGACGCACTCTTGGTAAGTGGAAATTGGTAAGGAAAAATTTATATTACGTGCTGAAATTTACTGTCACTTGTTACTATGGAAAACAATCCTTTGAGGCATTTGTTCGGGGTATATTCACCTTGACCGGAAACACAAAGAGTTGCACCTCAACCTATTACACCTAATGAAAATATTGGTTATGAAATTCCTTCGGGTATGATAGAGAAACGGCTAGCTAATCCTTATGCAGGAGATGGAACGAAGCATCCTGATATGCACCTGATTTATGTGGATGAAATTTGTGGATTGTTCAAGCTTGCAGGTTTACCCGGATATGAAGTTAAGAAGAAGGTTTTCCCTTTATCTTTGGGGGGGAAAGCATTGACATGGTATAGGCTATGTGATGATATTGGAGCTTGGAACTGGAATCGATTGAAATTGGAATTTCACCAAAAGTTGTATCCCATGCATCTAGTTCATCGTGATCGGAATTATATATAATTTTTGGCCTCGTGAAGGAGAAAGTATCGCTCAAGCTTGGGGGAGGCTTAAGTTAATGTTATATTCATGCCCCAATCATGAGTTCTCAAGAGAAATTAATATACAAAAAATTTATGCTCAGCTTTCTCGTAATGATCAATCCATGCTCGATACTTCTTGTACTGGTTCTTTTATGAAGAAGACTATTGAATTCAGATGGGATCTCTTGGAAAGAATTAAACGCAACTCTGAAGATTGGGAACTCGACGAAGGTAAGAAGTCAGGTATAAAACTTGAGTTTGATTGTGTTAAAACTTTTATGGATACTGATGCTTTTCATAATTTTAGCACTAAATATGGACTTGACTCTGAGATAGTAGCCTCTTTTTGTGAATCATTTGCTACTCATGTTGATCTCCCTAAGGAGAAGTGGTTTAAATATCATCCCCCTATTAAAGAAAAGATTGAGGAACCAGTTATAGTTAAAGATGAAACTATTATTTACAATGTTGATCCAGTTATGCCTACTGCTTATATTGAGAAACCACCTTTCCCTGTTAGGATAAAGGAACATGCTAAGGTTTCGACCATGGTCAACAAAAGTAATATTAGAGCACCTAGACCCTCTGAACAAATTAAAGTAGAACCTAGTATTTCTATGGTTAAATATATCTTGGTTGATAATATTGATGGGCATGTTATTTATTTTTGTGATGAAGCTGCTAGAATTGCCAAACCCGATACTAAAGATAAGAATAAACCCGTTGTTGGCATGCCTGTTGTCTCAGTTAAAATTGGAGATCATTGTTATCACGGCTTATGTGATATGGGTGCTAGTGTCAGTACTATTCCTTTTACTCTCTACCAAGAAATTATGAATGACATTTCACCTACTTAAATAGAAGATATTGATGTTACTATTAAACTTGCTAATAGAGATACTATCACACCACTTGGGATTGTTAGAGATGTTGAAGTCTTGTGTGGAAAGATAAAATATCCTACTAATTTTCTAGTTCTTGGTTCTCCACAAGATGATTTTTGTCCCATTATATTTGGCAGACCTTTCTTGAACACTGTTAATGCTAAGATAGATTGCAAGAAAGAAACCGTCAGTGTTAATTTTGGTGATGTGCCTCATGAGTTTAATTTTTCTAAGTTTCGTAGGCACCCCATGATAAAGAATTGCCAAGTAAGGATGAAATAATTGGTCTTGCTTCTATTGCCGTACCTCCTACTGATCCACTAGAACAATATTTGCTCGACCATGAAAATGATATGCACTTGCATGAAAGAAATGAAATAGATAGGATGTTCTTCGAACAACAACCTATTCTCAAACATAATTTGCCTATTGAAACTCTAGGAGGTCCTCCTCCACCTAAGGGTGATCCTGTGTTTGAATTGGAAAAATTACCTAATACTTTGAAATATGCTTATCTAGATGAAAAGAAGATATATCATGTTATTATTAGTGCTAACCTTATAGAGCATGAAGAGAAAAGATTATTAAAAATGCTGAGGAAGCACCGAGCTGCTATTGGATATACTCTTGATGATCTTAAGGGCATTAGTCCCACTATCTGTAAGCACAAGATTAATATGGAACCCGATGCTAAACCAGTTGTTGATCATCAGCGATGATTGAATCCTAAGATGAAGGAAGTGGTAAGAACTGAAATATTAAAGCTTCTGGAAGCAGGTATAATTTATCCTATAGCTGATAGTAGATGGGTAAGTCATGTTCATTGTGTTCCTAAGAAAGGAGGTATTACTGTTGTACCTAATGATAAAAATGAACTTATCCCACAAATAATTGTGACTGGTTATAGAATGGTAATTGATTTCAGAAAATTAAACAAAGCCACTAGAAAGGATCATTACCCTTTACCTTTTATTGATCAAATGCTAGAAATATTATCTAAGCACACACACTTTTGCTTTCTTGATGGATATTCTGGTTTCTCTCAAATACATGTATTGCAACCCAATCAAGAGAAAACCACCTTTACTTGCCCTTTTGGAACTTATGCTTATAGACGTATGCCTTTTGGTTTATGCAATGCACCTGCTACCTTTCAAAGTTGTATGAATGCTATATTCTCTGACTTTTGTGAAAAGATTGTTGAGGTTTTCATGGATGATTTTTTCGTTTACGGAACTTCTTTTGATGATTGCTTAAGCAACCTTGATCGAGTTTTGCAGAGATGTGAGCAAACTAATCTTATCTTAAATTGGGAGAAGTGTCACTTTATGGTGAATGAAGGTATTGTCTTAGGGCACAAAATTTCTAAATGAGGTATTGAGGTGGATAAAGCCTAAGTTTATGCGATTGAGAAAATGTCATGTCCAAAAGATATTAAAGGTATAAGAAGTTTCCTTGGTCATGCTGGTTTCTATAGGAGATTCATTAAAGACTTCTCTAAAATTTCTAGGCCTCTTACTAATCTCTTGCAAAAGGATGTTCCATTTGTTTTTTACGATGATTGTGTAGAAGCCTTTGAAACACTTAAGAAAGCCTTAACTTCTGCGCCTATTGTTCAACCACCTGATTGGAACTTGCCTTTTGAAATTATGTGTGATGCTAGTGATTATGTTGTTGGTGTTGTTCTACGACAAAGAGTTGATAAGAAATTAAATGTTATCCATTATGCTAGTAAGACTCTAGACAGTGCCCAAAGAAATTATGCTACTACTGAAAAAGAATTTTTAGCAGTTGTGTTTGCTTGTGATAAATTTAGATCTTACATAGTTGATTCTAAAGTAATTGTTCACACTGATCATGCTGCTATTAAATACCTTATGGAAAAGAATGATGCTAAACCTAGACTCGTTAGGTGGGTTCTTTTGTTACAAGAATTTGATTTGCACATCACTGATAGGAAGGGAGTTGAGAATCCCGTAGCTGATAACTTGTCTAGGTTAGAAAATATTCTTGATGAACCACTACCTATTGATGATAGCTTCCCTGATGAACAACTAGCTGTCATAAATGCTTCTCATAACACTCCTTGGTATGCAGACTATGCTAATTACATTGTTGCTAAATTTATACCGCCTAGTTTCATATACCAACATAAGAAAAAATTCTTCTATGATTTAAGACATTACTTTTGGGATGACCCACATCTTTATAAAGAGGGAGTAGATGATATTATTAGACGTTGTATACCTAAGCATGAACAGGAACAAATCCTACGGAAATGTCACTCCGAAGCCTATGGAGGACATCATGCACAAGATAGAACTGCACACAAGGTATTACAATCTAGTTTTTGTTGGCCTACTCTTTTCAAAGATGCTCGTAAGTTTGTCTCATCTTGTGATGAATGTCAAAGGATTGGTAATATTGGTAAACGTCAGGAAATGCCTATGAATTATTCACTTGTTATTGAACCATTTGATGTTTGGGGCTTTGATTATATGGGACCTTTTCCTTCCTCTAATGGGCTTTGATTATATGTTGTTGATTATGTCACTAAGTGGGTAGAAGCTATTCCAACTAGCAGTGCTGCTCACATCACCTCCATTAAAATGTTGAAAGAAGTTATTTTCCCGAGGTTTGGAGTCCCTAGATATTTAATGACTAATGGTGGTTCACATTTTATTCATGGTGCTTTTCGTAAACTGCTTGCTAAATATGATGTCAACCATAGAATTGCATCTCCTTATCACCCTCAATCTAGTGGTCAAATTGAACTTCGCAATAGGGAAATAAAATTAATATTACAAAAGACTGTTAACAAATCTAGGAAAAATTGGTCTAAGAAATTTGATGATGCACTATGGGCTTATAGAACTGCTTATAAAAATCCTATGGGTATGTCTCCATACAAAATGGTTTATGGAAAAGCATGTCACTTGCCTCTTGAGTTAGAACATAAAGCATATTGGGCAATTAAAGAACTCAATTATGATTTCAAGCTTGCCGGTGAAAAGAGGTTATTTGATATTAGCTCACTAGATGAATGGAGAACCCAAGCTTATGAAAATGCCAAATTATTCAAAGAAAAAGTTAAAAGGTGGCATGACAAAAGAATCCAAAAGCAAGAATTCAAAGTTGGTGAATATGTTATATTGTACAATTCTTGTTTTAGCTTTTTTACAGGAAAACTTCTCTCCAAGTCGGAAGGACCATATATCATTGAAGAAGCTTATTGCTCTGGATCTATTAAAATCAATAATGATGAAGGCGCTAATCCGAAGGTGGTCAATGGGCAAAGAATTAAGCACTATATTTTAGGTATAACTATTAATGTTGAAACTAATATTATCCAAACCATGACACCGGAGGGATATATAAAAGAGACCTTCCAGAACACTCCAGAACCCTCAAAAGGAAGAGGTACGTGATACGATAAGTAAACCAACTCCAAAAATTCTGCAAAAATATTTTCTGTCAGTTTTGAAATATTAGAAAGAAAAAAAGAAACAACCGGGAAGGCAACCCAGGTGCCCACTAGGCACCACGGCGCGCGTGCCCTACCTGGCGCGCCCTGATGGGTAGTTGTCGGTGTAATGAGAACCAGGGTCTCATCAACCTTCTTAGCATGGGTCATACCCATCTAGGACCGTTGCCCGACAACCCCGGCAAAAGCCAAGTTTCCCGGCAAGCAAGACATCCGGCAAACATCTTGACGTGGAGCACGAAGAAGGAACCAGGCAAAGCTACGAAGAAGAGCACGGCTTGGGATACGAGATGAAGTCAGCGCTCGCTGGCAAGGTACGAGCCGGCAAGCCAAGGGCCCGGCAAGCTCCGTCCCGGCAAGGCTTGCCGGGATGACAGTTGGGCACAAGTGCAAGACTACCGAAAACGGCGTTCAAGCCAATAGCCAGAAGACAGAAGACCAAAAGACAAAGTTCCCAGCAAGATTCTTGCCGGGAACATTTGCGCGGTCTTGTCGGGACGTTTGCGAAGCCGTGGCAAGACTCGCACCCGGCAAGGATCCCACCGCCCCTACCTGACGCACCAAAGATGTCGGGGAAATGACACCTATGGGATCACGTGGATCCCTTCTACGGTTGGCAAGGAAAGAGGAGTGCGCAAAGAGCAGATCTAACAATCAACACGATGGATTTTTACCCAGGTTCGGCCCACTGAGAAGCGTAAAACCCTAGTCCTGCTTTGAGTGTATATTGAGTGTTCTTGAGCTTCGGCTAGCTGCTACACATGCAAACTGGGCCGGAAAGTCCAAAAGTCCCTCCCTGTATCGCCTTGGGCCTCCTTTTGTACCAAGGGGCTACCACAGTGGCGTACAGGCATACAGGAGGTGTAAAGTGCTACAGTGCACGTGCTTATCTCTGACGTCTTAGGACAAATGCATTTAATGCGTTGTTTACGTGCCCTCTAACTTTATCGGGGATGGAAACAGGGCCCGTCCCGTTCATCGCCGCCTTACTCCATCTCGACACGCATCCAGGATGACGAGGCTTGCGGGGCCAGGCTGGCAGGCTAGCCGCTGCGCTGGAGCGGTGGCAGGGCCTTCACGAAGATCTGCATGCCACCATGCAGGTGCTTGCCTGGTTGGCTGGCTAATTGCTGTGCCGGGACGGTGGCAGGGCGGCGGAGCCTTGTCGTGCATGAGCCTTGCCGTGGCCTCGCAATCGTCCCTGGCAAGAGTCTTGCCGGGGCCTCGCAGTCGTCCCCGGCAAGAACCTTGCTGGGAACTTTGCCTTCTGGTCTTCACGAAGATCTGCATGCCACCAGTCTTCACAAAGATCTGCATGCTACTATGCATGTGCCCCTGAGTTTTGGTCTTGATGTTGTCGATGTGTTAGAGCTCTCAACCTCATGGGTGGTGGTCTTGCTGAGGCTTCGCAAACAATCCCGACAAGGAGCTTGCCGGGGCTCGCAAATCACCCTGGCAAGAATCTTTGCCGGGGGCTCAGCTTGTCGTCTACTCTCTGATTACTGGCTCGGATGCCGCCTTGGTCGTCTTGTATTTTGCCTCCAACTGCCCCCGCCAAGCCTCGCCACGTGCGTCTGCAACTGCCCGTGCACAAGTAAGTGGTACCAAAGGGCCCAAACTTTAGTACACCGACAGGAGCCCCCGGGCCTGGGCCATACACGAGTGCGAAGCGTCGTTGGGCCAGGCCCAAACAGTGCGCGGGCACGCGTGGTAGGGATTAACTGTTGTAATCATCTCGTCTATTGCGCTTCCCCATGATCCGCATTGAGTGCGCGACATGGGGGTCGTGCGTGGAACGGTCACGGCACGCCTGCGAAAACGCCTTCACATCGAACAGTAAAGATACACACCCCGACACTTGCCAGCAGAAAACCCTAGTCCTGCTTTGAGTGTATATTGAGTGTTCTTGAGCTTCGGCTATCTGCTACGATGCAAACTGGGCCGGAAAGTCCAAAAGTCCCTCCCTGTATCACCTTGGGCCTCCTTTTATACCAAGGGGCTATCACAGTGGCGTACATGCATACAGGAGGTGTAAAGTGCTACAGTGCATGTGCTTATCTCTGGCGTCTTAGGACAAGTGCATTAAATGCGCTACTTACGTGCCCTCTAACTTTATCGGGGACGGAAATAGAGCCCGTCCCATCCGTCGCCACCTCACTCCGTCTTGACACGCATCCAAGGTGACGCGGCATGCAGCGCCAAGCTGACTGGCTAGCCGCTGCGCTGGAGCGGTGGCAGGATCTTCACGAAGATCTGCATACCACCACGTAGGTGCTTGCCTAGTTGGCTGGCTAATTGCTGTGCCAGGACGGTGGCAGGGTGGCAGAGCCTTGTCGTGCGCGAGCCTTGTCGTGGCCTCGCAATCGTCCCCGGTAAGAGTCTTGTCGGGGCCTCGCAGTCGTCCCCGGCAAGAACCTTGCTGGGAACTTCGCCTTCTGGTCTTCACGAAGATCTGCATGCCACCAGTCTTCACAAAGATCTGCATGCTACTACGCATGTGCCCCTGAGTTTTGGTCTTGACGTTGTCGATGTGTCAGAGCTCTCAACCTCAAGGGTGGTGGTCTTGTCGAGGCTTCGCAAACAATCCCGGCAAGAAGCTTGTCGGGGCTCGCAAATCACCCCGGCAAGAATCTTTGTCGGGGGCTCAGCTTGTCCTCTGCTCTCTGATTACTGGCTCGGATGCCGCCTTGGTCGTCTTGTATTTTGCCTCCAACTGCCCCTGCCAAGCCTTGCCGCAGGTGCGGCTGCAACTGCCCGTGAACAAGTAAGGGGTACCAAAGGGCCCAAACTTTAGTACACCGATAGTAGTGGGCCCCTCGGGCACCTTCCCGACTCCGTTTTCCTACCGTACACTTGTTTCCCAAGATAAAAAATCTTTATATATACCCCCGGACGATTTGACCACCGTACCATGGAGAAATCCTCTGTTCTTGTTTCGTGATGTTTCTCTGTCAGATCTAGATCGCCATGGCTGTACCAAGCTCTTCCAAGGACAGGTTCTATGAGAAGTCATCAACCCCTACCTACCGGAGGTGTTGAAGCACCCTCAAGCCATTGAGATGCGTGAGGGGGTGCTCCACATCCGGGATGTTCAGGGGCCCAAGAAGAAGAGAAGCATGGAGGCCAGGCTCGAGGCGGTGGAGCAGAAGATCTTCAAGTGCCAAGGGATGGTGGAGCGTGGACTCAGTGCCAATCACTCCATGATCACGGAATTCACCCGTGATCACAAGGTGGATGGCCGGTCTATGAAGGACATCATCTTCACCTTCAGCGAGCAAATCAATTTTTTGCAAAGCCAAATCTATGATCTCCAAAATCAAATTTTTTGAGTGTGAAGCAAGGTTTAAAGATATGAGTTAGCTGCAAGTTTCAGGACTCAGGAGACTCGTGCATCCTCTTATGATGGTGAACCCCTGCCATGGAAGCCGGAGGACAAGCCCACTACCTCATCACCACCACCATCACCAAAGGAGGAGACTTAAACACACGGGTATGGGCACTCCCCTTGGCTTGTGCCAAGCTTGGGGGAGATGCCCCGATATCATATCACCATCACTTTTATTATCTTTACCGTTCTTAGTTCGATCCTTAGTTATTCCATGATTTAGTCGAATAAATGTTTAGTATGATCTATTTTTGAGTGCTAGTTTCATGATCTATCTATGTAATCGAGTGAGGGTTATATAATAAAGATTAGTTTGAGTTTTTGCTTCTTTACTTTTTTTGTTTCAGTCAAAATAAAGAAAATAATGAAAAAGATCATATGCTAATCTTATGGAAAGTAATGACATTGCTTAAGGAAAAGTATAAGTGGTAAAATTTGTTGAGCGTTGACAAACATAGCATTGGTCAATGATGCAATTCATGAAAGAATTAATAAGGGAAGAGAAGATTCACATGCAAATATACTATCTTTAGTCAAGTCCTGCAACTGAAAAGTTCCACACGCAATGTCAAAAAGATTAATATGCATATACGGGCATTCAGTTGCATCACCTCGGAATATATTCTCTTTTACCATATTAATTAACCGAGGGTTTATCTCATATGCTTACCAGGTAGGTCAGGACCCATTGATATAACATTCTCTCCTCGAGACGGTCCTGCTACCAATTCCACTCTTACCTAACAATTTTTTCTTGAAGGACCATGGCTGCTTTTCATCTGCAAAAATCATTAGGATACAAAATAATTCAAAACTTAAGTCAAGTCCCAAAAGTGCTCAACTCCCCGGCAACTGAGCCAGAAAAAGCTTGATGGCCTGCAAGTGCATAGGGTTTAGTGGTAGCCTTTTCGAAGTAAGAGTATCGATCCCACAGGGAGCACAGGAATCAGACTTTTGACTCTCGTAGAGAGTTATGTATTTTTGTGCCTGCAGATAATTGTAGACTTAAAGCAGAATGAGGGCAGATATAAATGATAATTGAGTAGTGTAGTGACTTGTAACAAAGTAACGTAAAAGTAAATAAAAAGCAAGGATTGTAGTGATGGATGAAACAACAGAATGAAAAGGCATTCTCAGGGAGTACGGAATCCCCATTGTTATGCTTCTAGCGCACCTATGCGTAAACATAGTATGGAATGGATACTTGAGCCACTGTTGATGATTATGCTGAGCGAAGCCGGGTACAATACACGTTGTACTCGTGGTAGACTTCGTGCCACACACGCCACCATCATAGTCTCCCTGGAGGGTTACAACTCATGATAATTAAGGGTTACCCTGTGGATGCGACCTCTCTAAGGGTTCTCCATAATTCCTCGGTCAATTGCAAAGGTTGGGAGTAGTAGGCTTTTACTGACACTTCAAATTACCTCCACAACCTAGCCATTTACAACGATAGTGATATACTTCATGGCCATAAGGCACAAATGCTGAGTGGGGCCCCTTCACAACATTCACAAAGTTATTAAACTAAGCATTCAACAGAGGATCTCATATCCACAATAATGTTTCAGATCCTACACATACCAAGGTTCATCCATATCCCTAAGAACTAGGGGTTTACTCACACATGGGAACAACAAACATCATAACAATGGTAATGGCGTACATGGATGAACGGTTCAAATGATACACCAAAGGATCCACTAGGGTTCTTGATGTTGCAGATGATAAGGATGTGGATGATGACGATGATGATGGAGTGGATGATGATGATGATGACGACGGTGGCGATGATGTTGTCCCCCTTCTCGCAATGGGAAGGACACCCTCATTCTGCTTGCCAATCCCTCCTTCGGATGAACTCCGGAGGCTAGGGTTCTGCCTTCTGGATGATTTTCTGGTGTCTCTGGGCGTCTTCTCCATGATTTGATTCAACGGGGTGGAAATAGTTGATTTGGTGGCCGCTGCATGCCATACGACTGCTCATATAGGCGCTCGCGGTCATATGGAACACCGTCTTTTGCTCTGGATGCACAGTGACGCCTGTTTCTTTGACCTTCTTGCTTGATCCTATTATGGAAGGTGATTATCACTTTAAATATGTGATTCCACTACCATTTCTAAGGATTTCCTCCATCATATGGTGATTGGTCCAAATGACGTTACTAAAAGATTATCAACAAAAAGAGGTGTGCGAACATGGTAAAATTCCACAAAGCCTACCATGTAGGCATAAAATACATGTCAAAATCATCACATAAATTAGACTCATCATCCTGGAAGAGGAGTCCTCACTCCACAGTAGTTGGGTCCGAGGAAGAATTGTGGCTAGACTGGCTCTTGGCCATGTCCTTCTTCTTCCCCTTCCCCTTCTTAACCAGGACTTTGTAGGGGTCTTTGGTCAGGAGCTTTTCAAGCGCTGGGGTCATGGGGTCCTCGGGCAGCGGGGTGGGAGCCAGCATCTTCTGGGCGTGCTCGCGCCATTCCTATGTATAAAATGCATATTGTAACTCAATTAAGGGAGCGTCAACAAAAAATATACATTAGGAAGCTTAGAGTACTACACTTACCTATCAGCAGGACTGTTGTAGCTGAAGCCCAGGTCCACGACTCGGGGCACGGTGCCATCCTTCTTTGTTTTGAAGAGGAGCTTCCACATAGCAGTAGGGCTTGCTCCTCGGTAGACCCGAATGAACGTCGCCTCGTTCTCCGGCTTGTACCTCCACAGCAGAGTAGCTCAGAACCGAAGAGGCAGGGTGTGGCAAAGAAGCATCACATTGACCATGTTCATCAAGGTCACGCCTGAGTCCACCACAGCCTTCAGCCTAACTTGGAGCACTTTACCCTCTTCCATGTTCATCGTTGGGATGTCCTTCTCGATCCAAGAGAACAACCTCTTCGGACCATCAGCCGAGAAGGTTGGACCTTCTTGGTCATTGGTTAGGTAAAACCACTCATGCTGCCATTGTTTTACGGTCTCAATAAACGACCCCTTTGGCCAGGTGATCCTGGGATCTTGCTTATCATGGCCCGATACGTCCCAAACGTATCTACTTTTCCAAACACTTTCGCTCTTGTTTTGGACTCTAATTTGCATGATTTGAATGGAACTAACCCAGACTAACGTTGTTTTCAGCAGAATTGCCATGGTGTTATTTTTGTGCAGAAATAGAAGTTCTCAGATTGGACTGAAAATTTATGGAAAATATTCTCATAATATATTAAAAATACTGGTCAAAAGAATTGCCAGAGGGGGGCCAACCAGGCACCACAAGCCCAGGGGGCGCGCCCACCCCCAGTGCGCGCCTGGCAGGCTTGTGGGTCCCTAGAGCCTCTGGTAACCCTAACTCCAACTCCATATGTACCTATTCATGGATAAAAAATCATAGAGAAGGAATCATCGTGTTTTACGATACGAAGCTGCCGCCACCTCCTGTTCTTCACCGGGAGGGCTGATCTGGAGTCCGTTCGGGGCTCCGGAGGGTGGAAATCATCGCCGTCGTCATCATCAACCCTTCTCCATCAACAATTTTGTGGTGCTCACCGCCGGGAGTGAGTAATTCCTTCGTAGGCTTGTTGGATGGTGATGGAGTTGGATGAGATTTGTCATGTAATCGAGTCAATTTGTTAGGGCTTGATCCCTAGTATCCACTATGTTCTGAAATTGATGTTGCTATGACTTTGCTATGCTTAATGCTTGTCACTAGGGTCCGAGTGCCATGATTTTAGATCTGAACCCTTTATGTTTTCATGAATATATTTGAGTTCTTGGTCTTATCTTGCAAGTTATATGCCCCTAGTACATGTTATGATCTGCATACCCCAAGGTGACAATAATTGGAATTCTTTCCGGTGATGACCGTAGTTTGAGGAGTTCATATATTCACTATGTGTTAATGCTTTGTTCCAGTTCTCTATTAAAAGGAGGCCTTAATATCCCTTAGATTTCCTTATGGACCCCGCTGCCACGGGAGGGTAGAACAATACATGTCATGCAAATTCTTATCATAAGCACGTATGACTATATACGGAATACATGCCTACATTACATTGATGAATTGGAGCTATTGTGTATCATTCTAGGTTGTGACTGTTATATGATGAATGGCATCCAACACAAATATCCATCACTGATCCAATGCCTACGCTTTTCGCATATTGATCTTTGCTAAGTTACTTTCGTTGTTGTTGTTGTTACAATCACTACAAAGTTGTTACCGTTACTATTGTTACTGTTACCACTGCTATCAAACTATCATACTATTGTGCTACCGATCACTTTGCTCCAGATATTTAGTTCTCCAGATGTGGTTGAATTGAAAACTCAACTGCTAATACTTGCAAATATTCTTTGGCTCCCCTTGTGTCGAATCAATAAATTTGGGTGACGATCCCCTATACTTGTGGGTTATCATGGCCCCGCCACAATCGGCAAGCTTGGAGCTGCTGCTGTCCGGCTTAAATCCAAACACCTTGAGCAATAACCCAAAGTGGGGTTTGCTACTTCTTGAGCTTGTGTTGGTTTTTCCCTTGAAGAGGAAAGGGTGATGCAGCAAAGTAGAGATAAGTATTTCCCTCAGTTTGAGAACCAAGGTATCAATCCAGTAGGAGGTACAAGCAAGTCTCCAATCTATGCACCTGCACAAACAATCAAACACTTGCACCCAACGCGATAAAGGGGTTGTCAATCCCTTCACGGTCACTTGCAAGGATGAGATCTGATAGAGATAGATATAAAAGATTACTAAAACATAAAACAAAGTAAAAACAAATAAATTGCAGCAAGGTATTTTTGGGTTTTTGGTTTATAGATCTGAAAATATATGATGGAAAATAGACCTGGGGGGCATAGGTTTCACTAGAGGCTTCTCTCTTGAAAGAAAATAATACGGTGGGTGAGCAAATTACTGTCGAGCAATTGATAGAAAAGCGCAAAGTTATGACGATATCCAAGGCAATGATTATGAATATAGGCATCACGTCCGTCTCAAGTAGACCGACTCCTGCCTGCATTTACTACTATTACTCCACACATCGACCGCTATCCAGCATGCATCTAGAGTATTAAGTTCAAAAGAACGGAGTAACACCTTAAGTAAGATGACATGATGTAGAGGGATAAACTCAAGCAATATGATGAAAACCCCATCTTTTTACCCTTGATGGCAACAATACAATACGTGCCTCGCAACCCCTACTTTGTCACTGGGTGAGGATACCGCAAGATTGAACCCAAAACTAAGCACCTCTCCCATTGCAAGAAGAACCAATCTAGTTGGCCAAACCAAACCGATAATTCAAAGAGAAATACAAAGATATCAAATCATGCATATAAGAATTCAGAGAAGATTCAAATAATATTCATAGATATGTTGGAAATATGCCCTAGAGGCAATAATAAAGTGGTTATTATTATATTTCCTTGTTGGTGACAATTGTCTATTGTTCATGCTATAATTGTGTTATCCGGAAATCGTAATACATGTGTGAATACATAGACCACAACATGCCCCTAGTGAGCCTCTAGTTGACTAGCCCGTTGATCAATAGATGGTTATGGTTTCCTGACCATGGACATTGGATGTCGTTGATAACGGGATCACATCATTAGGAGAATGATGTGATGGACAAGACCCAATCCTGAGCATAGCACAAGATCGTGTAGTTCGTTTGCTAGAGCTTTTCTAATGTCAAGTATCATTTCCTTAGACCATGAGATTGTGCAACTTTCGGATACCGTAGGAATGCTTTGGGTGTATCAAACGTCACAACGTAACTGGGTGACTATAAAGGTGCACTGCAGGTATCTCCGAAAGTGTCTGTTGGGTTGGCACGAATCGAGATTGGGATTTGTCACTCCGTATGACGGAGAGGTATCTCTGGGCCCACTCGGTAATGCATCATCATAATGAGCTCAATGTGACTAAAGAGTTAGCCACGGGATCATGCGTTACGGAACGAGTAAAGAGACTTGCCGGTAACGAGATTGAACAAGGTATGGGGATACCGACGATCGAATCTCGGGCAAGTAACATACCGATGGACAAAGGGAATTGTATACGGGATTGATTGAATCCTCGACATCGTGGTTCATTCGATGAGATCATCGTGGAACATGTGGGAGCCAACATGGGTATCCAGATCCCGCTGTTGGTTATTGGCCGGAGAGATGTCTCGGTCATGTCTACATGGTTCCCGAACCCGTAGGGTCTACACACTTAAGGTTCGGTGACGCTAGAGTTGTTATGGGAAATAGTATATGGTTACCGAATATTGTTCAGAGTCCCGGATGAGATCCCGGATGTCACGAGGAGTTCCTGATTGGTCCGGAGGTGAAAATTTATATATGGGAAGTCATCATACGGTCACCGGAAGTATTCGGGGGTTTGCCGGTATTGTACCGGGACCACCGAAGGGGTTCCGGGGGTCCACCGGGAGGGTCCACCTGCCCCGAAGGGCCCTATGGGCTGTATGTGGAAGGGAACCAGCCCCGAAGTGGGCTGGGTGCCATCCCCCCTTAGGGCCCATGCGCCTAGGGTTGGGGGGAAACCCTAAAGGGGGCGCCCCCCTTGGCTTGGGGGGGCAAGCCCCCTCCCCTTGGCCGCCGCCCCCCCTCTAGATCTCATCTAGAGGGGCCGGCCCCCTTCCCCCTTCACCCTATAAATAGAGGGGAGGAGGGAGGGCAGCAGCACCTCATCCAAGGCGCAGCCCTCCCCCTCTCCAACACCCCCTCCTCCTCCGTTGAGCTTGGCGAAGCCCTGCCGGAGAACTGCAAGCTCCACCACCACGCCGTCGTGCTGCCGGAGTTATCTTCCCCAACCTCTCCCTCCTCCTTGTTGGATCAAGGCATGGGAGACATCATCGGGCTGCACGTGTGTTGAACACGGAGGCGCCGTTGTTCGGCGCTTAGATCGGAATCGACCGCGATCTGAATCGCTGCGTGTACGACTCCTCCAACCGCGTTCTTGCAACGCTTCCGCATCGCGATCTTCAAGGGTATGAAGATGCACTCCCCTCTCTCTCGTTGCTAGTCTCTCCATAGATTGATCTTGGTGATGCGTAGAAAATTTTTGAATTATTACTACGTTCCCCAACAGTGGCATCATGAGCTAGGTCTATGCGTAGTTTCTATGCACGAGTAGAACACAAGTTGTTGTGGGCGTCGATTTTGTCAATTTACTTGCCGTTACTAGTCTTATCTTGATTCGGCGGCATCATGGGATGAAGCGGCCCGGACCGACCTTACACGTACGCTTACGTGAGACAGGTTCCACCGACTGACATGCACTAGTTGCATAAGGTGGCTAGCGGGTGTCTGTCTCTCCCACTTTAGTCGGATCGGATTCGATGAAAAGGGTCCTTATGAAGGGTAAATAGAAATTGGCATATCACGTTGTGGTTTTGGCGTAGGTAAGAAACGTTCTTGCTAGAAACCTATAGCAGCCACGTAAAAATTTGCAACAACAATTAGAGGACGTCTAACTTGTTCTTGCAGCATATGCCGTGTGATGTGATATGGCCAAAAGGATGTGATGTATGAGATTGATCATGTTCTTGTAATAGGAATCACGACTTGCATGTCGATGAGTATGACAACCGGCAGGAGCCATAGGAGTTGTCTTAATTTATTGTATGACCTGCGTGTCAATGAAAACGCCATGTAATTACTTTACTTTATTGCTAACCGTTAGCCATAGTTGTAGAAGTAATAGTTGGCGAGACAACTTCATGAAGACACGATGATGGAGATCATGATGATAGAGATCATGGTGTCATGCCGGTGATGATGATGATCATGGCGCCCCGAAGATGGAGATCAAAAGGAGCAAAATGATATTGGCCATATCATGTCACTATTTGATTGCATGTGATGTTTATCATTTTTTTTACATCTTATTTGCTTAGAATGACGGTAGCATAAATAAGATGATCCCTCGCTAAAATTTCAAGAAAGTGTTTCCCCTAACTGTGCACCGTTGCGAAGGTTCGTTGTTTCGAAGCACCACGTGATGATCAGGTGTGATAGATTCTAACGTTCGAATACAACGGGTGTAAGCCAGATTTACACATGCAAAACACTTAGGTTGACTTGACGAGCCTAGCATGTACAGACATGGCCTCGGAACACGGAAGACCAAAAGGTCGAACATGAGTCGTATAGAAGATACGATCAACATAGAGATGTTCACCGTTGATGACTAGTCCGTCTCACGTGATGATCGGACACGGCCTAGTCGATTCGGATCATGTGTCACTTAGATGACTAGAGGGATGTCTATCTGAGTGGGAGTTCATTGAATAATTTGATTAGATGAACTTAATTATCATGAACTTAGTCTAAAATCTTTACAATATGTCTTGTAGATCAAATGGCCCATGCTAATGTTGCCCTCAACTTCAACACGTTCCTAGAGAAAATCAAGCTGAAAGACGATGGTAGCAACTACACGGACTGGGTCCGTAACTTGAGGATCATCCTCATAGCTGCCAAGAAAGCATATGTCCTTGAAGCACCGCTAGGTGACGCACCTGTTTTCCCAGCAACTCAAGACGTTAGGAACGCCTGGCAGTCGCGTAGTGATGATTACTCCCTGGTTCAGTGCGGCATGCTTTACAGCTTAGAACCGGGGCTCCAAAAGCGTTTTGAGCAACACGGAGCATATGAGATGTTCCAAGAGCTGAAAATGGTTTTCCAAGATCATGCCTGAGTCGAGAGATATGAAGTCTCCGACAAGTTCTACAGTTGTAAGATGGAGGAGAATAGTTCTGTCAGCGAGCACATACTCAAAATGTCTGGGTTGCACAACCGCTTGTCTCAGCTGGGAGTTAATCTCCCGGATGACGCGGTCGTTGACAGAATCCTTCAGTCGCTTCCACCTAGCTACAAGAGCTTTGTGATGAACTTCAATATGCAGGGGATGGAAAAAACCATTCCTGAGGTATATTCAGTGCTGAAATCAGCGGAGGTGGAGATCAAAAAGGAACATCAAGTGTTGATGGTGAATAAAACCACTAAGTTCAAGAAAGGCAAGGGTAAAAAGAACTTCAAGAAGGACGGCAAGGGAGTTGCCGCGCCCCGTAAGCAAGCTGCCGGGAAGAAGCCAAAGAATGGACCCAAGCCTGAGACTGAGTGCTTTTATTGCAAGGGAAATGGTCACTGGAAGCGGAACTGCCCCAAGTACTTAGCGGATAAGAAGGCCGGCAATACCAAAGGTATATATGATATACATGTTATTGATGTGTACCTTACCAGCGCTCGTAGTAGCTCCTGGGTATTTGATACCGGTGCAGTTGCTCACATTTGTAACTCAAAACAGGAGCTGCGGAATAAGCGGAGACTGGCGAAGGACGAGGTGACGATGCGCGTCGGGAATGGTTCCAAGGTCGATGTGATCGCCGACGGCACGCTACCTCTACATCTACCTTTGGGATTAGTTTTAAACCTCAATAATTGTTATTTAGTACCAGCTTTGAGCATGAACATTGTATCAGGATCTCGTTTGATGCGAGATGGCTACTCATTTAAATCCGAGAATAATGGTTGTTCTATTTATATGAGAGATATGTTTTATGGTCATGCCCCGCTGGTCAATGGTTTATTTTTATTGAATCTCGAACGTGATGTCACACATATTCATAGTGTGAATGCCAAGAAATGTAAGGTTGATAATGATAGTCCCACATACTTGTGGCACTGCCGCCTTGGTCACATTGGTGTCAAGCGCATGAAGAAACTTCATGCAGATGGACTTTTTGAGTCTCTTGATTATGAATCATTTGACACGTGTGAACCATGCCTCATGGGCAAAATGACCAAGACTCCGTTCTCCGTAACAATGGAGCGAGCAACCAACTTATTGGAAATCATACATACTGATGTGTGCGGACCAATGAGCGTTGAGGCTCGCGGTGGTTATCGTTATGTTCTCACCCTCACTGATGACTTAAGTAGATATGGGTATGTCTACTTAATGAAACACAAGTCTGAGACCTTTGAAAAGTTCAAGGAATTTCAGAGTGAGGTTGAGAATCAACGTGACAGGAAAATAAAGTTCTTACGATCAGATCGTGGAGGGGAATATTTGAGTCACAAATTTGGCATGCACTTAAGGAAATGTGGAATTGTTTCACAACTCACGCCGCCTGGAACACCTCAGCGTAATGGTGTGTCCGAACGTCGTAATCGCACTCTATTAGATATGGTGCGATCTATGATGTCTCTTACCGATCTACCGTTATCATTTTGGGGTTATGCTTTCGAGACTGCCGCATTCACTTTAAATAGGGCTCCGTCGAAATCCGTTGAGACGACACCGTATGAATTATGGTTTGGGAAGAAACCTAAGCTGTCGTTTCTAAAAGTTTGGGGATGCGATGCTTATGTCAAGAAACTTCAACCTGAAAAGCTCGAACCCAAATCGGAAAAATGCGTCTTCATAGGATACCCTAAGGAAACTATTGGGTATACCTTCTACCTCAGATCCGAAGGCAAGATCTTTGTTGCCAAGAATGGATCCTTTCTAGAGAAAGAGTTTCTCTCGAAAGAAATGAGTGGGAGGAAAGTGGAGCTTGATGAGACGACCCTTCTCGAACCGGAGAGTAGCGCAGCGCAGGAAAATGTTTTTGTGGTGCCTGCACCGACTAGAGAGGAAGTTAATGATGACGATCATGATCAAGTTACCACTGAACTTCGTAGGCCCACAAGGACACGTTCCGCACCAGAGTGGTACGGCAACCCTGTCCTGGAAGTCATGTTGTTAGACAACAGTGAACCTTCGAACTATGAAGAAGCGATGGCGGGCCCGAATTCCAACAAATGGCTTGAAGCCATGAAATCCGAGATAGGATCCATGTATGAAAACGAAGTATGGACTTTGACAGACTTGCCCGATGATCGGCAAGCCATAGAGAACAAATGGATCTTTAAGAAGAAGACAGACGCGGATGGTAATGTGACCATCTATAAAGCTCAACTTGTCGCTAAGGGTTATCGACAAGTTCAAGGGGTTGACTACGATGAGACCTTCTCACCCGTAGCGAAGCTGAAGTCCGTCCGAATCATGTTAGCAATTGCCGCATTCTATGATTATGAGATATGGCAAATGGACGTCAAAACGGCATTCCTTAATGGTTTCCTTAAGGAAGAATGGTATATGATGCAGCCGGAAGGTTTTGTCGATCCTAAGAATGCTGACAAGGTATGCAAGCTCTAGCACTCAATCTATGGGCTGGTGCAAGCATCTCGGAGTTGGAACATTCACTTTGATGAGATGATCAAAGCGTTTGGGTTTACACAGACTTATGGAGAAGCCTGTGTTTACAAGAAAGTGAGTGGGAGCTCTGTAGCATTTCTCATATTATATGTGGACGACATACTATTGATGGGAAATGATATAGAATTCTTGGAAAGCATAAAGGCCTACTTGAATAAGTGTTTTTCAATGAAGGACCTTGGAGAAGCTGCTTACATATTAGGCATCAAGATCTATAGAGATAGATCGAGACGCCTCATTGGTCTTTCGCAAAGCACATACCTTGACAAGATATTGAAGAAGTTCAATATGGATCAGTCCAAGAAGGGGTTCTTGCCTGTATTGCAAGGTGTGAGATTGAGCACGGCTCAATGCCCGACCTCGGCAGAAGATAGAGAAAAGATGAGTATCATCCCCTATGCCTCAGCCATAGGGTCTATTATGTATGCCATGCTGTGTACGAGACCTGATGTGAACCTCGCCGTAAGTTTGGTAGGGAGGTACCAAAGTAGTCCTGGCATGGAACACTGGACAGCGGTCAAGAACATCCTGAAGTACCTGAAAAGGACTAAGGATATGTTTCTCATTTATGGAGGTGACGAAGAGCTCGTCGTAAAGGGTTACGTCGATGCTAGCTTCGACACAGATCTGGACAACTCCAAGTCACAAACCGGATACGTGTATATTTTGAATGGTGGGGCAGTCAGCTGGTGCAGTTGCAAGCAAAGCATCGTGGCGGGATCTACATGTGAAGCGGAGTACATAGCAGCCTCGGAGGCAGCACAGGAAGCAGTCTGGATGAAGCAGTTCATCACCGACCTAGGAGTTATTCCCAATGCGTCGGGCCCAATGACTCTCTTCTGTGACAACACTGGAGCTATTGCCCTTGCCAAGGAGCCCAGGTTTCACAAGAAGACCAGGCATATCAAGCGTCGCTTCAACTCCATTCGTGAACATGTTCAAGATGGAGACATAGATATTTGTAAAGTGCATACGGATCTGAATGTCGCAGATCCGTTGACTAAACCTCTTCCACGAGCAAAACATGATCAACACCAGAACTCTATGGGTGTTCGATTCATCACAATGTAACTAGATTATTGACTCTAGTGCAAGTGGGAGACTGTTGGAAATATGCCCTAGAGGCAATAATAAAGTGGTTATTATTATATTTCCTTGTTCGTGATAATTGTCTATTGTTCATGCTATAATTGTGTTATCTGGAAATCGTAATACATGTGTGAATACATAGACCACAACATGCCCCTAGTGAGCCTCTAGTTGACTAGCTCGTTGATCAATAGATGGTTACGGTTTCCTGACCATGCACATTGGATGTCGTTGATAACGGGATCACATCATTAGGAGAATGATGTGATGGACAAGACCCAATCCTGAGCATAGCACAAGATCGTGTAGTTCGTTTGCTAGAGCTTTTCTAATGTCAAGTATCATTTCCTTAGACCATGAGATTGTACAACTCCCGGATACCGTAGGAATGCTTTGGGTGTATCAAACGTCACAACGTAACTGGGTGACTATAAAGGTGCACTGCAGGTATCTCCGAAAGTGTCTGTTGGGTTGGCACGAATCGAGACTGGGATTTGTCACTCCGTATGATGGAGAGGTATCTCTGGGCCCACTCGGTAATGCATCATCATAATGAGCTCAGTGTGACTAAAGAGTTAGCCACGGGATTATTTGTTATGGAATGAGTAAAGAGACTTGCCGGTAACGAGATTGAACGAGGTATGGGGATACCGACGATCGAATCTTGGGCAAGTAACATACCGATGGACAAAGGGAATTGTATACGGGATTGATTGAATCCTCGACATCGTGGTTCATCCGATGAGATCATCATGGAACATGTGGGAGCCAACATGGGTATCCAGATCCCGCTGTTGGTTATTGGCCGGAGAGATGTCTCGGTCATGTCTACATGGTTCCCGAACCCGTAGGGTCTACACACTTAAGGTTCGGTGACGCTAGAGTTGTTATGGGAAATAGTATGTGGTTACCGAATGTTGTTCGGAGTCCCGGATGAGATCCCAGACGTCACGAGGATTTCTGGATTGGTCCGGAGGTGAAGATTTATATATGGGAAGTCATCATACGGTCACCGGAAGTATTCGGGGGTTTGCCGGTATTGTACCGGGACCACCGAAGGGGTTCCGGGGGTCCACCGGGAGGGTCCACCTGCCCCGGAGGGCCCTATGGGCTGTATGTGGAAGGGAACCAGCCCCTAAGTGGGTTGGGTGCCGTCCCCCCTTGGGGCCCATGCGCCTAGGGTTGGGGGGAAACCCTAAAGGGGGCGCCCCCCTTGGCTTGGGGGGCAAGCCCCCTCCCCTTGGCCGCCGCCCCCCCCCCCCTCTAGATCTCATCTAGAGGGGCCGGCCCCCTTCCCCCTTCGCCCTATAAATAGAGGGGAGGAGGGAGGGCAACAGCACCTCATCCAAGGCGCAGCCCTCCCCCTCTCCAACACCCCCTCCTCCTCCGTTGAGCTTGGCGAAGCCCTGCCGAAGAACTGCAAGCTCCACCACCACGCCGTCGTGCTGCCGGAGTTATCTTCCCCAACCTCTCCCTCCTCCTTGCTGGATCAAGGCGCGGGAGATGTCATCGGGCTGCACGTGTGTTGAACGCGGAGGCGCCGTTGTCCGGCGCTTAGATCAGAATCGACCGCGATCTGAATCGCTGCGTGTACGACTCCTCCAACCACGTTCTTGCAACGCTTCTGCATCGCGATCTTCAAGGGTATGAAGATGCACTCCCCTCTCTCTCATTGCTAGTCTCTCCATAGATTGATCTTGGTGATGCGTAGAATTTTTTTGAATTATTACTACGTTCCCCAACAAGATAAACTAAACATAAATCCACAATTCATCGGATCTCAACAAACACACCGCAAAAGAATATTACATTGGATAGATCTCCAAGAACATCGAGGAGAACATTGTATTGAAGATAAAAGAGAGAGAACATCTAGCTACTTCTATGGACCCATAGGTCTATGATAAACTACTCATGCTTCATCGGAAGGGCAATAGAGTTGATGTAGAAGCCCTCGGTGATCCAATCCCCCTCCGGCAGGATGCCGGAAAAGGCCCCAAGATGGGATCTCATGGGTACAGAAGGTTGCGGCGGCGGAAAAGTATTTTGGTGGACGCCTCTGGTCGTTTGGGAATATTTCTGAATTTATAGGCCAAGAATTAGGGTTAGAGGAGCTCCGAGGGGCCCACAAGCCATCAGGGCGCCCCCCCTAGGGCGCGCCTCTGAGGCTTGTGGCCTCCTCGGGACTCCTCTAACTTCTTCTCCAAGTCCTACGTGTGTCTTCTGGTCCAAGAAAAATCATCGCGAAAGTTTCATTCCGTTTGGATTCCGTTTGGTATTCCTTTTCTGTAAAACTCAAAAACAAGGAAAAAACAGAAACTGGCACTGGGCTCTAGGTTAATAAGTTAGTCCAAAAAATAATATAAAATAGCATATTAATGCATATAAAAAATCCAAAATAGATAATATAATAGCATGGAACAATAAAAAACTATAGATACGTTGGAGACGTATCAAGCATCCCCAAGCTTAATTCCTGCTCGTCCTCGAGTAGGTAAATGATAATAACAGAATTTTTGATGTGGAATGCTACCTAACATATTTATCCATGTAATCTTCTTTATTGTGTAATGAATAATCAATAAGATTCAAAACAAAAGTTTAATATTGACACAAAAACAATAATACTTCAAGCATACTAATAAGGCAATCGTGTCTTCTCAAAATAACATGGCCAAAGAAAGTTATCCCCACAAAATCATATAGTCTGGCTATGCTCCATCTTCATCACATGAAGTATTAAATCATGCACAACCCCGATGACAAGCCAAGCAATTGTTTCATACTTTTGATGTTCTCAAACCTTTTCAACTTTCACGCAATACATGAGCGTGAGCCATGGATATAGCACTATAGGTTGAATAGAATATGGTGGTTGTGGAGAAGACAAAAAGAAGGAGAAAGTCTCACATCAACTAGGCATATTAACGGGCTATGGAGATGCCCATCAATAGATATCAATGTGAGTGAGTAGGGATTGCCATGCAACGGATGCACTAGAGCTATAAGTGTATGAAAGCTCAAAAAGAAACTAAGTGGGTGTGCATCCAACTTGCTTGCTCGCAAAGACCTAAGGCAATTTGAGGAACCCCATCATTGGAATATACAAGCCAAGTTCTTATAATGAAAAATTCCCACTAGTATATGAAAGTGACAACATAGGAGACTCTCTATAATGAAGATCATGGTGCTACTTTGAAGCACAAGTGTGGTAAAAGGATAGTAGCATTGCCCCTTCTCTCTTCTCTCTTATTTTTTTTCTTTTCTCTTTTTTTTATTTGGGCTTCTTTTGGCCTCTTTTATTTTTTTTCAAAGTCCGGAGACTCATCCCAACTTGTGAGGAAATCATAGCTTCCATCATCCTTTCCTCACATGGGACAATGCTCTAATAATGATGATCATCACACTTTTATTTACTTACAACTCAAGAATTACAACTCGATTCTAGAACAAAATATGACTCTATATGAATGCCTCTGGTGGTGTACTGGGATGTGCAATGATCAAGAGAGACATGTATAAAAAATACGAACGGTGGCCTTGCCACAAATACTATCTCAACTACATGATCATGCAAAGCAATATGACAATGATGAAGTGATACGTCTTCAACATATCTATAATTTTTTTATTGTTCCATGCTATTATATTATCTGTTTTGGATGTTTTATATGCATTAATATGCTATTTTATATTATTTTTGGGACTAACCTATTAACCTAGAGCCCAATGCCAGTTTCTGTTTTTTCTTGTTTTTGAGTTTTACAGAAAAGGAATATCAAATGGAGTCCACACGGAATAAAACTTTACGATGATTTTTCTTGGATCAAAAGACACCCACGGAACTTGGAGTCCAAGTCAGAAGAGTCCCGAGGGCTCCACAAGCCCTCAGGGCGCACCCTAGGGGGACGCCCCCCTGGCTTGTGGGCCCCCCGGGAGTCCACCGACCTCCCTCTGAGTTCTATAAATCCTCAAATATTCCATTATCACCAGAACAAGCCACGAAAATACTTTTCCGCCTCCGCAACCTTCTGTACCCGTGAGATCCCATCTTCGAGCCTTTTCCGGCGATCTGCTGGAGGGGGATTCGATCACGGAGGGCATCTACATCAACCCTATTGCCCTTCCGATGAAGCGTGAGTAGTTTACCTCAGACCTACGGGTCCATAGCTAGTAGCTAGATGGCTTCTTCTCTCTCTTTGATCTTCAATACCATGTTCTCCTCGATGTTCTTGGAGTTCTATCTGATGTAATATTCTTTTGCGGTGTGTTTGTCGAGATCCGATGAATTGTGGATTTATGATCAGATTATCTATGAATATTATTTGAATCTCCTCTGAATTCTTAGATGCATGATTTGATATCTTTGTATTTCTCTTCGAATTATCGGTTTGGTTTGGCCAACTAGATTGGTATTTCTTGCAATGGGAGAGGTGCTTAGTTTTGGGTTCAATCTTGCGGTGACCTCACCCAGTGACATAGTAGGGTAGCGAGGCACGTATTGTATTGTTGCCATCAAGGATAAAAAGATGGGGTTTTCATCATATTGCTTGAGTTTATCCCTCTACATCATGTCATCTTACTTAAGGTGTTAGTCCGCTCTTTATGAACTTAATACTCTAGATGCATGCTGGATAGCGGTCGATGTGTGGAGTAATAGTAGTAGATGCAGAATCATTTTGGTCTACTTGACACGGACGTGATGCCTATATGCATAATCATTGCCTTGGATATTGTCATAACTTTGTGCTTTTCTATCAATTGCTCGACAGTAATTTGTTCACCCACCGTATTATTTGCCTTCAAGAGAGAAGCCTCTAGTGAAACCTATGTCTATTTTCCATCATATATTTTCAGATCTATATACCAAAAATACAAAAAATACCTTGCTGCAATTTATTTACTTTTATTTTGTTTTACGTTTTGGCAATCTAATATACCTATCTCTATCAGATCTCACCATTGCAATTGACCATGAAGGGATTGACAACCCCTTTATTGCGTTGGGTGCAAGTGTTTGATTGTTTGTGCAGGTGCATAGATTGGAGACTTGCTTGTACCTCCTACTGGATTGATACCTTGATTCTCTAACTGAGGGAAATACTTATCTCTACTTTGCTGCATCACCCTTTCCTCTTCAAGGGAAAAACCAACGCAAGCTCAAGAAGTAGCAGGAAGAATTTCTGGCGCCATTGCCGGGGAGGTCTACATCAAGCCTACCAAGTACCCATCCTAAACTCTCATCTCTTGCATTACATTATTTTCCATTTTCCTCTCGTTTTCCTCTCCCCCACTTCTAAAACATTTTCAGAAAAACACAAAAATATTTGCCTTCTTTCCATTTGCCTTTATGTCTTACTTTCTTTGTTTGCTTGTTCGCTTGGCATAATTGTGTATTTATTGAAAATCAGGAAGCAAAAAGTTTATGGATCCTCAACCACTTGCTAATCTTTTTAAGAGATCCAATTATGATGAACCAATTGCTAGTGAGTTGTGTGCACTAGATTATCTTTGTGAAATTTTGCTTGAGATTCGTGAATCTGAAAATTGTGATCAAGTGTTAAAAGATGAAATTTATGAAGTGATTCACGATAGCTCCTTGAATAAAAAGCAAGATTGTAATGATGTTATTATAAATTCTATTAATGTTAATTGTGCTAATAATATGCAAAACCCTAAGCTTGGGGATGCTAATTTTGCTATGTCCACTACCTATTGAAATGACCATGATTGGGGTGATTCTTCTTATGATCTTGAAAATTTCTTTAAGCCTCATGATGAATATGTTTGAGATAACATTGAAAGTGTGTTTGGAAGAGTGTCAACTCTAGGTAATAATGATCCCACAACTTTGGAGTTTGATCAATCTTATGAAATTTTTGATAGAAGTGGGCTTGGAGAAGTAATGACTTTATTCTATGTTAATCCCACTATTTTGGAAGAGTGTCAACTTTGCATGCATGTGGATCATGTATATAATATGTTATGTGATAGCTATATTGTTGAATTTGAATACGAACCCACATGTAATTATTATGAGAGAGGGAAATATGGTTGTAGAAATTTTCATGTTACTAAATTACCACTCGTTATGTTGAGATTGCTATCGTTTCTTTCTTCTTCCTTGCATCTGCTAGTTTTTGCTTGTCTTGATAAATCTTTTCCCTATAAAATGCATATTCATAGGAAGTATGTTAGACATAAACTTGTTTTTCACATGCTATATGATGCTCTCTTTGTGCTTCAATTCTTTGTCTTTATTGTGAGCATCATTAGAATTATCAACGCCTAGCTAAAAGGCTTTAAAGAAAAGCGCTTGTTGGAAGACAACCCAATATTTTTATTTTCTGTTTTTATGAGTATACACATTATTATCTCTGTAGTAATTGTGTTTTGGTGTTTTAATTAGTGTTTGTGCCAAGTAAGACCTTTGGGATGGCTTACGGTGATAGTTGATTTGATCTTACTGAAAAACAGAAACTTTTGCGTCCAGTCACAGAATTGTTTAAATTCACTGGAGCGTGAAAAAACCCTGAATTTTTTACACAAGATTTATATACAAACTTTATATGTTATCCTAAGTTTTAAGATTTTTGGAGTTATAGAAGTATTAGAACAATTCAGATCTTCGCAGACTGTTCTGTTTTTGACAGATTCTGTTTTCTATGTGTTGTTTGCTTATTTTGATGAATCTATGGGTAGTATCCGGGGGTATGAACCATGGAGAAGTTGGAATACAGTAGATATTACACCAATATAAATAAAGAATGAGTTCACAACAGTACCAAAAAGTGGTGACTTATTTTCTTATACTAACGGATCTCATGAGTTTTCTGTTGAGTTTTGTGTTGTGAAGTTTTCAAGTTTTGGGTAAAGATTTGATGGACTATGGAATAAGGAGTGGCAAGAGCCTAAGCTTGGGGATGCCCAAGGCACCCCAAGGTAAGATTCAAGTAAAACCAAGAGCCTAGGCTTGGGGGTGCCCCGGAAGGCATCCCCTCTTTCGTCTTAGTCCATCGGTAAATTTACTTGAGGCTATATTTTTATTCACCACATGATATGTGTTTTGCTTGGAGCGTCTTGTATGATATGAGTCTTTGCTTTTTAGTTTGCCACAATCATCCTTGCTGTACACACCTTTTTAGAGGGACATGCATGATTCGTGAATTTATTAGAATACTCTATGTGCTTCACTTATATCTTTTGAGCTAGGCAATATGCTCTAGTGCTTCACTTATATCTTTTTAGAGCACGGCGGTGGTCTTATTTTATAGAAATTGTTGCACTCTCTTGATTCACTTATATTATTTTGAGAGTCTCTAAACATCATGGTAATTTGCTTAGGTTATGAATTTAGTCCTAATATGATGGACATCCAAGAGGGATATAATAAAAACATTCATATAAAGTGCATTGACTACTATGTGAAGTTTGATTCCTTATGATTGTTTTGAGATATAAGGATGGTGATATTAGAGTCATGCTAGTGAGTAATTGTGGATTTTTAGAAATACTTGTGTTAAAGTTTGTGATTCCCGTAGCATGCACGTATGGTGAACGTTATGTGATGAAGTCGGAGCATGATTTATTTATTGATTGTCTTCCTTATGAGTGGCGGTCGGGGACGAGCGATGGTCTTTTCCTACCAATCTATCCCCCTAGGAGCATGCGTGTAGTACTTTGTTTCAATAGCTAATAGACTTTTGCAATAAGTATGTGAGTTCTTTATGACTAATGTTGAGTCCATGGATTATACGCACTCTCACCCTTCCACCATTGCTAGCCTCTCTAGTACCGCGCAACTTTCGCCCGTGCATTACACCCACCATATACCCTTCCTCAAAACAGCCACCATACCTACCAATTATGGCATTTCCATAGCCATTCCGAGATATATTGCCATGCAACTTCCACCGTTCCGTTTATTATGACACGCTTCATCATTGTCATATTGCTTTGCATGATCATGTAGTTGACATCGTATTTGTGGCAAAGCCACCATTCATATTTTTTATACATGTCTCTCTTGATCAATGCACATCCCGGTACACCACCTGAGGCATTCATATAGAGTCATATTTTTGTTCTAAGTATCGAGTTGTAATTCTTGAGTTGTAAGTAAATAAAAGTGTGATGATCATCATTATTAGAACATTGTCCCATGTGAGGAAAGGATGATGGAGACAATGATTCCCCCACAAGTCGGGATGAGACTCCGGACGAAAAAAAAAGAAAAAAGAAAAAAAGAGGCCAGAGAGCCCAAAATAGAAAATAAAAAAAATGAGAGAAAAGAGAGAAGGGGCAATGCTACTATCCTTTTTCCACACTTGTGCTTCAAAGTAGCACCATTATCTTCATGATAGAGAGTCTCCTATTTTGTCACTTTCATATACTAGTGGGAAATTTTCATTATAGAACTTGGCTTGTATATTCCAATGATGGGCTTTCTCAAATTGCCCTAGGTCTTTGTGAGCAAGAGAGTTGGATGCACACCCACTTAGTTTTTTGTTGAGCTTTCATACACTTATAGCTCTAGTGCATCCGTTGCATGGCAATCCCTAATCGCTCACATTGATATCTATTGATGGGCATCTCCATAGACCGTTGATACACCTAGTTAATGTGAGACTATCTCCTTCTTTTTGTCTTCTCCACAACCACCATAGTCTATTCCACCTATAGTGCTATATCCATGGCTCACGCTCATGTATTGCGTGAAAGTTGAAAAAGTTTGATAACATCAAAAGTATGAAACAATTGCTTGGCTTGTCATCGGGGTTGTGCATGATTTAATACTTTGTGTGATGAAGATGGAGCATAGCCAGACTATATGATTTTGTAGGGATAACTTTCTTTGGCCATGTTATTTTGAGAAGACATGATTGCTTTATTAGTATGCTCGAAGTATTATTGTTTTTATGTCAATATTAAACTTTTGTTTTGAATCTTATGGATCTGAACATTCATGCCACAATAAAGAAAATTACATGGATAAAAATTTTAGGTAGCATTCCACATCAAAAATTCTGTTAATATCATTTACCTACTCGAGGACGAGCAGGAATTAAGCTTGGGGATGCTTAATACGTCTCCAATGTATCTATAATTTTTGATTGTTCCATGCTATTATATTATCTATTTTGGATGTTTTGTATGCATTAATATGCTATTTTATATTATTTTTGGGACTAACCTATTAACCTAGAGCCCAGTGCCAGTTTCTGGTTTTTTTTTCTTGTTTTTGAGTTTTATAGAAAAGGAATATCAAACGGAGTCCAAACGGAATAAAACTTTACGATGATTTTTCTTGGCCCAGAAGACACCCACGGAACTTGGAGTCCAAGTCAGAAGAGTCCCGAGGGCTCCACAAGCCCTCAGGGCGCGCCCTAGGGGGGGCGCCCCTGGCTTGTGGGCCCTCCGGGAGTCCACTGACCTCCCTCTGAGTTCTATAAATCCTCAAATATTCCATTATCAATAGAACAAGCCACGAAAATACTTTTCCGCCGCCGCAACCTTCTGTTCCCGTGAGATCCCATCTTGGGGCCTTTTTCGGTGATCTTCCGGAGGGGGATTCGATCACGGAGGGCATCTACATCAACCCTATTGCCCTTCCGATGAAGCGTGAGTAGTTTACCTCAGACCTATGGGTCCATAGCTAGATGGCTTCTTCTCTCTCTTTTATCTTCAATACCATGTTCTCCTCGATGTTCTTGGAGTTGTATCCAATGTAATATTCTTTTGCGGTGTGTTTGTCGAGATCCAATGAATTGCGGATTTATGATCATATTATCTATGAATATTATTTGAATCTCCTCTAAATTCTTATATGCATGATTTGATATCTTTGTATTTCTCTTTGAATTATCGGTTTGGTTTGGCCAACTAGATTGGTATTTCTTGCAATGGGAGAGGTTCTTAGTTTTGGGTTCAATCTTGCGGTGTCCTCACCCAGTGACATAGTAGGGTTAGCGAGGCACGTATTGTATTGTTGCCATCAAGGATAAAAAGATGGGGTTTTCATCATATTGCTTGAGTTTATCCCTGTACATCATGTCATCTTACTTAAGGCGTTACTCCGTTCTTTATGAACTTAATACTCTAGATGCATGCTGGATAGCGGTCGATGTGTCGAGTAATAGTAGTAGATGCAAAATTGTTTCAGTCTACTTGACACGGACGTGATGCCTATATGCATAATCATTGCCTTGGATATCGTCATAACTTTGCGCTTTTCTATCAATTGCTCGACAGTAATTTGTTCACCCACCGTATTATTTGCCTTCAAGAGAGAAGCCTCTAGTGAAACCTATGGCCCCCGGGTCTATTTTTCATCATATATTTTCAGATCTATGTACCAAAAATACAAAAAATACCTTGCTGCAATTTATTTACTTTTATTTTGTTTTACGTTTTGGCAATCTTATATACCTATCTCTATCAGATCTCACCATTGCAATTGACCGTGAAGGGATTGACAACCCCTTTATCACGTTGGGTGCAAGTGTTTGATTGTTTGTGCAGGTGCATAGATTGGAGACTTGATTGTACTTCCTACTAGATTGATACCTTGGTTCTCTAACTGAGGGAAATACTTATCTCTACTTTGCTGCATCACCCTTTCCTCTTCAAGGGAAAAACCAACGCAAGCTCAAGAAGTAGCATGAAGCGTGTTATAATAAACGGAACAGTGGAAGTTGCATGGCAATATATCTCGGAATGGCTATGGAAATGCCATAATAGGTAGGTATGGTGGCTGTTTTGAGGAAGGTATATGGTGGGTTTAATGCACCGGCGAAAGTTGCGCGGTACTAGAGAGGCTAACAATGGTGGAAGGGTGAGAGTGTGTATAATCCATGGACTCAACATTAGTCATAAAGAACTCACATACTTATTGCAAAAGTCTATTAGCTATCAAAACAAAGTACTACACGCATGCTCCTAGGGGGATAGATTGGTAGAAAAAGACCATCGCTCGTCCCCGACCGCCACTCATAAGGAAGACAATCAATAAATAAATCATGCTCCGACTTCATCACATAACGGTTCACCATACGTGCATGCTACGGGAATCACAAACTTTAACACAAGTATTTATACCAATCCACAATTACTCACTAGCATGACTCTAGTATCACCATCTTTATATCTCAAAACAAATGCAAGGAATCAAACTTCTCATAGTATTCAACGCTCTTTATATGAAAGTTTTTATTACATCCCTCTTGGATGCCTATCATATTAGGACTAAATTCATAACCTAAGAAAATTACCATGCTGTTTAGACTCTCAAAATAATATAAGTGAAGCATGAGAGTTCAACAATTTCTATAAAATAAAGCCACCGCCGTGCTCTAAAAAGATATAAGTGAAGCACTAGAGCAAATTGCCTAGCTCAAAAGATATAACTGAAGCACAAAGAGTATTCTAATAAATTCACGATTCATGTGTGTCCCTCTCAAAAGGTGTGTACAGCAAGGATGATTGTGGCAAACTAAAAAGCAAAGACTCATATCATACAAGACGCTCCAAGCAAAACACATATCATGTGGTGAATAAAAATATAGCCTCAAGTAACTTTACGGATGGATTGAAGACGAAAGAGGGGATGCCATCCGGGGCATCCCCAAGCTTAGATGCTTGGTTGTCCTTGAATATTACCTTGGGGTGCCTTGGGCATCCCCAAGCTTAGGCTCTTGCCACTCCTTATTCCATAGTCCATCAAATCTCTACCCAAAACTTGAAAACTTCACAACAGAAAACTCAACAGAAAACTTATGAGATCCGTTAGTATAAGAAAATAAATCACCACTTTTTGGTACTGTTGTGAACTCATTATTTATTTATAGTGGTGTAATATCTACTGTATTCCAACTTTTCCATGGTTCATACCCCCCGATACTACCCATAGATTCATCAAAATAAGCAAACAACACATAGAAATCTAAATCTGTCAAAACAGAACAGTCTGCGAAGATCTGAATTTTTCTCATACTTCTGTAACTCCACAAATTCTGAAAAAATTAGGACAACAGATACAATTTGTATATCAATCTTGTGTAAAAAATTCAGAGTTTTACACGCTCCAGTGAATTTAAACAATTATGTTACTGGACGCAAAAGTTTCTGTTTTTCAGCAAGATCAAATCAACTATCACCGTAAGCCATCCCAAAGGTCTTACTTTGCTCAAACACTAATTAAAACACCAAAACACAATTACTTCATAGGTAATAATGTGTATACTCACAAAAACAGAAAGAAAAATATTGGGTTGTCTCCCAACAAACGCTTTTCTTTAAAGCCTTTTAGCTCGGCATTGATAATTTTAATGATGCTCACATGAAAGATGGCAATTGAAATGCGAAGAGAGCATCATGTAGCATGTGAAAAACAAGTTTAAGTCTAACATACTTCCTATGCATAGGCATTTTATAGGGAAAATATTTATCAATAAAAGCAAAAACTAGCATATGCAAGGAAGAAGAAAGAAACAATAGCAATCTCAACATAACAAGAGGTAATTTAGTAACATGAAAATTTCTACAACCATATTTTCCTCTCTCATAATAATTACATGTAGGATCATAATCAAATTCAACAATATAGCTATCACATAAAATATTCTCTTCATGATCCACATGCATGCAAAGTTGATACTCTTCCAAAATAGTGGGATTAACATAGAATAAAGTCATTACTTCTCCAAGCCCACTTTTGTCAAAAATTTCATAAGATTGATCAATCTCCAAAGTAGTGGGATCATTATTTCCTAAAGTTGACACTCTTCCAAACACACTTTCAATATTATTGCAAACATTATTATCATGAGGCTTAAATAAATTTTCAAGATCATAAGAAACATTATCACCCCAATCATGATCATTGCAATAAGTAGTGGACATAGCAAAATTAGCATACCCAAGCTTGGGGTTTTGCATATTATTAGCACAATTGACATTAATAGAATTTATAATAACATCATTGCAATCATGCTTTTCATTCAAGGAGCTATCATGAATCACTTCATAAAATACTTCATCACAATTTTCAGATTCACGAATTTCAAGCAAAACTTCATAAAGATAATCTAGTGCACTCAACTCACTAGCAATTGGTTCATCATAGTTGGATCTTTTAAAAAGATTAGCAAGTGTATGAGGATCCATAAACTCTTTGCTTCTGATTTTCAATAAACACACAATTATACCAAGCAAACGAGCAAACAAACCAAGTAAGACATAAAGGCAAATAAAAAGGCAAATATTTTTGTGTTTTTCTGAAATCGTTTTAGAAGTGGGGGAGAGGAAATCGAGAGGCAAATGGCAAATAATGTAATGCAAGAGATGATAGTTTATGGTGGGTACTTGGTAGGCTTGATGTAGAACCTCCCCGGCAACGGCGCCAGAAATTCTTCCTGCTACTTCTTGAGCTTGCGTTGGTTTTTCCCTTGAAGAGGAAAGGGTGATGTAGCGAACTAGAGATAAGTATTTCCCTCAGTTTGAGAACCAAGGTATCAATCCAGTAGGAGGTAGAAGCAAGTCTCCAATGTATGCACCTGCACAAACAATCAAACACTTGCACCCAACGCGATAAAGGGGTTGTCAATCCCATCATTGTCACTTGCAAGGATGAGATCTGATAGAGATAGATATAAAAGATTACTAAAACGTAAAACTAAGTAAAAAACAAATAAATTGCAGCAAGGTATTTTTGGGTTTTTGGTTTATAGATCTGAAAATATATGATGGAAAATAGACCCGGGGGCATAGGTTTCACTAGAGGCTTCTCTCTTGAAAGAAAATAATACGGTGGGTGAACAAATTACTGTCGAGCAATTGATAGAAAAGCGCAAAGTTATGACGATATCCAAGGCAATGATTATGAATATAGGCATCATGTCCGTGTCAAGTAGACCGACTCCTGCCTGCATCTACTACTATTACTCGACACATCGACCGCTATCCAGCATGCATCTAGAGTATTAAGTTCAAAAGAACGGAGGAACGCCTTAAGTAAGATGACATGATGTAGAGGGATAAACTCAAGCAATATGATGAAAACCCCATCTTTTTACCCTTGATGGCAACAATACAATACGTGCCTCGCTACCCCTACTTTTTCACTGGGTGAGGACACCGCAAGATTGAACCCAAAACTAAGCACCTCTCCCATTGCAAGAAGAACCAATCTAGTTGGCCAAACCAAACCAATAATTCGAAGAGAAATACAAAGATATCAAATCATGCATATAAGAATTCAGAGAAGATTCAAATAATATTCATAGATAAACTAGTCATAAATCCACAATTCATCGGATCTCGACAAACACACCGCAAAAGAATATTACATCAGATAGATCTCCAAGAACATCGAGGAGAACATTGTATTGAAGATCAAAGAGAGAGAAGAAGCCATCTAGCTACTAGCTATGGACCCGTAGGTCTGTGATAAACTACTCACGCTTCATCGGAAGGGCAATAGAGTTGATGTAGAAGCCCTCCATGATCGAATCCCCCTCCGGCAGGATGCCGGAAAAGGCCCCAAGATGGGATCTCACGGGTATAGAAGGTGGCGGTGGCGGAAAAGTATTTTGGTGGACGCCTCTGGTCTTTTGGGAATATTTCTGAATTTATAGGCCAAGAATTAGGGTTGGAGGAGCTCCGAGGGGCCCACTAGCCCTCAGGGCGCCCCCCCTAGGGCGCGCCCCTGAGGCTTGTGGCCTCCTCGGGACTCCTTTGACTTCTTCTCCAAGTCCTACGTGTGTCTTCTGGTCCAAGAAAAATCATCGCGAAAGTTTTATTCCGTTTGGTATTCCTTTTCTGTAAAACTCAAAAACAATGAAAAACACAAACTGGCACTGGGCTCTAGGTTAATAAGTTAGTCCCAAAAATAATATAAAATAGCATATTAATGCATATAAAACATCCAAAACAGATAATATAATAGCATGGAACAATCAAAAATTATAGATACGTTGGAGACGTATCAGGGTTCCACGCGAAGGAGGGCTTCGCAAATGGTGATGAAGGAGGCAATGTGAAGAATGGATTTCGGGGCTAGAAGATGGAAATCTAGCCCATAAAAGAACAAAATACCTCGGATAAAGGGGTGGAGAGGAAATCCGAGGTATTAGAGGAAATGAGAGATGAAAACCACCTGCTCCCCCTCGCGAGGAGTGGGGATAGCAGAGCTCGGGAGAATGGTGTATCCCTCCATGGGGGAGCGGAACTTCACCGTGGGCGAAAGGTACCCATCTGCCTAGAGCTCAGTAATGGCGCCGACAGTGACGATGGATTGTATCCACTATCCCCTTCTATTGGCGGTTTCAAGCGCTGGAGCAACAACGTCGTCTCCTCCGGCCATTGGTGATGGAGGAGGGGGTGGGAAGAGAAGGGATCAGAAATGGATCTCGGGGCACTAGAGCTCAAGAGAAGCTGGGGAGCAATACGACGAGGGAATGACTGCGTGGACGGAGCCAATTTGTCATACAAGATCGACATCCCACGCGACACGTACAACGTGAGTGACATCTTCAATGTCACGAACCTATCTCCCTTCCATGGTGATAAGGATTTTGATCCGAGGTCGGATCTTTCCCAAGGGGGAGGGAGAGATGATGCGGAGCATCCCAAGGTCATCCCCATGGACCTACCTTCATCTCCCCGAGTGCCAAGTGGACCGATGATACATGCACGTGCAAGAGCTCTCGAGGTCGAGGTGACATCTCTCCTCTCGCAATTCCCTTTTGAATCACATGATACATGGCTACTACCTCAAGCGGAGATACTTTGCATACTCAGGTACCAAGGAACTTGCCATGGAGAAGTTAAGGAGCAAGGTTGAACGAAGGAGGAAGAAGAACATGACGACGGAGAAGAAAAGGAGCAAGTCAGAGGCTGCCCGGATGATCCGGACCGAGCCCGGATGATCTGGACCTTCCCCCAGACGATCCGTCTATCGCGCACCAAGAGTCCATGATACGGGTCTAACCCGGTGTAGGCCGATCTTTCACGATTGGAGTGGATTCCCTCGAAGAACATGAAGAACACGGGGAAGAACGGAGAGAAATCACAAGGGGAAACACTCAAGAACAAGTCCAATCACACATCCACTAGACAATCAAACACACAAGATCCACAAGGTACATGAACAACAAAGGGAAAGATACAAGGTAAAGTTCATCTCCAAGAGGAGGTCTTGATGGTATCCTAGACGGATCTCCCCGTGAGGGGTCTTGATGATATATCCCGCAGGATCTTCTCACATGGAGGTCTTGAACTCCATGGGAGTGGTGGTCTCTCTCTCTCTCAAGAGTAGAGGAAGGTAGGAGCAAAGCTCACATACAAATGAGCTATCACTTTGCTTCCCCTAGAAAGGAGAAGGGGGAGTTCTATTTATAGTCTAAGTCACGAAGGGGTAAGTGGGAGAGGGATACAAGGCCAAAGGCCCGCGGCTGTGCACAGGCAGGTATCGGACGTCCGGTCGGGGTCGGACGTCCGACGGCTCGTGAGGGACCGGTCGTCCGGCGCGCGTCGGAAGTCCGACGTTTCTTCTCTGGACAGGTGGCACCAGTCATCCGGTCGGCGTTGGTCGTCCGGGCGCTGGGACATGTCAGACGTCCGATGGTCGTCGGTCGTCCGGCCGCTGTAGCGTCTTCGTCTGCTGTAGTCGATCTGGCTGGTGGAGTCTCCACGCGTCGGACGTCCGGAGATCGTCGGTCGTCCGGAGGTCGTCGGACGTCCGAGAGCTGGAACTTGTAGCAGCTCCGTTTCTTCCGTCTTCTCTTCCATGCTTCCCTCGCAGATGGTGTAGTTTTACACTTGTGCTCGCACTCCTCCTCGTCGTCCGTAGCGTTTCGACAATACCTATGTATGCACACGAGTGGAGTGTCAAGTAGTATACCATCCTCGAAGGGGTCAAGTGAACACGTGTAAAGGAGATGATTCACCTTTATGTATGTGAAGTAGAGGTTGCGTGTGTCACTTGCCAAACGGACTCTTGACATGGTGATGTCTGTAGGATGCTCCGCATCATCTCCCCCCCCCTTGGGAAAGATCCTACCTCGGATCGAAAACCAAATCACCATGGGAAAGAGATGGCTTCGCCATGTAGAAGTAGATGTTCACCAAGTACTCGTCATCTTGAAGCTCGAAATGGGCACTCTCCGATGTCTCACCGTCTTGGGATTCCTTCAAAAGGAGCAAGGACAACAAACACTTGGAAAAACAAATGTGGTTAGCGTTAGTGCAAAACCAAGCATTCAAGTAGGGATTAACCCAACAAGTGTCGTCATCAAGCATAGCATAAGGTGTGACAAGGCATGTAAGCACATAATTTGAGCACAATCAAAGATATCATGGGGACAAGTATGCAATTGTGAGGTAGTGGTGCAAATATGTGTGACAAGAGAATAAGCATCTACCTCAAGTTCATAGCAAGCATACATAAATTGCTCAATGAAAGGTCTATGGTAGGCATAAGAATCATTCACAACACCAAATAAAATAAAGTGTCTAAACACATGGGTCAAGTGCAAGACAATCCAAGCATAACGTGCATAGGGTGTAGTAAAAATCATGTGGCACTCAACACAATAGAAAAAGCAAGTGTTCATCATGTGTGAGGCAATCAAGTCAATCATGTGACAATCAATGGGACATGGCATATGTGAGGAAATGATATTGTTGCAACCAAACATGTGATAGGAGCAAGTAATCCAAGAATTGGATGCAACACACAAGGCATATATATCATGATGCATGGAAATGTGAAAATGGCAAGTCAAAGCAAGATCTCTAACAAGTGTGCAATCAAGTGGTCCAAGATGGCCAATAAGTCTTATGGTGCAAGCAACACAAGTAGTATGATCCGCAATATCCATGCTCAAGAAAGATGTCACCTTGAAGGCGTGTCCTTGTGCATTCTTCACAATGCCGAAGCGCAAGCAAATGTGATGTAGAATTGTTGTGGTAGAAGGTGGTTCGCTCTCAAGAGCTCGAATGGTCAACTCACGTGAAGTGGAAGTCGACACAAAGTTCAAGCATCCTACACATGCACACAACAAAAGAAAGAACGTATGTGCATGGTAGATAAACACATCATCCATCATGATGGTTCTCTTCTCTTGCACATAACCATTAGAAGCACAAGTGCATTAATAATATGATGCAACAATGGCAATATTCATGGCACTAGGTATATGGTGCAAAGAGGTTAGACAAGCATGCTTCACAAAAAATATGTCAAAATCTCCAAATATATTCGAGAATGCTATGGGGGCAATCTCATGAGTAAGACTATAATCATTGTTGGTATCAATACATGGCAAATCATCTAGCATGAGAGATGCAACATATGGAGATATGTGACAAGAAGCAATATGAATCATGTGCAAAGCATGGTAATGGTTGTCATCAACCGCATGAAGTGAGCAAGTATGAATCATTGGTGATGCAACATAATCAAGCATAGAAATCATGTTGTGCAAACTAGTGGAGCGAAGATGCAACACACTAGAGAAAATCATGGCAATCATGTCATGTGAACAAATAGTAAGCATAGACAATGCACATGACATATCACAAGCATGAAGGCAAATCATGGTCAAAGTATCATCATAGGTATGGGTCACAAATGGAGCATTGCAATAACAAGCAATATCTCCACCAAGCTTGCAAATACACATACAAGTACTAGAATCAATCATCATGTGTAATGCAAAGCATGGGTCACAAATGCATGGCAAAGGCATAGTAATGAGCATATCATGCAAAGTGAACATGGCAAGATGGCATAGAATATGTAATGGATAATAACCCATAGCCAAGTGAGGGCCATGTAGAAGAAATGCGCGAAGTTGTTGCGCAATGGGAACGGTGTGAAATACAATCCACGTGATCCCAAGTCATCGTTGCTCTCTAGAGCTCGTTTTGTCAACTCATGGGATTGTGAGGTTGACAAGTAAGCATGGGTACCTACACAACAAATACAGAAACGAAAGAAATTGTGTGTGTGGTAAATGTACACATCATCCATCATGATGTGTATGTGCACATGAGAGTTAGCACAAGATAAGCATCGCTCGAAGAAATTTGATGCATGCTATAAAAACATGTCATCCATCATGAAAGAATAGTTATTATGTATAACACGATGGGGACACAAATTGAGAATGCAAGTATATGGCACATCAATAGCATGTTTATTCATGGGGAGCATATGGTGCACATAATTATTGGGATCATGCAATGGATGGGATGGATTAAAATCTCCTAACATGTATGAGGAAACTATGGGGGTCTCCTCATGAGCAATATCGGAAATGTCATATGGAGAAAATGGGCAACATCCAAAACAATGCATATCCGAAGCTAGGTGGTCATGGCATGGCATATGAGATAAATGATGCAAAGGGAGCATATCAATATCATCACAAGAAAAACAAATGCCAATAACCATGGGCTTGTCATCTATGCCATAAGTGCAAATTGGGTTTATTTTAATGGCATATGCATAGTTACTACGATGAGATTGCAAATATGACATATTGTTGATCTCATGCATAGCATATGACAAGTCAAGCGGATTGTCAAACATGATGTGACCTAAAGAATTGTCACAAGAAATCCTATGTAACATAGCATCACAACTAATAGACTCCACATGGTAATCATCATACTCATCATAAATGGGTAAATCATCGCATGGGGAAGTCACACTAGCATGAAGCATGGTAATAGGTTGATCAATATCATGCAAGCAATCAATGTCAAGAATGTCCACTAGTGGGACTAGAGCATCACCTTCACCTATGTTACCTTGTTCATTCCACTCAAGTGGTGTAGGTGAGGTGGTAAAGACCAAATGGTGGTCGGTATCATCATCTTGATGGAACCATGTGGGGGTGCATCATATTCCACCATGGCCATCGTCTTGTCCAAAGGGAGGACGAAGTCGTCGAGGATCGGCGCGTCATCATATATGGGACCTAGCACCAAATGAGAAGACACAATAGAGGTAGAGGTTAAGTCGTTAGAGTTCAAAATGTCCTCACATGACCTATCAACTATCACACTCTCTCTATGTGGTGGTTCACTCACTCCCTCACAATAGGTGCACTCAAAGTCACATATGGTGGAGTCACTCATCTCACTCAAATGGTGGGGGTTGTGGCTCTCCTCACATGGGAATTGGGGCAACTCGTCATATATGGGGCTAGTGGTGAAGTCACTCTCACTCTCAATATGGTGGCAAAAGTCGCTCAAGTCATCATATGTCGCCGTGGTCGAAGGGAAAATCCCATGCTCAACCATCTCGTTATCGTCGCCGTGGATGAAGGCCGAAGATGGCACATCATCACTATCCTCCATGACCGAAGGGAAAATCCCATGCTCGATCATCTCGTCACCGTCGCCGTGGATGAGGGCCGAAGATGGCACATCATCACTCTCGCCTCCTAAGATGGAAGCATCATCCTTGCTCGCCACCGTGTCGCTCGCCTCCAAAGCTTGGTCCTTGAAGGTCTCCATAGTCGTACTCGTCGCCGCACCGTCTTGAAAAAGAGTCAAAGTAGACTCGGCATCATCAATGCCACAAAGAGGGATGGCGGTGAAGTTGAACTTGGGAGCATCATCTTGGAGCTCATCGGGCTTGGACATCTTGGTGGTACTATCCTCATGCTCGTTGTCGTGGAGCTTGGTCGTCGAGAAGTGTGCTTGGGGTGGAGAAGCCTTGGCCTTCATGAGTTCTTGTTCCACCTTGAGCGTACCAATGTAGTTGATGAGGACATGACTACCTTGGATACGACCAAAAATATTGCATACATGTATATTTGTGAGGTGATTTCTAATGCAAACTATGCAATAATTTATTTATGTCATCCAAGACAAAAATACTTCACAAACTTTTGTGCCATGTCTAATTGCAGGTGTATGGGACATTTGTACAATCCACATATGAACATAAGGGAAAAATAGAAGTTTATGTGCTGTTCAAAAAGTCCTTTCACGTCACTTTTGGGCCAAGAGAAGATAGAGTCAAAGTCTCTCACGTTCTGGATTCAGATTCGGACTGCACAGACATACCTGACTCAAAACGCCAAGAACTATTTCATACGGACTTCGAATTGGGTGATTATTTTTTTGTTGGAAAGTAGATTTCGTGCTCTTTCTAACCCAATTGGTTTCACCTTCAAATTCATCTGGAGCGTTGAGTTGTCGTCAAAACAATCTGACGTTGTAGCAGAATCCGAGTCAAACTACAAGTCCAAAGGTGTTGCATCACCTCCACTTGGGCCCATTGGCCTTGTATGACCTAGGGTTAGTTTTAGGCTGCCTTGGGACATCCTCCCACCTCCTTGGCCGCCACCCCTTGCTCCTATATAAGTAGATCCATCTAGTAGCTTTTTGCTTGGGATTTGTTTAGTTAAAAGTTAGCCATTGCAACTTCGTGTACTTCGTTTGTGTCCAACGACCAGACCAAGACCGCTTTCGGATCCCCACCATTATCAATACTTCATCTATATTCGCAATATTCAGATTGCATTATCATATTCTTGCTTGTTCTTCGATTGCGTGCAGGAATAGACCTTCGTGGTCAGGCTGATCGTGCTTCCAGCATCGTCAGTAACCTCAGGAGATTGGTTTAGCGATTTCTAAGGCGCAACGTCGTGCACGTTTGTAGTCAGATCGTCAAAGTCGGCTCCACCAAATCGATAGTTACCATCTCATCGAAAGATCGGGACACCCCCGCCTCTATCAAGTGGTATCAGTTTTCAGGTTGCTCGGTGAGAATTTCAGTTATCCCTAGATTAGATTTATTTTCTTACCTATTGTCCAAGAAAAAGCCACAAAAAAAGTTAGATCTATTCATCCTTTGTCCAAGCCAGTCTGAGCCTTTGCAATTTTCTTTTCATTGCTTGCATAGTTGAATTATCGGTTGCATCGTCGTGTCGAGTTGCTGGTCTTAGTGTCTAGTTCGTTTAGAGTTTCGAGTTCTGTTCACATTAGTCACGCCGCCGCTGCATCGTTATTCCTTCCGCTGTCCACCATCCCATCCATCAATTTCCACATCATGCTACCCACTGTTCATTGTCATAATCATAGTTGAGGTCGTTCACATCTGTGCTTGATCCAATCTACATCTTATCTAGTTTGTTTTGGAAAGAGGGAGAGAGAAAAAAAGTTAAAAAAAAGTCAGAGAAAAAAAAGAGAAAGAAAAAGAAAAAAGTGTGAGAAAAAAAAGAGAGAAGAAAAAAAAAACAAAATTCGGATCTATCTAGACTCAATCTCGTAGCTGAATTCGGATTGGAATCTGTTTTGCGCAGTGTTCAGTAAAATAGGCATATCTTTTTCATACGAAGTCTGTTTTGGCTTCGTGAGTACTCAATTTAAAGATAGCGACGAGCCGCATCTAAATAGTTGCAAAAGCTAGTTCAATATTTGACACCTCAAAATCGGCTTCTAAATAGGTCTTTTTGCCCTCCGAAGTTCGCGAACACAGCTTGTTCCAGTTTTTCAGGCCAGTTTTAGAATTTTTTGACTCCTCATATCAACTTGGAATTGAGTGATTCTTTTTGCATTTGAAAGCTTGAGTCAGTGCCTTTCTTGAGAAAAATTATCATAAATTTGGCACAAACTTTTATAGAGTAAAGTTGGAGAGAGAATTGTTGGTATATGCTACTTGGTAGTTGTTTCTCATCATTATCTTTACTGGCATTGTGATCTTCACTTATATCTTGCTGTCCAGAGCTACTTCATATCCTTTATTGATGCTAGTTGTGCTACGCCGTGACCTCATTAGTGTTCTAGGCTCGCGTCTCTAGTCCGGTCTAGCCTAGGACCAGCATAGTACCGTCGTTGAGCGTTTATTCAACATTGCATCTCTGAATTGATTATTGTTAATCTTTTGCTACCATATATAGCCAACCCAGCTCCACATATTTCTACACCGTGTATACGTACGTTCACCTGGCAATCGCTTTACTCAATCTTCGGAGTTATTTGACACCGCTGGTTGCCCGTCACCACCTGCTGCATGGTAAGAACTTGTAAGATATTGATATTTGCTTTACTGTGAGCGCTTTACCACCACATCCTAGTAGTTCATAGGAACATTATTCTCGATTTTTTTTTGTTTCTACTAATCATGGCAGGTTCCGGAGTTGTTAGTTCTTGGGCTTCATCGATCGTGGGAGATTTGTCATCACCTAAGAAAATACAACCGCCACAAGAGGAGCAATTACATCAGAATGCACATAATCAGGTTAATGTTTCCATGACACCATTTACTGGTCGTTTTAGGCCTGATTTATATATTGAATGGGAGTACGAAATAAATGCTATATTTGCTTCCCATAATTTTGATGAGCGTGGAAAATTTCAAGCTGCGGTTAGTACTTTTAGTAGCTTTGCTTTAGTTTGGTGGAGTGAATATTGTCGGTTAAACCCTGATCTTATACCTACTACTTGGGATGATTTAAAACTTGGCATGAGAGATAGATTCGTTGATGTTTATTATACTCGTGGCATGATTAAAAAATTACAACATTTAAAACAAGGCACTGACACGGTAACAAAATACTATGATGATTTACAAACTACATTATTGCACTCATTTTTAGAAGAAAGTGAAGAAGATTTTATGGATAGATTTTGGGGAGGATTAAACTATGATATTCAAGAGATTCTAATTCATGAAGAGTGTTATCCTATGGACCATTTGTTTCGTCTTGCTTGCAAAGCTGAACAGGAAATAAAACGACGTGTTGGCCACAAGGAGAACAAGCGCACGGTGCACATTCCAAGTGTTGATACAGATGTTTCTTCAACTACTAGGCATACTATGACAACCACATCCGTTGTTGCGAGGACTACATCATCTCCATCAAGTGACACATCAGCTCCAAGAGTGCCTACATCGTCTGAGTTGATCATAAGAGGTAATGACAAAGGTACAGATTTTCAACTTTCACATGAGAATGATGCATGCCTAGTTGACTTGAATACATCATGTGTTGTGTTACCTATTGATTTGAGCACACCAGCTATTTTAGAGAATTGTGTTACTGTCATGAATGCGTCATGTGATCAAAGAGTTGAAGTATCAACAATTTTGAGTGCACCCAATGAATTAACTGTTGATGCAAAAGAAACAATGTTTAATCATTTTGATATGACCTCTAATCTTGGTGATGATTTTGTGTCAAATGACTTATTGCATGTTTGCTTATTTAAGCATGTTATAGCATGTAAATTTGATGCAAGTAAGGTTTATTCACCAATGTTGGGATGGTTTAATGATGAACATTGTCAATCCTTTGATATGAATAAGAGCTTCACTTATATGTGCAAATTGAGTTGCAATATTTTCATGTCTTCTAATACTTGTGATAATATTTTGGCTTTACATTTTATGAACTATGAAAGTTACTCATGTATACATGTGTCATATGTGCAAAAATCAAGGGAAGTAAAAATGAATGACATATACATATACAACATGTACACCTTGTCTCTTTTGTTAGCCACATTTCAGATTAAGCAACGCCGAGGACGGCTTTGTTTTCAAGAAGGGGAGGATGATGAGGACATGACTACCTTGGATACGACCAAAAATATTGCATACATGTATATTTGTGAGGTGATTTCTAATGCAAACTATGCAATAATTTATTTATGTCATCCAAGACAAAAATACTTCACAAACTTTTGTGCCATGTCTAATTGCAGGTGTATGGGACATTTGTACAATCCACATATGAACATAAGGGAAAAAGAGAAGTTTATGTGCTGTTCAAAAAGTCCTTTCACGTCACTTTTGGGCCAAGAGAAGATAGAGTCCAAGTCTCTCACATTCTGGATTCAGATTCGGACTGCACAGACATACCTGACTCAAAACGCCAAGAACTATTTCATACGGACTCCGAATTGGGTGATTCTTTTTTTGTTGAAAAGTAGATTTCGTGCTCTTTCTAACCCAATTGGTTTCACCTTCAAATTCATCTGGAGCGTTGAGTTGTCGTCAAAACAATCTGACGCTGTAGCAGAATCCGAGTCAAACTACAAGTCCAAAGGTGTTGCATCACCTCCACTTGGGCCCATTGGCCTTGTACGACCTAGGGTTAGTTTTAGGCTGCCTTGGGACATCCTCCCACCTCCTTGGCCGCCACCCCTTGCTCCTATATAAGTAGATCCATCTAGTAGCTTTTTGCTTGGGATTTGTTTAGTTAAAAGTTAGCCATTGCAACTTCGTGTACTTCGTTTGTGTCCAACGACCAGACCAAGACCGCTTTCGGATCCCCACCATTATCAATACTTCATCTATATTCGCAATATTCAGATTGCATTATCATATTCTTGCTTGTTCTTCGATTGCGTGCAGGAATAGACCTTCGTGGTCAGGCTGATCATGCTTCCAGCATCGTCAGTAACCTCAGGAGATTGGTTTAGCGATTTCTAAGGCGCAACGTCGTGCACGTTTGTAGTCGGATCATCAAAGTCGGCTCCACCAAATCGATAGTTACCATCTCATCGAAAGATCGGGACACCCCCGCCTCTATCAGTAGTAGTCGTCGAGGGACTTGTAGTTCTCGAGGAAGATAGTCTTGGAGATGTCGTTGTGCAATCCCATCATGAAGTGGAACTTCATCGAAATGGGGTCGTCCACGCCGGCTCGTCGCAAGGCATTCTTCATCTCCTTGAAGTACTTGTCGAGGGACTTGGATCCTTGTATGGTCTTCTCCAATTGGCGTTGAAGTTGTTCCGTGTAGGTTGGAGGCACAAATTCTCGCCGCATAGCTTTCTTCGTCTTGGGCCAACTCATGTCGTAGCTCTCCGAAGGTGTGTGAAGCCACTATGTCGAGGCGTAGTCGTGGAAGTTTCTTGTGGCGCACTTCACTTGATCTTCGGGACGAACTTGATGTAGCTTGAGGTAGTCGTCCATCAAGCGCTCCCACTCGAGATACTCCTCGGGTTCTAGAGTCCCATAGAAAGGAATCTCGTGGTCGGTGTCGAGGTCGTAGTATCTCGTGGAAGTCGGGGACTTGAGCTTGGGGAGCTTCTCTTGAGTGTCTTGAGGTACTTGTAGGCGAAGATGCCGAATATCCGAAGGCAAAGATGCCTTGAAGTCGCTTGGCGAAGATGCCAAGGGAGATGGTGAAGTCGTTGAGCGGTTGTTGGTGTTGAGCTCTTGACCTTCACGTTCTTGTCGGTGGTGGTGTCGATGCCGATGTGACCTTGACGAAGATGGTAGCTCGGGAGCACGTGCACTTGAGCGTCTTCTCGAAGATGAGGAAGATCTCTTGTAGGACTTGATGAGGGCTTTGATCTCCTCCATTTGAGCTTGCATCTTGGCGTCGAAGTTGTTTTTCGTGGCACCGAACTCGTCGTTGTTGTTGTAGACCGAAGGAGGTGTGCTTTGCCTATCCATCACAAGACTCGAGCAAAGGTGAGTAGGAAATGAGATAAACAATACCAAGTTACCTTTTCCCAAAGTCGAGGATGTATCCCGTTTCACTCAATGTGAAATGAAAGAATAGTGGAATTGGTACCGGACTTGTTCACTCACACCTATCAAGTAAAGCTTATGGAGTAGCTTGGTGAGGATAGTGGCACAAAAATTTGATGCAAAATGTTAGCAAGAGTCAATAATGTTGAAAGAGATTCACAAATTCGCAAGTGAAACAAGTAGACCAATAGCAATGAATGGCACACGGAAACACACACACGGATAGATAAATGGGGTCGTGCAACCAAGGAATGAGCACAAAATGTGGAGTCCACAGAAAACGCTCGTGTTGCACAACTCAAGAGAGACGCTAGCACGATTGCTCTATAGGCGGATACGACACTTGTGCACAACCTATAAGATGCAAAATGGATAAACTTTCTATCCCAAGTATGCTATGTATGTATGTTCCGGTGCTTTAGCACAAGATGATCCAAGATGATCGAGTATGATACCATATGATATATTGTAATGCACTATGATACGATGCTATGGCTCTTGCTTACAAGCTCTTTGTTTTCTCTTTGCTTAAAAGCTTATTGTTTTTTTTTCGTTGGCCACTTTGCGAAATGCACAAACCAAGATAGCAATTGTATATATGCGGGAACAAACTTGTGACACAAGAGATGATATGATACCAAGATGATACCAATATGATATGGTATGTATGCAATGGAAGGGCGGATCGATGATCACTAATGTGCACAAGTAACGTTGCCGGCAATACTCAATGGCTAGTCTCGATAGGTAAGTGACGCAAAATGGGCTAGGGGTTAACAATGCAATTGCAAGGAGAATGTACAATGATGTCGTTGAGGTTACCGTCCGTTGCGATGATGAGTGGCGGTGTTCTTGATGTAGAACCGTTCCTAATTAGCCGAAACACCTTAGGAAGCGTAAAAACCGCGAACTCAAAATCTCAAATGTCAAATGTCAAATGGTGGTAGCGGAAAGCGGTGGTGGTTTTGCACTTGGCAATGCAGAAGTGGAATGATGGGTTATGCAAGTCGAAGTTGAAGTTGCCATCCCTAAGTAGCTGAAACACCTTAGGAGACACAAGCCACAACTAAAACAAGCTCAAACAAAATTGGGTTAAGTTGGGGTGGCGGAAATGTATGGTGGGCAAGGTTATGTGGAAGATATGGTGGTGGTTGATGAAGAAGCAATCGTCCCTAAATAGCTAAAATACCTTAGGAGACTCGAATCACTACTCAAGCAACCACTAATACTATATGGAACAAATGGGTTCGGTTGCGGAGGTCGGTGGTGGTATAGCGGAGGATGTGGTGGAAGCCCTAGGCAAAGATGCCAAAGTTCCAAAATTTTGATGGAGTCAAATGATGTTGGAAGTATTTTTGTGGGATGGGGGATGTCAATAGCTTCAAAACGAGCTAAAGAACGTCAAAATCGGAGTTCGGATGAATTAGTTATGGGCAAAACAAAAATCAGCCGAAGTCAGTTTTTACAGGGGTCGGACGTCCGATAAGGGTCGGTCGTCCGATGGCTGAAGCGCGGAACGGACGTCCGGAGATGACCGGAAATCTGATGTTTTGGCTCGGGATGGGCGGTTCCGGTCGTCCGGTAATGGTCGGACGTCCGGTGGTTCCAGGGGCTCGGACGTCCGATAAAACGTCGGTCGTCCGGTGGGTCTGGGTCAACGCGAGATGCGAGTTTCGGGACGCGATTTTGGGCGAAAATTGGGTATTTTGGGGGCAAAATTGAGGAGATTTCGTGGATGGAAAGTGGGGAAACTTGGGGAGATGCTAGATCCACTTGAAACGAAGCAAATCCATGGATCAAAATCAACAAAACATCATCAAACCAACAAATCACAAAAAAAATTGGGGCTATTTTTGGTGGGGATTTTCGAAATTTAGGACGAAATCAAGCAAAAGAAGGCTAGAAAACGATGGGAGGGGCTCCAAATACGTGATCAACGTGGCTCATGATACCATATGATACGGGGCTAACCCGGTGTAGGCTGATCTTTCACGATTGGAGTGGATTCCCTCGAAGAACATGAAGAACACGGGGAAGAACGGAGAGAAATCACAAGGGGAAACACTCAAGAACAAGTCCAATCACACATCCACTAGACAATCAAACACACAAGATCCATAAGGTACATGAACAACAAAGGGAAAGATACAAGGTAAAGTTCATCTCCAAGAGGAGGTCTTGATGGTATCCTAGACGAATCTTCCCGTGAGGGGTCTTGATGATATATCCCGCAGGATCTTCTCACATGGAGGTCTTGAACTCCATGGAAGTGGTGGTCTCTCTCTCTCTCAAGAGTAGAGGAAGGTAGGAGCAAAGCTCACATACAAATGAACTGTCACTTTGCTTCCCCTAGAAAGGAGAAGGGGGAGTTCTATTTATAGTCTAAGTCACGAAGGGGTAAGTGGGAGAGGGATACAAGGCCAAAGGCCCGCGGCTGCGCACAGGCAGGTATCGGACGTTCGGTCGGGGTCGGACGTCCAACGGCTCGTGAGGGACCGGTCGTCCGGCGCGCGTCGGAAGTCCGACGTTTCTTCTCTGGACAGGTGGCACCGGTCATCCGGTCGGCGTCGGTCGTCCGGGCGCTGGGACATGTCGGACGTCCGGTGGTCGTCGGTCGTCCGGCCGCTGTAGCGTCTTCGTCTGCTGTAGTCGATCTGGCTGGTGGAGTCTCCAGGCGTCGGACGTCCGGAGATCGTCGGTCGTCCGGAGGTCGTCGGACGTCCGAGAGCTGGAACTTGTAGCAGCTCCGTTTCTTCCGTCTTCTCTTCCATGCTTCCCTCGCGGATGGTGTAGTTGTACACTTGCACTCGCACTCCTCCTCGTCGTTCGTAGCGTTCCGACAATACCTATGTATGCACACGAGTGGAGTGTCAAGTAGTATACCATCCTCGAAGGGGTCAAGTGAACACGTGTAAAGGAGATGATTCACCTTTATGTATGTGAAGTAGAGGTTGTGTGTGTCACTTGCCAAACGGACTCTTGACATGGTGATGTCCGTAGGATGCCCCGCATCAGTCCAACAGCCCCCTCGACGAAGCCGGATCATCCAGACAAGCCCAAACGTTGGGACACCGACCCGAACATCCGGACCCCCTGCAGCTGCTACGACGCATCCGGACGATCTAGACGGTCGCCAGGATCATCCGGATCCCCCGAAGCCCGGATCATCCGGACCACCATCCAGACCATCCGGACCACACGTGCGTGTGTGACTTGGGCCGAAGCCTATGTAACCCTATCTCCCCCTAGACTATATATACTCCTCCTCCACCTACATTTTAGGGTTAGCATTGTGATAGCTCATCTTAGAGATAGAGCTTTGCTAATCCACTTATCCCCCTACTCCCATAGAGATCAAGGCCTCCATGTGAGAAGATCCCCCAAGTGGATTCAAGACCCCTCCTAGAGAAGATCCTCCAAGGATTCAAGACCCTTCTCCTCCAAGGATTAGGGAAGAACTAGCTACCTATGTTACCTACTTGTGTTGGATTTGGATCATTGTATCTCCTCTTGTGTATGTGGATTTAGCATATGTGTGATTGGATCTTGTCTATTTGAGTGTTTCCTCTCTTGTGTTCTTCGGGAAATCCCCTCCATTTCGTGAAAGATCAGCCATTAGGGTTCCACCCTACACCATTTTCTGTTTTTGATTGAAATATCATGGTAAGGAGTGGTATAATAGTTTAAACCTGAGAGTTTCATTACTCCACAGAATTTCTTTACTACTCTCATAGATAAATAGTATCCTTTGCATATGAGATTGGCAACTTTTCAGGCTATTCATAATTTCACTCAACTTGAGGAAGAGATCCTCAAGCTTGGGGTGGGGGGGGGGGGGGGGGCTTTTGTATACTTGTAAGAAATGTTCCCAATCATCATCTTAAGGAAAATGAATTACTTGATACATTTTATGATGGACTAACCTCTGAGTCTAGGACATACCTAGATAGATGTGCATGGAGTGTTTTCAGGGGAAAGACATTAAAAGAAGCCATGGAATTATTGGAAATATAACAAAGAATAATAGTGATTGGATTATCTCTGAACCTAAACCTAAACCTAAACCTGAACCTTCACCTCTTCAAAAGAAGAGAGGTGCGCTTTTCTTATGTTGAGAAGATATGAAAGAAGCAAAGAAGTGCGCCATGGAGAAAAGTATCAAGGCTGAAGAAGTTAAAATTTTACCTCCTGTTGAAAAATTATGTGAGCCTATTACTCATAGTCCTATGGTTGAGGTACATTTTCTATATAAATTTGATAAAGGTGATATTATTTATCCTAAACCTCCTGATTTATGCTTGATGAAATTGATAACTTTGTGATTAAACAACATCAATCTAATATGGACATGCAAATGCAATTGAATAATAATTTTATGGCTATTAAATATTTACAAGATCTTGAGGGAACCTCTCAGGATGTTAAAGGTATTATTAAACATTGTGATATGATACAAGTTCAACTTAAACAAGTGATGAGTGCTCAACAAGATTTATTGCGTGGTTTGGCAAGATCTGTTAGAAAGTCTCATGCTTATGTTTGTACTAGAGGAGGTTCTTTTACTCAAGAACCCTTGTATCCTGAAGGACATCTTAAAAGAGTAGTTTTTTTCCCTCAAAATATCGATAACAATGTTCCTCGCATGCGCTTAGATGCGGCGGCGCCGCCTACTCTCCTTCCAACCATCTCGGGTGCTACTACCCTTGTTGATGGTGAACCACATCAGTATACGAGTATTTCATAGGAGCTCACCAGTGCTACACTTACAGACACCAATGCCGAACATGCACTTGGGGATCTGTGCAGTAGTGTGTATTTGTGGGAAAATGCCAAATGAAGACCGAGCTCCATGGAGGGCTTAATTTGAAAAGCTTAAAATTAAAAAAATTCAGTTTCAAAAAATTCTGAAAATAAATACACATACCTAGATGCATAATGTACATGTCTACAAATTTTCAGATTGAGATACGCTAAAATGAGAGCAAAAAGAAAGACATTTCAGGCTTTTTAGCATACATACTGTTGATCCGCAAAGTCCATGACCTTTTTTTTTTCAGCTCGCAATTTAAGGTATTTCATCCTGAATTTTTTCACACATGCACATTACATCCTTGCATACATGTGTACTTATTTTCAGCATTTTCTGAAAATAAACTCTTTGAATTTTGAATTTTTCAAAAAGGCCTTCATGGAGCTCGATTTTCTAAATGTCCTACTCGTATTTATGTGTATTTTGTGTCCACTGTAGTACGGACACCGCAAGCACTCCATTGTCTCGCATTTACTCTATTCATTCATTTACTGATTTGCAACAGTTACCCATCCTACCACTGAACTTATTGCAGGTACGTTTGAATCATACGGCTTGATAACCCTTGGGAGACAGACACGGACAGTTAGTACTCTTGGCAATTTATTCTCTTCATGAGTGAGAGGATTCCTAACTCTAGTAATAGGTACTGTTACGCAATACCTTAAAATATTACTGTTCAGAACTGTGGAAAATGTTGTACACTAAACTATCTGAATTCTTGCGATGCAGTTATTTTTTTAAGGCATTTATGCATCAAGCTAATTACCCTCGAATGGCATTGAAAAATATGCAAAACATGTGAATTTCAGGAATTATCAAGCATAAACAGCTGCTTGAAACAAATTTTAACTAAATGCATAGCCTCAATGAATCAAATTGGGTATTTTTATTTTCAACTACTACTATTTGGTATCTTTCCAACCAAAACACAAACTGATGTGGCCTTTATTTCAGTATGTCAGAAAGGAATCAACCACGCAATGCACGCTGCTCCAGATTGCCAGCTTATTTGTGATGCAACTAACTCGTCCCACAGTTACACATTTCCCTCTCCCCGTCACTCCACAACCCACAGTTCCACTTAAATGTAAAATGGTATAGTGTTCTCCTCTTGCTGTTTCATCTTATCCGCCTATATGTACTGTACATACCCCGCAGCAGAGCTTTTGCTTGCAACAGCGGGGTGAATGCTATCTAGACTGGGACTGGGGCTCTCAATCAAGCCATGCATTTGCAGATTACTGGACCCGAATATGGTGACAAAATCATAATTACTGCTTATTCACACTTGGTGGATGACAACCCCGGGGTAGAGATGTGCGGTTCACCGATATAAAGATATTTCATAGGGTACATGGTTGCTCGCTGTCTCCTGATGTGAAGGGATTACAAGCCTTTGCAATGTCTTCAGGTAGCTAGTTAATTGGATGAAAGAAGGACGCAAGTTTGGATCCCTGGCAAATGAAAATGATGGTAGAGAAACACGTGTAAGTTTGCATGTAAAGATTTTTCTTTAAAGAGAAGAACTTAGCTTATACTGAGAAAACTTACTTCTGCCAGCAATCACGTATAATTGATGCAACTATAGGATCAACTTCTTTTGGAATGTCAAGCCGTCGGTCCTGGAAGCCAACTGCGCCCACAACTTGCATTTGGTTCATCCCATGCCATGGCTTTCTTAGTGTTGCTAGCTCCCACAAGATAACACCAAAGCTGTAAATATCACACCTGGAAAACTTTCAAGAATGAGTGTAGTTATAAATGTGATGTTTGCAGTGTGCAAAGAGAAATACTGGCCAGTGTAGATATTAAGCTGAATTTTCACACATATCAGAGTTCTAACACATATTCCCTCCGTCCCATAATGTAAGACTTTTTTCGACACTACACTAGTACCCAAAAACGTCTTACATTATGGGACAGAGGGAGTAGTTCTTATTCATACACGTACTTCACAGTTGATGTTCGGTCACACAGTTCTGTGCTCTTTTTTTTGTGTGTGTGTGTGTGTGTGGGGGGGGGGGCTACAATGTATTAGATCATTCGAAGCCATGACATGTACACCATGGCCAACTGGCTAGAGCCCCTCAAACGGTCTAGACCACGAGGAGAGAACTGGGGAACAGGTGATCTCACATGACATTAAGTTATCAGCTTCTAGACAACAGCCTGACGCCATGACAGGATACAAGTGATGTAACAATGGAGCAAATAAATCTAAAAATGCTACATGCAACTAAACTTAGATCACAAAATAGCTCACCAAACTTAGCAATACACCTCATAATCCACAGTACCTAGTTACCTACTCCCTCCCTTCCTAAATATAAGTCTTTTTAGAGATTCCAATACGGACTACATACGGAGCAAAATGAGTGAATCTACACTCTAAAATATGTCTATATACATCCGTATGTAGTCTGCATTGAAATATCTAAAAAGGCTTATATTTAGAAACGCAGGGAGTACATAATAACCATTCATCTCTCTATCACAACTTGTACTATAATGAATGGAGAAGAGAGACGTAGACATGCGGAGTTGTGGAATTTGGAACATCGTGAGGAGCTACAAATAGCATGTTCCAGAAAGATAGCAATGTACTTGCATGACAAATCACAGGTATGAACATGACCAGCAGTTGACCAACAAAGGCTATACATAGCACATACAGAATTTAGCCTTAAGCTTATTTAGGTCGAACTGAGATTTTATCTAGGCTAAACTCGAGCAATGCATACGGAATTTGTGAAAATATTAAAAGCTCGCAAATATAAGTATTTGAGAAAGACCTCAAAGATCACTTACTTCTCATTGGATTGCTCATTCCGCAAAACCTCTGGTGCCATCCACTCAGGCTGGTATAAGGGGAAACGACAAATTTTAACAGAGGATCGATTTAAGTTTCTGTAAGAACTAATATACAAAAGTCATTCCACAATGACTATCAATTACTTACAGTCCCGGCAGTGGATTTTGATGACAAAAATGTACTGTGCTTCAGACGTGAAAGCCCGAAATCACAGACCTGTGTGCATGTACTTTGTTAGCCAACAGTAACAACTTAACAACTATATAGAAACTAAAGGAATAAGAGTTCATGCTTTGGTCCTGAAGCAGGTAGATACCTTCACAGTCCAATTATCGTCAACCAGCAAGTTTGGTGATTTTAGATCCCGGTGAACAATTGTTGGTACACTGGTATGAAGACAATTCATGCCTCTGGCCTACAGAGAGAGCACAATCATAATATGGACATACACATGGAAATAAGCATGAAACTATAACATCCAAGTTTCACCATTACCACATCAAGGGCCATTTTAATCCTACGCTTCTCGTCAATTTGGCAATTAGGGCGATGAATAATCTTATATAAGCTTCCCCTGAAAGAAAATAACAGTTAGATAAATGTCAATGTTGAAATGGGAACTGTTTGATCCATCACCGGCCAAAACATAAGTGTTGAATGGAATGGTAATAATAGGTTCGACTTATAAACTGTCTGTTTCACAATACTTGGTACTTCTAAGTCTTATAAACAAGATCTCTTCCAAAATACCCATTTTTTTTCAAAATGCCCCTATCAAACCTACAATGCCCCCTACTTCATTACACATTTTTACGTGCTTGAGATACTACTTAAGGGTCCTTCCGTGTACTTCGACATGAAAAATATTGCTTAAATATGCACATTAATCAAAAGCTTCACATATTATGAAAGTGACATAGTGCATAACTGAACATTATTTTGTGGAAATTTTGAGTACATTTACATAGCCCATGGAATGATGTAAAATCGTAAAGTAGTTACTCCATTTCAGGTGTGCAACTATGCATGTACAGAGATATTTTTCTCACCATGCAACTATTTATCTTCTCTCCCTCTATTTATTCATCACCACACAGGCACACACTAACACACAATGTATTCCCTCTGTCTCTTTTCCAAAGAAATTATGGGAGGGTACTCTTCTCTCATGATATTCCCAATTTATCAGCTGTGCATTAAACATCTCCTACCTTTATCAACGGCCAGAGTACATACTTGCATGCATCATATTCAGCATTCTCTCATTCAAAATTTTAAACATGCATGCAGTATTTGCATTGTTGCATCAGTACCCACTATAACTGGTGTCCTTTTGTCTTGACCAAGCTAAATGACTACACATGTTATGTCCTAGCTCATATGTAAAACACAAATTTTCAATACCTTGGAAGATATTCTGATACAATAGATAAGTGTGGAGGCCGTGTTACTGCACCCATAAAGAGAACAATATTTGGATGACGGAGCCGACGCATAATCCTCACCTATTAAATGAAAAGATATCTGGATTAGCAAAGGTTTCGAAAAAAGTGAAACCAAATGACAGTAGAAGTTCGATTTTCAGGAAAGTATTGGTTATAAAAAGCATCATCTTTCACCTACTTCACAACGAAATTCCTCTAAAGCATCACCATAGAACTCTTGATCCAAGAACTTCTTTACAGCTACTTCCTGTATATTAATAAACGTCAAATTTACCATCATGATAAGCAGACCCAATCAGAAGAAATAGCAAAACAGACCATGCCTTGAAAGGTTATCTGTATGTTACTTTTCAGTTATGTAAGCAGTTGATAATGCTTGTGAATGAGCTTTGGTGCACTAAGCTCAACGGTATCTTCCAATAAAGTTAAACAAGAAAAACTACTTACAGTTCCATTCCAATCAGCATGGTAGACTTCTCCATATGAACCTAAAAATTGCAAGAATGCTCCTTTAGTCGCCATATGATACAACATAGGAACAAAATGGTTCATATCACACAATAGACAAAAGGATTATACATGCTTATGATTTTACAGTATAAGAAATTTAGAGTATGTTTTTGTGCACTAATGCTCAGTGCAAATTCCTTATCAATTTGTATGGCAAGTGACCCTGCAACCTACATTCGACTCGATAAGTGAAAATATAACTAGACGGTAGATCAAAATGGATTTATGTACCTATGCCAATTCTTTCATCGATTACAAGATCTTCCCAAAGGATTTCGCATTCAGACACTTCATCCAACACCATGTCAGCATTATTTGATCCAACTTGGGATGGAGAAACACATTCTATGTTCTGCCTTGGCCTGTCCATGAATCTGTCAAGAGGGGACTTTCTTGGATCAGGATGTAACATTTTGTGGTCATGACTGCCACAATTTTCCTTGTGCTCATCCCTTTCGGGAGTAAATCCTTGAGCATTTTTAGAAAGTTCACCATCAAATCTAGAATAGATGGCACCTTTTCCCGTATCATTATGAGGGTCCTTTTCTGCAAATTTCCCAATTCCGGATGTAGAAGCTGCATTCATAGAAGAGGTACCAAGCATCTTGTCATAATAAAGACCAGGTGGCACCTGTGATCTGTCAAGGCACTCTCCAGTCGATGCTTTGCCCATAGCCGAGGTACCAACTATCCTGTTGTCATAATTACGAGTAGGTGCTGCATACACTCTAACATTTAGCTCTCTAACATTGGAATTGTAATGCTTTGCAGTTGACAACGCCAATTGAGATGACGATGCATTGTCAGTGGCATTTCTCCGAGGAACTGACCCATCAGCAACATTGTATTGCTTGTTGTTAGAAACGTCATTGCAAGCAGACCAGTTTTTCATCACCAATGGCTGTTGAGATCTTGCAGATGGTGGGACTACATTCTCTCTACGCCTTTGGAATTCATTGTTTCTATTATTTAATCCCTTGAATGCCAATGAGCTTTTCCCAGATTCAGTAGCATCGAAAGGATCAAACTCCGCAAATAGTTTTCGGGACTCTTCAGTTTCATGAGAGTCTGGAATCAATTGCAGATTCTTCTTCTGCTTGGAAGGAGCACTAGCCGAAGTTGATGTTTTACCTAATTGCATCCTAGGGTCCAATGTCCCAGGTTCACTAGCACTACTTCCAGCAGTCATTGTATTCTCATAGCTTGATAGATTGTCTGAGATCCGATTATAATTGGCATACATATGCCCTTGGTTACGTTTATGCTCTGACTGTAATGCAACTGGGTCATCTTCGATGTTACTTGCTGACTCCACCACCTGATTCTGACCCAATTTTTGGCTGAAGTTGAATGGAGTACCCTTTGAATTAAAGACATCTGCTGGAATGAGAGTCCCTGGAGCAGCCATAACATCCACCAAAAACTCCCTGCAAATACAGACAACAAATCAGCAGAAGCAACTGACAATTAAACTAAAGCTTAATGTTCACAATAGGGGTGAATGGTTATTCATGCATTATTTTGACACTCAGAATCTAGTCCTATGAACTATTAATAACGAGTAAGTTACACGTGCCTCGCGAGTTAGAGTAAGTCGAATATTGATATAACTTATTATAATAGGCTAACGTCCATATTCAGAGTCACATTTGCATTAAATATGAAGTGTAGATTTGATTACTATCATTCATATCTTGAAAATCAAGTTATAGCTAAAGAATATTCGATGACTCTGTGATATATACTACAAAACTCAAGTTAAATATAAAACAATAGCGGCTAAGTACTACATCTGAAAAGGCACTTTAGGAAGATGTTATGTTGGAAAAAAATATGAAGTTAAAGTACGGAAAATTCCAAAACAAATGAGAATGTCTATGTTTTGCGTATATTGTGCATTGTGTTAGAAATAGGCTGAAGTATAGAAGTAGAGGGGAGCTGGGGCTGAACACAGGATAGTTTGATTTCTGAAGCTGTGGCTTGTACTGCTGCCCTCAGGTCTATATATAGTACATGGGGAAGTCGGTTCCTAATGCTAAACCAACCATGCAGCTCTAGCAGCTGCTATTACATGCAAAGGCCAAATTGACTACTACTACCTCCATCCTGGTTTATAGGTCCTGAGAGCAAAAGCAGCAGGACCAAGGCAAAGTATCGGTCGTGGCAACAACCAACATTAATCACTAGAAAATCGGGGTGGCCGCTTCCGTCCCCTAGGTTTCTGTCTGAGGCCCACATGCATGCCCAATCCTCTCGTATGATTACTGCATGCATTGGCTGGAAGAGAGAAACGAGGGCGTCCATTAATTAGGCTTAGTTAACAACTCCCGTGAATTACTCGCATGCGGCCTAGTAAATCCGGACGCTGTTTGGTGGCTCAGGGGCTCTATAAACCCGGACGGATGTAGTAGCTGTCTAGATGCATACACTGCCCTACTTACTAAGGATGCTCCAGCTGACCTACTACTACTCCCTAGCTAAGTAAATACTCCTTCCGTACCAAAATATAAGATGTTTTTGCAGTTCAAATTGAACTGCAAAATCGTCTTATATTTTGGTACAGAGGTAGTATAACACAAAGATTACTGCTAACATTCTCCCCCTGATCCTTGTGTGTCTACTTGGCACTGATCTGACCATTCCAGTCCTATCTTATTTCTGAAAAGAAATGGGGGGGGGGGGAATCTCTTGTCACTGTTCACAGCCGGCCCATTTGGGCGCTTTTTAGTTGTCCAACGCCTAGGCACAGTTTAGCTCACGGACGCACAGTAGGCCAGCCCATCCCGCACTTCCCCGGCGCTGCCACGACATACGTCATGGGCCCGGCTGCCACTGCCCGCTTCACCAATCACCATCGCTGGATCGCCACGTTCTTCCCAGATCCGAAACCCTGCCATCATCGCCACCTCACTCGAAGACCCGGACCTCCACAAGTACAATCGACCCCGAGCTTCAAACAAACGAGAGTAAATTGCTCAGAACAACCGCATATGTGGCCAGGGTAACAGATTGCTAGGGTAACCAAAAAAAAAACACCGCTTCTGAAGCCAATGAGCAGCCAAAAACACTGATTCAGTGTTTATGATTTTTCTCGGATAGGATCCGAAGATGACGTGAGCTACGAGCAAGGACTGACCATGAACCAGGCTACTGGTCCAACAGGCAAGCAAAACCTCAAACATTCCGACACATCCTATGCTTTCTCCCTACAATGTTGTAGTGAGTTCCGATGCCTATTTTCATGCATAGCATGATTATTATCACCTGATATTGCCTTACCTAGACTAAACAAAACTTCGTTCAGTTTGAGTGGTTTGTTCCTCTGTATGAGGCACACCTGAGGTCTTTTAGGTTCGACGCGCGTCGTCTATTTTTTTCTTCTATTACTTTCCAACTAATTTCTTTGTCTGTCGGCTGATAGTAGGACCCACACCACATAGTAAGATAGAGAGACAGCGCGGCTGACAAGTAGTTTTCGCCAATTTTCATGGTCAACAGCCTTGGGCCGGACTGTAACAGTTCAGGATGGCATTTGTTAGCACGCATCTAACGGAATGATGGCATATTTTAGCAGCTGAAACTTCTAGTGGCAAAACTGAGTAGTGGCACACAACTGGTGGCGCAAATGATAAAACCGCTAATAATTGATGATTAAATATGTAAATACCTTTTGTCATCCATCTTTATTATGTTAATAGCGTCGTCTTCAACACCAGTGTAATGACTCCCTTTAACCAGCTTACAAGGGATACCAACAATATCAGCAAGAATCTGCAATAACACATAAATGTAAGACATGAGCAAATACGCTCCATGATCATGCGCTAGTTGTCAAGCCATGTGGAAGAGAGTTCACACTTATGCAAACAAATTCCTACATTACTTCACCAGGTTTGGTTCTCTAATGTTCAAATCATTTATAAAAATCTAAGTGAACAAAGTCACTTCATAATTCTGCTTAAAACCAACAATATGGTTCCAAACTTATTTACCAAAGAAAATAAAAGATAAAATGCACCACTCATCACTGTGCAAGCACTAATGCATCACTTACGAGCTTGCGGGTTGCATATCTAGATCCCTAAAACTGTAAGTCTGTCATAACTTATGGCATGGCAATGGCACACTGACGAAGCTAAAATATCAGCATATGCTTGCTAAGTAATACCAATAAAGATTAAGCCCAGGCATTATCTTTGTTTAAGTGAATATATGGATTGCCTAGCCCCTTCCATTAGTTCGGACTTTTGGTTGCGTTGGCTAGTGCATGAAACTTAACAATCTTATCTCCATCCAAGCAAATAGAGTGGGACCTTTGATGACCGACTTGTTTAGGGACATAAATGTATGTAAATTTTCAAGATCCAAGTGATACTCTTGCAAGTTTAGGTGCCTATGGTGCACTTCACTCTAAACAAAGGTAAACACTGTAATCATTCATGGGACAGTATCACAGTCTAATCCATAAGATGCCTCAAAGGAATAACATCACAGAAGGTGGCGGAAATAAACTGTTCATAGATACGACAATTTGCAGCATAATGACCAATATCCTTACTAAATTGCTTATGGATATAAACATACAGTGCTAAATTTCTGGTTTAATTTGTTTATTACATAAAAGATAAAACATAAGCATTTTTGTTGAATTTTCATCTGTTAGTAGCCAGGAAGCAAGTGAAGAATTGGTCATGGCCACTCCACACGTCTTCCGTAACTTTGGGAGAAGGAACATTTTCACTGAGAGAGAGAGAGAGAGAGATGACCTTGAAAAGTAAGGCGCGATGGCGAGACAAGCCTATCTCTATACTGCCAATATGCAGAAGGCTTGTCTGGTGTGATGTCCTCTGCTCAATGCTTTTGCTCAACCACCTAGTGATCATTTCATTTGCATCGATCACTGGACCACCCATATGATCTGCAACAACTTCAGCTATTCGTCGCACCAATACTGTAATGTCAGGACAGCCCAACAGGCAGCATTCTGCTACTTCCTTCATCTCCTGCAGAGCATTATCAAATTTATAGTCGACCACAATTACTTCATATCCAAGATCCCCAATGCTCATCTGAAGCTCTGCCAGTGAAGGTATTTTGCCCTGCCCAGATGATTCCGCAGAGAGGCCAAATATGTCGTAGAATCCATCAATTACTTTCTCATTGTAATCAAGAAAGTTATAGTCCTAAACAAAATAGAAATTATAGTTAGAATGGACAGATCAACAAAGCTAGCACCAAAATATACAGAAATCAGAGGTGAACAACACCCGCTCATCAAGTGTCCTATGACTATGAACAGGTAATTGGCAATGAAGATCCTGCCTGTAAGATAGCACAAAATATTGCCTAGTGGTTTGCAAAACTTCCCCGACAAGGTGAGCCATTTCTATATGATAATATCACTTTGGCATATTATGCTCAAAATGGATGATAGAACATGAATGAAGACCAAAGGATTTTCTAAAAGGTCAGTAACAAATGAGTCCAGGTCCAGTTTATAAGTCAGAAGCATGGCAAGGGAGAGAATTCAACACATAAACATTGCGTGGTTGAAGGACACAAAACAACACAACCAGTTTTCTCAAGGAAGCATAGACACATTGCCGTGCCTGCTGTTTTGCCTCATGTGCATGTTTATGTCACTGTGAGCATGTTGTGTTTGTCTCTCCACATACGTTCATTCATGTAATCATTGTGCAACTACAAGTGTCTGCTCAAATGAATGCGTGTGGTCAACAAAAGCAAAGCTGCAATCTTTATTTCTATGTTCATTTTTCAAAGCAGAATTCATATTTACTCAATTTTGATTTTTCTGCTTGACATGTTGGAATTTATCGATGGACGTGTTACAACTGCAATAAGGTATCCAATTAGCTGAACCCTACCTTCTAAATCCTTATCTCACATACTGTTAAGCCTTGCTTCCCTAGAAAGGGATAAATTGGCCTTGTTTGGTGTTAATCGTCCAGGAGATAATATATTCCAATACAAAAAAAAAACAGAAATATTCTAACCTGAAACCACACCAATGATTGTAGTCACCAGCGACTCTACTGAAGGAATTAACAGGATTTGGGTACTCACCCTGTAACGGCGGGAGAGCGACTCCGCGGTGTCTCCCCCACCACGATCGCTGTTGGTGACCGGGTCGCCCTTCCCGAGGCTCATCAACTTCGCCTTTCTGATCTGCTCCCCGTCGGGATCCCCAGCGCCCTCGGCGCCCGAAGCCGACGCTGATAGCGCCAACGCCAGCTGCATCTGGTACTCTTCCTCCTGCAAAATGAACTCATCCCCTGCCGCCTCTGTCGACGCCACGGGAGGAGGAGGAGACGGTGCCGATGGAGACGACGGCGCCTGCTGCTGCTGCGCTGCAGCCGAATTCGACGGCCCCGGGTGCTCGCTGGATCGGTGCGACCACTTGGTCACAAACGGGATCTTCATGGCGCTCCTCGCGAGCACCTAGGGTTTGGGTTTCGAAAAGATTTCCTCTCTTAGTTGTTTCAGTTTGGCGATGTGATCGCGGATGTGAGATGGGCGGAAATGGTGAAGACGCGGAAAGGGAGGGGGGTTTAAGGAAAGTGGTGTCGATTAGTGTGTGCTGAGCGGCAGCGGCGGCTACGGGTGGGATTAAAGCATCTAGTAGGAGTAGTATACATACACTTGTCCCTCTCGACTAGGGTTATCTAGTCCTGCGACGGCGCCGCCGTTGTGAGTTTCACCCGACAGGCTCTCCTGCCGTTCTCCAGTCCCCTTCTCCTCGCCTGTTTCCCCTCTCCCCCTCGGGCTGACTAAGGTTGTGTTTGTTTGGACTTCAGTTTTGACAGATTCAACTGTGAACTTGTTGTGCTGGCAAAACTGTTGTGCTGAGGAAACAGCTGCAGTGAAGGTTAGCTGTTTGGCAACATAGCTGTGAAAACGACTGTGGGCTGGTGAAAACGCTATGTTTCAGGAGGAGGGGCGAAGGGAGAGATAGGTCGTGTCTGCGGCGACATTTATAATATAATTACGACCAAACGCCAAAAGCAGAGGGGCTAGGGAAACAGCTTTGGCTGTGAAGTACCCCGAGACGTGCTTTGGGCTGTTACACTGAAAATAGCCCGAAACAGTTTTGGATTGTGGTTCCACAACTGTTCTAAAATAGCTGTTTGTTTCAATTTCAGCTTTTTCTGGTCCAAAAACTGCTCCCAAAGCTGAAACAAACAGGGCCTAAGGGGATCCCTTGTGGGTCTTCCTGGCCTTGGAGGTGAGGCGGCCGCAGCTAGGGTTTACGGGGTTTCTTTTGTTTCTTAATCTCATCGGCGAGCCGAGCATGTCGGCGACGCAGGAAAGCAACGAAAAACATGATGCAAGGGTGGGAGAGACAGGTAATCTGCTGGAAAGATTGATGCTACAGGAGGATGAGGCCGACAATCTGATCTGGGAAGAAGAGCCTGATGTTGAGGAGATCAAGCCGAAGTGGCTAGCTCTGGGCCACCTGCTTACAACTAAAACCTATAGCGACAGCGCATTGATCGCAGACATGAGAGCAGCATGGAACCCCGCCCATCAGGTAGTGTGGAGGAGAATCGGTGCTAATTTGTTTTCCATCCAGTTTAACTGCCTTGGAGACTGGAACAAGGCACTACATCAGGGGCCATGGGACTTCAAAGGATATGCCCTAATTCTGGCAGAATATGATGGTCTCTCCAATCCAGAAAATGTCAAGCTAGACAAGCTCGAGACTTGGTGCCAAATTCATAGGCTGCCTGATGGTGTTCTTAGGAGCAATAAGGCGCTTTAAAACCTAGCTCAAAGGATTGGTGATGTTCAGAAAGTTCAGGTTACACTACCTAATGGTTTTGCTGGCGAATTCATCCGTGCTAGAGTCAAGTTGGATGTGAACAAAAAACTCACCCGAGTTGTAGGCATTACAAAGGGTGGAGAAACAGAAAAGTATTTAGTGAAATTTGAGAAGCTACCTACCTTCTGTCATGCATGCGGTTTGATGGGGCATTGGTACCAAGAATGTGGTGCGGTTTGATGGGGCATTGGTACCAAGAATGTGGTACGGGGGAGCACGATACGAGTAAATTTGAATGGGGAACTTTCCTCCTAGCTCCTTGTCGGGGGGATGAACCCCGGGCAGGCAACGGAACCCGGATCCCTTTCAAAAATATCGGGGCAGGCCACGCCCCTCAATCCGGCTTGCTCATGGCCGGCTTCCCAGCGCAACCCGGACAGGACCCGCAACCCGGCCTAGCCGGCCAGCGCATGTCGGTCGGTCCTCGCAAGTCAAACCTTCACCGACAAACCTGCATGGCTACAGTGCGTCCCCCTTTACACCGGCCCCGGTGGGCGCGGCTGCCGTGCCGACCAAGCCCCCGCCTGGGGCGGGCGGCGTCTCGGAGGCGCAACCCTGTAGCAAGACAGCACAGTCGTCCCATGACGACCGCCCGGCGTGCCTACAGTCCCCAGCAATCGGCCGTACCCTTGCCCGGCGGTCCCAGTACGGCCCGCACCCGACGGACCCGGCGAGACCCGCGTCCGACGGGCCCGATGAACCCGCTGCCGGCTCTAAGACGCTGACGATCCGGCCCCGCGCCTTTGTAACTTTACCATTGTAACCCTGGGGTAGACCTCCATGCACGGGGGCGATCACTAGTTAACTCTACACACACACACTCACATCCATCCACACGGAGAAGGAGCAACCTATGCACTGGTCTGCCTTCCTTCCTCCCCAAAACAGCTCTAGGAGCAAGCTTGTATCATCTTCATATAAACCACACTCGACAGGAGTAGGGGTGTTATCTCTCCGGAGAGCCCCAAACCTGGGTACGTCTTATGTCTCTCACTCGCTTGTACTAATCTCGCCTCTGGAGCCCACCGGTTGCCTCTTGCCTATCCCTCTCTTTAGCCACCCCGTGGCATCTGTCGTGCGCCCACCACGACAGTTAGCGTCCACAGTGGGGCAGCTTGAGGTGCCGGTCGGAGACATGTTCCAGACGGGGCCCTTCGCCAGTTCCGGCAAGCTTTGCAAGCACGGTCTGGTCCCTGCACCCAGCGCGATGCCAGCCGACCTCGCCGGCCCGCTCATCGCCGCCTTCGGCGCGCTGCGCATCTCCGACGCTCTCGCTGTCGACGAGTACCCCAGCGAGGTGCTCGACGTCACTGACTCCCCCGTTCCCGTTGGCTGCGACCCCTCTGACGGCGTGGCAGATCCCACCGTTCGGGTGGAGGTGCTCATCACCGACTCTGGCTCCACTTCGTCCAGCGCTACGAAGAAGGTCGCTGCCGCCAGGGCCGCAGCGGAGCGTGCCAACCCGGGCGACCCGCTGCGCGCCACGATGCAGAACCTCAGCATCCCCATCGCCACCGACATCAATGCCACCAACGTCGTCCAGGCCAGGGCCCAGCTCGAGGAGGAGCGCAAGCGCCTGTGGGATGAGGTTGCGACGCTCGCTGCTACGCAGCTTCGGTTGGAGTCCATCCAGCGAGAGCGTGACGCCGCGTACGGCTTCACGCCGGCCGCTGCAGAGCCCAGCCGGGTTGCCGAGGTGCGGACCCGTGGCGCCGCCATTGGCCGTGCTCTGGGTGCGATCCCACTGTCTACGACACCCCCGTCAAGAACATGCGCGCCGCACAGGCGGCCGCCGTCAGCATGGAGCAGCTGTAGGGTGAGGAGCTGCAGGAGCGCCTGCAGTGCATGACGGAGCTTCTCGGCGCTGCGAACGTGCAGCAGGACCGCCTTGACCATCCCGCGGGATCCGTCTCGCGCCGCCCCAAGGACCCCGAGCAGCCGAACACGGCGTCTTCGCCGCCCCCCAGCGAAGCTCATTCCGGCCGAACCCGAACCCGGCGCAACCGCGCCCTGACGGCTGGAGACGACCTGGGCAACGAGTCGGCTCCAGGAGACCGGCGCCGGTAAGAGCCTCCCCCGCAATCCGGCCGGCGCGCCCATTCGGCTTCGGCCGACCCAGCTCCCCGCGGCCCGGTCGCAAGCCGGCTGGGCCCGCGCGCCATCGACGATATCGACGCTCGTCACCGCATTGAATAGCTCACCCTCTTCCTCGAGCTTGAGGAAGACAACGTTGTCGGGCCGGCTTGCTTCGGTCCATGCATCCGGGATGAGCCCTTCCATAAAGAGTTCACGCTTCCCCGGGACACTCCCAAGTACAATGGCACCGTCAAGCCGGAGGACTGGCTCATCGACTACACCACCGCCATCGGCATCACGGGTGGCAATCGCCGCCTTGCCGTGCGCTACGCCTCGCTCATGCTCCAAGGATCGGCCCGCACGTGGTTGAACAGTTTGCCGGCTGGCAGCGTCAACTCGTGGGTTGACTTCGAGCAAGCCTTCGTGCGCAACTTCACCGGCACCTACAAGCGTCCCGGCCGTCCCAGTCAGCTCGCCATGTGCATGCAGGGACCGGGCGAAACCTGCCGCGAGTACCTCGCATGCTGGACCGAGCTCCGAAACAGCTGCGAAGGCATCCACGAGGTCCAAGCCATTCAGTACTTTGTGAGCGGCTGCCGGGATGCACCCTCCTCAAGCACAAGCTCCTGCGCTCCGAGCCGGACACCATGGCTGCGCTCATGGTCACGGCGGACAAGTACGCCACGGCCGATTCCGCCATGAAGATCCAAGTGGTACTGGACGAAGCCGGCAAGGCGTTGCCGGCATCTCCCTCGAAGCCGGCTGGCGAGAGCAGCCGCCAGCACAGAACAACAAGCGCAAGGCCGAGCAGCAGGCTCCCCACTATGACAACCGTCTCGTCGCGGCCGCCGATCAGGCGCCCGCGGTCGAGCCGGCCGGCAAGCGCCGGCAAACCGGCAAGACCGCATGGCAACCCGCCATGAGCTTTGAAGAGATGCTCGACACTCCTTGTAAGCACCACAGCGGCGCAAGGCCGTCTACGCACACGCTTCGGCAGTGCGCCATCACCAAGCGCATCATGAGGGGCGACATCCCGCCGCCTCCGGCTCCGGCTCCAGGGGCGGGGCAGCCGCCTTCGCCTCCTCCCCCGCCTCCGGCAAACGGCGCCATGCGTGACAAAGTCTTCCCCAACCAAAACGTGAGCTACGTCGTCTTCACCAGCTTTGGTGATGACAAGCGTAGCGAGTGCCTGCTCCGGCAGGAGGTGAACACCGTCATCCCGGCCAAGCCTGAGTACATGCACTGGTCGGAGCGCCCGGTCAGCTGGACCCAGGAGGACCACCCGGCTGTCATGCCCAACCCGGGTGGCTACGCCCTCGTCCTCGACCCTACCATAATCGCCGCAAGGCGCACCTGCAAGTTCTCGCGAGTCCTCATTGATGGCGGCAGTAGCATCAACATCATCTACCGCGACACCATGACTAAGCTCGGCATCGAGGCCAAGCACCTAGAGCCATCCCAGAAGGTGTTCCACGGCATCGTGCCGGGTCTCTCCTGCTCGCCCATCGGCCGGAACTGGCTTGACGTCCTATTCGGCACGAGTGATCATTTCTGACGCGAGCCTATCTGGTTCGAGGTGGTGGACCTGTCTAGTGCGTACCACGCGCTGCTGGGTCGGCCTGCACTCGCCAAGTTCATGGCGGTCCCCCACTACGCCTACCTGAAGATAAAGATGCCGGGACCCAAGGGCCTCATCACCATTGCTGGCGACTACAGAAAGTCCCTGGAATGCGCCCAAGCCGGCGCCAAGTCGCTGGTCATAGCCGAGGAGCGGCGCCAGCTCGACCGGATTGTCGCGCTGGCTGGTGAGAAGTGATGACCCACAAGTATAGGGGATCAATCGCAGTCCTTTCGATAAGTAAGAGTGTCGAACCCAACGAGGAGCAGAAGGAAATGACAAGTGGTTTTCAGCAAGGTATTCTCTTCAAGCACTGAAATTATAAGTAACGAGTAGTTTGATAGCAAAATAATTTGTAACGAGCGAGTAACGGTAATGGTAACAAAAGTGCAGCAAGGTAGCCCAATCCTTTTGAGGCAAAGGACAGACCAAAACGGTCTCTTATGATAAGCAAAACGTTCTTGAGGGTATACGGGAATTTCATCTAGTCACTTTCATCATGTTGGTTTGATTCGTGTTCGCTACTTTGATAATTTGATATGTGGGTGGACCGGTGCTTAGGTGATGTCCTTACTTGAACAAACCTCCTACTTATGATTAACCCCATCGCAAGCATCCGCAACTACGAGAAAAGTATTAAGATAAAATCTAACCATAGCATTAAACTTTTGGATCCAAATCAATCCCTTACGAAGTAGCGCATAAAATAGGGTTTAAGCTTCTGTCACTCTCGCAACCCATCATCTAATAACTACTCCACAATGCATTCCCTTAGGCCCTAATAAGGTGAAGTGCCATGTAGTCGACGTTCACATGACACCACTAAGGGAATCACAACATACATACCATCAAAATATCGAACACATATCAAGTTCACATGATTACTTGCAACAAGATTTCTCCCGTGACCTCAAGAACAAAAGTAACTACTCACAAATGATAATCATGCTCAAGATCAGAGGGGTATTAAAGAGCATAATGGATCTGAACATATAATCTTCCACCAAATAAACCATATAGTAATCAACTACAAGATGTAATCAACACTACTAGTCACCCACAAGCACCAATCTAAGGTTCCGGTTCAAAGATTGAACACAAGAGATGAACTAGGGTTTGAGAGGAGATGGTGTTGTTGAAGATGTTTATGGAGATTGCCCTCCACAAGATGGGAGAGTTGTTGGTGATGATGATGACGATGATTTCCCCCTTTGGGAGGGAAGTTCCCCCGGCGGAATCGCTCCATCGGAGGGCAAAAGTGCTCCTGCCCAAGTTCCGCCTTGAGACGGAGGCGCTTCGTCCCGAAATTCCTCTCCCTATTTTTCTAGGTCAAAATGACTTATATACCAGAAGAGGGGCACCGGAGGTGGGCCGAGGAGGGCACAACCCACCAGGGCGCGCCTAGGGGCGCGCCCTGGTGGGTTGTGCCCACCTGGTGGGCCCTCTCTGGTAGTTATTTTCTCCAATAATTCTTATATATTCCATAAAAATCTCCGTGAAGTTTCAGCTCATTTGGAGTTGTGCAGAATAGGTGGCTTGGCGTAGCTTTTTTAGGTCCAGAATTCCAGTTGCCGGTATTCTCCCTCTTTGTGTGAACCTTGCATATTATGAGAGAAAAGGCAATAGAATTACTCCAAAAAGCATTATTATGCATAAAAACATTATAAATAACATTAGGTAATCATGATGTAAAATGGACGTATCAACTCCCCCAAGCTTAGACCTCGCTTGTCCTCAAGCGAAAACCGATATCGAAAAACATGTCCACATGCTTAGAGAGAGAGGTGTCGATAAAAACAAAATACGGACATAGAAGCATCATGTATATTATTATAACAGCAACAAACTTTATTATAGAACTTTTATCACAAAACTTTTATCATAAACTTCTCATGAACAAGTAACAATTCATCACAACATCGAAGTATACAGCATAAACTCTATTGAAAATCAACAAACTATGTTCTCAGTCAACTTTGCAACTACAATTCATCATATTTTCAGGAAGGGTCACGTATTGGAGCCTTTTTGGCAAGTCCACATACTCAACCATCATATAGTCTTCTATAATTGCTAATACTCGCCGCATACACATGAGCAAAAAGTTTCAACCAGACACATAGAAAGATAGGGGCTTATAGTTTCGCCTCCCAACATATTCACCTCAAGGGTGATGTCAACAATAATAACTCATGCCCACCCATATCCAACTGGATATATGTGCCTAGATCTTTCCTCACCACATGGTGCTTGCCAAAAGAGAAAATAAAAAGGAATAGAGAGATACTTTGACTCTTGCATAAAAGTAAATACATAAAAGTAAAAGATAGGCCCTTCGCAGAGGGAAGCAGAGGTTGCCATGCGCTTTTTGGTTGTATGCTCAATCTCTTAGTGCAAAAGAACGTCACATTATATTGCCCCTTATGATAGCAACCTTTATTATGCAGTCTGTCGCCTTTATTCTTTACCATCACAACTTCGTACAACGCTCAATTTTCTCTTACACTAAATGATCTAACACATTTAGAAGCAATTTTTATTGCCTTATTACACCGATGACAACTTACTTGAAGGATCTTACTCAATCCATAGGTAGGTATAGTTGACTCTCAAAACAAGATTTGGGTTAAGGGTTTTGGATGCACAAGTAGTATCTCTACTTAGTGCGGAGTTTTTGGCTAGCAAAGATGAGGGCAAGCACCACATGTTAAAGGATCTATGACAATATAACTTCTATGTGAATATGAACAAACATAAATCATTACGTTGTCTTCCTTCTCCAACGTCAATAATTTTGGCATATAATATTTTGATGGGGGCTCACAATCATAAAAGATGTCCAAGATAGTGTATTTGCATGTGAATCTTCTCTTCCCTTATTAATTCTTTCATGAATTGCATCATTGACCAATGCTATGTTTGTAAATCTCCAATAAAATTTTCTACTTATACTCTTTCTTATGTGATGTCATTACTTACCATAAGATTAGCATATGATCTTTTTCATTTATTTCCTTTCTTTTTATTGAACATGAAAGTAAAGAAAACAAAAATCAAACTAAACTTTATTATATATCTTGCACACGATTACAGGGATAGATCACTAAGCAAGCACTTGAAAAGAAAGGATCCAAGTGAACTTTTATTCAACTAAATCGAAAGATAACTAAGGATCGAACTAAGATAAGTAAAAGCAAAAGATAATGGAGGTGATACGATACTGGGGCACCTCCCCCAAGCTTGGCACAAGCCAAGGGGAGTGCCCATACCCGATACTCAAGTCTCCTTTGGTGATGAAGAAGGTGGTGGTGATGAAGTTGTCGCGATCTTATCTTCAGGTTTCCATGGCAAGGGTTCACCATCATAAGAGGAGGAGTGAGTCTTGCGGGTCCTGCAACTGGCAGCCAAACTCATACCTTTAAACCTTGCCTCATATTCAAAGACTTGGTTTTGGAGATCGTAGATCTTGCTTTGGAGAAAGTTGATTTGCTCGTTGAAGGTGAAGACGATGTCTTTCATGGGCTTGCCATCCACCTTGAGATCACGGGTGTAGTCCGCGATCATGAGGTGATTGGCATTGAGTCCATGTTCCACCATCCCCTTGCACCTGAAGACCTCCTGCTCCATAGCTTTGAGCCTGGCCTCCATGTTTCCTGTCCCCTTGGGGCCCTGCACATCGTGGATGTGGAGCACCCCCTCACGCATCTCGATAGCTTGAGGGTGCTGCATCACTTCCCGCAAATATGGGTTGATGACGTTCTCGAAGAACTTGTCCTTGGAGGAGCTTGAAGCGGCCATGGTGAATTAGATCTGTCAGAAAACAGCGAGAAAAGAAAACAGAAGATTTCTCCGTGATACGGTGGTCAATAGGTTCGGGGGGTATATAAAGATTTTTTATCTTGGGAAACAAGCAAACGGGAGAAAAACGGAGTCCGGAAGGTACCCGAGGTGGGCACAACCCACCTGGGCGCGCCTGGCTGTCTTGTGCCCACCAGGGTTGCCTTCCTGGTTGTTTCTTATTTTCCTAATTTTTAATATATTCCAAAACTGACAGAAAATATTTTTGTATATTTTTTGGAGTCCGTTTATTTACCATATCACGTACCTCCTCTTTTTTCACGATTCTGGAGTGTTCCGGAAGGTTTCTTTTATGTGTTCTTTCGGTGTCATAGTTTGGATAATATTTCTTTCAACATTAATGGGCGTACCTGAGATATAATGATTTATTCTTTGCCCATTGACAACCTTCGGGTTAGTACCTTCGGCATTATTTATTTTGATAGCTCCAGATCGATAAACCTCCTCGATAACATAGGGTCCTTCCCATTTGGAGAGAAGTTTCCCTACAAAAAATCTGAAATGAGAGTTGTATAAAAGAACATATTCTCCAACTTTGAACTCACGCTTTTGGGTTCTTTTATCATGCCATCTTTTGACTTTTTCTTTAAATAACTTGGCATTTTCATAAGCTTGGGTTCTCCATTCATCTAGTGAGCTAATATCAAATAACCTCTTTTCACCGGCAAGTTTGAAATCATAGTTGAGTTCTTTAATTGCCCAATATGATTTATGTTCTAACTCAAGAGGCAAATGATAAGCTTTTCCATAAACCATTTTATAAGGAGACATACCCATGGGATTTTTATATGATGTTCGGTAAGCCCAAAGTGCATCGTCTAATTTCTTAGACCAATTCTTATGGGACCTATTGACAGTTTTTTGTAAAATTAATTTTATTTCTCTATTGCTAAGTTCAACTTGACCACTAGACTGAGGATGAGAGGGGGATGCACTTCTATGGTTAACATCATACTTAGCAAGCATTTTACGGAAAGCACCATGAATAAAATATGAACCACCATCAGTCATTAAATAGCTAGGGACTCCAAACCTTGGGAAAATAACTTCCTTAAGCATTTTAATAGAGGTGTTGTGATCAACACTACTAGTTGGAATAGCTTCTACCCACTTAGTAACATAATCAACAGCAACAAAATATGTGTATACCCGTTAGAGGAAGGAAAAGGTCCCATGTAATCGAAACCCCAGACATCAAATGGTTCAACAGCAAGAGAATAATTCATAGGCATTTCCTGACGCTTACCAATATTACCAATTCTTTGACATTCATTACAAGATAAAACAAACTTACGGGCATCCTTGAAGAGAGTAGGCCAATAAAAACCAGATTGCAATACCTTGTGAGCAGTTCTGTCTCCCGCATGATGCCCTCCGTAAGCTTCGGAGTGACATTTTCGTAGGATTTGTCCCTGTTCATGCTCAGGTACACAACATCTAATAATACCATCTACTCCTTCTTTATAAAGATGTGGGTCATCCCAAAAGTAATGTCTTAAATCATAGAAGAATTTTTTCTTTTGTTGGTAAGTGAAGCTAGGTGGTATATATTTAGCAACAATATAATTAGCATAGTCAGCATACCAAGGAGTGTTATGAGAGACATTTATTGCAGCTAATTGCTCATCAGGAAAACTATCATTAATAGGTTGTGGGTCATCAAGAATATTTTCTAACCTAGACAAGTTATCAGCTACGGGGTTCTCAGCTCCTTTTCTATCAGTGATATGCAAGTCAAATTCTTGTATTAAGAGAACCCACCTAATGGGTCTAGGTTTAGCATCTTTCTTTTCCATATATAAGATATTTAATAGCAACATGATCAGTGTGAAGAATCACTTTAGAATCAACAATGTAAGATCTGAATTTATCACAAGCAAACACAACTGCTAAGAATTCTTTTTCAGTAGTAGCATAACTGCGTTGGGCACTGTCTAGAGTTTTACTAGCATAATGGATAACATTTAGTTTCTTATCAACTCTTTGTCCTAGAATAGCACCAACAGCGTAATCACTAGCATCACACATAATTTCAAAAGGCAAGTTCCAATCAGGTGGTTGAACAATAGGTGCAGAAATCAAGGCTTTCTTAAGTGTTTCAAAGGCTTCTACACAATCATCATAAAAAACAAATGGAACATCCTTTTGTAAAAGATTTGTAAGAGGCCTAGAAATTTTAGAGAAGTCTTTAATAAATCTCCTATAGAAACCAGCATGACCAAGGAAACTATGAATACCTTTAATATCTCTGGGACATGGCATTTTCTCAATTGCATCAACTTTAGCTTTATCCACCTCAATACCTCGTTCATAAATTTTATGTCCCAAGACAATACCTTCATTAACCATAAAGTGTCACTTCTCCCAATTCAAGACAAGATTAGTTTGCTCGCATCTCTGCAAAACTCGATCAAGGTTGCTTAAGCAATCATCAAAAGGAGTTCCGTAAACAGAAAAATCATCCATGAAAACCTCAACAATCTTTTCACAAAAATCAGAGAATATAGCAGTCATACATCTTTGAAAAGTAGCGGGTGCATTGCATAAACCAAAAGGCATATGTCTATAAGCATAAGTTCCAAAAGGACAAGTAAAGGTGGTTTTCTCTTGATCAGGTTGTGAAACGGGTATTTGAGAAAAACCAGAATATCCATCGAGAAAACAAAAGTGTGTGTGCTTAGATAGCCTTTCTAGCATTTGATCAATAAAAGGCAGAGGGTAGTGATCTTTTCTAGTTGCTTTATTTAATTTTCTACAATCAATTACCATTCTATAGCCATTGACAATTCTTTGTGGAATAAGTTCATTTTTATCATTAGGAACAATAGTAATACCTCCCTTCTTAGGGACACAATGAACGAGACTTACCCATCTACTATCAGCTATGGGATAAATTATACCTGCTTCCAGAAGCTTTAGTATTTCAGTTCTTACCACTTCTTTCATTTTAGGATTTAAACGTCGTTGGTGATCAACAACGGGTTTAGCATCAGGTTCCATATTAATCTTGTGCTGTTAGAGAGTGGGATTAATGCCCTTAAGATCATCAAGAGTATATCCAATAGCAGCTCGGTGCTTCTTAAGAAATTTCAATAATCTTTCTTCTTCATGTTCTGAAAGGTTAGCACTAATAATAACAGGATATATCTTTTTCTCATCAAGATAAGCATATTTCAAAGTGTCTGGCAATTGTTTTAATTCAAACACAGGATCACCTTTAGGTGGAGGAGGACCTCCTAGAGTTTCAATAGGCAAATTGTGTTTAAGCAGCGGTCGTTGTTCAAAGAAAATTTTATCTATCTCATTTCTTTCATGCATATGCATATCATTTTCATGGTCTAGCAAATATTGTTCTAGTGGATCAGTAGGAGGCATGGCAATAGAAGCAAGACCAATTATTTCATCCTTACTAGGCAATTCTTTCGTATGATGTTTTCTATTGAACTTGGAAAAATTAAACTCATGAGACTCATCACCAAAGCTAACACTGACAGTTTGTTTCTCACAATCTATTTTAGCATTAACGGTGTTCAAGAAAGGTCTACCAAAGATAATGGGACAAAAGTCATCTTGTGGGGAACCAAGAACAAGAAAATCAGCAGGATATTTTATTTTCCCACACAAGACTTCAACATCTCTAACAATCCCAAGTGGTGTGATGGTGTCTCTATTAGCAAGCTTAATAGTAACATCTATGTCTTCTATTTCAGCAGGTGCTATGTCATTCATAATTTCTTGATATAAGGTAAAGGGAATAGCACTCACGCTAGCACCTAAGTCACATAAACCATGATAACAGTGATCTCCTATTTTAACTGAGACAACAGGCATGCCAACAATGGGTCTATGTTTATCCTTTTCATCTGGTTTGGCAATTCTAGCAGCTCCATCATAGAAGTAAATAACATGCCCATCTATATTTTCTACCAAGAGATCTTTAACCATAGAAACACTAGGTTCTACTTTGATTTGTTCAGCAGGTTTAGGTGCTCTAATATAGCTTTTATTGACCACGGTTCAGACCTTAGCATGTTCCTTTATCCTAACAGGGAAAGGTGGTTTTTCAATATAAGTAGTAGGAACAACTGGATCAACATTATAGATGATAGTTTCATCTTTAGCTATTACCGGTTCTTTAATTTCTTCTTTAATAGGTGGGTGATATTTAAACCACTTCTCTTTAGGGAGATCAACATGAGTAGCAAATGATTCACAAAAAGAGGCTACTATCTCAGAGTCAAGTCCATATTTAGTGCTAAACTTTTGAAAAGTTCCGGTATTCATAAAAGATTTAACACAATCATACTTAACCTTAATACCTGACTCTTTACCTTCGTTGAGTTCCCAATCTTCAGAGTTACGTTTAATTCTTTCTAAAAGATCCCACCTGAATTCAATAGTCTTCTTCATAAAAGAACCAGTACAAGAAGTATCGAGCATGGATCGATCATCATGAGAAAGTCGAGCATACAAATTCTGAATAATAATTTCTCTTGAGAGCTCATGATTGGGGCATGAATATAACATTGACTTAAGCCTCCCCCAAGCTAGAGCGATACTTTCTTCTTCACGAGGCCAAAAATTATATATATAATTCCAATCACGATGAACTAGATGCATAGGATAATTTTTTGGTGAAATTCCAATTTCAAATGATTCCAATTTCAAGATCCAATATCATCGATATCGCATAGCCTATACCATGCCAATGCTTTTCCCTTCAAAGATAAAGGGAAAACCTTCTTCTTAGCTTCATCTCCGGGCAAACCTGCAAGCTTAAATAATCCACAAATTTCATCCACATATATCAAGTGCATATCAGGATGTTCGGTTCCATCTCCTGCATAAGGATTAGCTAGCAGTTGTTCTATCATTCCCGAAGGAAATTCATAACCAATATTTTTAGTAGGTGCAGTAGGTTGAGGGGTAACTAATTGTGGTTCCGGTCGAGGTGAAGATACCCCGAACAAACCCCTCAAAGGATTGTTCTCCATAGTAACAAGTGATAATAAATTTCAGCACGTAGTAATAATTTTTCCTTACCAATTTCCACTTACCAAGAGCACTTCACTCCCCGACAACAGCACCAGAAAAGAGCCTTGATGACCCACAAGTATAGGGTATCAAACGTAGTCCTTTCGATAAGTAAGAGTGTCGAACCCAACGAGGAGCAGAAGGAAATGACAAGTGGTTTTCAGCAAGGTATTCTTTTCAAGCACTGAAATTATAAGTAACGAGTAGTTTGATAGCAAAATAATTTGTAACGAGCGAGTAACGGTAACGGTAACAAAAGTGCAGCAAGGTAGCCCAATCCTTTTGAGGCAAAGGACAGGCCAAAACGGTCTCTTATGATAAGCAAAACGTTCTTGAGGGTACACGGGAATTTCATCTAGTCACTTTCATCATGTTGGTTTGATTCGTGTTCGCTACTTTGATAATTTGATATGTGGGTGGACTGGTGCTTAGGTGTTGTTCTTACTTGAACAAACCTCCTACTTATGATTAACCCCCTCGCAAGCATCCGCAACTACGAGAAAAGTATTAAGATAAAATCTAACCATAGCATTAAACTTTTGGATTCAAATCAATCCCTTACGAAGTAGCGCATAAACTAGGGTTTAAGCTTCTGTCACTCTCGCAACCCATCATCTAATAACTACTCTACAATGCATTCCCTTAGGTCCTAATAAGGTGAAGTGCCATGTAGTCGACGTTCACATGACACCACTAAGGGAATCACAACATACATACCATCAAAATATCGAACACATATCAAGTTCACATGATTACTTGCAACAAGATTTCTCCCGTGACCTCAAGAACAAAAGTAACTACTCACAAATGATAATCATGCTCAAGATCAGAGGGGTATTAAATAGCATAATGGATCTGAACATATAATCTTCCACCAAATAAACCATATAGTAATCAACTACAAGATGTAATCAACACTACTAGTCACCCACAAGCACCAATCTAAGGTTCCGGTACAAAGATTGAACACAAGAGATGAACTAGGGTTTGAGAGGAGATGGTGCTGTTGAAGATGTTGATGGAGATTGCCCTCCCCAAGATGGGAGAGTTGTTGGTGATGATGATGATGATGATGATTTCCCCCTCCGGGAGGGAAGTTCCCCCGGCGGAATCGCTTCACTGGAGGGCAAAAGTGCTCCTGCCCAAGTTCCGCCTCGAGACGATGGCGCTTCGTCCCGAAAGTCCTCTCCCTATTTTTTCTAGGTCAAAATGACTTATATACCAGAAGAGGGGCACCGGAGGTGGGCCGAGGAGGGCATAACCCACCAGGGCGCACTTGGGGGCCCTGGCGCGCCTAGGTGGGTTGTGCCCACATGGTGGGCCCCTATGGTAGTTATTTGCTCCAATAATTCTTATATATTCCATAAAAAATCTTCGTGAAGTTTCAGCTCATTTGGAGTTGTGCAGAATAGGTGGTCTGACGTAGCTTTTTCAGGTCCAGAATTCTAGCTGTCGGTATTCTCCCTCTTTTTGTGAACCTTGCATATTATGAGAGAAAAGGCATTAGAATTACTCCAAAAGGCATTATTATGCATAAAAACATTATAAATAACAGTAGGTAATCATGATGCAAAATGGATGTATCAAGCAGCCGGCCGCGCCGGCTTCGGCCAAGGAGCCGGCCGGCGAGGCCTCGTTCTGGCCATCGGATCCCGCTCAACCCGGAAGACCCCAGCTGCAGCAAGTATGTTGTTGTGGGCACCCGTTGACGGTGTCCTGGACTAGGGGGTACTCACCATGTCGTCTCCCGACCAGTGGGTTGGGCCGAGGACCCCCGTGGTGCTTCACTAATGGGCCAGTTCGGACAGCCGAAGACATATACGAGGAAGATTCCACAAGACTTGGTGATCAAGACATGGACTCCTCTCCACCAACATAGCCAACTAGGACTCTTGTTATCCTAGGCCTCCGGTACATTATATAAGCCGAGGCCAGGCTCATTGATAGATAGATTATGACATTACTCATCATACCTCTAGGCTTTAGACCACAACATATGATCTCGAGGTAGATCAACTCTGTACCTTGATACTTCATCAATATAAACAAGAGCAGGACGTAGGGTTTTACCTCCATAGAGAGGGCCCGAACCTGGGTAAAACACCGTGTTCATCGTCTCTGTTACCATCAATCCTAGAGACACAGCTCGGGACCCCCTACCCCGAGGTCTGCCGGTTTTGACACCGACAATGGTGCTTTCATTGAGAGTTCCGCTGTGTGATCGGCAATGGATCAATGGCTCGCTTGCAGATCAACTGCGACGTCGGCATATTCGTCGCCGGCTCGATTGGTCACCTTGGCTCGACCAAGGACTGCGCTCCGCCTCAGATCATCATGATCGGACGAGGGCCTTCATCAACATCAACTTCGATCTCTATCAAGATCGTGGAGGAATCATCCATATAGCTCGGGGGCTCAACTTCAACATTGTCCCCGGGCGACCGTGCTGTTTTTGTATATAGCGGATTCGTATTCGCTGTCGCCGCTTCCTCGAGTGTCGCTTTGACGATTGCTTTGGTGGCATAGTGCGGAATTGTGTATGTAACAACCCTGTAAAATTTCGTCGTATTCCGATGGAGGAATCTCCGGCGATCTACGATATACCGGACCCCTGTCAAGTCCGGACGGGAATCTGGATGAGTTTAGGGCGTAAAGTCCAGCGTCTAGCTCGGACGTTCTTTAAAAGATCCAACCGTTGATCTGCTGCGGAACTCCTGTATCTACCACCCCTCAAAATTTCAGCTCGATCCGACCGTTCAAACTCCGGGAAACCTCCAATGAGCGCATCGATTTTCTGATCTATTTTCTGCGCGAATACGAATCCGACCCGAGTTCGTCTTTCTTCATGAACGGGATATTGGACAACCTTTTTGGAGGAATCTCTTTCTAGGGTATTGTGTTTTGTTTCCAAACATATGCTCACAAATTTTGCTCCTTTTCGGAGGTAACTTTCACCGTTGCGCCGGTGTCAAACCAGCCTGACAACGTTGCTGCACGGCTGCCGACCTGCGCCAGACGGGTCGTCGTTTCATCGAGCCAAACTCAACCTCTTCGGATCATTATCTCGGCAAGCCGAACAACAGTTCGGCATCATGAAGGGTAAATCATCACCAACATTGTCGCCCCACGAATTATACGGAGCGGGCACACCAGCATCACTGCATGGTCACTTCATCAAGTGGGCATCGACCGCGTCACAAGATCCGGCCCGCGACGGCATCGCCGCACTATTGCTTCTTCAAGCCTGGATGTGACCTCTGTGTCCGAAGATCGGGAGTCAATTCCGGCCGGACTCGCCTCTCTTATCCCGTATCCAGCTTCAATCCTGGACACGACTTCGGCGTCCGAACATCAGGAGTCAACCCTGGCCGGACTCGCTCCTCGCACCATAGTACCAGAGGATGATTCCGAAGAAATCCCAAATACTAATCCGGCTGACCAAGCCGATGTCCACCACGCCGACCTGCTTCGACACCTCGGCCAGCATGGGGGCTGCAAACGTCATACTACCGACCTGCCCCGACACCTCGGCTAGACCGGGGGCTTCGCCATCTCTTCATCAACCTACTCCGGTGACTTAGGCGTCACCAGCCGACCAACTTCGTCATGTTAGCTGGACCGGGGGCTTCACCTCGCCACATCGACCGCGCGGCATCACCACCTCATCAAGCCGAACTCCTCGCTCGGTTACCTCGGGCTTGGGGGCTAGGACCTTGGCTAGGCTGCGGACTACATCTTTGCCCCGCCACGAGCTCGGACCTCGTCAACAATACCGAGCACATTAACCAGCTAAGTCGCCTCCATGCTCAGTTTTTTTTTTAAAAATATTTTATTTTATTTCTTGTTCGGTTCAACCAAACATTATATTCATGTTAAACAAAAAAGTTGTTCGTTCAAACGTTGATTGTTAAACACTTCTTTTTTTCTGCCGAGCTCTTCGTCACCTCGGTCATGAGGGTTTTTGTCACCTCGGCTGGGCTTGGGGGCTTCGCCTCACCGCATCGACCGTACGGCGTCGCCACTTCATCAAGCCGAGCTCTTCGCTCGAGTATGTCAAGACCGGCTTGGGAGTTGGGACCTTGAGCTGCTACAAGCTCGGCCCACGTCACACCGAGCACATTAACCAGCTAAGTCGCTTTCATGCTAAAAAACTTTCAGTTTTAAATTTTGTTCGGTTCGACCAAGCATTATACTTTTTTGACAAAAAGTCATTTGCGAAAAACTTTCTTTGTCAAAACCTTGTTTGTTACAAACAAATTCAAATACCCCGTTTACTTGGGGGCTTCCTTTATGAAGCCATTCTTCTTGCATATGATTATTAATGTATCGCACCATTCCTTGTTCGTGTATTATGCCAAAATATGCATCATGTTGACTTAAGTGTTCCGCAAAGCTGGGTTTCCTAGCTCCTGTGCTTACCCCTATGTTCCCGATTGTTCGGCTAGGGAGTAAAGGGAGCACCTCTGCGATTGTACGGTCGGGTCATCCGAACTCGTACCTCAGACTGGGTGAAGCCGAAAGCTAGCGCTCTTACTGTTTTCAACTATGGTCGGCACACGACGGAACTCACGCGTACACAAATCTATTGCACAAGTCTCATAGTAATCCTGAGCGACCAAAGAAAAGGCACCGTTGGGGGCACTATTTTTTTTAAGATGCTTCTTACGTTACATAAGTAATATAGCATAAGTTCCCTGGGCGCAATTTGTCTGTTACAGCCTCATGGCCTGATTGCCTGGTTATCCGAAACACCGCCGATATTCTCGGTAGGCGGAGTAGATAACACTTTTCGGCCCTTGGCCGAAGAGGGAGAAGCCGACGGTCGGTTAAGACGCGTTCAAAGTTCGGGCAAACGCAGATATTATATAAGTACTTCGGTACATACAATCATTATACATAAAATTCTTTTACCCAAGTCACTTGGGGGCTCTTAAATTAATATGAGCCGTTTTATAATAAATGTGTTTTCTTCTCAGTCGTTGCAAAGTCTTTTTCTACTACTCCTTTCTCGACTCGAGTGTGTGGTCAATAGCCGGATAGCCTGGCTTCTCTCTAAAGCCGCTTGAGTTTAGTTCGCTAAACTGGCCTGAGAAGCACTCCGCCTTCGGGATAGGAGGTTGAAGCCGAAGGCTGACCTGCTTGAAGTCTTGAGATCGGATGTGTCAAGTTAAAACACGACGGAAGCACAAACTAATTTTAAGACCAATGTTCGGATTGGCACCAAAAACTTGATTTAGTTCGGACATAAAGTTTTTACTGAAGTTTTTTGGTTTTCCAAGCCTATTGCACTTTAACCTATTTGTATGTTTCCAGCATAAGTCTCGTAGTGCAACGCCGGACACCTTTAGAGATTCGGCAAAAACATTCTCGGATATTGCTATATATGCATCAATATCGAATTGTGTCTTCGATCAATAGTTGGGTTGCCCGGCTCCTGTGCTTGCCTCCTATGTTCCGCTTTATTCGGGTAGGTGTGCAAAGGGAGAACCACTGTGATTGTGCTTCCAGCTCGAATGGTTAAGCACCTCGGTGGAGAAAGCCGAAAACTGACTGTCACAATGGGCGTAAACTGGTCAGCGATCTGATGATGGTGTCACACTATAGATCGATACCGATTACCCCGTGTTAAATGATGGGCCTTTCATAATATTGGCCGAAGTGTTAATGGCTAGACTTCGGTTGGTGCCGAACACAAACCGGGGGCTCGTAGCTAGCTTCCCCAGTTTAAAGCTCCTATGACTAAGTGAAAGTTATAAAGCCCGCATATCTGATTGCCTTGTTTCCGCTAACACAACCGCCTCCGGGCACCGAGACATCGGCTAAGGGTTGTCTGGTTACTGCGGAAACACCCTGCGTAGTATCTACAAAGGGGTAGAAGCCGACGATGGGCCACTTTCAACTGATAAACGGTCGCAACGGAGTCAAAATAAACATATATCATCAGTGTTTGTATTCAGTATACAAGCGCTGCCTTCCATAATTATCGTAATAAAGCCGTAAATATGCATCAATTTGACTTAAGATTTTGGCCAAGCTGGGTTGCCTGGCTCCTGTGCTTACCCCTACATTCCCGATTGTTCGGCTAGGCGGTAAAGGGAGCACCTCTGTGATTGTTACTACCGGGTCATCCGGATTAGTACCTCAGACTGGGTGAAGCCGAAAGCTAGCCATCTTAAAGGATATAATTGGTTGGCAACGATGGAAGCGGAAATTCTGGTTCATCATGGACCACAGAGTTCGGGAACTTTCTCCCAACTAAATCCTCAATATTTTCCTCCCACATTGATTGGAGTTGAGGTCTCATGATCATGATCAACATGACAGCCTGGGAAAAGGAACCTATAATGGAACTATTTTTCCCAGAAGATGTTTTATAACATATCTCTCCGCGTACCTTTGTTTATAAAACCGTATGGCTGGATTGCCTCATTTGCCATCTATCTTTGCCCTCATAAAGGCTTTATAAAGTAGGACGGACACTCTTCGGCTGCTGGCCAAAGAGGTTGAAGCCGATGGTCGGTCAACAAAGTGTTGTACAATGTGGATCCGAGCATTAGTGATGTAAAGTACTTGGATACATAGAATCATTACACATAAATTGTGATATACTCCGGACATTGATCCTTAATTTAGCCACCCGTGCCCACATTAAGGCTCGGGGGCTACTGGGCTTCGCGCTTTTCAGTTACAAATATTAAAGGGGCACATCGATCCCCTGATCTGGTGTTGCCACCCGACCATTGGCTCGGGGGCTACTGCATCGATGATTCAATGCAGACAGTTTATAAAGTGCGAAATAGTTCCCGAGGAGATTATGATCCTCAGGTTGGTCGGCCGCACCCAACCTGAGTCTCGCGGAATATGCACACCACATTTCTATTCCTAAGTATGCTACAGAGCTAGGAGTTGATCCTCAGGCCGATTTTGTGAATCGACCTGAGTCTCAGGGGCTACTGGGATCACCGGTTTTATGCCATCCTTCAGGTACATCTCGGGTTTTAGACCGACACACACCTTGAGGGCTATTGGCTATATATCTCGATAGAGAATAAATTGCACCAATTGAAAATATTCACAAGAAATCAGCCCGCAGTCAGGGTGGTGCACCACCTCGGAAGCAGTCCGGCATAAAGCTCGGGCGCCAGTGGCTGGCTCCATAGAGGGCATTTCCGGCATTAAGCTCGGCTGAATTCGTTCAAAAACCGAGGTAGTTATGACACCTCGGATGTTGACCATCGTTAGAACTCGGATGCAGTCCGGCGTTGGAGCTCGGAAGCAGTCCGGCATAAAGCTTGGATTCGAATGGCTCGTTCCATAGAAGATTACTCCGGCATTTAAGCTCGGATGAACTCATTCAAATTTTCAGAGGCCAAGGTAATCTATGATACCTCTGATTTAGTTCGGCGTTGGAGCTCGGACGCAAGAGGATACCTTGAATGCCGAATAGTATTGGAGCTCGGCCGTGAAAAGATGCCTCGGATTCAGTTCGGCGTTGGAGCTCGGATGCAAGAGGATACCTTGAATGTCGAATAGTATTGGAGCTCAGCTGTGAAAAGACGCCTCGGATTTAGTTCGGCATTAGAGCTCGGACGCAAGAGGGCGCCATCGCACGGGAAGCACTTCAAACCCCAGGTGTGGCGTAAAAAACTTACAAGGCACTGATAGAGGCCGATAACTTAAAAGACTCCTCGGATACCCGACGTATGAACTCTTCGGATATATCTCGGCGATCCTCAAGATCAGAGATGGGAAGATTTGTTGAACCAGTTTTTAAGACCGACGACCGAAGATGAAGAACAGTTCAGAAGAATCGAGGAGCATCCCCAGCTTGAAGACCGGTTCAGGGGGCTACTGACGGTGTCCTGGACTAGGGGGTACTCACCATGTCGTCTCCCGACTAGTGGGTTGGGCCGAGGACCCCCGTGGCGCTTCACTAATGGGCCAGTTCGGACAGCCAAAGACATATACGAGGAAGATTCCACAAGACTTTGTGATCAAGACATGGACTCCTCTCCACCAACGTAGCCGACTAGGACTCTTGTTATCCTAGGCCTCCGGTACATTATATAAGCCGAGGCCAAGCTCATTGATAGATAGATTATGACATTACTCATCATACCTCTAGGGTTTAGACCACAACATATGATCTCGAGGTAGATCAACTCTGTACCTTGATACTTCATCAATATAAACAAGAGCAGGACGTAGGGTTTTACCTTCATAGAGAGGGCCCGAACCTGGGTAAAACACCGTGTTCATCGTCTCTGTTACCATCGATCCTAGATCCACAGCTCGGGACCCCCTACCCCGAGGTCTGCCGGTTTTGACACCGACACCCGCCTCAGCAGCAAATAGGAAGGCGAGCTCATCGACTTCCTCGGTGAGAATCGGGATATCTTTGCATGGTCCCCAAAGGACATGCCAGGTGTTCCGAGGAAGTACGTCGAGCACAAACTACACGTCTGCAAGGACGACAAGCCTGTCCGTCAACCCCTACGTCGCTTTTCAGAAGAGAAGAGAAGAACCATCGGTGAAGAAGTCGTCCGACTGCTCGCAGCCAGCTTCATCATGGAAGTATTTCACCCCGAGTGGCTGGCCAACCCGGTCCTCGTCCTGAAGAAGAATAACACCTGGCGCATGTGCATAGACTACACCAGCCTCAACAAGGCTTGCCCCAAGGATCCTTTTGCTCTCCCGCGGATAGATCAAGTGATCGACTCCACGGCCGGCTGTGAGCTCCTGTCCTTCCTGGATGCTTACTCAGGCTATCATCAGATCAAGCTGGACCCGAACGCCACCCTGAAGACGTCCTTCATCATGCCCTTTGGGGTGTACTGCTACATCACCATGTCGTTCGGCTTGAAGAATGTCGGCGCCACCTTCCAGAGCTGCATGCAGAAATGCTTGCTGAAGCAACTCGGCTGCAACATCCATGTCTACGTCGATGACATCGTGGTGAAGACCAAGCAGCACCTCACGCTCCATGATGACCTAAAGGAAACTTTTGCCAATCTGCGTCAGTACCAGATCAAGCTCAACCCGGAGAAGTGCATGTCTCGGAATGCGGCATTGAGGCAAACCCAGAGAAGATCAAGGCCATCGAGCGCATGCGCAAGCCAACCCGGCTGCGCGATGTCCAGAAATTCACTGGCTGCTTGGCCTCGGTCAGCTGGTTTCTCAGCCGGCTGGGCGAGAGGGCCTTGCCCCTATATCAGTTGATGAAGAAGATGTCATCGTTCGAGTGGAACGACCAGGCAAATGAAGCGTTCCGGGATCTCAAGTGCATGCTCTCCACCGCACCCGTCCTGGCCGCGCCGGCCGACAAGGAGCCGCTGTTGCTATACATCGCCGCCACCTCGCGGTCGGTCAGCACGGTGCTGGTGGTCGAGCGACCAAAGAAGGGCAAGATCCAGTCCGTCCAGCGCCCGGTCTACTACCTGAGCGAGGTGCTTCCCGCCTCCAAGCAGAAGTACCCGCACTACCAAAAGATGTGCTACGGCGTGTACTTCACCGCCAAGAAGCTGAAGCAGTACTTTCAAGAGCATGTCATCACCGTGGTCAGCACGGCTCCCATCGGCGAGATCATGGGCTGCCAGGATGCCTCCGGCCGGGTTGCCAAGTGGGCCATCGAGCTGGCCAGCCACACCATCCTCTATGAGCCCCGCACTACGAACAAGTCCCAGGCGCTGGCCAACTTCCTCGTCGATTGGACGGAGACCTAGTACCTACCGCCGCCGCCGAATTCGACGCACTGGCGCATGCACTTCAACGGTTCCAAAGTATGGTCCGACTTGGGAGCCGGCATCGTGCTGTCTTCTCCGAAGGGCGACCGGTTGCGGTATACGCTCCAAATCCACTTCGCCGCCTCCAACAATGTTGCCGAGTACAAAGCCCTTGTGCACGGCCTCTGGCTTGCCAAGGAACTCGGCATCAGGCGCATCCTCTGCTATGGCGACTCGGATCTGGTGGTGCAGCAGTGTTCCGGCGAGTGGGACGCCCGGGATGCCAACATGACCAACTACCATTTCCTGGTCCAGCAGTTCTCCGGCAACTTCGACGGCTGCGAGTTCCTTCATGTCCCACGTGCGGAGAACGAAGCCGCCGACACACTAGCCAAGATTGGCTCCTCCCGGCAAGCCATCCCATCCGGCATCTCCCTCGAGCACTTGCGCAAGCCATCTATCAAGCCGTCTCCGGATTCCGAGTCCATCTCCATCCCGGACGACCCCGCGGTGCCCCTCCCCGACCCGGGCCTGGGGGCTGCCGATCTCGGCTCAGGGGTTGCCGTCCCCAAACCAGTCCCGGGGGCTGCTGACCCCGGCCCGGGGACCGCTGATCCCGACCCGAGGGCTGCCATCGCCAACCCGGTGACCACTGACCCAGGCCCGGGGGCTGCCGCGCTCAATCCGGCCGCCGCCATTCCAGACCCGGGGGATGCGGGCTCCGGCTCGGGGGTTGCCGCCCCGGAACCCGCCCTGGTGGCCGTCTTCACCGTCATGACGGTCCTGTCATGGGCCCAGCCAATCCTAGCCTTCCTGGAGAGCGGTGCGCTCCCCATGGATGAGACCGAGGCCAGGCAAGTGCAGCGCCGGGCGTCCACCTACAGCATCATCAACAACGAGCTCATCAAGCGCAACGTGATGGGCATGTTCCAGCGCTGCATTGAGTAAGACAAGGGCATAGAGATCCTCCTCGACATTCATCAGGGTGAGTGCGGGCACCATGTCGCCTCCAGATCCCTGGTGGCCAAGGCTTTCCGCCATGGCTTCTACTAGCCAACGGCCCTCAAAGACGCCGAGTCGCTCGTCCTCAAGTGCGAGGGTTGCCAACGCTTCAGCAAGCGCAGCCACCAGCCAGTTCAACCCTCCAGGGCATCCCGATTACCTGGCCTTTTGCCGTCCGGGAGCTGGACATGGTGGGGCCCATCAAGACCGCTCGCGGCGACATGACGCACCTGTTGGTGGCGATCGACAAGTTCACCAAGTGGATCAAGGCGCGGCCGGTCAAGAAGCTGGACGGGCCAACGGTCGTCCGGTTCGTCAAAGATATCGCGGTGCGCTACGGCACCCCGCACAGCATCATCACGGATAACGGCACCAACTTTGCCAAAGGCGCTCTGGCGCAATACTGCTCAGTCTCCGGCATCCGGCTTGACCTGGCCTCCGTTGCTCACCCTCAATCCAATGGCCAGGTTGAGCGGGCCAACGGCCTGATCCTGTCCGGCATCAAGCCGTGACTCGTCGAGCCCCTCATCCGCTCACCCGGCAGCTGGCTCGATGAGCTGCCGGCCATCCTCTAGAGTCTCCGAGCGACCCCGAACCAGTCGACCGGGTTCACCCCGTTCTTCCTCATCTACGGAGCCGAAGCCGTCATCCCGACTGACATCGAGTTCGGCTCATCGCGAGTCACAATGTACACAGAAGCTCAAGCCAAAGAAGCCCGAGAGGACGGCGTCGACCTACTTGAAGAAGCGTGCCTGCTGGCCCTCAGCCGCTCGGCCATCTATCAGCATGGCCTGAGGCATTACCACAGCAAGAAGATCAAGCCCCTCGCATTCCGCGAGGGAGACCTCGGCCCCCGGCTTGTCCAGTAGCAAGCCGGCCAGCACAAGTTGGCCTCCCCATGGGAGGGCCCTTTCATCGTCAGCAAAGCCCTGTGTGACCGCAACGCCTACTACCTCATCGACGCACGCAAGCTGAACAAGCGCAAGAGAGACACCGCCGATGAAGAAACAAGCCAACCTTGGAATGCAGAGCTCCTCCGCCCGTTTTACAGTTAGCTGTATGCACGTATGCATCGCTACCTTGGGACCCCCGAACAACACTTGGGGGCTACCTTTTCCTATCAAAAGTATTGTGTCCCGCACATCCTTGTGATTTTCTGCCCTCCGCCGCCGGGTCGGCCTGTCCGGCTCGGGGGCTCGCCGGCTTGGCCGCAACCCGCCATCCCCCTTAGTGCATCCAGGCGTGTTCGAGTTGTCGAGGCCCTCCACTTCGCCCTAAGCCGCAGTCCGGCTTTGGCTGCTGGCCGGCAAGAACCAAGGGCCAAAGCGCCAGCACGCCGAAAAATGCTAAGTTGGATTTGCCCGATCGGTCAATCCGGCCTCATCGCACTAAGTTGCCGCACGACCGGCTGCCGCTAGCCGGCCCAGTGGGTGTTTTGCTCGCGCTCAACGTTCGAAAGGCCTAAGTACTGCGCGCTCTTTCCCAAGGGCGAACTCCTTGTCACAGACCGAAACCCGACTGTTCGACTCGTGGGGGGAGGCCCAAAGAAGGAGCAAGCAAGGAAAACGCTTAAGAACAAAGAACAAAAGCGCAAACACTCGCGAAAATATTTACATTACAGAAATAAGGGCCCATAATCGGAGTTCATTACACTCACCCCTCACCCCAATGGGTGGGTGGACCTGTCACTTAACAAAATACGATAAAAGTAAAGTAGGACGGCTTCAGACGGCTCCCGAGTTGGGTTGCGTGACCGTCGGCTCCTCCGTGGTGACCTTCGGGTTCTCCAAGGTGCCGGTGTTGTCTAACCCGGCATCATCGTCCGCATAGGGGCCGGACTCCTCGGAGCTGCCCGCTGGATCGTCGAGCGCCAAGCCGAAGTTGTTGGGCGGCACCTCCATGCCGTCTTCGACCGCTCCACCTGGAACTCATCGTGTGAAGCAAACAAGGCCAGGTAGCTGGCCCGTGCGGCAATCTGGCCCGCCTCTGCGTGCAGCTGAGGCTCGGTGCCGGCTCGCTGGGCCGCCAGCCGGTCCAGGTTCAAGCCTGGATACCAAGACATGACGAACCGCAGCGCTAGGTCTGCGCTGACACTGGCTGCGGAGACATGCCACGCGTGGAGCCATGCCGGTTCGGCTTCCAGCCAGCACGCCAGCCGCGAGAAGCTGCTGGGCTCAACAGCACCCGGCCAGAGGGCTGCTGCCATCCTCAACCCAGCTACAGATAGCCGCGCCGTCTGCTTGTCCAGGGCCCTCAGGCGGGCCTCGGTGGCTGCTACTTCTTGAGCTTGCGTTGGTTTTTCCCTTGAAGAGGAAAGGGTGATGCAGCAAAGTAGAGATAAGTATTTCCCTCAGTTAGAGAACCAAGGTATCAATCCAGTAGGAGACAACGCACAAATCACCAATACCCGCACAAACAATCAAACACTTGCACCCAACGCAATAAAGGGGTTGTCAATCCCTTCACGGTCACTTACAAAAGTGAGATCTGATAGAGATAGATAAAACTAAACAAAAGATAAAGTAAATATTTTTAGGGTTTTTGGTTTATAGATCTGAAAATAAAAGATTGCAAAATAGTAGATCAGAAAGTAATATGATGGAAAATAGACCCGGGGGCCATAGGTTTCACTAGAGGCTTCTCTCAAGATAGCAAATAATACGGTGGGTGAACAAATTACTGTCGAGCAATTGATAGAAAAGCGCAAAGTTATGACAATATCCAAGGCAATGATTATGAAATATAGGCATCACGTCCGTGTCAAGTAGACCGACTCCTGCCCGCATCTACTACTATTACTCCACACATCAACCGACTCCTGCCTGCATCTAGAGTATTAAGTTCATGAAGAACAGAGTAACGCTTTAAGTAAGATGACATGATGTAGAGGAATAAACTCAAGCAATATGATGTAAACCCCATCTTTTTATCCTCGATGGCAACAATACAATATGTGCCTCGCTGCCCCTACTGTCACTGGGAGAGGACACTGCAAGATTGAACCCAAAGCTAAGCACTTCTCCCATTGCAAGAAAAACCAATCTAGTTGGCCAAATCAAACCGATAGTTCGAAGAGAATTACAAGGATATCAAATCATGCATAAAAGAATTCAGAGAAGATTCAAATAATATTCATAGATAAGCTGATCATAAATCCACAATTCATCGGATCTCGACAAACACACCGCAAAAGAAGATTACATCGGATAGATCTCCAAGAACATCAAGGAGAACGTTGTATTGAGATTCAAAGAGAGAGAAGAAGCCATCTAGCTACTAGCTATGGACCCGTAGGTCTGAGGTAAACTACTCACACTTCATCAGAAAGGCAATAGAGTTGATGTAGAAGCCCTCCGTGATTGAATCCCCCTCCGGCAGGACGCCGAAAAAGGCCCCAAGATGGGATCTCACGGGAACAGAAGGTTACGGCGGTGGAAAAGTGTTTTTGTGGATGCTTCTGGTGTTTGGGAATATATGTGAATATATAGGAGGAAGATCTAGGTCAGGGGGTCACCGAGGGGCCCACAAGGCAGGGGGCATGCCCTACCCCCTGGGCACGCCCTCCCCCCTTGTGGCCGCCTCGTGGCTCTTCTGACTTGCACTCCAAGTCTCCTGGGTGTCTTCTGGTCCAAGAAAAATCATCGTGAAGGTTTTATTCCATTTGGACTCCGTTTGGCATTCCTTTCCTGCGAAGCTCAAAAACAAGGAAAAAACAGAAACTGGCACTGGGCTCTAGGTTAATAAGTTAGTCCCAAAAATAATATAAAATAGCATATTAATGCATATAAAACATCCAAAACAGATAATATAATAGCATGGAACAATAAAAAATTATAGATACGTTGAAGACGTATCAGCGACATGCATGATCTCCAAGAAGCTCCAAGCGACATTCGGATTGAGTCCGGCGCCCGCGTCCACCTGGGTCGTCCGTTGGGCGAGCACGACCTCCTCCGCCGTTTCCTGCTTCTCCGGGAAGTATTCTAACGAAAGAAAGGAAAATAGTCAGCCTTGTGAGAACTCGGCCGGCCCGCAACCCGACGAAAATCAATGAAGAAACACTTACTGACGAGGAGCTCGTCCAGATGCTATGCCTCACACAACATACCGCGCCGCTCCAAGTCCTCGGCGCGGCCACGGGCTTCGAGCACCTTCTCAAGCTCGGCCACCTTGTCAACGGCCGCCTTCAGCTCATCGCCCCTCGCGGTGGCCGCCTTGTCGCGCTCGTCCCTGAGCCGGACGAGCTCCGCCTGGTGGGCCTCCGCCGCCTTGGCGACCTCCGCCTTCAGCCGCTCCACCTCGGCCTGGAGCTGGCCGTTGTTGGTGACCGCCTGGTCGCGCTGCTGGCCGGCTTCCACTAGCTGGGTTCGCAGCTCCGGCACCTTGGCCACGGCAGCTGCGCGGTAGAGTTCCAAATCAAGATGACGGAAGAAAAGAAAAACACTTTAAGATTCGACCCAACTATTTCATAGTTGGCCCGAATCTCGGGGGCTACACCCAGTGGGTGCGCTAGCGCGCCCCCACTAAAAGCACGCCAAACATACCTTCAGCAAGGCGGAGCGCCTCCTCCTTGGCAGCGAGCTGCGCCGTAACCTGCTGGTGCCTCTCCAGAAGCCGGTTGTGGATGCCGACTCGGAGGCCGTCCAGGTGCTGCAGGAGAGCAAGAATTAGTACAAACAGCAAAGACGTTTTTAAGATTTGACCCAACTATTTCATAGTTGGCCCGAATCTTGAGGGCTACACCCAGTGGGTGCGCTAGCGCGCCCCCACTGACCCGCTGGAAAGTCAAGCAAGAAAACTTACGATCATGGAGCGCTCCAGCTCCCGCGCCCGCTCCAGCTCGCTCTGGGCGAAGGCCTGAACCCGGTCCGCGCGCCCGCGAAGATGCTGGCGCACGGCCTCCATCGCCGCCACCTCCTACGTGCGCGGCCCAAAGACGGCACCCGTGCTGTACCCGGTCTGGGCTTGCTGCGACCCGGCGATGGGGCCGCTTCTCGACGCCTATTCCGGGTTCACGACAACCCTTGGTGGCGGAACCACCAAGGCACGTTCGTTTCCCGCCGACTCCTCCGTGGCCGGCGTCGACTCTGGCTCTCCGGACGGTGTCGCCTCCGGAGCTTCGGTCGGCGTCACCTGCGGCGTCCCACCCAAGGCGACATCCCCGATGCGCCCCTCCTCCGCCCGCTCGGCCACGTCATTCCGGGGTGGAGTGTCTACGACTATCTTCTCCACCTCCGGGTCATCGACGGCCGGCTCCAGGTCGCGCCCCTCCTCCGCTGGTGGCTCGATGACCGTCTCCGCCGGCTCCCTGCCTACCGGCATCTCCGGCCAAGCCGGCTCCCCGCCGGCCTGCCTCCTCGCCTCCGCTGCCCTGGCCCAAGCCTGGGTCGAGGTCGCCGCCAGGTCCTCCTCGGCCTTGTTCCGGGACCGCCAAGCCACGCGCTCAGTGTCCGCCGGATCGAGGCCGAGGTCTTCCTCGGATGCATGCTCCTCCCGATCGATGGCGCTGCTCCGGGACCTCCGAAACAAAAAACCACCTCCGGACGCGGCGTCCGTGGCCGCCAACGCCAAGTCGAGGGGCGTCCTGGGCCACGCGAAGAAAATATAAGAAGGCTGCATCCAAGCAGTTGGCCAAGATCAGCAAAGGGAACTTACCCGATCACCGTCGGGATGGTCGACCTCGTTGGCAGCGCCGGGGCAACCCGGCGCGCCCTGTTGGTGGCTGTCTTGCCGCGCGCGGCCGGCCCCTCCACCGTGCGCTTCGCGGCCGGCTTCGGCACCGCATCATCCTTCCCGTGCGGCCGGCTTGCCGCGGTCAGCGAGCGGGACGACCCGGCATCGGCCGTCTTCCTCAGCCGTCTTGGGGGCTCGACGGTGCCGTCTCCGCCCCTCGATGGCACTGCACCACCATCGCGCATCAAGACCTCCACGTCATCGTCTGACCAGTTTCACAAGAGGTTTGGGTGCAAAGACTTACCCGCACGGCACGCCTCGCCGGCTTCAGCATCGGCCGGCTCTGGGTTCTCGGCGAAGGATTCCGCCCCCTCCAAGCGGGCCTGCTCGACGGCCGATACCTGCGCCCTTGTCCCATCATGTGTCTATTGGATGGCGTTCAGCAGCATTTCCTGCGTCGCGGCGGGGCGAAGAAGAAGTTGAGACATTGCGAAAAAGGGGGAACAAGGACTCACCGCTGGCGCCGGGTACTCTGCGTTGTAGGGCGCCTTTCCGAAGCACCAGTCAGAAGCCATCCCGACCTTGGAGATGGCGTTCACCGAGTCGGCAACCTGCTTCAGCAGCAGCCTCCCAGACGACATTCGGGTGGGATCCCGGCGGTCGGCCATCTGACCAATGATGTGCGCCCGGCGTTGTAGCGGCAGCACCCGGCGCGCGATGAAGGCGGCGACGAGATCCGTCCCCTTGAGCCCCTCCTGCGCCGTCATCTCCCTGATCCGGTTGCACAAGTTCTGCATCCCCTGCGGCAGGTTCTTGGGCATGTAGCCCCAGTTCATCTTGGCGAGCAGCTGCTCATTGATGAATGGGGGCAAGTTGATGGCGTCTGCCACCCCATTGGCGTTGCGAACGTAGAAGAAGGAATTCTACCACTTCTTGGCAGAATCCTCAATGGGCATCTTGGGGAACACCCCGTTCGGTCGGACCGAGACGACGGCAGCCCCGCGCTCAGACATGGCCCCAGCCTCTGGCCCCTGCTATTTGAGGAAGAAGAGACGGCTCCAGAACTCCACGTCTGGCTCCACCCCCAAATAACCCTCGTAGAGGGTGACGAAACCAGATAGCTGCAGCACGGCGTTCGCGCCCAGATGGTGCGGCTGCAGCCCGAAGAAAGAGAGGAAGGCATGGAAGAAGGGGCTAGCGGGGAGGCCAAGCCCGCGCTTGAAATGGCTGTAGAAGACCACGCGCTCGCCATCTTGCGGCTGCGGCTCCACCTCCCCTCCGGGCGCGCGCAGTCACCTCCTCCGCTGACGGCAGTCGCCGGGTGTCACGGAGGTACTGGATGTCATCGTCGGTGACAACGAACCCCTCCCACGAGCCCTTTGGCGGCGCCATTTGTGGTGCTCGGCGAGGGTGCGAAGTGTGGAGGCAAGAAGAAGCTAGCGCGGCCGGTGGGCGAGCTCGAGAAATTGGGCGGAGAAGAAGAAGGACGAGGCGAGGGATGCGTGCGTGAGTATTTCCGCCGCCGCCTCCCTCCGATTTTATAACCGCGGCCGAACGTGGGAAGTGGGATTGGCTGCGCCCGCATTTCCACTTCCCCACATTATGAGGGCATCTTTCCCCCATGAATTAACTACCCCGAGAAGCGCAACAGTCCGCGGTGGCCACAATAAATCCCCGTGCGTGGGCCGAGGGCGCGGCGTGGCAGGCCCCAGCCCGCTGTTACGTCCCGTCACACGTGTGGCCTGGCAGGGCCTCTTCGGCTACTGTTCGCCATGTGGCGCCTGCACCGGGCCGCGGGAGGCGCGTCCCTTCCCCTTCAAGATTCAGCGGACGCCTTGGTTTCCCGCCCATACCGGGATGCTGCAATCCGGCTTCCGGAAGCCGGCACACAGTGGGTGTTGCCAGACCCAGCAGTCGCAAGCTCCATCAACATTAGCTGCCTTCTCAGGAGGTGAAACTGCAAAGGCCCCCCTCCTTGAAGCCGGCAAGCCTTCACAGCTTCGGGGACTACTGTCGGGGGGATGAACCCCGGGCAGGCAGTGGAACCCGAATCCCTTTCAAAAACATCGGGGCAGACCACGCCCCTCTATCCGGCTTGCTCCTGGTCGGCTTCCTAGCGCAACCCGGACAGGACCCACAACCCGGCCTAGCCAGCCGGCGCATGCCGGTCAGTCCCCGCAAGTCAAACCTTCACCGACAAACCTGCATGGCTACAGTGCGTCCCCCTTTACGCCGGCTCCGGCGGGCGCGGCTGCCGTGCCGACCAAGCCCCCGCCTGTGGCGGGCGGCGTCTCGAAGGCGCAACCCTGTAGCAATATGGCGCAGCCGTCCCATGACGACCGCCCGGTGTGCCTACAGTACCCAGCAGCCGGCCGTACCCGCGCCCGGCGGGCCCGGTACGGCCCGCACCCGACAGACCCGGCGAGACCCGCGCCCGACGGGCCCGGCGAACCCGGCGCCCCGCTGCCGGCTCAAAGACACTGACGATCTGGCCCCGCGCCTTTGTAACTTTACCATTGTAACCCTGGGGGTCGGCCTATAAGACCCCCCAGGAGGCCTCCATGCACGGGGGTGATCACTAGTTAACTCTACACATACACACACACACACTCACATCCATCTACACGGAGAAGGAGCGGCCTATGCACTGGCCTGCCTTCCTTCCTCCCCAAAACAGCTCTAGGAGCAAGCTTGTACCATCTTCATATAAACCACACTCGGCAGGACTAGGGGTGTTATCTCTCCGGAGAGCCCCAAACCTGGGTACATCTTGTGTCTCTCACTTGCTCGTACCAACCTCGCCTCTGGAGCCCACCGGTTGCCTCTTGCATGTCCCTCTCTTTAGCCACCCCGTGGCATCTGCCGTGCGCCCACCACGACACTCCTCGTAACAATGGTGGTCGAGGCAGAGGTGAAAGGTATGAAGGAAATTCCCATGACCCTGCGAACTCTACAGGCAGAGGTAGAGGAGGTGAGTTTGTTAGGAACGGCCTAGGTAGAGGCCGTGGGGAAGCTAGTGTTCAAATAAATTGGAGATTTAACCAAACTTTCCAGGCGGATGGCACTGAAAATAATGAGGGAAACAAGGATAAACTACAGCTGAGCGGATAAACTACAGCTGAGCTTACAAGATGTAAGGGTGAATGAGGCGAACAGTAGTCTGCATGATGAGGTGCAGACTAATGGGGACTCGAGTATGAAAGGTTTACTCTTGGATGGGAATGACTCAAGCCATGATGTTATGATGGCTGACCCATCCACTCTGGGGAAGAGATCAGCAAGTGATAATGTTACTCATAAGGAACACCTGTTGTTGCCGCTAGATAACAATAGTGGTGCAATGGTTCATGTAGGTAACACAACAAATATGATTGAAGAGTGTGAGGGAGAAATACAGAGTGGAAAGGTGGGAACACCCCAAAAAAAAACTAATGTAGCGGCGGCCTCCTCGGCGGAGGACTGCCGAGTGCAATGAAACTTTTAGGTTGGAACTGCCGTGGTATGCTCTCTACTATGGCAGTTCGGGAGCTCCCGAAACTACAGGGGCGAGTGAGAGCGGAGGTGGTTTTCCTGTAGGAGTTCCACCTGGATGAAGAGAAGGCGGACGACCTGAGACACAAAATGAGTTTTGATGTGGCTCATGTAGTGCGTAGTGATGGCAGATCAGGCGGACTTGTTCTATTTTGTAATAATTCTAATAAAATTGCTCTGAACTACATGAGTGATAATTTTATTGATGTTTTGTTTTTGGACGATGTGGGTGTGGACTGGATATTTATTGGGTTCTATGGGTGCCCGGCATGGGACCAACGTCATATGACATGGCAATATATCAGAGATTTACATGAGCGTGCTTCCCACCCATGGGTCATCCTAGGAGACTTCAATGAAATTTTAGCAGCTGGTGAGAAGGAGGGTGGTAACCGAAGACCTCACCATATGATGCAAGCGTTCCGGGACTGCTTGGCGGAATGTGATCTAGATGACATGGGGTTTGTTGGTGACCAGTACACTTGGAGAAGAGGAGATATCAGAGAAAGATTAGATAGGGCAGTAAGTAACACAACATGGAATTTGATGTTTCCCCTAGCCGCCCTAGTTCACGAGGAGCATGTTCATTTGGATCATCAGCCGCTTATCCTAGATACATAATATCATGACCAAAACCATGTTCGGGCTCAGTCTGGAGGAAAGAAATTTGAAGCATGATGGCTTCAGGAGGAGACAGTTGATGCTATAGTTATGACAACATGGAATAAAGCTAAGCTTTCGGGTCTAGGACCAACCTTGGCGGACCGAACCAAAGCTGTTCATATGGACCTGCATGAGTGGGACAAAGAGGTGTTGAAAGCACCCAAAAAACGCATTAACAAGCTCAGGAAGGAGTTGGAAAAATTGAAGAGAGGGGAGACTAATACAGTATCTAAGGCAAGACAAAAAGAGATACAGGTTTTAATTAAGAATCTGCTAGACCAGGAGGAAATTCATTGGCTGCAGAGTGGACGAGCTAATTGGCTACTACATGGCAATCAGAATACCTCTTTCTCATAATGCAGCAACAACAAGGAAGAAGAGGAATTATATCAGGAAGCTAATGGGTAGTGATGGTGCTGTGTTTGAAGGTACGGATCAGCTAAAATCCCATATAGTTGATTATTTTTCTAATCTTTTTACCTCGGAAGTGGTACCGCCAGACCCTATTATGCTTTCTAGAGTGAAGAGATCGGTTACACAGGGAATGAATGATTCACTTTTGGCACCGTACACAGCTGAGGAGGTACGAAAGGCATAATTTGATATAGGTGATATTAAAGCACCCTGTCCAGATGGGCTCCATGCAGTATTTTATAAGCGATTTTGGCCGATGTTGGGTGATGATCTGGTTGAGGAAGTTTTATATGCGATTAATAACTGCAAGATTCCGGAAGGATGGAACAGTACCGCGATTGTGATGGTTCCGAAGGTTAACTCACCGGAGATGGTTACCCAGTTTCGGCCGATCAGCTTATGTAATGTGGTATATAAGGTAATATCAAAAATGATAGCGGCTCAGTTGAAAGTCTGTCTGCCTGAGATTATCAGCCCAACACAAAGCGTGTTCGTTCCTGGACGGCTTATCACAGATAATGTGTTGGTTGCCTATGAGAGTTTTCATGCTATAAAAAATAAAAGGGATGGCAAGGTTGGTTTATGTGCAGTAAAACTAGATATGCACAAGGCATACGACCGTGTTGAGTGGACGTTCCTAGAAAAAATCATGTTGAAACTGGGTTTTCATGAGAATTGGGTCAAGTTGGTAATGCAATGTGTGTCAACAGTGGAATATTCTGTCCGATTTAACTCAGTGGAAACAGATAGCTTTAAGCCCTCTAGAGGCTTGCGACAAGGGGATCCTCTTTCACCTTATTTATTCCTGTTATGTACTAAGGGTCTAACTTCTTTGTTGTCCTATGAAGAAGAGAGTGGAAATCTTTCTGGTGTGAAGGTTTGTCGGGAGGCGCCATCTATATCTAACCTTCTGTTTGCAGATGATTCTTTGATCCTCATGAAAGCAAATTTGGAAAATGCACATGCCTTGAAGAGAGTTCTTGATTCATATTGTGCAGCGTCGGGGCAACTGGTTAGTATGGATAAATCAAGCATATTTTTCAGTCCCAATACTGATGTTACTGTGAAGGCAAATATGTGTTCTTTATTAAATATTATGACATAAGCACTCAATGTCAAATACCTAGGTCTCTCGGCCAAGGTAGGGATGGATAAAACAGATTGTTTTCAGTATTTGGTGGATCGGGTTTTGAGCAGAGTTAATGGATGGAAAGAAAGACAGCTATCCTTGGGCGGTAAGGAAGTTCTTCTTAAATCAGTTGCACATGCTATACCATCGTATGCAATGTCGGTCTTTAAAATTCCTAAACAAACTTGTAAAGGAATATCTGACGCGATGTCGTATTACTGGTGGGGAGACAGTGACAACCAGAAGAGAATGCATTGGATGGCTTGGTGGAAATTATGTGTGCCAAAGAGTAAATGAGGATTGGGCTTTAGGGATATCCATTGCTTTAACTTGGCACTCCTGGCTAAGCAAGCATGGAGGCTTATTGATAACCCAGACTCTTTGTGTGCAATGGTTCTTAAGGCTAAATGTTTTCCAGATGGTGAGTTGATCAATGCCAAACTGAAGAAAGGTTCATCTTTTACATGGCAAAGTATAATGGCAGGCGTGAATACTCTAAAGCAGGGATGCATTTGGAGAGTAGGGGATGGACGGAAAATAAATATCTGGAATGATGCATGGCTACAAGGAACTCAGAATAGGAAGGTAATAACCCCACGGGACAACCAGATCATATCTAAAGTTCATGATTTAATCGATCCCGGTACAGGCTAATGGGATGAGGAGCTCGTAAGACAAATGTTCTCGCAGGTTGATTGCAACCGAATATTAGCTATACCATTACCAAACTACGACATGGAGGATTTCCTAGCATAGGGAATGTCAAAGAATTTTCAGTTCTCTGTCAAATCGGCGTACTATGTGAAATGGGATCACAAGTTTGGGAATAATCTCCGTTGGTCAAATGGCCAAGGTGCACCGCAAAGCGTGAGTGTATGGAAGAAAGTTTGGGAACTAGATTGCCCGGCAAAAGTCTGAATTTTCACTTGGAAAACTCTGCATGGTACCCTAGCATGCGGTGTCAATTTGGCCCAGAGACATATCAAGGTGTCGCCGCAATGCCCGTGTTGCAAGAAAGGGGCCGACACTACGGCTCATGTGTTGTTTCAATGCCCTGCCGCAATGAATGTTTGGAAAGAGCTTGGTCTGGAGAAACTAATTCAAAAGGCTTGTCTCATTGATAGGGTGGGCGAAAGTATATTTGGATTCCTATTGGAGATGCCGCAACATGAAATGATGGGCCAGAAACAGGAAAAGATGCATGAAATGATAGCAATAACCTACTGGTACCTATGGTGGGAAAGGAGAAAGCTACGCCATGGAGAAAAGGTTCAAACTGCTAACCAGATTGCTACTTCTGTTAGAATCCTTACCGCTAACTACACTGCTGCGGCCGCCCCTAAAGCTAAGAGGAAAACAGGAGGATGGGAACTCCCGCCTAGAGGACATGTGAAATTGAGTGTGGATGCCTCCTTTGACTATGATCTGCTCGTAGGGACGACATGTGCAATTATCAGAGATGACAGAGGTAATTTTATCAGTGCGGGTAATTGGAAACTTGATTTCTGTTATGATGTTCTTTCAGCCGAAGCAACTGCGTTGCGATATGGTTTATCTTTAGCACAGGTTGTAGGCTGTAATAAGGTCATCATTAACTCTGATAATTTGGAAGTGATGAATACTATGAATGAGGGAGGAAGATTGACAGGACCAGCAGCAGCAATCTTCGACGATTGTTATCACATGGCATGTGATTTTCCTGATACTTCTTTTGTGCATTGCCCTAGAGAGGCAAATATGGTCGCCCATGAACTGGCAAATTTGGCAAAGGGGCCTTTATGTAGTAGTTTCTTCGATAAGACTCCTAGTGAACTTATCCCGCTTTTACTCAGTGATGTAACTCTTGTAACACCATAATAAAGTGGGATGATTTGTTTAAAAAAAATAGTAGGAGTAGTATACTGATATGGAGGAGTATTTGCCAAACTGTCAGTAACGCGGCTGCAGACGGTGTAGACAAAGTGCTCTTTTCTTTCTTGAATACGCCATATACGATATTTTTATAGAAAATTAAGGTTAATTTATAACAGACTTATAGAAGATGCGAATATCCCCACAAGTTAAACCCACACACACCTCCAACACCAATACAATAGGCCTACTCTCTTACAAAACGTTGTAACCATCCTACTTAAACGCCTGCACATTTCCAATCCGCTAATCTCCTAGGATAATGTTCTTTTAATTCATGCGTTGTCTTGACTGGTCTGTTATGTTAAACACCTGTGCATTGTGTTGTTTCCATAAGGCTCAAGCAACTGCAATGGTGAGAGTGTCGATGCCTCGCTTGTCTGCTCTGAAAAAGCTTCGCCTAGCTTGCAGCCACCAACCAAGAAGGTTTCCATGTCGGGCGTTGTACATCTAGGTGTAGGGTGTCCTGACATAAACACATTGCACAATGTTATGGCCGACATTATCCTCATCTTGTAAGCATGTGTAGCAAGAGTAGGGATGATCTTGAAATCCATATCTTGCTCGTCTATCCGAAGTCCACACACGATGTGTGACACCCTGGATTTTGCCTATTTTTCTTTTTCTTGGATTTATTGAATAATTGATTTGCATTGAATTTTCAATCAATTTCTTTTGGACTTACCACTTGGAAATCATTTTGATTTTCCTCCAAGTGGGTTTTATCATCGCTAAACTCTCTATTGACCTCATCACTCTCAAATAATGCCATGGAATAATTTTATTTAATGGCATAATATTCATTTTCATTCTGAAAATGAATGTTTTCTCAATATGATATGAAGCAACCCTCATTTCCCTTGCTCGGAATATTCCTAGTAAATTCCCAAATATTCTTTGGATCATGCCTCAACTTCCCATGTAATTTTATGCCTTGGTCATTTGGAAAAAAATAGCTAAAGAAAATGTTTTTGCTTCTGGACAGAAATGTCACTTTGTGAAGCAAGTGCATTTTTACTTGATCCATTTGGGCTGAAATTTTTACCATGTAACTACCTTCCTAGGACATTCTTAACCACCAAGTTTTACTCTTTAACTCCAAGTAATTTTCTCTCAGATGTCTTCACAAGTTTCTATATAGAAACATTTCTGCCTTCTCATGTCTTGTCCAAAGGGCTAGGTGTCAAGCTGAGGGCACACTACTGCACCGCGTTGAAGGGACTACACCCAAGGTATGGTCTGGCAGCCTCAGACGCATCGGGTGTGATAGTGCACGTGGTGACCGCATGTGTGCAGGGTGTTCGACAGGCGTTCAGCGTGCTCTGGATGCCGAGACCCTCCTGCCACCACCCGTTCACCCTCCTCGCGCGCACCGTAGCATGCCCGCGCCGCTCAGCACCCTCCGCTTCTTCCACCTAGCACCTCTCTGCTCCTCCCCAATGCCAGTAGACTACACGATGAACGCAGCCACGGCGCATCCGTTCGGTACAGTACGCCTGCGTGCATGTCCTCTCCCACCCGGTGCCCTGTAGCCTTGGTCGTGTGCGAGCACTGTTCTTGGCGTCGTCTACTTCCTCTACGAGTCGAGCCCGAGCCCCTCCCCCTCTCATTTTCTTCTGCCACTCATCTCCGGTGGAGCTCGAACTCGGTCACCTCGTCGCTTATATATAGAGCGCTTCTTGAGCCATTTCAATCATCCCAAACTACTTCTCTGGCCACAAATCATCTTCCTAGCTAGTGCAGCAAGGCCGGGAAGGCCTCCTACCGTCGATCCTCGCTGGAGTTGGCCGTGGATCCCCCACGACCGACCTCCTGCTCCGGTGCTCCCCGTCTTCGCCCACCTCCTCTGACGTGTTTGTGGTGACCTCCTGAGCCCGACGATGCCTCTAGTTCGTCCGATTATCGCCGGAATCTTCAATTCCAATGAGCTCTGCCGCCCGCCGTCTCTGGAGAGGACCATTCCGACGTCGTCCGTCCACCTCCGCCGTCACTTCGGGTATGCCCGTGCTCACCTTGATGCGCTAGGTCCATCCCCCTCCTCTCCGGCGGTCGTCGGGGTCTCCTCGCCAGTGAACCACCGGCGACAGCGCTGCCTCCTCTGTTTCCCCCCTCTCCCTCTCACACACAAACCTGACGGGGTGGCCCCACCCGTCAGTCTCTCTCACTCCTGAAGCGGTATGAGTGGAGGCGTATTCTGAGAATACGTCTTTGACGTGGCCGCTTCTGGATTTTCTTAATTTATGTTTAATTCATATATTTTGTCCACAACTTTGACCAACAATATCTCTTAAACCATAAGTCCAAATGAGTTGATTCTTTTTGCACTAGTTTTCTAATGAGCTAAAGTTTCTGTATGCCAATTTGAGAATTTTTCTTGCTGTAGATAATTTCTGGTGCAATAAAAGGCTTTATGTGACATTTTCTTTTTGCCTTTAAATTATTTTCAGAAGGTTCTAGTTGCCTTGGAGAGGACCAGGAGTATTGTGACACTCCTCTGAAGTAAGGCAAGCCACATCATTCATTTGCAAGGATGGCAATGGTTTTATTTGAATTAATATTCATTTCTTGCATTTAGTTAAAACAAGTGCTAAATGAAAAGTTGTGCATTTTATTTGATGCATGTCATAACTATGCAGTATAGTACATGTCATCTTGGTATTATGTGCAGTAGAGATAATTTTATATGCCCATGCTTATTATGATACATTCATCATTCGTTTTCATGACCCGTGCATATCATTTAACTGTGGCTCAAATCATTTTAAATTCAAGTTAAATATGATGTTAATTCAACTTGAAGAACCTGTTGATCGAGTCATGGTGCCACCGAATCGAGCCCACCAGTGCAACCACACTTGCCTGGATGGGGAGGCCCTAATTCGGTTTATTGTCAAGCCTCTAGCCGGCGCCTCCAACTAGGGAAGGTTATGTGCTTGCCCTGCCCTGGCCCGGTAGGCAGCCATAACCTTGTGTGCCCAAAGTTGTATGGTACCGTTGTCCCCGTTTGGGACTATTTGTTTTGTTTTGCTACGATGGTGGCCGGCCACGTAGGTGGTAGATGTCAATAGTTGGCATTCGGGGCCACTCAAGACATAGCCCAAAGGAGAGTTTGTCGGAGAGGCTGGGAGAGTGTCATGCAATAGATTGTCGGAATGTCATTGGTGCACCCGAATGGGAGCACGAGGCCATGAATTCAGTGGTGTGGATAAAGTGTACTAACCTCTGCAGAGTGTATAATCTATCGATAGCCACGTCCTCAGATATGGACACAATTCATAGTAGGTCACACAGTGGGTCAACAGAAATAAATAACCGGCACACTTAATAACACCGAGATGGCACATGCAGAAGTTGGTGATCTTGTGATGATCACTATGGTTACTTCAGCTGTGATCTAGTGAGGATCACGATGGTAAGTGGTTGATGGTGGTTACGAGGTAACCCAAGATGGTAAGTTGGTCCGAGGGACCATGATCTAGTATCACGTACACTTCATGGCTGTAGTATCATACTCATGTTCATGCATACAACTTGTTAAATGCCTTGTTATTACTTGTCATATTTGCTTTGTTTGCTGTGAGCTTGCCAATACATTCAAAGTACTCACCTGGCCTGGCATGCCAGATGCAGGAGAAGCTATGCATGGAGTTGCATGATGTTGGAGTCGTTCCGTTCGTCGCGATCTACATCGTGTCCCTGTGAGATGGAGTTGCGCTACGTCGTTGTTCCACTACTGCGTAGATGCTTCCTTATCGCCGAGGCCCATGTCTTGTCTATTAAATAATGTACATAGTGCAGCTGGCCTCGTTTTTGAAAACTTATGTAGTCATTGAACCTATGTATCCGCAAGAGATCAATAAAGCGGTTGTTTTCTGTACCAAGTTGTTGTGTATTGCCAGAAGACTTGGTCTCTGGGCTGGCAATGCAAGATAAACCGGTTGCTCTGAGCCGGGGTGCCACACGATGTTGAGCGGCTAGCCATGCAAATATTTTGCACTCAAGTGGCACCCAACTTCTGTAAATGTACGTGGCAAAGGGCGATCTCATCAATCCCACGCATAACCTTTGGTATGTAGATCTAGCAGTGTAAATGCGAGAATTGTCACACGGCCAGGAGAAGACATCAGTGGTCGTCGGATCCCTGTGAACTATGTGTATGACATGGTTTAGCTGCATTAGTTGTAGATGTGTCATGAAGGACAGGTCGCCCACGACATTCTGGGTCCATCTGTTGCTTCCCAACACTTGGCTGACTGTGCGCCTGTTTCTTGTGTGTGTGTCCACACAACTCAAGATCATCGAAGCTATGTCAGCACTTGCGAACCCATGAATCCATCTGTCTCTCCAAAACATACTTTGGTTTCGTCACCAACTAAGATACTGACCAAACTATCAAACACTTGCCCCGCTTCCTTATCTTCAGTCATTGGGATTCCTGCCATGGCCTTGTTGGGTTAGTTTTGCAGAGCCACTCCCATCTCACCCGCAGCGGTAGGGCTTGTAGTTACAATTTCTTCACCTGGAGACCTCCAAAGCACGTGAGTCTACAAATGCTATTCCAATCGATGAGACATTAACCTCCATTAGCTTTCTCCTTGCCTGCCCAAAGAAATGATCTCATCCATCGCTCCAACTATTCGATAACCCAAAACGGTGTATCCATGACTAGGAAGTGGTGGATTGGTTTAGCTGCAATGATAGACTTGACTAGGACTGAACGACCTGGCCTACCAGCAAAAAAAGACTAAACGACCAAGCCTTTGGAATAGACCCCTCTACCAGCCCGGAACAAATTTCTTTGCCTGGTCCAGCAACGGCTGCCATTCGGCTCTAGTAAGTTGCCTAAATGTAAGTTGCAATCCCAATACCTGCATGGGAATTCAGTAGTGTTGCAGTGGAGCAATGTCGCGACTCTTTGCTGATCCAGAGCATCGCCGCGATGAGAATAGCCGAGGATTTTGAACTTTTCAGGAGTTTGTTATGCTTAGTCAGCTCCCTTTGTTCAGACTAATTCTTTTTTATAAGAAGCTATAGGATATATGATCTGGATATGCCATACGTCGAAACTAAAATAAGAACAATACATCTCCAGTCCTGTCATAGCTACATTCCACATTCAATTGTTTTCAACACAGATTTTTTCAGTCTCTCTTGCCTATATGAAATAAACTTTTCTAGTAGTTTTCTACCATCACAGGAGAGGAGGTTTAATATTTTTGGACATTAGTCACACTAGAAATTTACATAGACATTCTTCGTACAAGTGAGAGCAAAAACTATTTCCTTTTTTGCCTCATTACACAAAATAACAGTACTCATGCTTGCTGAATTTGTTAGGTAAAATGTGGAAGAAGAGCATACACAATACCATTGGCATGGTTGATATTACAAATGTACTTTGTGAAGGGAAAATGCAAGACCAGGTGTAGGTAGGGGTTCGCGGAGGGTGGCCCCTCACTTCCAGCTCGACGAGATCTTCTCTACTACTTAAAAAAAGAATAGTGTTCCTTTTCCAGCCAGGTGGAGTACTTCGTCCAACATTCCATATTTTTTCGATGATCATTCCTTGAAAACCCATTAGTAGTCCCATCTTTTTTTACTTACCAAATAAACTGCATCTTCTTTTGTAAGCCAATAAGTGATTACGAAATAAAATCACATGCAGGAATTGGTAAACATTTATTTATTCAATCATATAATATGGATAGGTAAATTGTGGGCTAATGTACTAAAATATTTATATCCCATAGCAATGCATAGGTAAATACCTAGTAGGTTTAAACATTCCCTTGCTCTAGAATGGTTCAGTATCAGGTGTGTGATGGAGTATCCAAGGCCATTGCCTTATGCTTGACCACGTTCGAATGTGTTGTGATCATGTGGGCACCGCTCGCCGAGGGAGGTGATGGTGTTGACATAGAGGGCGTGGGCTTGTGAGGGTCTTAAGAAATGCTTATTGGGTGGGCCATGAGCTATTTTCTCTTATCTCGTTGCAATACACGGACATGTTTGCTAGTAACTATATATAAGTACATATGCATGCAAAGAATCTGGCTTTAGTACCATAATGATATTTTATGCACTATGGTTATCGACCATTCAGTGTATATGAACGATGGTAGCAACTTTACTGCCACCTCGCTTACTGACCTGGTGATGAGAAGATGTGAGGTATATATAAGATTGTGCATGGGCGTGTGAATGTCGGACAATGCAAGCGAGACATGCTCACGCGATCGACTACTTGTACGGTTGTTCGTTCAAGAAATATAAATATGTTTTAATTCATTATACCATTTGGTTATTTGGTATATACTGAGAAAAATTAAAATTAAAATTTTAATGAAATTTCATACCATACCAGAAACAACACAAACCATAAATACCATAAAATCGGTTATGTTCGATATGGTTTTTCGGTATTGTTTTGAATGTACAGAGTGAGTCTTTCCCTTTGTTCGGAACAAACTGGACCATATGGGTCGTTCCTCGCGAGCCGGCCGGGTGCAACCGCAGGCACGCAAATAAAAGGATCAGTCGTCCTATGCCTTGCCACGGAACAAAGCCGATCTTCGAAGCCAAACCTTAAAGCCAGGCATGGCGCACGGTCCTATTATTCGTGGGTGACACAGCTGCATGGCCCAGCCCCACGCGGTCTGTTATGGGGTCCCAAATTGGAGGTTACTTATCACATCATCTCCCGACTAGATGGGCCAGACCTAGGACCACTGTAGCGACTCGATCGAATACGGTCAAAGTTTGTGTGCTTTCTGTGCCATCCCTGGATCTGTATGCTGGCAGACATAGTACTTCGATGAAATACCATAACATCGCATGTAAAATAAATACCATAGATCCAGAGTATACCTTATTTATCACAACGAAAACCAATCAATAAGGGTGTGGAGTCCCATCAACGCCAACAGCAAGTTGAGTGTAGACCGTAACCCTATATCCTAACTCTTACCCGCCGGTAGAAATATCTGCAACATGATAAGTGCTACTTATGAGCTGCATTGGGATTTCCTCGAAGAGGAGAGGATGATCTAGTACAGTAGAAAAGTATTTCCCTCAGTTAAGAACCAAGGTTATCAATCCAGTAGGAGAACCGCGCAACACCTCGTTAGCAGTACCTGCACACAAGATAACAAATCCTTGCACCCAACGCGAACAAGGGGTTGTCAATCCCTTGGCGGTTACTTGCAAGGTTAAATTGTATGGTGATAGATAGATAGATCAAATAAAAAATATAAAAGAAAATAAAGAAAGAAAAATTGCAGCAAGGTATTTTTGGATTTTAATATATGATAAAAGTAGACTCGGGGGCCATAGTTTTCACTAGAGGCTTCTCTCGAGAAAATAGCATACGGTGGGTAGACAAATTACTGTTGGACAATTGATAGAAAAGCAAATAATCATGATGATATCCAAGGCAATGATCATGTATATATGCATCACGTCCGAGACAAGTAGACCGACTCCTGCCTGCATCTACTACTATTATTTCACACATCAACCGCTATCCAGCTTGCATCTAGAGTATTAAGTTCATAAAGAACGGAGTAACACCTTAAGCAAGATGACATGATGTAGACAAAGTAAACTCATGCATGAATAAACCCCATCTTTTTACCCTTAATAGCAATGATACATATGTGTCATATCCCCTTCTGTCACTGGGATTGAGCACCACAAGATCGAACCCATTACAAAGCACCTCTCCCATTGCAAGATAAATCAATCTAGTTGGCCAAACCAAATCAATAGATCAGAGAGAAATACAAAGCTTTAACAATCATGAATAAAAGAGTTCAGAGAAAACTCAAAAAATATTCATGGATAATCTGATCATAAACTCATAATTCATCGGATCCCAACAAACACAGCGCAAAAAGTGATTACATCGAATAGAACTCCAAGAACATCAAGGAGAACATTGTATTGAAGAATATCGAGAGAGAAGAAGCCATCTAGCTACTAACTATGGACCCATAGGTCTGTGGTAAACTACTCACGCATCATCGAAAGGGCAGCAAGGTTGATGTGGAGCCCCTCCGCGATTGATTCCCCCTCCGGCGGAGTGCCGACAAAGGCCTCTAGATGGGATCTCACGAGAATAGAAACTTGCGGTGGCGAAAAAAGTATTTTGGGTGCCTCTCTGATCTGAGGGGAATATTTGAGAATTTATAGTGGCAAAATTAGGTCAAGAGGTGCCACGAGGGGCCCACAAGCCTATGGGGCACCCCCTGGGTGCGCCTCTTGGGCTTGTCGCTCCCTCGTGAGTCTTCTGGTCTCCTCCCGAACCTTCTAGGGTCTCTTCTGGTCCAGAAAAAATTAATCCAAAGTTTTTTCTTCATTTGGACTCTGTTTGATATAGATTTCGTGAAAAAGTCAAAAACATGCAAAAACAACAACTGGCACTGGGTACTAAGTTAATAGGCTAGTCCCAAAAAATGATATAAAATTGCTTGCAAATGAATATAAAACATCCAAGGTTGATACTATAATAGCATGGAACAATAAAAAATTAGAGATACGTTGGAGACGTATCAAGTATTCCCAAGCTTAATTCCTGCTCGTCCTCGAGTAGGTAAATGATAAAAATAGAATTTTTGATGTGGAATGCTACCTATCATATTCATCATATAATCATTTCTTTTGCTACATGTTCATTTGAGTTTTAGTGATTCAAAGCAATAGTCTATAATTTGACATGAAGACATAAATACTCAAGCATATCAACAAGCAACCATGTATTTCAAAATATCAATGCTAAAGAAAGTTATCCCTAGCCCATTATGCTCAATCATTGATCCAACCATGAAACACACTAAAATATTAGCTACACCCAATGCACAAGTATGACAATAGTTCCCTAGTTGGTGCTTTATAAGAGAAGATGGAGACTCAAAATAAAAATAAAAAATTCATCAAAGTAAATAGACAGACCCTTCGTGGAGGGAAGCGGAGATTTACGGAGGTGCCAGAGCTCAAAGCTTTAAATTAGAGATAAAATTATGTTGAGAGGCATGCTTTTCCAGTCAACGCTACGTCCGAGAGTTCTCAACATCTTCCATGCTAAACACATTATAGGCGGTTCCCAAACAGAATATAAAGTTAATTTCCTTTCCACCATTCTTTCACAAACCATGGCTAGCGTATCCACAGGTGCCTTCCATACCAACACTTCCCAAGGAATTTTGTTATTATTATTTTTTATTCATTATGGGACTGGGCATCCCTATTATCTACCACTTTCTCATGCAATGACAAGTGAATAAACACTCATCGTGAGAATAACCTGCCTAGCATGAAAGATATCGGCCACCCCCTGCCGCCACATGAGCGGTACAGGCGCACAAAACCAAAATTTATGTTGAATAATTAGAGTTGGCACATGCAAATTTACTTAGGACGACATTTGAATACCGCATATAGGTAAGTATGGTGGACTCATTTGGCACAACTTTGGGTTTAAGAGTTTGGATGCACAAGCAGTATTCCCGCTTAGTACAAATGAAGACTAGCAAATAGGTTGAGAAGCGACCAACCAAAAAACGAAAATGGTCATAAACATGCATTGGGCATAACTAACACTGAATAATGCACCACAAGAAGGATGTAACTTCGTTGCATAACTATTGAATTTCGTGCATGCATAGGGAATCACAAACCTTAACACCAATATTCTTACTAAAGCACAATTACTCACTAACATGGCTCACATATTATCATCTCCATATCGCAAAACTATTGCAAGGAATCAGACTTATCTTATCCAATGATCTTCATGAAAGTTTTTATTATATCCTTCTTGGATATTCATCACATTGGGACTAAATGCATATCTTGTGCAAATTACCATTACTATTATCAACTATCAAAAAGGTATAAGTGAGGCATGAGAGTGCAAATATTTCTTCAAAATGTAAACTTATCAATTCTCAAAAAGGTATAAGTGAAGCATGAGAGTGCATGTATTTCTTCAAAACATAATCTTATCAACTCCCAAAAAGATATAAGTGAAGCATGAGAGTGCATGTATTTCTTCAAAATATAATCACCGCCGTGCTAAAAAAGATTTAAGTGAAGCACTAGAGCAACTGCCTAGCTCAAAAGATACAAGTGAAGCACAAAGAGTATTCTAACAAATCATGATAACTGCGTCTCTCTCTCAAAATAAGTGTGTTCAGCAAGGATGATTGTGACAAACTAAAAACCAAACAAAGCAAAGACTCATATAATACACAACGCTCCAAGCAAAACTCATGACATGTGATGAATAAAAATATAGCTCCAAGTAATATTATCGATGGTCGTTAGAAGAAAGAGGGGATGCCCCATAGGGCATCCCCAAGCTTAGTTGCTTGGGAGTCCTTGAATATTACCTTGGGGTGCCTGCTACTTCTTGAGCTTGCGTTGATTTTTCCCTTGAAGAGGAAAGGGTGGTGCAGCAAAGTAGAGACAAGTATTTCCCTCAGTTAAGAACCAAGGTATCAATCCAGTTGGAGGCACAAGCAAGTCCCCAATAGATGCACCTGCACAAACTAACAAACACTTGCACTCAACGCGAAAAAGGGGTCGTCAATCCCTTCACGGTCACTAGCAAGAGTGAGATCTAACAGAGACTAGTAGAATGCCCGTGCGTTGCCACGGGCTTTTTAATTTCATCTATAGGGGTACATACATAGTTTGTCGTCATGATAAATAAGCTAGCCAACTCATGAAACAATTTGATGAAAGGAAAGAATGATAGTCACGGTGAAAGTAAAAACCTTGTGGGATAACATTTATATTTGCTTTTTTTGGTTTCTTGTGGGATATTATGGCTTGCACATCTTTTTGTTGTATAAAACTCAGTGAATTTTTGTCCCCTTCCAACGACGTCGCCTTGGGAACCTTGTCGATGGATTCTTTTTGAACATTGAGATAATCCATCTTTATCTCTCTCTTCTGCAAAATTAAACATATATAGAAAAATACCATTTGAGTATAATATCATGTGCAATATACATACAAAGAAGAACAATTGTTTGCATGCACCTCTTCTGGTTGTGTAGAACTCATTGAGTTTTCAGCATGGTCCATCGTCGCTGCACTAGTGTCTTTGTCAGTCGACATTTTCGAAGCAACATCCAAATCCATCCGTATTTATATGACCTATAAAGGTGGAAAATATAGACAAATATTAGAATAAAAATATATGATTGTATGTAAAATATATATTCACTCTTCAGCTGCTAGAAATGAGCTATGCCTGTTTTTCACCGAGTGAGATGTATAATACTTTGTAGTAGAGTGAGTAGCATCTCAATTTTAATAATTTGCAGGCTCACCTCTAAATTGCTTGTTGATGATTATTCTCCGAAATCTCTACTATTTAGGATATGTGGTATTTTTCATTATGAAAAATATGTTACATTATTCTAGGAGCAAAAAACCAATTTTCCATTTACATAAAAATAGTAGGTTATCCCTAAATTCACGAATCCTTTTAAGTTATTTATAGACATAGAGAAGTTACTTAAACAACCAAATCGTTTGCATGACGAATTTATAATTATAAAAAAAGCTTTATTTGTATGATTCATGTTTAAGATATATATTCTTTTTTAGGAGAAAACCCCGTGTTCATTCAAGACAAAGGCCAGGTACAACACACGTAGCCTCTGTTAGGAACCGTCTAGACAATTACAACGAACACCCCAGAAAAAAGAAAATAACAAACAAGCCCTTTTGGGTCCCTGCAACCACCAAAACCGCTCTCATCGAAACCTGCCGGAGGAGATAAAGGTGAGTCACCAATCACCCAGGATCCAAGAGAGTGTCATAGCATTGAGTGCAAAAGCATTTGAGCTGCGATTCGAGCCTCGAAATAGGCGCCGCGAGATCCAAAATTGTAACCCAGAACTAATGAGGCCATCAGCTCTCAACACATCCCCACAACATCCTATGTAGAATAATTTATAGAAGGAATGCAATCTTTTCAATTTTGATGCAAGGAGATAGAAAGATCATACTTCTTATACTGAAACAATTAATTGGTATGGTTTAAAAATAGATGAAATGACCCCGTGTTCATCCAGACCATGTACGCTTTAAAAAAACTTCAAGAATGTTAAATAAATCTATATCGCACCTGAAAAAACATAGTGACTATTCTCTGCAGAAAAGAAAAGTAGGAATTACATGATGCACCGATATCTAAAGCATGTTTCCTTCATTTGTTTGCACTACTTGAGCCCTGAGTCGGTGATTTCAAGAAGTAGGGCATTCTACTCAAAAATATGGTAACTAAGATCGCTAACCTGCTCAAAATTTTCAACCTGTAATGTACTTGATGGATATAAGAGATACTTCTGTGTGTTCTCCTTGGTGATTAATTGTTGCATCAACCCACCTCCAGTCATGCATGATGCTAACACAAGCAACAATTTTCTCTTCAAGGCGATTATCTGGCACACGAAAAACTACAGCTTTAGCTGCCGCCGAGTGTTGTGAAAGCACTAATTCTACCTGCAAAGATTTCAGATATTTATTATTAGATAGTGTTGATTTTAGAGATGAAGAAACCAACACCTAATATATCAGCTTGAGAAGATTGAAGAGCACACTTCATGAAACAAGACATGAAATTACCGGATATCCATGGAAACATAATCAAATTATTCTGAAGGGCTCTTCCTCTAAGAGGTCAACCGTATCAAGGACAAACAAAATTCCTTTTGCTAGCAGCTGGCTTGTATCTTTATGTAATATATGCTTGCATGGAAGCACACAAATAATATGCTTGCATCGAGGGACACAACTAAATTCATAATATCAGGCATGAGCACAATAAACCGGTAATATGTGTGCATTCATGAAGATTGATCTCCAGAAAACTAGAGGACTATAAGTTGAATTCCTAATTGACACCATCAGATCTTGGTCAATGAGTGCTGTAATTGCAACCTGAACCACCCTAACACACTTACAGGCCCCAGCTGTATCAACCTTGCACACATCATCGGGGAGTTCCACACCGACCAGAAGATTGGATCGAAAAGGTCGAGCCCTCGGGGTGGGACTCGATCTGGCTGCCCCTAGCATATGCCATTTGAGTCCAGCAGGTGGAATTCTGATCTGCAGCCGCCGCACCGCAATGGTGGCAACATCAGCAGACGGTGGTGAAGCTGCATATATCATGAGCGGACATGGCAGAGGAGAACTAATCGCTACTGTGACCGCCGACTACAATGTGCAGAAACAAAAGTAGAAACACATTCCTTTGTCGCGGACCACAATATGATGCGAACTGCTCCACAAAACTGAAGGATCCAACAATATCGCCACAATTTGCATCTCCACGGGAGGACGCACCAAGGGGATAAGAATAACGTACCTTGTGGCGTGATACGTCTCCAACGTATCTATAATTTTTGATTGTTCCATGCTATTATATTATCTATTTTGGATGTTTTATATGCATTAATATGCTATTTTATATTATTTTTGGGACTAACTTATTAACCTAGAGCCCAGTGCCAGTTTCTGTTTTTTCCTTGTTTTTGAGTTTTACAGAAAAGGAATATCAAACGGAGTCCAAACGGAATAAAACTTTATGATGATTTTTTTTGGATTAGAAGACATCCACGGAGCTTGGAGAGGGGGCCAGAAGAGTCCTAAGGGACCCACAAGCCCTGAGGCTGCGCCCTAGGGGAGGCGCTGTTGTGGAACGTAGTAGTAAATCAAAAAATTTCCTACGTATCACCAAGATCAATCTAGGAGAAGCTTGCAACGATAGAGAGGGAGTGCATCTTCATACCCTTGAAGATCGCTAAGCGGAAGCGTTACAAGGAACGCGGATGATGGAGTCGTACTCGCATTCAAATCGCGGAAGATCCGATCTAGCGCCGAACGGACGGCGCCTCCGCGTTCAACACACGTACAGCCCGGGGACATCTCCTCCTTCTTGATCCAGCAAGGGAAGAGGAGAAGTTGAGGGAGGGCTCCGGCAGCACGACGGCGTGGTGGTGGAGCTTGTGGTTCTCCGACAGGGCTTCGCCAAGCACTACGGAGGAGGAGGAGGTGTTGGAGAGGGGGAGGGCTGCGCCAGGGAAGGGGTGCTGCTGCCCTCCCACCCCCCTCTATTTATAGGGCGAAGGGGAGAGGGGGCCGGCCCCCTTAGATCCCATCTAAGGGGAGGGGCGGCGGCCAGGGGGGAAACTTACCCCCCAAGCAAGGTGGGAGGCGCCCCCACCCCCTAGGGTTTCCAACCCTAGGCGCCTTGGGCCCCTTGGGAGGGGCGCACCAGCCCACCAGGGGCTGGTTCCCTCCCTTGCTCAGCCCACTTGGCCCACCGGGGCAGGTGGCCCCACCCGGTGGACCCCCGGACACCTTCCGGTGGTCGCGGTACAATACCGATAACCCCCGAAACCATTCCGGTGACTGAAACTGGACTTCCCATATATAATTCTTCACCTCCGGACCATTCCAAAACTCCTCGTGACATTCGGGATCTCATCCGGGACTCCGAACAACCTTCGGTAACCACATACAATTTCCCATAACAACTCTAGCGTCACCGAACCTTAAGTGTGTAGACCCTACGGGTTCGGGAACCATGCAGACATGACCGAGACATCTCTCCGGCCAATAACCAACAGCGGGATCTGGATACCCATGTTGGATCCCACATGTTCCACGATGATCTTATCGGATGAACCACGATGTCGAGGATTCAATCAATCCCGTACGCAATTCCCTTTGTCCATCGGTATGTTACTTGCCCGAGATTCGATCGTCGGTATCCTTATACCTTGTTCAATCTCATTACCGACAAGTCTCTTTACTCGTTCCGTAACGCATGATCCCGTGACTAACTCCTTAGTCACATTGAGCTCATTACGATGATGCATTACCGAGTGGGCCCAGAGATACCTCTCCGTCATACGGAGTGACAAATCCCAGTCTCGATTCGTGCCAACCCAACAGACACTTTCGGAGATACCTGTAGTGCACCTTTATAGTCACCCAGTTACGTTGTGACATTTGATACACCCAAAGCATTCCTACGGTATCCGGGAGTTGCACAATCTCATGGTCCAAGGAAGTGATGCTTGACATTAGAAAAGCTTTAGCAAACGAATTACACGATCTTGTGCTATGCTTAGGATTGGGTCTTGTCCATCACATCATTCTCCTAATGATGTGATCCCGTTATCAACGACATCCAATGTCCATGGTCAGGAAACCACAACCATCTATTGATCAACGAGCTAGTCAACTAGAGGCTCACTAGGGACATGCTGTGGTCTATGTATTCACACATGTATTACAGTTTCTGGTTAATACAATTATAGCACGAACAATAGACAATTATCATGAACAAGGAAATATAATAATAACCATTTTATTATTGCCTCTAGGGCATATTTCCAACAGTCTCCCACTTGCACTAGAGTCAATAATCTAGTTCACATCACCATGTGATTTACATTGTTATGAATCTAACACCCAATGAGTTCTGGGGTTCGATCATGCTTTGCATGTGAGAGAGGTCTTTAGTCAATGGGTCTGCGACATTCAGATCCGTGTGTACTTTGTAAATCTCTATGTCATACTGTAGCCACTGCTACCACACTCCACTTGGAGCTATTGCAAATGGCTGCTCCACTATACGTATCCGGATTGCTACTCAGAGTCATCCGGATTGGTGTTAAAGCTTGCATCAACGTAACTCTTTACGATGAACTCTTTATCACCTCCATAACCGAGAAATATTTCCTTAGTCCTCTAGTTACTAAGGATAATCTTGACCGCTGTCCAGTGATCCATTCCTGGATCACTCTCGTACCCCTTGACAGACTCATGGCAAGGCACACACATGTGCGGTACACAGCATGGCATATTATACAGAGCCTATGGATAAAGCATAGGGGACGACCTTCGTCCTATCTCTTTGATCCACCGCGGTCGAGCTTTGAGTCTCACTCAACTCCACACCTTACAAATCAGGTAAGAACTCCTTCTTTGACTGATCAATTTTGAACTCTTTCAAAATCTTGTCTAGGTATGTACTCATTGAAAGTCTCATCAAGCATCTTGATCTATCTCTATAGATCTTGATGCCCAACAATTAGGTAGCTTTATCCAGGTCTTCCTTTGAAAAAACTCTTTTCAAACAACCATTTATGCTTTCCAGAAATTCTACATCATTTCTGATCAACAATATGTCATCCACATATACTCATCAGAAATTCTATAGTGCTCCCACTCACTTTCTTGTAAATACGAGTTTCTCATAAACTTTGTACAAACTCAAAAACTTTGATCACCTCATCAAAGCGTATATTCCAACTCCGAGGTGCTTGCTCCTGTCCATCGAAGGATTGCTGGAGCTTGCATACTTTTTAGCATCCTTAGGATCGACAAAACCTTCTGGTTGTATCACATACAACCTTTCCTCAAGGGAACGATGTTTTGAAATCCATCTGCTAGATTTCATAATCGAAAAATGCAGCAACTGCTAACATAATTCCAACAGACTTTAGCATCGCTACGGGTGAGAATGTCTCATCGTAGTCAACTCCTTGAACTTGTCAGAAACTTGTTTGCGGCAAGTCGAGCTTTATAAATGGTAACATTTACCATCAGTGTCTGTCTTCTTCTTAAAGGTCCATTTGTACTCAACCACCTGCCATTCAACGGGCAAGTCTACCAAAGTCCATACTTGGTTTTCATACATGGATCCTTTCTCGGATTTCATGGCCTCTAACCATTTGTTGGAATCCGGGCCCATCATCGCTTCTCCATAGTTTGTAGGTTCGTTGTTGTCCAACAACATGACCTCCAAGACAGGGTTGCCGTACCACTCAGGAGCAGTACGCGTCTTTGTCAACCTACAAAGTTCGATAGTAACTTGATCCGAAGCTTCATGATCATCACCATTAACTTCCTCTTCAACTTACGTAGGCTCCACAGAAACATCTTTCTATGATGCGCTACTCTTTAGTTGAAACAAAGGTTCAACAACCTCATCAAGTTCTATCTTCCTCCCACTCAATTCTTTCGAGAGAAACCTTTTCTCGAGAAAGGACCCGTTTTTAGCAACAAATACTTTGCCCTCGGATCTGAGATAGAAGGCATACCCAAATGTTTCCTTAGGGTATTCTATGAAGATGCATATTTCCGCTTTGGGTTCGAGCTTATCAGATATAAGCGTCGTATTCCCAAACTCTGAGAAATGACAGCTTAGGTTTCTGCCAAACCATACGGTGTCATCTCAACGGAATTAGATGGTGCCCTATTTAAAGTGAATGTAGTTGTCTCTAATGCTTAACCCCAAAACGATAGTGGCAAATCGATAAGAGACATCATAGTACGCACCATATCCAATAGAGTACGACTACGACGTTCGGACACACCATCACACTATGGTGTTCCAGGTGGCGTGAGTTGTGAAACAACTTTCACATTGTCTTAAGTTGTATACAAAACTTGTAACTCAGATATTCACCTCCACGATCATATCGTAGACATTTTTATCTTCTTGTCACGATGATCTTAGACTTCACTCTGAATTTGTTTGAACTTTTCAAACGTTTTAGACTTGTGTTTCATTAAGTAAATATACTCATATCCACTCAAATCATCAGTGAAGGTAAGAAAATAACGATATCCACTGCATGCTACAACACTCATTGGACCGCATACATCAACATGTATTATCTCCAATAAGTTACTAGCCCGCTCCATCATACCGGAAACGGGGTCCCAGTCATCTTGCCTAAGAGGCATGGTACACATGTCGCAACCGATTCGAAATTGAGTGAGTCCAAAGATCCATCAGCATGGAGTTTCTTCATGCACTTTACACCAATATGACCTTTAGCGGCAGTGCCACAAATATGTGGTACTATCATTATTAATTTTGCATCTTTTATGAACATGTGTATTACTACGATCGAGATTCAATAAACCATTCACATTGGGTGCATGACCATTGAAGGTATTATTCATGTAAACAGAATAACCATTATTATCTAACTTAAATGAATAACCATATTGCAATAAACACGATCTAATCACGTTCATGCTCAACACAAACACCAAATAACATTTATTTAGGTTCATCCCTAATCCCGAGAGAGTGTGCGATGGTGATCACATCAACCTTGGAAACACTTCCAACACACATCGTCACCTCACCCTTAGCTAGCCTCCGTTTATTCCATAGCTTTTATTTCGAGTTACTAACATTTAGCAACCGAACCGGTATCCAATACCCAGGTGCTACTAGGAGTACTAGCAAGGTACACATCAATAACACGTATATCAAATATACTTCTGTCGATGTTGCCAGCTTTCTTATCTACCAAGTATCTAGGGTTGTTCCACTTCAGCGACCGTTCTCCTCATAACAGAAGCACCTAGTCTCAGGTTTGGGTTTAACCTTGGGTTTCTTCACTGGAGCAGCAACTGACTTGCCATCCATGAAGTTTCCCTTCCTGCCCTTGCCCTTTGTGAAACTAGTGGTTTTACTAACCATCAACACTTGATGCTCCTTCTTGATTTCTACCTTCGCGGTGTTAAACATCGCGAACAGCTCAGGGATCATCTTATCCATCCCTGGCATGTTATAGTTCATCACGAAGCTCTAGTAGCTAGGTGGCAGTGACTTGGAGAACTATATTAATCACTATCTTATCTGGAAGATAAACTCCCACTCGATTCAAGTGATCATAGTACCCAGACAATCTGAGCACATGCTCACTGATTGAGCTATTCTCCTTCATCTTGCAGGCAAAGAATCTTGTTGGAGGTCTCATACCTCTCAACACGGGCATGAGCCTGAAATCCCAATTTCAGCTCTTAGAACATCTCATATGTTCCATGACGTTCAAAACGTTTTGGAGCCTCAATTCTAAGACGTAATGCATGACGCACTGAACTATCAAGTAGTCATCAAAACGTGCCTGTCAGATGTTCAAAACATCTACAGATGGTGCTTGAGGGGGTGGCGCATCGAGCGGTGCATTAAGGACATAAGCCTTCTATGCAGTAATGAGGACAATCCTCAGACCACGGACCCAGTCCGCATTATTGCTACCATCATCTTTCAACTTACTTTTCTCTAGGAACGTATCAATAAAACAGGGGAGCTACAGCGCGAGCTATCTACAACATAATTTGCAAAGACACTTTGACTATGTTCATGATAATGAAGTTCATATGATGAACTCCCACTCAGATAGACATCCCTCTAGTCATCTAAGTGATACATGATCCGAATCAACTAGGCCGTGTCCGATCATCACGTGAGATGGACTAGTCATCAACGATGAACATCTCCATGTTGATCGCATCTACTATACGACTCATGTTCGACCTTTCGGTCTCTCGTGTTCCGAGGCCATGTCTGTACATGCTAGGCTCGTCAAGTCAACCTAAGTGTTTCACATGTGTAAATCTGGCTTACACCCGTTGTATGCGAACGTTAGAATCTATCACACCCGATCATCACGTGGTGCTTCGAAACAATGAACCTTCGCAACGGTGCACAGTTAGGGGGAACAGATTTCTTGAAATTTTGGTGAGGGATCATCTTGTTTATGCTATCGTCGTTCTAAGCAAATAAGATGTAAACATGACAAACATCACATGCAAATCATAAAGTGACATGATATGGCCAATATCATCTTGCGCTTTTGATCTCCATCTTCGAGGCGCGGCATGATCACCATCGTCACCGGCATGACACCATGATCTCCATCATCGTGTCCTCATGAAGTTGTCTCGCCAACTATTACTTCTACTACTATGGCTAACGGTTAGCAATAAAGTAAAGTAATTACATGGCCTTTACATTGACACGCAGGTCATACAATAAATTGAAACAACTCCTATGGCTCCTGCCGGTTGTCATATTCATCGACATGCAAGTCATGATTCCTATTACAAGAACATGATCAATCTCATACATCGCATATATAATTCATCACATCCTTTTTGGCCATATCACATCACATAGCATACCCTGCAAAAACAAGTTAGACGTCCTCTAATTGTTGTTGCATGTTTTACGTGGCTGCTATGGGTTTCTAGCAAGAATGTTTCTTACCTACGCAAAAGCCACAATGGTGATATGCCAATTGCTATTTACCCTTCATAAGGACCCTCTTCATCGAATCCGATCCGACTAAAGTGGGAGAGACAGACACCCGCTAGCCACCTTATGCATCAAGTGCATGTCAGTCGGTGGAACCTGTCTCACGTAAGCGTACGTGTAAGGTCGGTCTGGGCCGCTTCATCCCACAATGCCGCCGAATCAAGATAGGACTAGTAACGGTAAGCAAATTGTACAAATCATCGCCCACAACTACTTGTGTTCTACTCGTGCAAAGAATCTACACATAGACCTAGCTCATGATGCCACTGTTGTGGAACGTAGTAGTAAATCAAAATTTTTCCTACGTATCACCAAGATCAATCTAGGAGAAGCTTGCAACGAGAGAGAGGGAGTGCATCTTCATACCCTTGAAGGTCGCTAAGCGGAAGCGTTACAAGGAACGCAGATGATGGAGTCGTACTCGCGGCGATTCAAATCGCGGAAGATCCGATCTAGCGCCGAACGGACGGCGCCTCCGCGTTCAACACACGTACAGCCCGGGGACGTCTCCTCCTTCTTGATCCAGCAAGGGAAGAGGAGAAGTTGAGGGAGGGCTCCGGCAGCACGACGGCGTGGTGGTGGAGCTTGTGGTTCTCCGACAGGGCTTCGCCAAGCACTACGGAGGAGGAGGAGGTGTTGGAGAGGGGGAGGGCTGCGCCAGGGAAGGGGTGCTGCTGCCCTCCCACCCCCCCTCTATTTATAGGGAGAAGGGGAGAGGGGGCCGGCCCCCTTAGATCCCATCTAAGGGGAGGGGCGGCGGCCAGGGGGGAAACTTACCCACCAAGCAAGGTGGGAGGCGCCACCACCCCCTAGGGTTTCCAACCCTAGGCGCCTTCGGCCCCTTGGGAGGGGCGCACCAGCCCACCAGGGGCTGGTTCCCTCCCTTTCTCAGCCCACTTGGCCCACCGGGGCAGGTGGCCCCACCCGGTGGACCCCCGGACACCTTCCGGTGGTCCCGGTACAATACCGATAACCCCCGAAACCATTCTGGTGACTGAAACTGGACTTCCCATATATAATTCTTCACCTCCGGACCATTCCGAAACTCCTCGTGACATTCGGGATCTCATCCGGGACTCCGAACAACCTTCGGTAACCACATACAATTTCCCATAACAACTCTAGCGTCACCGAACCTTAAGTGTGTAGACCCTACAGGTTCGGGAACCATGCAGACATGACCGAGACATCTCTCCGGCCAATAACCAACAGCGGGATCTGGATACCCATGTTGGCTCCCACATGTTCCACGATGATCTTATCGGATGAACCACGATGTCGAGGATTCAATCAATCCCGTACGCAATTCCCTTTGTCCATCGGTATGTTACTTGCCCGAGATTCGATCGTCGGTATCCTTATACCTTGTTCAATCTCGTTACCGGCAAGTCTCTTTACTCGTTCCGTAATGCATGATCCCGTGACTAACTCCTTAGTCACATTGAGCTCATTACGATGATGCATTACCGAGTGGGCCCAGAGATACCTCTCCGTCATACGGAGTGACAAATCCCAGTCTCGATTCGTGCCAACCCAACAGACACTTTCGGAGATACCTGTAGTGCACCTTTATAGTCACCCAGTTACGTTGTGACGTTTGATACACCCAAAGCATTCCTACGGTATCCGGGAGTTGCACAATCTCATGGTCCAAGGAAATGATACTTGACATTAGAAAAGCTCTAGCAAACGAACTACACGATCTTGTGCTATGCTTAGGATTGGGTCTTGTCCATCACATCATTCTCCTAATGATGTGATCCCGTTATCAACGACATCTAATGTCCATGGTCAGGAAACCACAACCATCTATTGATCAACGAGCTAGTCAACTAGAGGCTCACTAGGGACATGCTGTGGTCTATGTATTCACACATGTATTACGGTTTCCGGTTAATACAATTATAGCACGAACAATAGACAATTATCATGAACAAGGAAATATAATAATAACCATTTTATTATTGCCTCTAGGGCATATTTCCAACAGGCGCCTCCCTAGCTTGTGGGCTCCTCGGGAGTCCCCCAACCCTAATTCTGTTGGGAAACGTAGCATGCAATTTCAAAAAAATTCCTACGCTCACGCAAGATCTATCTAGGAGATGCATAGCAACGAGGGGGAGAGTGTGTCTACGTACCCTCGTAGACCATAAGCGGAAGCGTTTCACAATGCGGTTGATGTAGTCAAACTTTCTTCGCGATCCACCGATCGAGTACCGAACGTACGGCACCTCCGAGTTCTGCACACATTCAGCTCGGTGACGTCCCTCGCCTTCTTGATCCAGCAAGTTGTCGAGGTAGTAGATGAGTTCCGTCAGCACGATGGTGTGGTGATGGTGATGGTGAAGTGATCCGTGCAGGGCTTCGCCTAAGCACCGCGAGAATATGACCGGGGGTGTAAACTGTGGAGAGGGGCGCCGCACACGGCTAACAATTGATGTTATGTGTTCTAGGCGCCCCCTCCTCATATATATAGGTGGGAGGGAGAGGGGAGAGGCCAAGGGGTGCCCCAAGTGGGGCCGAATCCCACTTGGGCTCCTGCCCTGGTTTGCCCCCCTTCCTTGTATAGGCGCCAGGGGAAGGAAGGGAGAGGTGGCGCCCCCCTTTCCTTTCTCCCTTGAGGAGGGGAAGGAAGGAGGGACTTGCCCTCCCCCTTTCCTTTCCCAAGGGCTGGCCGGCCTGGTTGAGGGGCGCACCAACCCCTTGTGGGCTGGTCTGTCCCTCCCTTGGCCCATTAAGCCCATATTTTTGCCGGGGGGGGGGGGGGGGGGGGGGGGGTGCCCGGAACCCCTTCCAGTGACCCTATATGTACCCGGTACCCTCCAGAACACTTCCGGTGTCCGAATACCATCATCCTATATATCAATCTTTACCTCTCGACCATTTCAAGACTCCTCATCATGTCCGTGATCTCATCCGGGACTCCGAACAACATTCGGTCACCAAATCACATAACTCATATAATACTAAATCGTCATCGAACGTTAAGCGTGCGGACCCTACGGGTTCGAGAACTATGTAGACATGACCGAGACACTTCTCTGGTCAATAACCAATAGCGAAACCTGGATGCTCATATTGGCTCCCACATATTCTATGAAGATCTTTATCGGTCGAACCGTTATGACAACATACGTTATTCCCTTTGTCCATCGGTATGTTACTTGCCCGAGATTCGATCGTCGGTATCCACATACCTAGTTCAATCTCGTTACCGGCAAGTCTCTTTACTCATTCCGTAATACATCATCCTATAACTAACTCATTAGTCACTTTGCTTGCAAGGCTTCTTATGATGTGCATTACTGAGAGGGCCCAGAGATACCTCTCCGATACTCGGAGTGACAAATCCTAATCTCGATCTATGCCAATCCAACAAACACCTTCGGAGATACCTGTAGAGCATCTTTATAATCACCCAGTTACATTGTGATGTTTGATAGCACACAAGGCATTCCTCCGGTATCCGGGAGTTGCATAATCTCATAGTTGAAGGAATATGTATTTGACATGAAGAAAGCAATAGCAATAAAACTGAACGATCAATATGCTATGCTAACGGATGGGTCTTGTCCATCACATCATTCTCCTAATGATGTGATCCCGTTCATCAAATGACAACACATGTCTATGGTTAGGAAACTTAACCATCTAGTCTAGTAGAGGCTTACTAGGGACACGGTGTTTTGTCTATGTATCCACACATGTATCAAGTTTCCGGCTAATACAATTCTAGCATGAATAATAAACATTTATCATGATATAAGGAAATATAAAATAACAACTTTATTATTGCCTCTAGGGCATATTTCCTTCAAATTCTTGCTCTATAAATTCAAAAATATTCCCAAACCAACAGAAGCGTCCACCAAAATACTTTTCCGCCACCGCAAGCCTCTATTCCCGTGAGATCCCATCTTGGGGCCTTTTCCGGCACCCTGCCAGAGGGGGATTCGATCACGGACGGCCTCTACATCAACCTTGATGCCCTTCCGATGAAGCGTGAGTAGTTTACCACAGACCTACGGGTCCATAGCTAGTAGCTAGATGGCTTCTTCTCTCTATTTGATCTTCAATACAATGTTCTCCTCGATGTTCTTGGAGATCTATCTGATGTAATATTCTTTTGAGGTGTGTTTGTCGAGATCTGATGAATTGTGGATTTATGATCAGATTATCTATGAATATTATTTGAGTCTTTTCTGAACTCTTTTATGCATGATTAAATATCTTTGTATTTCTCTTTGAATTACCGGTTTGGTTTGGCCAACTAGATTAGTTTTTCTTGCAATGGGAGAGGTGCTTAGTTTTGGGTTCAATCTTGCGGTGTCCTCACCCAGTGATTGTAGGGGTAGCGAGGCACGTATTGTATTGTTGCCATCAAGGTTAAAAGATGGGGTTTTCATCTTATTGCGTGAGTTTATCCCTCTACATCATGTCATCCAACGTATCTATCTATAATTTTTGCTTGTTCCATGCTGTTATATTATCATTCTTGGATGTTTTACAATCATTTTATAGCAACTTTATATCATTTTTTGGGATTAACCTATTGACATATTGCCCAGCGCTAGTTCCTGTTTTTCCTTGTTTTTTTACTTCATAGAAAATCAATACCAAACAGAGTCCAAACGCAGCGAAACTTTTTGGAGATTTTTTATGGACCAGAAGGAACAACTTGGGCCGAAGAAGTACCAGAGGGGTGCCCCGAGGGGGGCACAACCAACCTCGGTGGCCTCCCGCACCGCCTCTTCGCTCTATAAATACCCCAATATTCCAAAAACCCTAGGGAAGTTGATGAAACACAATTCCAGCCGCCGCAAGTTCCAGAAACACCAGATCCAATCTAGACACCATCATGGAGGGGTTCATCATCCTCATTGGTGCCTCTCCGATGATGCGTGAGTAGTTCATTGTAGACCTTCGGGTCCGTAGTTAGTAACTAGATGGCTTCCTCTCTCTCTTGTGATTCCCAATACAATGGTCTCTTGGAGATCTATTTGATGTAACTCTTTTTGCGGTGTGTTTGTTGGGATCCGATGAACTTTGAGTTTATGATCAGATCTATATTTTTATCCATGAAAGTTATTTGAGTTTCTTTGATCTCTTATATGCATGATTACTTATAGCCTCGTATTTCTTCTTTGAATCTTTGGTTTAGTTAGGCCGACTAGATCGATTTTTCTTGCCATGGGAAGAGGTGCTTTGTGATGGGTTCGATCTTACGGTGCTCAATCCCACTGACAGAAGGGGACATGATACGTATGTATCGTTGCTATTAAGGATAACAAGATGGGGTCTATTCCTACATGAATAGATCTTGTCTACATCATGTCATCGTTCTTATTGCATTACTCTGTTTCTCCATGAACTTAATACACTAGATGCATGCTGGATAGCAGTCGATGTGTGGAGTAATAGTAGTAGATGCAGGCAGGAGTCGGTATACTAATCTTGGACGTGATGCCTATATAATGATCATTGCCTAGATATCGTCATAATTATTTGAAGTTCTATCAATTTCCCAACAGTAATTTGTTTACCCACCGTATGCTATTTTTCTCGAGAGAAGCCACTAGTGAAATCTACGGCCCCCGGGTCTATTCTTCATCATATTTGCTTTCCGATCTATTATTTGCTACTTTATTTTTCAGATCTATATTTCTAAAAACCAAAAAATACCTTGCTGCACTTTTTATTTACCTCTTTTATTTCGCGTTTATTCGAGATCTATTTATCCAATCTATCACAATTTTTCTCCTGTCCACATGCGAATTTCTGGCACCGTTACCCGAAAGGGATTGACAACCTCTTTAACACGTCGGGTTGCAAGTATTTGTTATTTGTGTGCAGGTACCGCTTACATAGTGTTGCTTGGTTCTCCTACTGGTTCGATAACCTTGGTCTCATCACTGAGGGAAATACCTACCGTAGCTGTGCTGCATCATCCCTTCCTCTTTGGGGAAATACCGACGTAGTTCAAGCGACATCAACAGGAATTTCTGGCGCCGTTGCCAGGAAGACATCATGAACATCTATCAGGTTCCTAATCACAAATCTCATCTCCTTGCAATTTACATTATTTTCCATTCACCTCTCATTTTCATCTCCCCCACTTCACAAAAATTTGTCGTTTTATTCGCCCTCTTTTTCGTTCGCCGTTTTCTCGTCAGATCTGTTTTTGTGTACAATCTTGTTTGTCACTCTTTGTCATTATGGATAATTCTTCCTCTATTGCGTGCACTCCCGAGAATGAGGTTCTTAATTTCAAACAAAGGGGAGGGGAGAACTTAAAAGATGCCTGGTATAGGATTTGCAATGCTCATAAATAGATCTATTCATAAGCAATCTACCGTTGTTCTTCTTCACTGATTTATGTGGGCATCACTACTTGGTATAGATTCATCCTTGATACGATTACCGGAGGAAATTTCTTGATGTGTCCTTCTCTAGATGCTTTTAATGCTATGGGAAATCTAGTAGGCTCACCACCTCTTATGATTAATGAAACAACTTTGACTCTCGAGCATGTTATGGAAAGGCTTGATGCTATTGAAAAGAAAATGCTTGTAGAAGAACATATTGAAAACTTGGATAAAAAGATGCATAATCTTGCTAGTAAAATTGGGTCAAAAGCAGGAGAAGTTTTTAAGTTGCTAAAAGAGAAGGGAACCGTAATTCATGAAAGAATTGAAGAAAGCCCTTCCCGGATTGATAAGTTGGAAGAAATTTTTAGTAATCTAAGCATGGCCTTTTCTTCCACTAAAACTATCGAAAAAACTCCTGTTCAAATTGGCAAGATTACTCAAATACTAAGAACAAGGGTGCAACTTCTAATAATAACAAAGAAGATCTTAAGATGATTAGTATTCACCCCGACTTTGTTGAAGTTGTGAGAAACCCTTTTTGCAAGAATGAATTTTTCAATCTCGTTCCTAGGAGTTTTGTTATTGAAAATTTGCATGCTAAATTCTAAGTGTTTGATTGAGGAGTTGGAAAATAAAGATGACAATACTTGAATCTATGCTTTATGCCTAGCTAGGGGCGTAAAACGATATCGCTTGTTGGGAGGCAACCCAATGAATAAAATTTATTTTTACCTTTTTATTTCTGTTCTTGAGTGTTTGCACAATTATGCCTCTGTTATGATTGTGTTTTTTATGTTTTAATTAGTGTTTGTGCCAAGTAAAGCCTTTGGGATAGCTTTGGTGATAGTTGATTTGATCTTGTTGGAAAACAGAAACTTTTGCGTCCAGTAAAATAATTGTTTAAAATCACAGAAGCGACGAAAAATTCTGAATTTTTGACACAAGATTGATATACAAATTGCCTCTGTTTTCCTAACTTTTCAGAAGTTTTGGAGTTACATAATTATTAGAACAATTCGCATCTTTACAGACTATTCTGTTTTTGACAGATTCTGTTTTCTTTGCATTGTGTGCTTATTTTGATGAATCTATGGTTTGTATCGGGGGGTATAAGCCATGGTAAAGTTAGAATGCAGTAGATATAATGCAATAACAAAATTCGAATGGGTTTTCTACAGTACTTAAAGTAAAGATTAGTTTTCTTATACTAACGGATCTCATGAAGGTTTTGTTAAGTTTTGTGTGATTGAAGTTTTCAAGTTTTGGGTGAGATCACGATGGATGAAGGAATAAGGAGTAAGAAGAGCCTAAGCTTGAGGATGCCCCATGGCACCCAAGCCATTATCCAAAGAGAAACAAGCAACTAAGCTTGGGGATGCCCCCGAGTGGCATCCCCTCTTTCTTCTAACGGCCATCGGTATTTTACTTGGAGCTATATTTTTATTCGAAGAAATGCTTTCATGCTTCACTTAGATTTATTTGAGAGTTAGTAATTTTGAAGAAATTCTCTCATGCTTCACTTATATTATTTTGAGAGAAGAAAATTTTATGCTCATGTTCTTCACTTAGATTTGTTTGAGCTATCAAAAGCAACATATGAAATTAGTTCCAAAGTGATAGATATTCAAGAGGGATATAATAAAAACTTTCATGAAGATCATTGGACAAAATAAACTTGATTCTTTGTAATAGTTTTGCGATATGATGATATAATATGTGAGTCATGTTGATGAGTAATTGTGCTTTAGTAAGAATATTAGTGTTAAGGTTTGTGATTCCCTATGCAAGCACGAAAGTCAATAGTTATGCAATGAAATTACATCCTACTTGTGGTGCATTATTCGGTGTTAGTTATGCTTAATGCTCGCTTATGAGATTTTTCCTTTCTTGGTTGGATGCTTCTCAATCTTTTTGCTAGCCTTCACTTGTACTAAGTAGGAATACTACTTGTGCATCCAAAATCCTTAAACCCAGTTTTGCCATATGAGTCCACTATACCTACCTATATGCGGTATTTTCGTGCCGTTCTAGGCAAATTTGTATGTGCCATCTCTAATTTTCAAAATAAATTTCCTTTTTGTGTGCTCGTACCGCTCATGAAACGGTAGGGGGTGGCTGATATTTTTCCATGCTAGATGTGTTATTCTCAAGATGAGTGTTTATTCACTTGTCATTGCACAAGAGTATGGCAAAGGTATTAGGGATGCCCCGTCCCGAAATGAAAAATGAATTTACTTTATGTTGTCAAATAATTAATTCCTTGGAAAGTGTTGGTATGGACGGTACCCGTGGATACGGCTAGCAGTGGAATGTGAAAGTATGGTGGAAAAAGGAATAAACTTTATTTTCTGTTTGGGAACCGCCTATGATATATCTAGCATGGAAAGTATTGGGAACTACTCAATCGTTTTCGTTGACAGGAAAAGCATGCCACCCAAAATGTTTTATCTCTATCTTTTTCGCTTTGAGCTCTGGCACCTCTACAAATCCCTACTTCCCTCTGCGAAGGGCCTTTCTATTTACTTTATGCAATTTTTATTTTATTTGAGTCTCCATCTTCTCTTATAAAGCACCAACTAAGGGGTACTATGATTGTACTTGAGCATTGGGTGTAGCTAATATGCGAGTGTGTTTCATGAATGGATCAATGATTGAGCATGATGGGCTAGTGATAACTTGCTTTAGTGTTGATATTTTAAAAGCCATGGTTGCTTGTTGATATGCTTGAGTATTGAAATCTTCATGTCAAAACTAGACTATTGCTTTGAATCATATAAAAGTCCAAATGTCCATGCTATAAGAAAAGAAAATGTGATGAACATGTTAGGCTGCATTCCACATCAAAAATTCTGTTTTTATCATTTACCTACTCGAGGACAAGTAGTTATTAAGCTTGGGGATGCTGATACGTCTCCAACGTATCTATAATTTTTTGCTTGTTCCATGCTGTTATATTATCATTCTTGGATGTTTTACAATCATTTCATAGCAACTTTATATCATTTTTTGGGACTAACCTATTGACATAGTGCCCAGTGCCAGTTCTTGTTTTTTACTTCGCAGAAAATCAATACCAAACGGAGTCCAAACGCAGCGAAACTCTTTGGAGATTTTTTATGGACCAGAAGGAACAACTTGGGCCGAAGAAGTACCGGAGGGGTGCCCCGAGGGGGGCACAACCCACCTGGGCGCGCCTGGAGGCCCAGGCGCGCCCTGGTGGGTTGTGCCCACCTCGGTGTCCTCCCGCACCGCCTCTTTGCTCTATAAATACCCCAATATTCCAAAAACCCTAGGGGAGTCGACGAAACACAATTCCAGCCGCCGCAAGTTCCAGAAACACCAGATCCAATCTAGGCACCATCACGGAGGAGTTCATCATCCTCATTGGTGCCTCTCCGATGATGCATGAGTAGTTCATTGTAGACCTTCGGGTCCGTAGTTAGTAGCTAGATGGCTTCCTCTCTCTCTTGTGATTCTCAATACAATGGTCTCTTGGATATCTATTTGATGTAGCTCTTTTTGCGGTGTGTTTGTTGGGATCCGATGAACTTTGAGTTTATGATCAGATCTATATTTTTATCCATGAAAGTTATTTGAGTTTCTTTGATCTCTTATATGCATGATTACTTATAGCCTCGTATTTCTTCTTCGAATCTTTGGTTTAGTTAGGCTGACTAGATCGATTTTTCTTGCCATGGGAAGAGGTGCTTTGTGATGGGTTCGATCTTACGATGCTCAATCCCAGTGACAGAAGGAGACATGACACGTATATCGTTGCTATTAAGGATAACAAGATGGGGTCTATTCCTACATGAATAGATCTTGTCTACATCAGGTCATTGTTCTTATTGCATTACTCTGTTTCTCCATGAACTTAATATACTAGATGCATGCTGGATAGCGGTCGATGTGTGGAGTAATAGTAGTAGATGCAGGTAGGAGTCGGTCTACTAATCTTGGATGTGATGCCTATATAATGATCATTGCCTGGATATCATCATAATTATTTGAAGTTCTATCAATTGCCCAACAGTAATTTGTTTACCCACCGTATGCTATTTTTCTCGAGAGAAGCCACTGGTGAAATCTACGGCCCCCGGGTCTATTCTTCATCATATTTGCTTTCCGGTCTATTACTTGCTACTTTTATTTTCAGATCTATATTTCTAAAAACCCAAAAATACCTTGCTACACTTCTTATTTACCTCTTTTATTTCGCGTTTATTCAAGATCTATTTATCCAATCTATCACAATTTTTCTCCCATCCATGTGCGAATTTCTGGCACCGTTACCCGAAAGGGATTGACAACCCCTTTAACACGTCGGGTTGCAAGTATTTGTTATTTGTGTGCAGGTACCATTTACATAGTGTTGCTTTGTTCTCCTACTGGTTCGATAACCTTGGTCTCTGTAACACCCCTATGTAATAAGCACTGTGTTCTTCTGTTAAACATGCCAGGTCATCAACATTTGCCATGCTTGATTACAATGGTAAAACAAACCAATTCAAATTCTAAGTGCAAAATAAAGTTGCCCAAAAGTTGCTGGAAAAATGTTCATCATCTAGCAAATGTTCCAAAACAAATGTTGTTAAGGAAAACAACATCACCATCAACTCATATTTGGGTTAGTGCATTTAAAACAGTGCAAAAACAGCACTTTAAATGCCTTTTCATTTTTGAAAAATCCAAATGAATTCCAAAGTTGTCCAAAATTTATGTGGCAGAGCAAAATATTCTAAAGTATTTGTTTTGGCCAGTGGCATATTTTTACAAAGTCATTTGTGGCTAAAGGAAAATACAAAAGCTACTGGAAAAAGAAAAACAGAAAAGAAAAGTAGAAAAAGAAAAAGGCCCATGAGCCTCGGCCTAAGTCAAACAGGGAGGCCCAGCCCGTCTGGCGCTCTTCCCCTACATCCTGCTCACTCCCCCCTCGCTGTCGTCTCCAGCCGCACGCGCGCGCGTGCCCGCTCGGGGCCCCCATCCTCGCGCGCTCGACAGCGGCTCTACCGCTCGCCGTGGGTGGTTAAGGGCCAGACCCCGCACTCCCCCTGACCTCTCTGGCCTCTCTTCTCCCCTCTCCAGCGCCTCTCCCCTCTTCTTCTTCCCTCGTCTGACGCGGCCATCGATGCCATAGCCGTGTCTACCGAGTCCCTGGCGCCTCACTGCCGTGCCCGTCCGCCTCGCCGCTGACCGCCTCGTCACTTGCATCGACCCATTGGAGCTCCCTGCCTCTGCATCGGCCGTGACAACCCCTTCTTCCTCCCCGGACACCGACGACTGCCGCGCTCGATTCACCATAAACAATGCTTCCCCGAGCTTCCCTGGGTGATCACTGTGAGCTCCGCCTCCTTCTCCCTCTAACCTTGTCGCCCCGCTTGCCCCCTAGCCACCGGTGCCGCGAGCTCCGAGCCACCATCCGCCATGGCCGGCGGGTTGCGAGTACTTGAGCCGTCTCAACTTGATCCCGTGCCACCGGTGCGCTCCTGCTGCCCCGTAGACGCCGCTAGCCCGTGTCGTTTGATAATTTTCGAGCCGCAATGTCGATTCCGCCCACACCCGTACTCCGGCCGCCGCCGCGAGCTCGACTCCGGTGAGAGGGGTCCACCCCAGCTCCTCCCACTTGGCCCATCGTATGCGGTACTCTCCCAGCTACTGAACGGATCCGTCCGCGTGACCAATGGTCGCCGGAGTGGGGATTCCGACGAACTCCGCCGCGTCGGATGGTCGCCGGCGACACTGCTCCGGCCTGCTGACGTGGCGTCGTTAACACTAGCTAAACCAACCACTAACTCACTGACATCGGGCCCCACACGGCTTAATCAGCCGGCTAACTAAAATGGCTGGATTAAATCAATTTAAACACTGGCCCCACACGTCAGTTGGACTTGCTAACGTGGCGTTGACCGGGCCCACCCGTTAGTCTCTGTTGACTGGTCTGTCGACTCAGTCAACAGCTTACTGGGCTGGTCCAGTCACTGGCCAGTGGGCCCCATTGACTGGTCAGCCGGTTCGCTGACCGCTGACGCGATTCTGACGCCAGCGTGAAGTCTTATTCCTTTTCTGTTAAATAAACAAATTCAGAAAATGATTAAATCTTTAGAAAATCATATAAAATAAACCGTAGCTCGGATAGAAAAACTTTGTACGTGAAAGTTGATCAGAACGATGAGACGAAGCTCACCGTGCTATCTATTTCCGTGTTGGGACCCTCTATGGAGGTGAACCCGCAACTTCGAGGCCGTATCCGGTAGATGAATAGTGCATATATACCGATTAATAAATCCAATTTAAATCCTAAAAATAACTAATATGACTTAGACATGCTTTTAGGCAACCCTGCACTGCACGTTAGCATAGCATGCTCTGCGTTGCATATGTTTGCTGTGTATTTATCTGTTTCCTCCCCCTTTTCTCTCTCAATAGAGCCCAGTACCGACGTAGCTCCGGAGATCGATGACCCCACTGACGACCCTGCCTTTGCCGCCGAGCAACCAGGGAAGCACCCCCCCCCCTTGAGCATGCCTATATCGCCTATTCTTTCTCTCTTATGCTTGCATTAGAATTGCTGCTGCTACTGTTTATCCTATTCTGATGCATAGCCTGTTTTTGTAACTGCTGTTGATACCTAACTGCTTATCCTAAACTGCTTAGTATAGGCTGCATAGAGACCCCTAGTGACCCCACTTGTCCCGGTTGCCCCGCTGGATCATCGGAAGACTCGACGACCAGGCCCCAGCACCGCACATCACATCCCTTTTATCTGTACGAAACTGCAGCATACTATCGAGTGCTGAGGGTGATACCTCGTAAGCACTTCCGATGATAACTCTGTGGAGTAGTTACTAGGTCGTGGTCTTCGAGGGTGATTCCTCCTTCACCACTTCCGATAACAACGCTGTCGTGCAACACCTAAAGTGTGAACCCATCGAGGGTGATTCCTCCGAGTTCACCTTGACAGATACATCGAGTAGGAATCCAACGAGGGTGATACCTCGGATTCCCCTGATGATATGGACACACGGATACTTGGACTTTACAAATGTTACTTGGAAAGGCGGGTCAACCCTGAGGAGTACCTGCGTGAGCCTAAGTGGCGAGTGTTGTGGAGACGGGTTGACCCGGAGGGTGCCCGAGATATGAATACGAGGCGTGGTCAGGCATTCTTGGCCCTTGCCGCAAGTCCTTGAGACGGGGCGACGGGGTCACATCGATCATGAGTCTCTGCTCGTTACCGCACTACCAATACACTATGATTTGGATATGTGATCTGAGTGGGCCTCTGGCCCGATAGCACTAACCATCACGCGGGAATAGTTATGGGCACTCTGCATCGTATGCATCATCTGAAAGCTCTGTCAGACGTCCAGTTCAGCATGGCGGCTGGGTCAGATCGTGCCGTTGGCACTGGTATCCACCCTGCTCGCAACGACCCAGAGTGCACAGGGCAACGGCCCAAGACCCCTGAGCGCTTAGGATATAGACCGATGGGGACCTCTCTGCTGAGCTTTAGGTAGGGTTGCGGTGTGTCGTTTGGCCGAGGTCGGGCATGACCCAGAATAGTGTGTCCGGCTGGAGTTAAGCGAGCATGGTGGGTAAGTTGGTGCACCCCTGCAGGGAAGAACTAATCTATGCATAGTCGGATCCTCGGTAACGGATGCTCAGAGTTGTATCCCGATCGATACAACTAGAACTGGATACTTGTGATGAGAAATGGATACTATGGCTCTGGGATTGCTTTCTCGCAGGGAGTCAAGAAATGATCTCTGGACGAGGTTGATACTGATTACCACTACTACTTTATATTGTGCTAATCTACACTCTTCTAATGCTGCAAGACCGCTGAAGATGCTAGTCTTCGATAGGACTAGGCCTTCTCTCTATTCTGGCATTTCTGCAGCCCAGTCCACATATACAGCCTTTCCTTGATAATGTTGCATATGTAGTGTAGATCCTTGCTTGCTGAGTACTTCGGATGAGTACTCACGTTTGCTTTGCTTTCTTTTTCCCCCATATCCTTTTGATGCAACCAGATGACGGAGCCCCTGAGACAGTTGTCCCCGCTAACGATCGCTGCTACTACCCCGAGGGTGGTTACTACTACGAGTTGGCCGATGACCAGGAGTAGGTTCGGAGGGTCCCAGGCAGGAGTCCTGCGCCTTTCGATCATAGCTTTTGTTTTGTTCCGCCTTGTTAAAGGCTTATCTCTATGTCTTATGTCTGTACTCAGATATCTAACGCTTCCGCTGATGCTTGTTTGGCATCAAGCTTATGTATTCGAGCCCTCGAGGCCCTGGCTTGTAATATAAAGCTTGTATGACTTTATTTATATTTTAGAGTTGTGTTGTGATTCCTTCACGTGAGTCCTTAGGCTTGATCGTGTGCATTTGCGTGTATGATTAGTGCACGATTGAGCCGGGGGCGTCACAGGTTGGTATCGGAGCCGACTGCCTATAGGACCCCCTTTCCAACTCCTTGGCCAAAGTTGAGTCTAGTGGTCCAAAACTGTTTTACTAACTTGGCTGTGTGGCTTACGGGCCCATGTCGCCTATTGGGTGGTATTAGGATCTTTTATTCCTCGTCTATACTCTGGGACTCTGATCTCTCTTCTTTCGGGTTAAAATTTTACTAACTCCAACATTAGGTTCTCGTGATCACATCCACTCGGTGTTCCGAAATTTCCCCACTTCCTTCAAGATTGTGGGCCAGGTTCTGCTTACGGGATCCCTTTTATCGACGGCACCCTGTGTTGTCACTTACAGATTCCTCGCTCCAGCAGTTTTCTCCGACGTTGATGTAGCCCTTGCTATGTCTCGTTGTGTACTCCCTCCCTGTGTGCCTGCGCGTCGCCAAGTTTGTCTAGCCGCGAGCATTCCCGAGCGCGTACTATTCGTTTGAATCTAACTCTGTGCATGGATTGGTATGTATTTAATCACTACTATCCTATATCTAATGCCCTTCTTGTTCATTACTCATGTTACATCGTGAATGGCCTCTTACACATGCAGTTTTTCTTGCTAAACTGCCTCTGTTGATTTGGCAGGATGGCTGACGATCCTCCACCTCCACCTTATATTGCCGCAATGATGCAGCAGTTTGAATTGAACCGTTAGGTTATGACCGGGATATTGGCTCAGTTCCCAAACCAGAATGCTCATCAACAACCTACCCCAATAACACTGCCAGAATTCGTGCGCCTCAATCCGTCCACTTTTCGCAGCTCGACTGATCCAATGGATGCTGATGATTGGCTCCATGACATTGCCTTCCAGATGAAGTCGGCCAATGTTATCCCTGACAGTTACATCACCTATGCGACGTATCACCTGAGGGGATCAGCTGCTCAATGGTGGGAAAGCCACAAGGGTATGTTGCCTGCTGAAACAGTAACCACTTGGCAGGAATTTCAGTCAGCCTTTCATGCACGGTACATTCCTCAAGGTCTGAAGGACCAGAAGAAGCAGGAGTTTCGTAAACTCACCCAGGGAATAATGACTGTGGATGAATACCAGAGGAGATTCCTTGAATTATCCCGCTATGAGAAGATGACGTCTGCACTGACGCACGCAAGCAAGAGAAATTCCGTGAAGGACTGCGTATTGATATAAACCTCGCACTTGCAGTCCATGATTGCACAGACTTCGCAACGCTTGTCAGCCAATCTTTCCAAGTTGAAACTGCTCTGACTAAGTACCAGGAGTCACTCAAGCGCACTCGTGATGTTGGTTCGTCTTCGGGTCAACCTGCTCAGAAACAACAAGTCTGGATCCCGCACAATGTTTTTCACCGCCCAGCTCCAGTACCGAGGCTATCTTATGTTGCACCTCGTTTGCCTCCACCGCCGACACAGCTAACGGTTCAAGCTAGACAGCCCAATGCTATGGCTCCTCCCCATAACGATGATTTATGCCGCAAGTGTGGACAGCCAGGACACCTTACTATCAATTGTCACCGGGATCCGTCTCAGAATGTATCGCGGCCTCCTGATGGTCGTACGAAGGGCCATCGAACCCATTGTTGCAGAAATCGTAAGGCTAGGATGTCTGCTATGGACCGAGGCCAGGTCACTCACGTCAAAATGGGAGAAGCTCGTGAGTCTCCTAAAATCGTGATGGGAACTCTACCAGTTAATTCAGTTGCAGCTTCTGTTCTCTTTGATTCTGGGACATCACATTCCTTTGTGTCTCAACAATTTGCTCAGCAGAATGAGCTACCTCTAGAGTTATTGCCCACACCATTAGAGATTATCACTCCCCGTTCCAGGTGGCAAACCAAGATGGTAAGTCACAACAATCAGATCAGAATTGAAGGGTTGATGTTCTCCGCTTCCCTTATTGCTCTCGGACCTTCCGACATAGACATCATTCTCGGGATGGACTGGTTGACCGCCCACAATGCTTTAATTGACTGTGCCACTAAGAAAGTCCAACTTACCCATCCTTTTGGCCAGACAGTCAAATACTCAGCTCGAATAGTTCAGAATGCCAAGAATGAGATATATGTTCTGAATGCATTGAATGCTTCACCTCTTGAAGGCATCGAGAACGTTCTAGTTGTTCGTGATTTTCAAGATGTCTTTCCAGAAGAACTTCCAGGAATACCCCCTGTTAGAGCTGTCGAGTTTGTCATCGACTTGAAACCAGGCACAACTCCTATTGCGAAGCGCCCTTATAATATGCCTCCACACCACCTTCTCGAGCTTAAGGAAGAAATCGACAAGTCACTTAAGAAGGGTTTCATCCGCCCCAGTTCCTCTGCTTGGGGAGCACCTTCACTCTTCATTAAGAAGAAGGATGGAACTAACCGATTGGTTCAGGATTATCGGCCCATTAACCAAGCCACAATCCAGAACAAATATCCGCTTCCTTGGATCAATGACTTGTATGATCAACTTCCTGGGTCATCGGTGTTTTCTAAACTCGACTTGAGGTTGGGTTATCATCAGATCCTTGTTCGTGAAGAGGATATTCCCAAGACTGCATTTGTTACTCGCTATGGCTCTTATGAGTACACTGTAATGTCATTTGGCCTAATAAATGCTCCAGCTACGTTCTCCTGCTTGATGAATTATATATTCATGGATTACCTCGACAAATTTGTCGTGGTGTATCTGGATGATATTCTGGTGTATTCAAAGAATTAAGAAGAACATGCCGAACATCTTCGGCTTGTACTGGAGAAGCTGCGTGAACATCAACTGTATGCCAAGTATTCCAAATGCGAGTTCTGGCTATCTGAAGTGACATATCTCGGCCACGTGATCTCCAAAGATGGCATTGCTGTTAACCCAGAACGACTTCAGGCTATTCTTGACTGGACTGCTCCGAAGAACGTCAAGCAAGTGAGAAGTTTTCTCGGCCTCGCAAGCTATTGCCATCAATTTGTTGAGAACTTTTCCAAGATTGCCAAGCCCCTGACTAACCTGCTTGACAAGGGCGTTAAGTTTGAGTGGACAGACAAATGCCAGGAAAGTTTCCAAACTCTCAAGGACAAGCTAACTTCTGCTCCAGTTCTTGCTCCTCCGGATTCTCGCAAAGACTTTGTGATATATTGCGATGCCTCTCGGCAAGGATTATGCTGTGTCCTGATGCAAGAACGAAGAGTAATTGCTTATGCTTCGCATCAATTGCGTCCACATGAAGAAAATTATCCAGTGCATGATCTTGAACTTGCTGCAGTGATCTATGCATTGAAGCTGTGGCGGCATTACCTTCTTGGTAATCGTTGTGAGATTTATACTGATCACCAGAGTCTGAAGTACTTGTTTACTCAGCCCGATCTTAATCTCCGTCAACAGCGATGGTTGAAAACAATTACAGACTATGACTATGGTATTTCATATACCCCTTGCAAGGCTAATGTGATGGCTGATGCCTTAAGCCGCAAGTCCTATTGCAACAACCTCATGCTTAGGCGAGCTCAACCTCGTCTTTTTGAAGAACTGCACAAGCTGAATCTGCGTATTGTTCCACAGGGTTCTCTTAATAACCTTGTGATACAACCAGATCTTGAGAAAGCTGTTAAGAGTGCGCAAGCTAAAGATGCTGAAATTGATCTGATGAAGAAAGATCTTCACCTGGAAAAGTACAGGGATTTCTCGCTGTCTGAAGATGGAACCTTGTATTTCAGGGACCGCATTGTCGTACCTCGCTTCAAGCTTATGACTGACAAGGTCATGAAGGAGGCACATGATACACCACTGTCTATTCATCCGGGTAGCACCAAGATGTATCGTGATCTCCGTCAAAGGTACTGGTGGTCTAGAATGAAGCAGGATATTGCTCAGTATGTTGCTGAATGTGATGTGTGCCGTCGCGTTAAAGCAGAACATCAGAAGCCTGCTGGAATTCTGCAACCCCTTCCTATTCCTCTATGGAAATGGGATAAGGTTCAGATGGATTTCATTACTGGCCTTCCCAAGTCACAGAAGGGTCACGATGCTATTCTTGTCGTCGTCGACCAACTTTCTAAGGTTGCACACTTTTTGCCTGTCAAAGAGACAATCACTGCTAGTCAGTTAGCAGAGTTGTATATCTCCATAATTGTTTCACTCCACGGCATTCCGAAGGAGATCAGTTCGGACCATGGCGGTCTTTTCACCTGCAAGTTCTGGTAAAGTTTCCAAGAAGCTATGGGAACTCATATCTCCTGGAGTTCAGCTTATCACCCCAATCCCAAGGCCAAGTCGAGCGAGTCAATCAAGTGCTTGAAGACATGCTTCGGGCTTGTGTTATTTCTTTTGGCAAGAAGTGGGAAGAATATCTCCCATATGCCGAGTTCTCTTATAACAACAGCTATCAAGCCAGCATGAAAATGGCTCCCTTTGAAGTACTTTATGGACGTAAGTGTCGAAACCCTCTGAATTGGTCAAAAACTGGGGAACGACCGCTCGTGGGTCCGAATATTATTCAACACACTGAAGAGCAAGTCCGTATCGTCCGTGAAAACCTCAAGGCGGCTCAGGACTGCCAGAAGAGCAACTATGATCGCAATTGATGGGGTTTGACTTATCAACCTGGTGATCAAGCTTATTTGCGAGTCACTCCTATGAAGGGCACTCACCACTTTGGAATCAAGGGCAAGTTAGCTCCACGCTACATTGGTCCTTTCCGCATTATTGCAAGACGTGGTCAGGTGGTGTATAAATTGGAGTTGCCGCCGCAATTCTCTCATATCCACGACGTCTTCCATGTGTCGCAACTTCGTCGTTGCTTCAAGGAATCTTCGCACCGCGCAGTGGATCACGAGATGCTCGAATTGCATGATGATCTTTCTTATAAGGAGCATCCGATCCACATCCTTGATGAATCTGAACGTCGAACCCATCAGAAGAAGACCAAGTTCCTCAAAGTGTAGTGGTCAAATCATACTGAAGACGAAGCCACTTGGGAACGCGAGGATAATCTTCGTGCGGAATACCATGATCTTTTCCCTTCTACCACTTAATTCTCGGGACGAGAATTCCTGTTAGAGGAGGATAATTGTAACACCCCTATGTAATAAGCACTGTGTTCTTCTGTTAAACATGCCAGGTCATCAACATTTGCCATGCTTGATCACAATGGTAAAACAAACCAATTCAAATTTCTCTCTGAAAACAATTCAAATTCTAAGTGCAAAATAAAGTTGCCCAAAAGTTGCTGGAAAAATGTTCATCATCTAGCAAATGTTCCAAAACAAATGTTGTTAAGGAAAACAACATCACCATCAACTCATATTTGGGTTAGTGCATTTAAAACAGTGCAAAAACAGCACTTTAAATGCCTTTTCATTTTTGAAAAATCCAAATGAATTCCAAAGTTGTCCAAACTTTATGTGGCAGAGCAAAATATTCTAAAGTATTTGTTTTGGCCAGTGGCATATTTTTACAAAGTCATTTTTGGCTAAAGGAAAATGCAAAAGCTACTGGAAAAAGAAAAACAGAAAAGAAAAGTAGAAAAAGAAAAAGGCCCATGAGCCTGGGCCTAAGTCAAACAGGGAGGCTCAGCCCGTCTGGCGCTCTTCCCCTACATCCTTCTCACTCCCCCCCTCGCTATCGTCTCCAGCCGCATGCGCGCGCGCCCGCCCGGGGCCCCCATCCTTGAGCGCTCGACAGTGGCTCTACCGCTCGCCGTGGGTGGTTAAGGGCCAGACCCCGCACTCCCCCTGACCTCTTTGGCCTCTCTTCTCCCCTCTCCAGCGCCTCTCCCCTCTTCTTCTTCCCTCGGCCGACGCGGCCATCGACGCCATAGCTGTGTCTACCGAGTCCCTGGCGCCTCGCTGCCGTGCCTGTCCGCCTCGCCGCAGACCGCCTCGTCACCTGCATCGACCCATTGGAGCTCCCCGCCTCTGCATCGGTCGTGACAACCCTTTCTTCCTCCCCAGACACCGATGACCGCCGTGCTCGATTCGCCGTCAACAATGCTTCCCCGAGCTTCCCTGTGTGATCATTGTGAGCTCCGCCTCCTTCTCCCTCTAACCTCGTCGCCCCGCTTGCCCCCTAGCCACCGATGCCGCGAGCTCCGAGCCACCGTCCGCCATGGCCAGCGGGCTGCAAGCACTCGAGCCTTCTCAACTTGATCCCGTGCCACCGGTGCGCTCCTGCTGCCGGGTAGACGCCGCTAGCCCGCGTCGTTTGATCATTTTTGAGCCACAATGTCGATTCCGCCCATACCCGTACTCCGGCCGCCACCGCGAGCTCGACTCCGGTGAGAGGGGTCCACCCCAGCTCCTCCCACTTGGCCCATCGGATGCGGTACTCTCCCAGCTACCGAACGGATCCATCCGTGTGACCAATGGTCGCCGGAGTGGGGATTCCGGTGAACTCCGCCGCATCGGATGGTCGCCGGTGACACTGCTCCGGCCTGCTGACGTGGCGTCGTTAACACTAGCTAAACCAACCACTAACTCACTGACATCGGGCCCCACACGGCTTAATCAGCCGGCTAACTAAAATGGCTGGATTAAATCAATTTAAACACTGGCCCCACACGTCAGTTGGACTTGCTGACGTGGCGTTGACCGGGCCCACCCATCAGTCTCTGTTGACTGGTCTGTCGACTCAGTCAATAGCTGGCTGGGCTGGTCCAGTCACTGGCCAGTGGGCCCTATTGACTGGTCAGCCGGTTCGCTGACCACTGACACGATTCTGACGCCAGCGTGACGTCTTATTCCTTTTCTGTTAAATAAACAAATTCAGAAAATGATTAAATCTTTAGAAAATCATATAAAATAAATCGTAGCTCGGATCGAAAAACTTTGTACGTGAAAGTTGATCAAAACGACGAGACAAAGCTGACCATGCTATCTGTTTCCGTGTTGGACCCTCTACGAAGGTGAACCCGCAACTTCAAGGCTGTATCCGGTAGATGAATAGTGCATATATACCGATTAATAAATCCAACTTAAATCCGAAAAATAACTAATATGACTTAGGCATGCTTTTAGGCAACCCTGCATTGCACGTTAGCATAGCATGCTCTGCGTTGCATATGTTTGCTGTGTATTTATCTGTTTCCTCCCCCTTTTCTCTCTCGATAGAGCCCGGTACCGACGCAGCTCCGGAGATCGACGACCCCACTGACGACCCTGCCTTTGCCGCCGAGCAACCAGGCAAACACCCCCCCTTGAGCATGCCTATATCGCCTATTCTTTCTCTCTTATGCTTGCATTAGAATTGCTGCTGCTACTGTTTATCCTATTTCAATGCATAGCCTGTTTTTGTAACTACTGTTGATACCTAACTGCTTATCCTAAACTGCTTAGTATAGGCTGCATAGAGACCCCTAGTGACCCCACTGGTCCCGGTTGCCCTGCTGGATCATCGGAAGACTCGACGACCAGGCCCCAGCACCGCACATCACATCCCTTTTATCTGTACGACACTGCAGCGTACTATCGAGTGCTGAGGGTGATACCTCATAAGCACTTCCGATGATAACTCTGTGGAGTAGTTACTAGATCATGGTCATCGAGGGTGATTCCTCCTTTACCACTTCCGATAACAACACTGTCGTGCAACACCTCAAGTGTGAACCCATCGAGGGTGATTCCTCCGAGTTCACCTTGACGGATACATCGAGTAGGAATCCAACGAGGGTGATACCTCGGATTCCCCTGATGATATGGACACACGAATACTTGTACTTTACAAATGTTACATGGAAAGGTGGGTCGACCCTGAGGAGTACCCGCGTGAGCCTAAGTGGCGAGTGTTGTGGAGACGGGTTGATCCGGAGGGTGCCCGAGATATGAATACGAGGCGTGGTCGGGCATTCTTGGCCCTTGCCACAGTCCTTGAGACGGGGCGATGTGGTCACATCGATCGTGAGTCTCTTCTCGTTACCGCACTACCAATACACTATGATTTGGATATGTGATCTGAGTGGGCCTCTGGCCCGATAGCACTAACCATCACGCGGGAATAGTTATGGGCACTCTGCATCGTATGCATCAGCCGAAAGCTCTGTCAGATGTCCAGTTCAGCATGGCGGACGCGTCAGATCGTGCCGTTGGCGCTGGTATCCACCCTGCTCGCAATGACCCGGAGTGCACAGGGCGACGACCCAAGACCCCTGAGCGCTTAGGATATAGACCGACGGGGACCTCTCTGCTGAGCTTTAGGTAGGGTTGCGGTGTGTCGTTTGGCCGAGGCCGGGCATGACCCAGAATAGTCTATCCGGCCGGAGTTAAGCAAGCGTGGTGGGTAAGTTGGTGCACCCCTGCAGGGAAGAACTAATCTATGCTTAGCCGGATCCTCGGTAACGGATGCTCAGAGTTGTATCCTGATCGATACAACTAGAACTGGATACTTGTGATGAGAAATGGATACTATGGCTCTGGGATTGCTTTCTCGCAGGGAGTCGAGAAAGGATCTCTGGCCGAGGTTGATACTGATTACTGCTACTACTTTATATTGTGCTAATCTACACTCTTCTAATGCTGCAAGATCGCTGAAGATGCTAGTCTTCGATAGGACTAGGCCTTCTCTCTATTCTGGCATTTCTGCAGCCCAGTCCACATATACAGCCTTTCCTTGATAATGTTGCATATGTAGTGTAGATCCTTGCTTGCTGAGTACTTCGGATGAGTACTCATGTTTGCTTTGCTTTCTTTTTCCCCCATATCCTTTTGATGCAACCAGATGACGGAGCCCCTGAGACAGCTGTCCCCGCCGATGATCGCTGCTACTACCCTGAGGGTGGTTACTACTACGAGTTGGCCGACGACCAGGAGTAGGTTCGAAGGGTCCCAGGCAGGAGGCCTGCGCCTTTCGATCGTAGCTTTTGTTTTGTTCCGCCTTGTTAAAGGCTTACCTCTCTGTCTTATGTCTGTACTCAGATATCTAACGCTTCCACTGATGCTTGTTTGGCATCAAGCTTATGTATTCGAGCCGTCAAGGCCCTGGCTTGTAATATAAAGCTTGTATGACTTTATTTATGTTTTAGAGTTGTGTTGTGATTCCTTCAAGTGAGTCCTTAGGCTTGATCGTGTGCATTTGCGTGTATGATTAGTGCACGATTGAGCCGGAGGCGTCACAGTCTCATCACTGAGGGAAATACCTACCGTAGATGTGCTGCATCATCCCTTCCTCTTTGGGGAAATACCGACGTAGTTCAAGCGACATCATCATCTTACTTAAAGCGTTGCTCTGTTCTTATGAACTTAATACTCTAGATGCAGGCAGGAGTCGGTCGATGTGTGGAGTAATAGTAGTAGATGCAGAATCATTTCGATCTACTTGACACTGATGTGATGCCTATATTCATAATCATTGCCTTGGATATCGTCATAACTTTGCGCTTTTCTATCAATTGCTCGACAGTAATTTGTTCACCTACCTTATGTTTTTGTTCAAGAGAGAAGCCTCTAGTGAAACCTATGGCCCCCGGGTCTATTTTCCATCATATATTTTCAGATCTATAAACCAAAAAACCCAAAAATACCTTACTACAATTTATTTGTTTTTTACTTTGTTTTACATTTTAGTATTCTTTTATACATATCTCTATTAGATATCACTCTTGTTCGAGACCGTGAAGGGATTGACAGCCCCTTTTTCGCGTTGAGTGCAAGTGTTTGTTATTTTGTGCATGTGCATAGATTGGAGACTTGCTTGTGCCTCCTACTGGATTGATACCTTGGTTCTTAACTGAGGGAAATACTTATCTCTACTTTGCTGCATCACCCTTTCCTCTTCAAGGGAAAAATCAACACAAGCTCAAGAAGTAGCAGGAAGAATTTCTGGCGCCGTTGCCAGGGAGGTTCTACATCAAGCCTACCAAGTACCCACCATAAACTCTCATCTCTTGCATTACATTATTTTCCATTTGCCTCTCGTTTTCCTCTCCCCCACTTCTAAAACGTTTTCAGAAAAACACAAAAAGATTTGCCATTTATTCGCCCTTCTTCCGTATGTCTTTTTTGTTTGCTTTTTTTTGCTCGTGTGTTAGATCGTTTGCCTTGTCATGATGTCTCAAGAAAATACCAAATTGTGTGAATTTTCCAATACTAATAATAATGATTTTATTAGTACTCCGATTGCTCCCGCCACTAGTGCGGAATCTTATGAAATTAATGCCGCTTTGCTGAATCTTGTTATGAAAGATCAATTTTTCGGCCTTCCTAGTGAAGATGCCGCATCCCATCTAAATACTTTCGTTGAGTTGTGTGATATGCAAAAGAAAAAAGATGTGGATAATGATATTTTTAAATTGAAGCTATTTCCGTTCTCACTATGAGATCGTGCTAAAACTTGGTTTTCATCTTTGCCTAAAAATAGTATTGATTCATGGAACAAGTGTAAAGATGCTTAAATTTCCAAGTACTTTCCTCTCGCTAAAATCATCTCCCTTAGGAACAACATAATGAATTTTAAGCAAATTCATCATGAACATGTTGCACAATCTTGGGAGAGGATGAAATTGATGATAAGAAATTGCCCTACTCATGGTTTACGTTTATGGATGATCATACAAATTTTTTATGCCGGATTGAATTTTGCATCTTGAAATCTTTTAGATTCCTCCGCGGGTGGTACTTTTATAGAAATTACATTAGGAGAAGCTACTAAACTCCTAGATAATATTATGGCAAATTATTCTCAATGGCATACCGAAAGATCTTCCACTAGTAAAAAGGTGCATGCGATTGAAGAAATTAATACTTTGAGTGGAAAGATGGATGAACTTATAAAATTGTTTGCTAGTAAGACTGCTCCTATTGATCCTAATGATATGCCTTTGTCCACTTTGATTGAGAATAATAATGAATCTATGGATGTGAATTTTGTTGGTAGGAACAATTTTGGTAATAACGCTTATAGAGGTAATTTCAACCCTAGGCCGTTTCCTAGTAATTCCTCTAATAATTATGGCAATTCCTACAACAATTCTTATGGAAATTATAATAAAATACCCTCTGATCTTGAGAATAATATTAAAGATTTCATTAATTCTCAAAAGAATTTCAATGCTATGGTTGAAGAAAAATTGCTCAAGATTGATGATTTGGCTAGAAACATTGATAGAATTTCTCTTGAGATTGATTCTTTGAAAATTAGATCTATGCCACCCAAGCATGATATTAATGAATCTCTGAAAGCTATTAAAATTTCTATTGATCAGTGTAAAGAAAGAACCGCTAGGATGCGTGCTAAGCGAGATTGGTTTGTAAAAGCGTGTTCTTCTAGTTTTTGTGAGAATAATGATGAAGATCTTAAAGTGATTGGTGTGAATCCTATTGAATCTTTGTTTTCTAATATAAATCTTAATAAATATGGGACTGGAGATGAGTCAACTTTAGCTAGAAGGCGTCCCAATGATTCGGAGTTTAAAGATCTTAATGCAAAAATTGATAAAAGTGGGATTGGAGAGGTCAAAACTTTAAGTAGCGATGAACCCACTCTTTTGGATTTCAAGGACTTTAATTATGATAATTGCTGTTTGATATATTGTATTTCCTTGTTGCAATCCATGTTGAATTCTCCTCATGCTTACAATCAAAATAAAGCTTTTACTAAACATATCGTTGATGCTATGATGAAATCTTTTGAAGAAAAACTTGAGTTGGAAGTTTCTATCCCTAGAAAGCTTTATGATGAGTGGGAACCTACTATTAAGATTAAAATTAAAGATTATGAGTGCCATGCTTTGTGTGATTTGGGTGCTAGTGTTTCCACGATTCCAAAAACTTTATGTGATGTGCTAGGTTTCCGTGAATTTGATGATTGTTCTTTAAATTTGCATCTAGTGAATTCCACTATTAAGAAGCCTATGGGAAGGATTAATGATGTTCTTATTGTTGCAAATAGGAATTATGTGCCTGTAGATTTTATTGTGCTTTATATAGATTGAAATCCTACATGTCCTATTATTCTTGGTAGACCTTTCCTTAGAACGATTGGTGCAATTATTGATATGAAAGAAGGAAACATTAGATTTCAATTTCCATTAAGGAAGGGCATGGAATACTTTCCAAGAAAGAAAATTAAGTTTCCATATGAATCTATTATGAGGGCTACTTATGGTTTGAATACCAAAGATGACAATACCTAGATCTATGTTTTATGCCTAGCTAGGGGCATTAAACAATAGTGCTTGTTGGGAGGCAACCCAATTTTATTTTTATGTTTTTTGATTTTGGTTCTGTTTTTCAATAAATACACATTATCACCTCTGTAGTAATTGTGTTTTGGTGTTTTAATTAGTGTTTGAGCCAAGCAAGACCTTTGGTATGGTCTACGGTGATAGTTGATTTGATCTTGCTGAAAAACAGAAATTTTTGCGCTCATTGCCGAAAATTCAATAAATCACAGAAACATGCTTTTGATATGAATTTTTATACAAGGTTGATATACAAATTTCCCTAGTTGTCCTAATGTTTCAGAATTTTTGGAGTTACAGAAGTATACATAATTTCCAGATTACTACAGTCTGTTCTGTTTTGATAGATTCTGTTTTCTATGTGTTGTTTGCTTATTTTGATGAATCTATGGGTAGTATCGGGGGGTATGAACCATGGAGAAGTTGGAATACAGTAGATATTACACCAATATAAATAAATAATGAGTTCACAACAGTGCCTAAAGTGGTGATTTATTTTATTATACTAATGGATCTTATGAGTTTTTGTGTTGTGAAGTTTTCAAATTTTGGGTAAAGATTTGATGGACAACAGAATAAGGAGTGGCAAGAGCCTAAGCTTGGGGATGCCTAAGGCACCCCAAGGTAATATTCAAGGAAAACCAAGCATCTAAGCTTGGGGATGCCCCGGATGGCATCCCCTCTTTTGTGTTCGTCCATCGGTAAATTTACTTGAGGCTATATTTTTATTCACGACATGATATGTGTTTTGCTTGGAGCGTCTTGTATGATATGCGTCTTTGATTTTTAGTTTGCCACAATCATCCTTGCTGTACACATCTTTTGACAGGGACACGCATGAATCATGAATTTATTAGAATACTCTATGTGTTTCACTTATATCTTTTGAGCTAGGTAGTTTGCTCTAGTGCTTCACTTATATGTTTTTAGAGCACGGCAGTGGCTTTATTTTATAGAAATTGTTGAACTCTCATGCTTCACTTATATTATTTTTAGAGTCTCTAAACAACATAGTAATTTTCTTAGGTTATGAATTTAGTCCTAATATGATGGGCATCCAAGAGGGATATAATAAAAACTTTCATATAAAGAGCATTGAATACTATGAGAAGTTTGATTCCTTGCATTTGTTTTGAGATATAAAGATGGTGATATTAGATTCATGCTAGTGAGTAATTGTGGATTGGTAGAAATACTTGTGTTAAAGTTTGTGATTCCCGTAGCATGCACGTATGGTGAACCGTTATGTGATGAAGTCGGAGCATGATTTATTTTTTGATTGTCTTCCTTATGAGTGGTGGTCGGGGACGAGAGATGGTCTTTTCCTACCAATCTATCCCCCTAGGAGCATGCGTGTAGTACTTTGTTTTGATAGCTAATAAATTTTTGCAATAAGTATGTGAGTTCTTTATGACTAATGTTGAGTCCATGGATTATACGCACTCTCACCCTTCCACCATTGCTAGCCTCTCTAGTACCGCGCAATTCTCGCCAGTGCATTAAAACCACCATATACCTTCCTCAAAACAGCCACCATACCTACCTATTATGGCATTTCCATAGCCATTCCGACATATATTGCCATGCAACTTCCTCCTTCCATTTATTATGACACGCACCATCATTGTCATATTGCTTTGCATGATCATGTAGTTGGCATAGTATTTGTGGCAAGGCAACCGTTCATATTTTTTATACATGTCACTCTTGATCATTGCACATCCCGGTACACCGCCGGAGGCATTCATATAGAGTCATGTCTTGTTCTAGTATTGAGTTGTAATTCTTGAGTTGTAAGTAAATAAAAGTGTGATGATCATCATTATTAGAGCATTGTCCCATGTGAGGAAAGGATGATGGAAGCTATGATTCCCTCACAAGTTGGGATGGGTCTCCGGACTTTACAAAAAAATAAAAGAGGCCAAAAGAAGCCTAAATAAAAAATGAGAGCAAAGAGAGAAGGGACAATGTTACTATCCTTTTTCCACACTTGTGCTTCAAAGTAGCACCATGATCTTCATGATAGAAAGTCTCCTATTTTGTCACTTTCATATACTAGTGGGAATTTTTGATTATAGAACTTGGCTTGTATATTCCAATTATGGGCTTCCTCAAATTGCCCTAGGTCTTCATGAGCAAGTGAGTTGGATGCACACCCACTTAGTTTCTTTTTGAGCTTTCATACACTTATAGCTCTAGTGCATACGTTGCATGGCAATCCCTACTCACTCACATTGATGTCTATTGATGGGCATCTCCATAGCCTGTTAATACGTCTAGTTGATGTGAGACTTTCTCCTTCTTTTTGTCTTCTCCACAACCACCAGATTTTATTCCACCTATAGTGCTATATCCATGGCTCACACTCATGTATTGCGTGAAAGTTGAAAAAGTTTGAGAACACCAAAAGTATGAAACAATTGATTAGCTTGTCATCGGGGTTGTGCATGATAAAATACTTTGTGTGATGAAGTTGGAGCATAGCCAGACTATATGATTTTGTAGGGATAACTTTTTTGGCCATGTTATTTTGAGAAGATATAATTGCTTTATTAGTATGCTTGAAGTATTATTATTTTTATATCAATATTAAACTTTTGTTTTGAATCTTATGGATCTGAATATTCATGTCACAATAAAGAAAATTACATGGATAAATATGTTAGGTAGCATTCAACACCAAAAATTCTGTTTTTATCATTTACCTACTCGAGGACGAGTAGGAATTAAGCTTGGGGATGCTTGATACGTCTCCAACGTATCTATAATTTTTTATTGTTCCCTGCTATTATATTATCTATTTTGGATGTTTTATATGCATTAATATGCTATTTTATATTATTTTTGGGACTAACTTATTAATCTAGAGCCCAGTGCTAGTTTTTGTTTTTTCCTTGTTTTTGAGTTTTACAGAAAAGGAATATCAAACGGAGTCCAAACGGAATATAACTTTACGATGATTTTTCTTGGACCAGAAGACATCCACGGATCTTGGAGAGGGGGCCAGAAGAGTCCCGAGGGACCCACAAGCCCTGAGGCCGCGCCCTAGGGGGGCGCCTCCCTGGCTTGTGGGCTCCTCGGGAGTCCCCCAACCCTAATTCTTGCTCTATAAATTCCAAAATATTCCCAAACCAACAGAAGCGTCCACCAAAATACTTTTCCGCCGCCGTAAGCCTCTGTTTCTGTGAGATCCCATCTTGAGGCCTTTTCCGGCACCTTGCCGGAGGGGGATTCGATCACGGAGGGCCTCTACATCAACCTTGCTGCCCTTCCGATGAAGCGTGAGTAGTTTACCACAGACCTATGGGTCCGTAGCTAGTAGCTAGATGGCTTCTTCTCTCTCTTTGATCTTCAATACAATGTTCTCCTCGATGTTCTTGGAGATCTATGCGATGTAATATTCTTTTGCGGTGTGTTTGTCGAGATCTGATGAATTGCAGATTTATGATCAGATTATCTATGAATATTATTGGAGTCTTTTCTGAACTCTTTTATGCATGATGAAATATCTTTGTATTTCTCTTCGAATTATCGGTTTGGTTTGGCCAACTAGATTGGTTTTTCTTGCAATGGGAGAGGTGCTTAGTTTTGGGTTCAATCTTGCGGTGTCCTCACCCAGTGACTGTAGGGGTAGTGAGGCACGTATTGTATTGTTGCCATCAAGGGTAAAAAGATGGGGTTTTCATCATATTGCTTTAGTTTATCCCTCTACATCATGTCATCTTACTTAGAGCGTTGCTCTATTCTTATGAACTTAATACTCTAGATGCAGGAAGGAGTCGGTCGATGTGTGGAGTAATAGTAGTAGATGCAGAATCATTTCGGTCTACTTGACACAGATGTGATGCCTATATTCTTAATCATTGCCTTGGATATCGTCATAACTTTGCGCTTTTCTATCAATTTCTCGACTGTAATTTGTTCACCCACCGTATGTTTTCTTTCAAGAGAGAAGCCTGTAGTGAAACCTATGGCCCCCGGGTCTATTTTCCATCATATATTTTCAGATCTATAAACCAAAAAACCCAAAAATACCTTGCTCAATTTATTTGTTTTTTACTTTGTTTTACGTTTTAGTAATCTTTTATACCTATCTCTATTAGATCTCACTCTTGTTCGAATCCGGGCGTCGTCGGCTACGGGGTCTGCGGCAAGGTGAGATGTCATGGTGAGTTCCATTAGAAGGCGCTGGGGAACGAAGAGGGTACCGGGGCTTTGGAGCGAGATGATGGCGGCGGCATTTGAGAAGGATCGAGGGGGCAGTGGCGGAGGCATGCGAGCAGGATGGGGACAACGGCAGTGTGCGAGCGAGCAAAAGACCTAGCCCTCGCTCGGGAGTCTGAAAAAGGGTGAAGCCATTTTTTCCTTTGAGCGGGTGCTCTATCGCTGATTTTTTAAAATTTCTCTATCCCAGATTTGATAGAGGGAAAAGCTGAAATGGAAGGTGCGCAAGTTAGGATTTGGAATTGATTGTTATGAAACTGGATTGATTGTTAGAAAGGGTAGGGATTGATGATTTAGGAAAGTTAGAATTTGAAATTGATTGCTATGAAATTGGATTTTATTCTTTAATGAGTGCTATCTATTCCTGCCCATTTGTAACGTGCCTGGTTAGGAAACTTTTTATTAGAAGGGTGAAAAAACCAACCAGAGAAGATGGTGATGGGAGGCGACGAAAATAAACCAGACGAAAAAAAATCAGACAAAAATAAACCGGACAAAAATAAGTCGGGACGCAATCCTACCAACTGCTCCATTAGGAGTAGAGATAGGTATAAAAGATAAGTAAAAGAGTAAAATAAAGTCAATATAAATACATTGTAGCAAGGTATTTTTTGGTTTTATAGATCTGAAAATAATATGATAGAAAATAGACCCGGGGGCCATAGGTTTCACTAGAGGCTTCTGTCTTGAAGAAAACATACGATGGGTAAACAAATTATTGTTGAGCAATTGATAGAAAAGCGTATAATTATGATGATATCCAAGGCAATGATCATGAATATAGGCATCACGTCTGTGACAAGTAGACCGACTCCTGCCTGCTCATGTCTACTACACAACTTTATTCTTGTAGACTCGTCTTGGGCCTCCAAGCGCAGAGTTTTGTAGGACAGTAGCAATTTTCCCTCAAGTGGATGACCTAAGGTTTATCAATCCGTGGGAGGCGTAGGATGAAGATGGTCTCTCTCAAACAACCCTGCAACCAAATAACAAAGAGTCTCTTGTGTCCCCAACACACCAAATACAATAGTAATTTGTATAGGTGCACTAGTTCAGCGAAGAGATGGTAATAAAAGTGTAGTAATGATAGTAGATATTGAGTTTTGTAATAGGAACAATAAAAAACAGCAAGCGGAGCACAAATGGTATTGCAATGCTTGAAAATGAGGCCTAGGGTCCGTACTTTCGCTAGTGCAATCTCTCAACAATGCTAATATAATTGGATCATATAACCATCCCTCAACGTGCGATGAAGAATCACTCCAAAGTTCTTATCTAGCGGAGAACATAAGAAGAAATTGTTTGTACGGTACGAAACCACCTCAAAGTTATCCTTTCCAATCGATCTATCCAAGAGTTCATACTAAAATAACACCAAGTTATCCTTTCCGACCGATCTATCTAAGAGTTCGTACTAAAATAACACCATATGATACACATCAACCAACTCTAATGTCACCTAGATACTCCAATGTCACCACGAGTATCCGTGAGTTGATTATACGATATGCATCAAACAATTTCAGATTCATAGTGCTCAATCCAACACAAAGAACCTCAAAGAGTGCCCCAAGATTTCTACCGGAGAAACAAGGACAACAACATGCATAAACCCCATGCATAAATTACCCCAATGTCACCTCGAGAATCCGCGAGTTGAGTGCCAAGACATAGATCAAGTGCTCTCAAATCCAACAATGTATTCAATCCGATAAAAGTGAAATTTCAAAGGGAAAACTCAATTCATCACAACAAGATAGAGAGGGGAAACACCATATGATCCAACTATATTAAGAAAGCTCGCGATACATCAAGATCGTGCCAACTCAAGAACACGAGAGAGAGATTATACACATAGCTACTGGTACAAACCCTCAGCCCCGAGGGTGGACTACTCCCTCCTCATCATGGTGGCCGCCAGGATGATGAAGATGGCCACCGATGATGATTTCCCTCTCCGGCAGGGTGCCAGAACGGGGTCTAGATTGGTTTTTCATGGCTACAGAGGCTTGCGGTGGCGGAACTTCTGATCTTGGGTTATTTCTGGGGGTTTCTATATTTATAGGATTTTTTGGCGTTGGTTTCACACGAAGATGGGCCTTGAGGTGACCATAACCCGCCAGCACATGGGCAAGGGCCCAGGCGCGCCCAGGTGGATTATGCTCACCTCCTTCACCTTCTGGTCCTCCCACGAAGCTTCAAGTGCCTCTTTTGTTCCAAAAAAAATCATCAGAAAGTTTCATTGCAATTGGAGAACTTCTATTTCTGCACAAAAAACAACACTACGGTAGTTCTGCTGAAAACAACGTCAGTCCGGGTTAGTTCCATTCAAATCATACCAAAACCATATAGAATTGTTGTAAACATGGCATGAATACTTCATAAATTATAGATACGTTGGAGACGTATCAGCATCACCAAGCTTAATTCCTACTCGTCCTTGAGTAGGTAAATAAAAGAAATAATTTATGAAGTGTGAATGCTAGCAAATTGCATAAGCTTGATCAATGATAATTTCAATCACTTTTCCTAGCATCATAACAGCAAATCTTTCTCATCATGATAAAGTAGCAATTGAAAACGGAATTTTTGTTGTGGAATGCTACCTATCATATTTCATCATATACCCTTTATTTTGTAGCATGGACATTTGGACTTGAATGATTCAAAGCAATAGTCTATAATTTGACATGAAGAGATCAACACTCAAGCATACTAGCCCATTATGCTAAAGAAAGCTAAAGAAAGCTATCCCTAGCCCATTATGCTCAATCATTGATCCATTCATGAAACACACTCGAATATTAGCTACATCCAATGCATAGGTATGATCATAGTGCTCCCTAGTTGGTGCTTTATAAGAGAAGATGGAGACTCAAATAAAAATAAAAATTGCATAAAGTAAATAGATAGGATCTTCGCGGAGGGAAGCAGAGATTTGTAGAGGTGCCAGAGCTCAAAGCTTAAACTGAGAGATAAAATATTTTGAGAGGCATACTTTTCCTGTCAACGAAAACAACCGAGAATTCCAACATTTTCCATGCTAGATACATCATAGGCGGTTCCCAAACTGAAAATAAAGTTTATTCCTTTTTCCACCATTCTTTCATAATCCATGGCTAGACGTATCCACGGGTGCCTTCCATACCAACACTTTCAAAGGAATTTATTATTAAACAACATAAATAAAAAAATGCATTTCAGGACTGGGCATCCCTATTACCTTTGCCGCACTCTCGTGCAATGACAAGTGAATAAACACTCACCTTGAAAATAACGCATCTAGCATGGAAAATATTGGCCACCCCTGCCGCTTCATGAGCGGTACAGGCACACAAAAAGGAAATTTATTTTGAAAATTAGAGTTGACAAATACAAATTTACTTGGAACAGCATGGAAATACCGCATATAGGTAGGTATGGTGGACTCATTTGGCACAACTTGGCTTAAGGAGTTTGGATGCACAAGCAGTATTCCCGCTTAGAACAAATGAAGGCTAGCAAATAGATTGAGAAGCGACCAACCAAGAAACAAAAATGATCATAAACGAGCATTAAACATAACTAACACCGAATAATGCACCACAAGTAGGATGTAATTTCATTGCATAACTATTGACTTTCGTGCTTGCATAGGGAATCACAAACCTTAACACAAATATTCTTACTAAAGCATAATTACTCACCAACATGACTCACATATTATTATCTCCATATCGCAAAACTATTGCAAGGAATCAAACTTATCATATCCAATGATCTACATGAAAGTTTTTACTATATCCTTCTTGAACATCCATCACTTTGGGACCAATTTCATAGCTTGTGCAAATTGTCATCACTATTATCAACTCTCAAAATAATATAAGTGAAGCATGAGAGTGTTCGACAAACTACTCCAAAAAGATATAAGTGAAGATCAAATGCGTAGTTAAGTAAATAGGTAGCCATGTGAGGACTCTCTCTTATTTAAAAGTTTCAGATCTAAGTATTTTATTAAAACAGCAAGCAAAACAAAATAAAATAAAATTCTAAAAATAGCACACATCATGTGAAGAAGCAAAAACTTAGGCTCAACCGAGACTAACTGATAATTGTTGATGAAGAAAGGTGGGATGCCTACCGGGGCATCCCCAAGCTTAGATGCTTGAGACTTCTTGAAATATTATCTTGGGATGCCTTGGGTATCCCCAAGCTTGAGATTTTGTGTCTCCTTAATTCCTTTTATATCACGGTTTCCCAAAATCTTAAAAACTTCATCCACACAAAACTCAGCAAAAACTCGTGAGATAAGTTAGTATAAATCAACGCAATAACCTTATCATTCTCTACTGTAGCAAATCACTAAAATTATTATTTAACATTGCATACTAAATGCCTCTGCATATTTAATACTCCTATCCTCAAATAGAATCATTAAACAAGCAAACATATGCAAACATAGCAACAATATGTCTAAACAATACAGTCTATAAAGAGTGCAATTTTACTCACACTTCCCTAACTCCAATTTTTTTTGCAAATTTACGACACTGTATAAAATTTATCATAGCTTATTGTGCAAAAAATTTCAACATTTTATCACATTCTGACTCTTCTCAAGAATTCACGCACTAGCGTGCAACTTTCTGTTTTCAAACAGCCACATATAGACTTGCAAAATAAGCATAGCAAAGGCTATAATTGCCATTTTTATTGAAGTAAAAGATACAATAATATATTTTAAATAACAACAAGCAAATCCTAATAAAATAAAATGACGGTCCAAGCAAAACACATGTCATGTGACGAATAAAAATATAGCCCCAAGTAAGGTTACCGATAATGTTGGAGACGAAAGAGGGGATGCCTTCCGGGGAATCCCCAAGCTTAGTTGCTTGTATCTTCCTTGAATATTACTTTGGGGTGCCTTGTGAATTCCCAAGCTTAGGGTCTTGTCACTCCTTATTCTCCTCATATCGATATCTCACCCAAAACTTGAAAACTTCAATCACACAAAAGTTAATGGAACTTCATGAGATGGGTTAGTATGATAAAGACAAATCATTCACTTTGGTACTGTCAAGATAAGATTCATAATTATCCTCACACAATTACTACTGTACCCTACAATTTCTACAACTTATATTGACCAATATAAGCCATAGAAACTAGAAAACAAGCAAACTATGCATTGAAAACAGAATCTGTCAAAAACAGAACAGTCTGTAAAGATCTGAACTTTGGTCATACTTATGTAACTAGAAAAATTCTGAAAAATTAGGAAAAGATATAAGATTTGTAGATCAATCATATGTAAAAAAATGAGAGTTTTTTGATGCTCCAGTGATTTTTAACAATTCTCTTACTGGGCGCATAAGTTTATGTTTTTGCATAGAATCAAGTCAACTATCATCCACACTATCCCAAAGGCTTTACTTGGCACTTTATTGAAACAAAAGCTATAAAACATGATTACTACAGTAGCTTAATCATGTGAACACACAAAAAAAGTACGTAAAAGTGTTGGGTTGCCTCCCAACAAGCGCTTTTCTTTAATGCCTTTTTGGCTAGGCATGATGATTTCAATGATGCTCACATAAAAGATAAGAATTGAAACACAAAGAGAGCATTATGAAGCATATGACTAGCACATTTAAGTCTAACTCACTTCCTATGCATAGGGATTTTGTGAGCAAACAACTTATGGGAACAAGAATCAACTAGCATTGGTAGGCAAAACAAGTGCAACTTCAAAACTTTCAACACAAAGAGAGGAAACTTGATATTATTGAAATATGTAGAAGCATATGTTCCTCTCTCATAATAATTTTCAGTAGCATCATGAATGAATTAAACAATATAACTATCACATAAATCATTCTTTTCATGATCCACAAGCATAGAAATTTTCTTACTCTCCACATAAGCAAATTTATTCTCATGAATAGTAGTGGGAGAAAACTCAACAAAATAACTATCATGTGAGGCATAATCCAATTGAAAATCAAAATCATGATGACAAGCTTCATGGTTATCGTTATTCTTTATAGAATACATGTCATCACCATAATCATCATAGATAGCAACTTTGTTCTCATAATCAATTGAAACCTCTTCCGAAATAGTGGATTCATCACTAAATAAAGTCATGACCTCCCCAAATCCACTTTCATAATTATTACAATAAGATTCAACACCCTCCAAAATAGTGGGATCATTACCTAGAGTTGACACTCTTCCAAATCCACATTCATCAATATAATCATCATAGATAGGAGGCATGCTTTCATCATAATAAATTTTCTCATCGAAACTTAGGGGACTAAAAAATATCATCTTCATCAAACATAGCATCCCCAAGCTTGTAGCTTTGCATATCATTAGCATCATGGATATTCATAGCAAGCATACTAACAACATTGCAATTATGCTCATCATTCAAAGATTTTATACCAAACATTTTATAGAATTCTTCTTCTATCAATTGAGCACAATTTTCCTTTCCATCATTTTCAAGAAAGACATGATAAAGACGAATAATATGAGGCCACCTCAATTCCATTTTTTGTAGTTTTCTTTGATGAACCAAACTAGTGATAAAATAAGAAACTAAAAGATTCAATTGCAAGATCTAAAGATATACCTTCAAGCACTCACCTCCCCGGCAACGGCGCCAGAAAAGAGCTTGATGTCTACTACGCAACTTTATTCTTGTAGACTCATGTTGGGCCTCCAAGCGCAGAGTTTTGTAGGACAGTAGCAATTTTCCCTCAAGTGGATGACCTAAGGTTTATCAATCCATGGGATGTGTAGGATGAATATGGTCTCTCTCAAACAACCCTACAACCAAATAACAAAGATTCTCTTGTGTCCCCAACACACCAAATACAATAGTAATTTGTATAGATGCACTAGTTCGGCGAAGAGATGGTAATAAAAGTGTAGTAATGATAGTAGATATTGATTTTTGTAATAGGAACAATAAAAAACAGAAAGGTAGCAGTTGATAAAACGGAGCATAAACAGTATTGCAATGCTTGAAAATGAGGCCTAGGGTCGGTACTTTCGCTAGTGCAATCTCTCAACAATGCTAATATAATTGGATCATATAACCATCCCTCAACGTGCGATAAAGAATCACTCCAAACTTATTATCTAGCGGAGAACATAAGAAGAAATTGTTTGTAGGGTACGAAACCACCTCAAAGTTATCCTTTCCGATCGATCTATCCTAGAGTTCATACTAAAATAACACCAAGTTATCCTTTCCAATCGATCTATCTAAGAGTTCATACTAAAATAACACCATATGATACACATCAACCAACTCTAATGTCACCTAGATACTCCAATGTCATCACGAGTATTCGTGAGTTGATTATACAATATGCATCAAACAATTTCAGATTCATAGTACTCAATCCAACACAAAGAACCTCAAAGAGTGCCCCAAGATTTCTACCGGAGAAACAAGGACAAAAACGTGCATCAACCCCTATGCATAGATTACCACAATGTCACCTCAGGAATCCGCGAGTTGAGTGCCAAGACATAGACCAAGCGCTCTCAAATCCAACAAAGTATTCAATTCGATAAAACTAAAATCTCAAAGGGAAAACTCAATTCATCACAACAAGATAGAGAGGGGAAAACACCATATGATCCAACTATATTAACAAAGCTCGCGATACATCAAGATCGTGCCAACTCAAGAACACGAGAGAGAGAGAGATGAAACACATAGCTACTGGTACAAACCCTCAGCCCCGAGGGTGGACTACTCCCTCCTCATCATGGTGGCCACCGGGATGATGAAGATGGCCACCGGTGATGATTTTACCCCTTCGGCAGGGTGTCGGAATGGGGTCTAGATTGGTTTTTCATGGCTACAAAGGCTTGCGGCTGCAGAACTTCTAATATAGGGTTATTTCTGGGGGTTTCTGTATTTATAGGATTTTTTGGCGCCGGTTTCACACGAAGATGGGCCTCGAGGTGACAACAACCCACCAGCACAAGGGCAAGGGCCCAGGCGCCCAGGTGGGTTGTGCTCACCTCCTTCACCTTCTGGTCCTCCCACGAAGCTTCTATTGCCTCTTTTGTTCCAAACAAAATCGTCAAAAAGTTTCATTGCAATTGGAGAACTTTTATTTCTGCACAAAAAACAACACCACGGTAGTTCTGCTGAAAACAACGTTAGTCCGGGTTAGTTCCATTCAAATCATACCAAAACCATATAGAATTGTTGTAAACATGGCATGAATACTTCATAAATTATAGATACGTTGGAGACGTATCACCTGCATCTACTACTATTACTCCACACATCGACCGCTATCCAGCATGCATCTAGTGTATTATGTTAACAAGAAGGGAGTAACGCCTTAAGCAAGGTGACATGATGTAGAGGGATAGATCCAATCAATATGGTAAAACCCCCATCTTTTTATCCTTAATGGCAACAATACAACTATGTGCCTCGCTACCCCTACTGTCACTGGGCGAGGACACCGCAAGATTGAACCCAAAACAAAGCACCTCTCCCATTGCTAGATAGATCAATCTAGTTGGCCAAACCAAATCAATAGATCGGAGAGAAATATAAAGCTATCTTAATCATGCATAAAAGAGTTCAGAGAAGACTCAAATAATATTCATAGATAAACTGATCATAAATCCACAATTCATCGGGTCTCAACAAATGCACCGCAAAAGAATACATCGAATAGAACTCCAAGAACATCGAGGAGAACATTGTATTGAAGATCAAAGAGAGAGAAGAAGACAATTAGCTACTAGCTATGGACCCATAGGTCTGTGGTAAACTACTCACACATCATCGAAAGGGTAGCAAGGTTGGTGTAGAGGCCCTCCGCGACTGAATCCCCCTCCGGCAGAGTGCTAGAAAAGGCCCCAAGATGGGATCTCACGAGAACAGAAGCTTGCGGTGGCAGAAAAGTATTTTTGGTGTGCCCTCTGACGTAAGGGGAATATTTGGGTATTTATAGAGCAGAGATTATGGTTAGAAGAGCCATGGGGGGCCCACAAGCCTAGGGGGCACCCCCCTGGGGCGCCCCCCTAGGGCTTGTGGCCCCCTCGTGGGTCTTCTGGCCTCTTCTCAAAGCTTCTTGGTTGTCTTCTGGTCCAGGAAAAATCCTCAAAAAGTTTCATTCCGTTTGGACTCCGTTTGGTATTAATTTTTTGTAAAAGACAAAAAACAAGGAAAAAACAACAACTGGCACTGGGCACTAGGTTAATAGGTTAGTCCCAAAAAATGATATAAAATAGCATATTAATGCATATAAAACATCCAAGATGGATAATATAATAGCATGGAACAATAAAAAATTCACTACAAAAAAAAGACACATCCGTGGCATTTTGGGCCGAAGGAATTTTTTTCTGTCATGCTTATGACACTTCTATGACGATAATTGTGACAAAACCCGGTATCATCATAGTTGTGGTGGGCTCCTACTTCTATGACAAAAAATCATGACAGAAAATGGGCTTTTTGTCCTGGGCGGGCTGGAGACGCACCTGCATGACATTCTTTGGGCCGTCCATGACGGAAAAAATCGTGGTAAAAGCGAGGGCGAGGAAAATTTCGGGGAGTTCCCGGTTACGGTGGGTGGTCGGGGCCGAGCGATGCACGGAGGGATTGCGCGTTTCTCTCATACACGTACGCGCGTGTGTGAGAGGCGTTGGGCTCTAACTGAACCCGAGCGAGGTGTTCGCTTACTGAACCCGAGCGATTGCACTAGCTACGTTATTGAACCCGAGCGATCGATCCCTTGGCTGTTAACTAAACCCAAGCGATTCCTTCGCTACTGCTGCTAACTGAACCCGAGCGATTGATCGCTACTGCTGCTTACTAAAGCCGATCGAACCTGCTGCCTCTTGATGAACAGTGAATGTGGGGGTTGCAGTTGAACGAGTTGAGACGTACGTGGTTGGGGTTGGATGAACAGTTCTCGATGGGGGTTGGATGAACAGGACCCCGTGGTTGTATATAGGCTATTGCCGCTGGATGAACAGGACCCCGAGAGGAGGCCGCCACAGCCGAGCTGGTTGGGGGTGGATGAACAGGACCCCGTGGAGGGCTGGTTGAACAGTAGCCGGTGGAGGGCTGGATGAACAGTAGCCCGTGTTTGAACAGTATCTGGTGGAGGCAGGAGGAAGACGCGGTGCATGAACAGTGGAGGCTGAAGCAAGTCGACGGTGGATGAACAGTAGCCCGTGGAGTCCCGTTTTGCGGTACGCCACACCCCTCCGATGAACAGGACCCCCGTTTCGACCGTAGTGCTCCAACACAAGTCCGTTTCCTCCATTTTGTGGTACGCCACACCCCTCCCGATGAACAGGACCCCCATTTCGGCCGTAGCGCTCCAACACAAGTCCTTTTCCTCCGTTTTGCGGTATGCCACACCCCTCCCGATGAACAAGATGCCGTTTCGATCGTAGCCGGTCGAACAAAAGGCCGTTTCCTCCGTACTGCGGTACGCCAGACTCCGTTTCGGCTATTCCGTCCAAGCCGGTTGGCTCCCGTTGAACAAGACGCATTTCGACCCAGTCTGTTGCCTCCCGATGAACAGGACGCCATTTCTCCATTTCGACCCAGCCGGTTGGCTGCCCGATGAACAGGACGCCGTTGCTGCCATCTGTTGCCTCTCCATGTACACGAGCCCTAGCCATACGTATGCGCGAGTACGTGTTCGAGACCCCGCCCGTATGTATATACGTGGCCGTATTTTTTGGCATCTGGTTGTACGTACGTGTACATGGTTTAGAAGGGACTACCTGAACTGCTACGTCAGGGGCTCTACTACTACGCGTGTCGCTGCTTGCTCGGCCACGGTTCATCGTTGCAAAGAGACCGATCGACTAGTATGTACGTACACGTTCGTGACAACGCTACGTATGCTTCGACCAGGTGGGTCCTGGCTGTCAGGGAGGATAAGGAGGCACTTCCTTGCGTGCGAAGTTATTGATGGTGGGTCCGAGCTGTCAGTGGGAGGATTCATTTTTTTCGTGCCTTATATGGAGGCACTTTCCTTGCGTCCGAAGATATAGCTGGTGGGTCCCAGCTGTCAGGGGAAAATATATTTTTCGCAAAATACAGCTAAGCCAAAATACAGAGGCCCTTCCGGTAGGTCCCTGCTGTCAGGTGGAGGAATCATTATTTTGCGCGTAATAAGGAGGCACTTCCTTGCTGCGGCCGTGGACCCAGCTGTCAGCCTCTCCATGTACAGTCCTCTTCCGATGTAAGTTGTTCCTTGACCATGTTGACCACGCCGCGCCGAGAGCACCAAGGTGGTGGACGACGGCGAGGCCTAGGAAGGGAATGACCTGGAGCCAGGGAAGACTCGACAGTTGTTTCCCACGCGGAGGGGCGTACGATGGTTTACTGGTTGGGCTGCAGTGTGAGGCTGCGGTCGCCGGAGAATAACAATAAGTCTGGGTGAGTACAGGGATGGCCAGGTTAGCAATGGGAGTAGGGTGGGGCGGTGAGGCTTGCGCGACAGCAGAGCCGGCCACGGGAGGCAGGAGCAAGCGGCACGACCGACGCTGGTTTGGGCGGCTAGAGCAAGAAGACCAGAGGTTGAAGAAGCACTACGGCCGTTGGATGGACATCGTACGGTCACTGGAGCTAGAATTGTTCATATTGACTAAGTTGACAAAGCCCTCCATCCGCATCAACTTAGTAGGCCCACAAGTCAGCCTCCAACTATGGTGGGTCCCAGATAGCAGGGGGAGTATTCATTTTTTTGTGCGTAATAAGGAGGCACTTCCTTGCGTGCGAAGATATAGCTGGTGGCTCTGAGCTGTCAGTGGGAGGAACATTTTTTTTGCAAAATACAGAGGCCCTTCTGGTGGGTCCCTGCTGTTAGGTGGAGGAATCATTATTTTGCGCGTAATAAGGAGGCACTTCCTTGCATGCGGCCATGGACCCAGCTATCAGCCTCTCCACATACAGCCCTCTTCCGATGGATGTCGTTCGTTGACCACGCCACGCCGAGAGCACCAGGGCGGTGGATGACGGCGAGGCCTAGGAAGGGAACGACCCGGAGCGGGGGAAGACTCGACAGTTGTTGCCCACGCGGTGGGGAGTACGAGGGTTTACTGGTTCGGCTGCCATCGCTGGAAAATAAATAGGAGGTGTGGGTGAGTAGAGGAATGGCCTGGCTAGCGATGGAGTAGGGTGGGGCAGTGCGGCCTATGCGGCAGCACAGCTGGCCATGGGAGGAGGGAGCAGGCAGTCCCGCCGGCGCTGGTTTGAGCGGCTGGAGCAGGAAGAGCAGAGATTGAAGAAGCACAACAGCCGTTGGATGGACATCCAACAGTCACTGCTCTCATGTGTTGACTAAGTTGACACGGCCTTGCGTGCGCGTCAACCTTTTTTTTAGGAAAGCGTACGCGTCAACCTATAGTAGGCGCACAAGTCAGCCTCAAATCTGTGGAAAACAGCATACAACCCATCTGCCATTATTTCTAATAATTTACAGCCCATTTGCTAATTCTTAAGGATTTTTTTGGAGCCCATATTCTTTTTGTTAGCATTATAGCCCATATTGTGGCCACGGTTAAAAATTTCTATGAAATTTTGCATATTTCGGTGCGGTCCGAACTGTTTTTAATCCCGAAATTTCGAGTCATGTTCAAACTAATTTAAAAATAATAAATTTATATCAATTTAAAATCCAACATAATTTTCCCCGCAAAAAAACAATTATATTCGAAATGTCAAAATCTTTAAAAAATGATATTTGAAACTAATTGCCGGTTTGCTGTGTTTATAAATTTACATCCCATTTCTTACTACTTCATTTTCTGGGCAAGCAAATACATCGCTCTCGTCTTGAAAGATTTGCAGCCCAGCAGGGCTAAGAAAGCAAGTAGGCCTCCATTGGGTATTTCTTAAAAAAAAATAGAACTGCGCTAGCCATTTTCAGCAAGAAAAAAAAACACAACTAGGCTCATCATGTGGTAAACATAAGATAAAACCCTGGCTAGACGGGCCACAGCCCCCGCACAGCCCCGTTGTTACCCTGATCTGTCTCTAAAACTAGTATAAATAACAACTGCTTGTTCCTAAAAAAAGTAAATAACAACTGCGCGACCTGCTGGGTCCCTGGTGCCAGCCGCTCGTTGTGTAATTCTCTCGTTTATTGACTACATTGGCAATGGCGTGGGCCCCAGATGTCCAACCATTTGGAGGAACCATTTTTTGGGCTTGTAATAACAAGGCACTTTCTTGCGTACTGCCATGACCCTGGTGGGTCCCTACTGTCATCCTCTCCATGTACAGTCATCTCCTTGTTCCTCTCAGTTGTTGATGACGTTAACAACGCCAGACGGCGGTGCACCGCGCATGGCAAGCGAACCAAGGCGAAGGACGACGGCGAGGCCTCGGACAGAATGAATAGGAGCCGTGGAAGATGCACCAGTCTATTCGCAGGCGGAGGGGAGTACGAGGGTTGACTGGTTCGGGTGTGGGTGCATGTTAGGGCTGACGTCTCTAGAGAATAATAGGACGTGTGGGCGAATAGAGGGAGGGACTGGCCAACATTTGGGGGTACGGTAGGGCGGCGGAGGCGCAGCCAGCCGTGGGAGGCGGGAGCAGGCGGAACCGATGGGGTGGTTTGGTTTGGACGGCTGGAGGAAGAAGACAAGAGATATAAGATACATGACAGATGTTGGATGTCAATCCAACGGTTGGTAGGCAGAATCGTTTGTTGAGTAGTAATTAAGTCGACACCACCTTGGATAGGCTTTTTCCTCGTGGGTCCCAAATGTCAGAATCCAAATTTGTCATAGTCATGCAGCCTTTCTTATGAAAATTTACAGCCCATTTGGTGTGCTAGTTCAAAATAAGTTTGTGGGTGCTGGTGGGGGCTAATCACTTGGGTTCTGTAATGCACAGTGAGTTCAAGCAGTCGGCGAGAGTGATGTTATTTCCATTGGTTGGGATTTGTTACAATATTTCACTCTTAATTAAACAAATGGCAAGCCATTTGCCTTGTTTCAAAGAAAATATGACAGTCATAGCCGAGTTGAAAAGGGCAACAACATCTAACTCCAGCTTACAAACTGTACAAAAGCACGAGGGTTAATTGTTCATCAGGTTTAGACAAAACCCAGATTTAAAAGGGCAACCACATCTAACTCTAGCACTGTTTTCGGCAGTCACAATCAAATGGATCGGTCAGGTCCATAGAATGAACATCCTGGGTCGTAAAATTTACTGGATTATGACCACAAGATGTTGTAAATAGAAGCCCGACACGTTCAGAAGCCCTTTTGTCCACCTGAAACTCATTTTTTTGCTCTTCGACATACCCATCCATCAAAACCATGCTGCTGATAAACTTAAGCCTGATGGACAATAGTAACCTCGCATTCAGCAGGAAGAATGTGACAAATCTAGTGTTTGCATGGTTGGCTACATATCGTTCCAGCGTTCTTGTCTTCAATCGAATGTCATGAGAAGTGAGAAAATCCCGGTGCTTACGAATCCACCGATTGGTTATAACTTTCTTACCTCATCCTGTTGCCTAAATAGACATGAAGATTGAAAACAGTTAAGGTCTAAAAAAAGAGTGTCGAAAGAGCAACAGTTGAACAGTTAATTCTAGTACACTATATGCGGGCTTCCAATGTGCGTGAAATTATCACCTTTATATACAACTTCTCTAGACATGGAAAGCATTGCAGCAAGCCAATAATCTTGTTTAGATCAAAACTATTCATTTGGATATATAAGATCTTGACAGAATCCAGCACCATTGATAGGCTATCCATGGAGAAACTCTTCATTGAGCATAGAACATAATATTAGTACAAAATGTGTACTCCAAGATGATATAGAACTTATGCGCAGAAATTTAAAATGCAGATTATGATTACAAGTGTAGATGATAATATAAAGTACCTAAAGAACTATGGAGCCAAACACCATCTTGAAATGAGCACAGAGATCATGTATTACACCCAAGGTCTCTAGTTTAGGTGCAGAGACGACAGTTATTTGCGACGGTGAATAACTAGAATCAAGGATCAACCTTTGAAGTGAAGGGGCATCTTCGATGATGAGCTGCCTTCCGTCAAAAGAAATTCCAATTCTTACAAGGTTAGGCGACTTTATTTGGAGACAACCGATTCTAACTGTGAAAACAAGCACCAAGCACTCCAGGGCAGGGCACCTGGAGTGGATGATGCTGTGCAATGAGGCCTCCGATATACGAACCTGCACAAGTGAAAGCTTTTTGAGAAATGGAAGTTGAAGGTTTAGTACCAGATTGTCTGGTAGGTAGCACAACACAAAGGTGGCGGTGTGGAGAGAGGAGGAAAACCACGAGATGGACATCGGTGCTGAGGGCACAAGTACATGGCGTTCGGTATCTGGTAGGTGATTTCCTGGGGAATAGTAGAACTCAAGCAACTGTAGTTCTGTGAATTCAGGGGATTTCAGCCAGGCGTCCACCATGCAGGGCATGCTATGCTTGCTCAGGTAGCATGACGGGATGCAGAGGCTTTGAACGGAGCCCTGGTGGGAGGAGATGATGGCTCTGGGGAGTTCAAAATCATTAAAGAGAGATAGCTGATGACAATCGAGATTAAGGGGCGTGGCGCGCCATAGAGGGCGCCACCGAGTTGCGAGGACTTGGGTGCGGCAACAATCCTTGGTGGGGAGAAGCGAGATGATCTCCCCAAGGATGGCGTCCGGGAGATCGCTGATGCGGTCCACCCAAGATTCTACGGGTTCCTGGGATCCGATGGGGGCGGGCTCGCCGCTTCTCCCCGCGCTGCCGGGAGCCTCATCTTCTTAGCGCTGGGGTCAGCCAACTCCATTTTCCTCGAGGGCGTTGCGTCGAGCTCACGGATTTGAGCAGAGTAATGAATGACGAGCCTAGTTGTAGTGCGAGTGTAGAAGAAGGGGAGCTGGGGTTTTCTGTAGTAGTGAGGAAGAAGGGGAGCTGGGGTTTTCTGTAGGAGTGAGGTGAGGAATTTGGGGGTACGAGTGGAGCAAGCTGACGTGAGGTAGGTGGGAGTGAGGAGGAAGAAGAGCACCCAGGTTTTTTGGGGGGCGGTGTGCTAGATAGCGCCTCTCGTAAGTAAATATATGGGCTTTTGAATTGATTTTATTATTTGCTAGGGTGGATGGGCTTTTTTGTCTTGGGCCCAGAGAAACAATTACTACTAGTATAGTGGAGACACTCTATAGCTACCCAAAAAAACAATTACTACTAGTACAGTGGATACACTACCGCTTCTGGCTCCTCTGAGGTCATCGAAACATCTCCCTCTACTGAATGTCGTTTTGCTTTGGTTTACCGACCTGCGGGCCATGCAGCGAGCGGGCCCAAATGCCATCCACCAAATTAGAAGGCGGTATGCAGGCGAAGAGTCAACCCGGTCATAGCGCGGCAGTAACGAGCCGTCATATCACAAAACCCCACCTCCCCGCAGTCTAAGTTTAATGGACAAAGCAACCATCATTTCACTCTTCGCTGAATCCCCTTCTCCCTCACCGTCTTCAAGAAAGCCAACACTCGCATTTGCCATTGTTCTTCTCTCCCAACGAAGGCAAGGTAAGCGGATCCGTGATGTTGGTATATTTTCTTTCAAAAAAAAGAACTTTTGCAAAGCAGTAACCGATCCTCACACATTTTTTTTGTTTTATTGTCATTGCGATTGTGTTTTCCTTTTAGTTGTCTCCTAGTATTCGTCAGTTTCATGATGGACCGAGGAGAACTAGGCAAAGATCTGCCGATGTTGGAGCAGACGCGGGAGGCTGATCCCCATGAGACAGAGAGCTCCAAGAAGATGGAGGCAGCCACCGAGCCGAGCCTAGATACGCTCACGGCCACTACTGAGATGGTCAACACCCCATTTGAGGTTACAACCCCCGTGGCCCTGCAGGAGCAGTTTTCCCCCTTCGAGGATGTGTCCCCCCCACTGAGCTGCCCAAGGTGATTTTCTTCTTTGCCGATCTCGATTGTGGTTTTTCATCTAAGTATGTGGTGATAAATAATGCAAAATTTTATTAGCTTCGATGCCATGCTACCTTCCCTGTCATGCATACTTTTGACTCTACATAGTCGTTTAAATAACTTGTGTTTCTTATATTGGAAAGTAATTCAGAATTTGTTTCTGTTTCAATTAAAGCCCTGATGCAGACAAGGATTGTGTGGTTGTACATGTCACTCGCTATGAGGCGGATAACCTGAATATACGCACTGGGAAAACAAAGTTCTTAGGCTATTGGATCCTGGAAGCCACTTGCACTTATACCAAAGTCGAGATGTATTCCAGCCTCACTGTTGTCAGGCGTGTTATCCAGGGTGTACTGAAGCACAAGAAGTTCAAAGCTACTCCTTCGTTTGCGAGTCATACTGTTCTTGTCAAGCTTACGCAGGAAGATGACGTGGCATGCCTCCACAAACAAGTTTATGAGTGGCAAGGCCACAAGGTTATCTTCAGGAAGGTTCACAGGATTGAGCTGCTGCCGGACATCCTCGATGTTGTTCATGGCAAGATCCGTCTTGTGTCCATCCCAAATTAGATCGAGGCATGAAATAGTTGCCCCAACTAGTGTTTAAAAGTAGTTTGGATTGTGTCTAATTATCCGAACCTTGCCTATTATCGAGCCCTCTGGGGCTAGTACTCTGTTTCAATCTGTCTATGGCAACTACTGCTACTTTTGTGTGCCCGTGAATCATGTGTGAACCATCCTAATTGTTGCCGAAACAGATGCATCCTCACTACTTTTTTCATGTAATATGGCATGGTAAGACATAAGTTGTCATGGTTTATCATACGAGCAGTGTGTGTTTGATAAAATAGAGTACTTGTTCGACAACTGTGCGCCGACATATACATAGGGTACGTAAGGCTGGTTAAGTACTTGTAAACACTGTTGGTGCTACCCCACTTGTAAGTAGTTGTGCAAAACACGACACATTGGCTCAGCTCGCTTCAACACTAGAAAAGTCGGCTATCGACCAGCTAACAATCAATAATCTGCTGTCTGACATATAAGCAACTACGTATCTTGTTACAGTGGTTCATGCAGTTAACTGAGGCCACAATGTAAATTCCAAACGTTCACACACTAGTCCAGCATTCATGTGGAACATTCACATTAAACTCGGCTTCATAAAATACTTGAAAAGCATAAGTTAAGCAATTTTATACATCTCAATGATTCATAGAACATAACAAACATTTACTAGCCTCTACTCTTATAAAAAACAGAGTTGGTGATGATGGTGTGCCTGCCATGCTGCAATATAGGTCGTCCGATTTATATCTGACGGATAGGAAGGAAACTATGGCAATTTTGCAAAAAGATACCCACACCCCTCTCCACATTTGCAAATAAGGCCTTCCCTCATTCATCCTTTTCTCTCACAAGATAAACTACTCATACAAATGCATCTTGATGTTCCGTGCAACGCACGGACATCTTGCTAGTTCACAGCAAAAGACAAAGTTGTGAGAAGGTTTACAAATCAGGAAAAATCAAGCAAGGCTTCTCTGAGCAAAGGGCCTCCCTAAGCAGGCTTTAATTTCCTGGAGTTCACTCTGGTTTTTCTTGTTGCCACCATCCAGGGTTAGGTTCTCTCATTCCAGAATAACCAATTATAATTGTGTTCTCAGTTGGAATGATGAACTGAACCATGTAGTGTACTGACCATCTGAACTTCTTGTGCTGTTCCACTAAATTTAAGCACCGCTATTTGCAGAAATAAGTAGACCACAATGCCTCTTGTCCGCGCACCTGTCCCAAAAACCTCCGTGCAGCCGTGCCAGCTAGTCCTCTGTCCATCCGTGAACTGGGAGAAAGTGCATTCCCGACTAGGATGCAGTTGTTTTCGCTCGTCCCTGCACTGCAATCAGGAAGTAAAACGTACAAATCAGCTTCTTTTAGATTGCATTGGTCATTCTACCTAGTTACTACCAATGTAGGAATACCTGGAATACGGGTGGTTAGACGACGGCAGCTAGGAATAGCCATCTCATTTTGTGCAGGTCTACTAAAACTGAGGTGTGTACTTTTGATTGCGTAGATAGAAACGATATGGAGACAGACATCCCTGTTTGCGCAAATATGAAATACGGTTATTTAAACAATGACAGTTATTTGTAGTGGCATATGATTAACAAGAGCATCTATTGTGTTATAATTGGCACTACATTGACAGTATGAAAGTGCCCTTAAGTAAGAAGTAGCATCACATCACATCAACACTGCCACTAGATTAACATGCAGAACAATAGCATTAGTATTACTGTCATGAGAGTAGCACATGGTCAGTAAATGTGCAATCAAATTTGTGCAGTTCCACTGGGATGAAGCAATGTTAGCGATGTGAGATTTAAGTGTAACTGCAAAAACACAATTCATGGGAAATAAAGCAAGACGGAAGAACTTCATAAAATGGTGGTGACATTGCTTCAATTTATCGACGGCACTAGATCATTACTTAATAGTGACATTAGATGGTATTGCTTCAATTTATCGACGACACTAGACCATTACTTAATAGTGACATTAGGTGGCATTGCTTAATGCTTCATGTGATTTTACATTAATGGTAGCGATATGGGCGTAGGGATAGCAGGGGCATAAAGTGGTGAGGCAGATGTGGTTGTCGAGAGCGACAAACACTCAGGCAGCATGTCTGCATTTGTCCCATTTTTTATCTCCTCGGCGACATTTTCCTATGTGAGCACAAGAAATCTAGACCTACTCGTTCTCATTTGCGTTGTCCCCCAACACCCCTCACTTTCTTTCCTTGTTCGACCAAGAGACAGGTCCACTTCCCCCCACCCTTCGCCACCCACCACGCTTTCTTTGCCTTTTCAACCAAGAGACCGATTGGGTACCCAGTATCTACTACTTTCCCCCGTTTCCTCTTAGAACCAAGTCCTAGATTCATGCTACAGCTTTCCCTCTTTCTTCCCTGTTTGAACCAACTCTTAGATTCGACTGTATGAACTAGCTTTACCTCTAATAATAGTAAAAGTCTAGGTGGCGTTGGAACAGCCGATGAAAGTAGAAAAAGATCCACACACAGCCACGTGGGGAGCTGGGGCAGTAGAGCAAGGCAGGTTTTGAAGGAATATATACCTGAGGGTGGTCGAGATGTGGCAAAGACGGCGTCGGGAGGCCGCATCTTGGCCACAATACCGCAGGGACGAAGAAGGGGTCGGAGGCCCTCTCGAGCCGGCCCTGTCGCGGAGAGAATGGCATGGTCACCGATTGGGATGCGCGGGCAGCTGTTGGTCTCCTCCCTTGCCGCCGACGACCGTGTGAACGATGCACCTACACCCCTGCCTCGGCCGAGGTGGTCCGGCCGGATTTGTGACCAGCCATGAGCAGAGAGAGAGTGTGGCCACCTATGTCTTGCTTAGATCTGGAGATCATGAGAGAGTGAAAGAGAGGAACCCTAGTAAAGCAAGCGCCGAGGCTCCTGCTTATATATATAGTGGAGTGATTTTGTTGTAGCAGCCGTTATTAAATTGAATACGCGTGAACCACTATTTTCATTTAAAGTTCAAGTAAAAATAAAACTCGATCAATAACATGCCACCGCTTCTAGGTCGCACTATCAAATCACCGCGTCCAGGACGCACTATGTACTGTATCATTCATGTGCGGTCCCCGACCCTCCATCAAGTTGAAAACTAGACTAGTCAAAATGTCAATTGGGATGCCTCTTTGTAAACAAATGCGCTCCTAGCTTAAAAAAATGTGCTCCTACGTGTACCCGCGAGTGGGTGTGAGAGAACTAGTGCATGCGTGCACCGCTTCTCTTCGTGAGAGTACAATATACTACGCCCAAAGAACATTCGCCACAAGAGTAATAGTATAAGTGTGTGACGTGTGAGTTAAAATAAAAGGTGCGCGACGTCTTTTATTTTTTAGAAGTTCTGAGGGTAGGGTGTGAAGAGCATATATGTGTGTGACGTCTACCTATAGATAGACGGTGGGTGCGAGAGGACTCGGGAGAGTCGTGACTCGTGAGGGTGCGTGTGTGCGTGAGAGGGGGCACGTATCAATGCAATGCATGTGTCCATAAATCATATCTGACAAACGTTCGCCACAAGCCGTTTCCTGACAAACGCCGTAAGAACCGTTAGATTGGCATCCGACAGTGTTAGTTTTGCCATGGCATTTAACAGAACATACACTCCTCCGACACACAAATCTTCCACGTGAGTGTTAGCAACTGTCGTATGCTCCTCCCTCCGTTCCAAAATGTAGTGCATATAGCTTTATTGAAAATTTGAACCTCAGAAACTTTTATCGAGTTTTCGTATACCAAAATGCACATATAGAATACCCAGTATATATCATTTCATTCATCTTCGAGAGGTAACTATAAAGATGGGGGAGGAGTGTACAAAGAAAGACCGTCGTATCACCTGCAGCAATTTCAACCATCCTTTGGTGTGGAGGAATATCATAGGAACTCTATATGATATGATTTTTATAGGATTTTTTCCTTTAGAGCCAATTGGTTCACATGAATAGATTCATATACTCCACATTTCAAAGGAAAATAAACATGATATCATTTTTATAGCTTTAGAGCCACTTGGTTCATATGAATGGATTCCTATACTCCCACAATTTCAAAGGAAAATAAACATTAGTGTATATTCAATAGAAAAGTCCCTATGATGTGAACCAAATGACATCTCTTTTCTAATACCTCCTCATAGGAATTGAGATACATGTCATCTCTAGATTCAACAGAAAAGTTCCTATGATGTGAACCAAATGACATCTCTTTTCTAATCCCTCCTCATAGGAATTGAGATACATGTCATCTCTAGATTCAATAGAAAAGTTCCTATGATGTGAACCAAATGACATCTCTTTTCCAATCCCTACTCATAGGAATTGAGATACATGCCATCTCTTTCCCTACAACTTCCATATATACATCTTCTATTCCTAAATAGCTAGTACAACCCACTAGTAGCTTTTTTCCTGGACATACAACTATGGCACATGAACACGTCATGCATGCAAGTCATAAATCACATTTTTTTTGTACTCTATGCATGCAAGCACCACATCATCAATTCGTGCATGTTACTCATAAGTTATTTCTTGCATTAGATTTTGTATTGACAATGTATGTGTTGGTCACGTGCACACATATGTAGTTCACATTCACATTTTTGTTAGAAATGTCATTCTTTTAACTGCAATTCATTTTTTCTCTTTGTATTACATTTTCATTTTAAGCATACATTCACTTCCCATTAGTTATAGATGTTTTTGGAGGAACTTTTATGCATTATTTTGAGTAGAAAATTTCACGCGGCCGCTGGTATATCAAAATGCGGGGCCCATGCGTCATTGCCTTTTGGTCGAACCTACGTCCACAATTTTTTGTATGTATATCTCCACTGCTCCCCGAACCCAAAATGCTGCCTCGTTCCCGTAAAACCAAGTGGCCCACCCGTATTAAGGTGTCGACTCGAACTCAATCCCTCTCCCGTTTACTACGGCGTGGCCCCGCATGCTATAGTACTCCTACAAACCCTACCCGCCGCACGCATCATCGATTTTCTTCAAGAGGACGAGGGAGAAGCGGATTTGTAGTGGAGGCTCCTACCCTAGGGCGCCCTAGGTAGCTGCCACACGCATCATTGGTTTTCTTTTTTCTTTATGCTCTTGCGCCCTAGAGTGAAATGATGGTTGCTTCGTCCGTCCAGCTTAATGCGGGAAGGGTGGGGCTTTCTGATTTGACCCGTCATCGCTCAATTACTACTACTGCGGCGCTATGACCGGGCTGCCTTTAAGTCCAACCGCTGCTTTGAACTGTAATTTGGTGCATCACACGTGGAACAAGACGGTGGATGAGCCACATGTCGGCCAAAGGGGTCCTGTTAAGTGTGTCGCCATTTCGTGTGCGGACTGACCCTGCTGAGTTGCTACTCCAACACGACAGGCGCAGCCTACCACTTGGTTTTGCTCCTTGGTGAATCCCGACTATATTGATCTAAAAAGATACTACTCCCTCCGTCTCGGTTTATAGGGCATGCACGTAGTTCTAGGTCATCCATTTGACTAACTAAATATGAGTTATATGTCACAAAAAGTATATCATTGGATTCTTAAGCGGATGTAGTTTCTAAAAATATATTTTTCATCACATATAATACATATATAGCTAGTTAAATTCTCAACCTAGAACGACGTGCATGCCCTGTAAACTGATACGGAGGAAGTAGTAAAAATGAGGTGATTTTACCGAGCGGTGGGTGGGGGAGCATGGCCTGTCATGCGGTCCCACGTGTCATGATGTACCAAGGCAATGCGCATCCCTCTTGAGGCAGAACAATGGCAGAAGCAATACGTGGTTTTCTTGAAGGAGATGATGGCGAAGCGGATTCAGCGAAGTGTGAAATAATGGTTGCTTCATCCGTCTGGGGGAAAGGTTCGGCATTGTGATTTGACGTCTCATTGCTCATTACTACTACTGGGGCGCTACGACTGGGGTGCGTCCCCCTGCTGTTCTGCACTGTTATTTGGTGCATGACACATCGACCCGGTTGCTATATGTCCCACATGTCGGCGAGAGGAAGTACATAATTCATGAAAGCGAGCGTCTCCACTCTTTTAGTATGACGGAGGAGTACAAGACACGGCTTGGTTTTTGCTGCTTCGCGCGATCCATCGATACAAACCTGGACTAAAAAAGGCGAGGGTGGGTCTTTTCCCGCGCGGCAGGCAGGGGAGTTTGGCATAGTCTGTTCGAGGTAATGAGGCAGGAAGGGAAACAAGCAAATAAAGGTTGAGCGACTTAGTTTTGGGAAAATCTGATTTTACGGAGTACGTACCCACTATGGAGGTAGTACTACTTACTACTCCCTCCTTTCCGGTTTATAGGGCTCATCTAAAAAAATTTGTTTTTCCATTTTATATGTCTCAATTCTACTAGTACTTACCATCACATGTTTGGATTTTGAGGTGCATTAAATCACCCGATGCAAGCAGTATCAAGAGAAAACTCACCAATGCATGTAGAAGTTCATGGAAATTTAGTGGTCATGCATGCATTCGTTGTAATTAATGCATCGGTAAACATAACTTTTTGAGAAAAATGAGCGTACTAATTAAGTACTTGTGCAAACTACGCAATTAATTCCACCACTCACCGTCTACCTTGGTTGGAGAGATTTTGAAATTGAGCCATAAACCGGAAAGGAGGGAGTAGTAACATAGCCTAGGGTAGCTTGCTGCACCACGGACTCCACGGAAATTGCTGTAGTACTACTCCTATGTACTACCACTGTACTACTCCTACTACTAAAAGACATATATTTCAAACAATATGATAATCTCTCTAACCAAGGTAGTGGAGTATATGTCTAACGGAGGGAGTAGTAAAATTTTCTCCTCATCCTGCGAGCCACCGCGCGCGTGGGCGAGGGAGCGGGCGTAGGCGTAGTAAGCAAGCTTCTCCTCATCCTGCGACTCTGCGAGCCACCGCACCCGTGGGCGGGGGAGAGGGTGTAGCAAGCTTCTCCTCGTTCTGCGAGTTGACGGGACACATCAAAAGTAGTACTACAGAGCATCTCTAGTGTATAGAGCCTTGCCTCTAAGGTAGGCCCCACATGGTTTGCCTCTTATCAAATGAAAAAACCACAATGTATAGAGACTCTAACCAGCCTCTAAGGTGGGCCCTAGCAGAAATTTAAAAAGTATTGATTAGCACCACATTTCTCTAATCAATACTATTTCTCTTGTACTCCTACTTTCTTATGCTTCCTAAGGCTGACAAGTGGGACCAGATGGATTGTTATATTGTTAGAGGCAGCCTCTAAGGTTAGACGCGATGCTAGCCAATTTTTTGTTAGAGGCAGTTCATGCAATGTATAGAGGCCTGCCTCTAAGAGGAGAGAGAGGGCTTAGAGGAAACAAAAAGCATACATTGTGGATGCCCTAAGTGCCTACTTTCCGGTCTATATGACTCAATTTGAAATCCACAATGTATCCATAATAGATGCTGAGTGGTGGAATAAATTTGTTACTTCCATAGTTCGCAAAAGTACTGAGCATGTGAGATGGTGAACGGAGGGAGTACGATACCATTAGTACTATAGTTCTTTTGGAAGGGTTGTAGTAGTCCCTCCCATTCACATGTTCACATTTCAAGCTTCAATAAAAATGTTGCATGCAAGGATTAAGAGAAACCTCAGCAATGCATGTACTCCCTAAATCCATATAGGGTCTAAAATGCGTTTTGGAGGCTAACTTTGACCACATGTTAGAGCAATAATATGACATCCAACTTACACAAATCTTACCATCAAATTTGTACGTGGTCATTATACTGCTAACACATGCATGCGTTGCAATTAGTATGTACTACATGATACAGTAGTAAACACTCACTATCTAGTAGTACTAGTACTCTACACTACTACTACTATGAGGCCATCCAACTGTGTCCCGGCAGAAGACCGCGGGCACCGATTATTCGTTCATATTTAAATTTGTTTTCACACAGCAAAATATCCATGAAAACAACACATGGCAAAATTTCACGGCGAATGAGGGATTTGAATATGCTGGGAGGGGTGGGGCTGGAAGGGGCTATTTGGATCTTGCCCGGGGTAGCCAAAATATTGGTGACCCTTTTGTCCACCCGTGACTTTGCCACCGATGAACGAGGAAGAGCTCGGGTGCTCATGCATCCTCCAGTGCGTGCGTTGGAGACGAGCTCGCATGAGCTGTGCTTTTTTTGTCCCACCACGCCGCCCGAGCCGGCCGCAGACCGACCGGCGACCTGCAAATTACGCCATCCAACCGTAGCCGCACACATTCTGATAGCAACTCAACCAACCAGACGAAATTCATGCAAACACGACGATATTTCATATAAACAATGATGGAATTCATATAAAATACCGGATTTTCATATAAACATGACGGATTTCATTACATTCAAATCAACTAAGCGGTGCTACTCCTGAACAGCACAGGTATAATAATACCTAGCCTAAATGGTGGCCCGCGGATCCATTTGTCTTCCTCATGTCCGGCAGCACGATCACTGGACTGCCGGGATCCCTGGAGGTATATGCTTCAGCGCAAAGGATGGCTCGCTTCCCCGCCGATCAACTGACATCATTGGCTGATGCCCAAGATGGAGTCTAAAGGGGGCTTCTCCGCTTCCGTGGAGCCCATGCGGGGTCGACAAAGGTCCTCGCAATAGAAGGATCCGGCAAGACACCTGCTGTGTACGCCGGCGTCGCCTCAGCGGTGGCCTTCATGGGACCCAAGCGACGGCGGCCTCCCGTGTTCTACTTCTCCTCGATGATGGCGGCGGACGCGGAGGCGCTGGCTACCAACTCATCGCTCTCCGCGCACCCGACTTCTGTCTTTGCTTGCATGGCGCGACCGCAGGCATGAGAGTCTCGGCCACATAAACGGGAGACGCGGTCGCAGACACGGGAGGCGCGGTACGAGGCGGTGGCGTGGACGGCAGCGACGACACCCGTGCTCCCCGTCGTGCCGGCGTGGAGCAGCTCGCCGCTCCTCGTCGAGCTGGCTTGGGGTGGCAACTGGCTCTGTCGATCGAGGGGAGGGAGGTGGATCAGCGAGTTGCATAGCTCGTATCCAGCGGGCTCGGCGGGCCACCCAGCCGGCTTGGATGCCGGATAACTACTCTTCATAAGCCATTGTAAGAGTGGAGAAAATGGTGAAGGAGGAGATAGGGGAGCGGCGGAGGTGTGCGATTCTTGGCCGGCGTCTGGCCTCGTTTAAATAGGAGATTAAATAGACGGCGGACGGGAGGAGCTCGGCCGGCGTTGCGTTTAATGCCGGCCCGGTCATGAACGGACGTATGTCCGGAGTGGGTTTCTCGGCTTCCACAGGGGTTTCATGGAGGCGTTTGAATGCGGCAAGGAGGCGTGTTCAGCCGGGCGTGCAGCGAGCGGCGCCCTCGACTCTGACGTACGACACCGTGCCGTTCTTCCACTGATGTGTGGGCTCGTTGGGTACCTGGCCTGCATGTCAGTGACCCAACGCAGGCAGCGCACGACAAAGGAGCTTTTGGTGGGCCAGGGCGGTGAGAAACGGGCATTTCATAAACCGATGATTGTTCATTGAGTGTGACGTCATCTAATTCATGTAGGTTGATAAGCCTACTATATAATGTAAGAGAATTTTAAAATTTTCATATATATGTTGATAGCCCGTTCGATACGTTGTGATTTATAAAGACCGCTACAAACATCAATGTTCTGCTTATCACAGATAAGATTGATTAATACCCGTAAGAATTCATGTCCTTAACAAAGGGTGCATGCACGTATAGGTTGAGAGTGTGTCTTGCGTCGTGTGCTGTGTGCATGCAGGCGTGCGAGTGTTGCGTCCGTGCATGTGTACGTTTCAGTGTTGCATGCATGTGTGCGAACGTGCGTGTGTTCGTGAGTGCATGTGTACGTGTCAGTGTTGCATGCCTGCATGTGTGCGTGTGTTCATGCGAGTGTTGCGTGCGTGCATGTGTATGTGTGAGTATTGCATGGATGCATGCGGGTGTTGCGGGCATGTTTGTGCGCATGTGTGATGTGTTTGTATTCACCACAGTGGCTCGTGCATGTGTGCAATTAAAATGACCGACCCAACATATCATCATAAGGCGATCCTTGTCCGCTGTGGTTAGGGCACGCGGGCTGCCAACCAGAGGTCTCACGACTTCGAATCCCCATCGACCACTAATTTATTACCATTTCTGTCTTTCATATACGTGCTAACGGATGGGCCCTACGGTAATGTGCACTGGTGAATGTGGACCGTTTGACTGGTCAATTGATCGTGTCATCAACAAATTATGGAGCTGTATGGTGAGCCAGTGACTGTATGATCACCATAAAATGTATTTTATTAACATAGTACAGACTCAAGCTACCATTTCTTTCTTTCATATACGCGCTGACAGGTGGGCCCCATGGTTACGCGCGCTGATGGTGCAACACTAGTTGCGCCACATGGAATGTTTGACTGGTCAATTGATCGTGTCATCAACAAATTATGGAGTTGTACGGGTGAGCCAGTGACCGTATAATCATGACATGTATTTTTTTAACACAGTACAGACGCAAGCGCTCATATATACGCGCAAACACTCACCGCTATAAGTGCACACACGCACACCCTACCCCTATGAGCACCTTCGAGAGAGTGAGCCAGCATATGATCTTGAGATTTTACGAAGTCACCATAGGTGCCTCGTAGTCGAGGGGAACATCTCCTCCCACTGAATGCACATTGCCGAAAAATACTGAGATTAATCCAGGATAAATGCGAGCACCAGGACTTTAACCCTGGTGGGCTGGGGAAACCACTGTCCTCCTAACCATCCAACCGCAGGTTGGTTAGCACCACAAAATGTATATGGTGACCGTGATGAGCTTATTCTGAAGTCCAGTGACCATATCGTGCTTTTGCTTCAAATACAATGACCGTAAGTGTCGTCAACAAAATACGGAGCACGCATCAAATACAATGTCCGTCAGTGTCATCAACAAAATACGGAGACATATCGTGAGCTAGATACCGTATGATCACCACGAGAATGTATATGGTGACCGTAATGAGCATATTCTAAAGTACAGTGACCGTATAGTGCTTTCACTTGAAATACAGTGACTGTCACACGTGAATGTGTCAGGGGCATACTTTTAGAGGGCCGAGAGATAGTTTGTGTGCGTACGTGAAAGTGGTGTAGAGAGAGGGGGTGTCCGGTGGAGGCAAGGAGAGATATGCCCTTCGTTTCTCTTTCCCGTGACTAATATTTTAGGAGAAAATATAAACATTCACAACGCAGAACAAATATTATTGGATGCACCATGCAATTAACTTTCATGTATAACTTTGTACTATTGTATATGCTTATTTTCTTAGTGGCCGATTGTGTGTGGGGTGTGGTGGGCACATCATTTCTAGTTGTGGTGGGTCAACATGAGGACTCATGGGTCGGTTCCATCCTGCGCCACATAGGTTGGACCGAGATGCGTTATACGAAGACCCATGTGGAGGACGCGGCGTACAAGACGAAGCTACCAGAGTCGTGGAGGACTCTATCCCCACTGATGATAAGCCGACTATATATGATTTGTAACCCTAGGCCCCGAGTATGTTATATAAGCCCCGAGGCTAGTTCGTTGATAGTATACACACACGCACAATGCCTAGTATTCACGTGTACTTTGTACACACCCCTATCACAAATATACAGTACCGGGAGTAGGCTTTTTCCTCAACTGCAAGGGCCCGAACTTGGGTAAAACTTTGCCTCGTATTACCATCCAGCCTAACAGTCAGGGATATCCTACCGAATGATGTGATGGAATCATATCTGTCCACTTACTACGAGAGAGTTTGGGGGGGGGGGGCAAATGTGTGCGAGAGAGGCCTAAAGATAATGTGCGTGCGGGAGACACGTAGGCACATATATGTGCCTATAGAGGGCTAGTAGAGACCGTGCGTGTGTATATATGATGTGAGAGAAATAGTGTTTTCCAACTGAGATTAGTGAAAAGAGTGGTACATAGTAGTAAGAAAGAGAGAGGGAGATATATAGAGAGTGTGTGAGTGAGACACCCCGGGAGAGATTGTGAGCATGTGTGAGAGAGAAATGCCGATGTATATAAAGTGTGTGCACTTATGCGTCAGATAGAGAGATATATAGCGTGTGTGTGAGAACAGGCCGAGGCATAGTGCATCTACGTGTAAAAGGCGGTTCTACGCATTAAGTTAAAATATAAATGGCATTATTATTTTTGGATAAGATCATGAATTTTGTAATTTGCGTATGAACGAACATCGGTCTATCAGACACCCATACTCTATTGAATTCTAGCATGTGCATGGGTTTATTTCATATTATCGATCCATAGAGTGAGAGTGGTTTGAAATCCAGACAATGCATTGCTTTTGCAATTCATATATAAACATTAATTAGTGCACTCCATGTTGTTAGTGTCAAGAACTTTATACATTTGTCACTTACATGGATACATTCCAAATTGCTAGCTACGAAATAGAATACATGTTGAATTCAACATAAAGGGGGTTTCGAAGATTTGAATTCATAGGAAGTGCATTCATCTATTTGAATCCGAGATAATGGCATTTGTAAAACAGATCTAAAAGGGGACATCAATCTTTGTTGTGCGTTTGAACATGCTATATATTCATACGCATGTCTAACTATTTTTTTGAAACCAAGGAGATTATATCTGGAACCATGCATGAATTGAGGTAAGTTGCATATTTTTTAATATATACTTGTGTACAATGTATATTCAAATGTACCCCCTCCATTCCAAAATAATTGTAGTTTTAGGATTTTCAAGAGTCAAGATTTGTGAAGTTTGACAAATCCTGAAAGTTCAATTCAAGAGAACTGAAAACGTTAATGCTTCTGCTTCCAAATATTGAACGAAGCACCAAATAAGCCTCTGGTCACCCGAAACCGTGCGAGACTAATGTTTGGTGGTAGGAAATTACTGTCCTGACTCTGACCCATGTAGCCTATCGGCCCGATGTCCAAAGGTCTAAACCGGGGTAGGTTTGTAAATTCACCAAGACGCTAGTCTCAATCGCCTCCGAGAAGCATTCATACGCCATGGGCGCCTAAACACCCATGCGCTCGGCCGAAATCTATCCCGCCCACCATTTGGGACACCTGAGATTACTGTCCTACCCCCGACCCGCAATATGTCCGAAATTTTAGATGGGGGCAAAGTTTGTAACTTTCCCCAAATTTCAAACAAGCGCGTCCCAAACCAAAACATTGTTCCCCCTTAGTTCCCCCTCCCCCCGTTTCCCCATTCATACTCCATGGGCGCCAAAATGCCCTCTCCACCAGCCGCGAAATCCCAGCCTCCTCCGTCCTCCACCCCATCACGCCCAATCCACCGCTGCCCTCCTCCATCACACCGGAGCCGGTACCCCGACATCGTCGTCCAACGCAACCGCAACCGCAACACCCTCAAGGACTTAGCAGCTGAAGCCGAGGCAGAGCTGCCTCTACGACGCCGACACTGACGTGCGCCGTACCAGAACCACTTCGACCATGCCGTCCTGCGCCTCACCGCTGCCGCTCCACTGTCGCAACCGTCCACCGCACCGGAGCTGTTCCCGCTACGCCGTCGTTCGCCGCCTCGGATCTGGTTCCCCGCCACCGACAGACGGCCACCGCACCACACTCAACAACTTGGCCATGGGTTCGTCCAAGGCTCCATCATCCTCCACAACTTCTTGTTTCCAACGAACCACAAGAAGATCGTTGGAAAAACAGAAGGAGGACACAACACTGCCAGCAGAAAGAGGTACTCCTCTTCCCTTATTTGTGCAAATCTTACGTCTCTGCTCACACCATATTCATCCCACGAAAGAAACTAGTTGAGCACTTCTTACTGCACCTTCTTCGTGATACTAAATGCACAAGGTTTCCTCCCATTTACTATTTCACCTTAGCTAGAGGTCAGTCGCCCGCCTGGATTTCAATTCAGGGTCAGTTGATTCACAATTAAAAGAAGCAGCACCCGCTTAGGCACACGGAGAACCTAGTCCGCCTGTTCACCGAGGAAGCGGCGCATCGGTCTCTATCATAGCGGTGTGGGGTGCAGGAGCTGCTTGCGCCCGATCTGGAGGTCGGCAGGGCTTGAAGGGATGGCCGAGGGGCGGTGCCAAGCACGGCGGTGCGGTGAGGTCGAGGGGAGGGCGGAGGCAGGGGACTGGGCCGGTGGTCGCTGGCGTTTCGAGGAAGATCGTCAACACTGACTGGCTGGAGGTAGATGAAGGCGATCTGCCCGTTCTTTGTACATCGGACGGTGTAGAAAAAATGGACTGACCTATTTGTTTTCAGTCGACTGTTATTTTCATAGGACCACACCTTGTGGTGTGCTGGAGGAGCATCTGCATTTCCCAGCCATCACTGTGCTCATATTTCAAAATCCTAGAATCTAGTAATTTCGTGTGCCATGCATGTTGTAGAGCTATCATATGTCTCCCATCATTTATTTCTCACCCACCTGCTATCTGCTACTTTTACACTGTACTACTTGTGCACACACTTCACCCATACTAACACTATTGTTTTTTTATGCATGGGTATTTCAGACTCTGATGCAGTGTTGATGAATACACAAAAGAAAAGACAGGAGTCACTCCAGTGTAATTCGAAGATAAGCACTAAGCGTTTCAGCGCTCTAAGGGGTGTAGTGTCAGCAGATGGAGACAGTAAACGTAGCTCTGCAGTTGATGATCTCAATTTCCACACACAACCATTGCAGGTGCTTGCTTTAACTTCACGCTGTCAAATGTGGTTGCATGTTGCATATGGTGTCTAGCTTGTATTGCTTCCAATTTGGTTAAATTGCATCTGCTTACTTTACACATTATACCTTTGATAATTACATGCCTTCCTGTTTTTGATACATACTACATATGTCTATTAACCATGTTCTTACATCAAACTAATGCTCTTTTGTATCCCTCATCAATCACTTATGATGAGACAGTCACCCCAGTGGGTTGCTGTGAGACGCGCTACTCGTTTAAAGAGTGCAGTGTCATCCTCCCCACATGATTCCCAAGAAACAGCAAGGCTAAATGAAGATAGTCAACGTAGCTCTCTAGTTGATGACCGCAATTCCCCTACACCACCATCGCAGGTGCTTGCTCTTACTTGGCAATGTGATATGTGGTTGCATGTTACATATGGTGTCTACCTTGTAATGCTTCTAATTAGGGTAAATTGCATCTGCTTAGTTAACACATTATACCTATGAATATGACATGCCTTCCTGTTTTTGGTACATACTACGTCTTTCCATTAACCATGTTCTTACATCAAACTACTTTTCTTGTGTATCCCTCATCAATCACTTCTGACGAGACACCTTCAAATTGACAGTGTAATATTGGTTGCATCTTGCATATCATTTCAAACATGTATTGCCTCTAATTTATTGAAATGCCACTTATAATGAGACACTTCTAACTTGGTAGAGTGATTTTGGTTGGATCTTTCATATGGTGTCTAGCTTGCATTGCTTCCAATTTGTTGAAATGCCTTTCGCTTAGCGTTTTTCGTACATATTCAATCCTCCTACAATGTGGTTGCCTTACATAAAAGTTGTGTTCGTCAGTATCATGCATCAACGAATTTGGAAGACCGAATTTCATTGCTTTTTCTTGTGTGTTTACTTGACAAGGCAAAATCTAAAAGGACGAACACACGGAATGATGGTGGTCCTCTGGAGCAACCGAAACAGATGATCTCTGCAGATTCTCCTGCTACTCCTACTGCAGTGCAAGTTCCAAATCTCATCTCCCCTACTACACAAACCCAGGTGCTTGCTCTAACATGGCAGTGTGATATCTGGTTGCATGTTGCATATGGTGCCTAGCTTGTATTGCTCCTAATTTGTTAAATTGCATCTCCTTAGCTTACACATTATACATGTGAATATGACACGCCTTCCTGTTTTTGGTACATACTACATCTGCCTATCACACCATGTTCTTACATCAAACTATTGTTCTTGTGTATCCTGCATCTATCACTTATGATGAGACAGTCACACCCGTGGGTTAGTATGAGACGTGCTACTCTGATAAAGAGTGCAGTTTCATCCTCCCCACATGATTTTCAATAAACAGCAAGTCTAAATGAAGATATTGAACGTAGCTCTGTACTTGAAGACCGCATTTCCCCTACACCACCATCGCAGGTGCTTGCTCTAACTTTGCAGTGTGATATGTGGTTGCATGTTGCATACGGTGTCTAGCTTGTAATGCTTCTAATTAGGGTAAATTGCATCTGCTTAGTTGATACATCTCCAACGTATCTATATTTTTTGATTGTTCCATGCTATTATATTATCTGTTTTGGATGTTTTATATGCATTAATATGCTATTTTATATTATTTTTGGGACTAACCTATTAACCTAGAGCCTAGTGCCAGTTCCTGTTTTTTCCCTGTTTTTGAGTTTCGCAGAAAAGGAATACCAACGGAGTCCAAATGGAATAAAACTTTCACGATGATCTTTCTTGGACCAAAAGGAAACCAGGAGACTTGGAGATGAAGTCGGAGGAGCCGCGAGGCGGCCACAAGGACGGAGGGCGCGCCTAGGGGGTAGGGCACACCCCCCACCCTTGTGGGCCCCTCGTGCACCCCCTGACCTAGTTCTTTTGCCTATATATACTCTTATATGCCCAAACCACCAGAGGCATGCACGAAAATACTTTTCCACCGCCGCAACCTTCTGTACCCGTGAGATCCCATCTAGGGGCCTTTTCCGGCGTCCTGCCAGAGGGGGATTCCATCATGGAGGGCTTCTACATCAACACCATTGCCCTTTCGATGAAGCGTGAGTAGTTTACCTAAGACCTACGGGTCCATAGCTAGTAGCTAGATGGCCTTTTCTCTCTCTTTGGTTCTCAATACCAAGCTCTCCTTGATGTTCTTGGAGATCTATTTGATGTAATACTTTTTTGCGGTGTGTTTGCCGAGATCCGATGAATTGTGGATTTATGATCAGCTCATCTATGAATATTATATGAATCTTCTCTGAATTCTTTTATGCATGATTTGATATCTTTGTAATTCTCTTTGAACTATCGATTTGGTTTGGCCAACTAGATTGGTTTTTCTTGCAATGGGAGAAGTGCTTAGCTTTGGGTTCAATCTTGCGGTGTCATTTACCAGTGACAGTAGGGGCAGCAAGGCACGTATTGTATTGTTGCCATCGAGGATAAAAAGATGGGGTTTTCATCATATTGCTTGAGTTAATTCCTCTACATCATGTCATCTTGCTTAATGCGTTACTCCGTTCTTTATGAACTTAATACTCTAGATGCATGCAGGATAGCGGTCGATGTGTGGAGTAATAGTAGTAGATGCAGAATCATTTCGGTCTACTTGACACGGACGTGATGTCTATATTCATGATCATTGCCTTAGATATCGTCATAACTTTGCGCTTTTCTATCAATTGCTCGGCAGTAATTTGTTCACCCACCGTAATATTTTCTATCTTGAGAGAAGCCTCTAGTGAAACCTATGGCCCCCGGGTCTATTTTCCATCATACAATCTTCTACTTTCCAATTTACGAGTTTCCGATCTACTATTTTGCAATCTTTTACTTTCCGATCTATAAACCAAAAATACCAAAAATATTTACTTTACCTTTTATTTATCTCTATCAGATCTCACTTTGCAAATAACCGTGAAGGGATTGACAACCCCTTTATCGCGATGGGTGCAAGTTTGTTGATTGTTTGTGCAGGTATTCGGTGACTTGTTCGTTGTCTCCTACTGGATTGATACCTTGGTTCTCAAAATGAGGGAAATACTTATCTCTACTTTGCTGCATCACCCTTTCCTCTTCAAGGGAAAAACCAACGCAAGCTCAAGAAGTAGCATTAGTTTACACATTATACCTGTGAATATGACATGCCTTCCTATTTTTGGTACATACTACATCTATCTGTTAACCATGTTCTTACATGAAACTACCTCTCTTCTGTATCCTGCATCAATCACTTACGATGAGACACCTTTATTCGTTGCGTATTGCATATTATTTCTAGCCTGTTGCCATGTATTGCTTCTAATTTGGTCAAATACATTTATGAGGCCACCCTTTTAATTTGGCAGAGTCATATTGGTTTCATCTTTCATATGGTTTCTAGCTTGCATTGCTTCTAACTAGTTCAAACACCTTGTGCTTAGTTTACACTTTACACATCATACATGTCAATATGTCATGCCGTCCTGTTTTTCATACATATTCCATCCTCCTATCATGCGGCTGCCTTACATGAAAGTAGTGTTCGTCAGTATCATGCATCAATGAGTTCTGAAGAGCAAATTTTATTCCTTTTTCTTGTGGGTTTGACTTGACAAGGCAAAATAAAAAAAGAGGAAGGAAATGAGTAAGGAAGGCGATGATGGTGGTCCTCTGCAAGAACGTAAACGAAGCATCTGTACGGATTCTCCTCGTACTGCTAGTGCATTACAAGTTCCAAGTCTCCGCTCCCCTACTCCACCATCCCAGGTGCTTGCTCTAACTTGGCAGTGTGATATCTGGTTGCATGTTGCATATGGTGTCTAGCTTGTATTGCTTCTAATTAGTGTAAACTGCATCTGCTTAGCTTACACATGATACGTGTGAATATGACACACCTTCCTGTTTTTGGTACATACTATATCTGTCTATCACACCATGTTCTTACATGAAACTACTCTTCTTGTGTATCCTGCATCAGTCACTTATGATGGGACAACTTTAAGTTGGCAGTGTGATATTGGTTTGTGTCTTGAATATGATTTCTAGCATGTAGTGCTTCTAATTTGATGAATGCCACCTATGAAGAGACAGTTTTAACTTGGCAGAGTGATATTGATTGCACCTTCCATATGGTGTCTAGCTTGCAGTGCTTCTAATTTGTTGAAGTGCCTTCTGCTTAGTTACCACATCATAGGTGTGAATATGTCAAGCAGTCCAGTTTTTCGTACATATTCCATCCTCGTATCATGACTTTGCCTTTCATCAGAGTAGTATTCGTCAGTATCATGCATGAATGAGTTCTGAAGAGCGAATTTTATTCCTTTTTCTTGTTGGTTTGACCTCACAATGCAAAATAAATAAAGCGGAAGGAAATTGGTAAGGCATTAGATGATGGTGGTCCTTCCGAGCAACTGAAACAGAGGGTCTCTACAGATTCTACTCGGCCATCCTCCCAACAAGATTCGCAAGACAATGCAAGGCTAGACAGTTAACGTAGCTGTGTAGATGATGAGCACATCTCCCCTACTCCACCATCACAGGTGTTTGCTCTAACTTGGCACTATTATATGTGGTTGCATGTTGCGTATGATGTCTAGCTTGTATTGCTTCTAACTTTGTTGAATTGCATCTGTTTACTTTACACATCATGCCTGTGAATATGACACGTGTTCCTATTTCTAGAACATACTATATCTGATCACACCATGTTCTTACATCAGACTACTGTTCTTGCATATCCCGCATCAGTCACTTATGATGAGGCACCTTTAAGTCGCCACTGTGATATTGGCTGCGTCTTGCATATGATTTCTAGCATGTACTGCTTCTAATTTGTTGAAACGCCAGACAGTTTGAACTTGGCAGAGTGATATTGGTTGCATCTTTCATATGGTGTCTAGCTTGCAGTGCTTCTAATTTGTTGAAATGCCTTCTGCTTAGTTACCACATCATAGGTGTGAATATGTCACGCTGTCCTGTTTTTCGTACATATTCCATCCTCGTATCATGTGTTTGCCTTTCATCCGAGTAGTGTTCGTCAGTATCATGCATGAATGAGTTCTGAAGAGCGAATTTTATTCCTTTTTCTTATCTGTTTGACTTCACAATGCAAAATCAATACAGCTAAAGGAAATTAGTAAGGGAGTGGATGATGGTGGTCCTTCGGAGCAACTCAAACAGAGGTCTCTACAGATTCTACTCCGCCATCCTTCCAACAAGATTCGCAAGACAACACAAGGCTGGACAGTCAACGTAGCTGTGTAGATGATGAGCACATCTCCCCTACTCCACCATCACAGGTGCTTGCTCTAACTTGGAACTGTTATATGTGGTTGCGTGTTCCGTATGATGTCTAGTTTGTATTGCTTCTAATTTTGTTGAATTGCATCTGCGTAGCTTACAACTTATACCTGCAACAATCACTTACCCATAAGACACATTTAACTTGGGAGTGTGATGTAGGTTGCATCTTGCATTGTCTTCTAGCTTGTACTGCTTCTAATTTCTTGAAATGGCACTTACGACGAGACACTTTTTACCTGATAGAGTGATATTGGTTGCATGTTCATATGGTGCCTAGCTTTCATTTCTTCTAATTTTGTTGAAATACCTTCTACTTACTATTTTTCATACATATTCCATCCTCCTATCGTACGTGTGAATGTGCAATGCTATCTTTTTTTTTGTATATATTCCATCCTCCTATCATGCGCTTGCCTTACATCAAAGTAGTGTTCGTCTGTATCATGCATCAACCAGTTATGCAGAGCTAATTTTATTCATCTTCTTGTGGTTTTGACTTCAGAAGGCAATATCAAAAAAGAGGAAGGAAAAGAGTAAGTTAGGGGATGTTGGTGGTCCTCTGGACCGACGCAAATAGAGACTCTCTAGATTTGCCACAGCTACTGCTAATGCAGTTGAAGTCCCAAGTCTACATGATGAGTTCATCTCCCGTACTCCACCATCGTAGGTGCTTGCTCTAAGTTGACAGTGTGATAATTGGTTTCATGTTGCATATGTTGTCTAGCATGTATTTCTTCTATTTTGATTAAATTGCACCTGCTGAGTTTATATGTTATACATGTGCATATGACATGCCTTTCTGTGTCTAGATTACATTGCATCTATCTATCATACCATGTTCTTACATCAAAGTACTGCTGTTGTGTATCCCGCATCAGTCACTCATGATTGGATGCTTTAAACATGGCAGTTTGATAGTGGTTGCATCTTGCATTGATTTCTAGGTTGTACTGCTTCTAATTTTTTGAAATGCCACTTATGATAAGACACTTTTAACTTGGCAGAGTGATATTGGTTGCATCTTTCATATGGTGTCTAGCTTGCATTACTTCTATTTTCTTGAAAATCCTTCTGCTTAGTTTACACATCGTAGCTGTGAATATGTCACGCCGTCCTGTTTTTCTTACATATTCCATCCTCATACGGTTGTCTTACATCAAAGTATTGCTTGTCTGTAACATGCATCAATGAGTTCTGAAGAGCGATTTTATTCTTTTGTGTTGTGGGTATGGCTTGACATGGCAAAATCAAAAAAGAGCAAGGAAAAGAATATAGTAGGGAATGGTGTTACTCATTGGGTGCAACGGAAAAGGATCTGCCCTCGAGATTCTGCTAGTACTTATAGTGCAGTAGAAGGTCCAAGTCCACCGGCTAAATCTACAAACACAGTATCACCCGCTCCACCAGCTGCAACATCCGCTTCAACTGTATCGGCATCTCAATGAGTTACTCGTTCGTTTGCTCCGCAACTGGCCAGTTCCCAAGCTGCCTTCACACCTAACACTACTTCCGAAGCACTGCTGACATAGCAGGACTTGGCAAGATCAGATGAACCTCATGAGCATCAACACCAAGATGGTACCTGACCGAGTCAAGTTGCAGTTGCATGCTCCTTTATATGTACTCTCACAGATTGATGTGCACTAACACTTTCCATATTCGTTATTGAACTAGCACCACGGCGCAAGCGGAAACAGACATCAAGGATAATGCTTGACAGATTAACAAAATCTAAAGGAGGAAGAATGGAGATCCGTTTTGAGGCAGGTTTAAAAAGGCCACGTGATGCTACAGAGTCAGCCAAGTTAGTATCAGAGGCAGCCGTTGCCGTTAGGTGTCATGCACATATCCTCCCAACGTGGATCCAGTATAGGAATGAGAAAGACGATACCCATTTTAAAACCTTCCTTGACCATTTATCCATAAGTAATGTTATTCATCGCAATTTGTAATATTGTCTTGCTCTGTCCCATACTTTCTAGCTTCCTCCTAATAAGACTCACATTCTTTTTTCAACAGATGAGGTTCAAGTTGGATCCGAAAGATGATGCAACTAAACAAGCATGCACTCATGTTTTTCAGTCTGCTCTGCAACAGTATCGGTATCACCTTAGAAAAACTCACTTTGAAGGCATGGCTAACAATGAAATCGCCCAAACATCTCCAGTGGAATATATTACAGATGAAGACTGGACAGCCCTTGTTAAACACTGGTCTAATCCAAAGTATCAGGTAGGGTATATGTATTTGATCAGATCACATATTGAACTTGTATTTACGTATGTGCCTTACAAGTGTATCTTATTCTAGGCTAACTGTTTGAAGAAAAAGACTGTCGATGTACTAAGTATTGGGCCACTAGTACCCCGTACTTGTGCACGGGCAGTTGTAGCCATCCTCCCGGCAAGGCTTGCCGGGGAACAGTTCGAGGTTGATTCAAGCCATCAAAGAAACCATCCAGTCAAAGATCTGAGGATCAGCAGATAAGGAGAGCTGGAATCCGATGGCCAGCTTTCCCGGCAAGATCTTGCCGGGGTGGCCTGCGCAGCCCGGCAAGGATTGGTGCCCGGCAAGGCTCGGTGCCCGGCAAGGCTTGGCGCCCGGCAGGGCTTGGCCCCGGCAAGGTTTTGTTGCTGTGCCACCGCTCTAGCACAACGACAAAACCCGACATTCTGGGTCCTTCTTTGGATGCGTGGCGACGCGCCAATGGAGGAGAGCTTAAGCGGTGCTGATGGGATGGCCCCTTTTTCCATCCCCAAGAAAGAAAGGACACCTAAACGGACACCTCATGGTGCATTAAATGCGTTCGTCCTAGTCTGTCAGGGGTTAGGTATGATTACCCTGTAGCTACTTTACACCTCAATGTATGTACATTTTGCCACTGTGGTGACCCCTTTGAGCGTATAAAAGGAGGCCCAAGGCAAATGCTACAGGGGAGGAGAACTTCTGGCCCATCCTGCATACGTAGCTACTCTTTGAACGTACTGTTCACAGCGAGCGCTCCTGAAGGCTGGGCTCAAGAACGCTAATAAGAACACAAGGCATGAGTAGGGTTTTACGCTGATCAGCGGCCCGAACCTGGGTAAAATCTTCCCGCGTCGATCGTTGGTTCTGCTCTTTGCGTATACCTCTCCCCCCGCCGAATCGTAAAGGGGTCCCTTTGGATCCCATAGGTGTCGTACCCCGACATCTTTGGCGCGCCAGGTAGGGGGATTGAAGGTTGCGTGAACCTGATCTAGTGATCGGCGCTTCAGTTTCTTCATTATCTTCATCATCATGCCACCCAAGAAGAAGAGCGCTGTGACGGCGCAACCATCCACATCCGTTTTACCTGAGCCTTCTCGTACGGGCGACGGCGTGGGTGCAGGAGGAAGAGGACTAGAACCCCCACAGCGTTCTGGTGATCTGAGCCAGGCGAGCGGCATCGTTCGCAGTGGTAGTGGCAACCTGCACGCCGCTGGATCTAGAGATGGCGCTGTGTTGCCTACGGGTGGCACAACGAATTCCAGAGATCGGAGGGCGCCTGCTGGAGCTCCCGCGCCGGCGCAAGCATCACGACCTACCCAGGTCATGCACGATGAGCGACGTCATGGCGCTGGTGGTTCAGGGCGTCCCCATGAAAAGATTTCCGCGCATCGATCCCAAGATGCGCGGGACCAGCATGCACACCGAGCTGCTGGCGGGGGTGGCGCGCGGTCGCGTGACCGTGGTGGTGCTCCTTCTAATATGGTTAGGAGTCAGAGCACCTCACGTACCTCGCACCTGTCGCCGCCGCCTACGCCAGCGGAAGCCTTTGCACGTGCGCAGCTGCTCCTCGATTTTCCTCCTGCCCCGGAGAAGATGGAGGAGTGGCGAGCTACTATCCAGAGCCTTATCGGCTTCGCCAACAAAGATGGACCGCAAGAGGCAGGGCCCTCGCAGCGAAGGCCCGTCGATCCGGCGCGAGCCGATGTGGAGAAAACCGGAGGTGGTGCAACCACAGTGCACTCCCCTCCGCGGCACCAGCGGCGGCCGACAACCCAGCAGGTCGACCGCTGTGAAGAAGTTTCCACACCGTCATCCAATCCACGGATGCGCCGCGATCAACGTCAAGTTCTCCAGGAACGAGGCAAGGAGGACGCTCGAACTACCATCGAGCGGCGACGGGAAGCGCGCTATTAGTCTGATAAGCGCGCAGGGCCGGCTGTCGACGAGCCTGCGCCAGGGGACGTAGGAGACTTGCCTTATGAGGTAGGGACTCCAGCGTTTACCCGTGAGCTGCGGCAAGTCCAGTGGCCCAATTCCCGAACCTTCAAACCGGAGGTCCCGGAGAAATATGACGGTAAGACCCATCCCTCGGAGTTCCTGAGCATCTACACCATTGCGGTGCAGGCTGCCAGGGGCCAAGATGACAAGATACTTGCCAACTACTTCCCGTTGGTGCTTAAACCCAATGTCAGGTCGTGGTTGATGCATCTGCCGAAGAATTCTATTTCTTCCTGGTCAGATCTGTGCCATCAGTTTGTTGGCGCCTTTGTTGGAGGCCACCAAGCTCCTGGCCAAGAGAGTGATTTGCATATCATCCCTCAGAAGGAGGGCGAGTCCCTACGCAAGTTTATGCAGAGGTTCAGCCGGGTGCAGTACAATATTCCTGACGTTCACCCTGCCGCTGTCATTAGCGCATTTCACCAGAATGTGCATAACCGCAGAATGCGGGAAGAGCTGGCAATGAACAAAGTCAGGAGTATTGCCGAGCTTTACGCTCTAGCCGATAAATGCGCTCGAGCTGAAGAGGGGAGGAAACTCCCTGGCAAGGCTGTTGGTGCGGCGGGCGAATCCGAAGAAGAAGATGCCGCGGCCCCGTCAAGGAAAGGCCGGCGGCGGAACAGGAAACGCGGATGCAAGGCCGTGCTTGCTGTCGAGGAATCCGACAACCCCGGCGCTGCCAAAAAGGCCAAGGTTGGTGACCCCGTCAAGGATCTTGCCGGGTGCCCTTCCTGTCAGGCCTTGGCGGCTGCCGACAAGTCGGAGAACTCCGGCAAGTAGTATTGCAAGATCCATCGCACTAAGGGCCACGATCTCCAGAACTGCCGGCAAGTTGAACAGCTTGCCGAGAAGCAGAGGGCCAAATATGAAAGGCGAGATAAGGAGAAGGCCCAAGATGGTGCTGACGGATCCGGCAAGAAGCGCGGTGGCCGAGGGGGGCGCCACGGCAAGGCCAAGCAACAAAAGGATAGGCCCGCTCGGGGCCGAGATAAAGAAGAAGATGATGATGAAGAAGATGATGAGTCCAGTGAGCAAGAATTCCAGAAAGCTACAGAGGCCATGTGTATCGATGGAGGTGCCTCGCTGCATTCTTCCCACCATCAACTCAAACAGTGGGTGCGGGAAGTCAATGCGGCAGAGCCATCCCCAGATGCATGTAGGCCCCTGAAGTGGTCCAACACGCCTATCATTTTCGACGCCGAGGATCACCCTGATCGCACAACTGCGGTCGGGTGCTTGCCGTTGTTGGTCTCGCCAACGATTCGCAACCTCAAGGTGACGAAAATGCTAGTTGACGGTGGGGCCGGCCTAAACTTAATCTCACCGGATGTGCTCAAAAAGCTCCAAATTCCCGACGAGGACCTCGAAGAAATGGGTACATTTCAAGGGGTCAATCCGGGAAGAACCCAGCCCAAGGGCAAGATCACGCTGCCGGTGACATTTGGTAGCGAGCTCAACTACAGGACCGAGAAGGTGGTGTTTGATGTCGCCAAGATCCCCATGTCATATAATGGGATCCTTGGTCGGCCAGCGCTGGCTAAGTTCATGGCGGCATCACACTACGCGTACAACGTTCTGAAGATGCCTGGGCCGTTGAGCATCATCACTATCCATTCTGATAAGAAGGATGCGCTCATCTGTGCCGACCAACTTTACCGGGAAGCAGTTGCAGCACCTGCCATCAAGGCACCTACTCCTGCCGCTGGAACTCCCGGGGGGAAGAAGAAGACCGGCAAGAACCTTGGCGCGAACTCCGGCAAGCGCACCTCCTCGGAGTGGTGCGCTTCCGTCGAGGGTGCACCAGAGAGTTCCACCGGCAAGAACAAGAAATCCAAGGCTGCTCCGCCGGAGACCAAGAAGGTGCCCGTCAGGGAGGACGGAACAGGGGGAACTTTCACCATAAGTTCCACCCTAGATGACAAATAGGAAAGTACGCTCGTTGCTTTCCTGCGGGCGAATGTCGATGTGTTTGCATGGCAACCATCTGACATCCCCGGTGTTCCCAGGAAAGTAATTGAGCACCACCTTGCTGTCTGTCCTCATGCGCGGCCGTCAAGCAAAGGGTGAGGAAACAAGCCTTGGAACGGCAAGAATTCATTGCCGAAGAAATCAGAAAGCTGGAGGCGGCAGGATTGGTCAAAGGAGTGCTTCATCCAACCTGGTTGGCCAATCCGGTTGTAGTGCGGAAGGCGAATGGGAAATGGAGGCTTTGTATCGATTATACAGATATCAATAAAGCCTATCCAAAAGATCCCTTTCCCTTGCCGCGTATCGACCAGATTGTGGATTCCACCACTGGTTGTGGTCTCCTGTCCTTCCTTGATGCCTATTCGGGGTATCATTAGATTTTTATGGCAAAAGAAGATGAAGAGAAGACCGCATTTATCACCCCATGTGGTACGTATTGTTTCATACGAATGCCTTTCGGGTTGAAAAGTGCTGGTTAGACATTTGCGAGAGCAATCCAAATTGGTTTTGAGCCTCAACTCCATAGAAATATGGAGGCATATATGGATGATATAGTGGTCAAAACCAAAGACAAAGCGACGCTCATTCAAGATTTAGAAGAAACATTTGCAAATTTGCGCAAGATCAACTTGAAGCTCAATCCTGAGAAGTGCGTGTTCGGTGCTCCTTCCGGCAAGCTCCTCGGATTCTTTGTATCTTGCCGGGGAATCGAAGCGAACCCCGACAAGATCAAAGCTATTGAGCAAATTGAAGCGCCGAGACACGTCAAGGATGTGCGTCGTCTTGCCGGCTGTGTTGCTGCTCTAAGCAGGTTTATTTCCAAATCTGCTGAGCGCGCCCTGCCCTTTTTCAAAATTTTGAAGAAGGCAGGTCCAATGAAATGGACTCCGGAGGCGGAGGCTGCGCTGCAAGATTTGAAGAAATACCTTTCCTCTCCGCCGACGCTAGTCGCGACTGAACCACAAGAGCCGTTGCTGCTGTATCTGGCAGTAACAAATCAAGTGGTTAGTGCTGCGCTAGTGGGGCAGAGAGAGGCTGATGAGGAAGCAACACCAGTGGCAGGACCGCCAGGTGACGCGGCAAGATCTTCCCCGGCAAGGGTTGATCCCGGCAAGACAGGATCTGCGCAAACAGAAGAACCAGTGCAGAAGAAGAAGGTGGTGCAGCGCCCAGTTTATTTTGTTAGCTCTCTTTTACAAGGGGCTAGGTCGAGATATTCTGGTGTGCAGAAGTTGCTTTTCGGCCTTCTTATGGCCTCGAGGAAGCTGCGCCATTATTTTCAAGCACATGAAATCACCGTCGTCACTCGCTTTCCGTTGCAACGGATTTTGCAAAATCCAGAAGCAACTGGCAGGATCGTGGAGTGGGCGTTGGAGTTGTCGAGCTTTGGCCTCAAGTTTGAAAGCACTTCGATGATTCAGAGCAGGGCCTTGGCAGAGTTCATTGCAGAATGGACCCCAACGCCGGACGAAGAGGTTCAGGAAACAACTCTTCCCGGCAAGGAAATTAATCAGCAATGGGTTATGTACTTTGATGGGGCTTTCTCGCTGCAAGGCGCCGGTGCTGGCGTGCTGCTTGTCGCACCCACCGGACAGCACCTCAAGTACGTAGTCCAAATGCATTTTCCCCGGGAGAGTTCGACCAACAACACTGCAGAATACGTGGGTTTGCTTGCCGGTCTCAGGATCGCAGCAGACCTTGGTATCAAAAAGCTCGTCATCAAAGGCGATTCACAGCTTGTCGTCAGGCAAGTTAACAAGAGTTATCAAAGTCCATTGATGCAAGCCTACGTGGATGAAGTGAGGAAAATGGAAGAGCACTTTGACGGTCTGCAAATGGAGCACGTTCCTCGTGCCGAGAACAGTGTTGCTGACGACCTGTCAAAGCGTGCCGCCCTCAAGTTGCCTGTGGAACCAGGAACTTTTGTGCTCCAATTGACCCAACCATCCGTGGCGCCATCGATGAGGCAGGAAAAGAGAAGAAAGTTGAACTCTGGTCAGTACTTCCCGGCAGAGCTCCCCGGAGCCGCCGGCAAGGAAGTTGCTGAGATCGACATGCCTGCCGGGGAACAACAGGCTCCGGCAGGGCCTCAGGCCCTTGCTGTCGAGATAAATGTTTCCCCGGCGGAGGAGATGCCTTTAGTCCTAGCCGTCGAGCCTCAGGCTCCAGCATGGGCGCAGCACATTGTCCATTTCCTTCAGACAGGAGAACTCCCGGAGGAACAGGAAGAGGCAGAAAGAGTAGCCCGTCGGTCTGTTATGTACAAGTTCGTCGATGACGTCCTGTACAGAAAGAGATCAAACGGTGTGAAATTGAAGTGCATTCCTCGGGAGGATGGGCTAGAGCTGTTGGCAGAGATACATGGAGGCATATGTGGTTCTCACATATGGTCAAGAGCACTTGCTGGGAAAGCATTCTGGCAGGGTCTCTTTTGGCCCACCGCTCTCCAGGATGCAACTGCACTAGTCACCAAGTGTGAAGCGTGCCAGTTTCATTCGAAGAAATCACATCAACCAGCTCAAGCTCTTCAGACAATCCCTCTCTCCTGGCCATTTTCGGTCTGGGGGCTCGACATACTGGGCCCTTTCCCCCGTGCTACCGGGGGCTTTGAGTACTTGTACGTTGCTATCGACAAGTTCACAAAGTGGCCGGAGGTGGAAGCAGTGAGGAAGGTGACAACACAATCAGCCGTCAAGTTCTTTAAAGGGATAGTTTGCCGTTTCGGTGTACCCAACAGGATCATCACCGACAACGGCACGCAGTTCACAAGTCGCACCTTCATGCAGTACGTCCAAGACTTTGGCGGCAGGATTTGTTTTGCTTCTGTTGCTCACCCGAGAAGCAACGGCCAAGCAGAGAGGGCTAATGCTGAAGTGCTGCGCGGTCTCAGGACCAGGACTTTTGACAAGTTGAAAAAGTGCGGAAGACGCTGGATTGATGAGTTGCCGGCGGTTCTTTGGTCAATCAGAACGACACCAAATCGAGCCACCGGCCAGACGCCCTTCGCTCTGGTCTACGGAGCGGAAGCAATTCTCCCCACGGAACTCACGTACGGATCACCTCGAGTGCTCGCTTATGATGAGCTTGAGCAAGAGCAACTGTGGCAAGATGACGCTATGCTCCTTGAGGAGAATCGTCTTCAGGCTGCTGTGCGAGCTGCACGCTACCAGCAAGCTTTGCGCCGCTACCATAGCCGCAAAGTTCATGCCCGAAGCCTTGAGGAAGGCGACCTTGTTCTTCGGCGGATTCAGTCCGCCAATAATTCAAACAAGTTGACGCCAAAGTGGGAAGGCCCTTATTGGGTAGTACGAGTCACCAGGCCCGGCGCTGTCCGCTTGGTGACCGAGGATGGCGTTCCAGTGAGCAATTCCTGGAATATCGAACATCTTCGCAAGTTCTACCCATAAGGCGCGGTTGCCGGGGGTTCCCGGTAAGTTCTAACGAACCACCAAGGTTTCATGTCTTTATTTTCTTTTCTTTCTTTTTAAAAGACAGAAGGATTCCTCGCGCGCACATTTGCCGGGGGGGGGGGTGGGGAAGGGGGGGTAAGGAGATATGAGTCCCAGTTGGGCGACGTTTGGAATCGACGCTTGCCGGAGGAAGGACAGTGACAGAAAGCTAAGTTCTAAAAACTTAGAGCAAGTTTCCTTTATTGCTAGTTATTTCCTTGGACGATTCCGACTCTTGTATGGAAAATCTGCACGCGAAGGAACCCTTGTTGTAATCAGTTGCGCCCTTATTTTTTTTCGAGCCCGCTCAACGATTTAAGTGGCTGCACTGAGAACGCCAAGGAGTCTTGCCGGCCGCTGCGCCTCCAGCAGGCTGCTGAAGTCCCGCACCCAGCGCTCGCGGCAGGTTGCGCGCCGGCAAGTTTTTCAGTAAGCGTAGGGTGAACTCCATACATAAAGGAATCAGACAAGGAAAATAGCAAGCATGAACCTAAACATAGGCGAGTTATATTACATTCATGAGCTGCCGCAATTCTAACTTGAGACTTAATTGTCTTTTACATGGAATGATGGCAGCAAGAAAAGGCGGGACACTTAATCCCTGCGCTGGCCTTCGATCCTTTTGATGGAGTCCACCTTCTCAAGGATAGGCGCGATAAGTTCTTCAACCGCCTCGACATTTGCGTCCCTTGGCAGATGGCCGAGCGCGTTGGAGAGGTCGATGCGGGGATTGCTGTGCACCACCTTGATAAGCACCTTGCGAAGGACAGCCCGGCAAAGCCGGTGAGTCTCGTTGGCCAATTGGGTTGCCCGGCTAGACTGGAGCACCCTCAAGGCGTCGATGATGCTTTCAAAGAACATCGTCAACCTGGCACTTGAAGATATCCTTTCCTCGGAAGAATACCTGAAGTTTGACAGGCCCATGGTTGACAGTTCTGCCGTAAGCTACTCCGCAGCGTCGATGAGACGTCCAGTCCAGATCTCCACCCCCTTCTCGTAATCGATTTGGGCGGCAGCAGCTCTCTTGAGCAGGTTCCTCTCTCCTTGGAGATCCTTGAGTAGAGCCTTCTCACGGGCCTTGCCGGCCTCGAGAGACTTCTGCAACATGGTTAGCTTCAATTCCAGAACTGCAATAGCATCAGCCGCAGAGGAGAGCTGCTTGGTTTTGTTGGACAGGGCAACTTGCATCTCCGCCAAAGAGTGGAGGGTTTTTTCCCTGTCATCTTTGAGCGTCGAGAGCTCCTTGCCGTGTTCTTCGAGATCTATCTCCAGCTTCTTTACCTTGTCGCTCAGCTCGTTCTTGGCGGCCTTTGCAGCTTCGGCAGCATCGACGGCCTCCTTGAGCTTGCCGGCGTGACTTGCAGTCAGAGCTTCGAGCGCCTCTTTATGTTTTTGCTCCAGCTCCTGGGTCCGCCGCGCGACAAGCTTCTCGATATCTTCATCTTTGCTGTGAAGCTTGGCGGCGAGCGCCTGCTCACGTGCGGTGAGATCTTCCTCGTGAGCATCAAGAGCAACGCGGCGCCCCGTCAGGAGGGCATCTTCAGCAGCAATCCTTTGAGTAGCTTCATCCTGCGCCTTCTCCATATCAGATTGCTTCAGGAGGATCTCTGTCCACTGTTGGCTCACCTGTTCCCGGCCAGCAGTCAGCTCTTGGAGGGCCTCGGCGTACCAGGTTTGCATTTGTTCGACGCGCCTCTGGAAATCTGCCTCGGTCGCCTCGACAACTGCCATTCTGGAATCCGCTTTATCTTTCCGGGCGCGGTGGAGAGCCTGGAGCTTGCGGAAATTCTCGCCCATGGCCTGAAGGAGCTGATCCTCTTCAGATTTGCCGCTGCTAGCGCTGGGATCATCGACAACCTCGAGCCCGGCAGCAGCGATGATTTCTTCGTCAAAAACTTCTTCTTCGGCTGGTGCCCCAATGCTTGCCGTCCCCGACAAGTTGACAAATAGGTTCTCGCCAACCTTGAGGTATTTGCTGGATGAGGGGCCTTCAGATGTTGACGGTTGGTCTTCAGCGACCGCCTCACCAGTGGCAAGGGGCTCCGTGGCTGGCGCAGCGCCTGGCGCTGCTACGGCAGGAATGCCGTCAGTACGGTCATCAGCCTCCCTGTCGCCCCCTTCAGTAGGTTCCTTGGCGGGTTACTCCTGTGTAGTCTTGGCGGCCTCCCCGTCAAGAGCACCACCAGCCTCGATGGTGTCATCCTTGGCGGCTTCGCTGGCAGCGATCCTGTCTGCTTCGGTAGCGGCATCCCTGGTGGTCTCCTCGATGACAATGTCCACATCCATGTGTTCCGTCACAGGGAACTCTGAAGGACGAAGGAGGAGAACAGAATAAGATCAAGATTGAAGTTGAAGCGACTAAAGACAGAGAGATAAGGGAAAGAGTAACAAGCGTTCTGAGGCAATCAATTACCTACGTCGAGCTGTTGAGAGGTGGCCTCGACCCTCCCGACAACTTCGGTTGCCGGGGGAGGGTTGCCGATGTCCATGCTTGCCGGCTCCTCCTCAGTTAGGACGGCCTCGTCGGTAGGATCTCTTGCCGGGGACGTGCTTATGGGCGGCATGGTTGATGGAGGTGGCACGATGGGGATGTCTTCCGACGACTCTCCCTATTGCCATTCTTCTCCTGCGAGCCCAAAAATATCAGCGACAAGAATGGAAGCCTCAGCACCCGCCAGCGGAAAAAGAACAGTGAACTTACGCTGGGGGCTGTGCTAGGGGCTGCATTGAGGACTGGGCTCCGGGCTGACGACGGCGGTTTCTGGCACGCTCGTGGAGCCTGCCGGGGGCTCGTCGCCTGTGGAAGTCTTTGTCCTCTTCGCCATCCTCTCCAGGAAGGTTTCTGCATCACTGCAGAGACAATACGAGCAAGTCAGTAAGATCAATCCAAGATTGGAATATAAAGGCTGTGGCAAAGTACTCACTCTTCTTCTTCTCGCTCCGGACTAAAGCCGGAGATGTCGAAATCGGCCTCCGTTGCGGTGTCTGAGTGGGGAGGCGGAGGAGGGGTCCTAGGTCGCTTGGCTGTGGCAGGCGCCGGGGCAGCTTCCGGTGCGGTACTGCGAGACACCCCTGCCGCCCCAGCAGTGGCCGCTGGTGTGGGTCTCGCGTGCCGCGCAGGTTGTTGACGAACCCCTTGCCACGGTGCAGTCTTGCCGGCCACTTTCTTGCCGGGAGCCTCGCCGCTCGAAGAAGGCTGGCTTGCCGGGATGCTAGATGCATCCTTCCGAAGAACACGCTTCGTCTTCTTCGGGGCTAGGAGCTCTTCTTGCGTCTCTTCTTCGGCCATGTCCTCGTCGGACGAGCTCTCAGCGGCTGTGCTGCTCTGTTCCCCAGTAGCTTTGTCCTTCCCGGCAGGTTTTACCTCCACTACTACCTCAGCGTCGCTGGTTTCCCATTCTGTGAAACCAACGCTGCCGGCCTCCGCGGCAAGATTTGCCTCCTCCACCCTAGTAGCAATGTAAGCTACTTCTTGGTCGGTGGTGGCTCGGATGAAATCTGTCTCTTGCCGGATCTCTTCGTCAAGTTGTCAAAAAACTTCTGTGCTTCCTCCTCGGTTGGCTCGGCCCAAGTCACGTCAAGACCGTGGGCGTTGAACATCGGCATGAAGGCGATGATTGACCCCAAGGCGGAGTTGTTGCACAAAGGGACGATCCTTGCCGGCAGCCGATGCTTGTCTTCGCGCTGGAATAGTTTTTGACGGAGAGCGCCAAGCTGCATAGTGGTCAGATTATTATTCAACCCGGGGCGCAATCTCATGATATCTGCCGCGTTTCGGTATTCCCAAGCTGGCCTTCCCCTGTTCTGCAAGGGGGCGATGCGGCAGCGAAGAAAGTCGAAGCCAATCATCTTCATTGTCAGCCCGGCAGCTTTCAGGCGAAGAATCCTGGTGGTGGCGATTGCGAGCTTTTCGTCATCAGCGGCAAGACTGCTCCAACCGCTGCTGCGGATCACCTTCTGTTGCCGGGGAAGACAAAACGGATGGGGATCTGCTTCCTTGATCCAGCACCATTCAGCCCGCCATTCGTCCCACTTTTCGCGGTAAACTCCTTCTGGGTATATTTCCCTATTCCAAGCCCTTGGGATCCAGGCGATAGAACCAGAGAGGGCCTCTCCTTTTTGGATGCGGGGGAAGAAGTAATGGCGAAAAAGAGTAGAGTTGGGAATCACTCCGGCAAAGTTTTCACAAAGATGGGCAAAGATAGACATGCATAGTACTGCATTCGGCGTGAAATCGAGAAGATGAAAGCCGTATGTGTACATGATATCATTGAAGAAGTCGGAAAATGGGGGGCAGAGCCCACAATAGAAATACGCGGCGAAGAAAGGGTATCTGTCCGATCCACTTTTGGAACAAGAACCTGGAATCACGCATGTGGCGGGGTGAGCTTGCGTCTCCTTCGCCCACATGCACTGGTACCGCCTCTTCAGAGCTTCTGCATCGAGCGATGGGGGGAAGACGACATACTTCTTCCGCATCTTCACCAGTTCGCTCTCCAGAACATCGGTTTTCGCCTCCTTGCTCTTGCCCTTGCTGGCCTTGGGCGGCATGGCGGCTGTGAGGGCGGAAGCCGGGGGTGAAGCGAGCGTGGAAGCGGCGGGCGGAAGAGGAAAAGCTTCGCTCTGAGCTCGAGAGGAGGAAGGCGATGGCGACGACCAGATTGAGAAGAAGAGGGTGGTAAATAGGCTTGTGCCTCTGCGACTTCTTCTTTTTATGGGGAAGGAGCGGGGCTGCCTCTTTTATTCCCCAATGTGAATGTGCCTCTATAGGCGCGTCGCAGTTGCAACCTTTGAGGCACGCTCCCCACGCCGCGCGTTTGACGCGCGTAGTGGGGGTCATAGTAAACTAGATATTTACGAGCAGTTAATCCCCTGCCACGCGTGCCCGTGCACTGTTTGGGCCTAGCCCAACAATGCCTCTCACTCGTGTATGGGCCAGGCCCGGGGGCTCCTGTCGGTGTACTAAGTATTGGGCCACTAGTACCCCGTACTTGTGCACGGGCAGTTGTAGCCATCCTCGTGGCAAGGCTTGCCGGGGAACAGTTCGAGGTTGATTCAAGCCATCAAAGAAACCATCCAGTCAGAGATCTAAGGATCAGCAGATAAGGAGAGCTGGAATCCGAAGGCCAGCTTCCCCGGCAAGATCTTGCCGGGGTGGCCTGCGGAGCCCGGCAAGGATTGGTGCCCGGCAAGGCTTGGCGCCCGGCAGGGCTTGGCCCCGGCAAGGTTTTGTTGCTGTGCCACCGCTCTAGCACAGCGATAAAACCCGACATTCTGGGTCCTTCTTTGGATGCGTGGCGACGCGCCAATGGAGGAGAGCTTAAGCGGTGCTGATGGGATGGCCCCTTTTTCCATCGCCAAGAAAGTAAGGACACCTAAACGGACACCTCACGGTGCATTAAATGCGTTCGTCCTAGTCCGTCAGGGGTTAGGTATGATTACCCTGTAGCTACTTTACACCTCAATGTATGTACATTTTGCCACTGTGGTGACCCCTTTGAGCGTATAAAAGGAGGCCCAAGGCAACTGCTACAGGGGAGGAGAACTTCTGGCCCATCCTACATGCGTAGCTGCTCTTTGAACGTACTGTTCACAGCGAGCGCTCCTGAAGGCTGGGCTCAAAAACGCTAATAAGAACACAAGGCAGGAGTAGGGTTTTACGCTGATCAGCGGCCCGAACCTGGGTAAAATCTTCCCGCGTTGATCGTTGGTTCTGCTCTTTGCGTATACTTCTCCCCCCGCCGAATCGTAAAGGGGTCCCTTTGGATCCCATAGGTGTCATACCCCGACAAAGACCAATCATTCTAAAGTGAAATTCCAACAGACAATAGGATCTCGTAGCTACATTGCACACTGCGAGGCTCTTGTAAATAGCTGCTAGTTCCTTCTTTTTTCTGTGCCATATTATCGTATCTATATTGACTTGTTCCAAATACAGAGGAAAGCCCGTGCGGACCAAAAAGAACCTGAACTGAATGCAGTGCAAATCTTCAAGGATTGCCACACCAGCAAGATGAATGCATCAGCACACCAGTTCAAGCCGCTGTTGTAAGTCCTTACTCCTCCTGCCTTTGAACTGCTTGTTACTAAGACATGTTCATTTAACTGCTTGGTTTGTAGCCAATGTCAGTTACTCTGTTCACTTTTATACACAGTTGTCTTAACGTATCATTTCACCTTACACGGTTTAAAAGAGATGAAGGATATTCTTTTGGTCTTGATCTGTAATCTAGTTGTGATGTTCACGTGCCCACACAATGATACAATAGCCTGTTTGTTTTATATCTGTTTGCCCATGATATGAATGATGTCATACTATGTTCATCCTACTTTAAACCATGTCTCTTTATCCTTAGATGTCAACGAATGTGAGGAAATAGACAATACAGTAGGCATGCTACATGGACATATGTTCCGAAAGTGATTTTATTATGTAGTTGGCACTACAATACATGCTAATGTATTACAGTAGTTCACCAAAATAAGTTATGTATAAACGTGAAACCTACTTTGTTTGTTTTTGTCTCATTGGTAACTTATCTGCTACACTAATCTATAAGTTCAAACCTTCAGCAAGCTATGGAACAAATGATTGAACAGCCACAACCACCTGAAGGTGACGAGGCTACCATAGGCACAATGTCACCTCTTGCTGTAGTGCGTCAGTACCTGTCCACTAACAGTGCAAAAAGCACCTTCCTGCGTAATTCTGGGTTGGTTGTCAAGGTAACCTCATCCAAATCACCTACTGAACAAAATCTTTCGGCTAGACAGAGTGATATATCTGTGCTCCAGACACGAGTCCAATCCCTAATGGACGTCATTTTGGAAACAAGAATAGTGGTTGACAAATGTCGTCAAGATATGAATGGTTTTGAAACCAGACTATCAGACATTTGCTTCGTTGTTCAAGAGCAATGGCGGAAAAAAGGGGAAGATCATGCTGCTCCATCAGATTCTACAGCCTGAAACATTAGCAGTCAGGTTAAATGATCTGTGCTTCTATACATCTGGTGGTGCTTTTATCTGCAAGGACTGTAAACTTTATGCCAACAGGCCTTTTGTTGTATGGCTAGAATTCATTCTGTTGTGATACAACATTTATCGTGCTGCCAAAGGCTGTAGAAATTACGACGCTATTTTTTTATAGTGTAGGTTTATCTTAGTAATGTATTCGGCCGAAAGCTTCGTAGGAGCCCAACGTGCCAACATTCGTCAGGCCCATTCCAATTGGGCTAAAAACGATTATGGGCCGTAATTTGCATGTAGCCCACTAAAAATATCTGGGCCTAAATCAGCATAAGCTTTCATATTTTTGGTAGGCATGTGCCCCAAGTGGGCCTTTAACAGGCCTAAACATAATTTGGGCCCTCGGTAACAATAGGCCGTTAACATGTGTAAATATCTCGAGCCCATAAATAACATGGGCTTTTAGTAGGCCAAAAGTGAGATTGGGCCCTGATTGTGCCAAATAACCCACTGGTCATTAGCAGGCCGAAATGTATCTCAGCTTGTGGTGGCCCATTTACAATGCGGATCGTTCACAGGTCGAAATTCAGACGGGCCGTAAATGCGCCGACCTACTACACGGGCCTTTAACAGGCCGGAAGTTCGGCCGGGCTTGATTAGTGTCAGTTTTATATGGGCCGTTAATAGGCCCGATGTGACGTTGGGCCACATATGGCCCATGGATTTCGTCCGACGTTAAAAGGCCAAAAAATCACAACAGGCTGGAAGTGGCCCAAATCTACAGTGGGCCTCTAACAGGCCGAATGTCAGACATGGCCGAATATGACCCAAATCCTTCACGGTCATTTATGGGCAGAAAGTTTCAATGGCCAATAAATGGGCCCAAATGAAGCAGGACCTTTAACAGGCCGGAAACACACCGGGCCGTAATTCAGCCCAAATACTTAGCGGACTGTTAACAGACCAGAAGTGACCATGGGTTGCGATGATGACAAGTTTAGAACGGGTCGTTGACAAGCCGATTTGACACTGGCCATACGGGCCTTAACTGCGAATGGGCCGTCTGCAAGCAGGCCGTTAATGGGCCAGCCCGCTAATTTTTACTGGGCCAGCCTTTTTAACCTAAATGGGCCATCGTTGGGCCTTGCCACGTGTCGACGTATCATAGGCGCCTCCTGTCCATTGGGCGGTTGACATCTGTCCTTTTGCGGTGCTGACACATGGTTGCTATAGCCAATGATAATTTTACACATGGAAAATCCTCATTGGTCCCAGCTGTTAACGGGTTATCGGATCCAAACCGGAACCCGATAGCTTAACGGCGACCCGTTACGGTGGATGCCACATGTCGGTTACCCTTGACGAAAGCACTTCTATGACGCGTGATTTATCGTCATGGAAGTGGACACTTCCGTGATCATAATTTTGGTAATGTCATGGAACACTTCTATGACAGCACAGGTATGACTATCTTGATTCTGTCATACAATCGTCATGGATGTACATGCATGATAGAAAACGTGACCTACTGTGACAAACACGTATCATCACGGAAGTGGTTTTTTTGTAGTGATTATAGATACGTTGGAGACGTATCAAGCATCCCAAGGCTTAATTCCTGCTCGTCCTCGAGTAAGTAAATGATAAAAACTAATTTTTTGATGTGGAATGCTACCTAACATGTTTATCAAGTAATCTTTCTTATTGTGGCATGAATATTCAGATCCATAAGATTCAAAACAAAAGTTTAATATTGTCATAAAAACAATAATACTTCAAGCATACTAATAAAGCAGTCACGACTTTTCAAAATAACTTGGCTAAAGAAAGTTATCCCTACAAAATCATATAATCTTGTCATGCTCTATCTTCATCACACAAAGTATTTATCATGCACAACCCCGATGACAAGCCAAGCAATTGTTTCATACTTTTGACATTCTAAAGCTTTTTCAACTTTCACGCAATACATGAGCGTGAGCCATGGATATAGCACTATGGGTGGAATAGAAGGTGGTAGTAGACAAAAAAGGAGAAACAAATTCTCATACCAACTAGGCAAATTAATAGGCTATGGAGATGCCCATCAATTGATATTGGTGCAAGTGAGTAGGGATTGTCATGCAACGGATGCACTAGAGCTATAAGTGTATGAAAGCTCAAAAGAAAACTAAGTTGGTGTGCATCCAACTTGCTTGCTCACGAAGACCTAGGGAAATTTTGAGGAAGCCCATCATTGGAATATACAGTTCTATAATGAAAAATTCCCACTAGTAATATATGAAAGTGACAACATAGGAGACTCTCTACATGAAGAACACGGTGCTACTTTGAAGCACAAGTGTGGAAAAGGGATAGTAACATTGTCCCTTCTCTCTTTTTCTCTCATTTTTTTCTTTTCTTTTTTTCTTTTTCTTTTTCTTTTTTGGGCTCTTTGGCCTCTTCTTTTTTTATTTAAGTCCGGAGTCTCATCCCGACTTGTGGGAGAATCATAGTCTCCATCATCCTTTCCTCACATGGGAGAATGCTCTAATAATGATCATCACACTTTTATTTACTTGCAACTCAAGAATTACAACTCAATACTAGAACAAAAATATGACTCTATATGAATGCCTCCGACAGTGTACTAGGATGTGCAATGATCTAGCATGACATGTATAAAAAATATGAATGGTGGCCAAGCCACAAATACTATGCCAACTACATGATCATGTAAAGCAATATGACAATGATGGTATGGGTCATAATAAACGGAACGGTGGAAGTTGCATGGCAATATATCTCGGAATGGCTATGGAAATGCCATAATAGGTAGGCATGGTGGCTGTTTTGAGGAAGGGTATATGGTGGGTTTAATGCACCGGCGAAAGTTGCACGGTACTAGAGAGGCTAGCAAAGGTGGAAGGGTGAGAGTGCGTATAATCCATGGACTCAACATTAGTCATAAAGAACTCACATACTTATTGCAAAAATTTATTAGCCCTCGAAACAAAGTACTAATACGCATGCTCCTAGGGGATAGATTGGTAGGAAAATACCATTGCTCGTCCCTGACCGCCAATCATAAGGAAGACAATCAAAAATAAATCATGCTCCAACTTCATCACATAACGATAGAACATACGTGCATGCTTCGGGAATCACAAACCTTAACACAAGTATTTTTACGAATCCACAATTGCCAACTAGCATGAATCTAATATCACCATCTTCATATCTCAAAACAAATGCAAGGAATCAAACTTCTCATATATTCAATGATCTTCATGAAAGTCTTTATTATATCCCTCTTAAATACCCATCATATTAGGACCAAATTCATAACCTAAACAAATTGCCATACTATTTTAAGACTCTCAAAATAATATAAGTGAAGCATGAGAGTTCATTGATTTCTTTAAAATAAAACCATCGCCGTGCTCTAAAAAGATATAAGTGAAGCACTAGAGCAACTGCCTAGCCCAAAAGATATAAGTGAAGCACATAGAGTATTCTAATAAATTCACAATTAATGTGTGTCCCTCTCAAAAGGTGTGTACAACAAGGATGATTGTGACAAACTAAAAATCAAAGACTAAAATAATACAAGATGCTCCAAGCAAAACACATATCATGTGGTGAATAAAAATATAGCCTCAAGTAATTTTACCGATGGATTGAAGACAAAAAAGGGGATGCCATCTGGGGCATCCCCAAGCTTAGATGCTTGGTTGTCCTTGAATATTACCTTGGGGTGCCTTGGGAATCCCCAAGCTTAGTCTCTTTCCACTCCTTATTCCGTAGTCCATCAGAACTTTACCCAAAACTTGAAAAATTCACAACACAAAACTCAACAAAAAAACTCGTGAGATCCGTTAGTATGATAAAACAAATCTCCACTTTTAGGTACTGTTGTGAACTCATTCCAATTTTATATAGGTGTTATATCTACTATATTCTAACTTCTCCATGGTTCATACCCCCCGATACTACCCATATATTCATCAAAATAAGCAAACAACACATAGACAAATTATCAAGACAAGCAAAAACTAGCATATGCAAGGAAGAAGAAAGAAACAATAGCAATCTCAACATAACGAGAGGTAATTTAGTAACATGAAAATTTCTACAACCATATTTACCTCTTTCATAATAATTACATGTGGGATCATATTCAAATTCAACAATATAGTTATCACATAACATATTCTCTACATGATCCACATGCATGCAAAGTTGACACTCTTCCAAAATAGTGGGGTTATCATCAAATAAAGTCATGACCACTCTAAGCCCACTTTTATCAAAAATTTCATTAGATTGATCATTCCCCAAATATGTGGGTTTATTTTTAGCTAAAGTTGACACTCTTCCGAACCCACTTTCAATATTGTGGCAAACATATTCATCATGAGGCTTAAATAAATTTTCAAGATCATAAGAAGCATTATCACCCCAATCATGATCATTGCAATAAGTAGTGGACATTGCAAAACTTGCATCCCCAAGCTTGGGGTTTTGCATATTATTAGCACAATTGACATTAATAGAATTTATAGAATAACATTATTGTAATCATGCTTTTCATTCAAGGAGCTATCATGCATCACTTTATAATTTTCTTCTTTTAGCGCTTCATCACAATAATCAGATTCACGAATTTCAAGCAAAACTTCATAGAGATAATCTAGTGCACTCAACTCACTAACAATTGGTTCATCATAGTTGGATCTTTTAAAAAGATTAGCAAGTGGATGAGGATCCATAAAATTTTTGTTTATGATTTGGAATAAATATGCAATTATGCCAAGAGAACAAGCAAACAGCCCAAGTAAGACATAAAGGCAAACGAAAAAAGGGAAATAAAAAGGGAAAACATTTTTGTGTTTTTCTGAAAATGTTTTAGAAGTGGGGGAGAGGAAAATGAGTGGAAAATGGCAAATAATGTAATGCAAGAGATGAGAGTTTATGATAGGTACTTGGTAGGCTTGATGCAGAACCTCCCCGGCAACGGCGCCAGAAATTCTTCCTGCTACTTCTTGAGCTTGCGCTGATTTTTCCCTTAAAGAGGAAAGGGTGATGCAGCAAAGTAGAGATAAGTATTTCCCTCAGTTAAGAACCAAGGTATCAATCCAGTAGGAGGCACAAGCAAGTCCCCAATAGATGCACCTGCACAAACTAACAAACACTTGCACTCAACGCGAAAAAGGGGTTGTTAATCCCTTCACGGTCATTAGCAAGAGTGAGATCTAATAGAGATAGGTATAAAAGATAAGTAAAAGAGTAAATATAAATAAATTGCAGCAAGGTATTTTTGGGTTTTTGGTTTTATAGATATGAGAATAATATGATAGAAAATAGACCCGGGGGCCATAGGTTTAACTAGAGGCTTTTGATAACCCACAAGTATAGGGGATCGCAACAGTTTTCAAGGGTAGAGTATTCAACCCAAATTTATTGATTCGACACAAGGGGAGCCAAAGAATATTCGCAAGTATTGGCAGTTGAGTTGTCAATTTAATCACATCTGAAAGACTTAATATCTGTAACAAAGTATTTAGTAGCAAAGTAGTATGATAGTAACGGCAATAGTGGTAATAGTAGCAGTAGCAGTTTTGTAGTGATTGTAACAGTAGCAGCAATGAAAGTAACTTAGCAAAGATCAATATGTGAAAAGCTTGTAGGCATTGGATCAATGATGGATAATTGTGTTGGATAATATTCATCATGTAGAAGTCATAACCTAGGGCGACACAGAAATAGCTCTAATTCATCAATATAATGTAGGCATGTATTCCGTATAGTCATACGTGCTTATGGAAAAGAACTTGCAAGACATCTTTTTTCCTACCCTCCCGTGGCAATGGGGTCCATAAGTAAACTAAGGGATATTAAGGCCTCCTTTTAATAGAGAACCGGAACAAAGCATTAGCACTTAGTGAATACATGAACTCCTCAAACTACGGTAATCATCGGAAAGAATCCCAATTATTGTCACCTTGGGGTATGCGGATCATAACTCGTAATACACTACAGGAATCAGGCACTTTGCCGTCTGCCATGGCGAATGGCAAAGGCATGCCTGGCGAACGGCAAAGACCTTTGCCGTCAGCCAGCAGACGGCCCCACGTCTGGCTGAATGAACTACGACAAAGGGTTGCTTTGCCGTCTGCTTTAATAAAGCGGACGGCAAAGAATTTTGCCGTCAGCCATGCAGAGCAAGCAGACGGCAAAGGACATTGGATAGCAAAGGGATAGGGTTAGGTCCGTTAGGTGGCTAACGGCGTGTTGTGCCATCTGCTGGCAGATGGCAAAGAAGCAAAGGTCTTTGCCGTCTGCCAGCAGACGGCAAAGTGTCCAAATAGGCCAGCCCAGGTAGCTGCCATGTGGCAGCTTTGCCGTCCGCTCGCAGACGGCAAAGAAGCAAAGTTCTTTGCCGTCTACCAGCAGACGGCAAAGTGTCCAAATAGGCCAGCCCAGGTGCCCCCAGGTTGCATAGGTAGCTGCCACGTGGAAGCTTTGCCGTCCGCTGGCAGACGGCAAAGTGCCTGTATTGCCCCTGTTAATTCTGTTTTTTCTTAAATTCAATCAATTTCACAGATATATACATATATATATATATATTCATTTCAAAATACTTTCAACAAGCATACATATCCCTACTAGCAGACGGCAAAGAAGTGGCTGATGGCAAATCCTCTGATTCCAGTAGTGATAGGTGTCTACAACTTGCAAGATAGGATCAAGAACACACATATATTCATGAAAACATAATAGGTTCAGATCTTAAATCATGGCACTCGGGCCCTAGTGACAAGCATTAAGCATAGCAAAGTCATAGCAACATCAATCTCAGAACATAGTGGATACTAGGGATCAAGCCCTAACAAAACTAACTCGATTACATGATAAATCTCATCCAACCCATCACCGTCCAGCAAGCCTACGAAGAAATTACTCACTCCCGGCGGTGAGCATCATGAAATTGGCGGTGGAGGAAGTTTGACGATGACGACGGCGTCAGATTCCACCCTCCGGAGCCCCAAACAGACTCCATATCAGCCCTCCCGATGAAGAACAGGAGGTGGCAGCGGCTCCGTATCGTAAAACGCGATGAATCCTTCTCTCTGATTTTTTTCTCCGTGAATAGGTATATATGGAGTTGGATTTAGGGTTGCCGGAGCTCCAGGGGCCCCACAAGCCTGGGGGGCGTGCCCTGGGGGGTAGGCGCCCCCAGGGCTTGTGGCTCCTGGGTGGCCCCCCTCTGGTATCTTTTTTCCGCCAGTATTTTTTATATATTCTAGAATTATTCTCCGTAAAATTTTAGGACAATCCGAGAACTTTTATTTCTGCACAAAAATAACACCATGGCAATTCTGCTGAAAACAACGTCAGTCCGGGTTAGTTCCATTCAAATCATGCAACTTAGAGTCCAAAACAAGGGCAAAAGAGTTTGGAAAAGTAGATGCGATGGAGACGTATCAGCTTCTCTCTTGAAGAAAACATATGGTGGGTAAAAAAATTACTGTTGAGCAATTGATAGAAAAGCGCATAATTATGATGATATCCAAGGCAATGATCATGAATATAGGCATCACGTCCGTGACAAGTAGACCGACTCCTGTCTGCATCTACTACTATTACTCCACACATCGACCGCTATCCAGCATGCATCTAGTGTATTAAGTTAACAAGAATGGAGTAACGCCTTAAGCAAGAGGACATGATGTAGAGGGATAGATCCAATCAATATGGTAAAAAACCCATCTTTTTATCCTTAATGGCAACAATACAAATACGTGCCTCACTACCCCTACTGTCACTGGGTGAGGACACCACAAGATTGAACGCAAAACAAAGCACCTCTCCCATTGCAAGATAGATCAACCTTGTTGGCCAAACCAAATCAATAGATCAGAGAGAAATACAAAGCAATCTTAATCATGCATAAAAGAGTTCAGAGAAGACTCAAATAATATTCATAGATAATCTGATCATAAATCCACAATTCATCGGATCTCAACAAATGCACCGCAAAAGAAGATTACATCGAATAGAACTCCAAGAACATCAAGGAGAACATTGTATTGAAGATCAAAGAGAGAGAAGAAGCCATCTAGCTACTAGCTATGGACCCGTTGGTCTGTGGTAAACTACTCACACATCATCGGAAGGGCGGCAAGGTTGGTGTAGAGGCCCTCCGTGATCGAATCCCCCTCCGGCAGAGTGCCGGAAAAGGCCCCAAGATGGGATCTCACGAGAACAAAAGCTTGTGGCGGCGGACAAGTATTTTTGGTGTGCCCTCTGATGTAAGGGGAATATTTGGGTATTTATAGTGCAGAGATTAGGGTTAGAAGAGACACAGGGGGCACAAGCCTAGGGGGCGCCCCCCCTGGGGCGCGCCCCTAGGGCTCTGGCCTCTTCCCGAAGCTTCGTGGTTGTCTTGTGGTCCAAGAAAAATCCTCAAAAAGTTATGTTCTGTTTGGACTCCATTTGGCATTGATTTTCTGTAAAAGACAAAAACAAGGAAAAACAGCAACTGGCACTAGGCACTAGGTTAATAGGTTAGTCCCAAAAAATGAAATAAAATAGCATATTAATGCATATAAAACATCCAAGATGGATAATATAATAGCATGGAACAATAAAAAATTATAGATACATTGGAGACGTATTAGTGCCTCAGGCATCCCCAAGCTTAGGATCTTGCCACTCATTCCTTCGTCCATCGTGATCTCACTCAACACTTGAAAACTTCAATCACACGAAACTCAACAAAACCTTCGTGAGATCCGTTAGTATAATAAATAAATCACTACTTTAGGTACTGTTGCAAACCAATTCATATTTTATTATTGCATTATACCTATTGTATTCTAACTTTACCATGGCTTATACCCCCCAATACAATCCATAGATTCATCAAAATAAGCAAACAATGCAACGAAAACATAATCTATCAAAAATAGAACAGTCTGTAGTAATCTGAACATTGACCATACTTCTGTAACTCCAAAAATTCTGAAAAATTAGGGAGACATGGGAAATTTGTATATAAATTATGTGGATAAAATTGAAAGCAAAAGCACATTTATGTGAATTTACAAAATTCCAGAATTGGGCGCAAAAGTTTCTATTTTTTCACAGAATCAAGTCAACTATCATCCAAATCATCCTAAAGGCTTTACTTGGCACAAACACTAATTAAAACATAAAAAAATACAATCATAACAGTAGCATAATTGTTCACACACAAGAAAATAGAAAACAAGGAGGATAAATATTGGGTTGTCTCCCAACAAGCTCTTTGTTTATAGCCATTAAGATAGGCATACGATTTTAATGATGCTCACATGAAAGATAGTAAATGAATCACGAAGAGAGCATCATGTAGCATCTGAAGAACACATTTAAGTCTAACATACTTCCTATGCATAGGTATTTTATAAGCAAACAAATTATCAAGACAAGAAATATCTAGCATACGCAAAGGAGAGGAATAAAACATTGACAATCTCAACATAACAAGAGGTAATTTAGTAACATTCTACAACCATATTTTCCTCTCTCATAATAATTACATGTAAGATCATAATCAAATTCAACAATATATCTATCATTTACAATTTTATCTTCATGATCCACATGAATAAAAGTTTTATAATCTTCCAAGATAGTGGGATTAACATCAACTAAAGTCTTGACCTCTCCAAACCCACTTACATAAAAAAATTCATAAGATTGAACACTCTCCAAATATGTGGGATTATTTTTAGCTAAAGTTGAAACTCTTCCAAACCCACTTTCAATATTATCGCAAACATATTGATCATGAGGTTTAAATAAATTTTCAAGATTAGAAGAATCATTATCACCCCAGTCATGATCATTGCAATAAGTAGTGGACATAACAAAATTATCATCCCCAAGCTTGGGGTTTTGCATATCACTAACACAATTGACATTAATAGAATTTATAATAACATTATTACAATCATGCTTTTCATTTAAGGAGCTATCATGAATTACTTCATCAAAAATTTCAGATTCACGAATTTCAAGCAAAACTTCATAAAGATAATCTAGTGCATTCAACTCACTAGCAATTGGTTCATCATAATTGGATCTTTTAAAAAGATTAGCAAGAGGATGAGGATCCATCTTAATTTTTCTTATTTCTTTTTCTGTTTTTGAGTGTTGACATGAAGGCAAAAAGCAAGCAAACAAGCAAAAGGGCAAACGAGTTTTTTTGTGTGTTTTTGTGAAAATGTTTTTGAAGTGGGGGAGATGAAAACGAGAGGCAAAATGGCGAATAATGTAAATGCAAGGAGATGAAAGTTTATGCGATGGTACTTGATAGATGTTGATGATGTCTCCCCGGCAACGGCGCCAGAAATTCTTCCTGCTACTTGTGAGCTGCGTTGGGATTTCCTCGAAGAGGAGAGGATGATGCAGTACAGTAGAGATAAGTATTTCCCTCAGTTAATAACCAAGGTTATCAATCCAGTAGGAGAACCATGGAACACCTCGTTAGCAGTACATGCACACAAGATAACAAATCCTTGAACCCAACACGAACAAGGGGTTGTCAATCCCTCGGCGGTTACTTGCAAGATTAAATTGTATGATGATATATAGATAGATCACACAAAAATATAAAATAAAATAAAGAAAGAAAAATTGCAGCAAGGTATTTTTGGATTTTAATATATGATAAAAGTAGACCCGGGGGCCATAGTTTTCACTAGAGGCTTCTCTCGAGAAAATAACATAGGGTGGGTAGACAAATTACTGTTGGGCAATTGATAGAAAAGCAAATAATCATGACAATATCCAAGGCAATGATCATGTATATAGGCATCACGTCCAAGACAAGTAGACCGACTCCTGCCTACATCTACTACTATTACTCCACACATCGACCGCTATCCAGCATGCATCTAGAGTACTAAGTTCATAAAGAACGGAGTAACACCTTAAGCAAGATGACATGATGTAGACAAAGTAAACTCACGCATGAATAAACCCCATCCTTTTACCCTTAATAGCAACGATACATATGTGTCATGTCCCCTTCTGTCACTGGGATTGAGCACCGCAAGATCGAACCCATTACAAAGCACCTCTCCCATTGCAAGATAAATCAATCTAGTTGGCCAAACCAAATCAATAGATCGGAGAGAAATATGAAGCTATAACAATCATGCATAAAAGAGTTCAGAGACAACTCAAATAATATTCATGGATAATCTGATCATAAACTCACAATTCATCAAATCCCAACAAATACACCGCAAAAAGTGATTACATCGAATAGAACTCCAAGAACATCAAGGAGAACATTATATTGAAGAACATCGAGAGAGAAGAAGCCATCTAGCTACTAACTATGGACCCATAGGTCCGTGGTAAACTACTCACGCATCATCGAAAGGGTAACAAGGTTGATGTAGAGCCCCTCCGTGATCGATTCCCCCTCTGGCAGAGTGCCGGCAGAGGCCTCCAGATGGATCTCATGAGAACAAAAACTTACAGCGGTGAAAAAAGTATTTCGAGTGGCTCTCTGATCTAAGGGGAATATTTGAGAATTTATAGTGGCGAAATTAGGTCAAGACGTGCCACGAGGGGCCCACAAGCCTATGGGGCGCCCCCTGGAGCGCGCCTCACGGGCTTGTCGCTCCCTCGTGAGTCTTCTGATCTCCTCCTGAACCTTCTAGGGTCTCTTCTGGTCCATAAAAAATTAATCCAAAGTTTTTTCTTTGTTTGGACTCTATTTGATATCGATTTCCTGAAAAGTCAAAAATAGCAATTGGCATTGGGCACTAAGTTAATAGGTTAGTCCCAAAAAATGATATAAAGTTGCTTGTAAATGAATATAAAACAGCCAAGATTGATACTATAATAGCATGGAACAATAAAAAATTATAGATACGTTGGAGACGTATCAATAAGTTGCAGCCATGTAGGTCAGTACATTGAATGTGCCGGCAAGATCACAATAGAAAGCAGATTAAAACTCTATACTACATGCAATATGGTCGTGGTAGCTCCGAGTCTTAGTTTTTTTTGCATAAAACCTGGTTTTTATTTTCCCTACAATAAAGGAATGTCAGGAGTCGTCACTACAGAGTTATCTAATATGACATGGTCCCGCCAACCGATGTCTCATAGGTCATAATTATAAGTTGCCCACAATTAAATATCAGTCTGGTGTTGAGAGTTCTGAGATGTGTCCATTTCTAGTGGCTCAAATTGTCCGTAACCGGGGACACGACTAATCGATTAGGTTTTAAATACGCAAAGTGTTGTGCACTTTACCCACAAGATTCGTTCCCTCTTATTACGTTCTCGCACTTCATGGTGTTTGAGAACAAGATGACCAAACGATGGTCTTTCAAAGAGTTTCACTAACCACTAACAGTGCCCATCCAATCCTACCGTTCGTCTACATTTGCTAGCACTGTCCAGCTAGAGTCACAACTAAGATCAGCCAAGCCAGAGCCATAATGACTTGTGGCTACAGAGGTAAGCTTCCAGACATGAAGTATTCATACGTCTCTTTGAGTCTAGGTGGAACTTTTTGCATGAGTATTGGCCTACTCCAGCTCACAACACATCCACTAGGTACTCCATGGTGCCTCACAACAATTCCACCCAGTAGTCTGTATTGAAATCTTGTCTCAAGTCTTGAAGTCTTGAAGATGCATGCCTTGAAGATGCCATCATGAAGTAGTCATCATTGACATAGAGTCCTTCTTCTCACATCACTCACGAACACTCATACCAATCCCCGTCTATGATAGCGTAGCATTAAAGTAAATAACGTTCCCGGGGCTTGATAACAGGGGGTGTGGGTTCCTACCGCATGCTTCTACTAAACTACAAGATTCAATATAACTACTGGAGGAATTGTTGAAATGTTGACACTAAATGCAATAAAACATAGATATGAAAAATATGGTCAAAGTGAACTTGTCTGGAATAGTTGATGAAGATTATCGTTCTCACAATCGATTAATCTATTCGTCACACTCCGAGAATAATCTATCATAACCAAACAATTGCATACATAAGCAATCACTCTAATAATCAAAAGAAATCCTCAAGTAAAATCACAAAGGAATACAAAATAAAATCCAAAAGAAACCAAAGAAATCTTAAAAGAACACTTGGGAAAGTTCATTCAAACATATCAATCACAACAGCACTAAATTGATCTAAACAAATAATTAACAGAAGAGAAACTACAAAAGTAAAAACTTAACAGCAAGGAAAATACTAAACTAATAAGTTAACAGAAAAATTGGTAAACAACTAAGCAAAAAAGAAAATAAATAATCAGAGTCTTTACTAGCAAAAGAAAACACCTTAAAAGCTAAAATAAAACTATAGTTATGTTCCATGCATTTTTCTTACAAAACAGTAGCAAATTTTTTTAAAAAAATACTTAATAAATTACCTACTATTGATTAACAGGAACATAACTCAATTTGTCAAAAGTGACAAAAAGAAACAAATAAAAACAATTAAAAGCCTAAAGTTTAAGAATAAAACAAACTAACTAAAAAACAGTATTGATTTTGCTAAAATTCATTTTTAAAACAAACAAAAAATTATTTGTGAAATCCTACTAGAAGGGAAAAAGTCCTAGAGACAACATGCAAAAAGAATCAACTAACAATAAAATTTTATGTAGGAGTTAAGTCAAAATTTATGTTTGACGCAAATTTGAGCAAATTCAAATTTAAACTATTGAAATATGCTAACAATTTGAATCTACAGAAACTACATAAAATTATGAAATTAGGGCAATTGGAATCACTCAATTTGGATCTGTAGACTAGGAGATATGATTTTTCTAAGATTGCTATTTTTCTGAAAAAAGAATTACGAGATTTTATGAGCTGACACGTGTCATGTTTTGGTTGGCTGGAAAAGTGTTTGTTCGAGACGTAAGAAAGGATGGCTGATACTTAACAAGTCTGGGTGTAACAGAGAGATAGAGTTCACCGGAGTATCGCCGAAGCTTCGCCGGAGTTGGAGAAGATGGTCTCCGACGTAGATCGAATGACTGAACAACGTAGAGGACTAGGAGGCGGGTCCATTGGACAAGGTCTCGGCCTCGTCCTCGTGTTGTGGGGGCAGTGAGTATCCACCGGAGTTGCACGTAACTCCAGTTGGTCTATTGAGTTGGGTAGGGATCTCGCAGGGAGGAGCTATGATTGAGGGGGTTGTGGGAAACACCGGGGGCGGGTTTTATGGGGGAGGGGATTATCCAGGTGCGTGCGTCCGCGACGGTAAAATCCGGCATGACCGAATCTCTGGCGAGCTAAATCCGGGGCATTAGTGGCCTCTTTAATGGGGAGATGAGGTGCAGGGGAAGGAGGGGGAACCATTCAGCGAGATTTTGGGGCGAGAGAGAGAGAGGAGTGATGGGGTGGGTCGCTGTGGGGGTGTCCATGTGTGTGCATTGTGTGGCTCATGTCCAAGAATGTACGAAGGTGGAAAATGAACCCGGGTGGGCTGTGCCTTCCCTGCGCTTTGGCCCTTTTTTCAAAAAAAAGTCTTTTCCTTTTTAAATAAATAGAGAGTAGTAAATGCCTGGAAACTAATTCAAATGAACTTAAAATAAATTGAAATTTTGCACATAAATACTAGGGAATATGTAGATCTACATAAATATTTTCTAAAAATTGCAGAAGCAATCTGGTGCTCAAAATCAATTCAAAAATACTTGTTAAAAATACCAAATGAATCCAAAATAATTTCCCACTATTATTCACATGTAGGGAGTCATTTTACCCTCACTCATAATTATTATTTTTTAGAGGAAAAAATATTTTGAATAAAACTCCAATATGTCAATATTCAATAAATCAAGAGAATAGCTATGCAAATGATTTCAAATATTTTTCAAATATATTTCTGTTGGTTTCATAATTCATTTTCCATATTTTGTTTCTGATATTTGAAGGAGTCATATTTCCTTCTCTCTATATTTTATTTGAATAAATTGAAATGAATTTGAAACTCAAAATGAAAAACTCTCCAAAAGTGATTCAAATAAATCTTGAAAGTGGTCCTCATCACTTCCCATTCTCTTTCATATATTTTGAATAAGTCCTATTATCTTCTCTCATGGAAATACTTGAGTGGCATAAAGTTTCTGATTTGGAATATTCTCAAATGGAGTTCAAATCTTCTCAAAACCCATTTTTATTTATTTAATGGAAGAAGTCATATTATCTTCACTCTAAAGTTAGTTTTTGAAATGAATTTGAATTCATGGAGACAATATGCAAGAGTGAAAGTTTTGGGAAAGTCCTTTTATTCCCTCACATTTAACTTTCAAAAAGTTTCAAATTCCACTCAACTACACATAATCAATCATACAAACAATCACAATCATTTATTTAGTATAACATTCCAAATTTTGGGATCTTACAACAACCATGTCGTTTCATCAGTGGGCCACATCGAGGCGACCCAAGGCATATAAAAGGAAGGCTCCTGAAGACTTTGTTGTATACTCCAAGCTATTGGAGATCGTCTACAACATGTTCCCCTTGTATGTAACCAACTAGGTTGTGACCCTAGACATCCTATACCTATATAATCCAAGGAGTAGGGCTCATAGATGACACACGATGATCTCGCGGTAGATCGCTTGCACTTTGTACTCCATCCCAAATCAGTACAACACAAGCAGGACGTTGATGCCTGCAAGCCAAAGAGGGTTGTGTAGCACTTTTGTGGAAGTATCCCAATTAGTTATTGTCCCAACGAAGAGCAGAGCAGAGTATTTATGTTGGCGCTTCTGTCACACACAAGGTGTCACAATTCTTGTGTGAAGTTGTTGCTTGTGCTTCTGCAAATATTATTATTGTCCTAGTGGACGAATAAACTAGAATGACAAGGATAAAAAGTTTATAGTAACAACGGTAAAATCTCTTAAAGATAAATAACATAAATAAATGTGAAAGTAGAGTTGCATTTACTGCAATGGAGAGATTAGGCGTGGAGAGAATTCAGTTCATGGTAAGTATATATCAAGTGTGCCAGTGTGATATGTCTCCAACGTATCTATAATTTTTGATTGGTTCATGCTATTATATTATCAATCTTGTATGATTTATATGCAAATTTACATCATTTTTGGGAAATAACCTATTAACTTAGTGCCCAGTGCCAGTTTTTTCTTTTGTTTTTGCCTATCTCTTTGTTTCGCAGAAAAACCATACCAAACGAAGTCCAAACATGATGAAACTTTACAGTGATTTTTCGGACCAGGAGAGACCCTAGAAGCTTCGGGGGGGGGGGGGGCAGAAGATATACGAGAGAGCCACAAGCTCACACAGTGCGCTCCAGGGGGGTTGATACTTCTCCAACGTATCTATAATTTTTGATTTTATCATGCTATTATATTATCAATCTTAGATACTTTATATGCAATTTTATGTCATTTTTGGGGACTAACCTATTAACTGAGTGCCTAGTGCCAGTTGATGTTTTCTGCTTGTTTTGGATTTTACAGAAAATCTGTACCAAGTGGATTCCAAACGCTAGAAAACTTTTTGACTATTTTTTCTCAACATAAGAGACCCTAGAAGCTTTGGGAGGAAACTAGATGGGAAGCGAGGAGATGACAAGGCAACAGGGCGTGCCTTGATGCCTTGTGGGCCTCACCTGGCTCAGTCTGACCTAATTCCAACTCTATAAATTCCCAAATATTCCAAAACCCCTAGAGAAGCCACCGAAACAATTTTTTCGCCGCCGCAAGTCTCTGCTCTTCCATGATCCCATCTGGAGGCCTTTTTCAGTACTCTACCAGAGGGGGAATTGATCACGGAGGGCCTCTACATCAACCTTGCTGCCTCTCCGATGATGTGTGAGTAGTTCACCACAGACCTACGGGTCCATAGTGATTACTACATGGCTTCTTCTCTGTCTTTGATCTTCAATACCATGTTCTCTTTGGAGATCGATTCGATGTAATCTTCTTTTGCGGTGTGTTTGTTGGGATCTGATGAATTGTGGGTTTATGATTAGATTATTCATTGAAATTAATAGAGTATTTTCTGAACTTTATTATGCATGATTATCATAGCTCTGTATTTCTCTCTGATCTATCTGTTTGGTTTGGCTAACTAGATTGATTTATCTTCAGTGGGAGAGGTGCGTTGTAGTGGGTTCAATCTTGCGGTGTCCTCACCGAGTGATAGCAGGGGTAGCGAGACACATATTGTATTGTTGCTACTAAGGGTAAAATGACGGGGTTTAATCATATCGCTTGGTTTTATTCTATCTACATTATGTCATCTTGCTTAAAGTGTAACTCTGTTTGTCATGAACTTAATACCCTAGGTGCAGGCAGGAGTCGATCGATGGGTGGAGTAATAGTAGTAGATGTAGGCAGGAGTCGGTCTACTTGTCACGGATGTAATGCCTATATACGTGATCATTGCCATGAATAACGTCATAACTATGCCCTTTTCTATCAATTCCCAATAGTTATTTGTCTACCCACCATATGCTATTTTTATGAGAGAGAAGCCTTTAGTGAAAACTATGGCCCCCAGGTCTATTTTAATCATATTACAAAAACCAAAATTACCTTGCTGTAATTTTATTTTAATTTGAAATTTATCTATCTAGCACTACCAGGTTTAATCCTTGCAATTAACAAGTTCAAGGGGATTGACAACCCTCTTGTCCGTGTTCGGTGCAAGTATTTTCTCTTGTGTGTGCAGGTACTACTTACTAGGAATTTGCATGGTTCTCCTATTGGTTCGATAACCATGGTTATCACTGAGGGAGATACTATCCGCTACTATATTGCTTCACTCTTCCACTTCGAGGAAAATCCCAATGCAGCTCACAAGTAGTAGAAAGAATTTCTGGCGCCGTTGTCGGGGAGACATCATCAAATACTTATAGATTCCTTCACAAAAATTATCATTTACTTGCTCTACTTTTAATTTTGTTTTATTTGCCTTCTCTTTTTCATCTCCCTCCACTTCTCTAAAAAATTAAAAACACAAAAATATTTTATTTTTCTTGTTTGCTTTCTTGCTTGTTTTGCCACTATGTCTCAAGAAAATACTAAGTTGTGTGACTTCTTGAATACTAATAACTATGATTTTATTAGTACTCCAATTTCTCGTCTTGCCACTAGCATGGAGTCATATGATATTACTCTACATTTCTAAATCTTATCATGAAAGAACAATTTGCTAGAAATCCTAATGAAGATGATGCATCCCATCTTAATGCCTTTGTTTAATTATGTGATATGCAAAAGAAAAAAGATGTGGATAATGATATTGTTAAGTTGAAATTATTTCCCTTCTCATTAAGGGACAAAGTTAAAACTTGGTTTTCATCCTCACCTTGCAATAGTATTGATTCATGGGATAAATGTAAGGATGCCTTTATTGGTAACTATTTTCCTCCCGTTAAGATTATATCTCTTAGAAAGAAAATGCCGAACTTTAAGCAACTTGAGCAAGAACATGTAGCACAATCTTGGGAGAGAATGAAATTAATGATTAAAAACTGTGCCACTTATGGATTAAGCTTATAATTGATAATACAAAAAAATTATGCAGGACTAAACTTTGTGTCGAGAAATCTTCTAGACTCTGTTGCAGGTGGTACCTTTATGGGAATTACTTTGGGAGAGGCCATGAAGCTTCTTGATAATATGATGACAAAATATTCTCAATGGCACACTAAATGAGCTCCAACTGGTAAGAAGGTAAACTCTGTCAAAGAAGTCTCTACTTTGAGTAATAAAATGGATGCTCTTATGAATATGCTTACTAGTAAAAATGCTCATGTTAATCCAAATGATGTTCCATTATCCACTTTGATTGAGCAAAATAATGATGCTATTGATGTGAATTTTATCGCTATAAATAATTTCAACAACAATGCTTATAGAGGGAATTTCAATCCTAGACCGTATCCCGGTAATCCCTCTAATAATTATGGTAATTCCTATGTAATTCATATAATAGTAGTAGTAGTAGTACTAATAGTAATAATAATAATTATAGGATACCTACTAAAGTTGAGAATAACATTAAAGAATTTATTAGTTCCCAAAAGATTTTCAATGCTGTGGTAGAAGAAAAACTACATAAAGTTGATGATATGGATAGAAACATGGATAGAATTGCTCATGATGTGGATACTCTCAAAATTAAAAAAATTCCACCTAAGCATGACACTACTGAATATCTAAAGTCTATCCAAGTCTCCATGAACAAAAGTAGAGAAAGAATCGCTAGGATAAGAGCTAAGCGAGAATTCTTAGAAAAATCGCTCGTACCCGGTTTTTTATCATAATCATGATGAAGATATTAAAATGATTGGTGTGTCGCCTATTGCATCTTTGTTTAGTAATGTAAAACTTGATGAAAAAGGGACTGGAGATGAGTCAACTTTAGCTAGAAGGCATCCCAATTGTTCGGAGGGTGATGAACCTAATGATAAAAACAATAAAATTGGTTTGAAGAGGTCAAAACTTTAGATAGTGATGTGCCCACTACTTTAGATTACAAGGACTTTAATTATGATAATTTCTCTTTGGTTGAATGTATTTCCTTGTTGCAATCCATTATAAATTAACCTAATGCTTATGAACAAAATAAAGACTTCGCTAAACATATTGTTGAAGTTATGATTAAAACTCATGAAGAAAAACTAGAATTAGAAGTATCTATACCAAGAAAATTACATGATGAATGGAAACCTACTAGTAAGGTTAAGATAAAAGATTATGAATGTAATGCTTTGTGTGATCTAGGTGCTAGCATCTTTACTATACCAAAATCTTTATGTGACTTGCTAGGTCTCACCGATATGGATGAATGTTCCCTTAACTTGCATTTAGCGGATTCAACTATTAAGAAACCATTGGGTACAATAAATGATGTCCTTATACTTGCTAATAGATATTATGTACCCGTGGATTTTATTGTGCTAGATATTGAATGCAATCCATCTTGTCCTATAATACTTGGTAGGCCTTTCCTACGAATCATAGGTGCTATGATTGACATGAAAGAAGGAAATTTAAGGTTCCAATTTCCATAAAATAAAGAGATGGAACACTTACCAAGGAAGAGAATTAAACCACCATATGAATATATCATGAGATCCACCTATGGAATTACTTTGAAAGATGACAATACTTGAAACTATGCATTATGTCTAGCTAGGGGCATAAAACAATGACGCTTGTTGAGAGGCAACCCAATAGTTATCTTAATTTTTTGCTTTTTATTTCTATTTTATGTGATTACATGATTATTTCTATTGTAATGATTGTGTTTTTATCTTTTAATTAGTGTTTGTGCCAAGTAAAGTCTTTGGGATGATTTGGTTGATAGTTGAATTGATTCCGTGCAAAAACAGGAACTTTTGCGCCCAGTGTTGGAATTTTAATTTATTCCAGGAACGTGATAAATTATGATTTTTTACACATGATTAATATGCAAATTTCCCACATTTCCCTAATTTTTTAGAATTTTTGGAGTTACAAAAGTATAGTTATTGTTCAGATCATTATAGACTATTATGTTTTAGACAAATACTATTTTTTATTGCATAGTGTGCTTATTTTTAATGATGCTATGGATTATATCGGGGGGGGGGGGGTATAAGCTATGGGAACGTGTAGAATATAGTAGGTATTATGCAAGAATAATTATGAATGAGTTTACAACAGTACCTAAAGTTTATGATTTGTCTATTATACTAACGCTCTCACGAAGTTTCTGGTGAGTTTTGTGTGCCAAAGTCTTCAAGTTTAGGATGAGATCACGATGGATGAAGGAATAATTAAGGAGCAGCAAGACCCTAAGCTTGGGGATTCCCAAGGCACCCCAAGGTAATATTCAAGGAAGAGCCATGCGCTAAGCTTTGGGATACCCCGGATGGCATCCCCTCTTTCGTTTACAGTTCATTGTATGTTACTTGGAGCTATATTTTTATTCATCATATGATATGAGTTTTGCTTGGAGTGTCTTGTACCATAGTTTTATTTTGTTTGCTTGTTAGTTTGCCACAATCATTGTTTGCTAGTGATAGAGGTGAGGGGCCCGATCTTTCGATAAGATGATAACTATCGATTTGGTAGAGACAGCTTTGACGATCCGACTACAAATGTGCACTATGTTGTGCCTTAACAATCGCTAAACCAACTCCGAAGGGTTATTGACCACACCGGAGCATGATCAACCTGACCACGAAGGTCTATTCCTGCATGCAATCGAAGAACAATCAAGAATATGATAAAAGCAATCTGAATATTGCGAATATAGATGAAGTATTAATGAAGTTGGGGATCCGAAAGCGGTCTTGGTCTGGTCGATGGACACAAACGAAGTACACGAAGTTGCAATGGCTAACTTTTAACTAAACAAATCCCAAGGAAAAAGCTACTAGATTGACCTACTTATATAGGAGTAAGGGGCGGAAGCCAAGGAGGTGGGAGGAAGTCCCAAGGCATCCTAAGACCAACCCTAGGTCGTACAAGGCGCATGGGCCCAAGTGGAGGTGATGCAACACCTTTGCACTTGTAGTTTGACTCGGATTCTGCTGTAGCGTCAGATTGTTTCGTCAATGTCTCAATGCTCCAGACGAATTTGAAGGTGAATCCAATTGGGTTGGAAAGAGCACGAAATCTACTTTCCAACAAAAAAAAGAATCACCCAATTCGCAGTCTGAATGAAAAAGATCTTGGTGTTTTGAGTCAGGTATGTCTGTGCAGTCCGATTCTGAGTCCAGAACGTGAGAGACTTGGACTCTATCTTCTCTTGGCCCAAAAGTGAAGTGAGAGGACTTTTTGAACAACACCTAAACTTCTCTTTTTCCCTTATCTTCATATGTGGATTGTACAAATGTCCCATACACCTGCAATTAGACGTGGCACAAAAGTCTCTGAAGTATTTTTGTCCTGGATAACATAAATAAATTATTATATAGTTTGCATTAGAAATCACCTCACAAATATGCATGTATGCAATATTTTTGGTCGTATCCAATGTAGTCATGTCCTCATCATCCTCCCCTTCTTGAAAACAAAGCCGTCCTCGTCATTGCTTAATCTAAAATGTGGCTAACAAAAGAGACAAGGTGTACATTTTGTATATGTATATGTCATCCATTTTTACTTCCCTTGGTTTTTGCACATATGACACATGTATACATGAGTAACTTTCATAGTTCATAAAATATAAAGCCAAAATATTATCACAAGGAATAGAAGGCATGAAAATATTACAACTCAGTTTGCACATATAAGTGAAGCTCTTATTCATATCAAAAGATTGACAATGTTCATCATTAAACCATCCCAACATTGGTGAATAAATCTTATTTGCATCAAATTTACATGCTACAATATGCTTAAATAAGCAAACTTGCAATAAGTCATTTGACACAGAATCATCACCAAGATTAGAGGTCATATCAAAATGATTAAACATTGGTTCTTTTGTATCAACAATTAATTCAATGGGTGCACTCAAAATTGTTGGTATTTCAGCTGTTTGATCACATGACGCATTCATGACACTAACATGATTCTCTAAAATAGGTGGTGTGCTCAAATCAACAGGTAACTCAACACATGATGTATTCAAGTTAACTAGGCATGCATCATTCTCATGTGAAGTTATATCATCAATACCTTTATTGTTACCTTGTCGCAAAGATGTAGCTGATGTAGGTACGAACGAGGACAATGTACCATACACTTGAGATGATGTCGCACTCACAATCTGAGGTGTGGCTGCGCTAGTAGGTGAAATGGTGGAGGAACCAACCGGCGGTGATGAGCATGAGCTGGAATAGTAGTTGTTGTAGTCACCAAATGCATCCTCCTGTATCTGTCTCTCAAAGGTACAAGCGCGAACATACATAATAGTAATGCAACGAGGAATATACTGAAACCTTGCGTGAATATCATGGTTCAAACCACCAAAAAATCTATTCATTGTATCATCCTTAGATTCTTCTATGTCACAATGATGCATATAAGATTTGAACTCTTGGTAGTAAGCATGAACAGTGTTACTGCCTTGTTTTAATTGTCCCAATTTGCGAAGCAATTCATGATGATAGTAAGGAGGAAAAAATTGTTGTCTCATTACAGCTTTCAAATCTTTCCAAGTTGTGGGTTGGTTATCAATGTTTTTCTTACAATGCACACTCCACCAAACAGAAGCAAACTAGTAAATGCTCTAGTGGCAGCTCGTACTCTCTCAAGTTCAGAAAAATCACGGTGACTAAAAACTTGTTCTACTTCAAGCTCCCTAGCTAGATAAGTAGCAGGATTAAATCTACCATCAAATGATGGTAAAGAGATAACTTGACCATGTGCTTGTGTGTGTTGTCCCACCTCTCGTGATGGTGAAGATGTATCCGTTGTCCAAGAACTTCTATCTCCAGAACCTGTCATGATTGGTAGAAACAAGAAACAAAATTCGAGAATAATGTTCCTATGAACTACTAGGATGTGGTGGTAAAGCGCTTACAGTAAAGCAATTATCAATATCTAACAAGTTCTTACCATGCAGCAGGTGGTGACAGGCAACCAACGGTGTCAAATAACTCCGAAGATTGAGTAAAGCGATTGCCAGGGGAACATACATATACACAGTGTAGAAATATGTGGAGGTTGGAAGGCTTGAATATTTGGTTGAAAAGATTAGCAATAATCAATTCAGAGATGTAATGTTGAATAAATGGTCAACGACGATACTGTGCTGGTCCTAGGCTAGACCGGACTAGTGACGCGAGCCTATGTGACGCCCCCGACTCAATCGTGCACTAATCATACACGCAAACATGCACGATCAAGCACATGGACTCACGGGAAGATATCACAACACAACTCTAACACAAATAAACGGAGATCCATGAATATTACAGAACAGGGATCATGCGGATCCGAATAGATAAGTCAGTCATACAAATAATATCTGGGTACAGACATAGTTAATCAAGGTTGGCCTTAAGAAGGCTAGCAAAAACAATGACTCTAGATCGAAAGGTGAAGGCCTAATGCCTAGGGCCTCCGATCCTACTCCTGGTCGGCTGGCTCGATCCAGTAGTATGTGCCGTCAGGGCCCTCCTGGTAGTATGCTCCTGCGGTGTCATCTGGCTCCTGAGCTCCATCGTCTGAGGTAACATCAAAAGGGGTATGGGGGAAAAAGAGGTAGCAAAGCAATCGTGAGTACTCATCCAAAGTACTCAGCAAGCAAGGATCTACACTACATATGCAACATTATCAAAGAAAAGGCTGTATATGTGGACTGGGCTGCAGAAATGCCAGAATAGAGAGAAGACCTAGTCCTATCGAAGACTAGCATCTTCACGAAGCCACCATCTTGCAGCAATTAGAAGAGTACAGAAAAGCATTTTATTAAACAAGCATGTTGAGGCAAAGCCTAGAGATCCTTCCTCGACTCCCTACGAGGAAGCGATCCCGAAGCTTCAATTAGTTAAACATATATCCAGTTCAAGTAATAGATCGGGATACCAAACTGAGCGTCCTGTTACCATGGACACGGCTATTCGAATAGATCACTTCCCTGCAGGGGTGCAGTACTGTTACCCAACACGCTCGATCACCTCTGGCCGTACACACTTGTTGGGTAATGCCCGGCCTCGGGAGATCGACACGAAGCAGTGCCCTACCTAGGCTCAACAGAGAGGTCAACACGCCGGACTAACCTATGCACCCAGGGGTCTTGGGCCATCGCCCCGGGCACTCCTGCGCGTTGCGAGACTGGCTGGGGAGCAGGCGCGACACTGAACTCGTCAGTGAAGTATCCAGCCCAACCCCAACAATCTGCCCGCACGGTGAACTGTGACATCTGATGAGCTTTCAGGAGAAACGTATGACGTAGAGGGCCCCATAACCATTATCCCACATGGTGGTAGTGCGTATAGGGCACGACGACCCACTCAGATCAAATACCCAAATCCGTTAGGCGTATTTAATGATCCGCGGAGACAATCAGAGTTCTGATGCTCCGCCACAATATCTCACTCGGGTGCCCTCCTGGCAAGCCCGACTGCATAAATTCCCCGCGGGTACCCCTCAAGGTCGACCCGCCTGCGACAAAGGTCAAAGTAACTGTGTGGTCATAACATCAAGGGGGAAACCCCAAGGAATCACCCTCGGTGTATTCCACTCAATGAAATCATCAAGGTGAACGTAGGAGGAATCACCCTCGAGGTTCACACTTGAGGGGTTGCACGACAGGGTCGTATCGGGAGTGGTTAAGGAGGAATCACCCTCGATGACCACGACCGAACAGCTATACTAGAGTTATCATCAGGAGTGCGTTACGAGGTATCACCCTCGGCACTCGATAGTAACTATGCAGTCGTACAACAAAGGGGGTGAAGTGAGGTGTTGGTCTCTGGTCGCCGATCACGTTAATCGAGTCATCGATGATGAAGCAGAGGCAACAAGGACAATGTGGGGGTCACTGATGGATTACTAACCAACCTATACTAAGCAGTTTGAAATAGGCAGGTAAGGTAGCAATAAGCAGGTTACAAAAGCAGGCTATGCATCAGAATAGGAGCAATCATTTACAGCAGCAAAATCTAATGCAAGCATGAGAGAATAGAATGGGCGATATCGGAATGTTCAAGGGGGGGGGGCTTGCCTGGAAGCTCTGCTGAGAGGGTCTGGTCGTCAAAAGGCTGCTCGTCCGGAGCGTAGTCGTACTCTGCTGCGTCGGCGTCGGTCTCGGTGTCTATCGAGAGAGAAGGAGGGGGAAAGAAACAATAATTTCACGGCAAAAATGCAAAAAATATGCATGACACGCCTAAATGATATGCAGAGGTGTTCTACTGCCTAACTAGATGATTTAGTTAATTTAGGAATTTATTTGGAATTATTTTATTAAAGTTGAGCACTATTCATTTATCGAAATCAGTCTAAAAGTTCCATGTTCAGGTAGCTAGGGGCATCTGACAACAATACAAAGGGCGTATTCAGATTCGTCTCGTCATTCTGAGCAACATTCATGTATAAAGTTTTTCGATCGGAGCTACGGTTTATTTTCTATGAATTTTCAAAGATTTAAACATTATTCTGAATTTATTTAATTATTTTAAATCAACATTATCCGAAACAGTATGGGATGATGTCATCATGACGTAGAGGTGACGTCAGCGGTCAACAGTCCGCTGACCAGAGTCAAACCTGACAAGTGGGTCCAACTGGTCAGTGACTGTGCTAACTAACAGAGTTTAATTTAACTAAACTAATCCTAATTATCTAACGGGGCCCAATGTCAGTGTCTATTTAGTGATTACATTGATTAATTTAATTAACTAACTTATTATCTATTTACTTAAAAACGTTTAATCGGCGGGACCCACATGTCAGTGACACAGGGCCAACCCAGTCAGCAGTTGACCGAGGTCAACTGGTCAAAGTGGGGCCCCCGGGCCCACCGGTCAGCGGCCCAGGCGGTGCCATGTGGGCGCCACGCTAGCGGGGGCTACCGGAACTGCGCCGGCGAGCCCGAGAGCGGCGGAGCACTCCGGCAAGCTCGGAAAATCGCCATGGTGCATCATTTGACGCGGGGTTGGGCTTTTTGGAACGGCCGCGTCGTGCCGCATCCGTTGGTGCAAACCACGTGAGCTGAGGTGGGCTAAAATGACGCCAGCGATGAGCTAAGCGGTCGCCGAAGTTCGGCCATCGAACAAAATGCATAGTGGGGCTCGGGTTCGACAAGGGAAAGGGTCAGGCGGCTTCGCGGAGAAGCCCTGAGCACACCCATGTGTTCAGCTGGCCCTAGGACGGCCAGTTGCCACGGCGGTGTTGGCTCGAGCGGCGGCCGGAGCACGGTGAACGCGGGGCGGCAGCTACGGGGGCAGAAAAGCTCCGGGGAGAGGGGGAAGACACGCGGTGGCTCATCTTGCAGGCACAAGGGGGCTCGGTGACAATTTTGAAGCAGCAGAGCAGCAGGGTTCGTCGGAGCAGACGCGGCGGCCGGAGATGGGGAAGCCGGTGATGGCGGCAGTTCCCAGCGTCGATCTAGGGGCGGAGAAGATGAGGACGAGCCCGACGAAGCTGCTGGACTTCCAAGCGCAGCTCAAGGTGGCCGGTGGCCACGTGCGTCACAGCGGCGGAGCCATGGTTGCGTTCGGGAGGGGGAAGACAGAGAGGGAGAGCGGGGGAGAATAGCGAGGGAGACGCCAGGGGAGGCGTAGGGCCTTGCCCTTATCCACCACAAAAGGGCGCGGGCGTCGCACTATCGAGCAGAGGAGAGAGGGGGGCCAGGGTGCGGTGCGTGTGCGCGGCGGCAGCGCGCAGGGAGGAGCAGTGGGAGGTAGGGGACGGCGCCAGGCGGGCTGGGCCTCCCTCTAGCCACTTAGGCCCAGGCACATGGGCTCCCTTTTCTTTTTCTACTTTTTCTTTTCTGTTTTCTCCTTTTTTTTGTTTTTAGTTGCTGTTTTCCAAAATGTACAGCCCCAATTCAAGCTTTGTAAAACATGTGACTTAGCCCAATAATTACAGTGAAATATCTGGCACTGTCAGAAATTGGTTTGGTAAATAAATGATTTCATTAGAATTTTAATTAACTGAATAAGCATTAAATGGTGCTGTTTGGTCACTGTTTCAGACTGTCAGAGTCACTTAACTAATTCCATAAATGTTGATTATAATTTTAGAATTGCCTCTAGATTATTTGTTATTTAATGAACATTTTTCCATCAGTGTTTCAGCAACTTAATATTTCACATGCATTTGAATTTCAATTTGAATTTGGAAGTGAAATGAGATATGATGCAAATGATGATCAAGCATAGTTAACCATGATGACTTGGCATTATCATGTGAGGTTACTATAGCTAACCACTGGGGGAGTTACAAATCTCCTCCACTACCAGGAATTCTCGTCCCGAGAATTAAGAAGAAGACTGAAAGAAAGCGGGGTATTCTTCGCGAAGACGATCCTCGCATTCCCAAGTTGTAACATCCCCAGATGTTAACCCTGTCATTGAGCTAATTAATGCGCCATGTCATCATAGTTCACTAAGTCAAAATGCCACTTGACCCAAATCCAACTTCAAATTCATACTTGAAATAAAGTCAAATATTTATTTCTTCAAATTGCAAAACTAAAATGTTCATAATGTTGCAAATAATCACTAAGTAATTGTCATGTTGGAACCAACCTCTTTTGGATTCCCGAAGTGCCCCTAGAATTTTATTTAATGGTCCAGCAGCTTTTAAATCTCGCCTTTTCAATTTCTACAAATGGTTAGACAACTCCTTTTGGCCTCAAACTTTTTGTGACTCCTAAAAATAATGTGCTTGATTTATGTGACAAGTCTCATATCTAACAAAACTCATTTGGTTTTATAATTTAATAGAAAACAAAAGCTAAAATTGAAAACAAAAAATTAAAACAAAATAGTAACCCCCCCCCCCCCCCCCCAACTGGGCCTCGGCCCAGCAGGCCACCAGGCCGCCAGGCCGGCCCAGCTGCGCCTGGATAACCCCCCACCCCCCGGGAACCCTAGAGCCCAACCCCCACGACTCCACATTCCCCGATCCCCTCTCTCTCACATGTTTCCCCTCCCCGCTCGATCTGGATGCCCGGGCGGCGCTGCTCGGCGCCTGCCCGCGCCCAGGGCGCCCGTCCCCGTCGCTCGCCTCCCGGGCTCCTCCTCATCCCTCGCGCGATGTCCGCCTAAGGCCGCGAACTCGCCTCGTCGCCCGACCCGACGCCGTCGCCGCGTCGCCTCGCCGGCGCCATTCCGTCCGCATCGCCACCCCGTCCGCCTCCCCGAGCCCACTGCCGCCCCCCTGCGCTCCGCTGTGAGCCCCTCGCCAATTCCCCCTTCTCCCCCCTCGTCTCCGTCGTCGTAGGTGGCCGCGCATGCCATTGGCCACCATGGCCGCACCTAAGCTCTATCCGCTCTCGTACCTCCCCTGCTCGCGCTCCATGCATCCCCCTGCCCGCGCCCACTCGCCGCTGGCCGCGCTCGTCGTGGGCCCCTACCCCGTGCGTGCCCCTGCGCTTGCGCTCACACACTCGCCGTCAGGCCCCTAGCTCCGGTCGCCGCCCCGCTCGACCTTGTCGCCACTGCAGGCCACCCCCGGCCGTCCCGAGGCCTCTGCTCGACGCGCCGGAGCAGCACCTATCCAGCGCCCCCACCCGCGCGCCCATTTGATGCCGGACTTGGCTGGACGGGCAACTCCGCCATGTCCTGTCTCCGGCGACGCGCGCGCCGGTCATTTGACCACCGGCTGGCTCACTGACTAGTGGGTCCGGCCGGGCTAATTAGGCGGCCTAATTTAATTAGGGTTTAGCTTAGCCTAACTTGTCACTAACATGTGGGCCCACTTTACTGTTGCTTTTTAATTAACTCAGTCACTAATCACTGGGCCCCTCAATGTTAATTAACTAAAATAGATAAAGTTAAACCTCTGTGTCACTAGCAACTGGGTCCCAGTGGACCCTTTTGACCGGTCAGCAGTCAACATTGACCTACTGACTCAGCTCCCCGGTCCACCAGTCAGCCTCTGCTGACTGGGCTATTGACCTAGTCAACAGGACCCACTGGTCAGCCCCTGGGTGCACTCTGGGTGCACTACACCGGGTGCACTTAGCATTTTTACTATTTTAATTCAAATTAATTTAAATTCCAGAAATTCCACAAAATGTTTTAATCTTTTAAAATTCGTAGAAATTCATCCGTAACTCGGATGGAAAAATTTTATACATGAAAGTTGCTCAGAACGACGGGACGAATCCGACCGTGCCATCCGTTTCCATGTCGGGACCCTCTACGGAGGTGAACCCACAACTTTTAGTCTGTTTCTGATAGATGAATAGTGCATATACATCAGTTAATAAATCCAACTTTAATCCTGAAATAACTCAAATGATTTAGATATGTCTTTAGGCAACCCTGCACTGCATGTTAGCATAGCATGCTCTGTGTTGCATATGATTGTTGTGTATTTATCTATTTCCTCCCCCTCTTCTCTCTTGGTAGACTTCGACACCGACGTAGTCCCCGAGGCTGACGCAGCTTCGGAGATCGACTACGCCCTTGACGACCAGTCCTTTGCTGCAGAGCTTCCAGGCAAGCACCCCCCCTTGAGCATGCCTATATCGCCTATTCTCTTCTCTCTTGTGCTTGCATTAGAATTGCTGCTGTTACTACTTTACCTATTCTGATGCATGACCTGATTTTGTAACCTGCTTTTGATAATTTCCTGTTTATCCTAAACTGCTTAGAATAGGCTGGATAGAGACCCCAGTGACCCCACTTGTCTCAGTTGCCCTGCTGGATCATCGGAAGACTCGACGACCAGGCCCCAGCACCGCACATCACATCCCTTTTATCTGTACGACACTGCAGCGTACTATCGAGTGCCGAGGGTGATACCTCGTAAGCACTTCCGATGATAACTCTGTGGAGTAGTTACTCGGTCGTGGTCATCGAGGGTGATTCCTCCTTCACCACTTCCGATAACGACGCTGTCGTGCAACACCTCAAATGTGAACCCATCGAGGGTGATTCCTCCGAGTTCACCTTGACGGATACATCGAGTAGGAATCCAACAAGGGTGATACCTCGGATTCCCTTGATGTTATGGACACCCGGTTACTTGGGATGTACTACTGTTACTAGGAAAGTTGGGTCGACCCTGATGGGTACCCGCGAGTGATGTGAAGACGGGTTGACCAGGACGGTGCCCGAGAGACAAATACAAGGCGTGGCTGGGCATTCTTAGCCCTTGATGCAAGTCCTCGAGACGGGGCGACAGGGTCACATCAATCGTGAGTCTCTGCTCGTTACTGCACTACCAATACACTAACGATTTGGATATGTGATCTGAGTGGGCCTCTGGCCCGATAGCACTAACCATCAGGCGGGAATAGTTATGGGCACTCTGCATCGTATGCATCAGCCGAAAGCTCTGTCAGACGTCCAGTTCAGCATGGCGGCCGAGTCGGATCGTGCCGTTCGCACTTGTATCCACCCTGCTCGCAACAACCCGGAGTGCACAGGGCGATGGCCCAAGACCCCTGAGCGCTTAGGATGTTGGATGCAGTACTCCTCTAACCAAAGCAGTTGCTTCAAGTTTCTTGATTTCCTCGGCAATAAACTGCTGCCGCTCCAAGGCCTGCTTCCGACCTTCTGCTTGACGGGCTGGGCATGTGGGCAGACAGCAAGGTGGTGCTCGATTACCTCCCTGGGAACACCAGGGAAATCAGATGGTTGCCAGGCAAACACATCGATATTTTCCTGCAGGAAGGCAATGAGCGCGCTTTCCTATTTGTCATCAAGGGTGGCGCTGATAGTGAATGTACCATCAGCGCCAGCCAGCCCTGCCGTGACCTTTTTCACTTGGGGTGGAGTAGCCTTGGATCTCTTGCTGTTGGAACTCTCTAGCGTGTCATCAACGGGCGCGGCACATTCCACAGAGGTACGCCTCCCGGATTCCTTGCCAATGCCTCTGCTATGCTTTTCCTTGGCGGGAACTATGGCTTTCGCGACCTCTGCCGTGACCGCGTCCTGGTACATCTTATCTATGCAAATAATTGCGTCTTTCTTGTCTGACGGAACGGAAATGACGCCCATTGGCCCTGGCATCTTCAAGGTGTTGTAGGCATAGTGGGACGCTGCCATGAATTTGGCCAGGGCCGGGAGCCCAAGGATCCCGTTGTACGGCAGGGGGAGGTCAACCACATCAAACACAACTTTCTCAGTCCTGTAGTTCAACTCTCTTCCAAATGTCATTGGCAACATAACTTTCCCTTAGGACGGCTCCTGCCAGGATTGACTCCTTGAAACATGCCTGTGGCCTTAAGTTCTTCCTCTGCTATCTGGAGTTTGCTGATAACCTTTGGGGAAATCAGATTCAACTCAGCCCCGCCGTCAACCAGCATCTTTGTGACCTTGAGGTTGCGAATTGTTGGTGAGACCAACAACGGCAAGCACCCTACCACAGTAATGCGGTCGGGGTGGTCATCTTCATCAAAGATGATGGGCGTGCGTGACCACTTGAGCGGCTTCTGAGAATCTGCCGCTGGCTCCATGGCATTGAATTCACACGCCCACTGTTTAAGTTGGTGGTGGGAGGAGTGCAAAGATGCTCCCCCGTCAATGCACAGGGCGTCAGTGGCCTTCTGGAATTCCTGCTCGCTGGTTTCCTCTTCATTCCCACCATCACTCTCGTTACTGCAATCCTCCTTCTCTTGGCCCTTGGCGGGTTTCCCTTGGTTCCGAGGAGCCTTGCGGGGGCGATTTGCTTCACCACCTCGGCCCTTCCCACCAGTGCCATTCTGACCTTTTTCCTTATCACGCTTCTCATACTCAGCTTTCTGTTTCTTGATGAGCTACTCAACCTAATGACACTCCTGGAGATCATGGCCCTTGGTCCTTTGAATCTTACAGTATGGCCCATCACTTTTCCCAACTTTCTCGGCAGCCGCAGCCTCCCGGCAGTCCGCGCATGTGGTAGCCTCCTTGCCGGGGGCTTCAGCCTTGGCCTTCTTGCCGGTACTAGGCGTGCCCGACCCTTCAACATCCATCACTGTCTTATCCTTGCGCTTCTTGTTATGCTTCTTGTTGTTCTTCTTCTTACTGATGGTTTCGTCGTCATCTTCTGAGTCGATGTCGACGCAATCTTCCTCTCCAGGAAGTTTCCTCCCCTCCTCCTCCCGAGCACACTTGTCCACCAAAGTGTAGAGCTCCTTCACAGTCTTGGGCAACCGAACATTCATCTTGGAATGTATCCTGCGGTTGCGCACGTTGGATTGGAAGGCAGCTATCACAGCAGCTGGGTGGATATCTGGGATATTTCTGTGGACTCGACTGAATCTCTGCAAGTACTTCCGCAGAGTTTCTCCTTCTTTCTGCCGGAGAAGTTGCAAGTCGCTGGGCCACACTGGTTCTTGATGGCCGCCCGTGAAGGCACCAATGAACTCATGGCACAGGTCAGCCTAGGTCGAAATGGAGTTCTCCGGTAGGTGCATCAGCCAAGACCTCACATTTGACTTGAGGGCCAAAGGGAAGTAGTTGGTGAACACCTTCTCATCTCTTCCCCCGGCAGCTTGAACAGTGATGGTATAGATGCTCAAGAACTCTACCGGGTTTAGTCTCCCATCATACTTCTCGGGTATCTCTGGCTTGAACGTGCGAGTGGACGCCAACGGACTTGCCGCAGCTCACGGGTGAAGGCAGGGCACCCAACCTCGAAAGGCAGGCACCCGCCATCTCCGAGCGCGGGCTCGTCGACGTTGGGGCCATCACACCCATTGGACTGGTGGGGGTTGTTGCCGCGCTGCTCGTCGATGATGCGCGCGCCTTCCCTTCGCCTGCCCTCCGGGGCACGCTGTCGGCCTTGACGCGCTCGAGGATCTGGCGAGGCCATTGAGACGTCATCGAACGCCTGGTTCTGCAGCTCCCGGGCGGCTTGCCGTGGTGGGGATTGCACCATGAGGGTGGCCCTCCCGCACGAGCCGCCGTTGCTGCCTGGGAGGGCCATGGCGGTCCGACCCGCTGTGATCCTTCCGCCTCGGCAAAACCAATCAAACTTTGGATGGTGGCTCGCCACTCATCCATCTGGTCTACCGCCGGTGGAAATCTCAATAGCAGTTGGGCTTGGTTCATGGCCTCTGAGGCAGTGCTTGGCATAGGTGATGACGATGTAGATCGTAGTGTCGCTCGGCTCCTGACGTTGCCGGTGGCGACTGCTCCGCGCCCTTGCTGCTATGAACCAGCCGTTTGGATGGCATGGTGACGCGGCGGAGGCGCCTGAGGGCCAGCGGCTCCATTGGGCATAGTAGCTGGGTCAGCCCGCCCCGGTGGTGGCGCGTGCCTTGCGGTCGTGCCCGCAGCGGGGGCGGCCGGAGGGTTGTGATTCACCCCAGAGCGAGCATCTTCACTGCGGCTGTACCCGTTGTCGAGGAGAAGGGGTTCAGGCGAAACGATCTCTCCATCCATACCTCGTGGAGCATGGCCGGTGGGATGTTGCTGATGCTGTCCTTCCCCGATACCTCCCGTTCCTGCTTCGGCCGTGGGGGAGGTGGTGACGGCGCCGCCTGCACCGACCACGTCCCCTGCAGCATCCACACCCTCGCGAGACCCCGCGTTCCCCGCGACGTCAGCGGTCACGGGCGGCGGAGCCTTCGAGGTGGACGGGTGATTTGCAACTCCGGGCTTCCTCTTGGGCTCCATAGTCGATGACGCCGTCGACGACGAAAATGTCGGTGAAGATGATGCGCAGTGTACGCTCTCGGTTTCGCGCAAGTGATCCCCCTACCTGGCGCGCCAAAGATGTCGTGGGAAACCACGGCCACCTATGGGGCCATGAGCCCCTTTTGGTTCGGCGGGGGGATGGGCACGTTGCACAAAGAGCGGAGAAGCGTTGCGCAGCACGGCAGAGATCACACGGGCAGTCTTTACCCAGGTTCGGGCCGTCGTGAGGCGTAAAACCCTACTCCTGCTTTGGTGGATTGATGGTGGATAATGGTGGTGAACGTAGCACACTCACCCGGCAAGGTTGCTCTGGGGGCGAGAGTGGCTGCGCGCGTATGGATATGCGAGGGTCCAACCCTTTCTACGGTCGCCATGGGACTCCTTTTAAAGGGGTCACCACAGTGGCAAATCAGTCTTTGCGTACTGATTAGATAGCTAACAGTGCTATCATATCTAACTCTGTAGGCTGATAGAGCGCATTAAATGTGCCACTCAGTGTCACATCACAGCTCGCCCGGCAGGCCCTGCCGAGCTGTTTTGCCAGCTTTGCGCCTGCTCACTTGACACATCTCAGGACGGGTGTCATATGGAGGTGTTTGCTGTAGGAAGTGGCTGCCATGTGGCAGAAAGCAGCCACTTAGTCACCTTGGAGCTCGACACCGCTTTGATTACTGACTTGCGTCGCTTGTGAGGTGGAGCGGTGGAGTGGCTTGCCTCCGCCAGCCCCGGCAGGCCTGCCGGGACGATCTGGGAGCTTGCTTCCGGGGCAAAACCCAACCCTGCCAGGCTTGCCTGCCCGGCAAGGTAGGTCCTTCCCTTGGCGATGCCTCGTTCCTCTGGCTGACCTTGGCCTTCTCGACTTGCACTTGGATCCTTCGAAGGAATCTGTCGGGGGAAACGACACCTATGGGATCGCGTGGACCCCTTTACGGTTCGGCAGGGATGAGGAGTGCGCAAAGAGCAGATCTAACGATCAACATGATGGATTTTTACCCAGGTTCGGGCCGCTGAGAAGCGTAAAACCCTAGTCCTGCTTGGCTGTGTTTATCTTGTGTTCTTCTGCTCTTGGACTAGCTACTATGCGTGTCCAGTCCAAAAAGTCCGAATCCTTCCACAGTACGCCTCGGACCTCCTTTTATATGTCAAAAGGGGTTGCCACAGTGGCACACAGGAGGTGGAAAGTATCTACATCGTACAAGTTTATCTCCTGACATCATAGGACAAATGCATTTAATGCGCTGCTTACGTGCCCTCTTGCTTTATCGGGGACGGCAACAGAGCCCGTCCCGTCCGTCGCCGCCTCGCCTTGCTTCGACGCGCGTCCAAGCTGACGAGGCATGCAGCGCCATGCTGGCTGGCTAGCTGCTGTGCTGGTGCGGTGACAGGGCCTTCACGAAGATCTGTCTGCCACCACGCAGGTGCTTGGTTAGTTGGCTTAGAAGCCGCATGCTGCCACGCAGGTGCTCGCCTAGTTGGCGAGCTGGTCGTTGCATCGGAACGGCCGTGGGGCAGCAAAACATTGGCAGGTCTTGCCGGGGTCTCGCCTCTGTCCCCAGCAAGGATCTTGCCGGGGGTCTTGCGGCCGTCTCCGGCAAGGATCTTGCCGGGGGTCTCCGTCTTCTGGTCCTTGTCGAGACTCGCAGGCCTTTGGTCTTCACAAAGATTTGCATGCCACCACGCAGGCGCCCCTGAGTCTTTCCTTCCTCTGCCCCGCCGAGCATGGCTGCAGGTGTGGCTACGACTGCCCGTGCACAAGTAAAGGGGTACAAAAAGGCCCCTACTTTTATACACCGACAGGAGCCCCCAGGCCTGGGCCACACATAAGCATGAAGCGTTGTTGGGCCAGGCCCAGAACGGTGCGCAGGCACGCGTGGCAGAGTTTTAACTGCGGTAACTTCTTCGCCAGTTACGCTTCCCCATGATCCGCATTGAGTGCGTGACGTGGGGGTCGTGCGTGGAACGGTTGCCACACGCTTGTGTCGCCTCACGGTGAATAGTAAAGAGGCGGCCCGTGCCTTCCCCATAAAGCAGAGGAAGCCGCAGGGGCGCTGCTCATTTACAAAGTGGACTCGGGTCCTGGGAAACGGTTGTCCCACTTGTCTCCTCAATTTCAGCTCACCTGCCACATGTCCTCCATGCCTCATGGAGGGTAGGTGGCAGATACGGAGGGCACGGGCCTTAACGCCAAGGCGGGAAGCCGGGCGTTGCTGATTGGAGCAGCGGGTCGGTCTTGATTCCCTGCGCCTCTGGCGGCCGGATTGGTCGAGTGGGGCGGCCGTCCTTAGGTTGGGGGGCTGAGCCCCAGCCCCGCCCTCTATAAAAAGGGAAGAGGGACGGCGTCCTTCTACATTCATCTTCTTCCTGCTTGGTCCCTTTCCTCCACTCGTCATGGTGAGGGGGCGCGCCGGCGCCCCACTGGCGGCGACGAGGGCTTCTGCTCGACAGCGTGTCCCCCCTCCTCCGGAGCTCATGGCGGCGGAGCCCGCCGTCAGAGGAAGAGGGAGGGGGCGAGGCCGAGGCCGCCGTGGCGCTCGGGGGAGAGGAGGCCATGTCGGAGATCTACCCCGCGAGTTCTTCATCAGGCTGTACAAACCAGTGTGCGGTCACCTCCACCTCCCCACTCTGTTTGCTCGGGTAATGGAGCTTGACCCGCCACAGGCCTTGAGGTTGCATATGAGGGGCAGCGGGAACGGCGGCATGTGGGTCAACGTCGACTTCCCCGCCCCTCACGTCATGTACTTCCGCCGTGGGTGGAAGACCTTTGCCCGTGCCCATAGCCTGTCAGAGGGGCACGTTCTCCAGTTCAAATTAATGGAGAACGGCCTACTCTCCGTCATGGTCTTCGGGCGCTCGGGAATCCGCTTAGGGTGCTGTGTGGAGCGCTCCACTAACAACGAAACCTCCTCCTCGAGCGACAGTGACGAGGAGGACAGCTACAGCGGCGACGACGGTAGCGGGCGGGAGGACGCCGATTCCGACTCCGGCTGACCATCGGTGGAAGCACCATCCTCGGTCTCATGCCTCATCGAGGGCCATCCCCGCCATGCTCTCCATCGACGCGTTCCCCGTCGCCTCTTTTTTGCCTTCACCTACGGCACCTGGGAGGAAAAGGGCAAGCACGGAGATTACGGGGCACTTATCCTTCTTTTAACTTGTAGGCACTTGCCAAATCTTAATTTCTAAATAATGTAATCTCTCGAGCCCACGCTTGTGTCTTGTAACATTCGTACTTGTATCAGCATGTCAGTGAAAAATACCAGCCTTGCCGGGAACCCGTGCATGTATACGTCCATGCAGAGGCGAAATGCCTCTTTAGTGCAAATAAACGAGTCCTCTCAGCAAGTTATCCTGCTGGTGCCCTCTGTGCCTGCCGGAGAATCACATCTGCCGGGTTACAGACAAAGGGTCCAGCCCCTCATCACCCTTCTTTTTAGCAAAGGCTACTATGACCATCCTGACCGAAGCAGCGTTCGGGCCAGGGATGGGAGCACCCGAGTTTAAAAGAGAGTGGCGAGGTTTTCTAATGCACAAGTCACAGGTTACGAACATGAATGGGCAAGAGATGAACTTTATCTGTTTTCTTTTGCTGGGGATCGCTGTGCCGGGCAGTCTTCCCAACTTCTTGCCGGAGGCGAGTCCTTGGCGGAATTGAACGTCCTTGCCGCGGCTGGAAAGAAGGGGGGGACATGAGCATGGAATCTTGGCGGTCCACTAACATTTATTGGAATCAAAAAGCAGTACAATATCCTGGACAAGCATGCATATATGTATACACATAAACATGGAAATCAACGGGAAACTGTGCATACTAAAGGTTTCTCTAACTGCGCGCAGGGTCTGTGCCTGGCTTTGTACATAGGGTTATATGCCTTGTCGGCAAGGCTAGTACAAAAAAGGGGGTTGTCGGGGCTCCCGGCAACCGCGCCTTAGGGGTAAAACTTGCGAAGATGTTCGATATTCCAGGAATTGCTCACCGGAATGCCATCTTCGGTCTCCAGGCGGACTGCGCCGGGCCTGGTGACTCGTATTACCCGATAAGGGCCTTCCCACTTTGGCGTCAACTTGCTGGAATTCTTGGCCGACTGAACGTGCCGAAGAACAAGGCTTGCTGGTAGCGAGCAGCTCGCACAACAGCCTGAAGACGATCTTCCTCAAGGAGCGTCGCATCATCTTGGCGCAACTGCTCTTGCTCAAGCTCATCATAAGCGAGCACTCGAGGTGACCCATATATGAGTTTCGTGGGGAGAACTGCTTCTGCCCCGTATACCAGGGCAAAGGGTGTCTGGCCAGTGGCTCGATTTGGCGTCGTTCTGATTGACCAAAGAACCGTTGGCAATTCATCAATCCAGCGCCTTCCGCACTTGTGTAGCGTGTCAAAAGTTCTGGTCTTGAGGCCTCGCAACACTTCTACATTCGCCCTCTCAGCCTGGACGTTACTTCTGGGATGAGCAACAGAAGCAAAACAAACCTTGCTGCCGAGGTCTTGGATGTACTGCATGAAGGTGTGTCTCGTGAACTGCGTGCCGTTGTCGGTGATGACTCTATTTGGCACACCAAAATGGCAGACTAGTCCTTTGAAGAACTTGACGGCTGATTGTGCTGTCACCTTTCTCACCGGTTCCACTTCCGGCCACTTTGTGAACTTGTCGATTGCGACGTACAAGTACTCAAAGCCCCCGACAGCACGGGGAAAGGGGCCCAGTATGTCTAGCCCCCAGACCAAAAATGGCCAGGAAAGAGGGATTGTCTGAAGAGCTTGAGCTGGTTGGCGGAGTTTCTTCGAATGGAACTGACACGCTTCACACTTGGTTACTAGCGCAGTTGCATCTTGGAGAGCAGTGGGCCAGAAGAAACCTTGCCGGAATGCTTTGCCAGCAAGGGCTCTTGACCCTATGTGGGAGCCACACATGCCTCCATGTATCTCTGCCAACAGCTCCAGTCCGTCCTCCCGAGGAATGCACTTCAGTGTCACTCCGTTCGGTCTCCTTCTGTATAGGGCATCATGCACGAACTGGTACATGCTGGACCGACGGGCTACTTTTTCTGCCTCTTCTTGCTCCTCAGGGAGTTCCCCTGTTTGGAGGAAACGAACGGTGCGCTGCGCCCATGCCGGAGCCTAGGGCTCGACGGCAAGGACTAGAGGCTCATCCCCGGCCGTAGGGGCAGCTGCTTCTACGGTCAGGGCTTGGGGCCCTGTCGGAGGCCGCTGCTCCCCGGCAAGCTTGGGATACCCGGCAACTTCCTTGCCGGCGGCTCCTGGGAGCTCAGCGGGAAAGTACTTGCCAGGGCTTGCCTTCCTTCGCGTGTTCTGTGCCACTGATGACTCAACGGATGGCTAGGTTAATTGAAGCACAAAAGTACCTGGTTCCACAGGCAACTTGAGGGCAGCACATTTCGACAAGTCGTCGGCGATGCCGTTCTCCGCTCGGGGAACATGCTCTGCTTGTAGGCCGTCAAAACGCTCCTCCAACCTCCTCACTTCATCCACATAGGCCTCCATCAACGGGCTCTGGTAATCCTTGTTAACTTGTTTGACGACAAGCTGCGAATCACCCCTGACGATGAGCTTCCTGATTCCGAGGTCTGCGGCGATCCTGAGACCAGCAAGCAATCCCTCGTACTCCACAGTGTTGTTTGTTGATTTTTCCGGAAAGTGCATCTGGGGTTCAAAACCAATCTGGACCGCCCTTGCAAATGTCGAAGCGGCGCTCTTCAACCCTAAAGGCATTCGTATAAAACAATACATACCACATGGGGTGATGAACGCGGTTTTCTCTTCATCCTCCTTCGTCATGAAGATTTGGTGGTATCCTGAGTAGGCGTCAAGGAATGACAGCAAGTCACACCCGGTAGTGGAGTCCACGATCTGGTCAATGCGCGGCAAAGGGAAAGGATCCTTTGGACATGCTTTATTGTTGTCTATATAATCAATACACAGCCTCTATTTCCCATTCGCCTTGCGCACCACAACCGGATTGGCCAACCAGGTTGGGTGGAGCACTCCTTTGACTAAACCTGCCGCCTCCAACTTCCTAATCTCTTCGATGATAAACTCTTGCCGCTCCAAAGCTTGCTTCCTGACCTTCTGCTTGACGGGCCGCGCATGAGGACAGACAGCAAGGTGGTGCTCAATCACCTCCCTGGGAACGCCGGGGATGTCAGATGCTTGCCATGCAAACACATCGACATTCTCCCACAGGAAGGCAACGAGCGCGCTTTCCTATTTGCTGTCGAGGGTGGAGCTTATGGTGAAAGCTTCGCCCGTGCCGTCCTCCTTGATGGGCACCTTCTTGGTCTCTGGTGGCGCTGCCTTGGATTTCTTGCTCTTTTCGGTGGAGCTCTCTGGCACGTCCTCCTCGACAGAAGCGCAACACTCCGAAGAGGCACGCTTGCCAGAGTGGGTGCAGGAGGTCTTGCCGGGGCAAGAGGTCTTGCCGGTCTTCTTCTCCCCGAGAGCTCCAGTGGCAGGAGCAAGTGGCTTGGCAGCAGGTGCTACGACCGCCTCCCGGTAGAGCTGGTCGGCGCAGATGAGCGCGTCTTTCTTGTCAGAGTTGACAGTGATGATGCTCATCGGGCCGGGCATCTTCAGTGTGTTGTAAGTGTAGTGCAATGCCTCCATAAACTTAGCCAATGCTGGACGGCCAAGGATCCCGTTATATGGTAACAGGATCTTGGCAACATCAAAGACGATATTTTCTATCCTGTAGTTCAGCTCACCACCAAATGTGACTGATAGTGTAATCTTTCCCCTGGGCTGGCTTCTCCCTGGATTGACCCCTTGAAACGTGCCCGTCTCTTCAAGATCTCCATCAGGGATTTGCAACCTCTTGATCACCTTGGGCGAGATAAAATTCAGGCCAGCCCCACCGTCCACTAACATTTTTGTCACCTTGAGGTTGCGAATTGTTGGTGAGACCAACAACGGCAAGCACCCGACCGCAGTTGTGCGGTCAGGGTGATCCTCGGCGTCAAAAATGATAGGCGTGTTGGACCAACTCAATGGCTTCTGGGCATCGATCGACGGCTCTGTCGCATTGATCTCACGCGCCCACTGTTTAAGTTGGCGGTGAGAAGAATGTAACGAGGCGCCACCATCGATGCACATGGCTTCTGTGGCTTTTTGGAACTCGTGCTCGCTGGAATCGTCGTCCTCTTCATGGTCATCATCTCCCTCTTTCTTGTCGCGGCCTCGAGCAGGCCTCTCTTGTTGCTTATCCTTGCCGCGGCGCCCTCCTTGGCCACTGCGCTTCTTGCCGGGCCTGTCAACACCATCCTGGCCCTTCTCTTTGTCTCGCCTTTCATACTCAGCTTTTTGTCTCTCCACAAGCTGCTCGACCTGCCGGCAGTTCTGGAGGTCATGGCCTTTGGTGCGGTGGATCTTGCAGTATTGCTTGTCAGAGCCCTCCGGCTTGTCGGCGGCCGCCAAGTCCTGGCAGGCAGCGCACCCGGCAACCGCCTTGCCGGGGTCGTCAGCCTTGGCCTTCTTGGCGGTGCTGGGGTTGCCGGATTCCTCGACGGCAAGCACAGTCTTGCCCTTGCGCTTTCTGTTGCGTCGTCGGCCCTTCTTTGCCGGGGAGACGACATCCTCGTCTTCAGAGTCACTTCCCATACTGGCATCTTCACCGGGGTACTTCCTTCCCTCTTCAGCTCGAGCACATCTGTCGGCCAGAACATAAAGCTCGGCAACATCCGTGATCTTGTTCATCACCAGCTCCTCACGCATCTTGCGGTTGCGCACGTTCTGATGGAACGCGCTGACGACAGCAGCAGGATGAACATCCGGGATGTTGTACTGCACACGGCTGAATTTCTGTATGTATTTGCGCAAGGATTCGCTATCCTTCTGGGGGATGAGATGTAAATCACTTGCCTGGCCGGGAGCCGTATGGCCTCCAGTGAAGGCGCCAACGAACTCATGGCATAGGTCCGACCAAGAGGAGATGGAATCTACTGGCAGGTGCAACAACCACGACCTGACATTGGGCTTGAGCACCAACGGGAAGTAGTTAGCAAGCACCTTGCCATCCTGAGCTCCGGCAGCTTGCATGGCGATAGTGTAAACGCTCAGGAACTCGGACGGATGAGCTTTGCCGTCGTACTTCTCCGGGATCTCTGGTTTGAACGTGCGGGTAGTGGGCCACTGGAACCGCCGCAGCTCACGGGTAAAGGCTGGACAAGCTACCTCGTAAGGCATGTCACCAGTATCCCCCGGCGTAGGCCTGTACACAGTGGGCCCTGCGCGCCTATCAGATTGCTGGCGTGCATCCCGTCGCCGCTTGATGGTAGTTTGAGCGTCCTCGTTGCATCGTTCCCGAAGAACTTGACGTTGGTCACGATGAGTTCGTGGGTTTGACGATGCCGTGGATCCATCATCACGGGCATCGACTTACCGAGCTGGCGACCGTTGCTGGCGTGGTGGGGGGGAGTGCACCGTGGTTGCGGCGCCTCTGGCCTTTCCGCCATCGACACGCGCCGGCTCGATGGACCGACGCCGCGAAGGGTCTGCCTCCTGATACCCACCCTTATTGGCATGGCCAATAAGGCTGTGGATAGCAGCCGTCCACTCCTCCTGCTTCTCCGCAACAGGAGGAAAGTCGAGGAGCAACGGCGCTCGTGCTAGCGCCTCTGCTGGCGTGGGGGGCAGCGGCAAACGCGAGGAACGGGAGGTGCTCGGACTTCCAACCATGTTGGAAGGAGCCCCCTCACGGTTCCACGGCTGCGCGCCGTTTCCACCAGTATCATGGTGTGCATGCTGGCCCTGCGCATCTCGAGGATGACGCTGAGGGCTCCTTCCGTGGGAACGCCCGTGGTCTCCAACGTCGTGGCGCCGTTCCTCGCACATGACTTGGGAAGGCCGTGGCGCGGGCACTGGCCGGGGTGCCCCGGAGGTCACCGCGCCGCCCAGAGGCAGCACGGGTCCATCCCTGGACGCGCGACCTGTCGTCGTGGGTGCGAACGACGCCGCTTGCCTGGCTTTGGTTGCCAGAATGACGTGGATGCTCGTGATCCGCACCTTCACCGCCATCCGCGACTGCACCGCCGCCCGTTCGCGTTGGCTCAGGCGGACCGGCTCCAGACGAACCAATCGCTGCGATTGCCTTCTTCTTGGGAGGCATGGTGATCCAGGAAAATACGCGCTGACTGCTAGATCAGGTTTGCACAACCTAACACCCCCTACCTGGCGCGCCAAAGATGTCGGGGGAAACGACACCTATGGGATCGCGTGGACCCCTTTACGGTTCCACAGGGATGAGGAGTGCGCAAAGAGCAGATCTAACAATCAACATGATGGATTTTTACCCAGGTTCGGGCCGTTGAGAAGCGTAAAACCCTAGTCCTACTTGGCTGTGTTTATCTTGTGTTCTTCTGCTCTTGGACTAGCTACTATGTGTGTCCAGTCCAAAAAGTCTGAATCCTTCCACAGTATGCCTCGGGCCTCCTTTTATATGTCAAAAGGGGTTGCCACAGTGGCACACAGGAGGTGGAAAATATCTACAGTGTACAATTTTATCGCCTGACATCATAGGACAAACGCATTTAATGCGCTGCCTACGTGCCCTCTTGCTTTATCGGGGACGGCAACAGAGCCCGTGCCGTCCTTCGCCGCCTCGCCTTGCTTCGACGCGCGTCCAAGCTGACGAGGCATGTAGCGCCATGCTGGCTGGCTGGCTGTTGTGCTGGTGCGGTGACAGGGCCTTCACGAAGATCTGCCTGCCACCACGCAGGTGCTTGGTTAGTTGGCTTAGAAGCCGCATGCTGCCACGCAGGTGCTCGCCTAGTTGGCGGGCTGGTCGTTGCATTGGAATGGCCGTCGGGCAGCGAAACGTTGGCAGGTGCGGGCCTTGCCGCGGCCCCACTGATGCTCCCGGCAAGGGTCTTGCCGGGGTCTCGCCTCCGTCCCCGGCAAGGATCTTGCCGGGGGTCTTGCGGCCATCCCCGGCAAGGATCTTGCTGGCGGTCTTGCGGCCGTCCCCGGCAAGGATCTTGCCGGGGGTCTCCGTCTTCTGGTCCTTATCGAGACTCGCAGGCCTTTGGTCTTCACAAAGATCTGCATGCCACCACGCAGGCGCCCCTGAGTCTTTCCTTCCTCTACCCCGCCAAGCATGGCCGCAGGTGTGGCTATGAGTGCCTGTGCACAAGTAAAGGGGTACAAAAAGGCCCCTACTTTTGTACACCAACATAATCGATCCTCCTTGCTTGGTCTGATCTTGGTCTTGTAATCTTGTCTCTAGTCTGTGCACAGTCCGTGCAATGGACCCAGGGTCTGTTGCACTGACAGGGTTCGACATCTAGTGGTCCACTTGTTCACGGTCTTTCTTATAGAGGACAGTCTCAGTATAATTCATCAAGCCTTGTAGTTTACTATGCCTAGGGAGCATATCGAGCGTCATTTCAATATGACAATCCAATGTACGATCGAGCTCGTGCCGATCCCACATGAAAATTTCAGACAAAATCACTATCATATGTTTATTCCGGCTTATTCCGCAAGCCAAATCCTTTGTTTTGTTTTGAGTTATGGTATTCGAGTTGCTTCGAAGTCAAATGTGGATTCCATACCTTGTAGTGCGACGGTAATACCAGTTACCTTGTACTGTACTCGTAGTATTTGGTATGTTTGTTCTGTAGGCGGAGCACCTAAAGTTATGGAACTCCTCCTCGCGGGATTATATTCCATTCTATGGTCATGCTTCGATGTTGCCACAAAGTGTTCATCTCCATAATTAAGGTCCTTGGACCGGAACCAAGCATTAAGTTTCTTGGATCACCATTATCTCATATTGCCTTCGGTCCTTGTAGATATCTCCACCTATCACGTCAGAGGTCACAGATTCCCTAAACAATATGTGTTACCTGTGTAGTTCTTTAGATCGTGTTGCCTGGGCCCTTAAATTGGACAACACACATAGGATTCACCACAGTATAACAACTTACTAGACATATCATAAGACTGCAAATACAAATGACGACATGTAGATTAGGCACAAATGAATCTTACCACTCACCTACATCTCCCACGCCTAGGAGGAATTACTCACACATCATAAGAGAGAAAGCAATCACACCCAAGATTAAACCCGTGAAAACCATATCGATAATACCGTGAAGATCCATAATAAGATGATATGGATAATTCAAATAGTTTTGATCTCCATATGAGAATGAATAGAGTTACAACTTGTTCTCACAACTTGGAATTTCTCTCATAGTAGTGAAGGATGAGATGAAAGGAGCAAAACTAAGAAGATCTCCAAAGGTTCTTCGGATCTTCTCCTCTCTATTCTCGAAGTGGCGGCAGCGGCTAGGGTTCTCCTCCTTCCTTAGTTCCTTCACGAAAGTGTCTTGTATAGATGTGGTGGAGCTTTTGGCACCTCATACGACCGCTGATGCGAGTGCTTGTGATCGTATGGAAGGCTATCTTTTGCTCTGGTGCACCTGGTGGCTTGGCTCCCCACATGGAAGTTGCTATATTTGACTTGATTTGCAGTAATGCCCCTTGGCTACCTTCCATATATGACATTTCCTGCCAAACGTTGGAAAAATTGTTATTCTTCTGTTTTGAAGGATTAGCATTAGAAATAACTGAGAAGTGGCAATGATCTGGTGAAAACCAAATAAGAATCACTTGAAAAATATCACAAATTCTCGAGCCATTGAGACGTCTCCAACGTATCTATAATTTTTGATTGTTCCATGCTATTATAGTATCAGTCTTGGATGTTTTATATGCAATTGTAAGAAATTATATATCATTTTTTGAGACTAACCTATTAACTTAGTGCCAAGTGCCAGTTGTTGTTTTTTGCCTGTTGTTTTATATGCAATTGTAAGAAATTATATATCATTTTTTGAGACTAACCTATTAACTTAGTGCCAAGTGCCAGTTGTTGTTTTTTGCCTGTTTTTGGTTTTCCAGGAAATCAGTACCAAACGAAGTCCAAATGCCACAAAACTTTTTGATGATTTTTTTCGACATAAGAGACCCTGGAAGCTTCGGGAGGAGGCTAGAAGACAAAGGAGTGTGCCACGAGCCACATGGGTGCGCCTAGGGGGTAGGCGCGCCCATGTGCCTCGTGGGCCCCTCGTTCATATGTTTAACCTAATTCCAACTCTATAAATTCTCTAAAATTGGGAAACCAATAGAGAGCCAACCAAAATAGTTTTTCCACCACCACAAGCTTCTGTTCTTGTGAGATCCCATCTTGAGGCCTTTTCCGATACTCTGCCGAAGGGGAAATCTGTAGGAACGAAGTATGTCTACCAGAGGGGGGTGAATGGGAGTTTTAAAATTTCTTCAGAAATATCAAAACTCTCAGAACCCAGCAGCGGAGTGAATGTAAACTAAGGACAGTGAGCAAGTAAAAACTACCGAATGGAAACTGAGAGCATGCATCGAGACAAATCACATGATTGAAATAGATCGAAAGAAAAGAGAAGTTGTAGATGTAACCAGTGATGCTCGATGGCGACAAGGGATTTGGTAGACCAGTTCGTCCTTCTACACAAGGACTACGTCTGGTTGGAGGGGTTGTGACTTAACACGGAAGATAAACTCTCTTCACCCTATTCTCCTCAACAATTGGTTCATCAACCAATGTCGATCACTCGTGGTAGATACTTCATGCGATCTCCGAACCTTTATAGACTTCTTCTTCGAGAACCACAATTACTCTTGGTCTCTAAAGAGATTGGCACCTAACCGTCTAGAGAGTTTGCAGCTCTCAAGAGTGATAGGCTGAGCGTATTGGACTTAGATTCGAGTGATGCCGAACCACTATCTAATTCTTCGGCTCTAGGGGTTTTCTCTCGGTGGATTTTAAACTCAAATCACTCTGGAGAGGGGGTTTCTCAACAATCTTCTCACAATCAAATGGAGCAACCATCGGACAAAGCCGGCACGGGTTGGCTATATATAGCCGCAACCTTCCTTGGAGGGAAATGACCATTTTGGATATGCGGTCCAGCCAATAGCGAATCGACACGTTTACAATGGTCAGATTTCAAAGAGCAACGGTAACATTACTTGAGGACCAAGTAATGCTAACTCCTCGGTCAGAGGCAAATCTCTCGCAGCGAAGAAGATTACAGTCTCTTGCTAGCGAGTATTTGCTCGGAACACAAAGAGATTTCTCTCGCAACTTTCATAGGATTTGGGTTTAAGCATCAGAGAATCAAAGCTTTGAACGTTATACCCCTCTTAATAGTACGATGGTCCTGTGACTCAATAAAGAGAAGAGAAACAATGAAATAAATGCTATGTCTTCACTTCGTCTTCAATCTTCTCGGTCGCAGTCACTTCCCTCGGACAAGCACCGAACCAATTGCTTCACGTCAGCAATTTTTGAGGGGTCACTCTTGTTATCATAATCTTCGATGATAACATTCACTGCCACGCAGGGGATTATCTTCATCGTTTGCATCAAACTCCTCGTGATTCCAGGGACCTGTTACTCTGTGTGCACTAGCAAACACATAAGTCCCATACACTGGTACAGCGAGGTGCTATACAAACGGTTTTTAACCCCTTTCCGCGATGGCATTTTGAATCATCGCCATGTGAGTGCGTGCGATAGGGGGGGGGGTCCTTCCCACATGACCCAGAAACCATCAGGGATAGGGAGCCATGATGCAGAGGCCTTGCCAAATGTAATCATATGCGATGCATCACACACTAAATTCTTTCACACATGTGGGATCGGTGATTAAACATTTCTAATGATGCAGTGAAACCAAACGGTGTGTCGTATTGAACCGTTTGGGAAAGAGTATGTAAGGCACACGGGCCAACATTTGAACTATGTGCAATACGTGCCCCATCCCACATGAGTTTTCTGCGGAACTCGTCTGACATGCAAGACTCCATCGCACATGTTTCCGGACAATTACCGTGTGCGAGAATGTTCTATCACAAACGGTTCAGGAGCCCCTTCGCACACATACAAGTGCTGCAGACCATTTGTGATTTTTTGTGTATCATCGACGGTTGCGGTAAGAGTGACGTGTGCTTTTCGTTTGGGATCCCACACATTTCCTAAAAAAATTACGACTGGGATTGTATTTTACATTGGGCACGGTTTACTCCGAGCTCTCGTGCGCGATAATGTGGTATCACAAACGGTTCCGGAGCCCTTAGGCGCACGTAGTAGTGCTACAAATTGTCTTCGATCTCCTGTGTATCACTGACGGTTCCGCTACCATTGACGTATGCTTTCTGATGTGGATCGCACACACTCATTTAGTTGAACCGTGTGCGGAGCAATTGCCAGGTTAAAGCAAAAATATCCCATTTGAATCGGCATGCAAAAAGCAAATCTGCCATAATATGCAATTGAACAAATAGTGGCCACAGGAAGAACATTCATCAGATTTTGCAACAATTGCAATTAAACAAATGGTAGCTAAATTCCAATGATTTGTCGACATATATATGCATTACAAAATTAATCATAGTGTACGAAATACGAAGACCTCATCAGATGGAAAACAATGGATCCATGCGTATATGTTTAGCGGCTAACTCTTACTCAATGTTTCAGGAGCAGGCATGCTGAAATCTTCATTATCACCAGTGGGATTGATGTAGTGATTCAGGAAGAAGTCGCTGATAAATCTCCGAACCATCAGCAATTCACCAACGGGGAGCGGTTTAGGGGTCCTTGGTTCTAAGATGAGCTACAGTATTTTTAAGATCAGAATGTGCCATATGAGTGGAGTAGAAGATATTTATTAAGATAGACTTACTAGTACTAATTCGCGAGCATCTTCACAACTATCAGCAGATTTGCAGGTGGAGATCATGTGTCTGCAAACATAGTATCCACAAAGGTTGGTCCCTGCTTCTTGCTGAGGACACTGAATTTTTTTGTACATAATTAGTCATGTATCCTGTTAGGAACAACCTAACCGGTGTTACATGTATTTTTTTTCTTTGGAAAGAAATAGAAAGAGGTTTATTTAGAAGCTTGAACATTTGACTAGCGTAAGAAAAGGTATTTGCAGACTATTGGATACATTCTCTGAAAATAACGGATTTCGGTGTGTTACCGGAAAAACGATCTCGTGCTGCAGAGGTAGTTCCCTCTTGAACAGGTTCCTTGGTTTAGTTTTCCACAATGCGAGCACACTGCAAATGAAGATGAATTTTGACAACATAAATTATTGAACCAGATATGAATGCAAATTAATTTCAACATCATAGAATTCAATACCTATCCATGAATTACGGAAGATGCGTCAGATCCTAAGCGTTTGTTGAGTCTCTAAGAGAATCCATGTAGTAAACTGTGTTCTTGTTTGGAACAATGAATACCAAGATCCAGTGATTGCTACATATTAAGAAAGCCCTGAACTTACAAATTATGTTGAAATCTGAAGGAGAATCAGTATATGTGTGGTTGTTTATTTGACTTACCGTTCATGATATGGCCAGAGAAATGATTCTGCATGGGACATGTTTTCGAAGATACGGGCGACCGTGTTAATGGCCCACTCCCGTTCATCCTTACCATGTAATGTTGTGCCATTTGCTAATGTAGGATCTATGAAATACACACTCTCCCTTTTCCTTCTCTGCGTGTTCAATCCCCTGAGAGGAATAAGATGAGTTAGTTGTTTAACATTTACAACCTTGTATGGAGAAGTTGATTAGAGTTTGTTAAGTACTTACAAAATCAGGCATCTAACAAGAGTGGCATTGAGCCTGTTGAAGTTGAAGAAGAGATGTAAGTCCTCGAAACTCACACTGATGGAACCAGCATTGTGTCAGAAATGATCTCTGCTGTAGCAGACTAGCAGAACATGATGACCTGCTAACATTTGATCCATGCAATATTTATGTAACTCGCGGCAACTGGAGCTGCACTCATCAAAGTATTCACCAACAAGAAATGGCTGGCCATGGACGTAATTGCGTGCTTCAAGTATGTCTGCTTTATTTTTAGCAAGTAGCAAAGCTATTTCTGCATCATCCATGCTGTTAGAAATATTATTACTCTCCGATTCAAACAACTTGCTGTTAATTTGGTTCTGAGCGATGAGTTCTTTAAGTAAGAGGCAATCGTTCTCTTTCCTCTTCGCTCTCGGGGGCGCTTCCTCATGGGTGTAGCCTTTTTGCCCGCTTCCTTCTTGGTACTTGAAGCACTTCTGGTGAAAGGTCTGGATGGCTGAAAGGCATGCTGCCGAGCAGACGGTAAAGCTTCGACGGACTGCTTAGCAGACATTTTAGCTATGCCGGACTGCTGAGCTGCCTGCCGAGCAGATGGTAAAGCTTCAACGGACTGCTTAGGAGACGGTTAAGCTATGTCGGACTGCTGAGCTGGCGGTGCTGCTATGACGGACTGCTGGGCTGTAGGAGCAGAGGCATCGGACTGCTGACCATGCGTTGAAGCTATGTAAGGTTTCTGCGTAGGTGGTGCCAACTTGTTGGTGTGCTGAGGAGGCCGTGCCAACGCGTTGGTTTGCTGAGCAGGCAGTGCTGACGCATTGGTATGCTGATCACGCGGCTGCGGACTGACGGACTGATGAGCAGTCGGTTCTAGACCTACAGACTGCTTAGCAGGCGGTTCCGAAGCATCAGACTGCTTAGCAGTCCATTCCACGAGGTTGGTCTGTTGAGCTTGTGGTGCAGCTGGGTCTCCCCCCACTGCTTCAGCGGCCGGCATCTGAACTGGTGGTGCGTCTTCAGCAGTTGTAGGCCTTGCCACTGGCTGCTCTGGGGCGGATGATGACATGGCCTGTACGGCACAAAGTCGGGTGGGCTAATCACATGTTGATGCATCAGCTGTCGGATTACTAGTATTAGGTTCCTTGGGGGAAGCACGCGAGAGCTGCTATGGCAAGGAGAGCGTCACCGGTTGAGGAGCGACATTGGTTGCTCTTGGCGGGGCTTCAGGGATCTCATGCATGAAGTCTATTTCCTTTCGTGGCCACTGGATGTGATGTAACCGTGTTTCTCCCAGGTCCTATGCTCATCAAAGTCCCCTAGGACATTCTTCAGGGCAAATTCATTGAATCCAGGCTTTACTTCAGTCACGTAGCACTTCACACAACCCAGCTTCAATGACACATTGTCCAACAAGAGGCCCTCTTGCAAGAAGGGTGGGCAAACCCAGGCTATTGCACATTTTAATGTACCTTCATAATGTGTAAGCACGCCCTTCAAACTGTCTTTCATTCCAGATAGATCAGATATAGCATCATCATGAGTAGCTGCAGTCTCAGTGTTGCTGGGGTCAGCTAATGCACATCTACTTTTGTGCGGTGTTGTCGCGTAATAACCAGCATCCTGCATGCCCGCCTCCCCTCCCATCTGCTGGCTATCTGTCAGTGTTAGAGTCTTCTGCATCATCATTGACTCCTCAATTTCCTTTTGAATAGTCGGATACATGTCCTTCCTCAACCTTTCATACAATTCATTCTGCTTCATTTCACTCCTCGCTTTTTTCATGCTGAGCCTCTCTTCTTTGCTAAGTGTGAAATCTCTTGTGCGGGACATTATCACCTATACCCCTTGCATGGCCAGGGGGCTCTCTTGTTTCTAGAGCATCGGACAAAATGTCACATGGCCCTGAGTTCCTGTAGAACCTTCCACGGATCTCGGAAGCCTTTAACATCACACGATACAGTTTTTTGTCATGTGAGTTTTCAAAGTAATAAGTTCCATCATCACACCTCCTTGCACGTGCCCGCAAGTAGTCTCTAGCGTGTTTGCCCCTAATTTCACTAAAGGCTGGTTTCCCACCCGCAGCTACTGCTTCTTTGTCCTCCTGGTCCCATATCGGTTTCATGTCATAGTATCCTGCCACACCCATACGGTGGGGGTGTGTGTTCCTCTTCTGAAGTTCCGATTGCTTGGCACTCTTCTTAGCAAACTCTGTAGTTGCCCTGACCCTTTTGAATTCTTCCGAGTCTGCCTTTGTAATTTGGGGGTATGCGGGGATTGGGTCCTTGCCTTCACTCAAGTACTTCTTGTACATCACGTGCTTCCAGTTTCTCCAAGCATCCCTAGCCTTCTTCAGTGCAGCGTGTTCCACCTGCATTCTCCACTGGTCCGGAGCGTTGAAGTGATCCATGATCTCCCGGACTATCGTTTGCCATGTTTCTGTGTCAGCCTTCCGAAACCCCAGTAGATTAATGTTGAGCCTTGCCCTGCCAACAAATCCACACACACTCCTGAACCTCGTGCATGCTTTATCTGGTTTAGTTGGAGCCCAAGACTTTAAATCGATGTCGGTTACTTCATATACACCTTTAGGCTGGTGTGTGGGCTTCCTTAGAGCGTTCCTCCATGTCCTCACCAGAAGGGTAATTGCTGTAGCTCTATGATGTTCCAGATTACTTGATCCCTCACCATCTGCTGAAGACCTAAGGTTGTCGGAATCAGATGAAGATACATCGCCTGAAGCATGAGTGATGTCGTTGCTACTCGGCATCTACAGAGAACACATGTGAAACTCAGGAAAGGAGGATAAGCATAAAGCTAACAACTTGGTATCAAGCCGTCTAAACATGTCATGCAATAATTTAGAAAATGTACGGCTAATTTGTTAAGTTTGTGTGACTCGGGCTCCCACGATCTGTAAATCGACAGTAACTTATTGGAACGAATACAACTTATATGTACTAGTTAGGAAGGTAGATAATGAACATATATACGCTCTCCGTTATTTTATAGCCAATTTGGGAACATACGGAATGAAATAGGAAGAGGGATTGCGAGGAAATATGCCTCACCGCGATGGAGAGCAGTAACTAACAGGCTTCTTAATGCAAGCCCAGCAGGACCATTGGAGAGGCGAGGGTTACAGGATCGATATGCTTGAGGGTGGCTGGCGAGCAAACAAAGACGGTGAGGCGTGGGCAGCCGCGTGTTGGGAACGGCTGTGGAGGTAAGGTTGATGCCGAAGAGCGGGCACATGGCCGGGTTGAGCACGCCAGCGCCGGACAGGGTTCTGCTGTGGATCTGGGGGAGGGGGGAGCTGGCGATGGAGATTGGGTGGACTAATTGAGTGAAACGCGGGCAGGCGATGGGGGGGGTGTTGGCGGCCTAGGTGAAAAGGGTGAAAAAATATCCCCGTTCGCCGCGCAGAAAGGCCTATGCAAACGGTTGCCTCTAAGTGCTCGTGTGCCCAAACAGCATAATTTCATTTGAAATGAAGACGTGCTAATTTTGAAATGAAGATGTGAGTTCATCGTTTCGCCTCTAATTTTTTTCCCACGGTAAGCAATCACCATTATACCACAGGTCGGATTTGCTGGCGCATTTCAGGTCTTATGTGCTATATTTAAGCCATATTTGGCATTTATCAGGCATTTTGGCATATAAATCAAATCCTAGCCGGAACTTTATGTGCTGATGAAAGGGATGAGGATTGCCATTCGATCTGGGAGCATCCAACGGTGCAGACGTACGATCCGTGGGGTTTGGGTTCTGGCCAATTAGAACGCACGACTCAGATCGCGCGCGCAGCAGGGGGGCATCGGCCATGGTTTGGTAGGCACACGGCTTTCGTGAACGAACCATGTGTAATTTGAAAACATTTGTGGGTGTTAGCAAGATCATTTGTGTGTCGCTTTGCGAGTTTTCATTCATCGTCCGGGAAACGGGGAAAATTTCAAACAGTTCGGCCGCAGGGTGCGGCCAGAAGCGTAGGCCTTGTTGGTATTTTAATTACAGGAAATGCATATAGAGTTCGAAAATAACAAAAATCGGTGTGTCACTGTGGCGTGCTCTCAGGATTCCATGGAAATTTTTTGGTAAAGTTTGGCACATGTTTTGATGCTCACACCTTCCAAATCGGAGCATCTCACAAGAAGGATCATAGTTTCCAAAAGGAGACGCGACACTTCGGACTCCAGTCGTCGGTGACTACATCGATCCACCTCGGATTTTTTTCACGGTAAACAATCACGGATATACCCTAGATTTGATTTTTTGGCCCATTTTTTAGGACTCGTCTTCTATATTTAAGTCATTTTTCTGCATTTACCTTCCATTTAGTGCATATAAAATCAAAACCCTACTACAACTACATGTGGGTGTTAGTTAGCAAAGAAGGTGTACAAATCATTTGTGTGTCACTTTGCGAGTTTTCATCCATTGTCCGAGAAGCGGGGAGAAGTTTCAAACATTTCGGCCGCGAGGTGCAGCCACCGGCGTAGGCCTAGTTGGTATTTTAATTACAGGAAATTCAGATGGAGTTCGGACATCATCAAAATCGGTGTGTGCCCGTGGCGTGCTCTCATGACCCCGTGGAAAAAATTTGGTGAAGTTTGGCACAAGTTTTGATGATCGCTCCTTGGAAACCTGAGCATCTCACAAGAAGGATCATGGTTTCCAAAAGGAGACATGTCAATTCAAACTCCAGTGGTCGGTGACTTCATCGTTTGGCCTCATAAAAATTTTCACGGTACGCAATCACCATTATACCATGGGTTTGATTTTCTGGCGCATTTCAGGTATCGTTTACTATATTTAAGACATTTTTTGAATTTAATGTGCATTTTGTGCATATAAAGAAAGTTACAACCGGAATTGCATGTGATGTCGAAAGGGATGAGGATTGCCGTTGGATCAGAGAGCATCCAACAGTGCAGACGTACGATCCATGGGGTTTGGGTTCTGGCCAATCAGAACACACGACTCAGATCGCGCGCGGGGCAGGGGGCATCGGCCACGGTTTAGTAGGCACACGACTTTCATGTGTGAACCGTGTGCAATTTGAAAACATTTACATGAACTAACAACATATTTTCATTTGAATGAAAACATGAGTTCATTGTTTTGCCTCGAATTTTTTTCCATGGTAAGAAATCACCATTGTACCCTATGGTTCAATTTTCTGGTGCATTTGAGATCTCGTTTGCTATATTTGAGTCATTTTTTGCATTTACCATGCATATATATATATATATATAGTCACAACTACACATGGGTGTTAGCAAGATCATTTGTGTGTCGCTTTGCGAGTTTTCATTCATTGTCCGAGAAACGGGAAAAAACTTCAAACAGTTTGGCCGCAGGGTATGGCCAGAGGCGTAGACCTTGTTGGTATTTCAATTACAGGAAATGCATATAGTGTCCGGAAATAACAAAAATCATTGTGTCACCGTGGCGTGCTCTCACGATCCCATGGAAATTTTTTGGTAAAGTTTGGCAAAAGTTTTGGTGCTCGTACCTTCCAAACCGGAGCATCTCACAAGAAGGATCATAGTTTCCAAAAGGAGACGCGGCACTTCGGACTCCAAATCGTCGGTGACTACATCGTTCCACCTCGAAAAACAATTCACGTAAACAATCACGGATATACCCTTGGTTTGATTTTCTGGCCCATTTCAGGTCCTGACTGCTATATTTAAGTCAATTTTTTGCACTTACCTTGCATTTAGTGCATATAAAGTCAAAACCCTACTACAACTACATGTGGGTGTTAGTTAGCAAAGAAGGTGTACAAATCATTTGTGCGTCGCTTTGTGAGTTTTCATCCGTTGTCCGAGAAGCAGGGAGAAGTTTCAAACATTTCGGCCGCGAGGTGCAGCCACCGGTGTAGGCCTAGTTGGTATTTTAATTACAGGAAATTCAGATGGAGTCCGGACATCATCAAAATCGGTGTGTGCCCGTGGTGTGCTCTCACGACCCTGTGGAAATTTTTTGGTGAAGTTTGGCACAAGTTTTGATGATCGCTCCTTGGAAACCGGAGCATCTCACAAGAAGGATCATGGTTTCCAAAAGGAGACGTGTCAATTCAAAATCCAGTGGCCGGTGACTTCATCGTTTGACCTCATAAAAATTTCCACAGTACGCAATCACCATTATACCACGGGTTTGATTTTCTGGCGCATTTCAGGTATCGTTTTCTATGTTTGAGACATTTTTTGAATTTAACGTGCATTTTGTGCATATTACAACCAAAAGTGCATTTGCTGTCGAAAGGGATGAGGATTGCCATTCGATCTGGGAACATCCAACGGTGCAGACGTACAATCCGTGGGGTTTGGGTTCTGCCCAATCAGAACGCATGACTCAAGTCGCGTGCGCGGTTTGGTCGGCTCGTGGCTTTCATGAAAGAACCGTGTGCTATTCCCAAACCAGATTGCATATCTTCTGTTCATACATACTGGAGTGAGATCAATTGAGTGTGCTACCTCTATGGTATAATAATAATAATAATAAACAGTTCAAATTCATTGCCTGAGCTGACAGCATATCAAGGTCAACATATTAACGGTTCTTACATCACCAGAAAACCGGGCATAACTCACAAATTCAGTACACACGACAATTCTAAATTGAACAAATTAAGTTTCAGGGTAGGCATAAAAACTAGTCTTACGGCTTAATTCCCATGTACATGGGGGAACTAGGATCATTACGTTGACCCCGAATGAACTTGGGTTTTCTGATGATTTTACGCTTCTCTGTTTTAGGGGTGCATGATCCCTTGGCTGGCAACTCAGCAAATTCATCGTACTCATCCTCATCGGCAACATCCTCGACACCCAGTACCCTCCTCTTCCCATGCATCACTACATGGCAGTTCTTATGCAAGGTGTCTTCCGCATAGAAAATCTTGGTAGCATCGCTGGCAAGAATGAACGGGTCCGTGTGATATGCCATCGTTGTCCTGTTAACACAAGTCTTCCTGTAATCATCAACCTTTACCTGACTAAGAGGGATCCATGTGCAGAAGAAGGACTAAATTAAGCAGACTATATATATCTCTGTTTCCCCTGTCAATCTCATCACAGACGGTTAGTAATACGTATTCGACAGAGATATTTTACATTATCGCCCACAGGTTGGTTTCTTGAATTGTGTGCCCTGACAAACACACAATTCACAAAAAAAGACCATCTGGGCTATCTATAATGATCGCACACAATTCTGATTACCGACCTGTTTGCAGGGTATTACACACATCATGTTACGCCAAATCGTTTGTGTTCAACTTGATCATCGCAAACGGTTCATCGGAGCGAACTTTATGCCGTATATCGCACACACCTTGATATGGCTGTCTGTTTCTGTTGTTCTATCTCATCGCAAACAGTTCGTATGGATCAACCGTATGTTCCGCATCACACACGGAACTAAAATCTGAACCGTCTTCAATGTATCCTTCATCGCAAACATTTTGCATCTTTTTTGACGGTTTTTTTACATCACCGTTTGTGATTAATCCATCGCACACAGTTTCGTCAAAGGGTCTCTGATCGTAGTGTCGCGTTAGCAGCATCCTGTAGTAGTGATACTGTTTGTGTCAACAAGCTCCAAAACATAAGGAGACAAATTATTCCACCGACAATCTCCCCCTTTTTGGACGATTGTTGACAAAATAGATAATCATCAAAGTGAAGATAGATAAGTGAAAAGTAATTCGAACAAGAGTGTACAAGTGTTACTTTGCTCGATGATGAAATAGACTCCCCCTAAATGTATGCAGGGATAAAGATATGAGTTTAATTCTCCTGCAAATATTGAAGTATACAGAGGAAATTTCAATCATTCGAGATAATGATTCGCACTGATGATCTATAATCCATCGAGATCGTAGTGCAATCATTCATAACTTTCGATAATAATTCCACCTGCAAAACAAATGCTTTGAGAGAAATAGTGCAGCAAGCGGGGTTATTAACATTACAGCCGAAAGTTTTAGACTTGCATGAAACCAAACCAAAGAAACAAAGAAAGCAAATCTATCGAGACTCGATATAATTCTCCCCCTTTTGTCAACTAGTGTCAAAAAGGTGACGAATAACATGAGTACAAAAGCGCAGAACTAGATTCACTTGGCGGCATCTCCAGAGGAACTGTCCGAGGTGATTTCATCTTCAGAAGTGATAGGACTGGCTTTAGCTTCAGCAGCAGCTGATTTTCCTTCAGCGATAACAGCTTGGGGCTGAGAAGACGATGGCATATCTGGGGCAGCCTCATGAGGAACACAGGAAATCACATTTCCTTTAGCAGGTTTCATAGTTGGTGAGGTAGCTTCAGATTCTTTGAGCAATTTGCGAAGCTTGAGATGCAGAAGATCAGTAGTTGGCTCTCGAGCAGGTAGCGAAGGAGTACTTTGATCTTGGAAATATTCAATAGAGAAGCCTTTATCAATATAATCATAGAGCTCTTTTAGGTCGACGTTCAGGAGTTGTCGCTCAGTAAAGAACTTGCGCAGTAATTTCCAGAGCCTTTTCTTGTTTTCATCAGCAATGAGATGCATGATTCTTGTTCGATTGTTGAGAGCATTGAGCTCAGAGGCAGGATGTTCTTTCTCTCATTGATCCTCAGCAATGTGTTGCAGCAACAGTTGTTGTGTGCGCAAACTGACTTCAAGTTGCGATGGAGGTTGAAGTGAAGTCATTCGGTCATGCTAAGGTAGACGTGGCCCGTTGAATTTTTTTGATAATCCCGAGGGCTTGACACGGGCAACTTACCCGAAGAAATATCTTCCTTAACTTGCAAAGTATCGCGAACAGGTGGTATGAAACTTTTGTGACTTTGCTTCGCCAGATACACTGTGCGCATGGCATGATCAACCACTTTCTGGATCCATGGCGCATAGACCTTGACGCAGTTGGGATACTGAGCAGAATCCTTTAGAATGCGCAAACACAAGAAACATGCTTAAACGAAGACAATACAATATAGGAGATGACCATGACTGCATACTCTGTGGGCTACATATCAAAGAAACTCTGGAGCATCTGTTCTTTGAGTGCCAATTCAGTACTAACTGCTGGTCCAGCCTTGGTCTTGCTTGGCCACAGGGAGAATCAAGATTACAAAACATTACTAGGGCCAAGGAAGATTGGAATAGACCTCTCTTTATGGAACTCTTTCTGTTAGCAGCGTGGAGCATTTGGAAGCAACGCAACAATAAACATTTTCGGGGGATTGTCCCATCAAGAGGCTCCTGGCTAGACAGGCTCAAAACTGATTTTCCCTCCTTACCTATAGGGTTAAGGAAAAACATAAAAAGTGCATCCCTCTTATTCTCTCTTCTCTTAGTTAGGCCCCCACCTCCACCTCCCCCAAAGGGGGATGGACTGTAATTTACTCATGTAAAGCTACCATGTAAAGCTCTACTTCATTATATTAATTCATTTACAGTAGGAGGTTCTCCTACTGTTCAAGGTAAAAAAAAAACATATCCTCAACATCGAAGATATATCATTCAGAGATAGCATAGATTGCATTCTGAAGAACATCTAAGATGGATTTTTCTGTGTTCATCCCGGCCAGAGGGCAAATGGTGTAAGAGAGCATATGATATAGAGTCTGATTCTCGAAAGTTAAATGCTCAGACCTGGGAGGACCAGTGTAATCACGAATCTTTTCTTCATCCATGGTGCACCAAAAAGTTTCATCTGAAATAACATCAATATTGTGCACTCGAATTTCATGGGAACCATGCTCAAATCGAGTGAAATGGAAGTGCGAGACAAAATCAGTTGAGGTGCATTTGATGTGTTTTTCCTTTGGTCATCCACTCCATAATCCACTTGGAGCTGTCAGATTCATCACCAGAGATGTACAGTGTGGCATAGAGCCGAAGAATAATCTCTCTGTTCCAAGGATGTTCGAATTCAAATACTTTGGTGAGACAGAAATCTTCCAGATCTTGTAGCAACTGATTGAAGCAACCAATATTTTTCATCACTGGGATGTCCGGGTATTCATGCGGGAATATCTTCTTGGTGTCATAGAGGACCCGAGTGTAATAGATTGCCTGTTCCTTGGTCCAGAAGCGAGGCAGTTTAGAAGAGCACGGCCCATCATACAGACTCTCTTGAAAGAATTGGAGATGCGCATTCCGATTGAAAAGAGGACCTTTGGCGCCAGCTCCTGCCGAAAACAAAGGTAGTTCTTCGCGAGGGTATTGGTATTTGAATTCATCTTTAGGAGTGATAAATTCATCACCATATACCACTGAGTCAGTATGGCGAGCAGAGATAGATTTTTGTTCGGAGGGACCAGCCTCTTGAATTCTTGGCGCTGTGTCGATAGACAACTTGAATGGTGACCGAACTGGTGGCATGACAGTGGGAGCTGTAGAGGCAGTAGGCACTGGGGCCGAATCAAGTACAGGGGGTGGTTGAGGTTCTTCCACTGGAATCGGTTGGGGCTGAACAGTTAGAGGAACCGAGACCTTTAGAGAATCATGAGTTGGAGAAGTTTGGGGCACGGAGTGAGGGATTTCACCTTCCTCAGAAACAGTTTGCTGAGATGGGATATCAGCTTGAACAGGGGGAGGCCACATGTACTGATTCAGTTGGCCTTGGCGAGGGAGGAGCATCCGAGACTTGGACTGGGGGCGGCGAATGAATAGCTGGCTCAGGAGACTTTTCTTTTTGAGGTGGAGCATTTGGTCGAACAGGTGACTTATCAGTCGGAGCAGGAGGAACATTTTTCTTCGCAATTTTCTTTCGATGCCTCTTGGTTTGCTATGCAGATTAATCAATGTGGCCTTTGACGAGATCATCGTAGCCAGTAACCTTTGATTGATTCTCAAGACAGATCTTCTGAACAATTTCATCGAGATCCGTGTGAAAACACAACCTTCTGTGCCGGAGGAGAGTCAGGGCACGGTTGATATCCTTGTAGGAATCTTTGAGAGCTTTAATGACAAAATTTGAAGAAGCAGTTTTCATTCATTCATCAAGTTCATTCAGTTCAGCAGAAAGTATGTTGATTTCAACTGCATCATCTCTCATTTCTTCAACAACAGTAGTGGCCTGAGAAATGACTTCAGGAGGAATAGGCAGAGAGGCCACTTCACCCTTGAATGGATTATCCACAAATTTATCAAGATGTTCCATGATGAACACATGATGGTAGTAGAGAGGAGCATTAGACTGAGCAGTTGGAGCAGTTTGCACTGGAATTTGCTCGGAAGGAGGCTTAGAAGCCAATGGTTAAATCAATGTTGGAGCAAATTTAGCAGCCTTTTCCTTTAGAACAGTAGCTTGAGGAGCACTTTGCTCGGTAGTAGGCACCTTGATTTTCTTCTGCTCAGGCTTGGGAATCCGTTCGCCTGGATTTGCAGTACTCACAGGGGCGTCAACTACCAAATCCTTCAGATAGATTGCTTCTGGATGAGGAGTAAAATTCACATGCTGCTGCATAGTGACAGTTGTCGGTGGAATTTTTCTTGCAGTGATTTCCTTCCGTGCAATGGGGGCCCGAAGATCAGGCAGCACCGTTGAAGTGGTGATATTCACTTGCTCACTAAGAGTAACATCAACCTCATCTTTTGTGAGCGGGGGATCATCTTTATCAGAAGAATCACTTCTTCCTGATTCAGCTGCTCTTTTCTTTGGAGCACTCTTTCGCTTAGATGCAGCAGAATTGGGATCATGCTTGCGTTTAGAGTGACCTTCAGATTTTCCTTCGGCCTTTTTCTTCAACACATCTTCTTGCAGGCGACGGTTTTCCTCTTCACAAGCCTTTTTATTTTCATCCCTTTTTGCTCGCTTGATGGCATTCTTCGGACGCTTAGCAAGCTCATCAGGATAAGATTCAGGTGTGCTAAGGGAAGAATCATGAGCATTTGCTGGTGGCGGCGGTCTCTCCTGAGGATCAGTTGGTTTGAGGAGACCAATTTCTCGGTAGTCACCCCAAGGTGGATGAAATTCAAAGTTCTGAGCAAACCGAGGATGAATAAGTTCGTAATTAAACCATTTTTGCACCCAGTGTCATCGAAGCCATTGCAGATGCTTATCTCTGTGATGCTTTGTCTCTCCGGGAACAGTATAGTGGTCATGGGAGATGTATTCAGCTGTGTTTGCATATGGTTGTCATCAGAGCATCTTCTTCTTGCTCATCAGCATTTTCCTCAGTTCTCTTTGTCTTGCTGGTTGCATTCGAAGCTTTGGACTCATCTGCTATGCCCAAAATGACATCTTCTCCATCGGCCATGCTCACTGGTCGACCAAAATCCTCAACTGATAGCATACACCTGTGAATAAGAATAGATGCGAGGGAAAATGGGGATAGGGTTACGAATGCTCACAGCAAAGATTTTTGCGAATGAAAATGTTTTGAAGAAGAATTAGATGCAGACTTTGAGAAATATTTCGAATAAAAGAAATGTGTAGAACGAACTAGTAGGTTTGAAGAAAATACTAGTCAACGTGCTAAGCATTCTATTCGTGCGAGACATAACACAAACCCTAGGTCTGAAATTTTTTCGGATGCGAGGGACATCTACAAACCACATCCGCACAAGTTACCTAGCAGTAACAGATCTGATAAATGCGGCAAATACATGAGATTTCTACCACGAAAGAACTGGAACGGGATGGATGGAAGATGAGTTCGCACTACACATACCCTAACTCGGTGATGTGCAGCAGCTACAGCGGCACGGGGAGGAGGATGATCCGCGGCAGTGAGGGATGACTCCGGCGACCTCTTTCCGCAGCAAAGCGGCAAAGAAGATTGATGACGTCGAGCTCAAGGAGGAGCAGTGCGGTAGGGCTTCGGAAAGTGAAGGAGGCAAAGAAGAGAGGTGAATGAGGGAGCCGCGGTGATGCTGTTTATATATGCGAGGAGAAATAACCGCATCGGGTGAATCAGATCGGACGACTACCGTGAAGGGACTTTTGTGATTCAACGGTTCAGGAAGAATGGCAGTTGTAGAACAGCACATGGCAACCGTCATCAAAGATCGTGGTCCTGACTTGGGAGGGAAACCCAAAATTTTGGACGGCTTTCGCCAAATCGAATTAACTTCGGAACGAACCTTTAACATGGTCAAGGACACCAGATAAAGTTTCGGTACCAGATTAAATTGAGCATTCATAACAAAACAACATAGATTGAGAGAGATAGAATAGAGGGAAAATAGGGTCCTAGGCATTTCAGTCAGAGAAAGAAACACAAACACTCGAGAGAAAAGCTATGAGTCAAATACATTCGGACTAACACAAAATCCTTCAACCGAAAGGCAACTCAACAAAGGAAAATTGTGGTGGCGTGACCCACCGTATAAGAACTGTATGACCCCGAGCATCGCACAATTATCGTGGCACCCGGTTAGTCTAGTTCTTCGTTAATGTATTCACTCTCAGAAAGAAAATTTCACTTTGTCAAAATTTTCAGACTCTTCGAGTGTTGTGCACCCATTCCTTCTAAGATGTGGAAGTGTTGTTATGGGTGCCGAGTCCAGCTTACTGCATGTTTGCGAAATCTAGGATATTTAGCTCACACCATAACACACAGAATATTTTCTCATTGAGAGGCTTGGTGAATATGTTAGCAAGATTATCTTCAGTGTTGACATGACTGATAACAATATCCCCTCGAGCAACAGCTCAGGAGGACCTGAGCATCGTGATGGGTACCCTCCCTTCTAATTCAGTACCCGCTTCTGTTCTTTTTGATACAGGAGCATCACATTCATTTATATCTGAAGCATTTGCACTCGCGCATGATATGCCACTTGAAAAGTTGCATTCCCCTTTGTAATTAGTACCCCCGGATCGCAATGTCGGACCACCGACATGATCCCTAATATCTCCATTGAAATTGAAGGACTAGAGTTCTTTGCCTCTCCCATCGTCCTCCAGTCTTCAAACATTGAATTCATCCTTGGTATGGATTGGCTGAAAGCTCATTGTGCATTGATCGACTGTGCCACTAAAACAGTCCAACTCTTACACTCCTCCGACAACATAGTGAGCTACACAGCTCGAAAGATCCAAAATGCCGAAGCCCAGATATATGCGTTGAATGCCTTGAATGCATCACCGCTGCTTGATATCGAGAACATTCTGGTCATTCATGATTTCCAAGATGTCTTTCCAGAAGAACTTCCAAGAATACCCCCTACTCGAGCTGTCGAGTTAGTCATCAACTTGAAACTAGACACCACTCCTATTGCCAAATGCCCATACAAGATGCCACCACATGAACTTCTCAAGCTTAAGAAGGAAAAGAATCACTTCGCCAGGGCTTCATTCGCCCCAGTTCTTCTGCTTGGGGTGCCCCTTCTCTGTTTGTTAAGAAGAAGGATGGAACAAACCGATTGGTTAAAGATTATCGGCCTATTAATCAGGCGACAATTCAGAACAAATATCCACTTCCCAGAATCAACGACTTGTATGACCAACTTGCTGGATCATCGGTCTTCTCTAAACTTGATTTGAGGTTAGGATACCATCAGATCTGGGTCCGCAAAGAGGACATTCCGAAAACCGCCTTTGTTACTGATACGTCTCCAACGTATATATAATTTTTTATTATTCCATGCTATTAAAGTATCATTCTTGGATGTTTTATACTCATTTACTAGCAACTTTGTATCATTTTTTGGGACTAACCTATTGACATAGTGCCTAGTGCAAGTTGCTATTTTTTGATTGTTTTTTACTTCGCAAAAAATCAATACCAAACGGAGTCCAAATGCCACGAAACTTTTTGGAGAATTTTTTTTCTGCCTAGAAGACACCTGGGGAGCCCAAGAAGTGCACCAGAGGAGGCCCGTGGGGCCTACTAGGCACCAGGGCACGCCAGAGGCCCTTGGCGTGCCCTGGTGGGTAGTGGGGCCCATGAGAGGCTTCTCCACCGACTATTAGCTCTATAAATACTCTAAAATCCCAAAAACCCTGGGGTAGTCAAGGAAACACAATTCCAGCCATCGCAATTTCTAGAACCATGAGATCCAATCTAGAGGCCTTTTTCGGCACTCTGCCGGAGGGGTCAACGATCACGAAGGGGTTCTTCATCATCATCCTTGCCCCTTCGATGATGTGTGAGTAGTTCACCATAGACCTACGGGTCCATAGGCAGTAGCTAGATGGCTTCTTCTCTCTTTTTGATCTTCAATAAAATGTTCTCCTCGATGTTCTTGGAGATCTATTTGATGTAATGACTTTTTGCGGTGTGTTTGTTGGGATTCGATGAATTGTGAGTTTATGATCAGTTCTATCTCTGAACTCTTTTATGCATGATCTTTATAGCCTTGTATTTCTTCTCCGAAATTTTGGTTTGGTTTAGCCAACTAGATTGATTTTTCTTGCCATGGGAAGAGGTGCTTTGTGATGGGTTCGATCTTGCGGTGCTCAATCTCAGTGACAGAAGGAGACATGACACACATGTATTGATGCCATTAAGGATAAAAATATGGGGTCTATTCCTACATGAATAGATCTTGTCTACATCATGTCATCGTTCTTATTGCATTACTCTATTTTTCCATGAACTTAATACACTAGATGCATGCCGGATAGTGGTCGGCGTGTGGAGTAATAGTAGTAGATGCAGGCAGGAGTTGGTCTACTAATTTTGGACGTGATGCCTATATACTTGATCATTGCCTTGGATATCGTCATGATTATTCGCTTTTCTATCAATTGTCCAACAGTAATTTGTTTACCCACCGTATGCTATTTTCTCGAGAGAAGCCTCTAGTGAAATCTACGGCCCCCGGTCTATTTCCTATCATATTATTTTCAGATCTATTAATCCAAAAATCCAAAAATACCTTGCTTCACTTTTTCTTTCTTTATTTTATTTTGTGTTTTTGCTAGATCTATTTATCCAATCTCATACAATTTAATCTATCTGAATACCGAGGATGGATTGACAACCCCTCTTACGTGTTGGGTTGCAAGTTTTTGTGGTTTGTGTGTAGGTGCTGTTTACATAGTATTGCTTGGTTCTCCTACTGTTTTGATAACCTTGGTTTCATAACTAAGGGAAATACTTACCATTGTTGTGCTGCATCATCCTCTCCTCTTGGGGGAATTACCAACGCAGATACAAGCAATCAAGAAGAATTTCTGGTGCCGTTGCCGGGGAGACATCATCAACATCTATCAGGTTCCTACGCACAAACTCTCATTTCCTTGCAATTACTTTATTTTCCATTTGCCTCTCTTTTTCATCTCCCCCACTTGTAAAACGTTTTTACAAAAACACAAAAATATTTTCCGTTTGCCTTTTTTCTTTTTTTTGCTATCTTCGCTTGTGTTGCCATGTGCCTTTTATTTTCTTGCATTTTCTCTTGCTAAAAATCTATTGATATGGATCCTCATCCACTTGCTAATCTGTTCAAAAGACCAAATTATGATGAACTAATTGCTAGCGAGTAGAGTGCACTTGATTATCTCTATGAAGTTTTGCTTGAAAATCATGAATCTAATTTTTTTGATGAAGTGTTGGAAGAAGAAATTTATAAAGTGATTCATGACAACTCCTTGAATAACAAGCATGATCGTAATGATGTTATTATAAATTGTGTTAATGTCAATTATGCTAATAATATGCAAAGCTACAAGCTTGGGGATGATAATTTTGTTATGTCTACTACTTATTGCATATATCATGATTGGGGCGATAGTGTTTCTTATGATCTTAAAAAATTATTTAAGCCTCATGATGAATTTGTTTGCTATAAAATTGAAAGTGGGTTCGGAAGAGTGTCAACTCTAGGTAAAAATGATCCCACATATTTGGAGAGCGTTCAATCTTATGAATTTTTTGATAAAAGTGGGTTTGAAGAGGTCATGACTTTAGTTTATGTTAATCCCACTATTTGGGAAGACTATAAGAATTTTATGCATGTGGATCATGAAGAAAAAATTATATATGATAGCTATATTATTGAATTTGATTATGATCCTACATGTAATTCCTATGAGAGGAAAATATGGTTGCAGAAATTTTCATGTTATTAAATTTCCTCTCGTTATGTTGAGATTGTCAATGTTTTATTCCTTTCCTTTGCATATGCTAGATATTTTTTGTCTTGACAATTTGTTTGCTTATGAAATTCCTATGCATAGGAAGTATGTTAGACTTGAATGTGTTTTTCACATGCTATATGATGCTCTCTTTGTGCTTCAATTTTTTGTCTTTCATGTGAGCATCATTAAAATTACCAATGCCTAGGTAGGGGCATAAAACAATAGCGCTTGTTGGGAGACAACCCAACGAATAAATATTTTATTCCTTTTGTTTATGTTTTTGTGTGTTTACACAATTATACCTCTGTTATGATTGTGTTTCTATGTTTTAATTAGTGTTTGTGCCAAGTAATGCCTATAGGATGGCTTGGGTGATAGTTGATTTGATCTTGTTGGAAAACAGAAACTTTTACGTCCAGTAGTAGAATTGTTAAACATCATTGCAGCAACAAAAAACTCTGATTTTTTTACACAAGATTGATAGACGAATTGGCTCTGTTTTCCTAAGTTTTCAGAATGTTTGGAGTTACAGAAGTATGAGTAAAATTCGAGTCTTTACATACTATTCTGTTTTTGATAGATTCTATTTTTGTTGCATTCTGTGCTTATTTTGATGAATCTATGGACTATACCGGGGTTTTTTAGCCATGGTAAAGTTAGAATAGAGTAGGTATAATGCAATAACAAAGTATGAATGGGTTTGCAACAGTACTTAAAGCAAAGATTGGTTTTCTTATATTAACGGATCTCACGAAGGTTTTTGTTAAGTTTTGTGTGATTGAAATTTTCAAGTTTTGGGTGAGATCACGATGGATGAAGGAATTAGGAGTGAAAAGAGCCTAAGCTTGGGGATGCCCATGGCACCCCAAGGTAATATTCAAGGAGAACCATGCAAGTAATCTTGGGGATGCCCCGGAAGGCATCCCCTCTTTCTTCTAATGACCATCAGCAATTTTACTTGGAGCAATATTTTTATTCGTCACATATCATGAGTTTTGCTTGGAGCGTCTTGTATTATATGAGTATTTGCTTGTTTTGCTTTTTAGTTTGTCACAATCATCCTTGTTGGACACACCTATTTGAGATAGCCATAATTATGCTATGATTTATTAGAATTGCTCTATGTGCTTCACTTAAATTTTTTTGAGCTATGGAATTGCTCTAGTGCTTCACTTATATCTCTTTGAGCACGGTGGTGCTTTAATTTTGAAGAAATATGCTCTCATGCTTCATTTAGATTATTTTGAGAGTTAGTAATTTTGAAGAGATCCTCTCATGCTTCACTTATATTATTTTGAGAGATGAAAATTTTGAGGAAATATTTATGCTCTTCTTCTTCACTTAAATTTGTTTGAGAGCTTGTTATAAGCAATGGTAATATATGACACTAGTCCCAAAGTGATAGATATTCAAGAGGGATAATAAAAACTATCATGAAGATCATTGGACAATATAAACTTGATTCCTTTCAATAGTTTTGCGATATGGAGATAATAATATGTGAGTCACATTGGTGAGTAATTATGCTTTAGTAAGAATATTGGTGTTAAGGTTTGTGATTCCCTATGCAAGCACGAAAGTCAATAGTTATGCAATGAAGTTATATCCTACTTATTGTCCATTATTCTATGTTAGTTATGTTTAATGCTCGTATATAATAGTTTTTGTTTCTTGGTTGGTTGCTTCTCAATCTATTTGCTAGCCTTTCCATGTACTAAGTGGGAATACTACTTGTGCATCCAAACTCCTTAAACCAAGTTATGCCAAATGAGTCCATCATACCTACCTATATGCGGTATTTCCATGTCGTTCCAAGTAAATTTGTATGTGCCAACTCTAATTTTCAAAATAAATTTCCTTTTTGTGTGCCCGTACCGCTCATGAAGTGGCAGGGGGTGGCCAAATTTTTTCCATGCTAGATGTGTTATTCTCAAGATGAGTGTTTATTCACCTGTCATTGCACGAGAGTGCGGCTGGTAATAGGGATACCCAGTCCCGAAATGAAAAAGAAATTTACTTTGTGTTGTCAATTATAAATTCCTTGGAAAGTGTTGGTATGGAAGGCACCCGTGGATACGGCTAGCCTTGGATTGAGAAAGAATGGTGGAAAAAGGAATAAACTTTATTTCATGTTTGGGAACCGCCTATGATGTATCTAGCATGGAAAGTATTGGGAATTCTCAATCATTTTTGTTGACGGGAAAAGCATGCCTCTCAAAACAATTTTATCTCTCAACTTAAGCTTTGAGCTCTGGCACCTCTACAAATCTCTGCTTCCCTCTGCGAAGGGCTTATCTATTTACTTTTATGCAATTTTTCTTTTTCTTTTTATTGAGTCTCCATCTTCTCTTATAAAGCACCAACTAGGGAGCACTATTATCATGCTTGAGCATTGGATGTAGCTAATATTTGAGTGTGTTTCATGAATGGATCAATGATTGAGCATAATGGGCTAGGGATAGCTTTCTTTAGCATTGATATTTTGAAAGACATGGTTGCCTGTTGATATGCTTGAGTATTGAGGTCTTCATGTTAAATTATAGACTATTGCTTTGAATCATCTAAAGTCCAAATGTCCATACTATAAAAGAAAAGAATATGTGATGAATATGATGGGTAGCATTCCACATCAAAAATTCTGTTTTTATCATTTACCTAATCGAGGACGAGCAGGAATTAAGCTTGGGGATGCTGATACATCTCCAGCGCATCTAAATTTTTTTATTATTCCATGCTATTAAAGTATCATTCTTGAATGTTTTATACTCATTTACTAGCAACTTTATATCATTTTTTGGGACTAACATATTGACATAGTGCCAGTTGCCAGTTGCTGTTTTTTGCTTGTTTTTTACTTCATAGAAAATCAATTCCAAACGGAGTCCAAATGCCACGAAACTTTTTGGCGAATTTTTTCTGCCCAGAAGACACCAGGGGAGCCTAAGAAGTGCACCAGAGGAGGCCTGTGGGGCCCACTAGGCACCAGGGCACGCCAGAGGCTCTTGGCGCGCCCTGGTGGGTATTGGGGCCCACGGGAGGCTTCTCCATGGACTATCAGCTCTATAAATACTCTAAAATCCCAAAAACCATGGGGGAGTCGACGAAACACAATTCCAGTCGCCGCAAGTTCCAGAACCACGAGACCCAATCTAGAGGCCTTTTTCGGCACTCTGTCGGAAGGGTCAACGATCACGGAGGGGTTCTTCATCATCACCCTTGCCCGATGATGCGTGAGTAGTTCACCACAGACCTACGGGTCCGTAAGCAGTAGCTAGATGGCTTCTTCTCTCTTTGTGATCTTCAATACAATGTTCTCCTCGATGTTCTTGGAGATCTATTTGATGTAATGACTTTTTGCGGTGTGTTTGTTGGGATCCGATGAATTGTGAGTTTATGATCAGTTCTATCCATGAATATTATTTGAATGTTTTGTTGAACTCTCTTATGCATGATTGTTATAGCCTCGTATTTCTTCTCCGAAACTTTGGTTTGGTTTGGCTAATGAGATTGATTTTTCTTGCCATGGGAAGAGGTGCTTTGTGATGGGTTCGATCTTGCGGTGCTCAATCTCAGTGACAGAAGGAGGCATGACATGCATGTATCATTGCCATTAAGAATAAAAAGATGGGGTCTATTCCTACATGAATAGATCTTGTCTACATCATGTCATCGTTCTTATTGCATTACTCCATTTTTCCATGAACTTAATACACTAGATGCATGCTGGATAGCGGTTGATGTGTGGAGTAATAGTAGTAGATGCAGGTAGGAGTCGGTCTACTAATCTTGGACGTGATGCCTATATACATGATCAATGCCTTGGATATCGTCATGATTATTCGCTTTTCTATCAATTGCCCAACAGTAATTTGTTTACCCACCGTATGCTATTTTCTCGGGAGAAGCCTCTAGTGAAATCTACGTCCCCCGGGTCTATTTCCTATCATATTATTTTCAGATCTATTAATCCAAAAATCCAAAAATACCTTGCTCCACTTTTCCTTTATTTATTTTATTTTGTGTTTTTGCTAGATCTATTTATCCAATCTCATATAATTTAATCTATCTCAATACCGAGGAGGGATTGACAACCCCTCTTACGCATTGGGTTGCAAGTTTTTGTGGTTTGTGTGTAGGTGTTGTTTACATAGTGTTGCTTGGTTCTCCTAATGGATTGATAACCTTGGTTTTATAACTGAGGGAAATACTTACCGTTGCTGTGCTGCATCATCCTCTCCTCTTCGGGGAATTACCAACGTAGATACAAGCATTCAGTTACTCGCTATGGTTCAAACGAGTACACCGTCATGTCCTTTGGCTTAACCAATGCTCCAGCTACCTTCTCTCGATTGATGAACTACATCTTCATGGATTACCTCGACAAATTTGTCGTGGTTTATCTTGATGATATTCTGGTATATTCCAAGAATAAATAAGAACATGCCGAACATCTTCGACTTGTACTGGAGAAGCTTCATGAGCACCAACTTTATGCCAACTACTCCAAGTGTGAGTTCTGGTTACCTGAGGTGACCTATCTTGGCCATGCGATCTCTACAGATGGCATTGTTGTTAATCCTGAAGGAGTTCAGGCTATTCTTGATTGGACTCCTCCTAAGAATGTCAAGCAAGCTAGAAGTTTTCTCAGACTCGCCAGCTATTGCCGTTGTTTCGAGAACTTCTCCAAGATTGCAAAGACATTAACTTACTTGCTCCACAAAGGCAAAAAGTTTGACTGGACATCCCAATGTCAGGAAAGTTTCCAAATTCTGAAAGTCAAATTGATTTCTGCCCCAGTGCTTGCTCCCCCTGAGACACACAAAGACTTTGTGATCTATTGCGACGCCTCTCGGCAAAGATTAGGCTGTGTCCTGATGTAAGAGCGTAAAGTGATTGCTTATGGCTCTCGCTAGTTGTGTCCTCATGAAGAGAACTATCCAATGCATGATCTTGAACTTGCTGGAGTTATCTATGCTCTGAAGTTATGGCGACATTACCTCCTTGGTAATTGTTGGGAGGTCTGCATAGATCATCAAAGTCTGAAGTACTTATTCACTTAGCTGGATCTGAAACTTCGTCAACACAGATGGATGGAGGCCATATCAGATTATAACTTGGGTATTTCCTATACCCTAGGCAAGGCTAACGTAATGGCTGATGCCTTGAGCCGCAAGTAATATTGCAACCACCTCGTGGTTCAACAAGCTCAGCCCCTTCTTCATGAAGAATTCCGCAAGCTAAACCTCCATATTGTTCCTCCGGGTTCTCCCAATCCCCCTCGTAACGAATTTCGCAAGATGAACCTCCATATTGTTCCCCAGGGTTCTCTCAATACCCTGGTTGTTAAACCATATCTCGTGGGCGACATCAAGACTCTGCAGAAATATGACTCTGAAGCTTAGAAGAGTAAGTGCTATCTCATACAAGAAAGGCCCTCATTCTTCACTGTAGATGATTACGGCACATTGTTCTTTAAGGGTCGCCTAGTGGTTCCTACAAAAGACAATCTGAATATGACTCAAGAGGTTATGGAAGAAGCTCATGATACACCTCTGTCTATTCATCCCGGTAGTACCAAGATGTACCAAGACATTCGTCAGAGATTCTGGTGGTCAAACATGAAACAAGACATTGCTCGCTATGTTGCTGAGTGTGACGTTTGTCGTCGAATCAAAGTAGAACATCAAAGACCTGCTGGAACTCTGCAACATATTACTATTCCTGAATGGAAATGGGACAATGTTGAAATGGACTTCGTCACTGGTTTTCCCAGATCGCAGAAGGGTAATGATGCTATTCTTGTCGTCATTGACCGACTTTCCAAAGTTGCATCTTTTCTGCCCGTCAAGGAAACCATCACTGCTAGTTAGCTGGCAGATTTGTATGTTTCCAGAATTGTTTCACTCCATGGTATTCTGTTGGCAATCAGTTCAGACTGTGGCAGCCTATTCACTTCAAGATTCTGGTCAAGTTTCCAGGAAGCTATGCGAACTCATCTGTCCTTTAGCAACGCATTTCACCCTCAGTCCTAGGGTCAAGTTGAGCGAGTCAACCAAATTATTGAAGACATGCTTTCGACTTATGTCATCTCCTTCGACAAGAAATGGGAGGAATCTCTCCCGTTTGCTGAATTCTCATACAACAATAGCTATCAAGCTAGTCTGAAGATGGCCCCCTTTGAATTGTTATATGGACAAAAGTGCCGAACTCCTCTGAATTGGTCAGAAACTGGGGATTGGTCACTCTTTGGTCTGTATATTATCCAACACGCCGAAGAACAAGTCCATGTTATTCGTGAGAATCTGCAGACTACTCAGTCTCGTGAGAAGAGTCAGTATGACCGAGGTCCAGAGCGCCATGAACCACTGACGACGGAAAGCCTCCCTAAGGGACTCCGCCTTTACTAACCAAGAGTTAATGTTCTCAGTTTGGTGGATGCCTACCTCGGAGCTACCCGTTCTGTCTTTGAGAAGGCAGTGAGCGTTTTATCCTAGGGCCTGCAGGTAAAGTTTTATCCGAAGACATAGTTTTTCGGCCATATTTTGTGTTGATCACAATTTGTTTGCGTAAAGGCAAACTTAATCTACCAAGCCTGGCAGTAGCCCCTAAGGATTGATATGGGCACTTTGTGTCCGTATCAAGGCTTGATAGTAACTGAAGGCAATTCCTTTGATAGGGGGCCCAAGATAAAGACAATCAACTGGTCGAGGTACTCGACCAGACGAAGGGGAAGCTGGACACGACTCTAGCCGAAGTGGAGCGTGTGAAGGAATTTACATGGGAGGCACATGGTAATGTCTTTTTGTTTTTGCCGGACGTGTTTGTTGTTTAAATATTCCAAAGTCGCATGACATCATGTATTTCAGTAGCCCAAGCCCTTGGTCTCCTCGAAAGGGATCTCAAACAGGCCCGCGAAGAGCTGCATTATGCAGAATCGCAATGGCAAGCTCGCCAGCACGTGTTAACCTAAAGAAGGGAAGACACAAGTGCTTTGAGAGCTTAGAATGCCCAACAAGTGCAGGAGATTGAGAATCTCAAAGCTCAACTGGCTGCTGCCCAAGCAAAAGAGCGGCAGACGAGCCAAACATTTTTTGGTAACCCTCTATATATCCATTTAACGATGGTTGTGGTATCACAAAATATAACCGCTTAGCTAACATGTGATTTACTTTCAGTTTCTATGGCCGGTCAGCTGATACATCTCCGTCGTATCTATAATATTTCATTGTTTCATGCCAATATTCTACAACTTTTATATACTTTTGGCAACATTTTATATTATTTTTGGGACTAACATATTGATCCAGTGCCTAGTGCCAGTTCCTGTTTGTTGCATGTTTTTTGTTTCACGGAATATACATATCAAACAAAGTCCAAGCGCAATAAAAATTTATGGAGATTTTTTTGGAATATATGTGATTTTTGGGAAGAAGAATCAGCATGAGAGGTGGTCCACAGGCCCCACAAGCTCATAGGACACGCCCTGGGAGGGGGGTAGGCATGCCCCTAGGGCTTGTGGCCACTCATAAGTTGGTTGGGGTATCCTTTGGATGCGAGGAAGAGAATATATGAAAGAAAATTCCCTCAAAATTTCAGCCCAATCAGAGTTACGGATCTCCGGGAATTTAAGAAACGGTGAAAGGCCAGAAAACAGGGACGCGAAATAGGAGAGAAACAGAGAGATAGATCCAATCTTGGAGGAGCTCCCGCCCCTCCACTGCCATGGAGGCCAAGGACCAGAGGGGAAACCCTCCTCCCATCTAGGGGGGAGGCCAAGGAAGAAGAAGAAGGAGGGGGGCTCTCTCCCTCTCTCTCCCAGTGGCGCCGGAGTGCCGTCGGGGCAAGGATCGTGACGATGATCTATACTAACAACCTCGCTACCGTCAACACCAACTCCCTCCCCCTCTATGCAACTATGTAACACCTCTTCTCTCCACATTAATCTCTACTTAAACATGGTGCTCAATGCTACATATTATTATCCAATGATGTGTGGCTATCCTATGATGTTTAAATAGATCTGTTTTGTCCTATGGGTTGATTGATGATCGTGATTGGTTTGAGTTGTATGTTTTATTTTGGTGATGTCCAATGGTGCTTTCCTTGTCATGCAGGCATGAGGGATTCCCGCTATAGGGTGTTGCAATACGTTCATGATTCGTTTATGGTGGGTGGCTAGAGTGACAGAAGCTTACACCCGAGTAAGGGGGTTGTTGCATATGGGAGTAAAGAGGACTTGATACTTAATGCTATGGTTGGGTTTTACCTTAATGATCTTTAGTAGTTGCGGATGCTTGCTAGAGTTCCAATCATAAGTGCATATGATCCAAGTAGAGAAAGTATGTTAACTCATGCCTCTCCCTCATATAAAATTGTAATAATGATTACCGGTCTAGTTATCGATTGCCTAGGGACAAATAACTTTCTTGTGACAAAAAGCTCTATACTAAAACTAACTTAATTGTTTCTTTATCTAAACAGCCCCTAGATTTTATTTACATGTTATTTATTATCTTGCAAACCTATCCCTTTACACCTACAAAGTACTTCTAGTTTCATACTTGTTCTAGGTAAAGCGAACATTAAGCGTGCGTTGTATCGGTGGTCGATAGAACTTGCAGGGAATATAAATTCTACCTTTAGCTCCTCGTTGGGTTTGACACTTTTACTTATCGAGAAATGCTACAATTGATCCCCTATACTTGTGGGTTATCTAGACCTTTTTCTGGCGCCGTTGCCGGGGAGCAATAGCGTGGGGTGAATATTCTCATGCGTGCTTGTTTGCTTTATCACTAAGTAGATTTTATTTCCTGTTCTAAGTTGTTTTATATCTTTAGTTATGGATATGGAACATGAAATACCAAAAAAATTAGGTGTACTTGCTAGTCATGGAGATGGGGAACCTCCTAAAACCCTCGATGCTCATTATGTGAAAAATATTAAACACTACTTTGATAATCCTAAGAAAACCCCATTCTACTTGATAATGGGAGACACGTTGGATCAACGTGAATACTTTAGGGATTATCGCTTGACTAAAAAAGGGAAACTCTTATGAGATCAAATTGAAATGTTGCATTGGTATCCTTGGCATCTATGCTTGAGATATGATTATACTTGTTGCTCTAGGATGAAGGCTCCACACCTTCCCTTTTCATGTGAATTTAATGATAATGAAACCTTGGCTTCTTATGCTAATGGTATATATGATTACTACGATGTGGAACGAATAGAAGAATTTGTTGCTTTTAAGGGTGCTTATGAAATTGAATCTTTGTTTGAAAAGTATGAAGATTGTGATGATGCTGTTTACAGATCTAATTTTTTTGCTATAGTGAAATAGTGCTATAAGAATTATAAATATAATTCCGATATTAGCGAGTTTATTGAGAAAGTCTTCGCTATCCTAGAAGAGACTAATATTTTGCAGGAATCTATGAAAGAAGAAATTGATGACACTGTGAGCTCATTGGATGAAAAAGATGAGGAGGAGAGCGAGGAACAAAGGGAGGAAGAGCAGATTAGCTACCCGTGCCCACCTTCTAATGAGAGTAACTCTTCAACTCATACAATGTTTAACTTCCCTTCATGCTTACCGAAGGATGAATGCTATGGTAATTGCTATGATCCCGCCGATTCATTTGAAATATCCCTTTTTGATGAAATTGATGCTTGCTATGCTTGTGGCCAAGATGCCAATTTGAATGATGCTTATGGAGATGAACTTGCTATAGTTCCTTATGTTAAGAATGAAACTGTTGCCATTGCACCCACGCATGATAGTCCTATTATCTTTTTGAATTCTCCCAATTACACTATATTGGAGAAGTTTGCGCTTATTAAGGATTATATTGATGGGTTGCGTTTTACCACTACACATGATGACTTTTGATGAGGACATCAATACCATTGTTACACCCACAGCCCCTGCTACTATACATAGTAGACCAATTACTAGAGCTCACATACACCAATTGAATTACCAGGTACTTTCGTTTCTTGGTAGAAATTCTAATGTTCATGAGAATATGATACTGCCTAAATTGGATACAATTGTTTCAGATCATGATACTAAGTTTCTTAGCCACTTTTGGAGATGTTTATGGGCTAAGTTGGGGACTAAACTGTTTTTAGTACTACATGTCACCCCCAAACTGATGGACAAACTAAAGCAGTCAATAGAACATTGTCTATTATGCTTATGGCTATTTTGAAGAATAATAGGAAAATGTGGGAAGAATGCTTGCCTCATATTGAATTTGCTTATAATCGTTCTTTGCATTCTACTACTAAGATGTGCCCTTTTGAGATTGTGCATGGTTTCCTACCTCGTGCACCCATTGATTTGTTGCCTCTTCCATCTTCGGAGAAGGTTAATTTTGATGCTAAACAACATGCTAAATTGATCTTAAAAGTGCATGAGTTAACTAAGGAGAACATTGAGCGTATGAATGCTAAATATAAACTTGCTGGAGATAAGGGTAGAAAACATGTTGTGTTTGCACCTGGAGATCTTGTTTGGTTACACTTGCGTAAGGATTGATTTCCTGATTTGCGCAAATCAAAGTTAATGTCACGTGCTGATGGTCCTTTTAAGGTGTTAGAGAAAATAAATGATTATGCATATAAACTTGAGCTGCCTACAGATTTTGGGGTTAGTCCCACTTTTAACATTGCAGATTTGAAGCCTTATTTGGGTGAGGAAGATGAGCTTCTGCCGATGACGACTTCATTTCAAGAAGGGGAGGATGATGAGGACATCAGTACCATTGTTACACCCACAACCCCTGCTGCTATACATACTGGACCAATTACAAGAGCTCGCGCACGTCAATTGAATAACCAGGTACCTATGTTTCTTGGTAACAATTCTAATGTTCATGAGAATATGATGCTGCCTAAATTGGATACATTTGTGTTGATCACTAATGAAGGGCCTAGCATGGACAAGAGGGATGAACACTGGAGCAGGATCAAGCATGGAGATGAAGGCGCGCGCGAAGGGAACCAGAACAGCGTTTCTAGTGCGGATTTCAGCACTTTGAAGCCTCCTTGATGACATACAAGGACATGGATGAAATATACAAGATTCCCTCTCATAAATTTCGTCCATAGCTTATTTTAGGTGCTGCGCTGCCTTATTATTGGGCCAAGCCCGTGTAATTTCAAAATACTTAAGTATATGTTGTTTTTAGAGTCCGTATGTGTGGGGAAACAAAGTTAGGGTTGGTTTTGGACCTGTCCTCCAAGGGTTCACGGACTGTGACGCCCCCGACTCAATCATGCACTAATCATACACGCAAACATGCACGATCAAGCATAGGGACTCACGGGAAGATATCACAACACAACTCTAACACAAATAAACGGAGATCCATGAATATTACAGACCAGGGATCACGAGGATCCGAAAACATAAGTCAGTCATACAAATAATATCTAGGTACAGACATAGTTAGTCAAGGTTTGCCTTAAGAAGGCTAGCACAAACAACGACTCTAGATCGAAAGGCGAAGGCCTCCTGCCTAGGGCCTCCGATCCTACTCTTGGTCGGCTGGCTCGATCCAGTACTACGTGCCGTCTGGGCCCTCCTGGTAGTAAGCTCCTGTGGTGGCATCTGACTCCTGGGCTCCATCGTCTGAGGTAACATCAAAAGGGGTATGGGGGAAAAAGAGGTACCAAAGCAACCGTGAGTACTCGTCCAAAGTACTCAGCAAGCAAGGATCTACACTACATATGCACTGTTATCCAAGGGAAAAGGTTGTATATGTGGACTAGGCTGCAGAAATGCCAGAATAGAGAGAAGGCCTAGTACTAACGAAGACTAGCATCTTCACGAAGCCACCATCTTGCAGAATTAGAAGAGTACAGAAAAGCATTTTATTAAGCAAGCATGTTGAGGCAAAGCCTAGAGATCCTTCCTCGACTCCCTACGAGAAAGCGATTCTGGAGCTTCAATTAATTAAACAAGTATCCAGTTCAAGTAATAGATCGGGATACCAAACTGAGCGTCCTGTTACCGTGGACAAGGCTATTCGAATAGATCACTTCCCTGCAGGGGTGCACTACTGTTACCCAACACGCTCGATTACCCCTGGCCATACACACTTGCTGGGTAATGCACGGCCTCGGGAGATCAACAAGAAGCAGCGCCCTACCTAGGCTCAGCAGAGAGTTTAACACGCCGGACTAACCTATGCACCCAGGGGTCTTGGGCCATCGCCCCGGGCGCTCCTACATGTTGCGAGACTGTCCGGGGAGCAGGCGCGACACTGAACTCGTCAGTGAAGTATCCAGCCCAACCCCAACAATCAGCCCGCACGGTGAACTGTGACGTCTGATGAGCTTTAGGGAGAAACGTACGATGTAGAGGGCCCCATAACCATTATCCCGCGTGGTGGTAGTGCGTATAGGGCACGATGACCCACTCAGATCAAACACCCAAATCCGTTAGGCGTATTTAATAACTCGCGGAGACGATCAGAGTTTCTGATGCTCCGCCACAATATCTCTCTCGGGTGCCCTCCTGGCAAACCCGACTGCACAATTTCCCCGCGGATACCCCTCAGGGTTGACCCGCCTGCGACAAAGGTCAAAGTAACCGTGTGGCCATAACATCAAGGGGGAAACCCCGAGGAATCACCCTCGGTGGATTCCACTCGATGAAATCATCAAGGTGAACGTAGGAGGAATCACCCTCGTGGTTCACACTTGAGGGGTTGCACGACAGAGTCGTATCGGGAGTGGTTAAGGAGGAATCACCCTCGATGACCACGACCGAACAGCTATACTACAGAGTTATCATTAGGAGTGCGTTACGACATACGAGGTATCACCCTCGGCATTCGATAGTAACTATGCAGAGTCGTACAACAAAGGGGGTGAAGTGAGGTGTCGGTCTCTGGTTATCGATCATGTTGATCGAGTCGTTGATGATGAAGCAGGGGCAACAAGGACAAAGTGGGGGTCACTGATGGATCACTAACCAACCTATACTAAGCAGTTTGAAATAGGTAGGCAAGGTAGCAATAAGCAGGTTACAAAAGCAGGCTATGCATCAGAATAGGAGCAATCATTTACAGTAGCAAAATCTAATGCAAGCATGAGAGAATAGAATGGGCGATATCGGAATGTTCAAGGGGGGGGGGGGGCTTGCCTGGAAGCTCTGCTGAGAGGGGCTGGTCGTCAGAAGGCTGCTCGTCCGGAGCGTAGTCGTACTCTGCTGCGTCAGCGTTGGTCTCGGCGTCTATCGAGAGAGAAGGAGGGGGAAAGAAACAATAAATTCATGGAAAAAATGCAAACAATATGCATGACATGCCTAAATGATATGCAGAGGTGTTCTACTGCCTAACTAGATGATTTAGTTAATTTAGGAATTTATTTGGATTTATTTTATTAAAGTTGAGCACTATTCATTTATCGAAATCAGTCTAAAAATTCCATGTTCAGGTAGTTAGGGGCATCTGACAGCAACACGAAGGGCGTATTCAGATTCGTCTCATCGTTCTGAGCAACTTTCATGTATAAAGTTTTTCGATCGGAGCTATGGTTTATTTTATATGATTTTCTAAAGTTTTAATAATTTTTTGAATTTATTTAATCATTTTAAATAAACATTATCAAGAATAGTATGGGATGACGTCATCATGACGTATGTGTGATGTCAGCAGTCAACATTACGGTTGACTGGAGTCAAACCTGACTTGTGGGTCCAGTGGGACCCACCTGTCATAGGGACAGAGGCTAAATAGGATTTGTTTTAAACTAATTAGGATTAATTAAGTATGGACCCCATTAGTCAGTGACAGATTAGTGTTTTAATTAATAGTTTTTTATTTATTTATAAAAATCATTTTAACAGGCGGAACCCACATGTCATAGACACAGGGCCAGCCCAGTCAGCACAGTTGACTTGGTCAACTGGTTAACAGTGAGCCCCGGGCCCATCAGTCAGTGGCCCGGACGGTGGGGGCCATGACGCCACGTCGGACCGGCCACCGGAGAGCGCTCCGGCGAGCCCGAGTGCGGCGGCGAACTCTGGCGAGCTCGGAAATCTCCCGTGGTGCACGGTTTGGCGTGCGGCTTGGTGTTCTGGAACGGCCTCTCCAAGGTGCGTCCGATGGTGGGGTTGGCTGGCCGCGGGGTGGCCGGAATGGTCGCCGGTGACGATGTCAGGCGGCGACGGCTCGGGTACGCTACAGGAACCGCGCTACGGTGTGTTAACGAACGAGGCGAAGCGCTGGGGAGGCTCTACGCGATACGGCGAGCAAGTTGGGCAGCAGCGCGCGACCATTTGGTCGCCAGAATGACGCCGACGACGTGCTCCGCGGTGGCACATTGGGCAAGAAGGGGGCGGCACCTACAGCTAGCGAACGGCGATGAGAGAGAGAGGGGAGGAAGCGGAGGCTCACAATGAGCCTGCAGATGTGCAACGGTGGGCTCGGGGAAGGGCGACGGCGGCGATGCAGGTGGCCGAAGGTGGAAGACAACGGCGTTCCTGGCGATGGAGGGGACCTCGGCTTCGGCTCGTTGGCACAGGCGAGGTAGCAGAGCTCGGCGGTGATGCTGGACTCGGCGGAGCGGCGAGGCGGAGGCGGTGGCTATGCGGGCGGCGAAGCAATGACGAAGGCCGCGTCGGCCATGGTGGAAAGCGAGCGAGGGAGGGCGAAAGTGAGGCGAGGGAGACACCAGGGGGTCGCGGGAGATGCTCTTATCCTCCTCGCGGGCCAGGGAGAGAGGGGGGACCAGCTCGGGCGAGGTGCGCGCGCCAGGGGCTCGACAGCGAGCGGGGGTGAGCAATGCGGGAGGTGGGAGAAGGTGTGGGGTGGGCTGGGCCGGCGCTGTAGCACTTAGGCCCAGCCGCAGTGGGCCTTTTTCTTTTCCTTCTTTTCTTTTCTGTTTTGTTTTCAGTTTTCTTTTGTTTTTTTGTTTTGCAAAATGTGTGGGCCCATTTATAGTTTTGTAAAATATGTGAACTAGCCACAATACTTCAGTGCAACATTTACTACTGCCATAAAAAGGTTTTGAGTTCATATAATTTCATTTGGATTTTATTTCATTATAAATGGATTAAGTACTTCTGTTTTGTTGCTGTATATTGCTGTTATATTTACTTAACTAATTTAGTTAATGTTTCTATTATTTTTTCAATTGCTTTCGGAATATTTGCAACATGATGAACATTTTAGTCCCTGGATTTGAACAACTTTTATTTTTTACTTTAAATTAATTTGAAGTTTGAATTAGGAGTTTGAAATGCAATATGATGCAAATGATGACTAGGCACTGTTAAACTTGCTGACATGGCATTAACTAAGGGTGATCACTGTGGTTAATTACATGGGGTGTTACAATTCTCCTCCTCTAACAAGAATTCTCATCCCGAGAATTAAGAGGGAGACTGAAAGAAAGCGGGGTATTCTTCGCGAAGACGATCCTCGCGTTCCCAAGTGGCTTCATCTTCAGAATGATTCGACCACTGAACCTTAAGGAATTTGATTGACATCTGATGAGTTTGACGTTCAGCTTGATCAAGAATACGGATGGGATATTCTGGATAAGACAGATCTTCCCGCAATTCAAGCATTTCATGATCCACAGCTCGAATAGGATCCTTGAAGCAGCGACGAAGTTGGGATACATGAAAGACATCATGCACTTGAGAAAGATTTGGCGGCAATTGCAACTGATATGCCACTTCTCCTCGGCGGGCAAGAATACGGAACGGGCCAATGTAGTGAGGGGCTAACTTGCCCTTGATTCCAAACCGATGAATGCCTTTCAATGGAGTGACGTGAAGGTAAGCTTACTCGCTAGGCTGATAGACCATTACCTTGTGCTTTCGGTCATAGTTGCTCTTCTGACGAGACTGAGCAGTTTTCAGATGTTCCCGGAAAATGCAGACTTTTTCTTCAGCTTGTTGGATAATGTCTGGTCCGACGAGTGAGCGTTCCCCAGTCTCCAACCAATTCAGAGGGGTTCGACACTTACGTCCGTAAAGAACTTCAAACGGTGCCATCTTCAAACTAGCTTGATAGCTATTGTTGTAAGAGAATTCGGCATACGGGAGAGATTCCTCCCACTTCTTACCGAAGGAGATGACACAAGCTCGAAGCATATCTTCGAGCACTTGATTAACTCGCTCGACTTGACCATGTGACTGAGGGTGAAAAGCGGTGCTGAAGGACAGATGAGTTCCCATAGCCTCTTGGAAACTTTCCCAGAATCTGGAGGTAAAGAGGCTGCCATGATCCGAACTGATCTCCAATGGAACACCGTGGAGTGACACAATTCGGCAAACATACAAGTCTGCTAATTGACTAGCAGTGATTGTCTCCTTGACTGGCAGAAAGTGAGCAACCTATGAAAATCGGTCAATGACAACAAAGATAGCATCATGACCCTTCTGAGATCTAGGAAAACCAGTAATGAAATCCATTTGGACCTTGTCCCATTTCCATTCAGGAATATCAAGGGGTTGCAGAGTTCCAGCAGGTCTTTGATGTTCTGCTTTAATGCAGCGGCAAACATCACACTCAGAAACATAACAAGCAATGTCTCGCTTCGTATTAGGCCACCAGTATCTCTGAAAAATGTCATGGTACATCTTTGTGCTACCAAGATGAATTGACAGAGGAGTGTCGTGAGCTTCTTTCATAACGTGCTCTCTCTCGTCCTTGAATTTGGGTACGAAGAGACGGCGTTGGAAGAATAGGACCCCATCATTATCAAGATGGAATTCCGATGGCTTTCCTTTTTCAAGGTATCGCTTAATCCTTTCTACTTCAGAGTCATACCCTTGCATAATCTTAATGCTGTGCTCAAGATCCGGTAACAACCAGGGTATTGAGATAACCCTGTGGAACAATATGGAGGTTCAATTTGCGAAGCCGTTCATAAAGAACAGGTTGTGCTTCCTGAACCATAAGGTTGTTGCAATAAGCCTTGCGACTCAAAGCATCGGCCATGATGTTAGCCTTGCCAGGGGTGTATGAGATATTCATATCAAAATCGGCAATTGTCTCGAGCCATCTTTGTTGGCAAAGGTTCAGATCTAGTTGAGTATATAGATACTTCAAACTCTGATGATCCGTGTATATCTCGCAACGGTTACCGAGAAGGTAATGTCGCCATAGCTTCTAAGCATAAATAACCGCAGAAAGTTCGAGATCATGCACTGGATAATTTTCTTCATGAGGACGCAATTGTTGAGAGCCATAAGCAATCACTTTGCGCTCTTGCATTAGGACACAGGCTAATCTTTGACAAGATGCATCACAGTATATCATGAAATCCTTGCGAGTATCCGGGGGTGCTAGCACTGGGGCAGATGTCAACTTATCTTTTAGCGTCTGAAAGCTTTCTTGATATTTTTCTGTCCACTCAAATTTAACACCTTTGTGGAGCAGATTCTTCAATGGCTTTGCAATCTTTGAGAAGTTCTCGACGAATCGACGGCAATAACTAGCGAGTCCGAGAAAACTCCTGACTTGCTTAACATTCTTCGGGGGAGTCCAGTCAAGAATAGCCTATACTCGCTCGGGGTTAACAGCAATGCCATCCTTGGAAATCACATGACCAAGGTAGGTCACTTCAGATAACCAGAATTCACACTTAGAGTACTTGGCGTAAAGCTGGTGTTCCCGAAGCTTCTCCAATACAAGCCGAAGATGTTTAGCGTGTTCCTCTTCATTCTTGGAATATATAAGGATATCATCCAAATAAACCACGACAAATTTGTCGAGGTAATCCATGAAGATATAGTTCATCAACCGGGAGAAGGTTGCTGGAGCATTTGTTAATCCGAAATACATAACGGTGTACTCATAAGAGCCATATCGTGTAACAAAGGCAGTCTTCGGAATATCCTCCTTATGAACATGGATCTGATGATAACCCAACCTCAAGTCGAGTTTCGATAACACAGAGGATCCAGCAAGCTGATCATAAAGATCATTGATCCGGGGCAGTGGGTATTTATTCTGGATTGTGGCTTGGTTAATGGGTCGGTAATCCTGAACCAATCGGTTAGTTCCATCCTTCTTCTTAACGGAGAGTGAAGGTGCTCCCCAAGCAGAGGAACTGGGGTGGATGAAACCTTTCTTAAGTGACTTGTCGATTTCTTCCTTAAGCTCGAGAAGGTGGTGTGGAGGCATCTTATAAGGACGCTTCGCAATAGGGGTAGTGCCAGGCTTCAAGTCAATGACAAACTCGACAGCTCTAACCGTGGGTATTCCGGGAAGTTCTTCTGGAAAGACGTCCGGAAAATCTCGAACGACAGGAATGTTCTCGATTCCCTCCAGAGGTGAGGCGTTCAAAGCATTTAGAGCATATATCTGAGCTTTAGCATTCCGGGTAATTCGGGCGGTGTAGTTCACTATCTCGTTGGAGGGGTGAAGAAGTTGTACAACTTTTGTGGCACAATTGATCAAAGCAATGTGAGCTTTCAACCAATCCATTCCGAGGATGAGGTCTATGGTGGAAGATTTCAAGACGATGGGTGAGGCAAGGAATTCCAATCCTTTAATTTCGACGGTAACGTTAGGTGCCATCACGTCAACATGACAATGACCTCCGAGAGTTTTAACGACTAACGGAGTATGCATCTTCTCATAATGAATGCCATGCATGAATGCAATTTTTCCAGAGATGAATGAATGTGATGCTCCTGAATCAAATAAAACAGAAGCAGGTACTGAGTTAACAAGAAGGGTACCCATCATGGTAGCAGGCTGATCCTGGACTTCTTCAATATCAATATTGTAAGCGTGTCCATGACCATGAGCAGCAGACCCAGTATTATAGTTGCAGGCCTGATTGTTGCCACGACCATTGCCATGACCAGTACGAGGGAAAGCCAACTGATTCTAAGTCTGGCGGCAGTCCTTAGCAAGGTGACCTGGTTTGCGGCACTTGAAGCACAGACCATCTTCAGGACGAAGAGGAGCATTGTGTGGAACAGCTTGAGCTCTTGGCTGCCTCGGTGGTGGAGGAGGCAGACATGGTGTAGCATAGTTGTTCCTTGGCGCAGGGGCAGCTGGACGAAACACGTTGTAGGGAATCCAGACTCGACGCTTCTGTGCTGAGCCCGAAGATGAGCCAACATCACTATAGCGCTTCTGCGACTCCTTATGCTTCATCTGAGCGGTCTCAACCAGAATAGCCTTGTTCACAAGAGTAGCAAAGTCGGTGAAGTCTCGAGCAGCAAGTGCAAGCTCGATATCTGGGTGGTGTCCATTACGAAACTTCTCTTGTCTACGGGCATCCGTGGCGATGTATTCTTCAGCATAGTGGGACAGGTCAAGGAATTCCCGCTGATAGGCTTTGACAGTCTTGTTGCCCTGAGTGTGGTTGCGGAACTGGGTTTTCATCTGGTCCATGATTCCCCGAGGAATATATCAGGCACGAAAAGCAGCCTGGAACTCAGGCCGAGTAACGACTGTTCCAGCAAGCAGTGTACGCTTGTGTGTATCCCACCATTGAGCAGCGGGACCTTTTAAGAAAAAGGACGCGAAGGTGACAAAGTTGGCAGGGGAGACATTTGCAGACTCCATCTCGTGAGTAATGTCGTGAATCCAGTCATCAGCATCCAGTGGCTTATCAGAATTGCGGAACTGAGTGGGGTTAAGACGCACAAATTCCGACAGAGTTATTGCAGCAGGGTTCTGCTTATGGTTGTTTTGATGCGGAAACTGAGCCATAATCCCAGTCATGAACTGACGGTTGAGCTCGAATTGTTGCATCATAGCTGCCATATAATCTGGCGATGGTGGGTGTTCAGGGGCACGACCACGACCACCTGGTCTAACCATCCTGCTAAGTTTCAACAGGGGTAGTTTAGTAAAAGTAATTGCAAGTGTTTAGTGACAAGCATGACGTAACTCGACAACAATTAAGCAGTGCAACAGATACTTAACAGTAGTCAATTAAGGCATATAGATCCATACACAGAGTTAGGTACATTCGAACAGCACAACGGTGCCAATTTAAAAGCTAGATATGCTAGGCGGCGCGCAGGCATGCGGTAAGGAAGTACACAACGAGACATAGCAAAGGCTACATCAACGTCGGGGAAAACCACTGAAACGGGGTAACTGCAAGTGCGGACGACGAATGGCCATCACAGGAAAATCCTGCTCTCCATGTGCACTCTGATGCAGAATCCGGTCTCGAGCTGGAAGAAGAGGTCCACGTGCAGGTGTGTGACCTCCAACAGCAGGCCAATCAATAGTAGCATACAGCTGAGTCCTGCGCGGGTAAAGGATGTACTCTGGATGTATCCCTGCATGAACAGCTGGTAGCAACTGCGTCAAAGCATCGCAGAGGTGTGCTCGAGTGGCAAACAACTCGACGGCAAGCGCTTGGACAGTGTGATCCAGAGCCTGAGTGCACTGAATCAGAACCTGCGGGTCGTAACGACGACGCTCATACGGGGCACAGATAGCTGTGTAGTACCTAGTAGCATCTCCAGTAGGGGCATACGGAATGTATCGAAACTCAGAGGCATCCAAGCTAATGCTGAACTCTCCTCGGAGACGTGCGACAGCAGAGTACGCAGCATCATGGACTGCCATCTCAATCGTCACGCCGATACCGTGAAAAAGGTGCAGCTCAGTGTCTGAGTCATGTTACTGATCATAGATACGAACATCAGCATGGTATTGCTCCTGGTTGAACCTGCGGTAATCATCGTAGACCATGTATTCCGGGTACCAGCGGTAGCCCAGTCTGGTCAGGAGGGCGATCAGGACAGCTAGAAAACCAGGCGCATCATGAGCCCAAGTGCGGAGCACAAGTTGCGTCGCAGGGCGTGGTGGAAACAAATGATCCATCTGAAACAGAGGAAATTCAGGATTGTCAAATGACAATGAGAAGTATAATACAACTCGGAGAGAAAGGTTAAACAAAACAATGGAAAGGAAAATGATTATCAGACTAATCAGATCGATGGTAAGGAAGTAAGCACAGATATCCAGCTCTCCGGGTAGACAAGATTTACGAGATCCTAAGTGTCGGCGTTAGTAAATTCATTTAACCCGAATAGAAGAGAGATCAGAGTCCCAGAGTATAGACAAGGAATAAAAGATACTAATACCACCCAGTTGGCAACGTGGGACAGTAAGCCACATAGCCAAGTTAGTAAATTAGTTTTTGGATGTCTAGACTCAACTTCGGCCAAGGAATTGGAAGGGGGCTTCCTACAGGCAGTCGGCTCTGATACCAACTTGTGACGCCCCTGACTCAATCGTGCACTAATCATACACGCAAACATGTACGATCAAGCACAGGGATTCACGGAAAATATCACAACACAACTCTAACACAAATAAACGGAGATCCATGAATATTACAGACCAAGGATCACGAGGATCCGAAAACATAAGTCAGTCATACAAATAATATCTGGGTACAGACATAGTTAGTCAAGGTTTGCCTTAAGAAGGCTAGCACAAACAGCAACTCTAGATCGAAAGGCGAAGGCCTCCTGCCTAGGGCCTCCGATCCTACTCCTGGTCGGCTGGCTCGATCCAGTAGTACGTGCCGACTGGGCCCTCCTGGTAGTAAGCTCCTGCGGTAGCATCTGGCTCCTGGGCTCCATCATCTGAGGTAACATCAAAAGGGGCATGGGGGAAAAAGAGGTAGCAAAGCAACCGTGAGTACTCATCCAAAGTACTCAGCAAGCAAGGATCTACACTACATATGCACTGTTATCAAAGGGAAAAGGCTGTATATGTGGACTAGGCTGCAGAAATGCCAGAATAGAGAGAAGGCCTAGTCCTAACGAAGACTAGCATCTTCGCGAAGCCACCATCTTGCAGCAATTAGAAGAGTACAGAAAAGCATTTTATTAAGCAAGCATGTTGAGGCAAAGCCTAGAGATCCTTCCTCGACTCCCTGCGAGAAAACGATCCCGGAGCTTCAATTAATTAAACAAGTATCCAGTTCAAGTAATAGATCGGGATACCAAACTGAGCGTCCTATTACCGTGGACACGGCTATTCGAATAGATCACTTCCCTGTAGGGGTGCAGTACTGTTACCCAACACGCTCGATCACCTCTAGCCGTACGCACTTGTTGGGTAATGCCCGGCCTCGGGAGATCGACACGAAGCAGCGCCCTACCTAGGCTCAGCAAAGAGGTCAACATGCCGGACTAACCTATGCACCCAGGGGTCTTGGGCCATCACCCCGGGCGCTCCTGCGCATTGCGAGACTGGCCGGGGAGCAGGCATGACACTGAACTCATCACTGAAGTATCCAGCCCAACCCCAACAATCAGCCCGCACGGTGAACTGTGACGTCTGATGAGTTTTCGGGAGAAACGTACGACGTAGAGGGACCCATAACCATTATCCCGCGTGGTGGTAGTGCGTATAGGGCACGATGACCCACTCAGATCAAATACCCAAATTCGTTAGGCGTATTTAATAACTCACGAAGACGATAAGAGTTTCTGATGCTCCGCCAAAATATCTCTCTCGGGTGCCCTCCTGGCAAACCCGACTGCACAATTTCCCCGAGGGTACCCCTAAGGGTCGACCCGCCTGCGACAAAGGTCAAAGTAATCGTGTGGTCATAACATCAAGGGGGAAACCCCGAGGAATCACCCTCGGTGGATTCCACTCAATGAAATCATCAAGGTGAACGTAGGAGGAATCACCCTCGTGGTTCACACTTGAGGGGTTGCACGACAGAGTCGTATCGGGAGTGGTTAAGGAGGAATCACACTCGATGACCATGACCGAACAGCTATACTACAGAGTTATCATCAGGAGTGCATTACGAGGTATCACCCTCGGCATTCGATAGCAACTATGCAGAGTCATACAACAAAGGGGGGTGAAGTGAGGTGTCGGTCTCTGGTCGTCGATCACGTTGATCGAGTCATCGATGATGAAGCAGGGGCAACAAGGACAAAGTGGGGGTCACTGATGGATCACTAACCAACCTATACTAAGCAGTTTGAAATAGGTAGGTAAGGTAGCAATAAGCAGGCTACAAAAGCAGGCTATGCATCAGAATAGGAGCAATCATTTACAGTAGCAAAATCTAATGCAAGCATGAGAGAATAGAATGGGCGATATCGGAATGTTCAAGGGGGGGGGGGCTTGCCTGCAAGCTCTGCTGAGAGGGGCTGGTCGTCAGAAGGCTGCTCGTCCAGAGTGTAGTCGTACTCTGCTGCGTCGGCGTCAGTCTCGGCGTCTATCGAGAGAGAAGGAGGGGGAAAGAAACAATAAATTCATGGCAAAAATGCAAACAATATGCATGACATGCCTAAATGATATGCAAAGGTGTTCTACTGCCTAACTAGATGATTTAGTTAATTTAGGAATTTATTTGGATTTATTTATTAAAGTTGAGCACTATTCATTTATCAAAATCAGTCTAAAAGTTCCGTGTTCGGGTAGTTAGGGGCATCTGACAGCAACACGAAGGGTGTATTCAGATTCGTCTCATCGTTCTGAGCAACTTTCATGTATAAAATTTTTCGATCGGAGCTACGGTTTATTTTATATGATTTTCTAAAGTTTTAATCATTTTCTGAATTTATTTAATCATTTTTAATCAACATTATCCAGAATAGTATGGGATGATGTCATCATGACGTATGTGTGATGTCAGCAGTCAACAGTGCGGTTGACATGAGTCAAACCTGACCTGTGGGTCTAGTGGGACCCACCTGTCATAAGGACAGAGGCTAAATAGGATTTGTTTTGAATTAATTAGGATTAATTAAGTGTGGGCCCCATTAGTCAATGACAGATTAGTGTTTTAATTAATTAATTAATAGTTTTTTATTTATTTATAAAAATCATTTTAACAGGCGGGACCCACATGTCATAGACACAGGGCCAGCCAAGTCAGCACAGTTGACTTGGTCAACTGGTCAACAGTGGGCCCCGGGCCCATCAGTCAGTGGCCCGGGCGGTGGGGGCCATGATGCCACATCAGACCAGCCGCCAAAGAGCGCTCTGGCGAGCCCGAGCGCGGCGGCGAACTCCGGCGAGCTCGGAAATCTCCTGTGGTGCATGGTTTGGCGGGCAGCTTGGTGTTCTGGAACGGCCTCTCCAAGGCGCGTCCGATGGTGGGGTTGGCTGGCCGCGGGGTGGCCAGAATGGTCGCCGGTGATGACGTCGGGCGGCGACGGCTCGGGTGCGCTACAGGAACCACGCTACGGCGTGTTAACGGATGAGGTGAAGCGCTGGGGAGGCTCTACGCGATGCGGCGAGCAAGTTGGGCAGCAGCGCGCGACCATTTGGTCGCCGGAACGACGTCGACGACATGCTCCGCAGTGGCGCGTTTCGGCAAGAAGGGGGCTGCGCCTACAGCTAGCGAACGGCGATGAGAGAGAGAGAGGGGAGGAAGCGGAGGCTCACAATGAGGCTGCAGATGTGCAACGGTGGGCTCAGGGAAGGGCGACGGCGGCGAATCGACGGCGGCGATGCAGGTGGCCGAAGGTGGAAGATGATGGCGTTCCTGGCGATGGAGGGGTCCTCGGCTTTGGCTCGTTGGCGCAGGCGACGTAGTGGAGCTCGGCGGTGATGCTGGACTCGGCGGAGCGGCGAGGCGGAGGCGGTGGCTACGCGGGCGGCGGAGCAACGGCGAAGGCCGCGTCGGCCATGGCAGAGAGTGAGCAAGGGAGGGGGAAAGTGAGGCAAGGGAGACGCCAGGGGGTCGCGGGAGATGCTCTTATCCTCCACGCGGGCGCGGGAGCATGCTGTCGAGCAGGGAGAGAGGGGGGCCAGCTCGGGCGAGGCGCACGCCAGGGGCTCGACAGCGAGCGGGGGTGAGCAGTGCGGGAGGTGGGAGAAGGAGCGGGGTGGGCTGGGCCGGCGCTGTAGCAATTAGGCCTTGCCGCAGTGGGCCTTTTTCTTTTCCTTCTTTTCTTTTTTGTTTTGTTTTCAGTTTTCTTTTGTTTTCCTGTTTTGCAAAATGTGTGGGCCCATTTATAGTTTTGTAAAATATGTGAACTAGCCACAATACTTAGTGCAACATTTACTACTGCCGTAAAAAGGTTTTGAGTTCATATAATTTCATTTGGATTTTATTTAATTATAAATGGATTAAATACTTCTGTTTTGTTGCTATATATTGCTGTTATATTTACTTAACTAATTTAGTTAATGTTTCTGTTATTTTTCCAATTGCTTTGGGAATATTTGCAACATGATGAACATTTTAGTCCCTGGATTTGAACAACTTTTATTTTCACTTTAAATTAATTTGAAGTTTGAATTAGGAGTTTGAAATGCAATATGATGCAAATGATGACTAGGCACTGTTAAACTTGATAACATGGCATTAACTAAGGGTGATCACTGTGGTTAATTACATGGGGTGTTACACGAAATTCCCCTACTCCTCCATATATACAACCCTTAGGGCGTCGTTTAGACTTTGGGTTTTGTTTAGATTAAAAGTTTGCCATAGCTGCAACTTCGCGTACTTCGTTTGTGTTCAACGACTAGACCAAGACGTCACAGAACCCCACTTTCATCAATAAAGTTTTCCTCTTATATTCGCAATAACCAGATTGCAATCTCAGTTTCTTGCTTGTTCTTCGTTTGCTCATAGGAAATAGACCCTCGTGGTCAGGTTGATCGTGCTCCGGCGTGGTTAATAACCTCTCGGAAGTTTTTTTAGCGATTTCTAAGGCATGACGTCCCGCACGTTCGTAGTCGAATCATCAAGGTCGACTCCCACAGAAAATTATAGCTATCTCATCGAAACATCGAGACACCTTCGCCTCTATCAAGTGGTATCAGATTTCCAGGTTGCTCGGTGAGATTTTCCAATTTTTCATAGTTTAGATCGAGTATGTTCTTCATACCTACAGTCCACGAAAAAGCCAAAAACCAAATTATTAGGGTTAGTTCATCATATCCAAACCACTTTGAGCCATTGCATACTCTTTTCTGTATTTGCTTTGTTGAATTTCCGGTTGCATCGTCGTGTCAAGTTGCTGGTCTTAGTGTCTAGTCCTTTAGAGTTTCGGGTTCTGTTCACAAGTCTTCACGTCGCCGCCGCACCATTGTCATCACCACTGCCATATACCACCATCGTCGTCATTGCTGCCATATACCACCATCATCATCACCGCTGCCATATACCACATATCCACCGCAATCACGCTAATCCGAGTCCACCTCCATCACAGATTCGCCACCAGTCCGTGTTCCACCGCCTTACATATCTTCGCCAGCAGTCCGAGTTCCACTAGATTCATCTCTGCCTCCAATCCTAGTCTAAGTCCAGTATTTGTTACTCTGTTTTAGATTTCCAGATCACGCCATACTACATGTCGTGACAGAGTAGGACTCCCCAACTTCCGTGCCACCCACAGAAGAAAAATAGTTCTAGTTTAAAAAAACTAAGTCTAGAAAATTCTGGCTAGGCAGTTTTTAGGCCATTTGTGGACTTCTTCAAAAAAAATTGTTGCGAAGTACCAGCACAGTACCGTCGTTGAGCGTTTATTCAACTTTGCATCTCTGAATTGATTATTGCGGACCTTTTTGCTACCATATATTAAGCCTTCCCAGCTCCACATATATCTACATCGTGCGATTGACACCACCTGGTAATCGCGCTATCCAAGCTTTGAGAGTTTTTTACTACAACGGTTGCCGATCACCACCTGCTGCTTGGTAAGAACTGGTAAGAATTTGAGATTCACTTGACGGATTTATGACTTTCCACAGCACCACCGCCACTTCCTAGTAGTCTGTAGGATCATATTCTTGTGTGTTTCTCTTGCTGCTAACCATGCCAGGATCACAAGCGGATGAGCTAGACTGGGAGAACATGATGAACAAGGAGCTCCATGATAAATTCCATGAAATGTTGGGTTAACAGGTAGAAGATGTGATGACCAGTTTTGGCAAGGCATTAGCGAGGATTGATGACATTGAGAAGACAATTGACACCAAGTTGGATGCCAAGTTCGTTGAAGTGCTTGCGCATCTACCTCCACCTGTTGCACCGCTGCAACAACAACGACAACAACAACAACAACAACAACAACAACAACAACAACAACAACAACAACAACAACAACAACAACAACAACAACAACAACAACAACAACAACAACAACAACAACAACAACAACAACAACAACAACAACAACAACAACAACAACAACAACAACAACAACAACAACAACAACAACCATCACCTCCATGTTGTGATCTAGCCCTCCACTGAGCGAGGCGTGTTCCTCTTGAGGAAGGACAAAATTCTGGTGCCGCCACTGTTGCTGCTACTACCGAGGAGGAGGACATTTACGAGGGCGATTACGAGGATGAGGTTGATCAAAATGAGAACTACGTGCAACCACCAACACCACCACCAGGTCGTCCACATGCATATAATTGCAATAGTAGGGCTGCACCACCACCTTAGGTACGAGATCCTGAACATCTCCCTAAACTAAAATTGAATATTCCACCATTTGAGGGTAGATATGTTCCTGATATATATCTTACTTGGGAGTTAGAAACTGAACAATGTTTTACATATTTACAATATCCCGAGGAGAGACGTGTTGCTGCTGCTCTTTGTGCTTTCACTAGTTTTGCTTGTGTGTGGTGGTCTGAACATCGTAGATTATATCCGAATAATATCCCAACTACTTGGGCTTCTTTGAAAGCTGCTATGCGTACTCGTTGGGTTCCACCATATTATCAACGTGAATTACTATAAAAATTCCAGCGTTTAAGACAAGGAAAAAATTCTGTAGAGGAATATTATCAGGAATTACAAACTGGCATGATTAGATGTGGTATTATTGAGGATAATGAAGCTATGCTTGCATGTTTTATGGGTGGATTAAATAGAGAGATTTAGACCATTTTAGAGTATAAGGAGTATAACAATATCACTCATTTATTCCATCTTGCTTGCAAAGATGAACGTGAAGTGCAGGATCGACAGGCATTGGCGCGGACTAACTTTTCTGCAGGTCGACCTTCATCATGGAAACCGCGTGCATCCCCTACTTCCACACATTCTGCTGCACCGGCACCTCTGTCAGCTGCCACCTCCAGCTGTGATACAAGAAAGCAGGCACAACCACCACTATCTGCCAAGAGCACACTTTTCGGGCCTGCACAGAGCTCTTCTTCATCCATGGCATCAACAAGGCACACACATGATATTATTTGTAGTCGTTGTAAGGGAAGAGGTCATTATGCGAGAGAATGCAAATCTTAGTGTGTGATGATTGCTACTAAGGATGGTGGGTATGAGTCCGCTAGTGACTATGATAAGGAGACTTTGGCTCTTATTACATGTGAAGAATACATTGGAGATGATTCTAAACATGAGACGCAATACATGGCTGCTGAAGATGCTAACATGTATGAAAGTTTAGTTGCTCAAAGTGTTTTGAGTGTGCAGGTCACACAAGCTGAGCAAAATCAGAGGCATAATTTGTTTCATACAAAGGGAGTTGTGAAGGAGCATTCTGTTTGCATCATCATAGATGGAGAGAGCTGCAGCAACTTGGCTAGCATGGAGATGGTGGAGAAGCTATCTCTCACCACAAGACCACATCCACATCCTTACTACACCCAATGGTTCAACAATAGCGGCAAGGTTAAGGTAACACATACTATTCGTGTGCATTATAGTATCTCTACATATGCTGATTATGTTGATTGTGATGTGGTACCCATGCAAGCATGTTCCTATTACTTGGTAGACCATGTCAATTTTATAAAAAATCTGTACATCATGGTAGAAACAATTAGTATACTCTTGTTCATAAGGATAAACATATTACTTTGCTTCCTATGTCTCCTGATTCTATTTTGAAAGATGATATTAATAGAGCTAGTAAAGCAAAACAGGAGCAAAATAAGAGTGAAAATCATATTATGGCAAAAGAATTTGAGCAACAAATGAAGCCTAATAATAACCAATCTAGTGTTGCTTCTGAAATTAAATTGAAAACTCGATGTTTGCTTGCCACCAAATCTGATATTGATGATCTAGACTTTAGCAAATCTGTTTGCTATGCTTTTTTGTGCAAAGAGGCATTATTTTCATTCGAGGACGTGCCTTCCTCTTTGCCGCCTGCTGTCACTAACATTTTGCGGGAGTTCGCTGACGTCTTTCCACAAGACGTGCCATTGGGATTACCACCTATTCGAGGGATTGAGCATCAGATTGACTTAATTACCGGTGCTTCGCTGCCAAATCATGCGCCATACCGTACCAATCCAGAGGAGATGAAGGAGATTATGTGTCAAGTACAGGAGCTGCTCGACAAAGGTTATATACATGAATCTCTTAGTCCTTGTGTTGTTCCTATTATACTAGTGCAAAAAAGGATGGTACGTCGAGTATGTGTGTTGATTATAGAGGCATTAATAATATTACTATTCATTATCGTCATCCTATTCCTAGGCTAGATGATATGCTTCATGAATTGAGTGGCTCTACAATATTCTCCAAAGTTGATTTGCGTAGTGGATACCATCAAATTCATATGAAACTGGGAGATGAATGGAAAACAGCATTGTGGCGCCCCCGGCTCGATCGTACACTAATCATGCACGCAAACGTGTACGATCAAGATCAGGGACTCACGGGAAGATATCACAACACAACTCTAAAACATAAATAAGTCATACAAGCATCATAATACAAGCCAGGGGCCACGAGGGCTCGAATACAAATGCTCGATCATAGACGAGTCAGCGGAAGCAACAATATCTGAGTACAGACATAGGTTAAACAAGGTGCCATAAGATGGCTAGCACAAACAGGGATACAACAGATCGAACAGGCGCAGGGCCTCCTTCCTGGGATCCTCCTAACTACTCCTGGTCGTCGGCGTCCTGGACGTAGTAGTAGGCTCCGCCCTGGTGGTAGTAGTCGTCGAAGGTGGCGTCTGGCTCCTGGGCTCCAACATCTGGTTGCGACAACCAGCCAGAAGGGAAAGGGGGAAAGGAGGGGGAAAGCAACCGTGAGTACTCATCCAAAGTACTCGCAAGCAAGGATCTATACTACATATGCATGGTATATGTGTAAAGAGGCAATATCGGTGGACTGAACTGCAGAATGCCAGAATAAGAGGGGGATAGCTAGTCCTGTCGAAGACTACGCTTCTGGCAGCCTCCATCTTGAAGCAATAGAAGAGATTAGTTGGAAGTTAACCAAACAACAACGTATAGCATAATCCTACCCGTCGATCCTCTCGTCGCCACCATGCGAGAGAGCGACCACCGGGTTATATCTGTCACTTGTAAGGGTGTGTTTTATTAAGTATCCATTTCTAGTTGTCATTAGGTCGGAATACAACTCCGGGTCGTCCTTTTACCGAGGGACACGGCTATTCGAATAGATAAACTTCCCTGCAGGGGTGCACCACATATTCCCCAACACGCTCGATCCCCTTTGGCCGGACACACTTTCCTGGGTCATGCCCGGCCTCGGAAGATCCACACGTCGCAGCCCCACCTAGGCTCAACAGAGAGGTCAGCACGCCGGTCTAATCCTAGGCACTCTGGGGTCTGGGCCCATCGCCCAGTGCGCTCCTGCACGTTGCGTACGCGGCCGCGAGCAGACCTAGCAACCCACACGATCACGGCGGTTACGTTAGCGCGGTCCAACACGGCGCGCGCCGCTCGGTCGCTGACGTCAAGAAGGCTTCAGCTGATACCACGACGCCGGGATACCCATAACTACTCCCGCGTAGTTGGTTAGTGCGTATAGGCCAGTGGCCAGACTCATATCAAATATCCAATCTCGTTAAATGTGTTATTATGAAGTAAACGCGAACGCCGACCAGGGCCTGGCCCACCTGTCTCCTAGGTGGTCACAACCTGCCCTGTCGCTCCGCCACAAAGATCCACACAAAGGGCCGTGGGGACAAAGGTCCTTTCAGCCCCCAATCCGTGAATCACTCGCGGGTACTCTTCGAGCCGACCCGACTTTAGTCACCATCTGTATAGTATGCATATATGTATAGTATAACCCGTGATCACCTCCCGAGTGATCACGGCCCGATAGTATAGCAAGGCAGACTGACAAGAATGCAGGGCCAATGATGATAAACTAGCATCCTACACTAGGCATTTAGGATTGCAGGTAAGGTATCAACAACAGTAGCAACAATGACAGGCTATGCAGCAGAATAGGATTAACCGAAAGCAGTATCATGCTACACTACTCTAATGCAAGCAGTATAGAGGAGAATAGGCGATATCTGGTGATCAAGGGGGGGGCTTGCCTGGTTGCTCTGGCAAGTAGGGGTCGTCAACAACGTAGTCGGTCGAGGCACCAGCAGCTGCGTCGGTCTCGTAGTCTACCGAAGAGAAGAGGGGGAAGAAACAGTAAACACACGGCAATAATGCAACAGGGATGCATGACATGTCTAAACGCAGGGCCAGGGTGATATACAGCCTAACTAAGCGATTTAGTTAATTTAGGAATTTATTCGGATTTATTTAATTAAAGTTGGACACTATTCATTTATCGAAATCGGTCTAATTGTTCAACGTTCTCATAGCTGCGGGCGTCTGACGGAGATACCGAGGGCGTATCCGGGTTCGTATCGTCGTTCTGAGCAAGTTTCATGTATAAAATATTTTCATCGGAGTTACGGTTTAAAAGATATGATTTTCTAAAGTTTTTATTAATTTCTGAAATTTTAATTAATTATTTAATTCAACATTATCCGAAACAGTGCTGCGATGATGTCAGCATGACATCATGCTGATGTCAGCAGGCGCCCTGACAGGGTGGGTCCCACCTGTCATAGACTGTTAAATTAATTAGGGTTAACTAATTATATTACTGTTTAATTAACACTAATTAGTTAATTAAATTAACCTAATCAGGATTAATTAACTAATTAATTAATTATTTTTATTATTTTTATTTTTATTTCCTTTTTATTAAAACGTTCTGGGGCTGGGCCCCACATGTCAATGGGCCAGGGGGACTTAACGGGCGCTGGGTACGGGTAACGGGCGGGCGAACCCGCTCGAACGGGCACGGGCGATGGGGCGCGCCAGGGCGCCATCGCCGGTCGCGGGAGATGGCCGCGAGGGTGCGCGGCCGGCGGCCACGGCGCGGCTGGAGCCGCGGGGGGGGGAGGACCGGTGGCCGGAGGCGGCGTAGAGGGGCGAGGTGGGACTGGCGGCAGAGGTAGGCGAGGGTGAGGCGCAGGCAGCGCGCGGGGTAGTGAGTAGGGGCCGGCGAGGCAGAGAGGCCTCAGCGGGGCGAGGCGCTGGGCGCGGTGACCGCTGGGCGACGGGCACGGCCGGACGGCGCGGCGCATGGCCAGGGCACGGCCCGACCGCGGTGAGCGCGGGGCCGGAGCGCGCGAGGCGTGGTCACGGCCGGAGCGGAGCAACGGTGGGCGCGGCGGGAGCGCGGCAGGCGAGCGAGAGAGGAGGACCGGGGGCCTCACCGAGGGAGCGTAGGGACGGGGCAGTGGAGCGCGAGGAGGAAGACGGGGACGACGGCGGAGAGGAGAAGCAGGCCGGCGGGGGAGCGCTCCGGCGACGGCGTCCAACGGCAATGGCAACGGGGCGGCGTCGGGCGGCAGGGTCGGGGCGTCGCGGCGACCTCCACCTCTCGATCCCGATCCAATCGGGGGAGAGGGGGGGATATATCGGGAGAGGGGGGAAGTGGGGGGGTGGCTGGTTAGGGTTTCCCCCCCCATGGGGATAAGGCAGGGGATGGGGCTGGGCCGGCCAGTTGGGCCAGGTGGGTCGGCCAGCTGGGCCGCCTGGCCCAGTTGGCCAGGGGGGCCTTTTCTTTTCTTTTGTTTTTCTGTTTCTTTTCCCTTTTCTTTACTGTTAAATGTTTAGGCCCCAAATGGTTTTTGTAAAAAGTGTGACCTATTTCATAAATACCATTGCATTATTCCTTAACACCTAAAATTAGTTTGGACAAAACATAATTCCATATTTATTTCAGATTTAATAAATGGTTATTAAATATTATCTTCATCCACTGTTTGAGGTTGTTCGAGTCACTTATCCAATTCCAATGATGTTGGTTTCAATTTTAGAATAGCCTCTGGAATATTTGTTATTTATCTGACATTTTAGTTTCTATGTTGGACAACTTTTATATTCCACTTTCATTTAAATTTGAATTTGACTTAGGAGTTGAAATGCAATATGATGCTAATGATGATTATGCACTATTAATCATGATGACATGGCCTCATCAAAAGGGTGATCTCTGTAGCTTAATACAGGGGGTGTTACAAATCTCCTCCACTACAAGAAATCTCGTCCCGAGATTTAGGAGGTAGAAAGAAACAAAGCGGGGTATTCATCGCGAAGACGATCCTCGCGTTCCCAAGTGGCTTCATCCTCAGAATGGTTTGAGCACTGAACCTTGAGGAACTTGATAACCTTCTGGCGTGTGCGACGCTCGGCTTGATCGAGAATGCGGACCGGATGCTCTTTATAAGAGAGGTCTTGTTGCAGTTCAAGCAATTCGTGATCTACTCCGCGGATAGGGTCTTTGAAGCAGCGGCGGAGTTGTGATACGTGGAACACATCGTGAACCTGAGAAAGGTTCGGTGGAAGTTCCAACTGATATGCCACTCTACCACGCCTTTCAAGAACAGTGAAAGGACCAATATAGCGAGGAGCTAGCTTGCCCTTGATCCCGAATCGGTGTGTACCTTTCATCGGTGTGACTCGAAGATAAGCCTTTTCGCCAGGTTGATAGACCATATCTTTGTGTTTGCGGTCATACTGACTCTTTTGACGTGACTGAGCAGTCTTCAAATGCTCGCGGACAACACGAACTTGATCTTCGGCAAGTTGGATAATATCCGGACCGAAGAGTGGACGTTCCCCAGTTTCTGACCAATTTAGAGGGGTTCGGCACTTTCGTCCGTACAATACTTCAAAGGGGGCCATCTTCAGACTGGCTTGATAGCTGTTATTGTAAGAGAATTCGGCATATGGGAGAGATTCTTCCCATTTCCTTCCGAAGGATATGACACAAGCTCGAAGCATGTCTTCGAGAACTTGGTTCACTCGTTCAACTTGCCCTTGAGACTGAGGGTGAAAAGCGGTGCTGAAGGACAGATGAGTTCCCATAGCTTCTTGGAAACTTGCCCAGAATCTTGAAGTGAATAAGCTGCCACGGTCTGAACTGATAACCAGTGGAATACCGTGAAGTGAAACAATTCTGGACATGTAGAGAGTTGCAAGCTGACTAGCAGTGATCGTCTCTTTGACGGCTAGAAAATGTGCAACTTTGGAAAGTCGGTCAATGACGACAAGAATAGCATCATTACCTTCCTGTGATTTGGGAAATCCAGTGATAAAGTCCATTTCAACATGGTCCCATTTCCATTCAGGAACAGCAATTGGTTGCAGAGTTCCGGCGGGCCTTTGATGTTCTGCTTTGACGCGACGGCAAACATCACATTCAGCAACATAGCGAGCAATGTCTTGCTTCATGTTTGACCACCAGAATCTTTGACGGATGTCTTGGTACATCTTGGTACTGCCGGGATGAATAGACAACGGAGTGTCGTGAGCTTCTTGCATGACCTCCTGAGTCATACCCAGGTTACCTTTAGAGGGGACCACTAGACGACTTTTAAAGAACAATGTGCCAGTATCATCAATAGTGAAGAACGAAGGCCTTCCTTCAGCGAGATAGCGCTTAATCTTGTGGGCTTGAGAGTCATAACCCTGCAGCGTCTTGATGCTGTCCACGAGATCTGGTTTAGCAACCAGGGTATTAAGTGAACCCTGGGAAACAACATGGAGGTTCATTTTGTAGAAACCTACAGGAGGGGGAGCGAGTGCTCCAGGAGGAACAATGTGGAGATTCAGCTTTCTGAATTCTTCAATAAGCGAAGGTTGAACTTCGTGAAACTGGAGGTGACTGCAATAAGACTTGCGGCTCAAGGCATCGGCCATTACATTAGCCTTGCCAGGGGTATAAGAAATACCCAAGTTAAAATCCGCTACGGTCTCCATCCATCTCTGTTGACGGAGGTTCAGGTCTGGCTGAGTGAACAGATACTACAGACTTTGATGATCGGTGTAGATCTCGCAACGATTACCGAGAAGGTAATGTCGCCACTGTTTTAGTGCATGGATGACGGCAGCAAGCTCGAGGTCATGTACTGGGTAATTCTCTTCGTGCGGACGCAATTGACGCGAAGCATAAGCAATTACTCTGCGGTCTTGCATTAGGACACCGCCTAATCCTTGACGGGATGCATCACAATAGATGACAAAATCCCTCTGGGAATCAGGAGGGGCAAGCACTGGGGCAGAAGTCAGCTTGTCTTTGAGCGTCTGGAAACTTTCCTGACACTTTTCCGTCCAATCGAACTTGACGCCTTTATGAAGCAGGTTAGTCAGGGGCTTGGCGATCTTGGAGAAGTTCTTGACAAATCGACGGCAATAGCTGGCGAGTCCGAGAAAACTTCAAACTTGCTTGACGTTCTTTGGAGGAGCCCAATCAAGAATAGCCTGAACTCGCTCGGGGTTGACGGCAATACCATCCTTGGAGATGACATGCCCAAGGTATGTTACTTCGGGAAGCCAGAATTCACACTTGGAAAACTTAGCATATAGTTGATGCTCTCGAAGTTTTTCCAGAACAACTCGAAGATGTTCAGCATGTTCCTCTTTGTTCTTGGAGTATACTAGGATATCATCCAGGTAAACCACGACGAACTTGTCAAGGTATTCCATGAATATATAATTCATCAGGCGGGAGAATGTGGCGGGAGCATTGGTTAAGCCGAATGACATGACAGTGTACTCGTATGAGCCATATCGAGTAACGAAGGCGGTCTTTGGGATATCCTCTTCACGAACACGGATCTGGTGGTAACCCAACCTTAAGTCGAGTTTAGAGAACACTGATGAACCCGCCAGTTGATCATACAGATCGTTTATCCGAGGAAGGGGATATTTGTTCTGGATAGTTGCTTGGTTAATAGGACGGTAATCTTGGACCAATCGGTTTGATCCATCCTTCTTCCTGACAAAGAGAGAAGGTGCTCCCCAAGCGGAGGAACTTGGGCGAATGAAACCCTTACGAAGTGAAGCGTCGATTTCCTCCTTAAGTTCAAGGAGTTCATGCGGCGGCATCTTGTAGGGTCGCTTGGCGATAGGAGTGGTGCCTGGTTTCAAGTCGATGACAAATTCGACAGCTCGAGCAGGGGGTATCCCTGGGAGTTCTTCTGGGAAAACACCTTGGAATTCGCGAACAACTGGAATGTCCTCGATGCCTTCAAGTGGTGATGCGTTTAACGCATTCATGGCATAAAGTCTCGCCTCGGCATTTTGGATGATTTGAGCCTGGTAGCTTATTATTTCTTCAGAAGGGTGTAGAAGATGGACGATCTTCGTGGCGCAAACTATAGAAGCAGTATGCGCTTTCAACCGATCCATTCCGAGAATGAGGTCGATATTACAAGACTTTAGTATGAAAGGGGAGGCGTGAAACTCCAGCCCTTCAATTTCAACGGTGACGTCGTTGCTACCCATGGAGGTTTGACATTGACCCGCGGGGGTGTGTATTACTATTGCAGTGTTCATGACCTCACATTTAATGTCGTGTTTGTATGCAAATTCTTCGGACATGAATGAATGCGATGCTCCCGAATCAAATAAAACAGAAGCTGGTACTGAATTAACAAGGAGAGTACCCATCACGGTGGCAGGCTGGTCCTGAGCTTCATTGAAATCGGTGTGGTTGGCCTGAATACGCCCATAAGTCTTGGCATTGTTGTTGCGAGGCTGATTGTTCCTACGGCCAGTTGCAGGAAGTGTCAGTTGGTTCTGGTTCTGAATGCAGTTCCTGGAAAAATGACCTGGCTGCCCACACTTGTAGCACAGACTATCATTGGGATTAGGAGCAGGAGCTCGGGGTGGTGGAGCTGGAAGTCCTGGCTGCCCAGGTGGTGGAGGCAGACGCGGTGCAGTATAGGACTGTCATCTCAATCGTCACGCCTAATCCGTGAAAAAGGTGTAGCTCGGTGTCTGAGTTGTTCTGCTGATCATAAATCCGAACTTCAGCATAGTACTGTTCCTGGTTGAACTCGCGGTAAACCTCATAAACCAAGTACTCAGGGTACCAACGGTAGCCAAGTCTGGTCATGAGAGCGATCAGGACAGCTGGAAACCCAGGGGTATTACGAGCCCAAGTGCGAAGCACAAGCTGTGTCGTAGGACGCGGTGGAAACAAACGGTCCATCTGAAACAGAGGAAATTCAGGTTTGTCAAACGACAATAAGAGGTTTAACACAACTCGGAGAGAAAGGTTAAACAAAACAATGGAAAGGAAAATGATTATCAGACTAATCAGATCATCGACAGGGAAATCGCACAGATATCCAGCTCTCCGGGTAGACAGAATTTACGAGATCCTAAGTGTCGGCATTAGTAAACTTCATTTAACACGAGTAGAAGAGAGATCAGAGTCCCAGAGTATAGACGAGGAATAAAAGATCCTAATACCACCCAGTTGGCAATGTGGGCCCGTAAGCCACACAGCCAAGTTAGTAAAACGGTTTTCTTTGTCTAGACTCAACTTCGGCCAAGGAATTGGAAAGGGGGATTCCTACAGGCAGTCGGCTCTGATACCAACTTGTGGCGCCCCCGGCTCGATCGTACACTAATCATGCACGCCAACGTGTACGATCAAGATCAGGGACTCACGGGAAGATATCACAACACAACTCTAAAACATAAATAAGTCATACAAGCATCATAATACAAGCCAGGGGCCACGAGGGCTCGAATACAAATGCTCGATCATAGACGAGTCAGCGGAAGCAACAATATCTGAGTACAGACATAGGTTAAACAAGGTGCCATAAGATGGCTAGCACAAACAGGGATACAACAGATCGAACAGGCGCAGGGCCTCCTGCCTGGGATCCTCCTAACTACTCCTGGTCGTCGGCGTCCTGGACGTAGTAGTAGTCTCCGCCCTGGTGGTAGTAGTCGTCGAAGGTGGCGTCTGGCTCCTGGGCTCCAACATCTGGTTGCGACAACCAGCAAGAAGGGAAAGGGGGAAAGGAGGGGGAAAGCAACCGTGAGTACTCATCCAAAGTACTCGCAAGCAAGGATCTATACTACATATGCATGGTATATGTGTAAAGAGGCAATATCGGTGGACTGAACTGTAGAATGCCAGAATAAGAGGGGGATAGCTAGTCCTGTCGAAGACTACGCTTCTGGCAGCCTCCATCTTGAAGCAATAGAAGAGATTAGTTGGAAGTTAACCAAACAACAACGTATAGCATAATCCTACCCGTCGATCCTCTCGTCGCCACCATGCGAGAGAGCGACCACCGGGTTATATCTGTCACTTGTAAGGGTGTGTTTTATTAAGTATCCATTTCTAGTTGTCATGAGGTCGGAATACAACTCCGGGTCGTCCTTTTACCGAGGGACACGGCTATTCGAATAGATAAACTTCCCTGCAGGGGTGCACCACATATTCCCCAACACGCTCGATCCCCTTTGGCCGGACACACTTTCCTGGGTCATGCCCGGCCTCGGAAGATCCACACGTCGCAGCCCCACCTAGGCTCAACAGAGAGGTCAGCACGCCGGTCTAATCCTAGGCACTCTGGGGTCTGGGCCCATCGCCCAGTGCGCTCCTGCACGTTGCGTACGCGGCCGCGAGCAGACCTAGCAACCCACACGATCACGGCGGTTACGTTAGCGCGGTCCAACACGGCGCGCGCCGCTTGGTCGCTGACGTCAAGAAGGCTTCAGCTGATACCACGACGCCGGGATACCCATAACTACTCCCGCGTAGTTGGTTAGTGCGTATAGGCCAGTGGCCAGACTCAGATCAAATATCCAATCTCGTTAAACGTGTTATTATGAAGTAAACGCGAACGCCGACCAGGGCCTGGCCCACCTGTCTCCTAGGTGGTCACAACCTGCCCTGTCGCTCCGCCACAAAGATCCACACAAAGGGCCGTGGGGACAAAGGTCCTTTCAGCCCCCAATCCGTGAATCACTCGCGGGTACTCTTCGAGCCGACCCGACTTTAGTCACCATCTGTATAGTATGCATATATGTATAGTATAACCCGTGATCACCTCCCGAGTGATCACGGCCCGATAGTATAGCAAGGCAGACTGACAAGAATGCAGGGCCAATGATGATAAACTAGCATCCTACACTAGGCATTTAGGATTGCAGGTAAGGTATCAACAACAGTAGCAACAATGACAGGCTATGCAGCAGAATAGGATTAACCGAAAGCAGTATCATGCTACACTACTCTAATGCAAGCAGTATAGAGGAGAATAGGCGATATCTGGTGATCAAGGGGGGGGCTTGCCTGGTTGCTCTGGCAAGTAGGGGTCGTCAACAACGTAGTCGGTCGAGGCACCAGCAGCTGCGTCGGTCTCGTAGTCTACCGAAGAGAAGAGGGGGAAGAAACAGTAAACACACGGCAATAATGCAACAGGGATGCATGACATGTCTAAACGCAGGGCCGGGGTGATATACAGCCTAACTAAGCGATTTAGTTAATTTAGGAATTTATCCGGATTTATTTAATTAGGGTTGGACACTATTCATTTATCGGAATCGGTCTAATTGTTCAACGTTCTCATAGCTGCGGGCGTCTGACGGAGATACCGAGGGCGTATCCGGGTTCGTATCGTCGCTCTGAGCAAGTTTCATGTATAAAATATTTTCATCGGAGTTACGGTTTAAAAGTTATGATTTTCTAAAGTTTTTATTAATTTCTGAAATTTTAATTAATTATTTAATTCAACATTATCCGAAACAGTAATTGATGACGTCAGCATGACATCATGCTGACGTCAGCAGTTAATTAAGTTAATTACTAATTACTGTTTAATTAACACTAATCAGTTAATTAGATTAACCTAATCAGGATTAATTAACTAATTAATTAATTAATTAATTATTTTAATTATTTATTTTTATTTCTTTCTTTTTCTTTTATTAAAACGTTCTGGGGGGGGCCCACTGGACAGTGGCACAGCCGGACTCGTCCGCGCTGTGCCCGTCCAGAGCCGGACGTGTCCGCGCGGTGCGGGGGGTCAACGCGCGCGCGCGCGCACGCACTGGCCGAGGCCAGGGTGCGGTGGCCGGCCAGGGGTGGCGGCGAGGGCCAGAGGCCGGAGCGGGGCGCGCCGGCCGTGGCCGGTGGAGAGGCGGCCGCGGGGAGGAGCGCTGGGGGCCGGCGCCGGCGTGCGGCGTGCGGGCGGGCGGCGTGCTCGGCGAGGGCGCGCGAAGGCGAGGCAGGGGCCGGAGCGGGGGCGCGTGCACGGGGCAGGGGAGGGCGAGCCCTGGGGCCTCACCGAGATTCGCAGGGACGGGGCAGTGGGCTCGAGCTCGTGGAGGGGGGTCGGCGACGGGGTCGAGGCGGGGCGTCGGCGTCGAGCGCGAGGAGGGGCTCGGGGTGGAGGCCGGAGACGACGGGTCGACGGGGAGGCCGGCGTCGGTGGAGTCCGGCGAGGCGGCGAGGTCCAAGGGCGACGGCGGTTCGCGACGGCGTCGGAGACGAGGCGGAGACGGGGCGCGTCAGGGCGAGCGCGCAGGGCTCGGGCCCGAGCGAGGGCACGTCGGGGACGAGGTCGTCGGCGACGACGGCGACGGAGACGAGGTGCAGGCCGGCGGGGAGGCGCGGGCGACGGCGTCCACGGCGACGGCGAGGCGGCGCGGTCGTCGCCGCGACCGAGGGACGGGGTCGTTCCCGCGATCCCGATCCCGATCTGGATCGGGAGGTGGGGGCTGACGAGGGGGAGGCGGCGACGGGGCGGCGTCGGCGAGCGGCGTCGACGAGGAGGCGGACGGGATCGGGGGATCGCCCCGATCCAGATGGGGGGGGAGGAGAGAACGAGGGGGAGGGGGGGTCGGGGGTAGGGTTAGGGTTCGGGCCGGGGGGGTGGCCGGCTAAGTAGGTGCCGGCTGGGCCGGCCTGGCGGCCCGGTGGCTTCTGGGCCGAGGCCCAGTCGGGGGGGGGGGGTGTTTGCTCTTTTTTTTTCCTTTTCTGTTTCTTTTTCCTTTTCTTTATTCTCTTTTCTCTACTGTTAAATGTTTAGGCCCCAAATGGTTTTTGTAAAAAGTGTGACCTATTTCATAAATACCATTGCATTATTCCTTAACACCTAAAATTAGTTTGGACAAAACATAATTCCATATTTATTTCAGATTTAATAAATGGTTATTAAATATTATCTTCATCCACTGTTTGAGGTTGTTCGAGTCACTTATCCAATTCCAATGATGTTGGTTTCAATTTTAGAATAGCCTCTGGAATATTTGTTATTTATCTGACATTTTAGTTTCTATGTTGGACAACTTTTATATTCCACTTTCATTTAAATTTGAATTTGACTTAGGAGTTGAAATGCAATATGATGCTAATGATGATTATGCACTATTAATCATGATGACATGGCCTCATCAAAAGGGTGATCTCTGTAGCTTAATACAGGGGGTGTTACAAGCATTTAAAACTAAGTTTGGATTATATGAGTGGTTAGTCATGCCTTTTGGGTTAACTAATGCACCTAGTACTTTCATGAGATTAATGAACGAAGTTTTACGTGCTTTCATTGGATGATTTGTGGTAGTTTACTCTGATGATATACTGATTTATAGCAGATCTTTGGAGGAACATTTGGAACATTTGCGTGATGTTTTTATTTCTCTACGTGATGCACATTTTTTGGTAACCTTGGGAAGTGCACCTTTTGCACCGATCGAGTATCTTTTCTTGGCTATGTTGTTACTCCACAGGGAATTGAAGTTGATAAAGCCAAGATTGAAGCTATTGAGGGTTGGCCGCAGCCCAAAACGGTCACACAAGTGAGAAGTTTCCTTGGCCTCGCTGGTTTCTATAGGCGTTTCGTGAGAGATTTTAGCACCATTGCTGCACCTCTCAATGAGCTTACAAAGAAGGATGTGCCTTTTGTTTGGGGTACCGCACAGGAAGAAGCCTTCACGGTATTGAAAGATAAGTTGGCACATGCTCCATTACTCCAACTTCCTGATTTTAATAAGACTTTTGAGCTTGAATGTGATGCTAGTGGAATTGGATTAGAAGGTGTGTTATTACAAGATGGCAAACCTATTGCATACTTTTCTGAAAAATTGAGTGGGCCTAGTCTGAACTATTCTACTTATGATAAAGAATTATATGCTCTTGTTCGGACTTTCGAAACATGGCAACATTATTTATGTCCCAAAGAATTTGTTATACATTCTGATCATGAATCCTTGAAACATATTAAAAGTCAAGCCAAACTGAACTATAGACATGCTAAATGGGTTGAATTCATTGAGACTTTCCCTTATGTCATAAAACACAAGAAGGGTAAAGAAAATGTTATTGCTGATGCATTGTCTCATCACTGTACTATGCTTTCACAACTTGACTTTAAAATATTTGGTTTGGAGACCATCAAAGATCAATATGTGCATGATGCTGATTTTAAAGATGTAATGCAGAATTGTAAAGAACGAAGAACATGGAACAAGTTCATCGTTAATGATGGATTTGTGTTTCGTGCTAACAAGCTATGCATTCCAGCTAGCTCAGTTCGTCTTTTGCTGTTGCAGGAGGCGCATTGAAGAGGATGAATGGGAACTTTGGCGTGAAGAAGACGGAGGATGTACTTGCTACACATTTCTTTTGGCCAAAGATGAGACGGGATGTTGAGCGTTTTGTTGCTCGCAGCATTACATGTCAAAAAGCTAAATCATGACTCAATCCGCATGGTTTATATATGCCTTTGCCTGTACCTATTGTTCCTTGGGAGGATATATCTATGGACTTTGTTTTAGGTTTACCTCAAACAAAGAAGGGGAGGAATAGTATATTTGTTGTCGTGCATAGATTTTCGGAAATGGTACACTTTATACCATGTCATAAAAGCGATGATGCTGCTAATGTTGTTGATTTGTTCTTTCGTGAAATTATTCGCTTGCATGGTGTGCCAAATACAATTGTTTCAGATCATGATACTAAGTTTCTTAGCCACTTTTGGAGATGTTTTTGGGCTAAGTTGGGGACTAAACTGCTTTTTAGTACTACATGTCACCCCCAAACTGATGGACAAACTGAAGTAGTCAATAGAACATTGTCTACTATGCTTAGGGCTGTTTTGAAGAATAATAGGAAAATGTGGGAAGAATGCTTGCCTCATATTGAATCTGCTTATAATCGTTCGCTGCATTCTACTACTAAGATGTGCCCTTTTGAGATTGTGTATGGTTTCCTACCTCGTCCACCCATTGATTTGTTGCCTCTTCCATCTTCGGAGAAGGTTAATTTTGATACTAAACAACGTGCTAAATTGATCTTAAAAGTGCATGAGTTAACTAAGGAGAACATTGAGCGTATGAATGCTAAATATAAACTTGCTGAAGATAAGGGTAGAATACATGTTGTGTTTGCACCTGGAGATCTTGTTTGGTTACACTTGCGTAAGGATAGATTTCCTGATTTGCGCAAATCAAAGTTAATGCCACGTGTTGATGGTCCTTTTAAGGTGTTAGAGAAAATAAATGATAATGCCTATAAAACTTGAGCTGCCTGCAGATTTTGGGGTTAGTCCCACTTTTAACATTGCAGATTTGAAGCCTTATTTGGGTGAGAAAGATGAGCTTCTGTCGAGGATGACTTCATTTCAAGAAGGGGAGGATGATGAGGACATCAATACCATTGTTACACCCACAACCCCTACTTCTATACATACTGGACCAATTACTAGAGCTCGCGCACGCCAATTGAATTATCAGGTACTTACGTTTCTTGGTAACAATTCTAATGTTCATGAGAATATGATGCTGCCTAAATTGGATACATTTGTGTTGATTACTAATGAAGGGCCTAGCATGGACAAGAGAGATGAACACTGGAGGAGGATCAAGCATGGAGATGAAGGCGCGCGCGAAGGGAACCAGAACGGCATTTCTAGTGCGGATTTCAGCACTTTGAAGCCTCCTTGATGACATACAAGGACATGGACGAAATATACAAGATGCCCTCTCATAAATTTCGCCCATAGCTTATTTTAGGTGCTACACCGCTTTATTATTGGGCCAGGCCCATGTAATTTCGAAATACTTAAGTATAGGCTGTTTTTAGAGTCCGTATGTGTGGGGAAACGAAGTTAGGGTTGGTTTCGGACCTCTCCTCCAAGGGGTCACGAAATTCCCCCTGCTCCTCCATATATACAACCCTTAGGGCGTCATTTAGACTTTGAGTTTTGTGTAGATTAAAAGTTCGCCATAGCTGCAACTTCGCGTACTTCGTTTGTGTTCAACGACCAGACCAAGACGTCACAGAACCCCACTTTCATCAATAAAGTTTTCCTCTTATATTTGCAATATCCAGATTGCAATCTCAGTTTCTTGCTTGTTCTTCGTTTGCTCGCAGGAAATAGACCCTTGTGGTCAGGTTGATCATGATCCGGCATGGTCAATAACCCCTCGGAAGTTAGTTTAGCGATTGCTAAGGCGCGATGTCTCGCACGTTTGTAGTCGGATCGTCAAGGTCGACTCCCACAGAAAATGATAGCTATCTCATCGAAACATCGGGACACCTTCGCCTCTATCAACTTTGATAGATATAATATGCATGTGCTTGCCGCTCCTACTTGCAATTATTATGAGAGAGGAAGTATATATCCACCTCTCTATGTTTTCAATATGATAAAATTGCAAGAAACTGTTTATACAATGCATTGGCCTTTACTTGATGTGCGTGAATTGTTATTTTGTGACATGCTGATGCATAGGAAGAGAGTTAAACTTTGTTGTTGCATGATATATATTACTTTGTGCTCACTACTAAAATAAAATCATTGTTAATTAAAATTGGCTTTGATATACCTTGGGATCCGGGTGGATCAATTACTTGAGCACTTTATGCCTACCTTAATGGCTTTAAAGAAAGTGCTGCCAGGGAGACAACCTAGAAGTTTTAGAGATTCATTTATTTCTGTTGTGTGCATTTAAAAAGTTTAAAAACAAAAAAAATATAGAGGGGAACCTAAAAACTTTTTCAAAAGAGAAGCGATTGGAAGGTTATGCATTGGAGAAGTGAGGGTCGACCTTGAACAATTGTGTTCATGCTCATGGAAACAACGTAGAATATTTCATGGAAGTTTCTCACAAAAATAATTACCCCCTTGTACAAATGCATTGTATTATAAAAATAATGTGCCAAGATTTGCCTTTAGGATGATTAGATTGCTTGTTTGGTATGTGCAGTGCAAAAACAGAAACTTTGGCTGTAGTGCGTGAATTTACATTTTTCACTAGAACATCAAAAGTTTCTGAAATTTTTGCATAGTACTTCTATGCAAAAAAATTCCTAATTTTTCAGTATTTTTGGAGTCACAGAAGTATTGTCAATGTTTAGATTACTACAAATTGTCCTGTTTTTGAAAGATTCTATTTTTGATGCATTGTTTTGCTTGTTTTGATGGAACTATGGATTGTATCGGTGGTATAAGCCATGGAGAAGTTAGAATACAGTAGGTATAATGCAAAAATAAAATATGAATGGGTTTGCAACAGTACTTAAAGTAGTGATTTGCTTTATTATACTAACGGATCTCACGAGGGTTTTGTTAAGTTTTGTGTGATTGAAGTTTCCAAGTTTTGGGTGAGATCACGATGGATTAAGGAATAAGGAGTGGCAAGAGCCTAATCTTGGGGATGCCCGAGGCACCCTAAGGTAATATTCAAGGACGCCCAAGGAACTAAGCTTGTGGATGCCCCGAAAGGCATCCCTTCTTTCTTCTAACGACTATCGGTAATTTTACTTGGAACTATATTTTTATTCATCACATGGTATGCACAAATTCTTGGAGCGTATTTTGTTTTTATTTTTCCTTTTTATTTTATGCACCATGATGGTATGAGATAGTCCTTGGTTGATTTATAGAATGCTCTTTGCACTTCACTTATATCTTTTGAGTATGGCTTTTTAGAATGCTTCATGTGCTTCACTTATATGATTTGAATTTGGATTGCCTGTTTCTCTACACATAGAAAACCGCCATTTGTAGAATGCTCTTTTGCTTCACTTATATTTGTTAGAGCGTGGGAAAATATTTTGTAGAAAGAATTAAACTCTCTTGCTTCACTTAAATCCATTTAGAGAGTCAACAAGATTTGGTCATTCACATCGTTAGTCATAAAATCCTACATAAAACTAGTAGATTACTGAATATGATATGTTTTGTTCCATGCAATAGTTTTGCGATATAGAGATGATAATATATGGGAGGTACTAGTGAATGATTGTGGTTTAGTAAGAATATTCGTGTTAAGGTTTGTGATTCCCGAAGCATGCACATATAGTCTCTCATTATGCTAAGAAGTTGGAGCATGATTTATTATTGATTGTCTTCCTTATGAGTGGCGGTCAGGGACGAGCGATGGTATTTTCCTACCAATCTATCCCCCCTAGGGGCATGCATAGTAGTACTTTGCTTCGAGGGCTAATAAACTTTCACAATAAGTATGTGAGTTCTTTATGACTAATGTGAGTATGTGAGTTCTTTACGACTAATGTGAGTATGTGAGTTATTTATGACTAATGTGAGTCCATGGATTATACGCACTCTTACCTTTCCACAATTTGCTAGCCTCTTCAGTACTGGGCATTGCCCTTTCTCACCTCGAGAATCGGTGCAAACTTCACCGGTGCATCCAAACCCCGTGATATGATATGCTCTATCACACATAAGCCTCCCTACATCTTCCTAAAAACAACCACCATACCTACCTATCGTGGCATTTCCATAGACATTCCGAGATATATTGCCATGCAACTTCCACCATCATCATATACATGACTTGAGTTCTCATTGTCATATTGCTTTGCATGATCGTAAGATAGCTAGCATGATATTTTCATGGCTTGTCCATTTTTTGATATCTTTGTTATGCTAGATCATTGCACATCCTGGTACACTGCTAGAGGCATTCATATAGAGTCATCATGTATTAGTTGTACCGAGTTGTAATATCAAGTTGTAAGTAAATAAAAGTGTGATGATCATCATCATTAGAGCATTGCCCCAGTGAGGAAAGGATGATGGAGACTGTGATTCCCCCACAAGTCGAGATGAGACTCCGGACAAAAAAAGGAGAAAAAAAGAGAGGCCAAAAGGAGCCCAACAAAAAAAAGAAAAAAAGGAAAAAAGGATGAAAAACAAAAAAAAACAAAAAAAAGAGAGAAGGGGCAATGTTACTATCCTTTCCTTACTTGTGCTTCAAAGTAGCACCATGTTTTTCATATAGAGAGTCTCCTATGCTGTCACTTTCATATAGTAGTGGGAATTTTTCATTATAGAACTTGGCTTGTATATTTCGATGACGGGCTTCCTCAAATGCCCGAGGTCTTCATGAGCAAGCAAGTTGGATGCACACCCACTTAATTTTTAGTTTGAGCTTTCATGCACTTATAGCTCTTAGTGCATCCATTGCATGGCAATCCCTACTCCTCGCATTGACATCAATTGATGGGCATCTCCATAGCCCGTTGATTAGCCTCGTCGATGTGAGACCTTCTCCTTTTTTGTCTTCTCCATATTAATCTCTACCACCGTATTGTATTCCACCCATAGTGCTATATCCATGGCTTGTGCTCATGTATTGCGTGGGGGTTGAAAAAGCTGAAGCGCGTTAAAAAGTATGAACCAATTGCTCGGCTTTTCATCGGGGTTGTGCATGATAAATACTTTGTGTTAAGAACAAGGAGCATGACAAGGCTATATTAGTTTGTAGGGATAAGGTTCTTTAGCATTGATATTTTGAAAGACATGATTGTTTGTTGGGATGCCTGAGTATTGATGTCTTTATACCAAATTATAGACTATTGCTTTGAATCACTCGTCTCTTAATATTCTTGCCATGATTAGATTATATGATCAAGATTATGCTATGTAGCACTCCACATCAAAAAATATCTTTTTTATCATTTACCTACTCGAGGACGAGCAAGAATTAAGCTTGGGGATGCTGATACGTCTCCGTCATATCTATAATTTTTTATTGTTTCATGCCAATATTCTACAACTTTTATATACTTTTGGCAACATTTTATATTATTTTTGGGACTAACATATTGATGCAGTGCCCAGTGCATGTTTCTGTTTGTTGCATGTTTTTCGTTTCGCAGAATATCCATATCAAACAAAGTCCGAACGCGATAAAAATTTACACAGATTTTTTTTGGAATATATGTGATTTTTGGGAAGAAGAATCAGCGTGAGAGGTGGTCCACAGGCCCCACAAGCTCATAGGTCGCGCCCTGGGGGTGTAGGCGCGCCCGTAGGGCTTGTGGCCACCTTGTAACTCGTTTGGGGGTATCCTTCGGCTACAAGAAAGAGAATATACTTAATAAAATCCCCTCAAAATTTCAGCCCAATTAGAGTTATGGATCTCCAAGAATTTAAGAAATGGTGAAAGGACAGAAAACAGGACGCGAAACAGGAGAGAAACAGAGAGATATATCCAATCTCGGAGGAGCTCCCGCCCCTCCGCCGCCATGGAGGCCAAGGACCAGAGGGGAAACCCTCCTCCCATCTAGGGGGGAGGCCAAGGAAGAAGAATAAGAAGGAGGGGGGCTCTCTCCCCCTCTCTCCCGGTGGCACCGGAGTGCCGCCGGGGCAAGGATCGTGATGGTGATCTACACCAACAACCTCGCCACCGTCAACACCAACTCTCCCCCCCCCCCTCTATGCAGCAGTGTAACACCTCTTCTCCCTGTTGTAATCTCTACTTAAACATGGTGCTCAACGCTATATATTATTATCCAATGATGTGTGGCTATCCTATGATGTTTGAGTAGATTCGTTTTGTCCTATGGGTTGATTGATGATCGTGATTGGTTTGAGTTGTATGTTTTATTTTGGTGTTGTCCTATGGTGCTTTCCTTGTTGTGCAAGCATGAGGGATTCCCGTTGTAGGGTGTTGCAATACGTTCATGATTCATTTATGGTGGGTGGCTAGAGTGACAGTAGCTTACACCCGAGTAAGGGGGTTGTTGCGTATGGGAGTAAAGACGACTTGGTACTTAATGCTATGGTTGGGTTTTACCTTAATGATCTTTAGTAGTTGCGGATGCTTGCTAGAGTTCCAATCATAAGTGCATATGATCCAAGTAGAGAAAGTATGTTAGCTCATGCCTCTCCCTCATATAAAATTACAATAATGATTACCGGTCTAGTTATCGATTGCCTAGGGACAAATAACTTTCTTGTGACAAAAAGCTCTATACTAAAACTAACTTAATTATTTCTTTACCTAAACAGCCCCTAGCTTTTATTTATGTGTTCTTTATTATCTTGCAAACCTATCCCTTTACACCTACAAAGTAGTTCTAGTTTCATACTTGTTCTAGGTAAAGCGAACATTAAGCGTGCGTAGAGTTGTATCGGTGGTCCATAGAACTTGAAGGGAATATAAATTCTACCTTTAGCTCCTCGTTGGGTTCGACACTCTTACTTATCGAGAAAGGCTACAATTGGTCCCCTATACTTGTGGGTTATCATCAGGCATTAGGGGCTAATGAACCCTTGCCTGAGGATGCCATGGCGCACCCCGCCATGGTGCATGAAGATGCTCGGAAGGCGATGAAGGGGGTTTTCAAGGCGTAATGGCCCAAGGAGCAGCATGTGCCCGAAGACATGGTGGTCCTTGCCGAGCGTCTGAAAAAAGCTCGGCACTGAATTCAAGCCTAGAAAGTATCTGCATGCTGTTAGGGAGCAAGGGAGGCTTGGGCCATGGTGAAGTTGCGATATACTGGCGTGGAGACAAACATCTGGCCGAGGTAGGGTCCATGGGGCCAGACGGGAAGGTAATTCCCACAAGCCCCGTGTATGAAAATGTCATGGCCGCGGCCCGCTTTTCTCAAAAGGACCATGCTTTAGATGTTTTAATAGATGGGCTAGACCAAGTGTAATTGGCTATTTATGTATGACTCTATGTATTGAAGTACTTTACGTCATTGATCGATCTATGCAACCTAACTCTGTCAACCAGCCATGGCTTCTACCTCCCCATCCGTTGGCCGAGGAGTGTTCCCTACTCCCGGCCGAAGTAATCGGTCCAGGTACTTCAGGGACAAGGCAATCCGGCTATATGGTTCGAAAGACAAGAATGGGTCAGAAAGTTATGTTATATTACTGCTTAACATAAGAAACATCTTCCGAGGAAAATAGTTCTTCCAACAGTTCCTTTCCTCGGGTAATTGTGCCGAGCCCTTTTGTCCGAAGATAGGTGACCTCGGGGGGGGGGAGGGGAGGGGGTCTCTCAAACCCTGTCCAAGGACCATAGCTGAATAATCAGGAACGTAAGGGGCAAGCACAGGAACCGGGCAACCCAGCTTGGCCAAATCCTAAGTCGAATTGATGCATATTTTGGCTTTAGCGACAATAGGTTATAAGAAATGGGATCAATGCACGCTTTAAAAAGAGCATGCTTTATTTCTTTATTGCCTTCAAGGAAAAATATGCTCCCGAGGTGGCCGAAAACACAAAGTAACGCTAAAAGCAAAAAGGGAAAGAATAGGTATGTACACGGGGAGAGGTGTAACACCCCGATAATCAAGCTATAGTAACCTAACCCTAATGTGCCATGTCATCATGTTTTGCTAAGCCATTTTTGCCACTTGATGAAACCGGGGTCAAATTCAAATTTGAAAAACAAGCCAAATTCTTATTTCTTCAAACTGTCAAGAAAAAATGTTCGATGGGTTGCAAATATTCACTAGGTAATTGTCAAGTAAGAATTAACATTTTTCAAAATAAAAAATGCCCCTGGATATTAAAACAGTGGCCCAACAACACCTTTTTATCCCATTTAAATATAAACTTAATCTTAATAATTTTTTTGAGCCCAAACTTCTTGTGGCAGTGCAAAATAATGCATAGTAATTATATGGCAAGGTTTCACATTTTACAAAAGTAATTTGATGTGAAAAGAAAATGCAAACCATAGAGAAATAAATAAACAGAAAAAGGAAAAGAAAAAATAAAGAAAGAAAGAAAAGAACTAATCTACTTGGCCACTTGGCCCATTTAGCAAAACCGGCCCAGCTACCCCCTCGTCCCCTTCCTCTCGCTACAGGAGACAGGGGGCCGTGGTGGCCATCCGCCGGCCGTGGTCGTGCGTGGCGGCCATCCGACCCTCCCCCTCGCCTACAAGACCCCGGCGCTCGCCCCCGAAACCCTAGCCCCCTTCATTTTCCCCCCTCGTGCCGCCTTCGTCTTCTCCACGATGAACCGAAGCAGCCATCATCGTGACTCACCCGTGCTCGCCGTCACCGCCGCTCCGGCGCCTCCCCGACACCTCCCTCAGCTTGCTTTGCTCAACTACAGGGCCCGGTGAGGCCCCCTCGTACGATTCCCCTTCTCCCCCCTTGGATCCCCTTTGTCTGCCCGGGCTCGTAGCCGCGCCCTGTGCACGCTCGCCCCCCTCACCGCACGCTGCGCGCCGCGCTCACCTTGCTGCTACCCTGCGGCGCCCGCCCCCGCTCGACCTTGCGCCGCTCGCTTGCAGTGCTACTGCAGCCCGCTTGCCCGCTCACGCTCGCGCCGCTGCTCTGGCTGCGCCAGCGCCGTGCTCCGGTCGTGCCCGCTGGCCCCCACGCGTGCCTACTCGCACCCAGCACCGCCCTCGCGCGCCCGCAGTTGTCCACAGTCGCGCTCGCCTCACTGCTGTCGGCCGCCTTCGCCGCTTGCCTACGCTCGCCTCCCGTGTTGCCGTGCCCCCGCTTCCCTACTGCTGCTCACTCCGGCCACCACCGCAGCCGCGCTCCAACCGCCACTCCTCGCCGGCCGCCCTATGTGCCACCGCGCGGCCTGGCCGTGGCCTCCCTGGTGCGGGCGTGCCCAACTGAGGCTATCACTGGCTGTCCCCTTGACCAGTGGACCTAGGGCATTAACCCACTAATTAGGCCACTAATCCCCCCTCTTAACTTAATGAGTCCCTCACACATGGGCTCCGTGCCCTTTTATTATCCTCCTTTTAAATTAATCCTGTTAAACAAATGGGACACTGACAGGCTGGGCCCACTAGATAGTTAGATTAATTAAAATAAAATAAATCTATTAATTAGATTGTTACAGTGACAGGTGGGCGCCCTGTCGACCTTTTTACCAGTCAAGTGGTCAGCAGTTGACTTGCTGACTAGGTAGCCCTGGCCCACTTCAGGCTCTATGTGCCCAATTCTGGGTACATTTGTGGGTACACTTAGCAATTTGATATTAATTTAATTTTGAACTAAATTAAATCCAGAAAAATAGAAAATCATTTAAAACTTTGAAAAATCATATAAAATAATCCGTAACTCGGATGAAAATAATTTATATATGAAAGTTGATCAAAAAATATAATGAATCTGTTTATGCTATCCACATACCTGCCACACCCCTGTAACATAGCGAACATTGACATTTTTCCCCTAGGTCAAAATACCGAAAAACACCTGGAGCTGAGAAAACATTTCCGGATGTTATCCCTCTTGTTTTAAAATGCCTAGGGATGCGTTAGAGCATATCATCATCACATACTACCATGACATGCATTGTGCTGCATTTGTTTGCTCCATTATTTATTTGTTTCTCTCTCTTCCCTATTCTTTCGATAGACCCCGAGACTTCCGGTGACACCCAGTACAACTACGACATCGACGACCCCTCCTTCTCAGCAGAGCATCCATGCAAGCAAAACCCCCGTGATCATTCCGAAACCGCTTATTCTTTCCCTCTACTGCTTGCATTAGAGTTGTGTTAGTGTTATTGCCTTATCGTTTGATACTATACTACTGCATAGCCTGTCCTTGCTACTGTTGTTGATACTTTTACCTGTTATCATATATGCTTAGTATAGGTATGCTAGTATTCCATCAGTGGCCCTACATTCTTGTCCGTCTGCGATGCTATATTATCGGGCCGTGATCCCATCGGGCGGTGATCACTGATATATACTATATATTACTATAATACTTCATGATATTGTCCCGATGTGGGGGCTGAAAGGATAGGTGGTTCCATCTAGGTAGTGGTGGGCCTGGGTTCCTGACGCCCCCCCCCCCCACCCCGAGTGATTCTTGTGGCGGGACGACAGGGCAGGTTGAGACCACATAGGAGAGAGGTGGGCCTGGTCCCTGGTCGGTGTCCACAATTATTTCTTAATAACACGCTTAACGAGATTGGGTATTTGATCTGAGTTGGCCGCTGGCCTTTTCGCACTAATCGCCACGCGAGATGAGTTATGGGCACTCGGCGTCGTATGATTTCTCCCAAAAGTTTTTCAGACGTCACAGATGAGCGGCACGCGTTCGGGTGATCCGCGTAAGCACCTGCTTTGTATAAAGAGGTAGCCAGGACCGGGCCCAGCCGTCCATGCAACATGTAGGAGTGCAAAGGGCGATGGGCCCAAGACCCCTGAGCATTTAAGATGTAGACCGGCATGCTGACCTCTCTGGAGAGCCTAGGTAGGACTAGGACGTGTTGATCTTCCGAGGCCGGGCATTACCCAAGAAAGTGTGTCCGGCCAAAGATGATTGAATGTATCGGGTAATGTGCTGCACCCCTGCAGGGAAGTAATCTATTCGAATAGCCGTGTCCACGGTAACAGGATGACTTGGAGTTGTATTCCGACCTCTTACAACTAAAACCGGATACTTGATAAAATACACCCAAAGAAGTGATAGATACAACCCGGTGATCAGTCTCCCACAGGGAGATGAGGAGAGGATCTCCGGGTAGGATTATTACTATACGTTGACACATGTTCTATACCAGCTACTCTCTTCTACTGCTTCAAGACAGTGGCTGCCAGAAGACATAGTCTTCGAGCATTAGCTTCTCCCTCCCTTTATTCTCGCATTCTGTAGTTTAGTCCACAGATACTACCCCTTCTATTGATACTGATGCATATGTAGTGTAGATCTGATGTAAGTCTTGCGAGTACTTTGGATGAGTACTCATGGTTGCTTTACTACCCCTTTTTCTTTCGACCCGGATGTTCATAATAGATGATGGCACCACAGATGGAGGTCCCCCAGCGGAGCCTACTACGTGGAGACCGACGACCAGGAGTAGTCCGAAGGTCCCAGCCAGGAGGCCTCGCCTTTCGATCTAGTGGCGTTGTTTTGCTTAGCCTTCTTAAGGCAAACTTGTCTAACTATGTCTGTACTCAGATAATATTTGCTTGATGACTTATGTATTTGGGTCCTCATCGCCGCTGGCTTGTAATATAAAGACATAAGTTTATCCTTTGTGTTGTAGAGTTGTGTTGTAATATCTTCCCGTGAGTCTCTGATCTTGATCGTGTATGATTAGTGCACAATTGAATCAGGGCCGTCACGAGTTGGTCTCAGAGCCGATTGCCTGTAGGAACACCTTCCACACTCCTTGTTCGATGTTGAGTCTAGACTTGAAGAAAAACTATTTTACTAACTATGTTGTGTGGCTTATGGGCCCACATCACCTATGGGTGGGATTAGGATCTTTTATTCTGCTCCTTCACTCTGGGATTCTGATCACTCTTGTCTTTGGGTTAAATTTTTACTAAATCTAACTCTAGGATCACACAATGATTTCTTTCCAGAGCCCTGATTACTTTCAGTTACCCCTTCGTTATGTTATACCTTCAGTTTCTGAAGTTTGACTCCTTTGAATCATCTTTGCTTACAAATGGATCATATTAGACAGGTCGTGCGCCACACAACGGCTATTCGAGCCTCTGGCTCACCTGTTGTGCTAGTTGAGATGATGACCTACCTGGGTTATCACTGGCATCCTAAGTACACCGTGTACGAGCAGTACCGGGACTTTAACAAGGAGCAGTACCGTGCCGTCGTCCGTATCTATTCTCATGATGATGACTCCCCCTCTGTGCTGCAGACCGCTCATGGTGTTGGAGTGACCATTGATATGGCAGTCCACAATGCTGCCTACGCTGCTCTGACACGTCTTCGTGGAGAGTATCGGGAATTGGATAACTCCCCTTTTAGGCACATTGCTATTGCATCCAGTGAGGGTAAGCAGGGATACTACACTACTGTCTACACCACTGTCACACGCGAGCCCTTCTACCACCAGAACTTTGTCCGGCATGCTAATGGTCTGGATCGAGCTAACTAAGCTCTTCGCTGTGAGTTGTATGCCACCCGTGTGCACCTTTATGACGCTCTGACGCAGTTGCACCCCTTTGTTGTATCTGGGCAACTACACCATTCTGTGATCTATCCAGCCAGGACCGTGATGCCCCGTGGTGTCGGTTGGCCTCATGTTGGAGGCTACACTCACGCTCGTGGTTCTCTTTTGCCACCTAAGCTTCAGCTTCTACACTATAGTATCCACGGACCGCAGGATCCTTCCGTGGAGGATTTCCCGACACGTCACCATCAGTTGTCAGCATACACCCACTTCCGCAGCACCCTCTGGGACTGATGTAGCCTTACTTATTAGTATCAGTTGCTTTCGTCGCGTGCATGCGTGCTGCCTACAATGTCACTAGTCCATGTACTAAACTCTATGTATGACCCCTTTTGTAAGATATGGCTACCAATATGTATTCCATCGCTTTCCCCGTACTTTTCCATCTTATTTTCTTGCCGTTGCAATTGTTAACCGATCCATGTTGTTCTGTTTAGAATGGCCGGGAGAGGTAACCATGGTCGTGGTCGTGGTCGTAGTCGTGGTCATGATGATGACAAGCCACCCCTCCACCATATGTTGCCGCCATGATGGCATAGTTTGAGCTGAACCGTCAGTTTATCGAAGGAATCATGAACCCGTTCCCAAACCAGAACAACCAGCACTAGCATGGGCAAGTCACCCTTCAGGACTTTTCGCGTCTCAACCCAGCTATCTACCGCACCTCAACAAACCCACTTGATGCTGATGACTGGTTTCATGACATCACCTTTGAGTTGGAGTCTGGCGGTGTTGACCCGGCCAGCTACATCACCTTTGCGGCGTACCATCTGAAGGGTCCAGCTGCACAATGGTGGGACAGCCACAGGCGTATGGTGCCGCTACTTCTTGAGCTTGCGTTGGTTTTTCCCTTGAAGAGGAAAGGGTGATGAAGCAAAGTAGAGATAAGTATTTCCCTCAGTTAAGAACCAAGGTATGAATCCAGTAGGAGGAACACACAAGTCTCGAATAATTGCACCTACACAAACAAACAAATACTTGCACCCAACACGATAAAGGGGTTGCCAAACCCTTCACGGTTACTTGCAAGGATGAGATCTGATAGTGATAGATATAAAAGATAAATAAAAGTGCTAAATAAAATAAAAGTAAATAAATTGCAGCAAGGTAATTTTGTGTTTTTTATTTTATAGATCTGAAAATAATATGATAAAAGATAGACCCCAGGGCCATAGTTTTCACTAGAGGCTTCTCTCTTGAAAGAAAGCATACCATGGGTAAACAAATTACTATTGAGCAATTGATAGAAAAGTGCAAAGTTATGATGATATCTAAGGCAATAATCATGTATATAGGCATCACGTTTGTGACAAGTAGACCAACTCCTGCCAACATCTACTACTATTACTCCACACATCGACCGCTATCCAGCATGCATCTAGTGTATTAAGTTAACAAGAACGAGTAACGCCTTAAGCAAGATGACATGATGTAGAGGAATAGATCCAATCAATGAACAAACCCCATCTTTTTTATCCTTAGTGGAAACAATACAAATACGTGTCATGTCCCTTTGTGTCACTGGGATTGAGCATCGCAAGATTGAACCCACTACAAAGCACCTCTCCCATTGCAAGAAAAATCAATCTATTTGGCCAAACCAAATCAATAGATCGGAGAGAAATATAAAGCTATCTTAATCATGCATAAAAGAGTTCAGAGAAGACTCAAATAATATTCATAGATAATCTGATCATAAATCCACAATTCATCGGATCTCAACAAACGCACCACAAAAGAAGATTACATCGAATAGATCTCCAAGAACATCGAGGAGAACATTGTATTGAAGATCAAAGAGAGAGAAGAAGCCATCTAGCTACTTGCTATGGACCAGTAGGTCTATGGTAAACTACTCACACATCATCGGAAGGGAAGGAAGGTTGATGTAGAAGCACTCCGTGGTCGAATCCCCCTCCGGTAGAGTATCGGAAAAGGTCCCCAGATGGGATCTCACGAAGACAGAAACTTGCGGCGGCGGAAAAGTATTTTTGGTGTGCCCCTGGTCTACGGGGAATATTTGGGTATTTATAGAAGAAGAATTAGGGCTAGAGGAGTCACGGGGGCCCACAAGCTTGCAGGGCGCGCCCTGTGAGCTTGTCGTTGACTCGTGGCTCTTCTGGCCTCCTCCCGAAGCTTCCAGGGTGACTTGTGGTCCAAGAAAAATCGTCAAATAGTTTCATTCCGTTTGGACTCCGTGTGGTATTGATTTTCTGTAAAGATAAAAATAGCAACTGGCACTGGGCACTAGGTTAATAGGTTAGTCCCAAAAAATGATATAAAAGAGCATAATAATGCATAGAAAACATCCAAGGTTGATAATATAATAGCATGGAACAATAAAAAATTATAGATACGTTGGAGATGTATCAAGCATCCCCAAGCTTAATTCCTGCTCGTCCTCAAGTAGGTAATGATAAAAACAGAATTTTTGATGTGGAATGCTACCTAACATGTTTATCATGTAATCTTTCTTAATTTGGCATGAATATTCAGATCCATAAGATTCAAAACAAAAGTTTAATATTGAAATAAAAACAATAATACTTCAAGCATACTAAAAAGCAATCATGTCTTCTCAAAATATCATGGCTAAAGAAAGTTATCGCTACAAAATCATATAATCTTGTTATGCTCTATCTTCTTAACACAAAGTATTTATCATGCACAACCCCGATGACAAGCCAAGCAATTGGTTCATACTTTTTAACATGCTTCAGCTTTTCAACTCTCACGCAATACAAGAGCGTGAGCCATGGATATAGTACTATGGGTGGAATGGAATACGATGTTGGAGGATGTGTGGAGAAGACAAAAAAGAGAAAGTCTCACATTGATGAGGCTAATCAATGGGCTATGGAGATGCCCATCAATTGATGTCAATGCAAGGAGTAGGGATTACCATGCAAAGGATGCACTAGAGCTATAAGTGTATGAAGGCTCAAAAGAAAACTAAGTGGGTGTGCATCCAACTTGCTTGCTCATGAAGACCTAGGGCATTTGAGGAAGCCCATCATTGGAATATACAAGCCAAGTTCTATAGAGAAAAATACCACTAGTAATATATGGAAGTGTCAAAATAGGAGTATCTGTATTATGTAGAACATGGTGCTACTTTGAAGCACAAGTGTGGAAAAAGGATAGTAACATTGTCCCTTCTCTCTTTTTCTCTCTCTCATACACACACACACAGATATATATATACATATGTATATCATTGTTGGGCACTTCGGCCTCTTTTTTCTTGGGCTCTTTTTGGCCTCTTTTTTTTGTTCGGAGTCTCATCCCGACTTGTGGGGGAATCATAGTCTCCATCATCCTTTCTCACATGGCATAATGCTCTAATGATGATGATCATCACACTTTTATTTACTTACAATTCAAGAATTACAACTCAATAGTAGAACAAAAATATTACTCTATATGAATGCTTCCGGCGGAGTACCGGTATATGCAATGATCTAGCATAGCAAAGATATCAAAAAATGGACAAGCCATGAAAACATCATGCTAGCTATCTTACGATCATGCAAAGCAATATGACAATGATGGTATGTGTCATAATAAAACAGAACGGTGGAAGTTGCCTGGCAATATATCTTGGAATGGCTATGGAAATGCTATAATGGAAGATATAAGGAGGTTTATGTGTGAAAGAGCGTATCATATCACGGGGTTTGGATGCACCGACGAAGTTTGCACCACTACTCAAGGTGATAAAGGGCAATGCACCGTACCGAAGAGGCTAGCTTAGTGCGGAAAGGTGAGAGTGCGTATAATCCATGGAGTCAACATTAGTCATAAAGAACTCACATACTTATTGCAAAAGTTTATTAGCCCTTGAAGAAAAGTACTACTACGCATGCTCCTAGGGGGATAGATTGGTAGGAAAAGACCATCGCTCATCCCCGACCACCACTCATAAGGAAGACAATCAAAAATAAATCATGCTCCAATTTCATCGCATAATGAGAGACCATACGTGCATGCTCCGGGAATCAAAACCTTAACACAAATGTTCTTACTAAACCACAATTACTCACTAGCATGACTCTAATATCACCATCTTTATATCTCAAAACAAATGCAAGGAATCAAACTTCTCGTATATTCAATGATCTTCATGAAAGTTTTTATTATATCCCTCTTGAATGCCTTATCATATTATGACTAAATTCATAACCCAAGCAAATTGCCATAATATTTGTAAGACTCTCAAAATAATATAAGTGAAGCATGAGAGTTCATCAATTTCTTCAAAATATACCACCGCCGTGCTCTAAAAGATATAAGTGAAGCACAAGAGCAACTACCTAGCTCAAAAAATATAAGTGAAGCACATAGAATATTCTAATAAATTCACGATTAATGTGTGTCCCTCTCAAAAGGTGTGTCCATCAAGGATGATCATGGCAAACTAAAAAGCAAATACTCATATAATACAAGAAGGGATGCCATATCATGCGGTGAATAAAAATATAGCCTCAAGTAATTTACCGATAGATTGAAGACAAAAGAAGGGATGCTATCCGGGGCATCCCCAAGCTTAGATGCTTGGTTGTCCTTGAATATTACCTTGGGATGCCTTGGGCATCCCCAAGCTTAGGCTCTTTCCACTCCTTATTCCTTAGTCCATTGAAACTTTTCCCAAAACTTGAAAACTTCACAACACAAAACTCAACAGAAAACTCATGAGATCCATTAGTATAATAAAACAAATCTCCACTTTTAGGTATTGTTGTAAACTCATTCCAATTTTATATTTGCATTATATCTACTGTATTCTAACTTCACCATGGCTCATACCTCCCGATACTACCCATAGATCCATCAAAACAAGCGAACAACACAATGAAAAGAGAATCTGTCAAAAACAGAACAATCTGTAAAGACCCGAATTAAGATCACACTTATTTAACTCCCAAAATTCTGAAAAATCAGGACAATGTAGGCTATCTGTACATCCATCTTGTGTAAATAATTCAGAATTTTTCCACGTTCCAGCAAATTTTAACAATTTTGCTACTGGACACAAAAGTTTATGTTTTGTCTCAGAATCAAATCAACGATCTTCCAAATCATCCCAAAGGTCTTACTTGGCACAAACACTAATTCTCTACTACTTAAAAAGAACATAAGGTTCCCATTTCACCTCTATTTCCTCCAACCTTGCTTATATACATCCCACTCTTTCCTTGTACTCTTTGATTTTTTCCTCTCATATTTGATTTTCTCCCATCCATTCAATTGTCTCATGTTTATTAACTTACCAAAATAAAAACATATTTTGTTGGCAAGTCATTAATTCTTACCAAATAAGTGCTTAACAATAAAATGGCTGGTAAATCATGGCGATTACACACAAAGATTTGGTAAGATTTTAGTGTATCAATATAATAATAGACGTGGATTCTCAAAAATAATAATATAATGATAGACGTGCAGTCACGGACTAATTTACTAGAACTAGTCAATGTGTACGTGCAATGCATGTTAATTTGGAAGTATATTACGTGCATGCGGATATTAAGTAGGATATTATTTGCGTGTTATTATGTGATTAGCACTATATTTGGCATGAAATTAACTGCACGCTAAACGTGTTGAGCCCTCGACATTGAAGCAGTCTAGATCATTGGATTGACATGATTTGATGGCCGAGATTAATTGGATCTGCCCCTTTGGGTCTTTTTATATTGGTATAGATGTTTATACTCCCGTTGCAACGCACGGGCAATTGTCTAGTAGAATACTAAAACATAATCATAACAAAAGTATAATTGCATATTTATTGAAAAACAGAAGAAACAGCAAAAACATAAAAATAAAATTGGGTTGCCTCCCAACAAGCGCTATTGTTTTACGCCCCTAGGCATATTGCATAAATCTAGGTATTGTCGTTTTGGTATTTAATCCATAAGTGGCCCTCATAATAGATTCATATGGCAACTTAATTTTATTTCTTGGAAAGTGTTCCATGCCTTTCCTTAATGAAAATTGAAATCTAATGTTTCCTTCTTTCATATCAATAATAGCACCAATCATTCTAAGGAAAGGTCTACCAAGAACAATCGGGCATGTAAGATTGCAATCAATATCAAGCACAATAAAATCCACGGGTACATAATTCCTATTTGCAACAACAAGAACATCATTAACTCTTCCCATAGGTTTCTTAATAGTAGAATCTGCTAAGTGCAAAGTTAAAGAACAATCATCAAGTTTATGGAAACCTAGCACATCACATAAAGTTTTTGGAATAGAGGAAACGCTAGCACTCAAATCACACAAAGCATTGCACTCATAATCTTTCATCTTAATTTTAATAGTAGGGTCCCATTCGTCATAAAACTTTCTAGGGATTGAACCTTCCAACTCAATTTTTTCTTCAAAAGATTTCACCATAGCATCAACTATATGTTTAGTAAAAGCCTTATTTTGATTATAAGCATGAGGTGAATTAAGCATAGATTGTAACAAGTAAATACACTCAATCAAAGAACAATTATCATAAATAAATTCCTTGAAATCCAAAAGAGTGGGCTCATCACTAGTTAAAGTTTTGACCTCGCCAAACCCACTTTTATCAATTTTTTCATTAAGATCTTCACCCTCCAAATTATTGAGACGCCTTCTAACTAAAGTTGACTCCTCTCCAGTCCCTTCTTTATAAAGTTTTATATTGTCAAACAAAGATTCAATAGAACACACCAATCACTTTAAGATCTTCATCATGATTATCGTGAAAACTAGAAGAACATACTTTTTCTATCCATTCTCTTTTAGCTCGCATCCTAGCGATTCTCTCCCTACTTTATATAATAGAAATTTGAATATATTTTAGAGACTCATGAATATCAAGCTTGGGTGGCATAGATCTAATCTTAGAAGAATCAATCTCATGAGAAATTCTATCAACGTTTCTAGCAACATCATCAATCTTAAGCAATTTTTCTTCTACCATAGCATTGAAAATCTTTTGGGAGTTAATAAAATCTTTAATATTATTCTCAAGATCAGAGGGTATCTTCTTATAATTTCCATAAGAATTGTTGTAGGAATTACCATAATTATTAGAGTAATTACTAGGAAATGGCCTAGGATTAAAATTGCCTCTATACGCGTTATTAACAAAATTGTTCCTACCAACAAAATTCACATCCATAGATTCATTATTATCATTAATCAAAGTAGACAAAGGCATATCATTAGGAACAATAGGAGCACTCTTACTAGAAATCAATTTCATAAGTTCATCCATCTTTCCACTCAAAGTATTAATTTGTTCAACAACATGCACTTTTTTACTAGTAGAAGACCTTTCGGTATGCCATTGAGAGTAATTTGCCATAATATTATCTAGGAGTTTAGTAGCTTCTCCTAACATGATTTCCATAAAAGTACCACCCGTGGTGGAATCTAAAAGATTTCTAGATGCAAAATTCAATCCGGCATAATTTTTTTGTATGATCATCCATAAACTTAAACCATGAGTAGGGCAATTTCTTATCATTAATTTCATCCTCTCCCATGATAGTGCAACATGTTCATGATCAAGTTGCTTAAAATTCATTATATCGTTGCTAAGAGAGATGATCTTAGCAGGAGGAAAATACTTGGAAATAAAAGCATCCTTACACTTATTCCATGAATCAATACTATTTTTTGGCAAGGATAAAAACCAAGTTTTAGCACGATCTCATAGTGAAAATGGAAATAACTTCAATTTGACAATATCATTATCCACATCCTTTTCTTTTGCATATCACACAATTCAACAAAAGTATTGAGATGGGAAGCAGCATCTTCATTAGGACTACTAGAAAATTATTCTTTCATAACAAGATTCAACAAAGCAGAATTAATTTCATAAGATTCCGCACTAGTGGTGGGAGCAATCAGAGTACTAATAAAATCATTATTATTAGTGTTAGAAAAATCACACAACTTAGTTTTTTCTTGAGACATCATGACAAAGCAAGCAATCTAGCACACAAGTAAACAAAAAGCAAATGAAAAAGCGAACGAAAAGAAGGCAAATATTTTTATGTTTTTCTGAAAATGTTTAAGAAGTGGGGGAGAGGAAAACGAGAGGCAAATGATGAATAATGTAAATGCAAGAGATGATAGTCTATGATGGGTACTTGGTAGGCTTGATGTCGATCCTCCCCGGCAACGGCACCAGAATTTCTTCCTGCTACTTCTTGAGCTTGCGTTGGTTTTTCCCTTGAAGAGGAAAGGGTGATGCAGCAAAGTAGAGATAAGTATTTCCCTCGGTTAAGAACCAAGGTACCAATCCAGTAGAAGAAACACACAAGTCTCCAATAATTGCACCTACACAAACAAACAAATACTTGCACCCAACGCGATAAAGGGGTTGTCAAACCCTTCATGTTTACTTGCAAGGATGAGATCTGATTGTGATAGATATAAAAGATAAATAACATAAAAGTAAATAGATTGCAGCAAGGTATTTTTGTATTTTTGATTTTATAGATCTCAAAATAATATGATAAAAGATAGACCCGGGGGCCATAGTTTTCACTAGAGGCTTCTCTCTTGAAAGAAAGCATACGGTGGGTAAACAAATTACTGTTGAGCAATTGATAGAAAAGTGCAAAGTTATGACGATATCTAAGGCAATGATCATGTATATAGGCATCACGTCCGTGACAAGTAGACCGACTCCTGCCGGCATCTACTACTATTACTCCACACATCGACCGCTATCCAGCATGCATCTAGTGTATTAAGTTAACAAGAATGGAGTAACGCCTTTAGCAAGATGACATGATGTAGAGGAATAGATCCAATCAATATGAAAAAACCCCATCTTTTATCCTTAGTGGCAACAATACAAATACATGTCATGTCCCTTTCTGTCACCGGGATTGAGCACCGCAAGATTGAACCCACTACAAAGCACATCTCCCATTGCATGAAAAATCAATCTAGTTGCCCAAACCAAATCAATAGATCAGAGAGAAATACAAAGCTATATTAATCATGCATAAAAGAGTTCAGAGAAGACTCAAATAATATTCATAGATAATCTGATCCTAAATCCACAATTCATTGGATCTCAACAAACGCACCACAGAAGAAGATTACATCAAATAGATCTCCAAGAACATCAAGGAGAACATTGTATTGAAGATCAAAGAGGGAGAAGAAGCCATCTAGCTACTAGCTATGGACCCATAGGTCTATGATAAACTACTCACACATCATCAAAAGGGCAGCAAGGTTGATGTAGAAGCGCTCCATGGTCGAATCCCCCTCCGGTAGAGTACCGAAAAAGGTCCCCAGATGGGATCTCACGAAGACAAAAACTTGCGGCGGTGGAAAAGTATTTTAGGTGTGCCCCTGGTCTATGAGGAATATTTGGGTATTTATAGAAGAAGAATTAGGGCTAGAGGAGTCACAGGGGTCCCACAAGCTTGCAGGGCGCCCCCGTAGGGCGCGCCCTATGAGCTTGTCGTTGACTCGTGGCTCTTCTGGCCTCCTCCCGAAACTTCCAGGGTGTCTTGTGGTCCAAGAAAAATCATCAAAAAAATTTGTTCCGTTTGGACTCCATTTGGTATTGATTTTCTATAAAGACAAAAACAAGGAAAAAACAGCAACTGGCACTGGGCACTGGGTTAATAGGTTAGTCCCAAAAATTTATATAAAATAGCATAATAATGCATATGAAACATCCAAGGTTGATAATATAATAGCTTGGAACAATAAAAAATTATAGATACATTGGAGACGTATCAGCTGCCTGCCGGTACCATCGTCACTTGGGAGGAATTCCAGGCTACCTTCAGGGCACGTCACATTCCCCAGGGAATAATGGACATGAAGAAGAGGGAGTTCCGCAACTTGTCCAGGGCAGGATGACTATTGATGCATATCAGCGGGAATATCTCAACCTTTCTTGCTACGCTGAAGACAATGTCTCAACTGATGCACGCAGACAGGAGAAGTTCCGTGATGGATTGAACCCTGACCTGAAGCTTGCACTCTGCCTCCATGAGTTCAACGACTTTGCCACTCTTGCCAACAAGGACATTCAGGCTGAGACCAGTTGTATGGAGCACCAGGAGACCCTCAAGTGCACTCGTGATGTTGGCTCATCTTTGGGCCCGCCTGCGCAGAAGCGCCGAGTGTGGATTCCCCACAATGTTTACCCACAAGCTGCCCTAGCACTGGGGCCTTCCTATGTTGCACCTCGTCTGCCCCCCCCCCCCCCCCCCCCCCACCAAGACAGAACAGAATTCAAGGTGGATAGCCCAATACTATGGCTCCTAGTCCTAATCATGGCCTAAGCTTCAAGTGTGGACAGCCAGGGCACCGTGCTAGGGACTGCAATCTGAACCAGAACCAACTGGCACTTCCTTCCACTGGTCGTCGTACTGGTCATGGCAACAACACTAATACCAGGCCGCCTGCATTCGGTCATGGTCATGCCAACCATGTTGATGCTGCAGAAGCTCAGGAGGAACCGATCATCGTGATGGGAACCCTCCCTGTTAATTCAGTACCCGCTTCTGTTCTTTTTGATACAGGCAAGGTTGTCAGAATCGCGATTCTATTATATGATTATACGACTTTACGATCCACACTAACCCCTATGATTCTACGATTTTAGTTCTTAGAATCTACGTTTCTATGATCCTGATAGTGAAGATTCTACGATTTGCGATCCTACCATCGAAGCTCCGATCCGATTCAAAATCGCAATTCTGACAACCTTGGATACAGGAGCATTGCATTCATTTATATCTGAAGCATTTGCACTCGCGCATGACATGCCGCTTGAAAAGTTGCATTCCCCCATAGTAATTAGTACACCCGAATCCCAATATTGGACCACCGACGTGATCCCTAATACCTCCATTGAAATTGAAGGACTAGAGTTCTTTGCCTCTCCCATCGTCCTCCAGTATTAAAACATTGATGTCATCCTTGCTATGGATTGGTTGAAAGCTCATTGTGCGTTGATCGACTGTGCCACTAAAACAGTCCAACTCTTACACCCCTCCGACCACATAGTGAGCTACATGGCTCGAAACATCCAAAATGTCGAAGCCCGGATATATGCGTTGAATGCCTTGAATGCATAAACGCTGCTTGACATCAAGAACATTCTAGTCGTTCATGATTCCCAAGATGTCTTTCCAGAAGAACTTCCAGGAATACCCTCTACTCGAGCTGTCGAGTTCATCATCGACTTGAAACCAGGCACCACTCCTATTGCCAAGCGCCCATACAAGATGCCACCACATGAACTTCTCGAGCTTAAGAAGGAAAAGAATCACTTTGCTAGGGCTTCATTTACCCCAGTTCTTCTGCTTGGGGTGCCCCTTCTCTCTTTGTTAAGAAGAAGGACGAAACAAACCGACTGGTTCAAGATTATCGGCCTATTAATCAAGCGACAATTCAGAACAAATATCCACTTCCCAGAATCAACGACTTGTATGACCAACTTGCTGGATTGTCGGTCTTCTCTAAACTTGATTTGAGGTTAGGATACCATCATATCATGGTCCGCAAAGTGGACGTTCCAAAAATCGCCATTGTTACTGATACATCTCCAACGTATCTATAATTTTTGATTGTTCCATGCTATTAAAGTATCATTCTTGGATGTTTTATACTCATTTACTAGCAACTTTGTATCATTTTTGGGAATAACCTATTGACATAGTGCCCAGTGCCAGTTGCTATTTTGTGCTTGTTTTTTACTTCATAGAAAATCAATACCAAATGGAGTTCAAATGCCACAAAACTTTTTGGACAATTTTTTCTGCCCAGAAGACACCAGGGGAGCCCAAGAAGTGCACTAGGGAGGCCCATGGGGCCCACTAGGCACCAGGGCGCGCCAAAGGCCCCTGGCGCGCCCTGGTGGGTATTGGGGCCCACGGGAGGCTTCTCCACCGACTATCACCTCTATAAATACTCTAAAATCCCAAAAACCATGGGGGAGTTGACGGAACACAATTCCAGCCGCCGCAAGTTCTAGAACCACGAGATCCAATCTTGAGGCCTTTTCCGGCACTCTGTCGGAGGGGTCAACGATCACGGAGGGGTTCTTCATCATCACCCTTACCCCTCTGATGATGCGTGAGTAGTTCATCACAAACCTACGGGTACATAGGCAGTAGCTATGTTGCTTCTTCTCTATTTGTGATCTTTAATACAATGTTCTCCTCGATGTTCTTGGAGATCTATTTGATGTAATGACTTTTTGCGGTGTGTTTGTTGGGATCCAATGAATTGTGAGTTTATGATCAGTTCTATCCATGAATATTATTTGAGTCTTTCTTGAACTCTCTTATGCATGATTGTTATAGCCTCGTATTTCTTCTCTGAAACTTTGGTTTGGTTTGGCCAACTAGATTGATTTTTCTTGCCATGGGAAGAGGTGCTTTGTGATGGGTTCGATCTTGCGGTGCTGAATCTCAGTGATAGAAGGAGACATGTTGCCATTAAGGATAAAAATATGGGGTATATTCCTACATGAATAGATCTTGTCTACATCATGTCATCGTTCTTATTGCATTACTCTATTTTTCCATGAACTTAATGCACTACATTCATGCTGGATAGTGGTCGATGTGTGGAGTAATAGTAGTAGATGCAGGCAGGAGTCGGTCTACTAATCTTGGACGTGATGCTTATATACATGATGATTGCCTTGGATATCGTCATGATTATTCGCCTTTCTATCAATTGCCCAACAATAATTTGTTTACCCACCATATGCTATTTTCTCGGGAGAAGCCTCTAGTGAAATATACGGCCCCGGGGTTTACCCACCATATGCTGCACTTTTTCTTTATTTATTTTATTTTATGTTTTTGCTAGATCTATTTATCCAATCTCATACAACTTAATCTATCTCAATACCGAGGGATTGCCAATCCCTCTTACGCGTTGGGATGCAAGTTTTTCCGGTTTGTGTGTAGGTGCTGTTTACATAGTGTTGCTTGGTTCTCCTACTGGATTGATAACCTTGGTTTCATAACTAAGGGAAATACTTACCGTGCTGTGCCGCATCATCCTCTCCTCTTTGGGGAATTACCAACACAGATACAAGCAATCAAGAAGAATTTCTAGCACCGTTGCTGGGGAGACATCATCAACATCTATCAGGTTCCTACGCACAAACTCTCATCTCCTTGCAATTACTTTATTTGCCATTTTCCTATCATTTTCATCTCCCCCACTTCTAAAATGTTTTTACAAAAACACAAAAACATTTTATGTTTGCCTTTTCGCTTTTTTTGCTATCTTCGCTTGTGTTGCCATGTGCCTTTTATTTGCTTGCATCTTCGCTTGCTAAAACTCTATTGGTATGGATCCTCATCCACTTGCTAATCTTTTCAAAAGAATTATGATGAACCAATTGCTAGTGAGTTGAGCGCACTTGATTATCTCTATGAAGTTTTGCTTGAAAATCATGAATCTGAAAATTGTGAGGAAGTGTTGGAAGAAGAAATTTATAAAGTGATTCATGATAGCTCCTTAAATATAAAGCATGATTTCAATGATGTTATTATAAATTTTATTAATGTCAATTATGCTAATAATATGCACAGCTACAAGCTTGGGGATGATAATTTTGTTATGTCTACTACTTATTGCAATGATCATGATTGGGGAGATAATGCTTCTTATGATCTTGAATTTTTTTTAAGCCTCATGATGAATTTGTTTGCTATAAAATTGAAAGTGGGTTTGGAAGAGTGCCAACTCTAGGTAAAAAATGATCGAACATATTTGGAGAGTGTTCAATCTTATGAATTTTTTGATAAAAGTGGGTTTGGAGAGGTCATGACTTTAGTTGATGTTAATCCCACTATTTTGGAAGACTATAAGAATTTTATGCATGTGGATCATGAAGAGAAAATTTTATATCATAGCTATATTATTGAATTTGATTATGATCCTATATGTAACTTATAGGAAAGAGGAAAATATGGTTGTAGAAATTTTCATGTTATTAAATTTCCTCTCGTATGTTGAGATTGTCAATGTTTTATTCCTTTCCTTTGCATATGCTAGATATTTTTTGTCTTGACAATTTGTTTGATTATAAAATTCCTATGCATAGGAAGTATGTTAGACTTAAATGTGTTTTTCACATGCTATATAATGCTCTCTTTGTGCTTCAATTTTTTTTCTTTCATGTGAGTATCATTAAAATTACCAATGCCTAGGTAGGGGCATAAAACAATAGCGCTTGTTGGGAGGCAACCCAACGAATAAAATATTTTTTTATTTTTGTTTCTGTTTTTGTGTGTTTACACAATTATGCCTCTATTATGATTGTGTTTTTTATGTTTTAATTAGTGTTTGTGCCAAGTAATGCCTTTAGAATGGCTTGGATGATAGTTGATTTGATCTTCTTGGAAAACACAAACTTTTATGTCTAGTAGCAGTATTGTTAAAAATCACTAGAGCGATGAAAAACTCTGAATTTTTTTACACAAGATTCATATACGAATTTCCTCTGTTGTCCTAAGTTTTCAGATTGTTTGGAGTTACAGAAGTATGAGTAAAATTCGAGTCTTTACAGACTGTTCTGTTTTTGACAGATTCTATTATTGTTGCATTATGTGCTTATTTTGATGAATCTGTGGACTATACCGGGGGGTTTTAGCCATGGTAAAGTTAGAATACAGTAGGTATAATGCAATAACAAAGTATGAATGGGTTTGCAACAGTACTTAAAGCAAAGATTGGTTTTCTTATACTAACGGATCTCACGAAGGGTTTTGTTAAGTTTTGTGTGATTGAAGTTTTCAAGTTTTGGGTGAGATCATGATGGATGAAGAAATTAGGAGTGAAAAGAGCCTAAGCTTGGGGATGCCCATGCACCCCAAGGTAATATTCAAGGAGAACAAAGCAATTAAGCTTGGGGATGCCGCGGAAGGCATCCCCTCTTTCTTCTAACGACCATCGGTAATTTTACTTGGAGCTGTATTTTTATTCGTCTATATCATGAGTTTTGCTTGGAGCGTCTTGTACTATATGAGTATTTGCTTGTTTTGCTTTTTAGTTTGTCACAATCATCCTTGTTGGACACACCTATTTGAGATAGCCGTAATTATGCTATGATTTTTTAGAATTGCTCTATGTGCTTCACTTAATTTTTTATAGCTATGGAATTGCTCTAGTTCTTCACTTATATCTCTTTGAGCACGGTGGTGCTTTAATTTTGAAGAAATATGCTCTCATGCTTCACTTAGATTATTTTAAGAGTTAGTAATTTTGAAGAAATCCTCTCATGCTTCACTTATATTATTTTGAGAGATGAAATTTTTTAAGAAATATTTATGCTCTTGTTCTTCACTTAAATTAGTTGAGAGCTTGTAATAAGCAATGGTAATATATGACACTAGTCCCAAAGTGATAGATATTCAAGAGGGATAATAAAAACTATCATGAAGATCATTGGACATTATAAACTTGATTTCTTTCAATAGTTTTGCAATATGGAGATAGTAATATGTGAGTCATGTTGCTGAGCAATTATGCTTTAGTAAGAATATTGGTGTTAAGGTTTGTGTTGCCCTATGCAAGCACGAAAGTCAATAGTTGTGTAATGAAGTTATATCCTACTTATGGTGCATTATTTGGTGTTAGTTATGTTTAATGCTCGTTTATGATAGTTTTTGTTTCTTGGTTGGTTGCTTCTTAATCTATTTGCTAGCCTTTCCTTGTACTAAGTGGGAATAATACTTGCATCCAAACTCCTTAAACCAAGTTGTGCCAAATGAGTCCACAATACCTACCTATATGCGGTATTTCCATGTCGTTCCAAGTAAATTTGTATGTGCCAACTCTAATTTTCAAAATGAATTTCCTTTTTGTGTGCTCGTACCGCTCATGAAGCGGTAGGAGGTGGGAAATATTTTTCCATGCTAGATGTGTTATTCTCAAGATGAGTGTTTATTCACTCATCATTGCACGAGAGTGTGGCTGGTAATAGGGATGCCCAGTCCCGAAATGAAAAAGAAATGTACTTTATGTTGTCAATTATAAATTCCTTGGAAAGTGTTGGTATGGAAGGCACCCATGGATACGGCTAGCCATGGATTGAGAAAGAATGGTGAAAAAAGGAATAAACTTTATTTTATGTTTGGGAACCGCCTATGATGTATCTAGCATGGAAAGTATTGGGAATTCTCGGTCATTTTCGTTGACGGGAAAAGCATGCCTCTCAAAATAATTTTATCTCTCAATTTAAGCAATGAGCTCTGGCACCTCTACAAATCTCTACTTCCATCTGCGAAGGGCTTATCTATTTACTTTTATGCAAAAAAAAAACCTTATTATTGAGTCTCCATCTTCTCTTATAAAGCACCAACTAGGGAGCACTATTATCATGCTTGAGCATTGGATGTAGCTAATATTTGAGTGTGTTTCATGAATGGATCAATGATTGAGCATAATGGGCTAGGGATAGCTTTCTTTAGTGTTGATATTTTGAAAGACATGATTGCTTGTTGATATGCTTGAGTATTGAGGTCTTCATGTCAAATTATAGACTATTGCTTTGAATCATCTAAAGTCCAAATGTCCATACTATAAAAGAAAAGAATATGTGATGAATATGATGGGTAGCATTCTACATCAAAATTTTTGTTTTTATCATTTACCTACTCGAGGACGAGCAGGAATTAAGCTTGGGGATGCTGATACGTCTCCAATGCATCTATAATTTTTTATTGTTCCATGATATTAAAGTATCATCCTTGGATGTTTTATACTCATTTACTAGCAACTTTATATCATTTTTTGGGACTAACGTATTGCCATAGTGCCTAGTGCCAGTTGCTGTTTTTTGCTTGTTTTTTACTTTGTAGAAAATCAATACCAAATGGAGTCCAAATGCCACGAAACTTTTGGAGAATTTTTTCTGCCCAGAAGACATGAGGGGAGCCGAATAAGTGCACCAGAGGAGGCCCGTGGGGCCCACTAGGAACCAGGGTGCGTCAGAGGCCCCTGACTCATCCTGGTGGGTAGTGGGGCCCATGGGAGGATTCTCCACCGACTATCAGCTCTATAAATACTCTAAAATCCCAAAAACCATTGGGGAGTCGACGAAACACAATTCCAGCCGCCTCAAGTTCCAGAACCACGAGATCCAATCTAGAGGCCTTTTCCGGCACTCTGTCGGAGGGGTCAACGATTACGGAGGGGTTCTTCATTATCACCCTTGCCCCTCTAATGATGTGTGAGTAGTGCACCATAGACCTACGGGTCCATAGGCAGTAGCTAGATGGCTTCTTCTCTCTTTGTGATCTTCAATACAATGTTCTCCTCGATGTTCTTGGAGATCTATTTAATGTAATGACTTTTTGCGGTGTGTTTGCTGGGATCCGATGAATTGTGAGTTTATGATCAGTTGTATGCATGAATATTATTTGAGTCTTTGTTGAAATCTCTTATGCATGATTGTTATAGCCTCGTATTTCTTCTCCGAAACTTTGGTTTGGTTTGGCTAACTAGGTTGAATTTTCTTGCCATGGGAAGAGGTGCTTTGTGTTGGGTTCGATCTTGCGGTGCTTAATCTCAGTGACAGAAGGAGACATGACACGCATGTATTGTTGCCATTAAGGATAAAAAGATGGGGTCTATTCCTACATTAATATATCTTGTCTACATCATGTCATTGTTCTTATTGCATTACTCCATTTTTCCATGAACTTAATAGACTAGATGCATGCTGGATAGCGGTCGATGTGTGGAGTAATAGTAGTAGATGCAGGCAGGAGTCGGCCTACCAATCTTGGACGTGATGACTATATACATGATCATTGCCTTGGATATCATCATGATTATTCACTTTTCTATCAATTGCCAACAGTAATTTGTTTACCCACCGTATGCTATTTTCTCGAGAGAAGCCTCTAGTGAGATCTACGTCCCCGGGTCTATTTCCTATCATATTATTTCCAGATCTATTAATCCAAAAATCCAAAAATACCTTGCTGCGCTTTCTCTTTATTTATTTTATTTTGTGTTTTTGCTAGATCTATTTATCCAATCTCATACAATTTAATCTATCTCAATACCGAGGAGGGATTGACAACCCCTCTTACGTGTTGGGTTGCAAGTTTTTGTGGTTTGTGTTCAGGTGCTATTTACATAGTGTTGCTTGGTTCTCCTACTGGATTGATAACCTTGGTTTCATATCTGAGGGAAATACTTACCGTGCTGTGCTGCATCATCCTCTCCTCTTCGGGGAATTACAAACGCAGATACAAGCAGTCAAGAAGAATTTCTGGCGCCGTTGCCGGGGAGACATCATCAACATCTATCAGGTTCCTACGCACAAACTCTCATCTCCTTGCAATTACTTTATTTTCCATTTGCCTCTCATTTTCATCTCCCCCACTTCTAAAACATTTTTACAAAAACACAAAAAAAAATTATGTTTGCCTTTTTACTTTTTTGCTATCTTCGCTTGTGTTACCATGTGCCTTTTATTTGCTTGCATCTTCGCTTGCTAAAACTCTATTGATATGGATGCTCATCCACTTGCAAATCTTTTCAAAAGACCAAATTATGATGAACCAATTGCTAGTGAGTTGAGTGCACTTGATTATCTCTATGAAGTTTTGCTTGAAAATCATGAATCTGAAAATTGTCATGAAGTGTTGGAAGAAGAAATTTATAAAGTGATTCATGACAGCTCCTTGAATAAAAAGCATGATTGCAATGATGTTATTATAAATTTTATTAATGTCAATTATGCTAATAGTATGCAAAGCTACAAGCTTGGTGATGATAATTTTGTTATGTCTACTACTTATTGCAATGATCATGATTGGGGTGATAATGCTTCTTATGATCTTGAAAATTTATTTAATCCTCATGATGAATTTTTTTTCTATAAAATTGAAAGTTGGTTTGGAAGAGTGTCAACTCTAGGTAAAAATTGATCCCACATATTTGGAGAGTGTTCAATCTTATGAATTTTTGATAAAACTGGGTTTGGAGAGGTCATGACTTTAGTTGATGTTAATTCCACAATTTTGGAAGACTATAAGAATTTTATGCATGTGGATCATGAAGAGAAAATTTTATATGATAGCAATATTATTGAATTTGATTATGATCCTAAATGTAATTGCTAGGAGAGAGGAAAATATGGTTGTAGAAATTTTCATGTTATTAAATTTCCTCTCGTTATGTTGAGATTGTCAATGTTTTATTCCTTTCCTTTGTATATGCTAGATATTTTTTGTCTTGACAATTTGTTTGCTTATAAAATTCCTATGCATAGGAAGTATGTTAGACTTAAATGTGTTTTTCACATGCAATACGATGCTCTCTTTGTGCTTCAATTTTTTGTCTTTCATGTCAGCATCATTAAAATTACCAATGCCTAGGTAGGGGCATAAAACAATAGCGCTTGTTGGGAGGCAACCCAACGAATAAAATATTTTTTCCTTTTTGTTTCTGTTTTTTTGTGTTTACAAAATTATGCCTCTATTATGATTGTGTTTTTATGTTTTAATTAGTGTTTTTGCCAAGTAATGCCTTTAGGATGGCTTGGATGATAGTTGATTTGATCTTGTTGGAAAACACAAACTTTTATGTCCAGTAGCAGAATTGTTAAAAATGGCTGGAGCGATGAAAAACTCTGAATTTATTACACAAGATTGATATACGAATTGCCTCTGTTGTCCAAAGTTTTCAGAATGTTTGGAGTTACAAAAGTATGAGTAAAATTCGAGTCTTTACAGACTGTTCTGTTTTTGACATATTCTATTTTTGTTGCATTGTGTGCTTATTTTGATGAATCTATGGACTATACCGGTGGGTTTTAGCCATGGTAAAGTTAGAATACAGTAGGTACAAAGCAATAACAAAGTATGAATGGGTTTGCAACAATACTTAAAGCAAAGATTGGTTTTCTTATACTAACGGATCTCACGAAGGTTTTTGTTAAGTTTTGTGTGATTGAAGTTTTCAAGTTTTGTGTGAGATCACAATGGATGAAGGAATTAGGAGTGAAAAGAGCCTAAGCTTGGGGATGCCCATGGCACCCCAAGGTAATATTCAAGGAGAAGCAAGCAAGTAAGCTTGGGGATGCCCCGGAAGGCATCCCCTCTTTCTTCTAACGACCATCGGTAATTTTACTTGGAGTTATATTTTTATTCATCTATATCATGAGTTTTGCTTGGAGCATCTTGTATTATATGAGTGTTTGCTTGTTTTGCTTTTTAGTTTGTCACAATCATCCTTTCTGGAAACACCTATTTGAGATAGTCATAATTATGCTATGATTTATTAGAATTGCTCTATGTGCTTCACTTAAATTTTTTTGAGCTATGGAATTGCTCTAGTGCTTCACTTATATCTCTTTGAGCACGGTGGTGCTTTAATTTTGAAGAAATATGCTCTCATGCTTCACTTAGATTATTTTGAGAGTTAGTAATTTTGAGGAAATCCTCTCATGCTTCACTTATATTATTTTGAGAGATGAAAATTTTGAAGAAATATTTATGCTCTTCTTCTTCACTTAAATTTGTTTGAGAGCTTGTTATAAGCAATGGTAATATATGACACTAGTCCCAAAGTGATAGATATTCAAGAGGGATAATAAAAACTATCATGAAGATCATTGGACAATATAAACTTGATTCCTTTCAATAGTTTTGCGATATGGAGATAATAATATGTGAGTCACGTTGGTGAGTAATTATGCTTTAGTAAGAATATTGGTGTTAAGGTTTGTGATTCCCTATGCAAGCACGAAAGTCAATAGTTATGCAATGAAGTTATATCCTACTTATTGTCCATTATTCGGTGTTAGTTATGTTTAATGCTTGTTTATGATAGTTTTTGTTTCTTGGTTGGTTGCTTCTCAATCTATTTGCTAGCCTTTCCTTGTACTAAGTGGGAATACTACTTGTGCATCCAATCTCCTTAAACCAAGTTGTGCCAAATGAGTCCATGATACGTCTCCATCTTATCTACTTTTCCAAACTCTTTTGCCCTTGTTTTGGACTCTAATTTGCATGATTTGAATGGAACTAACCCGGACTGACGTTGTTTTCAGCAGAATTGCCATGGTGTTATTTTTGTGCAGAAATCAAAGTTCTTGGATTGACCTGAAAATCTACAGAGAATATTTCTGGAATATATAAAAAATACTGGCGCAAGAATTAACCAGAGAGGGTCCACCCTAAGGCCACAAGCCTGGGGGGCGTGCGCCCCCGGGGCGCGCCTAGAGGGCTTGTGGGCCCCCTGGACCTCCTCCGACCCTAACTCCAACTCTATGTAACCCTATTCGGGGAGAAAAAAATCAGAGAGAAGGATTCATTGCGTTTTACGATACGGAGCCACCGCCGCCTCCTGTTCTTCATCGGGAGGGTTGATCTGGAATCCATTTGGGGCTCCGGAGAGGGGGATTCGTCGTCATCATCATCACCAACCTTCGTCCATCACCAATTTCATGATGCTCACCGCTGTGCGTGAGTAATTCCATCGTAGGCTTGCTGGACGGTGATGGAATGGATAGGATTTATCATGTAATCGAGTTAGTTTTGTTAGAGTTTGATCCCTAGTATCCACTATGTTCTGAGATTGATGTTGCTATGACTTTGCTATGCTTAATGCTTGTGAAAGTGCAACTAATCCCTGGGTGTATTTGGTAATTCATAACAACATATAGCTCATTGAACTAATATCCTTTCAAGTTAAATATTTCAGGTAATTCAATGATTGGCATGGCACATGGACTAGAGATGTGGACCCCTCAAAATGCTAAGGACAAATATTGGCAAAAGCTCAAGACTCTTCATTTCTATTTTAGTGATCCAAGATCACGTTGAGTCCATAGGAAAAGCCAATACTATTAAAAGGGATGAGGTGTTGCTTAATGGTCTACTTGCTCAAAATGCTTAGTGATATGCTCTAAAGCCCTCAACCACTTTCTCAATTCCAAATATGTCCTAAACCTAAAGTCAAAGTCAGCCCCACCGATTTGATCCATCTAGCGCCACCGAGTTCCTTTGACATAGCCACTGCCAGAAACCCTAATCAGTTCGATCTCACCGATAGGGATTTCGGTCTCACCGAGATGGGATTGCAAACTCTCTGTTTCCCTTCGTAACATTTCAGTCTCACTGAAATGAGCGATCGGTCCCACCGAGTTCGCAATGCAAACTCTCTGTTTCCCTTTCGTAACGTTTCGGTTTCACCGAAAGGAGCGATCGATCCCACCGAGTTTGCCTGACCAAGTCTCTGTTTGCTCATTGCTGAAATCGGTCTCACCGAGTTCATGCAATCGGTCACACCGAGATGATGTTTTGCCCTAACCCTAGCACATCGGTCCCACCGGGTTGATCATATTGGTCCCACCAAAAATCCTAACGTTCACATTTTGAACTGAATCGGTCTCACCGAGTTCTTCCATTCGGTCTGACCGAGTTGGGTCAAATGTGTGTAACGGTTAGATTTTGTGTGAAGGCTATATATACAACTCCACCCCTTCTCTATTCAAGAGAGAGCCATCAGACCGTGCCTACACTTCCACTACTCATTTTCTGAGAGAGAACCACCTACTCATGTGTTGAGACCAAGACATTCCAATCCAACCACAAGAATCTTGATCTCTAGCCTTCCCCAAGTTGCTTTCCACTCAAATCATCTTTCCACCATAGCCAAATTTGTGAGAGAGAGTTGAGTGTTGGGGAGACTATCATTTGAAGCACAAGAGCAAGGAGTTCATCATCAACACACCATTTATTACCTTTTGGAGAGTGGTGTCTCCTAGATTGGTTAGGTGTCACTTGGGAGCCTCCGTCAAGATAGTGGAGTTGAACCAAGGAGTTTGTAAGGGCAAGGAGATCGCCTACTTCGTGAAGATCTACCCGAGTGAGGCAAGTCCTTCGTGGGCGATGGCCATGGTGGGACAGACAAGGTTGCTTCTTCATGGACCCTTCGTGGGTGGAGCCCTCCGTGGACTCGCGCAACCATTACCCTTCGTGGGTTGAAGTCTCCATTAACGTGGATGTACGATAGCACCACCTATCGGAACCACGCCAAAAATCTTCGTGTCTACATTGCGTTTGCCTTCTCCAAACCCTTCCCTTTACCTTCATATGCAATGTTTTACTTTCCGCTGCTACACTCTTAGAATTGCATGTGTAGTTTGATTGCTTGACTTGTGCTAAGTTGCTAAAATCTGCCAAGACATAAAATTGGGAAAAGGCTTGATTTTTATTTGGTCAAGTAGTCTAATCACCCCCCCCCCTCTAGACCTACTTTCGATCCTACAAGTGGTATCAGAGCTTTAGTCTCCATTTGCCTTGATTTCCATAGCTTTGGTGATCAGAGCCTTGGTTTCACAACCTAGGAGAGTATGGCGTCTAGCGAGGGAAATTACCACCATAGAGGTCCTTACTTTGACGGTACAAATTTTGCTAGTTGGAGGCATAAGATGAAAATGTATATTCTTGGACATAACCCCGCCGTTTGGGCTATTGTATGTATTGGTTTGCAAGGTGAATTCTTTGAAGATGGAAGAGAACCGAATCGTGAAGCAACCGCGAAAGAATTGAAGATGTTGCAATACAACGCTCAAGCTTGCGATATCCTCTTCAACAGATTATGCCCGAAGAATCCAACAAAATTAGCCATCTTGAGAATGCAAAGGAAATTTGGGATACTTTGGTTGATATGCACGAAGGTACCGAGTCCGTCAAGGAATCCAAATTGGATGTGCTTCAAAGTCAACTTGACATGTTCAAAAATGAAGGATGGTGAAGGAGTCGCTGAAATGTACTCTAGGCTTGCTCTCATCACAAATGAGATTTCCGGCTTAGGAAGTGAAGAGATGACCGACAGATTCATCATCAAGAAGATCCTAAGAGCCTTGGATGGAAAATATGATACCGTGTGCACTTTGATCCAAATGATGCCCAATTACAAAGATCTCAAGCCAACGGAAGTCATTGGTAGAATTGTTGCTCATGAGATGTCACTCAAGGATAAAGAAGAGCTTCACAACAAGTCTAGTGGTGCTTACAAAGCTTCATGTGATGCTCCTACATCATCAAGCGAGAAACAAGTCTTCAATGAAGAATTGAGCCTAATGGTGAAGAACTTCAACAAGTTCTACAAGAGTAGAAGCAAAGAGAGAAGTTCCAAGTCAAGGTCCTACTATGACAAGAGATCTTCTAGTCGTGAACGAAATTGCTACAACTGTGGAAGACCCGGACACTACTCCAATGAGTGTACGACTCCCTACAAGAGAAGAGAATACTCACCTAAAAGGAGAAGTAAAAGAGAGGAATCACCGCCTAGAGAGAGGAGGAGTAGAGATGATCATTATGAACAAAGACCCTCTTGCAGAAGCAAGGATTCGGAAAGGAAGGACAGTCATCAAAGAGATACACAAGACGAAGACATCAAGCTCATGTCAGTGAATGGGTATCTGGCTCCGACTCCGACAACCACTCCGAGAGAAGTTATCACTCTGACTCCAAACATACTCAAGATGAAGGTGTTGCCGGTCTTACACTTGTGTCATCCAACTCCTACGACATATATGACTCACCAAATGAAGGGATTGGAAGATGCTTCATGGCTAAAGGCCCCAAGGTATCACACCCCGAGTATGTTGATTTCAATAGTGATGAAGATGATTTGCTAGGTGATGATGATTTACTTGTTGACAACTCTAGTGATGAAAACTATGATGAAATTGCTATTAATCATGTTAATCAAGATAAAACGAATGACGATGATAGGAAGAAGATTGAGCATCTAACTAAAGAACTAAATACTCTTAAGTTAGCTCATGAAACTACCTTAGAGGATCATCGAGAGCTTTTAAAGACTCATGAGAAGCTACGCTTTGAAAAGCTCAATCTAGAGCAAGAGCATGGGTTCTTAAAAGCAATCAATGATGATCTTCGTAAGAAAAGTTCTTCTTACATTGCCAAGCATTTACTCTTGTCTACTTACATGCCACAAGTAAAATCTAGCAACAAGAGCAAGAAAGATTCTTCTTCTAGTACTAACAATAATCATGTTAAATCCAATATTGTTGTTTCTAGTAGTTCTCTTGATTCCACTAATGATTCTCTTAGCCAAGTTACACTTGAGCAAGAAAATAGCTTATTGAAGGGAATTATAGGGAAAGGTGTTTACAAGAGCCTTGCCGAAAGTAAGCAGTTTGAGGAAATTGTACGCAAGCAAGGAAGGCACCGGAAGAATCAAGGTGTTGGTTTTGAACACAAGTTCAATGCCAATGGAGTTGAGTGGGAAGAAGATCAATACCCCAAGACGAAGTTTGTTCCTCAACAAGAGAAGTATGATCCCACTTCCTTCAAGGGAACACAAGCTCAAGATGATCTTCCACCACAAGACCACAAGCTAAAAGGAAAGGACAAGCTTCAAGAGGAGATTGATTCATTTGAAGAAGCTCCAAAGGCCTTTGTCAAGTGGGTTCCCAAGACTGCATCAAGTTCTACTTCATCAAGTATGACTACAACTCCAAGGAATCCCATCAAGCTGATGTGGATCCCAAAGAAGAAGAACTAGAGAGTTCTTGAAGGACAAGTGCAATCAACTTCCATATCTTGCACTAGTTCAAGGAGTCACAAACCCTCTTGTTGGTAAGACAAGGGACAAGGTAACCAAATGCTTTCATGGACATCATCATGTGTGTACTTCACTCTATGTCTATGGATATTCTTGCGTGTTCCTTGTGGGACTAACCCATGTAGGTATTGAAAGTGCAACTCACTCCAATGGATTACTCCAAATGATCTACATCAACATTGAGCATCTACATCTTCAACATCTACATGAAGTCATCATCAACAAAACCCAAGGTTAGTTCATCCCTCTTAGGGGGGATATCACATCTAGGGGGAGCTTTACTCTAAGAATTGAGCTAAAGCAACTCTAATATTGTGAACACAACAATGCTTTATGTAAAAGTGGTAACCCCACTTGTGCATAAACGATGAGTATGACCTATGATCAAATGTTCTCATTTGACTCCTAAGTCAATATAATCATATATAGATGACCTAGTCATCACAAATTGCTTGATAGATGCTAGAGTGTTTGTGCATGCTTTGACACATATTTCATTTGCTATCTTATTGTGTGACCATGTTGGATGCATAATTTTTCTCCATTCGAGGACATCCATTTGTTGTTTTGATTGATTGGTTTTTCTTCTTTTTGCCAAATTGATGGACAAGAATGCCTAGGTACTCCCTCTAGCTATCTATGCTTTTCTCGTCTCAAACTCTATTCATGCTACATCACGAAGTTTGATCAAGTCATATTCGGACCCTCCGAGTGAGGAGCACTCGGAGCCACTGATTCGTCATAGACTTAACTTCCAAAACTTCTTAGTGCATTTCGGTCTGACGGATCCATCCCATTCGGTCACACCGAGTTCATTAAGTTGATCTAAGTTTTAATCTTGGTGCAACCGATTTGAACCTTTCGGTCACACCGAGTTGCAGCAACCGCTTGCGATTCTGCATCTCGGTGCCACCGAGTCGTTCCACTCGGTCACACCGACGATGACTGGACATATATACCCACGGGCTAAAAATTTGGAAATTCCTCCAAACGTTTCGCCCGCGCCTGTCCAGCTCTGCTGACTCGAGGTCTCCGGATTGTCTCCTCATCGCCAGCGTCCTCCTGCCGCTGGTTTTCGCCATCGTCAACGGGAATCTTCACCGCCGTTGTCGCCGTAGCGAGTTCATCGCCAAGTTATGGTATGAACTCGTCCCTTTGTGCCTTCCCCACTCCGATTCCGAGCACAAAGATCAATGCCAATATTCTTTCCAAGGTTGAGACTATTCTATCCACTAGAAACTCCGTTAGATTAGATTTGATGCAAAAATTTAGGTTTAGGTTTCCGTCGAACTCATCTCGGACCGACCGATATTAGGATTTCGGTCTCACCGATTTGGCTCAGGCCATAGCACAAGTATTTTTTGGTCTGACCGAAACATACCAATCGGTGTGACCGAGTTCATTTCTCTGTGAAACTCTAGCATCTCGGAGTCACCGAACTGTGTCTTAGTCTAACCGATTTCACATGTTTAGACTCTAAAGCTGCTTCGGTGTCACCGAGTTTGTAATATCGGTAGCTCCGAAATGCTTTCTGTAGAAAACTAAAACTAAGTTTTTGACTCATTTGTTTTGCAAAATGGCTGTACTTTGTGATGCTTATCCACTCTATCTCAACCTATCTATTCACAAGGTCAGCTTTCAGTGTCAGAGATGTAAGACAATAGTGACAGCCAGAATAGGTCAGAGGAGCAAGCAAATCTCAGTGAGGGCACTAGTCCCTCCAATAGCAGCTATGATGAGGGTAGCAGAAGCACCCCAAGCAACTTGCCTAAGGCAGCAACTAGGCAAAGGAAGAAGAGAACCTCAGATTCTGAAGATGAGGACTTTGTGGTTGATGAGGAGGTCACCTCAAAGAAGAAGGTAGTCAAGAAGGAGTATGCTGATGCTGCTACTGCCATCAAGCCTGGCATGAAGAACAAAGTTCCTGCCAAGAGAGTGCCTATGTCAAAAGCCAAAGCCTCCACTCAGGAAACTATGGAGTTCACTCCTAAACCAAGAGAAGAAAGGGATGCTGGAGGCAAGAAAAGGAAAGAAAGGGTCAAGAAGACCATGGCCAGAGTGATTGGCAGATCATCAATGATGAGAGATCCAGATGAAGATGATGAGGAAGAAGATGCTGCACCAGCTCAAAAATCTCAGAAATTGATGGGAGATGCTATCAAGTCTGGGGCTGCTCCATCCAAGCCCAAGACAACTCCCAAGCAACCTTCACAAGCTCAAGCTCCAAAGCCAACAGCACCCAAGAGAAGCACAAGAAATATCTCAGCTGCAGAGAAGAACAAGGCCCCAGTGCCTGAAGTTCAGGAAGATGAGGAGCAGCAAGTGCTCAGGAAACTCAAGCCAAAAATTCCAGATCATGATGACAATCATCCAATAGCAGAGAACATGAAGTTGAGAAAAGATGCAGGTCTTAGACTATGGAGGCAGACAGACCCCTATGCTACAAGGAGAAGGACTGCTATGGATTACAGGTTTCACACCAAGGAGCAGCAAGACTTTTATGAAACAATACTTTTGGACAAGAAGCCCATAGTCAGTGACATGAGATGGGTTGACTGGAAATTCATTGATGACAATGAAGATTACTTCCCTGGAGTTCATGAGAGTTTCAGGATGAATGGAGTTGACATTTTTGTTGGTCAGAAGCTGACTAAATGGAATGATGAGATGGTGATGCAATTCTATTCAACTGCCCGTTTTTACCCAGATGGCAAGATAGTTTGGATGACTGAAGGTACAAGGTACCAATCTTCAATTGCTGAGTGGGCCAAGCTGATCAATGCCCCTGAAGAGGTAGAGGATGACACATATGTCTATGCCAAGCCCAGGAAAGATCATAACTCCATGGCTCACATGTACAAGGAAATTCCAGATGCTGCTTTGGCATCTCACAGGTTTGTATCCATTTACTATCTGCTGTCAGGGCTGCCTACAATCAACACTATATTGAGGCATACTTTGTTGCCCAAATCTGGAGATGACAGGATGATCAGAGGGTACTCAATCAACTTGTTACATATGTTTGATGTGCCAGAGAAGTTCAAGGTGATGACCTTGATTGTTGAAACAATTAAGAGGACTGCAGCAGATCAGAAGAGGTCATGTGGATATGCCCCACACATTCAGATGCTCATCAACTCCAAGATGGGCACAGGCACATATCTGCTAGACAGAGAGCACCTTCCCCTGAGGCCAGACTTTGAGGACAACATTGTTGTCATGGATGCATCACATCCTACATCTGTGGAGGCTCAGGAGAAGAGAGAAAAATCAAAGGCAGCAAAGACTTTCAAGATTCTAGATGTCTCAGCTGTAAATCTCAAGACCAAGCAGGATAAACTCAGCTATCTGCTTGAGGCCACTATGAGAATTGAGAAAGGACTGGCCACCCTGACTCAAAATCAAGAGAGTCTTGAGAGGATCATTGAAACAAAATTTTATGATCTAGACTTGAAGGTCACAGAAATTCAGACCACAGTTGAGTAACTTCAAGAAGAAGCAGAGGACAGGAGAGGAAGAGCTACCACAGAGGCATTTCAGAGAGTGCCTAGAGCCAACAGGTCTATAGCTGTGCCAATCAGTGACACAAGAGCCACCACTTCAGCACCTGCAGCCACTGCCCTAGTTGCCCCTCCAGTTGCAACTCCTCCAGTTCCTCAGTCATCATCGGAAGCTTTTGCAGATGATGTCCTCTCCATGCCATCTTCGCACACCGGAGCTCCCGGAGATCGTGCTTAGAGTGCCGCATAGCACTATGCATTTTCAAGCTTTTTGGTAACTTGTTGCCAAAGGGGGAGAAAGTGTATAGATCATAGGCTTCGAGAGAGAGAGAGTGTGTTTTGCCTTGTTTGCCTCCCTTGCTACTTGTTATTTGCTCATTTGTTTGCTACAATATTCGTGCTTGTGTGTGAGATACTCTTATGATCATGTGATTAAATATGCTTTAATGTGTGCTTGAATGATGATATCTTATTACTAGTGTATGATCAATCATGTTTGCCTTGGTGATGAGTGCATGCTATTTATATTCTATCATTTTGAGCGCTCCACCAAGATGTATGTGACATGGAAGAGTAACCCATGATCCTAATCGATTATGCATTTGCATTCAAAAGCAAATTTTAAATAATGCACAAATTTAGGGGGAGCTCTTGCTTATCACATACTTCTCAAAGGGACGATATATTTCATTCATATTATCATTTGTCAAAGCTTTGATCTATATGTTGTCATCAATTACCAAAAAGGGGAGATTGAAAGTGCAACTAATCCCTGGGTGGTTTTGGTAATTCATAACAACATATAGCTCATTGAACTAATATCCTTTCAAGTTAAATATTTTAGGTAGTTCAATGATTGGCATGGCACATGGACTAGACATGTGGACCCCTCAAAATGCTAAGGACAAATATTGGCAAAAGCTCAAGACTCTTCATTTCTATTTTAGTGATCCAAGATCACATTGAGTCCATAGGAAAAGCCAATACTATTAAAAGGGGATGAGGTGTTGCTTAATGGTCTACTTGCTCAAAATGCTTAGTGATATGCTCCAAAGCCCTCAACCATTTTCTACATTCCAAATATGTCCTAAACCTAAAGTCAAAGTCGGCCCCACCGATTTGATCCATCCGGCGCCACCAAGTTCCTTTGACATAGCCACTGCTAGAAACCCTAATCAGTTCGGTCTCACCGATAGGGATTTCGGTCTCATCAAGATGGGATTGCAAATTCTCTGCTTCCCTTCGTAACATTTCGGTCTCACCGAAATGAGCGATCGGTCCCACCGAGTTCGCAATGCAAACTCTCTGTTTCCCTTTCGTAACGTTTCGGTTTCACCAAAAGGAGCGATCAGTCCCACCAAGTTTGCCTGACCAACTCTCTGTTTGCTCATTGCTAAAATCGGTCTCACCGAGTTCATGCAATCGGTCACACCGAGATGAGGTTTTGCCCTAACCCTAGCACATCGGTCCCACCGAGTTGATCATATCGGTCCCACCAAAAATCCTAATGTTGACATTTTGAACTGAATTGGTCTCACCGAGTTCTTCTATTCGGTCTGACCGAGTTGGGTCAAATGTGTGTAATGGTTAGATTTTGTGTGGAGGCTATATATATCCCTCCACCCCTTCTCTATTCAAGAGAGAGCCACCAAAGCATGCCTACACTTCCACTACTCATTTTCTGAGAGAGCACCACCTACTCATGTGTTGAGACCAAGATATTCCAATCCAACCACAAGAATCTTGATCTCTAGCCTTCCCCAAGTTGTTTTCCACTCAAATCATCTTTCCACCATAGCCAAATCTGTGAGAGAGAGTTGAGTGTTGGGGAGACTATCATTTGAAGCACAAGAGCAAGGAGTTCATCATCAACACACCGTTTATTACCTTTTGGAGAGTGGTGTCTCCTAGATTGGTTAGGTGTCACTTGGGAGCCTCCGTCAAGATAGTGGAGTTGAACCAAGGAGTTTGTAAGGGCAAGGAGATCGCCTACTTCGTGAAGATCTACCCGAGTGAGGCAAGTCCGTGGGCGATGGCCATGGTGGGATAGACAAGGTTGCTTCTTCGTGGACCCTTCGTGGGTGGAGCCCTCCGTGGACTCGCGCAACCGTTACCCTTCCTGGGTTGAAGTCTCCATCAACGTGGATGTACGATAGCACCACCTATCGGAACCACGCCAAAAATCTTCGTGTCTACATTACGTTTACATTCTCCAAACCCTTCCCTTTGCCTTCATATGCAATATTTTAATTTCCGCTGCTACACTCTTAGAATTGCATGTGTTGGTTGATTGCTTGATTTGTGCTAAGTTGCTAAAATCTTCCAGGACATAAAATTGGGAAAAGGCTTGATTTTTATTTGGTCAAGTAGTCTAATCACCCCCTCCCCCTCTAGACCTACTTTCGATCCTACAGCTTGTCACTAGGGCCCGAGTGCCATGATTTCAAATCTGAACCTATTATGTTTTCATGAATATGTGTGAGTTCTTGATCCTATCTTGCAAGTTGTAGACACCTATTACGAGTTATGATCCGCATACCCCAAGGTGACAATAATTGGGATTCTTTCCAGTGATTACCGTAGTTTGAGGAGTTCATGTATTCACTAAGTGCTAATGCTTTGGTCCGGTTCTCTATTAAAAGCAGGCCTTAATATCCCTTAGTTTCCATTAGGACCCCGCTGCCACGGGAGGGTAGGACAAAAGATGTCATGCAAGTTCTTTTCCATAAGCATGTATGACTATATACGGAATACATGCCTACATTATATTGATGAATTGGATCTTGTTCCATGTCACCCTAGGTCATGACTGCTACATGATGAATATTATCCAACACAATTATCATTACCGATCCAATACCTACGAGCTTTTCACATATTGATCTTTGCTAAGTTACTTTCGTTGCTACTGTTGTTACAATCACTACAAAACTGCTACCGTTACTTTTGCCACTGCTACCGTTACTTCCATATTACTTTGCTACTAAATACTTTGCTGCAGATATTAAGTCTTTCAGGTGTGGTTGAATTGACAACTCAGCTGCTAATACTCCTGAATATTCTTTGGCTCCCATTGTGTCGAATCAATAAATTTGGGTTGAATACTCTACCCTCGAAAATTGTTGTGACCCCCTATACTTGTGGGTTATCAAGACCTTTTTCTGGCACCGTTGCCGGGGAGCATAGCTATATTCTCTGAGTCACTTGGGATTTATATCTATCGATCACTATGAAGAATCTGAAAGATACCAAAACCAAGATTTTCCCCTCTACTACGAGGGGAGGTAAGGAACTGCCATCACACTCTGCACTTGATTCACCTTCTGTTTTGAGTAAGCTTGCGACACCTACACCTGCTATTAATTTTGATATGTCGCAAGTAATTGATGATGCTACTTCTGCTATGCATGATGCTTATGATGATACTACTACTTTGCTTGATAATACCATGCCACTTGGTGAATTTCTTGATGAACAACTTGCTAGAGCTAAAGATATTGAGAATGCTGAAACTGATGAAATTATTGAAGCTGAAAACTTTGAAACACCCATTAGACCTAGCTCTCCTAGATATGAATTTCCTGTTATACCTGAGGGTTATGTTATGGATGGAGAGGTAGCTAGGGACTTTCTTTCTTGTAAGGATAGAGATGACCTTAAGAAACTACTATGCAAGTGGAAAGAAAAATCTTTGAATGCTAGAATGCAATATGGTCCTAAGTTTGCTACTTCACCTATCTTTGTTACTAATAAGGATTATGAATTATCTGTTGATCTTGAGTTAATTACTTTGGTTGAATCTGATCCTTTACATGGTTATGAATCTGAAACTACTGTGGCACATCTTACTAAATTGAATGATATAGCCACCCTATTCGCTCATGAGGAAAAAAATCGCTATTACTATATTCTTAAGTTGTTTCCTTTCTCATTAAAGGGTGATGCTAAGTTATGGTTTAATTATCTTGCTCCTGGTTATGTGCATAGTCCCCAGGATATGATATAGTACTTCTCTAAAAAAAAATTCCTGCTCATAAGAAACAAGCTGCTTTAAAGGAAATATTTAACTTTGTGCAAACTGAAGAAGAGAGTCTCCCACGAGCTTGGGGGAGGCTTCTCCAATTACTTAATGCTTTGCCTGATCATCCTCTCAAGAAAAATGAAATACTTGATATCTTTTATAATGGACTAACCGATGCTTCTAGGGACCACCTAGATAGTTATGCTGGTTGTGTTTTCAGGGAACGAACTATTGAACAAGCTGAAGTACTATTAAATAACATATTGAGTTATGATAATGATTGGACTCTTCCCAAACCACCACCTAATGAAGGAAATATGCCCCAGAGGCAATAATAAAGTTGTTATTTTTATATTTCCTTATTCATGATAAAGGTTTATTATTCATGCTAGAATTGTATTGATCGGAAACTTAAATACATGTGTGAATACACAAACAAATACTGTGTCCCTAGTAAGCATCTACTAGACTAGCTCTTTGATCAAAGATGGTTAAGGTTTCCTAACCATGGACATGTGTTGTCATTTGATAACGGGATCACATCATTAGGAGAATGATGTGATGGACAAGACCCATCCGTTAGCTTAGCATAATGATCGTTTAGTTTTATTGCTATTGCTTTCTTCATGTCAAATACATATTCCTTCGACTATGAGATTATGCAACTCCCGGATACCGGAGGAATGCCTTGTGTGCTATCAAATGTCACAATGTAACTGGGTGATTATAAAGATGCTCTACAGGTATCTCCGAAGGTTTTTGTTGAGTTGGCATAGATCGAGATTAGGATTTGTCACTCTGAGTATCGGAGAGGTATCTCTGGGCCCTCTCGGTAATACACATCATAAGCTTGCAAGCAAACGACAAAGGAGTTAGTCATGAGGTGATGTATTATGGAACGAGTAAAGAGACTTTCTGGTAACGAGATTGAACTAGGTATGAAGATACCGACGATCAAATCTCGGGCAAGTAACATACCGATTGACAAAGGGAATTACATATGTTGTCATAACGGTTCGACCGATAAAGATCTTCGTAGAATATGTAGGAGCCAATGTGAGCATCTAGGTTCCGCTATTGGTTATTGACTGGAGAGGTGTCTCGGTCATGTCTACATAGTTCTCGAACCCGTAGGATCCGCACACTTAACGTTCGATGACAATATAGTATTATATGAGTTATGTGATTTGGTGACCGAATGTTGTTTGGAGTTCCGGATGAGATCACGGACATGACGAGGAGTCTCGAAATGGTTGAGAGGTAAAGACTGATATACAGTATGATGGTATTCAGACACCGGAAGTGTTCCGGAGGGTACTGGGTACTTATCGGGTCATCGGAAAGGAGTTTCGGGCACCCCCGGCAAAGATATGGGCCTTATGGGCCAGGAGAGGGAACACACCAGCCCACAAGGGGCTGGTGCACCCCCTATAGAGGCCGGCCTATGAGGAGGAGAAGGAAAGAGGGAAGGGAAAGGAAAGTGTGGAGTAGGACTTCCCCTTCCTTCCCTCTCCCCCCCCCCCCTCTTTCCTTCCCCCTTCTTCATATAAGGAAAGGGGGGGCGCAGGGCAAAGCAGCAGCCCTAGGGCTGCCGCAGGTCTCTTGGGGCGCCCTAGGGGCTGCCTCCTCCCCTCCCACCTATATATATGTGGGGAGGGGGCGCCACACAAGGACACAACATTGTCTTAGCCGTGTGCGGCGCCCCCGTCCACCGTTTACTCCTTCGGTCATATTTTCGTGTTGCTTAGGCGAAGCCCTGCGGAGATCACTTCACCATCACCATCACCACACCGTCTTGTTGACGGAACTCATCTACTACTTTTCCCATCTTGCTGGATCAAGAAGGCGAGGACGTCACCGAGCTGAACATGTGCAGAACGCGGAGGTGCCGTGCGTTCGGTACTAGATCGGTTGGAGCGCGAAGAAAGTTCGACTACATCAACCGTGTTGTGAAACGCTTCCACTTACGGTCTACGAGGGTACATAGACACACTCTCTCCCTCGTTGCTATGCATCTCCATGGATAGATCATTGTGTGTGCGTAGAAATTTTTTTGTTTTCCATACAACGATTCCCAACAGTGGCATCAGAGCCAGGTCTATGCGTAGATGATATGCACGAGTAGAACACAAAGAGTTGTGGGCGGTGATAGTCATACTGCTTACCACCAACGTCTTATTTTGATTCGGCGGTATTATGGGATGAAGCAGCCCGGACTAACCTTACATGTCCACGTACATGAGACCGGTTCCACCGACAGACATGCAACTTGTTTTGCATAAAGGTGGCTGGCGGGTGTCTATTTCTCCTACTTTAGTTGAATCGAATTTGACTGCGGCCGGTCCTTGAAGAAGGTTAAAATAGCAAACTTGACGAATCACCGTTGTGGTTTTGCCATATGTAAGAACAGTTCTTGCTAGAAGCCCGTAGCAGCCACGTAAAACTTGCAACAACAAAGTAGAGGACGTCTAACTTTTTTTTGCAGGGCATGTTGTGATGTGATATGGTCAAGACATGATGTGATATACATTGTTGTATGAGATGATCATGTTTTGTAAGTTATCGGCAACTGGCAGGAGCCTTATGGTTGTCGCTTTATAGTATGAAATGCAAACGCCAAGTAATTGCTTTACTTTATCACTATGTGTTAGCGATAGTTGTAGAAGCAATAGTTGGCGAGACGACCACGACGCAATGATGGAGATCAAGGTGTCGAGCCGGTGACAATGGAGATCATGACGATGCTTTGGAGATGGAGATCAAAAGCACAAGATGATAGCCATATCATGTCACATATTTTGATTGCATGTGATGTTTATCCTTTATGCATCTTATTTTGCTTAGAACAACGGTAGCATTATAAGATGATCCCTTCACTTAATTTCAAGATAAAAGTGTTCTCCCTGAGTATGCACCGTTGCTACAGTTCATCGTGTTGAGACACCACGTGATGATTGGGTGTGATAGACTCTACGTTCACATACAACGGGTGCAAGACAGTTTTGCACATGCGGAATACTTGGGTTAAACTTGACGAGCCTAGCATGTACATACATGGCCTCGGAACACTGGAGACTGAAAGGTCGAGCGTGAATCATATAGTAGATATGATCAACATAGAAATGTTCACCATTGATGACTACCCCATCTCACGTGATAATCGGACATGGGTTAGTTGATTTGGATCACGTATCACTTAGATGACTTGAGGGATGTCTATTTAAGTGGGAGTTCTTAAGTAATTTGATTAATTGAACTTAATTTATCATGAACTTAGTCTTGATAGTATTTGCATATCTATGTAGTAGATCAATAGCTCGCGATATAGCTCCCCTATATTTTTGTTATGTTCCTAGAGAAAACTAAGTTGAAAGATGATAGTAGCAATGATGCAGACTGGGTCCGTGATCTGAGGATTATCCTCATTGCTACATAGAAGAATTATGTCCTTGATGCACCGCTAGGTGACAGACCTATGGCAGGAGCATATGCAGACGTTATGAACGTTTGGCAAGCTCAATATGATGACTACTTAATAGTTTAGTGCGCCATGCTTTACAGCTTAGAACCGGGACTTCAAAAATGTTTTGAACGCCACAGAGCATATGAGATGTTCCAAGAGCTGAAATTGGTATTTCAGACTCATGCCCGTGTTAAGAGGTATGAGACCTCTGACAAGTACTTTGCCTACAAGATGGAGGAGAATAGCTCAGCTAGTGAGCATGTGCTTAGAATGTCTGGGTACTACAATCACTTGAATCAAGTGGGAGTTAATCTTCCAGATAAGATAGTGATTGACAGAGTTCTCTAGTCACTATCACAAAGCTACTAGAACTTCGTGATGAACTATAATATGCAAGGGATGACGAAAATGATTCCCGAGCTCTTCGCGATGCTGAAATCGACGAAGGTAGAAATCAAGAAAGAGCATCAAGTGTTGATGGTTAACAAGACCACTAGTTTCAAGCAAAAGGGCAAAGGGATAGAAAGGGAACTTCAAGAAGAACATCAAACAAGTTGTCGCTCCCATGAAGAAGCCCAAAGCTAGACCCAAACCTGAAACTGAGTGCTTCTACTACAAAGGAAATGGTCACTGGAAGCAGAACTGCCCCAAAAACTTGGCGGATAAGAAGGATGGCAAAGTGAACAAAGGTATATTTGATATACATGTTATTGATGTGTACTTTACTAGTGTTCATAGTAGCCCCTGGGTATTTGATACCGGTTCAAGTTGCTAAGATTAGTAACTCGAAACAGGAGTTGCAAAATGAACAGAGACTAGTTATGGGCGAGGTGATGATGTGTGTTGGAAGTGATTCCAAGGTTGATAAGATCACCATCGCACACTCCCTTTACCTTCGGGGTTAGTGTTGAACCTAAATAAATGTTATTTGGTGTTAGCGTTGAGCATGAATATGACTGGATCATGTTTATTGCAATATGGTTATTCATTTAAGTCAGAGAATAATTGTTGTTCTGTTTACATGAATAAAACCTTCTATGGTCATACACTCAATGTAAATGGTTTATTGAATCTCGATCGTAGTGATGCACATATTCATAATATTGATGCCAAAAGATGCAAAGTTGATAATGATAGTGCAACATACTTGTGGCGCTGCCGTTTAGGTCATATTGGTGTAAAGCGCATGAAGAAACTCCATGCAGATGGGCTTTTGGAATCACTTAATTATGAATCATTTGATACTTGCGAACCATGCCTCATGGGCAAGATGACTGAAACTCCGTTCTCCGGAACAATGGAGCGAGCCAATGACTTATTGGAAATAATACATACCGATGTACGCGGTCCGATGAGTGTTGAAGCACGCAGCGGGTATCGTTATTTTCTCACCTTCACTGATGATTTGAGCAGATATGGGTATATCTACTTGATGAAACACAAGTCTGAAACTTTTGAAAAGTTCAAAGAATTTCAGAGTGAAGTGGAGAATCATCGTAACAAGAAAATAAAGTTTCTACGATCTGATCGTGGAGGTGAATATTTGAGTTATGAGTTTGGCCTTCATTTAAAACAATGTGGAATTGTTTCACAACTCACGCCACCTGGAACACCACAGTGTAATGGTGTGTCCAAACGTCGTAACCGTACTTTATTAGATATGATGCGTTCTATGATGTCTCTTACTGATTTACCACTATCGTTTTGGGGTTATGCATTAGAGAAAGCTGCATTCACGTTAAATAGGGCACCATCTAAATCCGTTGAGACGACACCGTATGAACTGTGGTTTGGCAAGAAACCTAAGCTATCGTTTCATAAACTTTGGGGTTGCGACACTTATGTCAAAAGGCTTCAGCCTGATAAGCTCGAACGCAAATCGAAGAAGTGCGTCTTCATAGGATACCCTAAGGAAACAATTGGGTACACCTTCTACCACAGGTCCGAAGGCAAGATATTTGTTGCCAAGAATGGGTCCTTTCTAGAGAAGGAGTTTCTCTCAAAAGAAGTGAGTGGGAGGAAAGTAGAACTTGATGAGGTAATTGTACCTTCTCTCGAATTGGAGAGTAGCATATCACAGAAAACCGTTCCCGTGATGTCTACACCAATCAGAGAGGAAGCAAATGATAATGATCATGAAACTTCCGATCAAGTTACTACTGAACCTTGTAGGTCGACCAGAGCATGATCCGCACCAGAGTGGTACAGTAATCCTGTCCTGGAAGTCATGTTATTAGACCATGGCGAACCTACAAAGTATGAAGAAGCTACGATGAGCCCAGATTCCGATAAATGGCTTGAGGCCATGAAATTTGAGATAGGATCCATGTATGAGAACAAAGTGTGGACTTTGGTGGATTTGCCCAATGATCGGCAAGCCATTGAGAATAAATGGATTTTCAAGAGGAAGACAGACGATGATGATAATATCACTATCTACAAAGCTCGACTTGTCACAAAAGTCTTTTCGACAAGTTCAAGGAGTTGACTACGATGAGACTTTCTCACCCGTAGCGATGCTTAAGTATGTCCAAATCATGTTAGCAATTGCCTCATTTTATGAAATCTGGCAAATGGACGTCAAAACTGCATTCCTTAATGGATATCTTAAAGAAGAGTTGTATATGATGCAACCAGAAGGTTTTGTCGATCCTAAAGGTGTTGACAAAGTGTGCAAGCTCCAGCGATCCAAGCATATGGTTTTATACAGACTTATGATGAAGCCTATATTTACAAGAAAGTGAGTGAGAGCTCTGTAGCATTTCTGATATTATATGTGGATGACATATTATTGATTGGAAATGATATAGAATTTCTGGATAGCATAAAAGGATACTTGAATAAGAATTTTTCAATGAAAGACCTCGGTAAAGCTACTTATGTATTGAGCATCAAGATCTATAGGGATAGATCGAGACGCTTAATAGGACTTTCACAAAGCACATACCTTGACAAGATTTTGAAGAAGTTCAAAATGGATCAGTCAAAGAAAGGGTTCTTGCCTGTATTCAAGGTGTGAAATTGAGTAAGACTCGAAGCCCGACCACGGCAGAAGATAGAAAGAGAATGAAAGTCATTCCTTATGCCTCAGCCATAGGTTCTATAAAGTATGACATGCTGTGTACCAAACCTCTTGTGTACCTTGCCATGAGTTTGGCAAGGGGGTACAATAGTGATCCAGGAGTAGATCACTGGACAGCGGTCAAAATTATCCTTAGTTACCTAATAGGACTAAGGAAATGTTTCTCGGTTATGGAGGTAATAAAGAGTTTGTCGTAAAGGGTTACGTCGATGCAAGCTTTAATACCAATCCGGATGACACTGAGTCTCAATCTGGATATGTATTGAAAGTGGGAGCAATTAGCTAGAGTAGCTCCATGCATGCAGAGCATTGTAGACATATAAATTTGCAAAATACATACGGATTTGAATGTGACAGACCCGTTGACTAAACTTCTCTCACAAGCAAAACATGATCACACCTTAGTACTCTTTGGGTGTTAATCACATGGCGATGTGAATAGATTATTGACTCTAGTAAACTCTTTGGGTGTTGGTCACATGGCGATGTGAACTATGGGTGTTAAATCACATGGTGATGTGAACTAGATTATTGACTCTAGTGCAAGTGGGAGACTGAAGGAAATATGCCTTAGAGGCAATAATAAAGTTGTTATTTTTATATTTCCTTATTCATGATAAAGGTTTATTATTAATGCTAGAATTGTATTGATCGGAAACTTAAATACATGTGTGAATACATAAACAAATACTGTGTCCCTAGTAAGCCTCTACTAGACTAGCTCGTTGATCAAAGATGGTTAAGGTTTCCTAACCATGGACATGTGTTGTCATTTGATAACAGGATCACATCATTAGGAGAATGATGTGATGGACAAGACCCATCCGTTAGCTTAGCATAATGATCGTTCAGTTTTATTGCTATTGCTTTCTTCATGTCAAATACATATTCCTTCGACTATGAGATTATGCAACTCCCGGATACCGGAGGAATGCCTTGTGTCCTATCAAACATCACAACATAACCGGGTGATTATAAAGATGCTCTACAGGTATCTCCGAAGGTGTTTGTTGAGTTGGCATAGATCGAGATTAGGATTTGTCACTCTGAGTATCGGAGAGGTATCTCTGGGCCCTCTCGGTAATACACATCATAAGCTTGCAAGCAAACGACAAAGGAGTTAGTCATGAGGTGATGTATTATGGAACGAGTAAAGAGACTTTCTGGTAACGAGATTGAACTAGGTATGAAGATACCGACGATCAAATCTCGGGCAAGTAACATACCGATTGACAAAGGGAATTACATATGTTGTCATAACGGTTCGACGCCGCGCGCCGGAGCCGTGCTCCGGGCCGCGCTCAACGCGCCCCGTCGCGAGCCCCTTCCCCACCATCGCCGTCGCCCCGCTTCGGCCTCTCCGCCTCGCCCGCGCGCGCCTCGCCGCCGCGCACGCCAGCCACCGCCCCTGCCCGCTCACGCGCTCCCGCGGCGCTCTCCTGGCCGTGCCCGCCGCCTTTGCCGCGCTTGCTGCTGCGGCTGCAGTAGCTGCCGCTGCCCCCCCCCCTCCCATGCGCGCGCACGCGCCCGAACGCCCAGCTGCGGCTCTGCCACTGACCGGTGGGGCCCGTGCCCACTGTTAAAAAAAAGAATTAAAAGAATTAAATAATTAAGTAATTAATTAATTAACTTAATTAACTATGTTTAATTAAACTAATTAATTAGTTAATCTAATTAATCTATAATTAAGTGAATTAATCAAACCCTAATTAACCCTGACAGTCTGCTGACCTCATGCTGACGTCAGCATTCACTATTTCGGATAATTCGAATTTAATTAATTAAATAATTCCAGAATTTGTTTAAATCTTTGAAATTTAATATAAAATAAACCGTAGCTCGGATTAAAAAACTTTGTACATGAAAGTTGCTCAGAACGATGAGACGGATCCGAAAGCGCGGTCTGTTCGTCCGTCACACATCCCTAGCATAGCGAACATGCAACCGTTCCTCTCCGATCATCTGTTTGACAAATGTCCGGAACCGGGAAAACATTCCCGGATGAATTTCCCCTTCGCTAGTATCACCCGGCACTGCGTTAGATCACCTCTGTCACCGCGTATTGCCATGTTATGCTTTATGCTGCACTTGTTCGCTGTGTATTTATACTATTTCCTCCCCCTCTTCTCTCTCGTTAGACCCGGACACCAACGTCGTCCCCGAGACCGACGCAGCTCCGGAGCCCGAAGACACCATTGACGACCTTGCCCTTGCCGCCGAGCAACCAGGCAAGTCCCCCCTTTGATCATCCCGATATCGCCCATTCTATCTACTCATGCTTGCATTAGAACTGCTGCTGCTGCTGCTTTACCTATTCTGATGCATAGCCTGTTTATTGTAACCTGCTGTTGATAATTACCTGCATATCCTAAACTGCTTAGTATAGGCTGGGTAGAGACCTATCAGTGACCCCACTAGTCCCGACCGCCCCGCTGGATTATCCGAAGACCCGATCAACGGGATGGAAGACCAGGCCCTGACACCGCACATCACCCCCCCCCTTAGTTGTAACGACACTGCAGCGTTACTATCGAGTGCCGAGGGTAGCTATTCGGTCGTGGTCATCGAGGGTGATTCCTCCTTCACCGCTTCCGGTAACGACGCCGTCGTACAACACCTCAAGTGTGAACCCAGCGAGGGTGATTCCTCTGAGTTCACCTTGACGGATACATCGAGTAGGAATCCAACAAGGGTGATACCTCGGATTCCCATGATGTTATGGACACACGGATACTTGGACTGTATTGTTGTTACTTGGAAAGGCGGGTCGACCCTGAGGGGTACCCGCGTGCGCCTAAGTGGCGAGCGTTGTGAAGACGGGTTGCCTGTATGGTGCCCGAGTGATGAATACGAGGCGCGACCGAGCATTCTTAACCCTTGCAGCAAGTCCTCGAGACGGGGCGGCGGGGTCACATCTTTCGTGAGTCTCTGCTCGTTACCGCAAGCCCAAGGTACTAACGATTTGGATAGTTGATCCGAGCAGGCCTCTGGCCTGATAGCACTAACCATCACGTGGGCATAGTATGGGCGTTCTGCATCGTATGCATCAGCCGAAAGCTCTGTCAGACGTCCAGTTCAGCATGGCGGCATGGTCGGATCGTGTCGGTCACCCGAGGCGATGCTGGAATCCACCCTGTGCGCAACGACCCGGAGGGCGAGGGGCGATGGCCAAGACCCCCTTGCGCTTAGGATGTAGACCGGCGGGGACCTCTCTGCTGAGCTGTAGGTAGGGCTGCGGTGTATCGTTTGGCCGAGGCCGGGCATGACCCAGGAAAGTGTGTCCGGCCGAAGTTAATCGAGCGTGTTGGGTAAGTTGGTGCAACCCTATAGGGAAGAAAACTTCTATTGATAGCCGGTCCTACGGTAAAGGACACTCGGAGTTGTATCCCGATCGATACAGCTAGAAGTTGAGATGAGACCTGGATATGAGGCTCTGGGATTGCTTCTCGCAGGGAGTCGAGAAGGGATCTCAGGACGAGGTTGATGACTGTATGGCTCTGGGATTGCTTTCTCGCAGGGAGTCGAGAAAGGATCTCTGGGTGAGGTTGATATCATTACTGCTACCTTATATTGTACTGTTCTACTCTCTTCTATTGCTGCAAGACCTCTGAAGATGCTAGTCTTCGATAGGACTAGGCCTTCTCTCTATTCTGGCATTTCTGCAGCCCAGTCCACATATACAGCCTCCCCTTGAAAATGTTGCATATGTAGTGTAGATCCTTGCTTGCTGAGTACTTCTGAGTACTCACGGTTGCTTTGTTTTCCTTTTCTCCCCACATCAGTTTGACGTGACCAAGATGACGGAGCCCCTGAGGCAGATGCCCCGTCGATCGACTACTACTACTACCCAGAGGATGGATACTACTACGAGCTGACTAACGACCAGGAGTAGGTTCGGAGGGTCCCAGGCAGGAGGCCTGCGCCTTTCGATCGTAGTGTTTTATTTTGCCCCGCCTTTCTAAAGGCCTTTCTGTGTTTTCTTTTATATCTGTACTCAGATATCTGATGCTTCCGCTGACGCTTGTACGCAAGCTTATGTATTCGAGCCCTCGAGGCCTCTGGCTTGTAATATAAAGCTTGCATGACTTTATTTATGTTTTAGAGTTGTGTTGTGATATCTTCCCGTGAGTCCTTAGGCTTGATCGTTTGCATTTGCGTGTATGATTAGTGCACGATTGAGCCGGGGGCATCACAAGTTGGTATCAGAGCCAACTGCCTGTAGGAATCCCCCTTTCCAACTCCTTGGCCGAAGTTGAGCCTAGTGGTCCAAAAACCGTTTTACTAACATGGCTGTGTGGCTTACGGGCCCACGTCGCCAATTGGGTGGTATTAGAATCTTTTACTCCTCGACCTTTACTCTGGGACTCTGATCTCTCTTCTATTCAGGTTAAATAAAGTTTACTAACGCTGACACTTAGGATCTCGTAATTCTCGTCCACCCGGAGAGCTGGATATCTGTGCGATTTCCCTGATATTGATCTGATTAGTCTGATAATCATTTTCCTTTCCATTGTTTTGTTTAACCTTTCTCTCTGAGTTGTATTATACTCCGAGTTGTTATTCGATGAGACCGGATTCTGCATCAGAGTGCACACGGAGAGTAGGATCCAGCAAGTTGATCGATCATCGGTATTCTCTAAACTTGATTTGAGGTTGGGTTATCATCAGATCCGTGTTCGTGAAGAGGATATTCCGAAGACTGCATTTGTTACTCGCTATGGCTCCTATGAGTACACTGTAATGTCATTTGGCTTAACAAATGCTCCAGCCACATTCTCCCGTCTGATGAATTATATATTCATGGATTACCTCGACAAGTTCATCTTGGTATATCTAGATGATATTCTGGTTTATTCAAAGAATGAAGAAGAACATGCCGAACACCTCCGTCTTGTACTGGAAAGGCTCCGAGAACACCAGTTGTATGCCAAGTATTCCAAATGTGAATTCTGGCTTTCTGAAGTAACTTACCTTGGTCATGTGATTTCCAAGGATGGAATTGCTGTTAACCCGGAACAAGTCCAGGCTATTCTTGACTGGACTCCACCGAAGAATGCCAAGCAAGTGAGAAGTTTTCTTAGCCTTGCAAGCTATTGCCGTCGATTTGTCGAGAACTTTTCTAAGATTGCTAAGCCTTTGACTGATCTGCTTCACAAGGGCGTTAAATTTGAATGGACAGAAAAATGTCAGGAAAGTTTCCAGACACTCAAAGACAAGCTAACATCTGCCCCAGTACTATCTCCTCCAGATACCCGCAAAGACTTTGTGATCTATTGTGACGCATCCCGTGAAGGATTAGGCTGTGTCCTAATGCAAGAGCGTAAAGTGATTGCTTATGGCTCTCGTCAGTTGCGCCCACATGAAGAGAATTATCCGTACATGATCTAGAACTAGCTGCTGTGATCTATGCATTGCAGTTGTGGCGACATTACCTTCTCGGTAATCATTGCGAGATCTACATGGATCATAAAAGTCTGAAGTACTTGTTTACTCAACCATCTCTAAACCTCCGTCAGCAAAGATGGATGGAGGCCATTGCGGACTATGATTTGGGTATTTCCTATACCCCTGGCAAGGCTAATGTGATGGCTGATGCCTTAAGCCGCAAGTCCTATTGCGACAACCTCATGGTTAGGCGAGCTCAACCTCGTCTTTTTGAAGAACTGTGCAAGATGAATCTGCGTATTGTTCCACAGGGTTCTCTTAATAACCTTGTGATACAACCAGATCTTGAGAAAGCTGTTAAGAATGTGCAAGCTAAAGATGCTAAAATTGATCTCATGAAGAAAGACCTTCACCTTGTAAAGTACAGGGATTTCTCGCTGTCTGAAGATGGAACCTTGTATTTCAGAAACCGCATTGTCGTACCTCGCTTCGAACTCATGACTGACAAAGTCATGAAGGAGGCACATGATACCCCGCTGTCTATTCATCCGGGTAGCACCAAGATGTATCGTGATCTCCGTCAAAGGTACTAGTGGTCTAAAATGAAGCAGGACATTGCTCGTTATGTTGCCGAATGTGATGTGTGTCATCGCGTTAAAGTAGAACATCAGAAACCAGCTGGAATTCTGCAACCACTTCCTATTCCTTATGGAAATGGGATAAGGTTCAGATGGATTTCATTACAGGACTTCCCAGGTCACAGAAGGGTCATGATGCTATTCTTGTCGTCATCGACCAACTCTCTAAGGTTGCACACTTTCTGCCTGTCAAGGAGATGATCACTGCTAGTCAGTTAGCAGAGTTGTATATCTCCAGAATTGTTTCACTCCACGGTATTCCGAAGGAGATCAGTTCGGACCGTGGCGGTCTTTTCACCTCAAAGTTCTGGGAAAGTTTCCAAGAAGCTATGGGAACTCATATTACCTAGAGTTCAGCTTATCACCCCCAATCCCAAGGCCAAGTCGAATGAGTCAATCAAGTGCTTGAAGACATGCTTCGGGCTTGTGTTATATCGTTTGGTAAGAAGTGGGAAGAATCACTTCCATATGCCGAATTCTCTTATAACAACAGCTATCAAGCCAGCTTGAAAATGGCCCCCTTCGAAGTACTCTATGGATGTAAGTGTCGAACCCCTCTGAATTGGTCAGAAACTGGGGAACGACCGCTCGTGGGCCCGGATATTATTCAACACACCGAAGAACAAGTTAGTATTGTCCGGGAAAATCTCAAGGCGGCTCAGGACCGCCAGAAGAGCAACTACGATCGCAAACGATGGGGTTTGACTTATCAACCTGGTGATCAGGCTTATCTGCGAGTCACCCCAATGAAAGGCACTCACCGTTTTGGAATCAAGGGCAAGTTAGCTCCACGCTACATTGGTCCCTTCCGCATTGTTGCAAGACGTGGTCAGGTGGCCTATAAATTGGAATTGCCACCGCAATTCTCTCATATCCATGACGTCTTCCATGTGTCGCAACTTCGTAAATGCTTCAAGGAATCTCCGCACCGAGTTGTGGATCACGAAATGCTCGAATTGCATGATGATCTTTCTTATAGGGAGCATCCGATCCGCATTCTCGATGAAGCTGAACGTCGGACCCGTCAGAAGGTTACCAAGTTCTTCAAAGTGCAGTGGTCAAATCATACTGAAGATGAAACCACTTGGGAACGCGAGGATAATCTTCGTCCGGAATACCCCGAACTTTTTCCTTCTACCTCTTAATTCTCGGGACGAGAATTCTTATTAGTGGAGGAGATTTGTAACACCCCGTGTATTACGCTGCAGTAATCACCCTGTTGATAATGCCATGTCATCATGATCAACAGTGCTTAATCATCATTAGTAGCATATCCCTTTTTGCAAATTCAAATTCAAATGGAAATTCAAACTTAAAGTGCAATCAACAGTTGTCCAAACCCCGAAACTAAAATGTTCGTTAATTAGCAAATAATTCAGAGGCAGTTATAAAATTGTAAGCAACTTTAACTGGATGATTTAAATAACTCAATTAACAAGAAACAGTAGCAAAAACCAATATTTAAATGCTTTTATAAATAATAAAATACTAAACTAGATGGTTTTGGGGTAAAACTTTTTGTGGAAGTGGGTTTTGTGTTATTACTGATTTAGGGATCATTTTGAATATTAAGTAAAAACAAAACAGAAAGAAAGTAAAATAAAAACAAACAAAAGGATAAATAAATAAAAAAGGACAAAAGAAAACAAAAGAGAAAATAAGAAGAACCTCCCCCCCACTAGGCCTCGGCCCAGCAGGCCGTCCAGGCCGGCCCACCCCGCTCTCCCCTTACCCCCCCCCCCCCCCGAACCCTAGCCCACCCCCAATACCCCCCCTCGCTCCTCTTCCCCTTCCCCCTCTTCTCGATTCGGATTTGATGGGAGGAGCCCGATTCCGCGCCCTCCCCAGCGCGCCTTCGCCGTCGCCGACCCCGCCCCCACGTCGCCTCGCTCCTCTCCTACCCTGGTTCTGGATTGGATCGGGAGAGGAGCTCCCGACCGGCCCCGACGCGCCCGTCGCCCCCACCATGGCTGCCCCGGCCGGCCACTTCGCCGGCGACCTCACCCCATCGCCACCAACACCGCCGGCCAACCCTGCCTCGCCTCCCCCTCGTGAGCACCCCCCGCCCTCCGCTGCCGCCCTCCCCTCTCCCTTCGACGCCGCACGCCGGAGCCGCGCTCCGGGCCGCGCTCACCGCGCCCCGTCGCGAGCCCCTTCCCCACCATCGTCGTCACCCCGCTGCGGCCTCTCCACCTCGCCCGTACGCGCCTCGCCGCCGCGCAAGCCAGCCACCGCCCCTGCCCGCTCGCGCGCTCCCGCGGCGCTCTCCTGGCTGCGCCCGCCGCCTCCGCCGCGCTCGCGCTCACCGCCTCCGTCGTGCTCGCTGCTGCGGCTGCAGCAGCTGCCGCTGCCCCCCGCGCGCGCGCACACGCACGAGCGTCCGAATGCCCAGCTGCGGCTCTGCCACTGACCGGTGGGGCCCGCGCCCACTGTTTAAAAAAAAGAATTAAAAGAATTAATTAATTAACTCTGTTTAATTAAACTAATTAATTAGTTAATCTAATTAATCTATAATTAAGTGAATTAATCAAACCCTAATTAACCCTGATAGTCTGCTGCCCTCATGCTGATGTCAGCATTCACTATTTTGGATAATTCGAATTTAATTAATTAAATAATTCCAGAATTTGTTTAAATCTTTGAAATTTAATATAAAATAAACCGTAGCTCGGATTAAAAAACTTTGTACATGAAAGTTGCTCAGAACGACGAGACGGATCCGAATACGCGTTCCGTTCGTCCGTCACGCATCCCTAGCATAGCGAACATGCAACCGTTCCTCTCCGGTCATCTGTCTGACAAATGTCCGGAACCGGGAAAACATTCCCGGATGAATTCCCCCTTCGCCAGTATCACCCAGCACTGCGTTAGATCACCTCTGTCACCGCATATTGCCATGTTAACCTTTGTGCTGCACTTGTTTGCTGTGTATTTATACTGTTTCCTCCCCCTCTTCTCTCTCGTTAGACCCCGAGACCGACGTCGTCCCCGAGACCGACGCAGCTCCGGAGCCCGAAGACACCATTGACGACCTTGCCCTTGCCGCCGAGCAACCAGGCAAGCCCCCCCTTTGATCATCCCGATATCGCCCATTCTATGTTCTCATGCTTGCATTAGAACTGCTGCTGCTGCTGCTTTACCTATTCTGATGCATAGCCTGTTTATTGTAACCTGCTGTTGATAATTACCTGCATATCCTAAACTGCTTAGTATAGGCTAGGTAGAGACCTATCAGTGACCCCACTAGTCCCGACCGCCCCGCTGGATTATCCGAAGACCCGATCAACGGGATTGAAGACCAGGCCCTGACACCGCACATCACCCCCCCCCCCCTTAGTTGTAACGACACTGCAGCATTACTATCGAGTGCCGAGGGTGATACCTCATGTAGCACTTCTGATGTTAACACTGTAGGGTAGCTATTCGGTCGTGGTCATCGAGGGTGATTCCTCCTTCACCACTTCCGGTAACGACGCCGTCGTACAACACCTCAAGTGTGAACCCAGCGAGGGTGATTCCTCCGAGTTCACCTTGATGGATACATCGAGTAGGAATCCAACAAGGGTGATACCTCGGATTCCCATGATGTTATGGACACACGGATACTTGGACTGTATTGTTGTTACTTGGAAAGGCGGGTCGACCCTGAGGGGTACCCGCGTGCGCCTAAGTGGCGAGCGTTGTGAAGACAGGTTACCTGTACGGTGCCCGAGTGATGAATACGAGGCGCGGCCGGGCATTCTTAACCCTTGCAGCAAGTCCTCGAGACGGGGCGACGGGGTCACATCTTTCGTGAGTCTCTACTCGTTACCGCAAGCCCAAGGTACTAACGATTTGGATATTTGATTCGAGCAGGCCTCTGGCCTGATAGCACTAACCATCACGTGGGCATAGTATGGGCATTCTGCATCGTATGCATTAGTCGAAAGCTCTGTCAAACATCCAGTTCAGCATGGCGGCATGGTCGGATCGTGTCGGCCACCCGAGGCGATGCTGGTATCCACCCTGTGCGCAATGACCCGGAGGGCGAGGGGCGATGGCCAAGACCCCCTTGCGCTTAGGATGTAGACCGGCGGGGACCTCTCTGCTGAGCTGTAGGTAGGGCTGCGGTGTATCGTTTGGCCGAGGCCGGGCATGACCCAGGAAAGTGTGTCCGGCCAGAGTTAATTGAGCGTGTTGGGTAAGTTGGTGCACCCCTGCAGGGAAGAAAACTTCTATTGATAGCCGGTCCTACGGTAAAAGACACTCAGAGTTGTATCCCGGTCGATACAGCTAGAAGTTGAGATGAGACCTGGATATGAGGCTCTGGGATTGCTTCTTGCAGGGAGTCGAGAAGGGATCTCAGGACGAGGTTGATGACTGTATGGCTCTGGGATTGCTTTCTCGTAGGGAGTCGAGAAAGGATCTCTGGGTGAGGTTGATATCATTACTGCTACCTTATATTGTACTGTTCTACTCTCTTCTATTGCTGCAAGACATCTGAAGATGCTAGTCTTCGATAGGACTAGGCCTTCTCTCTATTCTGGCATTTCTGCAGCCCAGTCCACATATACAGCCTCCCCTTGAAAATGTTGCATATGTAGTGTAGATCCTTGCTTGCTGAGTACTTCTGAGTACTCACGGTTGCTTTGTTTTCCTTTTCTCCCCACATCAGTTTGACGTGACCAAGATGACGGAGCCCCTGAGGCAGATGCCCCGTCGATCGACTACTACTACTACCCAGAGGATGGATACTACTACGAGCTGACTAATGACCAGGAGTAGGTTCGGAGGGTCCCAGGCAGGAGGCCTGCGCCTTTCGATCGTAGTGTTTTATTTTGCCCCGCCTTTCTAAAGGCCTTTCTGTGTTTTCTTTTATATCTGTACTCAGATATCTAATGCTTCCACTGACGCTTGTACGCAAGCTAATGTATTCGAGCCCATGAGGCCCCTGGCTTGTAATATAAAGCTTGTATGACTTTATTTATGTTTTAGAGTTGTGTTGTGATATCTTCCCGTGAGTCCTTAGGCTTGATCGTGTGCATTTGCGGTAGCCAGGTCTCTTGGGGCGCCCTAGGGGCTGCCTCCTCCCCTCCCACCTATATATATGTGGGGAGGGGGTGCCACACAAGGACACAACATTGTCTTAGCCGTGTGCGGCGCCCCCGTCCACTGTTTACTCCCTCGGTCATATTTTCATGGTGCTTAGGCGAAGCCCTGCGGAGATCACTTCACCATCACCGTCACCACGCCATCGTGCTGACGGAACTCATCTACTACTTCGACCATCTTGATGGATCAAGAAGGCAAGGACGTCACCGAGCTGAACGTGTGCAGAACGCGGAGGTGCCGTGCGTTCGGTACTAGATCGGTTGGAGTGCGATGAAAGTTCGACTACAACAACCGCATTGTGAAACGCTTCTGCTTATAGTCTACGAGGGTACGTAGACACACACTCTCTCTTTTTGCTATGCATCTCCATGGATAGATCATTGCGTGTGCGTAGAATTTTTTTTTTCCATGGAATGATTCCCAACACCTAAACCAACTCCAAAGAAGAGAGGTATTCTATTTCTCAGTCCCGAAGATATGCAAGAGGCAAAGAAATCTATGAAAGAAAAAGGTATTAAAGATGAAGATGTTAAGAATTTACCACCTGTTGAAGAAATACATGGTCTTGATAATCCGACACAGGTAGTAGAGGTAAATTCTCTCTATAGATTTGATGAAGGTGATATTCCTCATAATAAGTCTGCTAGTCAATGCTTGGATGAATTTGATAACTTTATTGTTAAACAAGAAAACTTCAATCATATGTTAGTAGACAATTGAAACAAAATGCTTACATGCTTGAACACTTGAGTAACTATATGTGTAGAACTGTTAATGATCTCAAGTTTGTTAGTAAACATGCTTCCATGGTAAAAACCCAAGTAGAGCAAGTTCTCAAGGCACAAAATGATTTGCTTAATGAAATGAATGATAATGTTGTTAGAGTTATGACTAGAGGTGGTAAAATGACTCAGGAACCTTTGTATCCTGAGGGCCATCCTAAGAGAGTTGAACAAGACTCTCAGAGAATTAATACTGAGGCACCTAGGCCAGCTAAAAATAAAAAGAATAATGATAGGACCTTGCATGCTTCTAGTGAACCTGTTATAGACACACCTGAGAACCCAAATGATATTTCTATTTCTGATGCTGAAACACAATCAGGTGATGAACATGAACATAGTAATAATGATAATGATGATGTCCATGTTGCTGCTCAACCTAGTAATGATAATGATGTGGAGATAGAACCTGTTGTTGATCTTGATAACCCACAACCTAAAAATAAAAGATATGACAAAAGAGACTTCATTGCTAGGAAACACGATAAAGAAAGAGAACCGTGGGTTCAAAAACCCATGCCCTTTCCTCCCAAACCATCCAAGAAAAAGGATGATGAGGACTTTGAGTGCTTTGTTGAAATGCTTAGACCTATCTTTTTGCGTATGCGTTCGACTGATATTTTGAAAATGTCTCCTTATGCTAAGTATATGAAAGATATTGTTACTAATAAAAGAAAGATACCGGAAGCTGAAATTTCCACCATGCTTGCTAATTACACATTTAAGGGTGGAATACGAAAGAAGCTAGGAGATCCAGGAATACCAACTATACCATGCTCCATTAAAAGAAACTATGTTAAAACTGCTTTATGTGATTTGGGAGCCGGTGTTAGTGTTATGCCTTTCTCTTTATATCATAGACTTGAGTTGAATAAGTTGACTCCAACTGAAATCTCTTTGCAAATGGCCGATAAATCAACTGCTATACCCATTGGTATTTGTGAGGATGTTCCTGTCGTAGTTGCAAATGTTACTATCTTAACGGAATTTGTTATTCTTGATATACCCGAGGACGACAGTATGTCAATCATCCTTCATAGACCCTTTTTGAATACTGCAGGGGCTGTTATTGATTGCCACAAGGGCAATGTCACTTTTCATGTTAATGGTAATGACCATACGGTACACTTTCCGAAGAAACAACCTCAAGTGAATAGTATCAATTCTATTAGAAAATTTTCAACAATTACTATTGGAGGTTTTGAATTCCCTCTTCCTACTGTCAAAAAGAAATATGATATTCTTATTGTTGGGGACATGCATATCCCCATTGAGGTAACCTAGTGTTATACGAAGATTCTCCGGTTTCATGTCATGTGGAAGAAGTTTGTTAATAAGACTTGATCAACCTTGTTAATGGATTCCTTTTGACGGGCATGAGATGGATGAATTTAGTAAACACAACTCTCTGTACCCACTTTTTACTTTCTGTTACTTAGAATAAATAAAGCAAAAATACTATTATTTTTCTGTTTTCTGAATTATCCATGCTATAAAAAAATGGCCAGAAAATAAAAGTTCTCCGAATGCCCTGAAAATTATGATTTTTTCTGCAATATTTAAGAATTTCTGGCACTGAACACAGCTCAGGGAGGTGCACCAGTGGGACAGAAGCCCACATGGCGCGCCCACTCCCCAGGGTGCGCCTAGCAAGCTTGTGGGTCGCACGTGGGTCCCCCTCACTTATTCCAGCACCCATCCACTTCGTCCTCCTCCAGAAAAAATCCCACCATTGCTCAAACCCATGTTCTTACTCATTTTGCTGCCATTTTCGATCTCCTTGCTCGGAACTCCATTTCCAAAACTATTTCGGGGGATTGTTCATCGGTATGTGACTCCTCCGTTGGTCCAATTAGTTTTTGCTATAGTGCTTTATACATTGCAAATTTTTGCTGCTGTGGTGACCTTGTTCTTGAGCTTGCATGTCAAATTTATATGGTCCAAAGTAGTTTTGTTGCATGATAAGCCTCTAGATACTTGTGGGAGTAGTTGCTATTAGTTTTTCTGAGTTTCGTTCACTTCTATTTTGAATCACTAAAAATTTCAGAAATTTTTCAGAGGGAGAAAAATGTTTAGGAAAATATACCAAGGTGGTTCCTCGAGGAAGCAAGCCCCAAGGCTCGCGATACGTGAGCCAGACCTTGAACCACCGAGGGAAGCTCTAGTATGGCCTTGCGAATGCCCGTTGGATCATTTCATGGTTCATGCAGGTTTTAAGGAGGAATTTGATGCGTACGTACAGAACGCTGGCCTTGAGGACTTCATGTCAGATAAGTGCCGGCAGTACTATCACCTCACTGATTCATTTGTTCGGAGATTTGAATTTACATCTGTTCGCACACGAACACGTTGTAACACCCCCATGTATCAACTACAGTGATCACCTCTTAATCCTGCCTTGTCATCATCATTTGCAGTGCATGATCACAGTGATAATTCAACTCATTTCAATTTCCCTCTCTGAAATCAATTCAAATTCAAAGTGCAAAATAAAGTTGCCCAAAACTTGCTGGAAAAATGTTCATCTCATAGCAAATATTCCATAATATTTATTTGTTAAGGAATACAACATCACTCCTTTGCAAAAATGGGCAGTAGCATTTAAAACAATGCTATTCCAGCAATTTTTATTGCTAATTCATTTATGAAAAATACAAATAAATTCCTCTGGTCTCCAAAATATTTGTGGCACTGTCTATAATTACCAGGGATTTAAATGGGACACCTCCCAAATTTTTCCTAAGTGAAATAGTTGCCCAAATAATTCCCTTTCTCTCTCTGTTAATAATTAAAACCTAAAACAAGAAATAAGTAAAAAAAAGGGCCACTGTTGGCTAGGCCTTAGTGCACAGCGTGCAGGCCCAGCCCAACAGTCCCATCGTCGTCTCCCTCCTCCCCGTGTCGACGCCGCTATGGACGCGCGCGCTCGCACCGGCGAGCGGCCGACACCGCGATGCCACAGTGGCCATGGAGGGGATAAGGCTGACCTCCTCAGCCTCCCTGTCGTCCTCATCCACTCCTCCCTCACTCTCTATCGCTCTCCCCCTCATTCCCCTCCTCACCCGAGCGCCGCCATGGCCTTGCCGCCGTAGAACGCACGGCCACCGCCACCGTCTCGTCGCCTCTTTGTGCCTGCCTGCTCCGCCATCAACTACTGTGTCGACCAGAGCCACTTGGCGGAGCCAGAACCCCCTGCATCAAGGCCCTCAACCTCGTCTTCTTCCTCGGACGCCGGAGCATCTTCAGCGGTCTTACAGCATTAGAAGAGTGTAGATTAGTACATCATAAAGTAGTAGCAGTTTTAAGTATCAACCTCAGTCAGAGATCCTTCCTCGACTCCCTGCGAGAAAGCGATCCCAGAGCCCTAATATCCATTTTTCATCTCATCATTAAGTTCTAGTTGTATCGATCGGGATACAACTCTGAGCGTCCGTTACCGAGGATCCGGCTATGCATAGATTAGTTCTTCCCTGCAGGGGTGCACCAACTTACCCACCACGCTCGCTTAACTCTGGCCGAACACACTTTTTGGGGTCATGCCCGGCATCGGCTAAACAACACGTCGCAACCCGACCTAGGCTTAATAGAGAGGTCAGCACGCCGGACTAACCTATGCGCCCAGGGGTCTTGGGCCTTCGCCCCGGGAACTCCTGCACGTTGCATACGCGGCCGGTGAGCAGACCTAGCAGCCTCCATTACAAAGGAGGGTGCTTAACGCAGTCCAACCCAGCGGGCGCCGCTCAGTCACTGACGTCCATTAAGCTTCGGCTGATGCATACGACGCAGAGTGCCCATAACTTATCCCATGTGATGGTTAGTGCTATCGGGCCAGAGGCCCACTCGGATCAAATATCCAAATCGTTAGTGTATTGGGGGATTGCGGTAACGAGCAGAGACTCACGATCGATGTGACCCCATCGCCCCATCTCGAGGACTTGCTGCAAGGGCTAAGAATGCCCGGCCACGCCTCGTAAATATCTCTAAGGTACCCTCCAGGTCAACCCGTCTCCACATCACTCGTATCTTATACTCGCTCGGGTACCCCTCAGGGTCCACCCAACTTTCCAAGTAACAGTTGTAAAGTCCAAGTATCCGTGTGTCCATAACATCAGGGGAATCCGAGGTATCACCCTCGTTGGATTCCTACTCGATGTAACCGTCAAGGTGAACTCAGAGGAATCACCCTCGATGGGTTCACACTTGAGGTGTTGCACAACAGCGTCGTTACCTGAAATGGTGAAGGAGGAACCACCCTCGATGACCACGACCGAGTAACTACTCCACAGAGTTAACATCGGAAGTGCTTACAAGGTATCACCCTCAGCACTCGATAGTAACGTTGAAGTGTCATACAGATAAAGGGGATGTGATGTGCGGTGATGGGGCCTGGTCGTCCAGTCTTCCGATGATCCAGCAGGGCAACCGGGACAAGTGGGGTCACTGGGGTCTCTATCCAGCCTATACTAAGCAGTTTAGGATAAATACTTAGGTAACAACAGCAGTTACAAAAATAGGCTATGCATCAGAAATAGGATAAACAGTAGCAACAACAATTTCTAATGCAAGCATAAGAGAGAAAGAATAGGCGATATCGGCAAGTTCAAGGGGGGTGCTTGCCTGGTTGCTCTGCGTCAAAGGCAGGGTCGTCAGTGGTGTCGTCAGTCTCCGGAGTTGCGTCGGTCTCGAGGACTACGTCGGTACCGGGATCTACCGAGAGAGAAGAGGGGGAGGAAACAAATAAATACACAGCAATCATATGCAACACAGAGCATGCTATGCTAACGTGCAGTGTAGGGTTGCCTAAAGACATGTCTGAATCATTTTAGTTATTTTAGGATTAAAGTTGGAATTAATAACTGGTGTATATGCACTATTCATCTACCGGAAACACGCTAAAAGTTGCGGGTTCACCTCCATAGAGGGTCCCGACACGGAAACAGATCGCACGGTCGGATTCGTGGGATTTTTCTGAGCAACTTTCACATATAAAGTTTTTCCATCCGAGCCACGGATTATTTTCTATGAATTTCTAAAGATTTAAACATTTTCTGGAATTATTTAAATTAACAGAAATTGATTATTGTGTCAGCAGTGACGTCAACATTGCATCAGCAGGTCAACCGCAGCTGTTTAGGTCAAACCTGACAGCTGGGTCCCACCTGTCAGCGACTCTGGGCTAAACAGAGTTTAATTAGTCTATATAGAGGTTAATTAGGGGGTTGGCCCCACATGTCGGTGACTTATTAAAGTTAACTAATCAGGTTTTAATTAAAATTGTTTAATTAACTTAAGTAAACGAAGGGGGCCCACTGGTCAGTGACTGTGCTGCACAGTCAGCACAGTTGACCAGGGTCAACGGGTCAACTGGGCCCCCTGGGACCCACTGGCAGTGGCCCAGGGGTGGGCCCCAGTTGGCCACGGCGGCGGCGGCGTCGGAGAGGGCTCCGGCGAGCCTCCCGCGGCGGCGAGTTCGCTGGAGAGCATCGGAAAACTTCTACACTGCACCACTTCACGCGATTTTAAGTGCGTTCGAACGAGCAGCGAGTGCCGCGTTGATCTAGGGCGGTTACGCAGCCGAAGGTGCACCACGGCGACGTCGGTGAGCGCCGCGGTGGACGGCCGGAGTTGGGCGGAGAGGGAAACATGGCAGCGGCGTGCTAACGGGCAAATGACGTAGTTAGCGAGGCCCTACACGAGGTGCTGAGCTCAACGGACTCGGCTCCGTGACCATTTGGTCACCGGAGCATCACCGGCGACCAACGAGGTGGCGGCGTGTTTGACTACTATGGAGGAGCTCGCTAGGGATCGCAAACGACGGCGCGAAGAGAGGGGAAAGAAGCAGAAGCTTACAGCGGTCCTGCAGATGTGCAAAGTGGGCTCGGGGAAGGCTCGAAGCAGTCAGCACGGCGGCGGCGATCTCCGGCGTCATAGGAAGAAGACGAGGTTGAGGGCCTCGATGCAGGGGGTTCCGGCTCCGCCAAGTGGCTCTGGTCGACGCAGCAGTCGACGGCGGAGTAGGCAGGCACAAATAGGCGACAAGACGCTGGCGGTGGCCGTGCGTTCTACATCGGCGAGGCCATCGCGGCGCTCGAGTGAGGAGGGGAACAAGGGGGAGAGCGACAGAGAGTGAGGGAGGAGTGGATGAGGACGACAGGGAGGCTGAGGAGGTCGGCCTTATCCCCTCCGCGGCCACTGTGGCATCGCAGTGTCGGCCGCTCGCCGGTGCGCGCGCGCGCGTCCACAGCGGCGTCGATACGGGGAGGAGGGAGACGACGATGGGACTATTGGGCTAGGCCTGCATGCTGTACACTAAGGCCCAGCCAACAGTGGCCATTTTTTTACTTATTTCTTGTTTTAGCTTTTAATTATTAACAGAGAGAGAAAGGGAATTATTTGGGCAACTATTTCACTTAGGAAAAATTTGGGAGATGTCCCATTAAATCCCTGGTGATTATAGACAGTGCCACAAATATTTTGGAGACCAGAGGAATTCATTTGTATTTTTCATAAATGAATTAGCAATAAAAATTGCTGGAATAGCATTGTTTTAAATGCTACTGCCCATTTTTGCAAAGGAGTGATGTTGTATTCCTTAACAAATAAATGTTATGGAATATTTGCTATGAGATGAACATTTTTCTAGCAACTTTTGGGCAACTTTATTTTGCACTTTGAATTTGAATTGATTTCAGAGAGGGAAATTGAAATGAGTTGAATTATCACTGTGATCATGCACTGCAAATGATGATGACACGGCAGGATTAAGAGGTGATCACTGTAGTTGATACATGGGGGTGTTACAATTCTCCTCCGCTACAAGAAATCTCCTCCCGAGATTTAAGTGGGGAAGTAAAGGGTAACTTCGGAAGAGCTGACCCTTATAGGGTTAATTATCTGGTGAACAATTCAGGGAATGTGGTGGAAGTATCTCTTGAGTTGAACTTAGGAAAACCTCGAGAGCAAAATATGAAGGTACAATAAGAAGTTTCAAGCGACATGGACAAACGATCGATACCTGAACAAAGTGTGAGAAGGGGGTTCAGAGCATCGGAAATAGATCATCTCTCAGAGGGTGGCTCGTGATAACACACAAAACCAAGGGCATATGATACCTCGGAATCAAGGATGTACAGAAGAGTCGGTTCCGATCCTGTGGAACTGGGAGGGGGGTGTCGATCAAAAGTAGGGAGAACGGTGACATCTTACTGGTCACGACAACAATTAAGTAGTGTCATAGATACTTAACAGTAGTCAATTAAGACGTACAGATCCATACACAGAATCGAGTACATGCGGACAGCATAACGGCGCAAATTTAAAAGCAAGACATGCTAGGCGGCGCGCAGGCACGCGGTAAGGTAGTACACAACAAGGTATAGCAAAGGCTATATCAACGTCGGAGAAATCTGCTGGAGCGAGGAATCTGCAAGGGACGACGCAGGGTGCCCTCGATAAAAGGTTCCTGCGGTCCGTAAACTGTGCTAAGCAGACTCGGGCTCCGAATTCAAGAGAGGCATAGTAAGATCGCCGGGTGGATGTGAGCAGAGATCCTAAAGTTAGTAAAATCATTTTAACCCGAATAGAAGAGAGATCAGAGTCCCAGAGTATAGACGAGGAATAAAAGATCCTAATACCACCCAATTGGCGACGTCGGCCCGTAAGCCACACAGCCAAGTTAGTAAAACGGTTTTCGGATACTAGACTCAACTTCGGCCAAGGAGTTGGAAAGGGGGGTTCCTACAGGCAGTCGGCTCTGATACCAACCTGTGACGCCCCGGCTTAATCGTGCACTAACCATACACGCAAATGCACACGATCAAGCCTAAGGACTCACTTGAAGATATCACAATGCAACTCTAAAACATAAATAAAGTCATACAAGCTTTATATTACAAGCTAGGGGCCTCGAGGGCTCAAATACATAAGCTCGCTTACAGGCGTCAACGGAAGCATCAGATATCTGAATACAGATATAAAAGAAAGACAGATAGGCCTTTAAAAGGCGGGGCAAAAGAAAACATTATGATCGAAAAGGCGCAGGCCTCCTGCCTGGGACCCTCCGGACCTACTCCTGGTCGTCAGCCAACTCGTAGTAGTAACCACCCTTGGGGTAGTAGTAGTAGTGATCGTCGTCAGGGGCAGCTAGCTCCAGGGCTCCGTCATCTGGTTGCATCAAACGGATATGGGGAAAAAGAGGAAGCAAAGCAACCTTGAGTACTCATCCGAAGTACACAGCAAGCAAGGATCTACACTACATATGCAACATTATCAAAGAAAGGCTGTATATGTGGACTGGGTTGCAGAAATGCCAGAATAGAGAGAAGGCCTAGTCCTATCGAAGACTAGCATCTTCAGCAGTCTTACATCATTAGAAGAGTGTAGATTAGTATAGCATAAAGTAGTAGAAGTTTTAAGTATCAACCTCACCCAGAGATCCTTCCTCGACTCCCTGCGAGAAAGCGATCCCAGAGCCCTAATATCCATTTCTCATCTCGTCATTAAGTTCTAGTTGTATCGATCGGGATACAACTCCGAGCGTCCGGTACCGAGGATCCGGCTATGCATAGATTAGTTCTTCCCAGCAGGGGTGCACCAACTTACCCACCATGCTCGCTTAACTCTGGCCGGACACACTTTTCAGGGTCATGCCCGACCTCGGCTAAACAACACGCCGCAACTCGACCTAGGCTTAATAGAGAGGTCAGCACACCGGACTAACCTATGCGCCCAGGGGTCTTGGGCCTTCGCCCCGGGAACTCCTACACGTTGCGTACGTGGCCGGTGAGCAGACCTAGCAGCCTCCATTACAAAGGAGGGTGCTTAACGCAGTCCAACCCAGTGGGCGCCGCTCAGTCGCTGACGTCCATTAAGCTTCGGCTGATGCATACGACGCAGAGTGCCCATAACTTATCCCACGTGATGGTTAGTGCTATCGGGCCAGAGGCCCACTCGGATCAAATATCCAAATCATTAGTGTATTGGGGGATTGCGGTAACGAGCAGAGACTCACGATCAATGTGACCCCATCGCCCCGTCTCGAGGACTTGCTGCAAGGGCTAAGAATGCCCGGCCGTGCCTCGTAAATATCTCTCGGGCACCCTCCTGGTCAACCCATCTCCACATCACTCGTATCTTATACTCGCTCGGGTACCCCTCAAGGTCGACCCGACTTTCCAAGTAACAGTTGTAAAGTCCAACTATCCGTGTGTCCATAACATCAGGGGAATCCGAGGTATCACCCTCGTTGGATTCCTACTCGATGTAACTGTCAAGGTGAACTCGGAGGAATCACCCTCGATGGGTTCACACTTGAGGTGTTGCACGATAGTGTCGTTACCGGAAATGGTGAAGGAGGAATCACCCTCGATGACCATGACCGAGTAACTACTCCACAGAGTTAACATCGAAAGTGCTTACAAGGTATCACCCTCGGCACTCGATAGTAACGCTGCAGTGTCGTACAAATAAAGGGGATGTGATGTGCGGTGCTGGGGCCTAGTCGTCGAGTCTTCCGATGATCCATCGGGGCAACCGGGACAAGTGGGGTCATTGGGGTCTCTATCCAGCCTATACTAAGCAGTTTAGGATAAACAGGTAGGTATCAACAGCAGTTACAAAAACAGGCTATGCAACAAAAATAGGATAAACAGTAGCAACAGCAATTTCTAATGCAAGCATAAGAGAGAAAGAATATGCGATATCGGCATGTTCTGGGGGGGTGCTTGCCTGGTTGCTCTGCGGCAAAGGCAGGGTCGTCAGTGGTCTCGTCGGTCTCCGGAGCTGCGTCGGTCTCAAGGACTACGTCGGTACCGGGATCTACCGAGAGAGAAGAGGGGGAGGAAACAAATAAATTCACAACAATCATATGCAACACAGAGCATGCTATGCTAACGTGCAGTGCAGGGTTGCCTAAAGACATGTCTGAATCATTTTAGTTATTTAGGATTAAAGTTGGAATTAATAACCGGTGTATATGCACTATTCATCTACCGGAAACAGGCTAAAAGTTGTGGGTTCACCTCCGTAGAGGGTCCCGACACGGAAACAGATGTCATGGTCAGATTCGTGGGATTTTTCTGAGCAACTTTCATGTATAAAGTTTTTCCATCCGAGCTACGGATTATTTTCTATGAATTTCTAACAATTTAAACATTTTCTAGAATTATTTAAATTAACAGAAATTGATTATTGCGTCAGCAGTGATGTCAGCATTGCGTCAGCAGGTCAACCGCAGCTGTTTAGGTCAAACCTGACAGCTGGGTCCCACCTGTCAGTGAGTCTGGGCTAAACAGAGTTTAATTAGTCTAAACAGAGGTTAATTAGGGGGTGGGCCCCACATGTCGGTGACTTATGAAAGTTAACTAATCAGGTTTTAATTAAAATGTTTAATTAACTTAACTAAACGAAGGGGGCCCACTGGTCAGTGACTGTGCTGCATAGTCAGCACAGTTGACCGGGGTCAACGGGTCAACTGGGCCCCCTGGGACCCACTGGCAGTGGCCCAGGGGTGGGCCCCAGCCGGCCACGTCGGCGGTGGCGCCGGAGAGGGCTCCGGCGAACCTCCCGCGGTGGCGAGTTCACCAGAGAGCGTCAGAAAACTTCTACACCGCACCACTTCACGCGATTTTAAGTGCGTTCGAATGAGCAGCGAGTGCCACGTCGATCTAGGGCGGTTACGCGGCCGGAGGTGCACCATGGCGACATCGGCGAGCACCGCGGCGGACGGCCGGAGTTAGGCGGAGAGGGAAACGTGGCAGCGGCGTGCTAACGCGCAAATGACGTAGTTAGCGAGGCCCTACACGAGGTGCTGAGCTCAACGGACTCGGCCCCATGACCATTTGGTCACCGGAGCATCGCCGGCGACCAACGAGGCTGCGGCGTGTTCGGCTACGGTGGAGGAGCTCGCTAGGGATCGCAAACGACGGCGCGAAGAGAGGGGAAAGAAGCAGAAGCTTACAACGGTCCTGCAGATGTGCAAAGTGGGCTCGAGGAAGGCTCGAAGCAGTCAGCACGGCGGCGGCGATCTCCGGCTTCCGAGGAAGAAGACGAGGTTGAGGGCCTCGATGCAGGGGTTCCGGCTCCGCCAAGTGGCTCTGGTCGACGCAGCAGTCGATGGTGGAGCAGGCAGGCACAAAGAGGAGATGAGACGCTGGCGGTGGCCGTGCGTTCTACGTCGGCGAGGCCATGGCGATGCTCGGGTAAGGAGGGGAACGAGGGGGAGAGCGACAGAGAGTGAGGGAGGAGTGGATGAGGACAACAGGGAGGCTGAGGAGGTCGGCCTTATCCCCTCCGCGGCCACTGTGGCATCGCGGTGTCGGCCGTTCGCCGGTGCGAGCGCGCGCGTCCACAGCGGCGTCGACACGGGGAGGAGGGAGACGACGATGGGACTATTGGGCTAGGCCGGCATGCTGTGCACTAAGGCCCAGCCAACAGTGGCCCTTTTTTTTTACTTATTTCTTGTTCTAGCTTTTAATTATTAACAGAGAGAGAAAGGGAATTATTTGGGCAACTATTTCACTTAGGAAAAATTTGGGAGGTGTCCCATTAAATCCCTGGTGATTATAGACAGTGCCACAAATATTTTGGAGACCAGAGGAATTCATTTGTATTTTTCATAAATGAATTAGCAATAAAAATTGCTGGAATAGCATTGTCTTAAATGCTACTACCCATTTTTGCAAAGGAGTGATGTTGTATTCCTTAACAAATAAATGTTATGGAATATTTGCTATGAGATGAACATTTTTCCAGCAACTTTTGGGCAACTTTATTTTGCACTTTGAATTTGAATTGATTTCAGATAGGGAAATTGAAATGAGTTGAATTATCATTGTGATCATGCACTGCAAATGATGATGACAAGGCAGGATTAAGAGGTGATCACTGTAGTTGATACATGGGGGTGTTACACACGTCATCGTGTACCCTTGACGCCAGGGGTGATGCACCGCAGCTCACGTCGAAGGAGACCCGGCCGGAAACGCGGTACGCAGGCAATCCGGCGGATGCTTTTGAGGACCCGAAACCCCACACGCCCGGGAGGGACCTCGTCAGGGCACGCGGCGGCTATGGGCTGCCCTAGGTCGACCTGATCGCCCCTAAGGCCTCTAGGTTCGCCGCCCTATAACATGAAGAACGAACAAAGAACGAGGAAGAAGAAGAACTAGGGTTAAGGAGAAAAGATAAAAGATAAAAAGTGGTAGATGATTTGTTCGATTGTGTGTTGTTCAATCGGCCGTCACCCCTTAGGTATATAAGAGGCGGATGGACTTCCCGCGCAAGGAAAGGTTAGAATTCACGTTCAAAACCCTAGTTTGGGTCCAACTCGGAATCTGAACTTTCCAAAACTGTTTGGTTTACAACCTGGCTGCACCTTGCGGATCACGTTTGAGGCAGTAAACGACCTCAGATGGAAAGGAGCCCAAAAGCAATCTTGACCGTTTCGATGAGACGAACAACTTTCTTGTTGAACATTTTTTGATCAGGGGCCATCTTGAGGGGGTTTTTGGCTGTTTTCCGAAGTCTGCAGCAGAGAAATCCAAAACCCGGACGAACATCCCCGGAGTGTCCGGCCATCCTCGGAGAAATCCAAGACCCGGATGATTATTCCCGGAGTGTCCGGCCATCCTGATGCAGCCACGCATTTTCGGATCTAACTTGTGCATACGAACTCTGATTGAGACGTTTTTTATATCAAAATCGACCGCTTCGACGAGACGCACAACTTTCATGTTGAAGCTTTTTCCATCTGAGGCCATCTTAATTGGTTTTGAAGCCATTCTTTAATCTGGTGTCAACATGAGCATCTCTGAACTTGTAATAACTTTTGCATCCGAGCTCCGTTTTAGACAATCTTCATATCCATCTTGATCTTCTCAAAGAGAGCCATCCCATGGTGACTTTCAATAATAAGTTTGAATTAATCTTGACATAGCTTCAAGCTACTCTTTATAATCATGCCACTTTTGAGTGTCAACACATGCCCCCCCCCCCTATTTTTCGGCAAAGCTAGCGTGCCGAAAAATAACTTGTACCGTGTAGTTTCTAAGGACGATGTCAACACTCCATCGGCCATTTATATGCTTAGGGCGATAATTATATATTGGCCATTATTTTTTTGAATCCTTGATGCAAACTTGGGAGAAACCTTCTCAACTTCATTAACAATCTGATGATAAAGTTCCATAGATATGTATCTCAAGGTCATCCTCCAAACCATATTGTTCACCCTTTTGCTAGGATTTTGTAGATAATCAACAATAAACTTTCTCCAATCCTTACTTTCGCCTGCATAAAAATTTCATTAGTGGCCGAAGCTGTGGACTTCGGTTCAGCCTTACCTATGTTGACGAGACTAAGCATCGGCTATTGAGAGAAATGAAATACACCATGATTAACATAGTAGCCGGATGCTTGTTGTGCCAACTCTTTCGAATTGTCATGTCTATATATATGAACAATTTTAAAGCAACCCAAGGTAAATTTTGCATCTAGACATACCCCAAGATAAACTATAAGTGATTTGTCAAAACATTGATAACCCTTGGATATTTGTTGCACTACTCATAACGAATCACCGAAAGCCTCAATATGTATAGCACCTATAGCAAGTAAAAGATTCAATCCGAATAACAAGGCACATTCGACTTTGATTAATTGTGCAAAAAAATATTCTAAGCGGCATGAGGCTTCAAAAATAGTACCATAAGGAGATATATAAACAACACCAACACTTTGGCCATTGCTACAAATTGAACCATGAAAACATAATCTCCATAGTACTAGAGAGACAAGGCTAATATCAATATTATGCATGTCATTAATCCGATGTTCAGTAATAAAATCAGCTATGATTTGGCCTCTTATAGATCTCAAAGATGCATAAGATAAATCATATTCAAACAAAGTATAAGCCCACTAGCCAATTCTGCAACTATGAATTGGTCTATGCAGCATATATTCAATGACATCGGTCATGATGTCTCAACTCCATTCAATCATAATATAGGCATACATATAAATTTCCATGAGCACGTACCTTGTCTCGCTCTCCAATCGAACTAAGGATGATGTTAGAATACTACACCGGCCATGCATTGACATACTCTTAGGACGATAGATAAACATCGGCCATTACCATGTAAATCTCATTCAAAGCACATATAGCCGAAATGAACAAATGAAATGACAAATCAAGTATTTCGGCCCTTTGGATTAGCAACAAACTTGTAGCTAATCAAATGTATAGTGATTTGGTAATACCCTTTCATGATGTAAGAAATTATATTGCAACCATGGATCATTATAAGCCCATTGAGGGTAACCAATCATACCCGAAGACAAATTCCATGCAATAGGCATTAATGGCATAGTTAAAGAATATGGATAATGTGTGGACCAAAGATGTTGAAACCTTCGGCTTGGTCCTTCATAGTTTTCACTCTTTTCCCTCTTCACCTTTGCCGCACTTCTTGTAATGGAAGCTTGCACATAATTCTTATTTTGAGTACTTCCTTTGGGAACCCATGCCATGTTCCTTTCTTCACGTTCTTGTGCACCAAGTTTTTGTAATTTCTTGTTTTGCCAATATGATAAGCCGAGTGGGCACCCCGGCTGCGATTTTGTTTGAGGCAATGGCAATTTGTTTTACCTTGTGCACTCTTGAAAGTGCGTTATATCGACTAGAGGGGGGGGGTGAATAGGCGATTTTTACAAATTCGTCACTGAGGAATTTCAAGGTGAGGAAATTCCTAAGCAACGAACTACTTAGCAGCGGAATAAGTGCTCAGATGCAAGCATAACAGAGCAGTAGCACAGCCATCATGATGAAATGAAAACAAGCACAGAGCACGAGTAGCGTAAACACAGGATAAGCGGGCTGAAGACAAACTGACTGAAGAAATTGAACTGAGGAAATTGAGAAAGTCTTCAGACAAAGTCTTCAAACAGTAATGATCAAATACATAGCAAGTATGTGAGGAAATGAAAGGGCTGAGGAAATAGAACCAGCAGCTCGGTGAAGACAATGATTTGGTAGACCAGTTCCAACTGTTGTGACAGTTGTACATCTGGTTGGAGCGGCTAGGTATTTAAACCTGAGGACACACAGTCCCGGACACATAGTCCTCATCGTATTCTCCTTGAGCTAAGGTCACACAGACCTCGCCCAATCACTCGTGGTAAGTCTTCAGGTGACTTCCAAACCTTCACATACTCGGTCACTCGGCAATCCACAATTTCCTCTTGGATGCTCTAGACCATGATGCCTAACCGTCTGGAGGATGCACAGTCCTCAAAGGTAACAAGCGTCGGTTCCACACAGGAACAATCTCTTCAGTGATGCTCAATCACTTTGGGTTTGTAGGTTTTTGGGTTTTTCCTCACTTGATGATTTTCGCTCAAAGTCCTCGAAGGATGGGATGCTCTAAATGACAAGTGTCAATCTATCTCTCGGAGCAGCCAACCAGCTAGTGGTTGTAGGGGGGGGGCTATTTCTAGCCTAGGGAGCAGCCCGACATGATAAGACATAAATGCCCTTCAATGATATGACCGTTAGGTGGGTAGGATATTTGGACAGCTGGCACGCAGCACAGCAACGGTCGGATATTTGAGTATCAAATTCCTCAGGGCTATCATGTTCCTCACTTGTAGGCAATCCGCACTGGCGAATTCCTACCTCCTCAGTCAGAACAAATTCCTCAGAGAACAGAAGAACTTCGTCTCTGTCACTGAAGAACTTGACTAAACTGTATGAGATTTCCAATGGCTTCACTCGAAAGGATTGGGTAGGTGTAGGATTTTGAGTTGAGCATCACTTGGAAACTTTTCCTTAGTTTTACCTCGACCCCCTTTAACAGTACGGTGTTTCCTATGACTCAAGAAGAAGAAAATGAAACTACAAAAACAAAAGTCTTCATGCTTCATAATCCTCGCATGAATATCAAGTCTTCAGGGTCACAACAATTTCTTCACTTTCAAAGTCTTCAAGAAAACCAAAGTCTTCAGTTGAAGACATTCATTTTTAGGGGTCGATATTCATCGTAAATAACAAACTCCTCATAGACTTATAGACCTGTGTACACTCACAAACACATTAGTCCCTTAACCTATAAGTCTTCAATACACCAAAATCACTAAGGGGCACTAGATGCACTTACAACTCTCAACTTCTTCTCTTCAGATTTGACACTTGATTGACTTGCCTCATTTCCTTTGGTAGCCAATGTCAACACTTTAATTGGCTCTTTTTCATTTGAGATCAAACCTGAAGTAGCACTCTTACGACCATCTTTTTTAACATGGTAAACTTGCTTGACCACCTCTTTCTTGTTACATGAGCTCCGGACCGATTCCTTGTGGTTGAAACGGTCTTTGACATGTGATTGTTCAAATGTTGATCTTTTTGGAGCTGCATAATGTTTGTGAGATGGTCTAAAATAAGATGAAGAATGTGCCCTTGTATCATACCTGTCCCACGATGGATATGGATTTACATGATCATAGGAAGGTATCCATGGCATTGGCATTAGCGGCACAGAATATGGATATGAATATACTGCATTAGAATTCTCATTTTGCCAATACCGATCCTCGGGTTTGCGCCTAGGAGGTGGTCTTGATGCTCTTGAATTACTTGGCCGATAAGCACTGTTCTCCTCACTTATCTTCTGATATTTTTTCAATAGTTGCGTGAAAGTGACTTTCGGCTTTTTACCTTTGTGCTTACCTCGGCCTTTGCTTTCTTTGGTTGTGCTTGCGCCGATCTTTGGATTTTCTTGTTGCCCCCCAGTCCTTGGCATCTTCATTGTAGCTTCAACGGAATTCTCGCCCTCAAGATTATGTTCATTGTGCTCTTCAACAACTTGATTACTTGAAAACTTGATCCCAGCACTGGTAGTTTTTACCTTCTCTTTAAATGGATCGACTTGATGCAGCCGATGCAAAAACCTTTTTCCATTAGGACCAATCAGAACAGACTGGTCATCTCTTGGTGTTTCAACAAATTTCAATCGTCCTTTATCAATGGCCGATTTAACTATTTGACAAAACATGTTACAATCCTCAAAATTATGCTTGAACGAATCATGCAACTTACAATACATTTGTCCTTGGATAGATGGCTCGACATTGTGATCAAGAATTCTAATATAATTATTTCTCAACAACAAATCAAAGATTTGATCACACATGTTTGAATTGAAGGTATAATTTTTATTTTCTAGCCGATATTGCTGTGAGAACGGCTTTGGAGTTAAGCAAACGAATGGTTCAAATTTTGCATCACTCCATTCGGCTATGCATTGTGCTTTGCACTCTATTTCCGATGTCTTTGGGTAAGATATTATACTAGCATCGGTTTTCTCAAAAGAATCTAAACTTGACTTTGTGTTTCCGAAAAAATAGTTAGAAAACACATGTCTCAATTGAAACCAAATGCAAGCCAAGTAAGAAATAAGCAAAGCTACCCAATTAGATATGAAATTTAGATAAAGCAATGGGGAAAGCCTTGGCTATAACAATAAGTCCCTATCGGTCTGTATAGATGGCGCAATGGGTTGACCGATATGCTCTATAACAATTTTATTGCTAATAGGTAAATTGCCCTTCTTCATTGGTCTTTCAAAATTACTTATGAGGATTTTTCTAATAGATGCATCAACAATAAAGTTGTGACCAAATCTGAAAACAGGTAAATTACTTGCTAGACATACCTCTTCAAATATATTGGGAGAGCATGATGGTGGTGTGACTTGAACACTATCTTGCTCCGTATTTGGATGGCTCCCCAATGCCTTGTCATCTTTTTCTTCATTCCATGCATCATTACTTTGAAGATCCTTGTCGACCAAACTTTGTTTGGCTACTTATTCTTGTCCTTGAGGCTTGTCAATTTCTAAGGCACGGAACTCATAGGGCAGGAAATAGGTTCCATTAACTTCAGAAAAATAAAGCACGACTATTTTTCTATGCTTGCCATGCCCTTTCTCAATACTCTTTGGATTTGATGGATTCGGAATATATACTACTTTATTCGGATTTTTCAACCAAAGCACTTTCATGTTCCGAATCATCCTTCTTTTCATTGATACTACCAATTGGCAATGCTTCTTTTATCTGAGCCAATTCTTTTTCTATTTGTTTCTGGCGGCGAGCGGCAAAATTGGCTTTAAGTTTTTTTTTTCAATTTCAGCCCACTCCGGATATGATTGGCCCCCAATGCTCTTAGATTCTTTTGGCAATGACACATGGGTGTTGCCAAAACTTTGCAATTGTGTAGGGGGTGTATAATATGATGTAGTACTAGGTGAAGGCATATGCATTGTTGTAAAACCATATTTTTGCTCGCCAATTTTTGCCAATTGGCAAAGATTCATCTTCTTGCAAAACTCTAGCTTTTATTGCATTATAATCATGAACTAGCCCCTTATCATGTTCTTCAAGGCAAAGAGCACTAATCTTATTATTTAGGACTATATCCCTTTTTAATTTAGTCACTTCCCATTTTGTAAGGGATTGCTCCACAATACTTTTAGATTCTTTCGGCATTAAGGTGTTGCCGAAATTATGCAATTGCATAGAGGATGCATTATATGCTACAATATTAGATGATGGCATGTGCACTCTTGCAAAATTTTCACTTATTCGGCTATGACCGTGAAGGTGCGGAGCCGAATTATGAGCATCTACAGTTGTATACGGTGCCAAATAATTACTAACATGAGGTGTAGCATATGACGGTTGAGAGTAACTGGCCGAATAGTTAGTAGTAGCATGGCCAATTCTCTCATTCATCGGCATGGTTGGATTAGTATATTGCAAATTAGTTGCCGATGAATAAAAGGGTGAAACACTTTCTTGCATGGCATTGGAAATTTTAACATGTGGAGTTTCAAATTTATTAACCAAAGTCATCATGTTGTTCATCGGCATATGAATTTGTTGGGTTGCCGATGCATATGAGTTGGAATACATACGTTGCATGTTACTAGTATCATAAGAAGTTGAAGCATGTAAATTACTTTGAATCGGCCCTTGCATGTAGTTAGATGCATGATTGAAAAAGCTAGGGTTGGCCAATAGAGTATACTCATTGAACGATCTAGTAACACCATATGAATTATTTGCATCTACACAAGGGGATTGGGTATTCATATTACCTTTGTAGATTGCAAACCCTAGATGACGATCTCTTCATAGCAAGAACGGGCTGGAGACCGTTCGAAGCTTCGTCCCCACCAGAGTCACCAAAAAGTGTGTTCGCACATGAACACATCACCGTGTACCCTCGACGCTGGGGGTGATGCACCGCAGCTCATGTCGAAGGAGACCCGGCCGGAAGCGCGGTACGCAGGCAATCCAGCGGGTGCTTTTGAGGACCCGAAACCCCACACGCCTGGGAGGGACCCCGTCAGGGCGCGCGGTGACTATGGGCTGCCCTAGGTCGACCTGATCTCCCCTAGGGCCTCTAGGTTCGCCGCCCTGCAACAAGAAGAATGAACGAAGAACGAGGAAGAAGAAGAACTAGGGTTAAGGAGAAAAGATAAAAGATAAAAGATAAAAAGTGGTAGATGATTTGTTCGATTGTGTGTTGTTCAATCGGCCGTCAACCCTTCGGTATATAAGAGGTGGATGGACTTCCCGCGCAAGGAAAGGTTAGAATTCATGTTCAAAACCCTAGTTTGGGTCCAACTCGGAATCCGAACTTTCCAAAACTATTCGGTTTACAAACTGGCTGCACCTTGTGGGCCACGTTGAGGCAGTAAACGACCTCAGATGGAAAGGAGCCCAAAAGTAGTCTTGACCATTTCGATGAGACGAACAACTTTCATGTTGAATGTTTTTTGATCAGGGGCCATCTTAAGGGGGTTTTTGGCTATTTTCCAAAGTCCCCTATACTTGTGGGTTATCAGTCCACCATACCTACCTATATGCGGTATGTCCAAGTCATTCCAAGTAAATTTGTATGTGCCAACTCTAATTTTCAAAATGAATTTCCTTTTTGTGTGCCCGTACTGCTCATGAAGCTGCAGGGGGTGGCCAATATTTTTCCATGCTAGATATGTTATTCTCAAGATGAGTGTTTATTCACTTGTCATTGCACGAGAGTGTGGCCGGTAATAGGGACGCCTTGTCCCGAAATGAAAAAGAAATTTACTTTATGTTGTCAATAATAAATTCCTTCGAAAGTGTTGGTATGGAAGGCACCCGTGGATACGGCTAGCCATGGATTGAGAAAGAATGGTGGAAAAAGGAATAAACTTTATTTTATGATGGATTGAGAAAGTATTGGGAATTCTCGGTCATTTTCGTTGACAGGAAAATCATGCCTCTCAAAACAATTTTATCTCTCAATTTAAGCTTTGAGCTCTGGCACCTCTACAAATCTCTGCTTCCCTCTGCGAAGGGCTTATCTATTTACTTTTATGCAATTTTTATTTTTATTTTTATTTTTATTGAGTCTCCATTTTCTCTTATAAAGCACCAACTAGGGAGCACTATTATCATGCTTGAGCATTGGATGTAGCTAATACTTGAGTGTGTTTCATGCATGGGTCAATGATTGAGCATAATGGGATAGGGATAGCTTTCTTTAGTGTTGATATTTTGAAAGACATGGTTGCTTGTTGATATGCTTGAGTATTGAGGTCTTCATGTCAAATTATAGACTATTGCTTTGAATAATCTAAAGTCCAAATGTCCATACTACAAAAGAAAAGAATATGTGATGAATATGATGGGTAGCATTCCACATCAAAAATTCTGTTTCTATCATTTACCTACTCGAGGACGAGCAGGAATTAAGCTTGGGGGTGCTGATACGTCTCCAACGTATCTATAATTTTTTATTGTTCCAAGCTATTAAAGTATTATTCTTGGATGTTTTATACACATTTACTAGCAACATTATATCATTTTTTGGGACTGACCTATTGACATAGTGCCTAGTGCCAGTTGCTGTTTTTTGCTTGTTTTTTACTTCATAAAAAATCAATACCAAACGGAGTCCAAATGCCATGAAACTTTTTGGAGAATTTTTTTTTGCCCAGAAGATACCACGAGAGCCCAAGAAGTGCACCAAAGGAGACCCGTGGGGCCCACTAGGCACCAGGGCGCGCCAGAGGCCCCTGGCGTGCCCTGGTGGGTAGTGGGGCCCACGGGAGGCTTCTCCACCGACTATCGGCTCTATAAATACTCTAAAATCCCAAAAACCCTGGGGAGTCAACGAAACATAATTCCAACCGTCGCAAGTTCCAGAACCACGAGATCCAATCTAGAGGCCTTTTTCAGCACTCTGCCGGAGGGGTCAACGATCACGGAGGGGTTCTTCATGCTCAACCTTGCCCCTCCGATGATGCGTGAGTAGTTCATCACAGACCTACAGGTCCGTAGGCAGTAGCTAGATGGCTTGTTCTCTCTTTTTGATCTTCAATACAATGTTCTCCTCGATGTTCTTGGAGATCTATTTGATGTAATGACTTTTTGCGGTGTGTTTGTTGGGATCCGATGAATTATGAGTTTATGATCAGTTCTATCCATGAATATTATTTGAGTCTTTGTTGAACTCTCTTATGCATGATTGTTATAGCCTCGTATTTCTTCTCCGAAACTTTGGTTTGGTTTGGCCAACTAGATTAATTTTTCTTGCCATGGGAAGAGGTGCTTTGTGATGGGTTCGATCTTGCGGTGCTCAATCTCAGTGACAGAAGAAGACATGACACACATGTATCATTGCCATTAAGGATAAAAAGATGGGGTCTATTCCTACAGGAATAGATCTTGTCTACATCATGTCGTCGTTCTTATTGCATTACTCTGCTTTTCCATGAACTTAATACACTAGATGCATGCTGGATAGCGGTCGATGTGTGGAGTAATAGTAGTAGATGCAGGCAGGAGTCGGTCTACTAATCTTGGACGTGATGACTATATATATGATGATTGCCTTGGATATCATCATGATTATTCGCTTTTCTATCAATTGCCCAACAGTAATTTGTTTACCCACCGTATGCTTTTTCTCGAGAGAAGCCTCTAGTGAAATCTACGGCCCCCGGGTCTATTTCTTATCGTACTATTTTCAGATCTATTAATCCAAAAATCCAAAAAATACCCTGCTGCACTTTTTCTTTCTTTATTTTGTTTTGTGTTTTCGCTAGATCTATTTATCCAATCTCATACAATTTAATATATCTCAATACCGAGGAGGGATTGACAACCCCTCTTACGCGTTTGGTTGTAAGTTTTTGTGGTTTGTGTGTAGGTGTTGTTTACATAGTGTTGCTTGGTTCTCCTACTGGATTGATAACCTTGGTTTCATAATCGAGGGAAATACTTACCGTTGGTATGCTGCATCATCCTCTCCTCTTCAGGGAATTACCAACGCAGATACAAGCATTCAGTTACTCGGTATGGTTCATACGAGTACACCATCATGTCCTTTGGCTTAACCAACGCTCCAGCCACCTTTTCTCGATTGATGAACTACATCTTCATGGATTACCTTGACAAATTCATCATGGTTTATCTTGATGATATTCTGGTCTATTCCAAGAATAAAGAAGAACATGGTGAACATCTTCGACTTGTACTAGAGAAGCTTCATGAGCACCAACTTTATGCAACTACTCCAAGTGTGAGTTCTGGTTACTGATACGTCTCCAACGTATCTATAATTTTTTATTGTTCCATGATATTATATTATCCATCTTGGAAGTTTTATATGCATTTATATGCTATTTTATATTATTTTTGGGATTAACCTATTAACCTAGATCCCAGTGCCAGTTTCTATTTTTTTCTTGTTTTTGAGTTTTACAGAAAAGGACTATCAAACGGAGTCCAAACGTGCTGAAAATTTACGGTGATTTTTTATGGACCAGAAGAGACCCACGGAGTATCGGAGCCAGGCCAGGAGGTGGACGAGGAGTCCACAAGCCTAGGGGCGCGCCCCTGGCTTGTGGGCCCCTCGAGCGTCCCCCTGACGTGAGACCGACGCCAAAAATTCCTACAAATCCCGAAACCCCCAGAAAGAAACCTAGATCGAGAGTTCCGCTGCCGCAAGCCTCTGTAGCCACTAAAAACCAATCGGGAGCCCATTTCGGCACCCTATCGGAGGGGGAAACCATCACCGGTGGCCATCTTCATCATCCCTGCGGTCTCCATGACGAGGAGGGAGTAGTTCACCCTCGGGGCTGAGGGTATGTACCGGTAGCTATGTGTTTGATCTCTATCTCTCTCATGTTCTTGATTTGGCATGATCTTCATGTACCGCGAGCTTTGTTATTATAGTTGGATCGTATGGTGTTTCTCCCCCTCTACCTTCTTGTGATGAATTGAGTTTTACCTTTGAGGTTTCACTATTATTGGATTGAATACTAATATGGATTTGAGAACACTTGATGTATGTCTTGCGTGGGATACCTGTGGTGACAATGGGGTGTTCTATTGATTCACTTGATGTATGTTTTGGCACTCAACTCACGGATTCCCGAGGTGACATTGGGGTAATCTATGCATAGGGGTTGATGCACGTTTTCGTCCTTGTTTCTCCGGTAGGAATCTTGGGGCACTCTTTGAGGTTCTTTATGTTGGATTGAATATCATGAATCTGAAGTTGTTTGATGCATATCGTATAATTGACCCACGGATACTTGTGGTGACATTGGAGTATCTAGGTGACATTAGGGTTGATTGATGTGTGTCATATGGTGTTATTTTACTATGAACTCTAGGGCTGTTTGTGACACTTATAGGAATAGCTCAATGGATTGATCGGAAAGAATAACTTTGAGGTGGTTTCATACCATACAAGCAATTTCATCTTATGTTCTCCGCGATAGGAACTTTGGAGTGACTCTTTGTTGCACGTTGAGGGATTGCCATATGATCTAATTATGTTATCATTGTTGAGAGAACTTGCACTAGTGAAAGTATGAATCCCAGGCCTTGTTTTCAAACATTGCAATACCGTTTTTGCTGACTTTTGTTACTAGTTACCTTGCTGTTTTTATATTTTCAGATTACAAAAACCTATATCTACTATCCATATTACACTTGTATCACCATCTCTTCGCCGAACTAGTGCACCTATACAATTTACCATTGTATTGGGTGTGTTGGGACACAAGAGACTCTTTGTTATTTGGTTGCAGGGTTGTTTGAGAGAGACCATCTTCATCCTACGCCTCCCACGTATTGATAAACCTTAGGTCATCCACTTGAGGGAAATTTGCTACAGTCCTACAAAACTCTGCGCTTAGAGGCCCAACTAGAGTCTACAAGAAGAAGGTTGCGTCGTAGACATCAGTTACCTAAGGTGACCTATCTTGGCCATGTGATCTCCGCAGATGGCATTGCTGTTAATCCTGAATGAGTTCAGGCTATTCTTGACTGGACTCCTCCTAAGAATGTCAAGCAAGCTAGAAGTTTTCTCAGACTCGCCAGCTATTGCTGTCGTTTCGAGAACTTCTCCAAGATTACAAAGCCATTAACTGACCTGCTCCACAAAGGCAAAAAGTTTGAGTGGACATCCAAATGTCAGGAAAGTTTCCAAACTCTGAAAGTCAAATTGACTTCTGCCCCAGTGCTTGCTCCCCCTGATACCCCAAAAGACTTCGTGATCTATTGCGACGCCTCTCGGCAAGGATTAGGCTGTGTCTTGATGCAAGAGCGTAAAGTGATTGCTTATGGCTCTCGCTAGTTGCGTCCTCATGAAGAGAACTATTCAATGCATGATCTTAAACTTGCTGGAGTTATCTATGCTCTGAAGTTATAGCAACATTACCTCCTTGGTAATCATTGGGAGGTCTACATAGATCATCAAAGTCTGAAGTACTTATTCACTCAGCTGGATCTAAACCTTCATCAACAGAGATGGATGGAGGCCATATCAGATTATAACTTGGGTATTTCCTATACCCCAGGCAAGGCTAACGTAATGGCTGATGCCTTGAGCCGTAAGTCATATTGCAACCACCTCGTGGTTCAACAAGCTCAGCCCCTTCTTCATGAAGAATTCTGCAAGCTAAACCTCCATATTGTTCCTCCGGGTTCTCTCAATCCCCCTCGTAAGGAATTTCGCAAGATGAACCTCCATATTGTTCCCTAGGGTTCTCTCAATACCCTGGTTGTTAAACCAGATCTCGTTGGCGACATCAAGACTCTGCAGAAATATGACTCTCAAGCTGAGAAGAGTAAGCGCTATCTCACAGAAGGAAGGCCCTCATTCTTCACTGCAGATGATGACGTCACCTTGTTCTTTAAGGGTCGCCTAGTGGTTCCTACAAAGACAACCTGAATATGACTCAGGAGGTTATGGAAGAAGCTCATGATACACCTCTGTCTATTCATCCCGGTAGTACCAAGATGTACCAAAACATTCGCCAGAGATTCTAGTGGTCAAACATGAAACAAGACATTGCTCGCTATGTTGCTGAGTGTGACGTTTGCCATTGAATCAAAGTAGAACATCAAAGACCTGCTGGAACTCTGCAACCTATTACTATTCCTGAATGGAAATGGCACAATGTTGAAATGGACTTCGCAACTGGTTTTCCCAGATCACAGAAGGGTAATGATGCTATTCTTGTCGTCATTGACCGACTTTCCAAAGTTGCACATTTTCTGACCGTCAAGTCAACCATCACTGCTAGTCCGCTGGCAGATTTGTATGTTTCCAAAATTGTTTCACTCAATGGTATTCCATTGGTAATCAACTCAGACCGTGGCAGCCTATTCACTTCAAGATTCTGGTCAAGTTTCTAGGAAGCTATGCAAACTCATATGTCCTTTAGCAACACATTTCACCCTCAGTCCTAGGGCCAAGTTGAGCGAGTCAACCAAATTCTTGAAGACATGCTTCGGGCTTGTGTCATCTCCTTCCACAAGAAATGGGAGGAATCTCTCCCGTATGCTGAATTCTCATACAACAATAGCTATCAAGCTAGTCTGAAGATGGCCCCCTTCAAATTGTTATATGGACGAAAGTGCCAAACTCCTCTAAATTTGTCAGAAACTGGGGAACGGTCACTCTTTGGTCCGAATATTATCCAACATGCCGAAGAACAAGTTTGTGTTATTCGTGAGAATCTGAAGACTACTCAGTCTCATCAGAAGAGTCAGTATGACCAACGTCACAAAGATATGGTCTATCAACCTGGCAAAAAGGCTTATCTTCGTGTCACACCGATGAAAGGTGCTCACCGCTTTGGGATCAAGGGCAAGCTAGCTCCTCGCTACATTGGTCCTTTCCCCATTCTTGAAAGACATGGAAAGGTGGCATATCAATTGGAACTGCCGTCGAACCTTTCTCAGGTTCACGATTTTTTCCATGTGTCATAGCTTCACCGCTGCTTCAGGGACCCCATTGAGGGAGTCCTGGACTAAGGGGTCCTCAGGCTGATGGTCAATCTCTCATGAGCCGGACTGATGGGCCGCTCTGGACCTGTTGCTAAAAGGCCGAATTATGGGCGACTTCGTGTTCGGGAAGGAAACCTCCGAAGCCTTGGTGTGTCCTCCAAGTCAAGATCTGCATGTTTTATCCCTTGATGGCAACTGACCTTGTGTAACCCTAGGTACCCCTGGTGTCTATATAAACTAGGGGTTTTAGTCTGTAGAGTCTAGAAGAACCATCATCCTACTCATGAAGGGTTTAGTTCATCTGATCTCGTGGTAGATCAACTCTGTAATCCTCATACACACATCAATACAATCAAGCACGACGTAGGGTTTTACCTCTTCAAGAGGGCCCGAACCTGGGTAAATATATCTCGGCATTCCCTGTTCCCCATTGATCCAAGATCCATAGCTTAGGCCCCCATACCCGAGATCCGCCGGTTTTGACACTGACATTGGTGCTTTCATTGAGAGTTCCGTTGTGGGACTGATGTCGCTTGAACTACGTCGGTATTTCCGCATAGAGGAAGGGATGATGCAGTAGAACTACGGTAGGTATTTCCCTCAGTTATGAAACCAAGGTATCAATCCAATAGGAGAACCAAGCAACACTATGTAAACGGTACCTGCACGCAAAGAACAAATACTTGCAACCCAACTCTTATGAGGGGTTGTCAATCCCTCTACGGGTAACGGCGCCAGAAATTGTCAAGTTGACGGGATAAAAATTGTGTAGATTGGATAAATAGATCTCGATAAAACACGAAAAAAATAAGTAACAAAAAAAGTGCACCAAGGTATTTTTGGGTTTTTGGAATAATAGATCTGAAAATAAAAGTGAATAAAAATAGATCTCAAAGCAAATATGATAAAGAATAGACCCATGGGCCATAGATTTCACTAGTGGCTTCTCTCAAGAAAATAGCACACGGTGGGTAAACAAATTACTGTTGGGTAATTGATAGAAGATCGAATAATTATGACGATATCCAAGGAAATGATCAATATATAGGCATCACGTCCAAGATTAGTAGACCGACTCCTGCCTGCATCTACTACTATTACTCCACACATCGACCGCTATCCAGCATGCATCTAGTGTATTAAGTTCATGGAGAAATGGAGTAATGCAATAAGAACGATGACATGATGTAGATGAGATCTATTCATGTAGGAATAGCCCCCATCTTGTTATCCTTAATAGCAATGATACATGTGTGTCTTGATGCCCCTTCTGTCACTGGGAAAGAACACCGCACGATCGAACCCATCACAAAGCACCTCTTCCCATGGCAAGAAAAATCAATCTAGTTAGCCTAACTAAACCAAAGATTCGAAGAAGAAATACGAGGCTATAAATAATCATGCATATAAGAGATCAAAATAAGACTCAAATAATATTCATGGATATAGATCTGATCATAAACTCAAAGTTCATCCGATCTCAACAAACACACCGCAAAAAAGAGTTACATCAAATAGATCTCCAAGTGACCATTGTATTGAGAATCAAAAGAGAAAGAGGAAGCCATCTAGCTACCGCCTACAGACCCGTAGGTCTATGATGAACTACTCACGCATCATCGGAGAGGCACCAATGAGGATGATGAACCCCTTCGTGATGGTGTCTAGATTGGATCTCATGGTTCTGGAACTTGCGGTGGCCGGAATTGTTTTTCGTCGACTCCCCTAGGGTTTCTGGAATATTTGGGGATTTATAGGGTGAAGAGGCGGTGCAGGAGGCCACCGAGGGGGCACAACCCCCCTGGGCGCACACTGGTGGGTTGTGCCCACCTCGGGCCTCCCCTCTGATACTTCTTTGGCCCATGTTGTGTCTTCTGGTCCAAAAAAATCTCCAAAAAGTTTCGCTGCGTCTGGACTCCGTTTGGTACTGATATTCTATGAAGTAAAAAACAAGCAAAAACAGCAACTGGCACTGGGTACTATGTCAATAGGTTAGTCCCAAAAAATGATATAAAGTTGCTATAAAATTATTGTAAAACATCCAAGAATGATAATATAATAGCATGGAACAAGCAAAAATTATATATACGTTGGAGACGTATCAGGGATCACCAAAGGATCAATGGCACGCTTAGTCATCAGCGATGGCATCCGCTCCGGGGATATCTTCATCCCCGGCCAGCTCTTCGCATTCGGCAGCGTCGTCCTACACGCCGATTCGGCTGGTCACCTTGACCAGATTGGCAGCTTCGCCACAGAGCAGGAAGTCGGGTTCGGCAACTTAGAGTATGTCGCTGCTGCTCAGGGCAATTTGGTCTTTACTGGGTTCTCAGCCTCACTCGATGAGCCTAGAAATCCCGAAGCTTTAACTTCGGACCTTCTCCTCGATCCCACCTCCGGGTCGATCCTTACTTCAGATCTCGCTTTGAGCTCGGACCCGATTACAGCATCCGCAAACCAGGGGTCAGCCTTGGCCGAACACGCTCCCTGTACAGGCACGCCGGAGGCTAACTCTGAAAGACGCCGGAAGACGAATCCGGCCGACCTCTCGCTATTAAGCGAGACGCTAGTCCAGATCCAGGCAATAAGCATTATGGATGGCCCGCCCTTGAACTATGCTCAGATCGGGCTTGAAGTAGGCCACCTGGAATTTTATGTCCCACCCATCACCCACTTAGTAGCCACTATCGAAGATTTAACCAACATGCTGGACTACGCCTCCGAGGAGGCCGACGACATGGATAAAGATGTCGATGCCATAGACTATGCTTCTCCTGCCCCCACCACCACTGGACCGTGGACAGCCACCTCCACCTACGATGTCTACATGGTGGACACGCCCAAAGAAAACGGCACCCCCAAGAAGAATGGCGAGGAGCCCGGCGAGGAGCCGCCCAAGCGCTGATGTTAGCACACATGATCGAAGGGCGCGTAAGGGCAAGGAAATCAACTCGGGCACCGGGGAAAATGATACCACGGATAACATAGAAGACCTCGGCGACCACGTCGCCCCCAACAGCAACTCGATGGCCTGGAGGGGCACAAGGATCAGGGTGACCCCAAGGACCTCAATGACTTTGAGGAGAACAACTACCTCCCTCTCTCCGAGGATGAGGAAAGCCTTGGAGCTAAGGACTTCATTGTCCCCGAGACCCAGTGGAACAGGAGCGGTTCAAACGGCAACTCATAGCCACCGCCCGAAGCTTAAAAAAGAATCAACAACAACTAAAAGCCGAACAGAATACCCTCAAGGATAGGTGGACGATGGTCTTGGCAGCCGAAGAAGGCTTCGACAATCAGCGGTAGGACCAAAACAAAAGCTACCCAAAATGGCGACTGCTGCCATAGTTCGACGATGAGGCCCTTGAGCCCGCACCCCCCTGACGCACTCAGGACAACCAACCAGACCGCACCCCTTGAGGATGGCATAGGACGGCTGGAGAGGCCAAAAATCCACCTGCACTCTCTCGACGAAGAGGCAAGGAGCCAATGCAGCCTGAGGATCCATATGACCTACGACACGACCTTGCCACTAGAGCAGGTCAGACAAGATCCATATATGGATCTAGAGGGTACACTCCCGCTGGACGGGACGGATACCAAGCTTGGCGCGTCCGAAACGATAGAGCTCGGGAGCAGCACTGGGTCCGAATGACAGCCGATCTCCGGCACGACGTAGCCCGGGTCAGGGGCGCTGCACACCCAATGTGCTTCACTGATGAGGTGATGCATCATCAGTTTCCCTAAGGGTTTAAACCCGTAAACATTGAACAATACGACGGGACAACAGACCCGGCCGTGTGGATTGAAGACTTCCTTCTCCACATTCATATGGCCCGAGGAGATGATCTCACACCATAAAATACCTGCCATTAAAGCTTAAAGGACCAGCACAGCATTGGTTAAATAGCCTACCAGAAAACTCCATCAGGAGCTGGGAGGAGCTCGAGGATGCTTTCCGAGCTAATTTTCAAGGCACCTATCTCCGGCCTCCGGACGCTGATGACTTGAGCCACATTATTCAACAGCCCGGTGAGCCAGCCCTGCAATTTTGGAATCAGATCTTGACTAAGAAGAACCAAATCGTACACTGTCTGGATGCTGAGGCAATAGCCGCTTTCGGACACAGCATACAGGACGAATGGCTAGCTTGTCAGCTCGGCCAAGACAAGCCGAAAACAATGTCGGCCCTTACCTCACTCATGACCCGCTTTTGCGCGGGCGACGATAGTTGGTTAGCTCATAGAAGCAACAATCCCGAAGACCTCGACACCTCTATAGTTCGGGATGGAAAAGGGAAACCATGGCGGAATAAGAACAAGCGTCAACACAACGATGGCGAGGCCGATGACACTGCAGTAAATGCCGGATTCAGCAACTCCAAATCAGGACCGCGGAAGAAACCCTCTAAAGGGAACCGGGATGGACCTACTACGCTAGACAAGATCCTGGATAGACCATGTCAGATCCATGGCACCTCAGACAAGCCCGCCAACCACGCCAACCGTTACTATTGGGTGATCAAACAGGCCAACAAGCTCACGACCGAGGAACTGGGAAAGGGCCCCCGCAGTGAGGACGATGATGAGCCTCGCGGGCCAAACAATAGAGTCCAGAAGCAAATTCCTCCTGAGGTAAAAACTGTGGACATGATCTACGTCACACACATACCCAAGAAGGAGAGGAAGCATGCTCTTCGGGACGTCTACGCCGTAGAGCCGGTAACTCTGAAATTCAACCCATGGTCGATGTACCCGATCACCTTCGACCGCAGGGACCATCCGACCAGTATTTGTCATGGAGGATCAGCGGCCTGGTACTTGACCCCATTATCGATGTGTACGACCTAACCAGAGTCCTCATGGACGGAGGCAATAGCCTCAATCTGATTTATTCAGATACAGTGAGAAAAATGGGTATTGATCCAACAAGTATCAAACCCAGCAACACCACCTTTAAGGGAGTAATCCCAGGCGTTGAAGCCCGCTGCTCTAGGACCATGACTTTGGAAGTAGTGTTCGGCTCGCCCGATAACTTCCGCAGCGAAAACTTGATCTTCGACATCGTCCCTTTCCGCAGCGGCTACCACGAACTTCTTGGTCGTACAACGTTCGCTCGCTTCAACGCTGTCCCCCATTATGCATATTTGAAGCTCAAGATGCCTGGACCAAAGGGTGGCATCACTATTAATGGCAACACAGAGCGCTCACTCTGAACCGAGGAGCACACAGCGGCTCTGGTAGCCGAAGTCCAGGTCGGTAATGAGGCACCGAAGTCCCAGTCCGTCATCAAGGCACGAGAGGCGAGCAAATGAGCCCTAGCCCTATCTCAACTCCCGGAGTCTTTCCACACTCAACATAAATAGGAATACGCTCCCCACAGCATGGCCCCGCTAGCCGCAAAGCACCTGCCTCAGAGGCACAATTTCGCGCTCAAATACCATGCACAGCTGTGGGGACCTACTATCCAAGGGCCAAGTGTTCGGCTTGACCGAGCTATGGTCAAACACGTCTTCAGACAATAGTGGGTACCATCTAGGACCTACCCAACATGAAGCTAATATATTACGATGACCTCTCAAGACCCTCTTTCAAGGGCCCATCCGCAGATGACTATCTCCTCTAAGGAGCACCCCCTCAAGAGCAAAGGCGCAGACGTGCAACAGGGCACAGTAGGGACGTCAAGCCACTCCTGAAGGCACTGTGTAAACCTTTCCTCTATAAAGTTTATTTTCAAGCAAAGTATCTATAACAGTTACTTCGGCAGTTCGGACTGTATGGTTAGACGTCATGAGTTCATCGAAAATAAAGACCATTCTTCACGGTCCCATCGCAGTCATTTATGTTGCATTGCTCTTTCCGCTCTTTGACGCTAAAACAAACTAGTTCGATACATGTTTGCTTTTGATGCGACCGACTAATAGACCGGGGGCTCGACTATAAAACTCGCCCCAAGCATCATTCTGATACTATTTGCTATCTCATGTGCTCGGCGTCTCAGATATTGCATTATATGAATCGGTTCTGAATTATGTCTTGGGTCAATAGTTGGGTTGCCCGGCTCCTGTGTTTACCCTCTTACGTTCTGCATGTTCGGCTAGGAGGGTAAAGGGAGAACCACTGCGATTGTACTTCCAGCTTGCCTGGTTAAGTACCTTAGTGGAGAAATCCGAAAACTAACTATCATAATAAGCGAGAACTGGTCGGCAATCTGATGATAAGTGTTAAACTAAAAATCGATGGAGGTTATGCCATGTTATATGAAGGGTTTGTATTCACACAAACCAAGTGATAATGGTTTCAACCTCAGCACACCCGAACATCACAAAACACTAGGGGCTAGTCACTAGCCCCCGCAGTCAAGCTCCTATGGCTAAGTGAAAGCACTAAAGCCGCATAGTCTGATTAACTCGTTTCCCTTACACACTACCGCCTCCGGGCACCGAGGCATCCGCTAAGGGTCACAGTGTGGAGGTCGAAACACTCCTTGTAGCATCTACAAGGGGGCTGAAGCCAATGACTGGTAACTTTCAGATTAAAACGGCCGCACAGGACAAAATAAACAAACAAAGCATGATATACCACGCAAAGCAACCACATCATAAAGCACAAAAGTTTAACTATCATCTGATACATGATAGTATGCTCATTCATAAATTACATCTTTTGGGCACTTGGCATCTATCACTCGAGCACCATCCATTACGATGGGAAAATACTGCTCGGGGCACCTATGCTCCTTTCCAGGGGGTGGGGGTCCAGTGGCCATCTCAACCGGCTTGATCTTCGGCCAGTGTACCATGGTCTTGGCGAAGGCCATCCGAGCTCCCTCGATGCATACGGAGCGCTTCAAGATGTCAATCCGAGGCGCGGCGTCGCATAGCTTCTGCACTAAGCCGAAGTAGCTATTCGGCAGCAGTTCTGAAGGCCATAGCCAAACACAGAGGTCCTTCATGGCTGGCTCTGCCATCCGATGCAACTCCATCAGTTGCTTCATCTGGTTGTTGAGCAAGGGAGGGTGCTCGGGGGCCTAGAACTGCGCCCAAAACAACCTCTGCTCAACTCGGCTGTCCTGGGATGAGAAGTACCTTGCCGCATCTGCCGCACTCCACAGAAGTTCCGCAAAAGTACCTGGGGAATGCCATACTCGTGTGCATAAAGTGAACATGTTACCACCAAAGACACATTGCAGTAAGTATGGCTTACCATCCGCAATCAGCTTGACCTGGCAGAGTTCTTCGTGGCCTCGCGCCTTTACCCCCTCCTCCTTGATTGCTGACTTCAACGAGGTCAGCTCAGAGGCCTGGTCCTTGCTTTTCTGCTCAAGGTCCTCACACTTCGTGATGACATCCTTGAGCTCCTACTGCACCTCGGCCACTCTGGCCTCGTTCTTATCACTGACGGTTTTCACCGTCGTTAGTTTGGCGGCTACTCGCTCGGCCGCTGCCTTCTATTCTGCGGCCTCTCACTTCGCCTTCTTCAGCTCGGCCTTGAGGTTCTTGACCTCCACGACAACAGTTGTAGTTACAATAAAAACCTCTTTCTTAGGGATGAACTCGAACACCTCGCTTGATGAGGAAAACCACGGTATTAAACAGTCCAGTCCAGACCTGCCTTGTGCTTCATCGAACCGCTTGTTGAGAAGGTCGAGCTCCTCATCGGAGCTCTCGAGCTTCCGACTCACCTCGGCCAGCTCCACGGCGTTGGCGGCTGCCACCGAAGATGAGGCCTGCACAACAGCTTATGCACATCACACTCCCGATTCATCGATTTTTAGATCCTCTGCCAGGTTTTCTTCAATCCTGTCAGAGTCTCAGGGCCTACGGTTCACTTTTGATATCATCAGTGCATTTGAACTATTCGACCCCCGCTTGAGTTTTTTAAACTCACCCAGGGCTCGGGGGCTACTATATATGAGGATTGCATAACCCTATAAAATAAATTCTCTTTGTAAAGAGGTATTACATGATTTACCTTGAAGCCCGTCAAGAGGCCGTCAAAAGCCTCCTTCAGTCCGCTGTCAATGGACTGAATGCTTTGTAAAACCGCACCCATGAGGGCGTGGTGTTCTTTGACGATGGAGGAGCTATTCAAAGCCTCCTCCATCATGGCCGACCACCCAGTTTTGTCCCGCTCTGCTACGGGTGGCACAGGTGGCGGCACCTCGGCTCCCCCTTTGGTGGAGGCCGGAATGGATGACTTTGGGGGCCTGGGGGGCTCCGAGACCATCTTCAGAGAGAGCTAGGACTGACCGAGCTCCCCCTCTATGTTCGCCAGAAGGGATCCCCCCTCCTATTCTTCGGTGATCGAGGTATTAACCTCGGCCATGATGTCATCACCCCCGCCCCCCGCGTTCGGCGCAGGAGGGGGTCTTCCAAGGCAGCACCTCCCCGGTCTCCTCGACGACCGGATGAGGTATAGTGCGTGACGAGGTCCCGCTCTCCGCTAACTCGGCTGGCCGGGAGTCCCCTTCTGAGACTCGATCGATGGGGAGGTCACGCGGCGGGCTACAATATGAAAGGCAGGCACATGGTTAGTAATGAACTTACTTTAAACGCATGAGGCGTCTTCAGATACATGCCTCTGGGCTGGGGGCTCGACCCTAGGGTTCCTTTGGGGAACCTCTTTGGAAGCCTCAATCTCCACGGTAGAGTCCAAGCTGTCATCGGACAGGCCACCTTGGCCCTAGATTGCTTCTTTGGGGCAGGAGGAGGCTGATCCTCCTCGGCATCATCTGATGCCGCCCTCTTCCTTGTTCGGGAGGAGTCGCTCTCCTCCCCGTCCTCTCCCTGCTCACCCTCATGAGCGGAAGGGGCTTGAGTTTCCCCGAACTTAGTATCCGGGGATCCTCTTGGGCGGAGGCCTTGTCGGGCCTCCCTCTTCTCGCCTTTCTTCTTCTCCTTCTTCTCCGGCGCCTTGTATGGCACCACGGCTAATATTTTCGTCAGCAAGGCCATCTTGGGGCCCTCAGGCAGCGGAGCTGGGCCATCGATCCGCATGGCTTTCTCTAGCCAGCTCTGCGAATGCGGGGAAGAAAGGGTCAAGTTCCTTATTAAAAGGTAGTATCCGAATATAAGAGTAAAACTTTATTGTACCTCCCGAGGAGGGTGTGCGGCGTCGAGGCCAATGTCTTCTTCCTTGGCCGGCCAGTCCTTTTGGGGCTTGAAGAACACCTTCCATAGCTTGTTGTGGGTGGTGCGGTAGAAGCGGAGCACGATGGCCGAGTCTTCGGACTTGTAGGACCACATTGGGGCAGCCCGATGTTGGCAAGGTAGGAGGCGGCGGCGAAGCATGACCTGAACCACATTGGTCAGTTCAATTTTCTTCTTTATCATCTGGAAGATGCGCTTCTGCAGCAACTCCACCTCCGTTGGCGACCCCCAGTTGAGACCCTTCCTGGTCCACGACACCAGACTCGTGGGAGGTCCGGATTTGAATTCAGAGGTTGCTGCCCAGCCCACGCCGCGTGGTTCGTTGATATAAAACCAATCTTTTTGCCAGATTTTGATGATATCTATAAAGGTACCTTCCGGCCACTCAACCCGCGGGAGCTTGCTGATCACCCCCCCCCCCCACACACACAGTCCGCCTACTGGCCGTCGACTATCTTCGGCTTAACATTGAAGACCTTTAGCCACAAGACGAAGTGTGGCTGGACCCTCAAAAAGGCCTCGCAGATAACGATGAAGGCCGAAATATGCAAGAAGGAGTTCAAGGCGACATTGTGAAAATCCAACCCATAGAAGAACATCAAACCCCTAACAAAGGGGTGGAGCGAGAAGCCAAGTCCCCGGATGAAGTGGGGAACGAACACCACTCTTTCGCCTGGCCGGGGCATGGGGATGACCTGGCCCTCCTTCGGAGCACGATGGGCGATGTTGGCTGGAAGATAGCTGACGCGCTTCAGCTCTTGGATGTCGTCATCAGTGGCGGTGGAGGCCTCCCACTTGCCCTTGGAACCGGAGCCAGCCATGGCCGGATTGGGGGAGTGGCCTGAGAAGATTTGAAGGAGGAATGGATCTGGGCGCTCAGAGCTCAAGAGATTGGGAAGGCGATAGAAATGGGGGATCTGAGAAGCGTATGGAGTCCTTGGTGGTTGTTTCCCTTCTATAAGATGTCGTAATAACAAGAGCTCCTTTGTTGCACTGCAGACCTCGCCACTTCCGGATATAATCGTGTCGTTATGTGCACGTGGGATAGCCTGAATTATTGATCATATGCCTTAAACAACGGGGCCTCTCTTATAAAGAGAATCCGGTCCGCATTCTTGATCAAGATGAACGTCACACCCGTCAGAAGGCAATCAATTTCCTTAAAGTTTAGTGGTCAAACCATTCTGAAGATGAAGCCACTTGGGAATGCGAGGATCGTCTTTGTGATGAATACCCCGCCTTGTTTTTGTCTACCTCCTAAATATCAGGACGAGATTTCTTGTAGCGGAGGAGATTTGTAACACCCTGATAATCAAGATACAGTAACCTCACCCTAATGTGCCATGTCATCATGTTTTACTAAGCCATTTTGCCATTTGATGAAACTGGGTCAAATTCAAATTCCAAAAACAAGTCAAATTCTTATTTCTTCAAACTATCAAGTAAAAATGTTCGATGGGATGCAAATATTCACTAGCTAATTGTCAAGTAAGAATTAACATTTTTCAAAATATAAAAATTCCCCTGGATATTAAAACAGTGGCCCAGCAACATCATTTTATCCCATTTAAATATAAACTTAAACTTAATAAATTATTTTTTAGCCCAAACTTGTGGCAGTGCAAAATAATGCATAGTAATTATATGGCAAGGTTTCACATTTTACAAAACTAATTTGATGTGAAAAGAAAATGCAAACAATAGAGAAATAAATAAACAGAAAAAGGAAAAGGAAAAAAATAAAAAAAATAAAAGAACTAATCTACTGGGCCACTTGGCCTATTTGGCAAAACCGGCCCAGCTACCCCCTCGCCCCCTTCCTCTCGCTATAGTAGACAGGGGGGCGTGGCAGCCATCCGCCGGCCGTGGCCGTGCGTGGCGGCCATCCGCCCCCTCCCCATCACCTACAAGACGCCAGCGTCCGCCCCCGAAATCTTAGCCCCTCCATTTGCCCCCTCGCGCCGCCTTCGTCTTCTCCACGATGAACCGAAGCAGGCGTCGCCGTGACTCCCCCGCGATAGCCGTCACCGCCGCTCCGGTGCCTCCCCGAGCTCGCTTTGCTCGACTACAGAGCCCGGTGAGGCTCCGTCGTCCGATTCCCCTTCTCCCCCCTTGGATCCCCTCTGTCTGCCCGCGCCCATAGTCGCGCGTCGTGCGCGCTCGCCCTGCTCGCCGCCCGCTGCGCACCGCGCTCACCTCACCGTGGCCGCGCCCGCGCCCCGACTGCGCTGCCCGTGCGCGTGCAGCCCGTCTGCTGCTGCCCTGCGGCGCACGCCTCCGCTCGACCCTGCGCCCGCTCGCCCGCTCACACCCGCGCCGCTGCTCCGGCCGCGCCCACTCGCCCCCAAGCGCGCCTGCTCGCGCCCAGCGCTGCTCTCGCGCGCCCGCAGCCGTCTGCAGCCGCGCTCGCCCCGCTGTTGTCGGCCCCCTCCGCCGCTCGCCTGCGCTCGCCTCTCGCGCCCCCACTGCTGCTCGCTCCCGCCACCATCGCAGCCACGCCCCAACTACCCCTCCTCGCCGGCCGCCCCATGCACCACCGCGCGGCCGTGGCCTCCCTGGTGCGGGCGTGCCCAACCGAGGTGACTGCCGGCTGTCCCCTTGACCAGTGGGCCCAGGGAATTAACCCACTAATTAGGCCACTAATTCCCCCGTTAACTTAATGAGTCCCTGACACATGGGCCCCGTGCCCTTTTATTATCCTTCTTTTAAATTAACCCTGTTAATAAAATGTGACACTAACAAGCTAGGCCCACCAGATAGTTAGATTAATTAAAATAAAAAATCTGTTAATTAGATTATTACACTGACATGTGGGCCCCCTGTTGACCTGCCAACTGGTCAATAGTTGACTTGCTGACTAGGCAGCCCTGGCCCACTGTTAGACTCTATGTGCCCATTTCTGGGTACATTTGTGGGTACACTTAGCAATTTGATATTGATTTAATTTTGAATTAAATTAAATCCTGAAAATTAGAAAATCATTTGAAACTTTGAAAAATCATATAAAATAAACCGCAACTCGGATGAAAAAAAATTATATATGAAAGTTGATCAGAAAAATATAACGAATCTGTTTATGCTATCCACATACCTACCACACCCCTCTAACATAGCGAACATTGAAAATTTTCCCCTGGGTCAAAATACCGAAAAACACCTGGAGCCAGGAAAACATTTCTGGATGTTTCCCCTCTTCTTTTAAAATGCCTATTGTGATGCATTAGAGCATATCATCATCACATACTGCCATGACATGCATTGTGCTTCATTTGTTTGCTCTGTTATTTATCTATTTCCCTCTCTTCCCTATTCTTTCGGTAGACCCCAAAACTGCCGGTGACATCTAGTACGACTACGATGTCAACGACCACTCCTTCTCAGCAGAGCTTCCAGGCAAGAAAACCCCCCATGTGATCATTGCAATACCGCCTATTCTTTCCCTCTACTGCTTGCCTTAGAGTAGTGTTAGTGTTACTGCCTTATCGTTTGATACTATACTGCTGCATAGCCCATCCTTGCTACTGTAGTTGATACTTTTACCTGTTATCCTATATGCTTAGTATAGGTATGCTAGTATTCCATCAGTGGCCCTACATTCTTGTCCGTCTGCCATGCTATACTATCGGGCCGTGATCCCATCGGGTGGTGATCACGGAAATATACGAAATATTACTATAATACTTATGATACTGTTCGGATGTGGGGGCTGAAAGGACAAGTGTTTCCATCCAGGTAGTGGTGGGCCTGGGTTGCCGACGGCCCCGAGTGATTCTTGTGGCGGAACGACAGGGCAGGTTGAGACCACCTAGGAGAGAGGTGGGCCTGGTCCCTGGTCGGTGTCCGCGGTTATTTCTTAATAACACGCGTAACGAGATTGAGTATTTGACCAGAGTTGGTCGCAGGCCTTTTCGCACTAACCGCCACGCGGGATGAGTTATGGGCACTCGGCGTCGTACGATTTCTCTCGAAAGCTTTTTAGACGTCACAGATGAGCGACACACGTCCGGGTGGTTCCTGTAAGCACCTGCTTTGTATAAAGAGGTAGCCAGGACTGGGCCCGGCCGTCCACACAACAAGCAAGAGTGCATAGGGAGATGGGCCCAAGACCCCTAAACACTTAGGATGTAGACCGGCGTGCTGACCTCTCTGGAGAGCCTAGGTAGAACTACGACATGTTGATTGTCGGCGTTCTGGGAACCAAGGTACCTAGACTTGCCTGCCTGTGGCCCACGGCGTGGCTCCTTCGATGGCCTGGTACGGCCCGCCTCCAAGACCGCCAAGACAAGACCCTCACAGGGCCCCTGGCCTCACGAGGCGGGCGACACCAAGACCTCCGGAGGGGGCGGCCTCCCCAGGTTGCCTCCCGAGGAGCGGAGATTTCTATGCAGGTACCAGCCTCATGAGGCTGTGATGACGCAAGCCATGACGACCAAGGCCAGGCGGGTGCCAGCGGGTGCAGAGGAGTAGTTTCCTCTTTAGTGCTAAGGAGGCAATGACAGGCATGGGTTACCGAGGAATCAACCAAATGTTTCCATTCTGGTGCTACAAGACCAAGACCACCAGCACGGCAGGACGGATGTCATCGCCGAGCCCACCGCTACGTCACGATAAGAAGCCTTGCAGGCGAAGACCACCTTTCATCAGGATAAGATGTACTACTTGTCCCTTTTCAAATTGGCCACTGTGGGATCGCTTCCCGCCTACATTTTGGGGGAAGAGGACCGAGGCCACTATAAAGATAGGTTAGCCACCACCATAGAAGGGGTCGACTCATTCTCACCCCCGAGCCCTCGCGAGGTTGTTCAACCTTTGTACTTGTTCATCCTCAGCCCCTCGTGAGGCTAATCCACCATAAAGAAGGAGTAGGGTTTTACACCGCAAGGTGGCTCGAACCTGGGTAAACTGCCGTGTTCATCTTCTCCCTTGCTCGCGCAAGTCTGGCTAGGCTAGGCTATGGGGCAATGAGTTGGTAGGCTGGATAGGTTGAGTTCTTCACACACGCCCCAGAGTTCAAACCTTCTTGGGTCTGCGGAGCCTTGAATCTGACATTTGGCACGCCAGGTAGGGGCGTGGCGAAGCCCTGCCTCCCTACTCATCAACCGTGTTCCATTCTCGCTTGGCCATGACGAGGTATGGCCGGGCTCGCACCGAGCGATGGGCCGCGCACTCCGATCGGGCGGTGCCCTCCCGCCGCGGTGCTCCTCGTCGCGCCCCGCCTTCCTCGGCGCACTGTCACCAACGACAAGGTTCACCGCCGCCATCCCTCACACAATGCAACGGGCGAGCCGCTGCGCGCTTGGTTGGCATCACCGTGGCTCCGCCCCTCCGCGCCAGCCTGGGGCTGACAGGCGCGCAAGCTGCGCTCCTTATGGCACGCGAGTTGCTGCACTACCGGCCGGCCGATGACGATTATGACGCTTGGCTCGGCCGGGTAGCCGAGCTCCTCGACGCCGCCTAAAGGGGCATAGAGCCTCCCCGTCCCCCACCGGTGCCGCGGTGCTCGCACAGGGCCCGCCCGTGCGCGTGCTACGTCTGCTCGTCTTTCCGGAGGAGCCCTAGGGGGCTCTGCAGCGGAGAAGGGGCGAGCGGGATTTCCCACCCAGCCCCGGGGGCGTTGCCCCAGTCCCGGTGGAGATGGCCCTTTCAGAGGGGCACCGCGACGGGCCGCCTCGTGGCCATCGTGACCCGTCAGCAGGGGTGGCGATCGGCGAGGCCAAAGAGCAAGCGGGTCGACAGAAGGCAGGCCCCCGTCGACCGAGTCCTCGAGGTCGACAAGGCCTCACTATGCCTGAGGGCTGCAAGCAGGCCAGCGCCAGGGCCTTTGCCGCCCCGTAGGGTGATTCCCCCCGCCGCAGCAAATATTTTTTGGGACATGTATGTTAATGTTGGTGTGCAGGTGAACCGCGCAGCCGCAACACGCTGGAGAGGTGGCAGCCGGACCAAGCGCGCTGAGGCGTGCTAGGCGCGCAGCGGGGCCCTCAGCAAAGATGGGGCCCCGAGGGGCCTATGAGACCAGGGCACGTCATGAGGGCCTGGGGTCTCCCGAGCCGCGACCGCTCGACGACGGGGGCGTGAAGGCCCAAAGGCTCGGGAGGGACCCAGCGCCACCCCGCGAGCCGGGTAGGCGACTTGCGGCCGCCGCAGGAGTACGCTGCACTGCTCGACGGCGGTTTTCAGGCCAGAGACCCTGCCCAGGGCTGCCGCCATGTCAGGCTCGTCGGCACGCAGCCGGGGCAAAGGGCGGGGTCCCCGAGCAGAAGGCAGGCGACCGCCTTATGCCTCCCCAAGTCTCCACCCGTGACACTCTCATGTAATAATGAGTGGGGTTGTACACGCCTCAGAGTCTCCTGAGTGCTGCCCCTGAGCCTCACGGGGGCTCCCACCCACGTCTCAGTGGAAGCCCCATGCTCCGCGCTGGCAGACGACACTGTCCCCCAATGACTATGCCCAAGCCTAGTAGAAGCCCCATGCTCCGTGCTGGCGGGAAGACTACAAGACTAGCATAGGTGCCGGACGTGGCTGTTCTTGGCTTTTTCTTGTAACCAAATTTGCTACTTCTTGGAATGAACTTGAAGTTCTTGCGTTTTTGTTTAAAAAAGGGGGGACTTCCTGGTTTTTCTTCTTCTAGCCATTTTCCCTTCGCTTGATTTTCGTCTTTGCAAAAGATGGCGGGCACCCATGGCTCCCTCCATCGCACCCCGTGAGCGGGGGCTGGGCGCGGTGTGCATGCTTGGGTCGGCCCAGCGGCGCTAAAGATGATGCCTTAAGGGCCCAGGCCACAGCAACTGCGGCCTTGCCCGCGCGGACACCTCTCCGGATCCTCGCGCGGCACTCTCGAGCGAGCGGGCGGGTGCGCATTGCCCAGGGCTCTCGACGGGCGCCCGCCTCCGGACATCGAATCGGGCACCACGACCCAGCATGACAATGACGGCCACCCCTACTCAGGGGTCACGGGTGTGTGAAAAATAAAGGAAGGGCTACATCAGGGAGTGCAATACTATCTAATACATCATAGAGAAAATTCTTCCAAAAAATGCTTTCGCATCGTCGTGGGGTCACATTCAAAGTCTTGATAGGAAAATAGGGAAATACAAGCAGAGCGAGACGCGCTATCATCATCTCCGCTGTCGTCGTCGTCATCTTCGGCTCCGCGTTCTTCGGCCACAGGCGCGCCCATGTAATCGGTAGGGGCGAGCTCTGTGATCAGGTCATCCACGTGATCTTCCACCCAGCCCGCCAGGGCGCCTTGGATCGCCCCAGGTACGGGGGCTATCGTGGCATCGAAGTCGAAGTCAGGATCGGAGCGAAGAAGGTGGCTGAAGACGCGCGAGAACGTCCACGCAAGAAGGTCACGACTCTTCTCTTCGATGAGCTGGCGCGCCCTCATGGCCCCGCCTTCAAGGCGTGCCACGACCTTGGTGAAGAAGCTGAGGTAACCGGCATCGTCGGCAATGAGTGGGATGGAGACGTTCTCATCACAAATGCTGCTTAGGGCCCGGCTGGCCCTTAGCCCAAGGGCCTGGAACATCTGGGAGTGCTCGCGTTGCAGCATCCAAGCTCGGCTTGCCTCATCTGAAGCTTTCTCCACGAGGAAGGAAACGCCTTCTACCTACTAGTGGAGGAAGGACAACTCGGTCTCAGCAGTGGCCCGAGCTTCCCCAGCGGCTTTCTCACGCTGCTCTGCCGCAGCTAGCTTCTTCTTGAGGGCATCGGCCTTGCCCTGCAGCTCGTCATGCCGCATGCAGAAGCGAGCTTCCTGGAGCTCTAGCTTCAGGCGGTATTCCTCGGCAAGGGTCCTGCTGATCCCCCCCACCTTCTCGTCGACCTCTCGCTAGATCTTCGCCTCCCGAGAGGCGAGGTCATCCTCGGCAGCGGCCACTTGGTGCTCCATCACTTCTAGCCACTCGCGCTCCAGGTTTTGCTCCATCGCCTCCAGCGCCAGCGTGTCCTTGAGCATGTGGGGCCTCGCCTCACTCGCGGGCAGCCCGAGCGCCGGGGCGGCGAGTGCGGCCGCGCGTGCCCGGACTTGTTGCTCAAGGATGGCATTTGAAGCTTGGAGCTCCCTCTCGTGCCCCTCCGCTGCCTCGCGCCAGTGATCTGCGGCTCGGGCCTCCTCGAGGGTGCGATCACGAGCCTCCCTCCCCATGGCCAGGGGCCCCTCCACCTCCGATCGGGCATGCTCATGCTGCAGGTGACCGAAGTTGATGGCGACTTCCAGCCAGCGCCATTCGCGCGCCAGACGCAGGCGCTCCGCCTCAAGGCGGGCGTCAACATCACCAAGCTCCACCCCGAGGTGCCCCAGCGCATTCGATGCCTCTAGAAGAAGGCCGTGCCGGACGGCGCTGCGCCCGCGTGCGAGCTCCAACACCCGGCCTGGGCTTTCCTCCGTGCCCCAGTTAGCTGGGGAGGCGCGCGAGGACTCGCCCACCTCCAACAGGAGCCCGGGGGCTGGAACTCCCTCGCCCGCTCCTGCGGCCCGAGGTGCAGCCCGACGTAGACTCGCCCCACTGCTTGGGGATGGCGCCGTCTCGCAGGGCGCCCAGCTACCGACAAGGATCAGCGGGGGAGCCCTTGGCACGGCCCCCGTGCTCCGGAGATCGCCCTGGAAGAAGGACTTCGGGAACGCAGGCCTAGGGCCCCCCCAGGGACGGCCTTGGCTCGGGCACAGGCGCTACCCCACGCGCAACTGCTTGGCTCGTGAGGCCTAAGGTCACGACAGGACCGGTGCCCTCCGGAGGCAGTGCTCGGGACGCGCTCGCTCCCTCGACGGAAGGGGTCCTGAGGGGCAAAAGTCAAACAAAGATGTGATATGCAAGAGTCAAGAGGAAGGTGAGGTACTTACTCATCCACAACGATCCACTTCCTCCTCTTCAGGGTCCTTGGGACAGGGTTGCAGTGACTCCCGGGCTCTTTCCTCTTGCGGGATGCCCCGGGATCCAAAGGAGACACACTGGGGGCTGGCGTATAGCCCTCCACGGTGGGGACAGCAGCTACATCCATGGGCGGGACTCCTCCCCCGCCGCCCGTGGGGCTCGGAGCGGGTGCCTCGGGAGCGCACGATGGTGCCCGCTCCCCCGCGACCACCTCAGGAGCGCACACCTCGGGGCCTTCATGCCCGGGAGTCACCAAGAGGGGGTTGTCACGAGGCCCCTCGTGGCCCTCGTGGAGCAGCCCCCACTCATCGAAGCGTGGCATCTTCTTCACGAAGGCTCCCCCCTTCGGGTGATCGTATAGAGGGAACCCATCCGGAGGGAGCCCAGCGGGTTCTTCGTCGGTCAGGAGATAAAGCACTGTGCGCAGTGTGCTAGAACAAAGAGGGGGCTGCCGAAGCCTCATGTCATCTGCGGGGCCGGTGAAAGCCCACATCGGGCGGGAATGGCGCTGGAGCAGGGCAATGCGCCGCCGGGTGAACTCCCTCACCACCATCGCCATCGTCACCCCCGTCTTCCTCAGGTTAGCCAAACTGGTGATGACTCAGGCGAGCCGCAGGTCGACCAGCCTCACGTGCCCCCACCCGGAGCTCGGCTTCGCGGGGGCGGACGGGATCAGGAGCAAGGGGCTGTACACGGTGGCGTCTACATACACCCACTGCCTCCGGAACCCCCTTGCATCCGAGCGGAGCATGGAGTCGATGCCGGAGCCTGTGGTCGCCGCCACCGCCTGGAGCGACACGCACCCCGAGCGTTGCTCGCCGTCGACTAGCTGGAGCAAGAAGAAGTGGCAGAGCAGGGCCACGGACGGAGCAATGCCCACGAAGGCCTCGCACAAAAACACGAAGGCGGAGAGGAGGACGACGGATCCGGGATCCAGATGCAGCACGTGGATTTGGTAGTGCGAGAGCACGACGTTGAAGAAATCAGAGAACGGCGGCAACAAGCCGGCGAAAAGGGCATGGAGATGAAGGGGGATCTCGGTGGCCTCCATGTCAGCCAAGGTCCAGGAGGCAGGCCAGATCTTCGTTGCCTTCCACTCATTGGAATCGGCGGCGATGGCGTGCCGGACCTTATCCAACCCCTCGTGGTTGATCATCGTGGACCGGCCCAGCGTTGGTTCCTGCCCTAGCGAGGGCTCCGCCGCCGCAGGGATCTTGCCCTTCTTCTTCCTGGGAGCCATGGCCGCAAGATGGATTGGAGCTATCACGGAATCTAGCCAAGAGGACACGAGTTTGCGGGGAGGAGAAGAAGCAGAAGGCAAGCGCACAGCAGGGCAATGATGGCTCGGGTGCGTGCACCAGGCAGTTTTCAAGTCGAGTGGTTGCCGAGGCGGCATGGGGAAGCGGAGACGCCCACGTCCCTTTGAGCGCCACACGTAAGCTCGGCCCGCAGGCGGTTGGGGCCCGTGGTGCTTCGCCCTTGTCCTTTGGCTTTGCCTCGAAGCCAAGCTCGAGCACGCCTTGGGCCCGGGGGCTACTGTTGGGGTTCTGGGAACCAGGGTACCCAAACTGCCTACCTGCGGCCCATGGCGTGGCTCCTTCGACGGCCTAGTACGGCCCACCTCCAAGACCGCCAAGACAAGACCCTCGTGGGGCCCCTGGCCTCGCGAGGCGGACGACACCAACACCTCCGGAGGGGGCGGCCTCCCCAGGTTGCCTCCCGAGGAGCGGAGATTTCTATGCAGGTACCAGCCTCATGAGGCTGCGATGACGCAAGCCATGATGACCAAGGCCAGGCGGGCGCCAGCGGGTGCAGAGGAGGCAGTTTCCTCTTTAGTGCTAAGGAGACAAGGACAGGCGTGGGTTCCCGAGGAATCTGCCAAAGGTTTCTATTCCAGTGCTACAAGACCAAGACCACCAGCACGGCAGGATGGATGTCATCGCTGAGCCCACCGCTGCGTCACGACCAGAAGCTTTGCAGGCGAAGACCACCTTTCGTCAGGATAAGATGTACTACTTGTCCCCTTTGAAATTGGCCATTGTGGGATCCCTTCGCGCCTATGTTTTCGGGGAAGAGGACAAAGGCCACTATAAAGATAGGTTAGCCACCACCATAGAAGGGGTCGACTCATTCTCACCCCCGAGCCCTCGCGAGGTTATTCATCCTCTATACTTGTTCATCCTTAGCCTCTCGTGAGGAAAATCCACCACAAAGCAGGAGTAGGGTTTTACACCGCAAGGTGGGCCAAACCTGGGTAAATTGCCGTGTTCATCTTCTCCCTTGCTCGCCCGAGTCTGGCTAGGCTAGGCTGTGGGGAGACGAGTTGGTAGGCTGGATAGGTTGAGTTCTTCGCACACGTCCCAGAGTTCGAACCTTCTTGGGTCTACGGAGCCCTGAATCCGACATTGATCTTCTGAGGCTGGGCACTACCCAGGAAAGTGTGTCTGGCCAGAGATGATTGAGCGTATCGGGTAATGTGGTGCACCCCTGCAGGGAAGTAATCTATTTGAATAGCTGTGCCCACGGTAACGGGACGGCTTGGAGTTGTATTCCGAGCTCTTACAACTAAAACAGGATACTTGATAAAATACACCCAGATAAGTGATAGATACAACCCGGTGATCGCTCTCCCACAGGGAGACGAGGAGAGGATCTCCGGGTAGGATTATTGCTATACGTTGACACATGTTCTATACAAGCTACTCTCTTCTACTACTTCAAGATGGTGGCTGCGAGAAGATGTATTCTTCAATAGGATTAGCTTCTTCCCCCTTTATTTTGGCATTATGCAGTTTAGTCCAAAGATACTACCCCTTTTATGGATACCGATGCATATGTAGTGTAGATCTGATGTAAGTCTTGGGAGTACTTTGGATGAGTACTCATGGTTGCTTTGCTACCCCTTTTTCTTTCGACCCGGATGTTCGCAACAGATGATGGTGCCGCAGATGGAGGTCCCCCCAACGGAGCCTACTACGTGGAGATCGATGACCAGGAGTAGTTCAGAGGTCCCAGGAAGGAGGCCTCGCCTTTCAATCTAGTGGCATTGTTTTTCTCAGCCTTCTTAAGGTAAACTTGTCTAACTATGTCTGTACTCAGATAATATTTGCTTGATGACTTTTGTATTCGGGTCCTCGTGGCCCCTGGCTTGTGATATAAAGAATTAAGTTTATCCTTTGTGTTGTAGAGTTGTGTTGTGATATCTTCCCGTGAGTCTCTGATCTTGATCGCACATGTTTGCGTGTATGATTAGTGCATGATTGAATCAGAGGCGTCATAAGAGGGTGCTTGGGGTTTAGTCATAGAAACATCGGAGTAGGGCGGCGTTCCAGGGATTGGGTTCTAGGCGCCCGTCCACTAGATATGGGATTCGATAAGCGCCTCCGATGAGAACCTGGTCCATGATGAATAGCCCATCCCACTTAGGTGAGAGCTTGTGGCTCTATTTCTCCAGATGTAGTCGCATGACCAAGTCTCCCACGCTGAACTCCTTTGCACGGACCTCCCTACTATGGTAACGTCTTGCCTGCTTCTGATAAATTGCAAAGCGCGCCCGGGCCACATTACATTCCTCTTCCAAGGCATCCAAGGCATCTTGCCAATCTAGCTCGGCTTCTCGTTCCTCGTACATATGTACCCGAGGTGCGTCATGGATTATGTCGCAAGGGAGCACTGCCTCAGCGTCGTATACCATAAAGAATGGAGTATATCCAGTGGATCGATTTGGCGTGGTGCGGAGCCCCCATAGGACGGAATCTAGCTCTTCTACCCATTTGCAGTCTGCTTCTTTAAGGAAGCATACCACCCTTGGTTTGATACCGCTGAGTATTAGTCCATTGGCGCGTTCTACCTGTCCATTTGACTGCGGATGATAGACGAACGCGTAGTCGAGCTTTATGCCCATCTTGGCGCACCACGCTTTGACCTCCTTGGCTATGAAGTTTGTCCCGTTGTCTGTTATGAGACTCTGGGGGATACCATAACGGTGCACTACCCCGGAGATGAACTCGACTGGGATTGCTCCGGCCAAAGTAACTGGTTTTGCCCCGATCCATTTAGTAAACTTGTCCACCATGACAAGTAAGTATTTGTTTTTGCGTGACCCTCCTTTAATAGGGCCAACCATGTCCAGCCCTCAGACTGCAAAAGGCCAGGTGATCGGGACAGTGCGGAGGGCCATGGGGGGCATGTGGCTTTGTTTGGCAAACACTTGATAGCCCGGGCAGCATTGTACTAATGTTGTTGCATCAGCCCCTGCCGTCGGCCAGTAAAAACCAGCACAGAAAGCATTGCTGACCAAGGTCCGAGAAGCGACGTGATGCCCGCTCATGTCGGCGTGTATTCCTTGTAGCAGCAATCTCCCTTCCTCTTCAGGTATGCATCGTTGGAGGACCCTCGTGGTACTTAGCTTATAGAGCTCGCCCTCATGGACTTTATAGGCCTTAGACTGCCTTATGATCCGTTGTGCGTTCGTTTGGTCTCCGGGTAGCTCCTTGTGAAGTAAGTATGCTAGGAGTGGTTCAGTCCAGGGTGCAATGATTGCCATGACCTCGTGAGCCGAGGTTGTTTGGTCTTCGTATAGCTCCTTATGTCTTCTTCATTGTCGTCCTCGGGTTGGGCAGATTGCCCCACATCGTTTGACTCTGAAGTGTGTTTTTCCTCCTGCCAAACTACGGACGGCTTAAAGAGCCGCTCGAGGAAGGTGTTTTCGGGAACTTTATCCCATTTGGCACCCATTCGAGCAAGGATAACGACGGCCTGGTTACTATATCGAGGTATATGATGGAATTCAAGCCCCTCGAACTTGGCCGAGATTTTTAAGACGACATTCCTGTAAGCTGTCATCTTTGGGTTCTTTGCGTCGAACTCGCCCTTCACCTAGGAGATGGCGAGGTTGGAATATCCTCGGACCTCAAGGTGTTTAACGACCATTGATACTGCTATCCGGAGTCTATGCAAGAGGGCTTCGTATTCGGTCGCATTGTTGGAGTCCGTGTACATGATTTGTAACACGTATCGAATGCTATCACCGGTTGGTGATGTAAGCACTACTCCAGCCTCTAGTCCACCAAGAATTTTTGAACCGTCAAAATACATGGTATGTGAGTATGTGCTGTAGTCTCTAGGGAGTTCGGCCTCTGTCCATTCGGCTACGAAGTCCGCCAACACCTGAGATTTCATAGATCGGTGTGGCCTGCATGTTATTTTGAAAGGTAGGAGCTCTATGGCCCACTTGGCTATGCGCCCTGTTGCATCCCGGTTGTTAATTATGTCGCTTAAGGGGACGTTGGATGCCATGGTCACCAAGCACTCTTGAAAGTAGTGCCGAAGTTTACGTGACACCATAAAGACGGTGTAGGCTATCTTTTCATAGTGAGGGTAGCGTGTCTTGCACGGGATTAAGACCTCGGAGACGTAATAAACGGGATTTTGGACTTGGAACTTACGGCCCTCCATATCTCGTTCAACCATGAGTACTATGCTGACCACCTGGTTCATGGCCGAGATGTACAATATCATCGATTCACACATTCCTGGTGCTGCCAAGATGGGTTTAGTGGCGAGGAAGGCTTTAATGTCTTGTAAGGCCGCCGCTGCCTCCTCGGTCCATTTAAAAGTATTTGTTTGTTTCAGCAACCTATACAGAGGTAGGGCTTTTTCCTCGAGTCTTGAGATGAAGCGGCTTAATGCTGCCATGCAACCAGCGAGTTTTTGGACATGTTTGAGCTCGGTTCGTACCTCTAATCGGTCCAAGGCTCATATTTTTGCCGGATTGGCCTCAATTCCTCGGCTAGACACTATGAAGCCGAGGAGCTTGCCTGCTGGCACTCTGAAGACACATTTCTCTGGGTTAAGTTTAATTTGGTATTCCCGCAAGCTGGCAAATGTATCGCGGAGGTTGTCGACCAGTTGTTCGACGTGTTTTGTTTTGACAACCACATCGTCAACGTAGGCCTCTATGGTTTTTCCGATGTGTTTTTTCAGGCATGATTGAATCATGCGCTGGTATGTAGTGCTGGTGTTCTTCAGCCCAAAGGGCATTGTGTTGAAGCAACACAACCCATAGGGCATGATAAACGTTGCTGCTGCCTGGTCGAAATCTTTCAGTTTTATTTGATGGTATCCTGAGTAGGCATCCAGAAAGCACAGCAAATCATGTCCGGCTGTGGCCTCCACGATCTGATCGATACATGGTAATGGGAAGGAGTCCTTGGGGCAAGCGTTACTGAGGTCTTCGAAATCGACGCACAGGCGCCAGAACCTATCCTTCTTTGGTACCATGACCAGATTGGCGAGCCAATCAGGGTGTTTGATGCCTCGTATGAATCTAGCCTCGAGGAGTTTGCCAGTTCCTCATCCATTGCTTGATGCTTGGGTTCGGAGAAGCGCCGAAGTGCTTGCTTGACGGGCTTACAACCTTTTATGATGTTTAAGCTGTGTTCGGTGAGCCTGTGGGGTATTCCTGGCATATCGAAAGGATGCCAGGCGAATATGTCCCAATTTTCCCTAAGGAAATTGGGTAGGCCCTCATCAATCTCTGGCTCGAGGTTTGCCCCGATTGATGCCGTTTTGTTTGGGTCCATGGGGTGTATTTGAAATTTGACTATGTCGTCGGCAGGCTTGAATGAGGTTAACTTCGGTCGTTTGTCGAGGATGACATCGTCCAGATCGACTTTGGCTCGCAGTGACCTAAGTTCCTCAGCCGCGAGGGCGTTGGATAGGGATTCCAGGGCAAGTGACGCCATTTTGTTCTCGGACTTGAGTGCTCTGTCGGGGTCACTGGAGATGGTGATTATCTTGTTAGGGCCCAACATTTTGAGTTTCATGTAGCCGTAGTGTGGGACTGCTTGGAACCTTGAAAAGGCGTCCCGCCCGAGCAGGGCATGGTATCCGCTCTTGAAAGGGGCGATATGGAACGTTACCTCTTTAGATCGGTAGTTATCAGGTGTTCCGAAGACTACATCCAAGGTGATGTTTCCACTACAATGCGCCTCTCGTCCTGGTATTATACCTTTAAAGGTGGTTTGGCTCTGTTCGATGCGCGATTTATCGATTTGCATCTTTTCCAGAGTATCTATGTATATCAGGTTAAGGCTGCTACCTCCATCCATTATTACATTCCGAAGGCATCAACTACCCACGATTGGGTCGAGTACTAGTGCGGCGGGGCACCTATTCTGGGTTGACCTCGGATGATCTTTATGATCAAAGGTGAATGGCGTGTCTATCCACGCGCCTCGAGTTGGGACTTGCCTAATAGAATTAACTTCCCGCAGAGCCCGCTTATGTTGGTTATTTGATGTGAAGGTCTCATAAATCATCAAGACCTCGTCGTCGCCCGAGGACTCTTCGACATGTCGCGGCGTGCCATTGAGGAGGGCTAGGCACTGGTACAGCAAGCTGCTATACAAACGGTTTTTAACCCCTTTCCGCGATGGCATTTTAAACCGACGCCTTGCCAGTGTGTGCAATAGGGGGGGTCCTTCCCACACGACCCAAAAACCGTCAGGGATAGGGAGCAATGATGCAGATGCGTTGCCAAATGTAATCGTATGCGATGTAGCAACATATCGCACACACCACATTCTGGCACACGTGTGGGATTGGTGATCAAACGTTTGTAATGACGCAGTGAAACCAAATGGTGTTTCATACTGTACTGTTTGGAAACAATATCTAAGGCACACGGGCCATCATAGAAACTGTGTGCGATATGTGCCCCATCACGTACGAGTATTCTACGGAAATCATCTGCCATGCACGACACCATCGCACATGTTTCATAAACAATTACCATGTGCGATAAGGTGCTATCACAAATGCTTCAAGAGCCCCTTCGCACACATACAAATGCTGCAGATCATCTGCGATTTGTTGTGTATCAGCGACGGTTGCGGTATGAGTGACGTGTGCTTTCTGTTCAGGATCGCACAAGTTTCCTGAAAAATTTACGAGTGGGTTTGCCTTTTGCATTGGGCACGGTTTACTATAAGTTGCCGTGTGCGATAATGTGCTATCACAAACGGTTCGGGAGCCCATACACACACGTAGAATTGCTACAAATCATTTGTGATCTGCTGTGTATCACCGACGATTCTGCCATGATTGACGTGTGCTTTTCGTTCTGGATCGCACACACTCATTTAATTGAACCGTGTGCACATCAATGGCCAGGTGAAGCAAAATTATCGCATTTGAATCGGCATGCAAAAAGCAAATTTGCCATAATATGCAATTGAACAAATAGTGTCCAGAAGAAGAACATTCATCAGAATTCGCAACAATTGCAGTTGAACAAATGGTAGCTAAATTCCAACGATTTGTTAACATATGCAGTACATAATTAATCATGGTGTACGAAATACGAAGACCTCATCACATGGAAAACAATGGATCCATGTGTATATGTTTAGCGGCTAACTCTTACTCATTGTTTCAAGAGAAGGCATGCTGAAATCTTCATTATCATCAGTGGGCTTGATGTAGTGATTCAGGAAGAAGTTGCTGATAAATCTCCTAACCATGAGCAATTCACCAGCGGGGAGCGGTTCAGGGTTCCTCAGTTCAAAGATGAGCTGCAGGATTTTTAAGACCAGAATGTGCCATATGAGTGGAGTAGAAGATATTAATTAAGATAGACTTATTGGTACTAATTTGCGAGCATCTTCACAACTATCAGCAAATTTGTAGATGGAGATCATGTGTCTGCAAGCATAGTATCCACAAAGGTTGGTACCTGCTTGTTGCTGAGGACACTGAAATTTTTTGTATAGAATTAGTCATGTATTTGCCCTGTTAGGAACAACCTAACCAGTGTTAGATGTATTTTTTTCTTTGGACAAAAATAGAAAGAGGTTTATTTAGAAACTTGAACATTTGACTAGCGTAAGAAAAGGTATTTGCAAACTATTGGATACATTTTCCGAAAATAATGGATTTCTGTGTCTTACGGAGAAACGATCTCGTGCTGCAGAGATAATTCCCTCTTGAACAGGTTCCCTGGTTTAGTTTTCCACAATGCCAACACACTGCAAATGAAGATGAATTGACTCATACTCAATTCTTGAACCAGATATGAATGCAAATTAATTTCAACATCATAGAATTCAATACCTATCCATGAATTGCTGAAGATGCGTCAAATCCTGAGGCTTTATTGACTCTCTGAGAGAATCCAGGTAGTAAACTATATTCTTGTTTGGAACAATGAATACCAAGATCCAGTGATTGCTACAGAGTAAGAAAACCATGAACTTACGAACTATGTCAAAATCTGAAAGACAATCAGTGTATGCGTGGTTGTTTATTTGACTTACCCTTCATGATATGGCCAGAGAAATGATTTTGCATGGGACGTGTTTTCGAAGAAATGGGCGACCTTGTTAATTGCCCACTCCTGTCGATCCTTATCACGTAATAATGTGCCATTGCTAATTCAGAATTTATGAAATACACACTCTCCCTTTTTCTTCTCTACACGATCAATGCCCTGAGAGGAATAAAATACAGTTAGCTGTTTATCGTTTATAGCCTTGTATGGAGAAGTTGATCAGAGTTTGTTAAGTACTTACAAAATCAGGTATCTAATAAGAGTGACATCAAGCACATTGAAGTTGAGGAAGAGATGTAAGTCCTCAAAACCCACACTGATTCAAGTACTTCTTGTACAACACGTGCTTACAGTTTCTCCAAGCATCCTTCGCCTTCTTCAGTGCAACGTGCTCCGCTTGCATTCTCCACTGCTAAGGAACGTTGAAGTGATCCATGATCTCCTGGAATATCCTTTGCCGTGTTTCTGTGTCAGCCTTCCGAAACTGCGGCAGATTAATGTTGAGCCTTGCCCTGCCAACAAATCCACACACACACATACTCCTGAGCCTCGTGCGTGCTTTATCTGGTTTAATTGGAGCCCAAGACTTTAATCGATGTCGGTTACTTCATATACACCTTTAGGCTGGTGTGTGGGCTTCCTTGGAGCGTTCTTCCGTGTCCTGACTGAATGGGTAATTGCTGCAGCTCTATCCCATTCCAGATTACTTGATCCCTGACCATCTGCTGGATACCTAGGCTTGTCGGACTCATATGAAGATACATCGCTTGAAGCATGAGTGATGTTGCTCCTACTCGGCATCTACAAAGAACGCATGCGAAACTCAGGAAAGGAGGATAAGCATAAAGCTAACCACTGGGTAGCAAGCTATCTAAACATGTCATACAATAATTTTGAAAATGTACGGCTAATTTGTTAACTTTGCATGACTTGGGCGCCCACGATTTGTAAATCGAAAATAACTAATTGGAACAAATACAACTTATATGTACTAGTTAGGAAGGTAGATAATGAACATACACACGCTCTCCATTATTTTATAGCCAATTTGGGAACATACCGAACGAAATAGGAAGAGGGATTGCGAGGAAATATGCCTCAGCGCGATGGAGAGCAGTAACTAATAGGTTCTTGTGCAAACCCGGCAGGATCACATGAGAGGCGAGGGTTACATGATCGATATGCTCGGGGGCAGCTGACGAGCAAACGAAGATGGCGAGGCACGAGCAGCCGCGTGTTGGGAACGGTAGTGGAGGTAGGGTTGACGCCGAAGAGCGGGCACACGGCCGGGTTGAGCATGCCGGCACCAGAGAGGGTTCCGGTGTGGATCTGGGTGAGGGGGAGCTGGCGATGGAGATTTGGTGGACTATCGAGTGAAACGGGGGCGGGCGGTGGGGGATATTAGCGGTTTCGGTCAAAAAAGTGAAAAAAGATCCCCGGTCACCGCGCGGAAAGGCCTATGCAAACGGTTGCCTCTAAGCGCCCGTGTGCACAAACATCATAATTTTGTTTGAAATGAAGACGTGCTATTTTTGAAATGAAGACGCAAGTTCATTGTTTCGCCTCAATTTTTTTCCACGGTAAGCAATCACCATTATACCACATGTTTGATTTTATGTCGCATTTCAGGTCTCGTTTGCTATATTTGAGCCATTTTTTGCATTTACCATGCATTTTGGCATATAAATTAAATCCTAGCCACAGCTGTATGTGCTGATGAAAGGGATGAGGATTGTCGTTCGATCTGGAAGCATCCAACGGTGCAGAAGTACAATCCATGGGGTTTGGGTTCTGGCCAATCAGAACGCATGACTCACATCACGCGCGAAGTAGGGCGGGGGGCATCGGCCACGGTTTCATAGGCAGACGGTTTTCGTGAATGAACCGTGTGCTATTTGAAAACATTTACATCAACTAACATCATATTTTAGTTTGAATGAAGACGTGAGTTCATCGTTTTGCCTTGAATTTTTTCCACGGTAAGCAACTCCATTATACCCTAGGTTTGATTTTCTAGCGCATTTCAGGTCTCGTTTGCTATATTTTCTAGGATCAGAATAGTATTCTGATCAGGGTGCGCCCTATATAGGGTGATTACTTATTCCCAAACTCTCTGAACTGTCCACCAGCATCGTCTAAAAAAAGGGCCACGAGGCAACGACCACAAACTGCACCCTCCCCTCGATCCCCCGATCCCATCGCCGCCCAGCTCGCCCTGGAACCCGCCACTGCTGGTTCCCCGCCCCGCCCTGGATCCACTCACCTCCCATCGCCGGTGCCGCGCTCCGCCCCGAACCTCCTTGCCGTTGGTGCCGTGCCATGCCCCGGACCCCCACCCCTGGCCCTGAACCTCCCCGCTGTCGGTGCCCCGCCCCACCTATCCCACACCGACCAGGATCCCCACCACCGGTGCCCCCCCTTGCCGCCGCCTCATCAACACCAGGCGCCAGAACATCCTGAACAGCAACGAGATCGACCGCCTCCCGAGTTGCGCGCCCCCGTGTTCCCTTCCGGTGTCCCCCCCCCCTCGTGTTCCCCTCCGGTAGGACCGCAGCGCGCCCCGCCCTCCCTCCACCCCCAACCTTCGGCCAACTCAATTACCGTCGCTGCGCACCGCCCTACCACCACTGCTAGTTCTGCTTCCCTGCCTGCTCCTGCCGCCATGGTGGCCGCTCCTTACGGCGGAGTCGCCTGCAAAGATGCTTAGGCGTGGTGGTAGAACACATTCTCCTTCCCGCGCAACAATGGCACAGGGCCCTCACTCCTTCCGTTTCGTCTTCGTCGCTGGCAAACTGCAGATTCAGGAAGACCTCAGCCCTGAATTCGGCGTGGACATCTGGCTACATGTTTCGCTTATTTTGTTTGTTGAAAAAAAGAAATGTACCCTCGGTTTGTTTACACATGTTCTACAAATAAGTTTCTTTGGTTTTGTTAACCTGATTCCATTCTTCTGATTTCTTTCAGCAGTACAATGTATATTACACCAGAAGAAAAAAAACCTAACACTAGGTTGCACATGTTGTGTTTTGTGATTGTCATAGGCTTACAGCCGAGGCGACGTCCTCCACATTTCCTACCAGCTCCACCCAATCCCGGCACCGGCGTCGACCCCAACGCGCCGCCTGAGTCTGCCACCCCGCATCCGCCTGCACACGCCAGTGCGCCACCACTAGCCACCTACCCGACCCCCCTGGCCTCCTACACACTACTGCTGCTCCCTGTACTTTTTTGGATGAAGTTAGGTGATGTAGCTGTCTTTGGATGTAGCAACATAACTATGGATATTGTGATGATGCTACTATGTTCAACAGGGCATTTTCTTTGATCTAAACAATGAATTTGGATGAGTTCCTATAAAATAGAATGTGTGGCAGGTCGGATACAAAAATAGCTGAAGTTTAAAGATAACAGACTGGATAAAAAACAGGAAAACTCTGTAACAAAAAAGTATTTGAGCAGGAGTTCTGTGGCATGTGCAGAATTGGATCAAAAAATAAGAAGATAACACCGAAAGTGTGTGTGTGTGTGTGTGATGTAGATATAGAGTACTAGTTGGTGGGCATGTACTAAAGTTCAGTTGTATCTACAGGTGCAAAAAACGGGTGTTTTTGATCCATTTGTTTCAGTTTCATAGGTTGGTTTTCTTCCAAGTTTATCTCCAAAATGCATCAACGCCATGGAGTATTTATTCTTCTTGTGTTCTTGCATCATTCATCAACACAGTGGAGAAAAAAAATTGAGGTTCAAATTCAAATAATAGCCAAGTTTGATGTTTATAAAACTCGGATTGTTCTTGTTTTAAGAAAATTTTAACATGTAAGGAGGCTGGCCAACTTGGCCTCACGGTGCTCCCCCAGATTGGAGCTTCGTTGGCCATTGGATCGAGCTTGTTTTGGTCAACTGACTCGTCTGAGCCATCCGATTTTCACATACTGGTAAATTTGGTTTTCACCTGATGGTAGTTTTCTTTGACCTATGATGGGTGGGCTTGTGTCTTCCGCATATTGGCTGGGTGAGATGTGGAAAGGTGCGAAAAGGTTTCGACCAATCCTCTCCTCGCGCACGATGTGTGTCCATTGGGCCTAGGCTCTTTTCCCCTATCCCCCACAACCGCCTCCTCCTCCAGGCTCCAGCCCCGCTCGGGTCCGCCCCCTCCTCCCGCTTCTTCCTCCATGCTTCATCTGGAGTGCCGGCCCACCGGGGCTCATCCTCCTCCATCCCAGCGCGTGCTCAGCCTCCTCCGTTGCCTCTTCCTCCTTTCCGTTGGGGGCAGTGGTGAGGATAGGAGCAGCGTCCGCGGCTGGACACCATGAGCTTCCAAGGTGGTCCATGGTGAGGAACGGATGTGCTGGACGTCTCCTTCAATCCGTTATTTTGGTGGGTGGGTGGGTGGGGGGGAGGCAATCTGATTTCCGCAAGGAAGGCGGCTCGGCGTGGCCACCGTGACATGTCCATGGTGCCACCAACCCTCCACCTGTCTCCTCTTCCGAAGTGCAGTGCCATCTCCCCTCTTCCCAGCCAGTTTCGCCTTGTCATGTAAGCATTCCTCGACTGCACCTCCAGCCCTCATCCTCCTACTTTTTCTCCTAGGTGTCCTCTAAATCATGCTGGAATGTGCTCGGGGCGATGCCTTTCATTCTCCCAACCTGCTGCAACTTTTTTTGGTGCAGAGGAGGAAGATGAGCTGGAGGTGCCTGCCTGCTACCCTGGAGCAATGGGAATGGGTGCACCACCCAGTCAGCCAATCGACAATAGATCCAGGTGGAAAGGCCCCTGTGCTGCAAGATTTATGAATTTAAGAATTAGAAGATTTTTTATTGTTGGATTTGCTAACAAACTGCCTCTTGTGTTGTTCATTAATTTGCGGGCTCACTGGTTTTGGTTCAGTTTGAATGGCTCTCTAGGCTTAAGATCTTTCTGGGATATAGTTGAGTTGTTGAATCTTAATGTATATAATCGGTTTCTGCTCTCCGGGCTTAAGATCTTTCTGGGACATAGTTGAGTTCAATCTGAATGTATATAATCGGTTTCTCAACTCATGTATCTATATGCATTTTTTTTCATTGTCAAAATATTTTTGCTTACTGGCCTTGTCCTACATCTGTGTGATTGCTGAGGAGGTTCTTTTCTTTGCAGGTGGCGTAACATTTGAGTTGCCTACAGATGATTTTTCTCGTCCCAGTCCTTAGTTCACATATGCTGGTAAATCTCGTTGCTCCTGCTGCTACGACTGTGGTGTTTCTTATGTGCTGTTTTTTTGTAGAGGGCTGGGATCTAACAGATTCTATAGATACATGATGTTTTTATGTGCAGTTTTTTTTGCATGTATTTTGGTGAAAGGAAGTATGCTTCAGAGAACAGAGAGATAAAAAATGCCATATTCTTTTATCAAATAAAGATCTGGCTGCTTATTTTGCTTGTTGGGACCAAGATCTCTAGCTATCAATGACTTTCCAGAGTAGTTTTTGCTGGTCTGAAGTATGAAAACTTCTTGGTTAACATCTTTATAAGAGGCATAATCTCTGCAAACAAAATAGAATAACTAAAACGTAGCTAACTCCATTTTTTCTGCACGATCTATTTTTATCTCAAATGCATTTGAATGACTTGGCGTTTCCATCCAATTTCTTTTTGCCATTTATTTTCCATTTGGACATACGGGATAACGATCATATCATATTTTTGTCATGTATCTTTCATTTACTTGGAAACTAATAATTAATAACCAAGGGATTTTTTTAACAGCTGCAAGACTACCTGCTAATAATTACCGAGAAATTTTTTTTGACCATCGTATGTATCTTTCATTTTGTTAATACCAAATTACGAAAAAGGTGAGGGCAACAGTTAGACACCACAAACTGTATATGTTACTATTAATTGATCATCCTTAATGTTTGAAGTGTTCCACATGATGTTGCTGGTAGAAAGATTCAAGCATTTTGGTTTCATTAGAAATACAAAATTTCTTTGTTCAGCCATCCTGCCCCGTGGTGGCTGGTTTTACTGAATTTATAATCGAACACTTGAATATATATTTTCATCAGTATGCCCCCTATCCTATTTTCTGCGGACACACATGAATGTTTGATCCAGATTCTAGGTGCATCCTTTACTACAACAATCTCAGGCTATACTGAAAAGTGTACTGCTTATATAGCGAATATCTTTAATTCATATGCTCGTCTGTTGGATGCTCGCTGCTATATTTGGTTCATATGGTCGCCGGCTTGACGCTCGCTGCAATCTTTGGTTCATATGGTCGCCGGCTTGACGCTCGCTACTACTGGACACTCGCTGCTACTGGACACTCGCTGCTATCTTTGGTTCATAAGTTAGTTCTTATGGTTACTGAAACCATGCAAATGTAGCTTTCCCTCTCCTCTTTCGTCACTTGAATTTAAATCTCCTGCATGTTCATTTATGAACTCTGCACCAACACACGTGAACCATGCATAAATTGTTCACTTTTAGAGTCTAGCTCAAAGAAATTCACTTCTGGAGTGTAGCTCAAAAAAGTTCATGACGAACATGTGTGTTGTTGCTGAATTGGGATTTAAATTCAGGTTTCCTCGGATGTCTATGCTACTAAATTAGGGGTATAAATTCAAGGTTCATCTGATTAATTTACATCTGTCTTTTGTACTCTGTTGAACATGTGTGTATAGTTTCAAAGTTCCTTTTACCGTAATACTTATGGGTTGTTCTAGAGGCGATTTTGCGTCACTCTCTTTTTCAGATGTTCATGCATAAGTAGCTTTTATTTGGCGATGCCATGAGATTGTTGTCAGCTATTTTTTTCCTAATGCTCGCTTTTAATTTGCTAACTGGTGTGTGCCATGTGGTATGTGCCCAACCTATGTATCTCATTGTGTTGTGATGGTAGAGATGCTCTCCTCTGTAGGCGAAACGACTGGAGAAAGTAAGCAGCTCCTTTAGTGGTGTTCGAAGATGGTATTAAGCATAGCTAGGCTCTGCCATTCATGAAATTACTATTTCTTTGTAGGCTTTTGATTCACCACTATTCTGTATAATCTGTAGGCTTTGTTTCCTGAATAAGATCAAGAATTCTGCACTGGAAATTCATGCCCGCTGTTCAAAACTCAGTCTGTATTTTGAAAGAAATATCCTTATTACTTTTTTGCATCACAAAGGGTTATATATACTATCAAGATTCTGATGTTGTTCTATATTGCTGTCACATGAGTATAATAGCAGCAAAAAAGCAATATGGTGGTATCTTGTGGTGGGATATACTTGCCATTTCTGAAGAAATACCAAACACGACTGTACTTAATTTCCCCTTTAGGAAATACATTGTGGATGATGAGATTATGAATACAACTCCTGTCAACATGAAGAGACGGCAGATAGGCAAGTCTACATACATGTGGTTAGAGACACACCTCGAAAAGATTAGGGCATATCCTAGACTAGCAACTATGCTAGGATGGTACATTAGACAGTGGGATGCATCTGAATTATACCGTTCCAGTAATTACTATGTATTTCCACCCTTTCGTTTCTAGCTGATACATAACGTTTGGTACATGAATCAATCATGCTTCTTTGTCTGATGCTATCTCTAAAAGACCTGTGTGCACTGCTGCTCGCTCAATTATGTTTGTTTAAATACTTTGTTTTTTTTGTACCAATATCATGTTAACTGAAAACTTGCAGTCTTTATTCCAATGATTTTTGGGTGTAATTTCCACTAAGGTTTATTATCTCCAGATCAGATGTAGCTTGGTTAATTTGAAAATAGCTATATATATTGAAAGGCCTTAAATGAGCAACCTATATTTTATTGGCCAGTTCTATCTAAGAATATGCTTATCTGTAATAGCTGGAAGGGGAATATATAAAAAAAAGTGTTTCTATAGCGCTAACTTTACTACATGCATTACTTAAAAAAACTGTACTACATGCATTAATCCAAATTATTTTCATTATGCTAATTATGCAACTTTTGTCTTCCAGTTATATTTTCAATTTGTAGTTCTCGTCCCACATAATATATTGCCCTTTTTTTATTATTTGTGACTTCATGGTCTGACTGTTGAATTTCTTTATATTACCCTCTTGTTTTTGGAAGAATAGATTGATGTTTTGTATCTAAGGTCTAACAAGGCCTGTTGGTTGGTCGGTGTACTGATTGTGACAGCAATATTGAACAACATCAGAATATATTTTGACACTTTTTTATGCTTCGATGTTCCTTTGTCACTGTTTGACTTTCTGCCTTGGCCCCCGTCTTGGTTTACAACTTCCAATTTGTTGCCTTGCTGCCATGTACCATCGCCATCTTTAGTGTACCATCGCCATGTTTACTCCAGAAACATGGAATGTGCGCTTCTATGTTGATTAGTCAAATACTTGCTTTGCCTTAAAGACTGTTCCCATTCGTTTCCCCGGTTTTTTTTGTATGAATTTCATATTTCCCTAGAATGATCAACACATTTCCATGGGATTTTAGAAAAATATATGTGAATGCATCTTTCTGATAGTGTTGCTTATCAGGGCTTCTATGATCCATGGATTGTATGAATTCTCTTTAAACATGTAAACATGCTTCAGTGTATGTTAGTTTTAGGATCGCAACTGGCATTTTTTTCACGCTCTTTGTTAACAGTTTCGGTTCTCACAGGGTTTGAGATGTGTAGATTCAGTGCCACAAATTAGTTGCAGGTGGATATGTAGCATCCTTATCTATTCATATGTTCGACTCCACTTTCATTTGCCTATGGTGTTTGGGCTCAGGGCTTTCCCCTGTTTCATCCTAGATGCATCATGCTTTATCTCAAACTCAAGTATATATATGGTGTTGTTGGGGCTTCTTTGATCATAACTAGATGATACCCCGCGCGTTGCTGCGGGACTTTTTTCCTTAGCATCAGGAAAATGTGTGATCGAATGAAAATAAAAATGTCTATTAAAGATTCAATGAAAAAATGATATTTATCTTCAACGAATACAGTTTGGTGCAAACCTACAAAGGCTTAGCATTATCATGAAATTCTTATCCTCAATACATACATTAGCATTTTAAAACAACTGAAATGAGTTATCTTATTTATTTTCAGTACGAAGATTTCCTACAGTTTCCAGTCAGTTAAATCCATGTACCATAAAAATGTATGCTTCGTTGTTCTGATATAGGAAATCAGATAATACATTTTCCCAACAATCTAAAAGACCAATAAATAAGCATGCTTTTTGACATCGCAAGTATTACGAACATTCACTCATCGACGAACATAATTACAGAAGGAATTGCAGTAACAGTCAACTGTCATATATGATAACCTCACGGTGAAGCAGGATGTTCGAGAAGGATGGAGACATGGAGGAATCAGAATCTTAATTACATTGAGAGGATTGAAACGGGGCAGGCTGAATCCAAAATGCTAGCATAATGCCGTGAGGTGGGTACCAACAGGCAAAGGGGGCTACAAATTCGTCCTGCCCATCACCACTTGTTGGAACGGAGTCAGACGATGTGGGAACTGTAACCAATGACATGGAGAGGCTAATTAGGGATTTAATCATGGATTAAGTCAGTTAGCTATCTTCTTACAGGGAAATTGCTCGGCGCCGTCGACACAACATCGGCAGCAGAGTGTATCTGACATAGAGGTGCTGTGTCACCCCGTCGCTCATCCATGAGGTCCATCTTGAACCCACACCATGATCTCCAGCAGCTTCACCTGATCAACAGTTTAACTCAAAAGTAACATCGTCAATGACGACCCATTCAATCCAGGACCACCAACCTGAGCATGGGAGGCTGTAGGCAGCATCACATGGGCATGCCCGAGCTTGGGAAACCAGGAGTTGAGTTGTTCCCGCTTGTCGGTCATGTCCCATGAGTGCATCAGCACCACCGCGGCCGCCGCATGGCATTCCATAATCAGATCTGTTGGCTGGCCGATGCTGCAAAATTCAAACACGATGTTATGACGAAATGCGTACCTCAAAACACGGTGTCAGAGAAGGAAAAACTTCCATTGGTACTTGTGATTTCTACAAAGCAGATCCATCTAATGAGCACAACATTTCAGGGTGGACAACCAACACAAATGAATGAAATGAACCTTCTGGGTCTCTCCATCCAGGTTCTCAGCAAGCTTCACTATGCTGCCTAATTTACTGTTTCGCAAACATCTTTGTTAACTGATAAATAAAACCAACAGTGTAGGTAAATAAACTCATTTTCAAATGCTATGACAAAATGATATTCTTCGAGCCGCCGAAAAGGTAGAATTACAATAATTTATGTGGAACTAATCATATGGCCTAGTTTTGGAGAACATTAGTCAGTTAAGCAAGCAGATAAATATTGGACCAAAGAGAACACCAAGAGGTTGTGTAAGTGTAACTAATAAGCCTACTTTACAAACTAATTTCGAAATGAACTAACACACGAGGATATACATCAGTTGAATGTGAGTAAAGGAAATAATTGTCTACTATGACCTAATTTTGGAGACCACGAGTCGGCTAAGCAAGCAGATAAATATTGGACCAAGGAGTAAACACCAAGAGATTGTACAACTGATAAGGCTGCTTACCAAATTAATTTGGGAAGGAAGTGAACATATCAGGATCACAACATGAAGCCATCCATCACCTTCAGTGCTTATAGATGCACTACAAATTGTTGGAAATAGTCACAGGAGATGACTCACAAACTCAGGTAAGTCATTCATTTTTGGTATTATTCTTTAGATTCAATACATTCGATATGCTAATGGTAAAGTCAAATCTAATCTTGTGGAAGAACACAAAATTAAGGGTATGGCAACACATTTTCAAGACTGAACTAAATTTATGTTTTTACCTACAGCCGTCCCAACATTACGCCGAACATTTGGTGGGCGTTGGAGCAGTGGACGTGCGGGGCGGTGGTCAGCCGCGCCAAGAACGATAACCGGGCCACGGGGAGTTCCTCCACACGCAGGGGCAACAGAAAGCCACCGGAAGAGGTCGGAGAGGCCTGGCAGCGCGGGACAGACCATGGTCATCGATGCCCTCGATCGTTGTCCGACATGTGGAGCTCCACCGGTTGTAGCAGGGACAGGGGAGGCACCGGTGGAAGGCGTGGAACGCCGGCGACCGTACAATCGAGTCCCGTGGCAAGCCGCCGCACCATTCAACCAAACGACCATCCTCTCTGCCGCCACCGCAGCACGAAGCATAGAACTCATATGGCGCCATACATCAGGAAGGGGGTGGGTGTTAGGGGAGGGGGGAATCGACGGTCATGGCGGCTCCTCACCTTGGCACACACCAACTGAGACGACGCAAGCCCGTCCTCCGTCAGCGCCTCTTCGTCGAATGCGAGTGTTATAGCACTCACCGGCCTCAAGCAAGTGATTCAGAGGATAATCCTAGCAATTTTTTTAAGATGGATATGGATTCATATTTGGTGTAGGTGACTGGAATGAAACCCTGGATTAACAGGAGGCCTGCCGCCTACTGGGGAGAAGACGAATAGAGGAAACAGAGATCCATCGGTCAGGAAATAGTGGAGGAGATGAAAAGGAATGATTAATTCGGTGAAGAAGATGTAGAGACCGGCAAAACCATTCGGTGGGGAACTGAGGGGACGACGGGTCTAGATCAAACAGAGACGGTTCATTTTTTAAGCTGGCAACTGAACACACGTGGCATTATGCATGTAATCAGAATTGCTTATGTGGCAGTATGGGCCTACTTGATGAGGTGGACATGTTGCATGTCAAGAGAAATAGTTTAGTGGGGATGAACTATTTAAGTATTATAGATATGAAAGATGGCAGACGTGATTTGGTTTAGACCATTTGTCCAGATAGCGACATTTTGATATGCAAGGCATGTGTTTATTTGATTTTCTTTCTGGCATGCACTAAAGTAACCATGACAATCAGTAGAAGGAAGACAGTCAAAACATTATTTTCTTTGTCTTGGTATTCCCGATTTAGTAATCATTTTGTATATTTCAAGGAAAATATTCAATTCCCAGTCATCTTTCCATTGCTATTTTCCCTACCACGCCTACAGATGGTAGACAATCTTATCCACAATGGATATTTGGATTGTGGATTCTCTGGACTGAATGGGTTAAGTTTTTGCCCAGATTTGTCATCCATATTTTACTTATTTAAACAATGCTATGACTACGATACGATCAACTGTGACTCGGAATATTTTTCCCATATAGTATCGGACAATATTGTAGGCACCCACCTTCCAAAGCATACAGGTGGATGGTGTTATTTGATTAGATTAACAATCAACAATCATGTTTATAGACTTCCTGGAGGAACAAACACATGGGAATCATCATCTGGTACAACACACAACAATGACCACACCAACGAGGTGCTTATTGTTGTCAAGCACTAGCTAACTTTTTCCCCTAGTCAGTTATAGGAAGGACTGAAATTGCGGGTCAAGATCCATTAACGTGAGCAAGGAATCACACTCAACTCTGATAAGAAGGCGTACGAAGAAAATTTGATATAATAACTTCATTGTATCCTGCTCCGAAGCAAAAACTCTTTTGTGGAGTCCATTTTCTAGTGTGTTATAATTTACTACCATTTCTAAAACAGGCCAACCCTTTTAGCAGCCCACGGCTTGCTTTTATATGATGGAATTGTTACTCGGTCATATATATATATTTATATTCATGCTGCTCGGTCTTCTTACATAGTTAAGAATTGAATTATCTGCCCATATATACCCATCAATCATTTTTTGCATTCTATCTTTGTTATACTATAGTGCCTTCCTGATACTGGGAACAATGTAGTTCTTGGTAGAAGTATGACCTCAGTGGTACAAGCTACGGAGAAAGAAGTTATGTATGAACAAAAATTGATGCATATATGTAACAATATAATTGAGTTCATCAAAACTAATTAAGAATTAATGTTTGTTTTTATGAAAAATAAACATTTGCACTTGTTCTTCAGTTAGTTGGGTTGTTAGATTGTTGCTTCTCTTTCCGTTGATTATGATCTTTTGAGTGCAGAATGTTAACAAATTGCCGCATCATCATGGCTAAGGTGTCAATACCCCTAAGTAAGCCGCCTCTTAAGTTGAAGAGTAGTATAGTGAGTATCCGCTTAATATTGTTAGCATTACATGCTTCATCGATTTGTTTTAAATGGGACTCTGTGCTATCAGAATAAAATGTGTATATTAAAGGGGATTCAACAATGGATATTTTTTTCATCGCTCACATGGATTTAGCGTGCCTCTGCGCCATTTGGCGCAACGAGTCCACTAGTAAAACTACGAAGTTCAAATTAAAAAACCAGCCAAGTTCGTTGTTTATAAAAACTACAGAAAATTGAAGAAAGAAAACAAGTAAGAACACATGGAGAAAAAGTTTCAAGAGTACATGGACAAAATGTTTAAACATTTAGAGCATCATTAAAAAATGTTCTTTTGGCAATTTGTTTTGACATAAAACCCAGAGGGAATTCATGTTTCATTTTTTTTGAAATAAAACAATTAAGTTCGAATTGAAAAACCAGACTAGTTCGATGTTTACAAAAAAATTGAACATTTCAAAAATTATAAAAAAGTGGATTTCCTTGTTTCTAGAAAAAAACGAAGAAGTTCAATGTTTATTAGAAACCGTAAGAAGGTCAAACTAAAAAAAGCATCTCAAACAATTTCATATAAAAAGGGGTTATCTCTGTTTTAAAAACCTAGAAGTTCATTTTAAAATACGGAACGGGTCGATGTTTATTAAGAAACTAGCATTTTTATTGTTATTAAAAGAAATAAAACCAAGAAGTCCAAATTAAAAAAATCAAGAAGTTTAATTTAAAAAAATAGAATAGTTCAATGTATATGAAAAACCCAGATTTTCCTCGTTGCTAAATAATAAATGAAAAGTTCAATTTCAAAAAACGGAGCAGTTCGATATTTATTACAAAAACTTGAGTTTTCCCCGTTACTAACGAATAAACCAAGAAGTTCAGTTCGAAATAACGAAGAAGTTCGACATTTACTAAAAAAACTCCAATTTTTCCCATTTCTAAAAATACACAAAGAGGTTCAAAATTTGAAAAAATAGAGGAGTTTGGTGTCCATAAAAATTCATTTTTTTCATTGCTAAAAGGGTAGTGTCCTTTTTGTCATTTAAAAAAAGTTTGGAGCAATTTGATTTTAAAAAGAAAATAAAAAACTTCAAAATAAAAAAAGAGTAGTTCGATGTATACAGAAAAACTCAAATTCTTCTTGTTCCTATGCAAAATTGTATGAAGTTTAATTTTTTTTAATGTTGTACGATGTTTACAGAAAAATGATTTTTTTTCTTTTCAAAGAATAAGACTAAGAATTTCAAATTAAAAAAGCAGAGAAGTTCAGGGATTATAAAAACCTAGGATTTACATGCTCAATTTTAATGAGTGTTTTAGGAGTTAGGGCAAAAAATAAAGCAAAGAGCAAATCAAAGTGATAACACACAGAAGTTCACGTACTACATGGTGCGTGCTTCATATGAGAAAAAAAATAAATAAAAAGGCAAAGTCCAAAAATATTTGTTGCTAGAAGTTCAAGTCCTCGGCCAGAGAAAGTTCAAAAATTCTTGTAAGAGAGGTTCACCGTGTATTTACATGTTCAAAACACACACAAAAATGTCATTTTTTGATGTTTTAAAATAATTCTCTTAATCCATTACAAATTTGAAATAAAATGCTCTATGTGAAAAAAGTTTCTCCTATTCAACAACTTTCCAAGAGTATATCGTATGCTCTATTTCAAAATAAACGGTTAAAAAATCCGTGTATGTTGTTTGAAACAAAATTTTAACCTTATTAGATAAAGTAGCGTCTTTCAACAGGTTTCTAAAAAGGTATATCATTTGTGTAACTCCGGTGAATGGGTGAGAAATTACGAACAGAAATACATGACAAAAGATCAAAGTGAAAAGAGCAGCAAGTTCAACTACTATACAAAATGCGTTCCAGATGAGAATAAAAGAATAGAAAACTAAAATCTTAAAAGGTTTATTGCAAGAAGTTCATGTAGTTCAAAAATTCAAGTGTGAGACGTCCGTCGTTCATTTACATGTTCAAAAAAGGCAAAAACATCATTGTTTTCGTCATTTTTAAAACTGATCGCAAACGACAAAGAATTTGTAACAACTGTCTACAAGAAAAAAGTTGCTCCTATTCATAAGCTTTCCAACGGTATATTATATGCTACATTCCGATAAACGGTTTAAAAGTTTCATGTATACTGTTAAAAACAAATCTTTACTCAAAAAATAAAAAATGTGAAGTTCAAATAAAAATAACACATAAGTTCAAAGTGAAAACAACCAGCGGTTCAACTACTACATGGAGTGTTTTTCATATACGAAAAAGAATAAAAAGGCAAAGTCTAAAAATACGTTTGCTAAAAGTTTATGTGGTGTGCCCAGGAAGTTCAAAAATCTTGTGAAGGAGGTTCACCGTGTATTTACTTGTGCAAAAACACATACAAAAAATGTTAGTTTTTGTGTTTTAAAACAATTCTCTCTATCCATTACAAATTTGAAACAAAAATTCTCTACATGAAAAAGTTGCTCCTATTCAACAACTTTCTAAGGGTATATTCTGTGCTCTATTCCAAATATAAATGGTAAAAACAAATTGGTGCATGTTGTTCGAAAAGAAAATTTTAACCGTATTAAAAAGTTGTATCTTTTCAACAAGTTCTAATGGTTTATCATTTGTGGAACTCTGACGAACGGGTGAGGAATTACGAACAATAAAACGTGACAAAAGTTCAAATTAAAAACAGCGAGAAGTTCAACTACTATAAGGAATGCGTTTCAGGTGAGAATAAAAAGAATACAAAATTAAAAGACTAAAAGGTTTGTTGCAAGAAGTTCACGTGCTCCTCTCGGCACAGCTGAACATTTCTAGTGCAAAGATGTCTGCCCTTCAATTACATGTTAAAAGAAGGCAAAAACATCGTTGTTTTCATCATTTTTAAAATTGCTCGCAAACGGCAATGAATTTGTAACAACTGTCTACATGAAAAATAGCTTTCCAACGGTATGTTATATGCTACATTCCGATAAACGGTTAAAAAGTTTCATGTATACAGTTAAAAACACGTTTTTGCGTATTAAAAAAACTTTCAAAACTGATGCGATTATGAAAAAATGATAAACACGAGAAAGATACGTGATTTCAACAGCTTTCCATCGGGTATATCATTTGCTCAATTCTGGTAAGTGGTTGAGGAGTTACGAGCAAATAACAGCACGCGGAAAATAGAGTGAAGTTCAAACAGAACTGTCCCAGAAGTTCAATCTCTTCACGTAGTGCATTTTCAGAGACTCTATTTTCGGAAAGAAGATAGAACGCACGATCTCGTTGTTTTCAAAATTACTTAAAAATGGCAAGGAATCAGAGAAAACTTTCAATATGGAAAAGTTTCGCATTTTATATAGCTATCAGGGGTATATTATTTGCCCCATTCCGATAAAGTTTGCAAAATTACGGCCAAATTTTTTTTAGCCATTTTCAAAATTGACTTAAAACCGTAAAGAATTGGGAGAAACATTATATACAAAAAGTTTCGCATTTGTTCAAGCTTTCCAATGCCATATCATTTGCTGTATTTCGACAAACCATTTAAAAAAAACCAAAATTACGAACTTGGAGGAACTTTGACCGTTTTCTAAGTTACTTTAAACTGTTCAAAATTAGAAATAAAATCTATATGAGAAAGAAGCGAATTTTCATAAGCTTTCCAGTGCCATATCATTTGCCTCAATCCGACTGGCCGTTTTCAAATTACACCAAAAAAATGAGAACGGCTGTTCGGTTTGAGAAATTCCACCATTTTTCAAATTTCTCTTTAACCGTAGGGAATTTGGGAAAACTTTATATATGTGGAATGAGAGGATTTGTAGCAGCTTTCCAATGCCTTAATATTTGTCTCATTCCGATAAACGGTTTAGAAATGGTCTCGAAAATATGATTCACATTTTTTTGTATGAAGAAAAACGGTTTGTAAAACTGTTGTTAATCCATGTTGATTTTAACAAAATATTAACTTAGGTTGTGATCCATGTGTCGACAACTTTCCAACGGTATATCACAAGATCCATTTGGACAATCTTTGCGGAAGTTCAACCTCTCCGTGGGTGAAGTTCAACTACTACTACTATGACGAGTTGGGTAGTTATCAAAATATTATTCTGATCCCATGATCAGAATAGTGTTTATGTATAAAACTATCGGACTCCAATCGTCGGTGACTTCATCATTTCGCCTTGATTTTTTTCACGGTAAGCAATCACCAATATACCCTAGGTTTTATTTTCTGGCCCATTTCAGGTCTCGTCTGCTATATTTAAGCCATTTTTTCATTTACCGTGCATATAAAATCAAAACCCTACTACAACTACATGTGGGTGTTAGCAAAGAAGGTGCACAAATCATTTGTGTGCCACTTTGTGAGTTTTCAACCATCGTCCGAGAAGCGAGGAGAATTTTCAAACATTTCAGCTGCGAGGTGCAGCCATCGGCGTTGGCCTAGCTGGTATTTTGATTATAGGAAATTCAGATGGAGTCCGAAAATCATGAAAATCGGTGTGTGACTGTGGCTCGTTCTCACGACCCCGTGGAATTTTTTTGGTAAAGTTTGGCACAAGTTTTGATGATCGCTCCTTGGAAACTGGAGTATCTCACAAGAAGGATCATGGTTTCCAAAAGGAGATGTGGCAATTAAAACTCCAGTGGTTGGTGTCTTCATCCTTTGGCCTCATAATAGTTTCCATGGTACGCAATCACCATTATACCACATGTTTGATTTTCTGGCGCATTTCAGGTCTCGTTTGCTACATTTAAGCCATTTTTTCCTTTTACCATGCATTTTGGCATATAAATCAAATCCTAGCCGCAACTGCATGTGCGTATGAAAGGGATGAGAATTGTCGTTCGATCTAGGAGCATCCAACAATGCATAAGTACGATCCGTGGGGTTTGAGTTCTGGCCAATCAGAACACACGACTCACATCGCGCGCTGTAGGGGGAGGGCGACATCAGCCACGGTTTCGTAGGCACACGACTTTCATGAATGAACCATGTGCTATTTGAAAACATTTACATCAACTAACAACATATTTTCGTTTGAATGAAGATGTGAGTTCATCGCTTCGCCTCGAATTTTTTCCACGGTAAGCAATCACCATTATATCCCAGGTTTGATTTTCTGGCGCATTTCATGTCTCGTTTGCTATATATTTGAGCCATTTTTTGCATTTACCATGCATTTAGTGCATTCATTGTCCGAGAAACGGGAAGATTTTCAAACATTTCGGTCGCAGTGTGCGGCCACAGGCATAGGCCTTGTTGGTATTTTAATTACAGGAAATGCATATAGAGTCCGAAAATTACGAAAATCGGTGTGTCACCGTGGTGCTCTTACGACCCCATGGAAAATTTTTGGTAAAGTTTGGCACAAATTTTGATGCTCGCACCTTGGAAAATGGAGCATCTCACAAGAAGGATCATAGTTTTCAAAAGGAGACGCGACAATTCAGACTCCAATCATCGGTGACTTCATCGTTCCGCCTCGAATTTTTTTTCACGGTAAGCAATCACCGATATACCCTAGGTTTGATTTTCTGGCCCATTTCAGGTCTTGTCTACTATATTTAAGCCATTTTTTGCATTTACCATGCATTTAGTGCATATAAAATCAAAACCCTACTACAACTACATGTGGGTGTTAGCAAAGAAGGTGTACAAATCATTTGTGTCTCGCTTTGCGAGTTTTCATCCATTTTCCGAGAAGCGGGGACAATTTGCAAACATTTCGGCTGCGAGGTGCAGCCACCGGCGTATGCCTAGTTGGTATTTTAATTACAGGAAATTTAGATGGAGTCGGAAAATCATGAAAATCAGTGTGTGACCATGGCACGCTCTCACCACCCAGTGAAAATAATTTGGTAAAGTTTGCACAAGTTTTGATGATTGCTCCTTGGAAACCGGAGCATCCCACAAGAAGGATCATGGTTTCGAAAAGGAGACGTGGCAATTCAAACTCGAGTGGCTGGTGACTTCATCGTTTGGCCTCATAAAAATTTCCACGGTACGCAATCACCATTATACCACAGATTTGATTTTCTGGCGCATTTTAGGTTCCGCTTGCTATATTTAAGCTATTTTTTTGAATTTAATGTGCATTTTGTGCATATAAATCAAATCCCAATCGCAACTACACGTGCTGATAAAAGGGATGGGGATTGCCGTTCGATTTGGGAGCATCCAATGGTGCAGACATACGATCCGTGGGGTTTGGGTTCTGGTCAATCAGAACGCATGACTCACATCGCGTGCAGTTTGGTCGGCACATGGCTTTAATGAATGAACCGTGTGCTATTCGCAAACCGGATTGCATATCTTCTATTCATACATACTAGAGTGAGATCAATTGAGTGTGCTACCTGTACGGTATAATAATCATAAATAGTTCAAATTCATTGCCTGGGCTGACAACATCTCAAGGTCAACATATTAACCGTTCTTACATCAACAGAAGGCCGGGCATAACTCACAAATTTAGTACAGGCGACAGTTCTAAATTGAACGAATTAAGTTGCAGAATAGGCATAAAAACTAGTGTTACAGCTTAATTCACATGTACATGGGGGAAATGGGATCATTAGGTTGACCCCGAATGAATTTAGATTTTTTGATGATTTTATGCTTCTCTGTTTGGCTGGTGCGTGAGCCCTTGGCTGGAACTTAGCAAATTCATCGTACTCGTCTTCATCAGCAAAATCCTCGACGCCCAGTACCCTCCTCTTCCCATGCATCACTACATGGCAGTTCTTATGCAAGGGGTCTTTCACATAGAAAATCTGGGTAGCATCGCAGGCAAGAATGAACGGGTCCGTGTGATATGCCATCGTTGTCTTGTTAACACAGGTCTTCCTGTAATCATCAACCTTTACCTGACTAAGAGGGATCCACGTGCACCTGAATAATGCCACCTTCACTTTCACATAGTTAAGCTCCCAAATCTCTTTGATGGTTCCACAGTATACCCTTTTATCAGTTTGATCTACATTCATGCATTCTATTCGAACATAGTTGTTCTGATATGAGGTCTTCTCACCATGTTCCTCAGTGTAGAACGTGTAGCCATTTATGTCATATGCTTGGTACATCAACACCGTAGGTGATGGCTTTTGTGCCAACCAACCACGTAGCAATGTCATCCATGGATCCGTGTGCCAAATGATCCTTCAGCCATCTGGCGTAGTCCTTATTGTGTGCCTTCATATCAACATCTAATCGACGCACCATGGGTAAGAAGCTTCGTCGTATCACCTCCAAGTGTTCGTCAGCATAAGCGTCGAGAGCTTGGCTATTAAGCAGTACCGTCAAATGGGCTTTGTCTACCAAATCTCTGGGTGCAACCTTTTGCATGCCAGCAAGGACCGGCTTACCTTTCAGCCTTCCCTCATGGCAAGAGAGGGGCAAACCTATAGGTCTTTGTTTCATGTATTTGGTGCAAAACTCAACCACCTCCTCCGCGGTATAACCTTGTTGGATGCTTGCCTCTGGATGGCTTCGGTTCCGACAATAGTGCTTCAATATTCCCATGACCCGCTCGAAGGGATACATGTTGCGAAGAAACACAGGACCACAATACTTTATCTCATTGACAAGGTGCACAGTGAGATGGACCATGGCATCAAATTATGACGGTGGGAAAAACATCTCTAGGCTGGAAAATATTCTTGCAATATCCTATTGTATAGAATCCAGCTCTTTAGGATCTATGACTTTCTGCCATAGTTTGTTGAAGAAATCACAGAGATCAATGAGTGTGGTTCTATGTCCGTGTCCATCATATTCCTGATGGCCACCGGGAGGATTTGTGTGAACATTACGTGGCAATCATGTGACTTCATGTGTGCCAACTTCATTTCACCCGAGCTCACATCCATGAGACTTCTGATGTTAGCAGAGTAGGAAGAGGGTGTCTTAACTGACAACAAATAGTTGAAAAACTCTTTTGCTTCTTTTGTACTATAATTGTAACTCTGGTGAGCATGGAGGAATTTTTTATCATCTTCTGCTTCATTCTTGCGTTTTGATTGATCACCAAGCATATCGAGTCGTGCACCATCACCATCCTTTGTTTTACCTTTAATCTTGAGCATAGTACCAAGGATGCTTTCCCATACTTTCTTCTCTACGTGCATGACATCACTGTAGTGACGTACACTTAGAATCTCCCAGTAAGGTAATTCCCAGAACACCAATTTCTTCTTAAACACTTGATCCCTGGGTGTTTGTTTCACCGTCAAAGCATGGTTCTTGCCAAGCATAACTTTAATTTGTTTATCCATGTTGTGGACCAACTCCCCAGGATAAGGTCTTGGGCCCAAACCTACCTCTGCCGTACCATTAAATTCAACTTTCATCTTTAGGTATGGGCGATCTTTCCATAAGAACCTACGATGACACAAATACACGGTTTTGTGCGAGTTGGAAAGAAATATGTTGGCTGTCCTATCCATGCATGTGACACACCCTACATCTCCCCTTGTTTTCTGCCCTGATGTGTGGCCTAATGCCGGCATATCTTGAATGGTGTGCAACTGCATCGCTTGTAGATCAAAAAACTCCTTTTTGTAAGCATCATAACATTTTACAAAAGGCTCTTTTACCCACAATGTCAGCATTTCTTCTACCAGTAGCTGAAAGTAAATGTCGATGTCATTTCCAGGTTGCTTCGGGCCTTGGATAATCATTGACATCATGATGTATTTTTTATTCATACACAACCAAGGAGCAAGATTATATATGCACAAAAGCACCGGCCATGTGATGTATTTGGTGCTCATATCGCCAAAAGGATTCATCCCGTCAGTACACTCCCCGAGCCTTATACTTCTATGATCCTTGGCAAAGTCTTCATACTTGTTGTCGATAAATTCCCACTGAGCCCCATCTTTTGGGTGCCTCATATATTTATCCGCAGTATGCTCATCATGATGCCACCGCAACCTCTTTGCCTCTCTAGGGTTTGCAAAGAAATGCCTCAACCTTGGAATTAAAGGCAAGTACCAAACAACCTTGAATGGGACTCCTGTCTTGATCTCATCGTCCAATTTGTACTTGTCCTTTGCTCTCATGCACTTGTATTCATGCATGCTTGCATGTGGACATGCATGAAAATCTTTGTACTCACCACGGTACAATATACAATCATTCACACAAGCGTGTATCTTCTGTACTTCAAGTTCCAATGGGCAAACAATTTTCTTTGCTTCGTTCTTGCTTTTGGGGAGCACATTATCTTCTGGAAGGATTTCTTTGAAAAGACCTAACAACTCTGTGAAGCCCTCGTTTGATAGACCGTTTGCTGCTTTAAATCTGAGAAGCGCTAGTGTGGCACTCAACTTGGAATATTTCTTTTTGCAACATGGATACAAATCTTTCTTGGAGTCTGCATCAACGGATGGAAGATCCTTGTACCCATCCATATCTTTTTCTGGGCCCTGGAAATCTGCAATCATAGCAGCAAAATCTAGAATATCAAGGTCGTCTGCGTCATCGTCTTGGTTTTTCAGTGGGGTTTTTTGTTGTCTGTGTTCCACTGGTAGCTTGACGCCTCAGCCTCGATGTTAGATTCAACATCCATGTGACCCTGATCGGTGTTTGGCATCTCGCAGCCCTGGGTATATTCATCCATGACCGGCTCTTCACCGTGTCTAGTCCACCGTGTATATCCATCCATGAATCCCCGTGTGAGTAATTGAAACTCTGAAAGCACAAGTGCTCCCTGGGTGATTTTGGTAATTAATGTCAACATATCTCTTGTTGGACTGATACCTTTATCTAGTATATTTCAGGTGAGTTCAACAATGGCATGGCAAGGACAAGAGGATGTGGAACCCCTTCAAAATGCTAAGGATAAAGATTGGCAAAAGCTAAGACTCTTCATTTCTATTTTTAGTGATCCAAGATCACATTGAGTCCATAGGAAAGCCAATACTATTAAAAGGGGATGAGGTCTTGCTTAATGGTCCACTTGCTCAAAGTGCTTAGTGATATTGCTCCAAAACCCTCAACCACTTTCTCATTTCCACATATGTCCAAAACTTCCAAGTCAAACTCGGCCCCACCGATTTGATCTATCCGGCGCCACCGAGTTCAGTTGACAAAGCCACTGCCAGAAACCCTAGACGATTTGGTCACACCGATACGGATCTCAGTCTCACCGAGATGGCCCTGCAAACTCTCTGATTCCCTTTGTAACATTTCGGTCTCACCGAAATGAGCAATCGGTCCCACCGAGTTTGCTTGACCAACTCTCTGTTTGTTCATTGCTGAAATCGGTCTCACCGAGTTAAAGCAATTGGTCACACCGAGATGAGGTTTTGCCCTAGACCTTGCACATTGGTCCAACCGAGTTGTTCCAGTCGGTCCCACCGAGATTCCTAACGTTCACATTTTGAACTGAATCGGTCTCACCGAGTTCTTCTATTCGGTCTGACCGAGTTGGGTCAAATGTGTGTAAGAGTTGGATTTTGTGTGGAGGCTATATATACCCCTCCACCCCCATCTCCATTCAAGAGAGAGCCATCAGAACGTGCCTACACTTCAAGTACACATTTTCTGAGAGAGAACCACCTGCTCATGTGTTGAGACAAATACATTCCAATCCTACCACAAGAATCTTGATCTCTAGCCTTCCCCAAGTTGCTTTCCACTCAAATCATCTTTCCACCATATCCAAATCTGTGAGAGAGAGTTGTGTGTTGGGGATACTATCATTTGAAGCACAAGAGCAAGGAGTTCATCATCAACACACCATCTATTACCTTTTGGAAAGTGGTGTCTCCTAGATTGGTTAGGTGTCGCTTGGGAGCCTCCGACAAGATTGTGGAGTTGAACCAAGAAGTTTGTAAGGGCAAGGAGACCGCCTACTTCGTGAAGATCTACCCGAGTGAGGCAAGTCCTTCGTGGGCGATGGCCATGGTGGGATAGACAAGGTTGTTTCTTCGTGGACCCTTCGTGCGTGGAGCCCTCCGTGGACTCGCGCAACTGTTACCCTTCGTGGGTTGAAGTCTCCATCAACGTGGATGTACGATAGCACCACCTTTCGGAACCACGCCAAAAATCTCCGTGTCTACATTGCGTTTGCACACTCCAATCACATCCCTTTACTTTCTTGCAATTAGCATGCTTTACTCTTTCCGCTGCTCATACTCTTGCCATGCTTGCTCGAAATGTATTGTGAATGCTTAATCTTGTGCTAAAACTCCACCTCAACTTGAAGAACTTAAAAATTGCCACTTTTTGCTTGTTGAGGGTCTAATCCCCCCTCTAGACACCTCTTCTCGATCCTTTCAATTGGTATTAGAGCGTTGGTCTCCATTGCTTTGGTTTAATCACCATTGGAGGAAGATGGATGAGTCTACGATTGGGAGTATTAGACGTAGAGTGCCTATGCTTGACGGAGAGTTCTATAGTGCTTGGAAAAATGAGATGCTTGAGATTTTCAATGAATATAATTTGAACAAGTATATTACTAGCCCTTGTGCACCTCCTATTGATCCCTTGCATCCTACCCCCGATGAGTATCTTGACATGACCCCCAATCTTAGAACTATTAATCTTATCATAAGAGGATTGCCTAGAAATTTGCTTGTATGCTTGCCTACATTTGAATGTGCTTATACTATATGGAGATATCTTGAGGAACGCTTTCCAAACTATTCCTTGAAAAATCTAGATGAGATTCTTCAAAAGTCCATTGCTTTTCATAAAATGCATCCTAGTGATCCTAAATTTGATGATTGTCTATTTGAGCTTCATGACCTTATGCGTGCCAAAGGAGATGTTGGAGTCATTAGTAGAATGATCTCACAAGTCATTAGTATCCATAAAGATGCACATTGTCAGGGTCATAAATCTAATGAATCACTCTCTCTAGGTAATGATCAATCACATGATGATGTTGAACATGGATATTATGATGAGGATGATGATAGTGACTTTGATCTTGATGAGTCAATGAGACACTTTGGTCTTATGGCTAACCTTCGCGGTTACATGGCCGGAGGAAAGGAATGGGTTCTTGATAGTGGATGTACCGATCACATGACCGGAGACAAGGACATGTTTCGAGAGCTCGCTGAAAATGACGGTCCCCGAAAGTATGTCACCTTTGGTGATAACTCAAAGGGTAAGGTGGTTGGCCTTGGTAAGGTGGCCATCTCACATGACAGCTCTATCCAAAATGTTATGCTCGTTGAATCTCTTGGTTACAATTTACTTTCCGTATCTAGATGTAACACCCCATGTACTTAGTAACAGTGATCACCTTAGTTAATACCATGTCAGCAAGTTTAACAGTGCCTAGACATCATTTGCATCATATTGCATTCCAAACTTCTAATTCAAACTTCAAATTAAATTAAAGTGAAAATAAAAGTTTTTCAAAAATAGAAACTAAAATGTTCACTAAATAACAAATATCCAGAGACAATGCTAAAATTGTAACCAAAATTTAATAGATTAATTAAGTGACTCTAACAGTACCAAAATAGCAAGGTTTAATACATTTTATTTAATACAAAATTTGTGTGAACTCCATTTTCCTCCAAACCAATTTTTAGCAGTACTAACTAATGCACTGTATATATTGGAACAAGTAACCTATATTACAAAACTGTGTGTGAGGCCACACATTATTGCAAAAGTAGAAATAAAAGAAAAACAGAGAAAAGAAAAGAGGAAAAAGAAAAGGCCCACTATACCTGGGCCTCGAGTGCACAGCGTCGGCCCAGCCCGCGCAGCTCTTCCCCACCTCTCACTGCTCACCCTCGCCCCGCTGTCGAACACCCTGCACCCGTACGCGCGCACGCACCCGGCCCCCCTCGCTCGCCGCTCGACAGCGCGTCGCCGCGCGCGATAGGGATAAGAGCAACTCCCCGCCCCCCTGACGACCCCTAGCCGCCTCACTTCCTCTCCCTCGTCCTCTTCTGCCGCACCCGAGCGCCGCCATGTTCGGCCGTGGCTGAGCTGCACGGCCACCATCACCGTCCCGCCTCGCCGACTTGTCCACCGGGCTCGCCATCGTCGCCCACTTCGATCACGCCGACGGGAACAAGCCGGGAGCCACCACATTGCCTCCACGCGGTCTTCTTCCTCCTCGGATCCCCGCCGCCATTCGCCGTCGATTCCGGCCACCCCACTCCTTCCCCGCGCACGCTTTGCACCTCTGCAGGATCGCTGTGAGCTCCCCTTCTTGCTCCCCCTCATTGTGCTCTGTTTCCGCCACCGTAGCCCCCTCTCCCCATCATGCCCGAGCTCGTCCCCGCACGAGCTCGTCGCCGGCGGCCCTTCGGCGACCATTTGGTCATGTGCTGCTGCCCGTTTGCTTTGCCGCCTCGCGTAGGCCTCGCCTACCCCTTTGCTTCGTCCGTAAACACGCCGTAGTGCCGATTCCGTTGCACGCCCGAGAGCTTCGCCGCTGACGTGCTTGCCGCCGTCGCTACACTGCGTCCCCGGCCACACCACCGTCGCCGACCGATGCGGTCCACTGCCAGCTCTCGAACACGACCAAGAACGCCCGAAACGGTGCACCGTAGACGAATCCCGAGCTCGCCGGAGTTCGATGCCGCGGTCGGGCTCACCGGCGCACTCCGGTGGTCGGTGCCGACATGGCTGCCACCTGGCACCGCGGGCCCCGCCGCCCTGCCGCTGACAAAGGGACCCACTGGGCCCCATTGACCTCGGTCAGCGCTGACTGGGCGCCCCTGTCCCAATGACATGTGGGTCCCGCCTGAAATAAACAAATTAAAATAAAATGATAATTAGTTAATTAGTTAATTAAGTCACTAAACACCCACTGACTGCTGGGCCCCACTTGCTAATTGGGTTAGTTAGATTAAATAAACTCTGTTTAGTTAGCTCAGTCAATGACATGTGGGTCCCACTGGACCCACCTGTCAGGTTTGAATCTGGTCAGCTGGGTTTGACCCGCTGACATCATGGTGATGACATGCTGATGTCATCGTTTACTATTCTAGATAATTCAAATTTAAATAAATAATTAAAATCTGAAAATGATTAAAACTTTGAAAAATCATATAAAATAATCCGTAACCCCGATGAAAATAATTTATATATGAAAGTTGCTCAGAATTTCGATATGATTCTGAATACGCCCTCCGTATTCCTGTCAGATGCCCCTAGCTAGATGAACATGGAACTTTTAGACCAATTTCAATAAATGAATAGTGCTCAACTTTAATAAAATAAATCCGAATAAATTCCTAAATTAACTAAATCATTCAGTTAGGTAGTAGAACACCCCGGCATATCATTTAGATATGTCATGCATATTGTTTTGCATTTTTGTCGTGAATTTACTATTTCTTCCCCCTCCTTCTCTCTCGATAGACGCCGAGACCGACGCCGTTGCAGCTGAGTACGACTACGCTCCAGACGAGCAGCCCGTTGACGACCCCTCTTTCTTGCCAGAGCAACCAGGCAAGCCCCCTCCCCTGAGCATCCCGATATCGCCCATTCAATTTCTCCTGCTTGCATTAGATTTTGCTACTGTTAATGTTTGCTCCTATTCTGATGCATAGCCTGCTTTTGTAACCTGTTTATTGTTACCTTACCAGACTATGTTAAACTGCTTAGTATAGGTTGGTAGTGAGCCATCAGTGACCCCCACCACCTTACCCTTGTTGCCCCTGCTTGATCATCGACGACTCGATCAGTGTGATCGTTGACCAGAGACCGACACATCACTTCACCCCCTTAGTTGTACGACTCTACATAGTTACTATCGAGTGCCGAGGGTGATACCTCGTAACGCACTCCTGATGAATACTCTGCAGTGTAGCTGTTCGGTCGTGGTCATCGAGGGTGATTCCTCCTTCTCCACTTCCGCTATGACTCTGTCGTGTAACTCCTTAGTGTGAACCTCGAGGGTGATGCCTCATACGTTCACCCTGATGATTTCATCGAGTGGAATCCACCGAGGGTGATTCCTCGGGGTTTCCCCCTTGATGTTATGACCACACGGTTACTTTGACCTTTGTTACAGGCGGGTCGACCCTGATGGGTACCCGTAGGGGATCTATGATGTCGGGTGTGCCGGAAGGGCACTCGAGTGTGATATTGTGGCAGAGCTTCAGAAACTCTGATCGCCTCCGCATGTTACTAAATCAGCCTATCGGATTTGGGTGTTTGATCTGAGTGGGTCGTCGTGCCCTGTACGCATTACCACCACGCGGGATAATGGTTATGGGGCCCTCTGCATTGTACGTTTCTCCCTAAAGCTCATCAGACATCACAGTTCACCATGCGGGCTGATCGCCGGGAATGGGCTGGATACTTCACTGACGAGTTTAGTGTCGCACCTGCACCCCGGCCAGCCACGCAACGCGCAGGGTGCCCAGGGCGATGGCCCAAGACCTCTGGGTGCATAGGTTAGTCCGGCGTGCTGACCTCTCTGCTGAGCCTAGGTAGGGCGCTGCTTCGTGTTGATCTCCCGAGGCCGGGCATTACCCAGCAAGTGTGTCCGGCCAGAGGTGATCGAGCGTGTTGGGTAACAGTAGTGCACCCCTGTAGTGAAGAATAATCTATCGATAGCCGGTCCTACGGTAAAGGACGCTCAGTTTTTGTATCCCGGTCTACTACTTGAACTGGATACTTGTTACTTAATTGAAGCTTCGGGATCGCTTTCTCGCAGGGAGTCGAGGAAGGATCTCTAGGCTTTACTTCAACATGTTTGCTTAATAAAATGCTATTCTACTCTCTTCTATTGCTGCAAGATGGTGGCTTCGTGAAGATATTTGAAGATGTTAGTCTTCGATAGGACTAGGCCTTCTCTCTATTCTGGCTTTTCTGCAGCCCAGCCCACATATACAGCCTTTTCCCCTTTGATAATGTTGCATATGTAGTGTAGATCCTTGCTTGCTGAGTACATCGGATGAGTACTCATGGTTGCTTTGTTACTTCTTTTTCCCCATACCCCACTTTGATGATACATCAGACGATGGAGCCCCGGAGCCAGATGTCCCAGCAGGAGCTTACTACCAGGAGGGTCCAGACGGTACTTACTACTGGATCGAGCCAGCCGACCATGAGTAGGATCGGAGGCTCCCAGGCAGGAGGCCTATGCCTTTCGATCTAGAGTCGTTGTTTGTGCTAGCCTTCTTAAGGCAAAAACTTGTCTAACTATGTCTGTACTCAGATATTATTTGTATGACTGACTTATGTATTCGGATCTTCGTGATCCCTGATCTGTAATATTGTGGATCTTCGTTTATTTGTGTTAGAGTTGTGTTGTGATATCTTCCCGTGAGTCCCTGTGCTTGATCGTGCATGTTTGCGTGTATGATTAGTGCACGATTGAGTCGGGGGCGTCACAAGTTGGTATCAGAGCCGACTGCCTGTAGGAAGCTCCCTTCCAATTCCTTGGTCAAAGTTGAGTCTAGACATCGAAAAACTAATTTACTAACTTGGCTGTGTGGCTTACGGGCCCACGTCGCCAACTGGGTGGTATTAGGATCTTTTATTCCTCGTCTATACTCTGGGACTCTGATCTCTCTTCTATTCGGGTTAATTAAATTTTACTAATGCCAACACTTAGGATCTCGTAAATCTCATCTACCCGGAGAGCTGGATATCTGTGCTTAATTCCTTACCATTGATCTGATTAGTCTGATAATCATTTTCCTTTCCATTGTTTTGTTTAACCTTTCTCTCCGAGTTGTATTATACTTCTCATTGACAGGCTGACGTGATAACACCTAACGTTACCGTCGAAATTAAAGGATTGGAATTCCTTGCCTCACCCATCGTCTTGAAGTCTTCCACCATAGACCTCATCCTCGGAATGGATTGGTTGAAAGCTCATATAGCTTCGATCAATTGTGCCACAAAAGTCGTCCAACTTCGTCACCCCTCCAATGAGATAGTGAACTACACCGCCCGAATTACTCGGGATGCTGAAGCTCAGATATATGCTCTGAATGCTTTGAACGCCTCACCTCTGGAAGGAATCGAGAACGTTCCTGTCGTTCGAGATTTTCCGGACGTCTTTCCGGACGTCTTTCCGGAAGAACTTCCAGGAATACCCCCGGTTAGGGCTGTCGAGTTTGTCATAGACTTGAAGCCTGGCACTACCCCTATTGCGAAGCGTCCTTATAAGATGCCTCCGCACCACCTTCTTAAACTTAAAGAAGAAATCAAAAAGTCACTTAAGAAAGGTTTCATCCTCCCCAGTTCCTCTGCTTGGGGAGCACCTTCACTCTTCGTTAAGAAGAAGGATGGAACTAACCGATTGGTTCAGGATTATCGGCCCATTAACCAAGCCACAATCCAGAATAAATACCCACTACCCCGGATCAATGATCTTTATGATCAGCTTGCTGGATCCTCTATCTTCTCGAAACTCAACTTGAGATTGGGTTATCATCAGATCCGTGTTCGCGAAGAGGATATTCCGAAGACTGCCTTCGTTACTCGATATGGCTCTTATGAGTACACTGTCATGTCATTTGGCTTATCAAATGCTCCAGCAACCTTCTCCCGGTTGATGAACTATATCTTCATGGATTACCTCGACAAATTCGTCGTGGTTTATTTAGATGATATCCTGATATATTCCAAGAATGAAGAAGAACATGCTGAACATCTTCGGCTTGTATTGGAGAAGCTTCGGGAACACCATCTTTACGCCAAGTACTCTAAGTGTGAATTCTGGTTATCTGAAGTGACCTACCTTGGTCATGTGATTTCCAAGAATGGCATTGCTGTTAACCCGGAACGAGTTCAAGCCATTCTTGACTGGACTCCCCCGAAGAATGTCAAGCAAGTCAGAAGTTTTCTCGGACTCGCTAGTTATTGCCGTCGATTCGTTGAGAACTTTTCCAGGATTGCAAAGCCATTGACGAACCTGCTCCGCAAAGGTGTTAAATTTGAGTGGACAGAAAAATGTCAAGAAAGCTTTCAGACGCTAAAAGATAAGTTGACATCTGCCCCAGTGCTAGCACCCCCGTGTTGGTGTACCAAGTATTGGGCCACTAGTACCCTGTACTTGTGCACGGGCAGTTGTAGCCATCCTCGCGGCAAGGCTTGCCGGGAACAGCTCGAGGTCGATTCAAGCCATCGGAGAAATCATCAAGTCATAGATCCGAGGATCAGCAGATAAGTAGAGCTGGAATCCGAAGGCCAGCTTTCCCGGCAAGATCCTTGCCGGGATGGCCTGTGGAGCCCGGCAAGGCTTGGCGCCCGGCAAGGCTTGGTGCCCGGCAAGATTCGGCGCCTGGCGAGATTCTGCCACTGTGCCACTGCTTCGGCACAGTAACAAGTCTGACATTCTGGGTCCTTCTCTGGATGCGTGGCAACGCGCCAGTGGAGGAGAGCTTAAGCGGTGCTGATGGGATGGCCCCTTTTTCCATCCCCAAGAAAGTGAGGACACCTAAACGGACACCTCACAGTGCATTAAATGCGCTTGTCCTAATCCGTCAGGGGTTAGGTATGATACCCTGTAGCTACTTTACACCTCAATGTATGTACATTTTGCCACTGTGGAGAGCCCTTTGAGCGTATAAAAGGAGGCCCAAGGCAACTGCTACAGAGGAGGAGAACTTCTGGCCCATTCTGCATGCGTAGCTGCTCTTTGAACGTACTGTTCACGGCGAGCGCTCCTGAAGGCTGGGCTCAAGAACATCAATAAGAACACAAAGCAGGAGTAGGGTTTTATGCTGATCAGCGGCCCGAACTTGGGTAAAATCTTCCCGCGTCGATCGTTGGTTCTGCTCTTTGCGTATACCTCTCCCCCCTCCGAATCGTAAAGGGATCTCTCGGGATCCCATAGGTGTCGCACGCCGACATCTTTGGCGCGCCAGGTAGGGGAGCGAAGGTTGCGTGAACCTGATCTAGTGATCGGCGCCTCAGTTTCTTCATCATCATGCCGCCCAAGAAGAAGAGCGCTGCGATGGCGCAACCGTACACGTCCGTTTTGCCTACGCCTTCGCGTACAGGCGACGGCGTGGGTGCAGAAGGAAGAGGACTAGAACCCCCGCGGCGTTCTGGTGATCCGAGCCAAGCGAGCGGTATCATTCGCAGTGGCAGTGGTAACCTGCACGCCGCTGGATCTAGCGATGGCGCTGTGTTGCCTACGGGTGGCACAACAAACTCCAGAGATCGGAGGGCGCCTGCTGGAGCTCCCGCGCCGGCGCAAGCCTCACGACCTACCCAGGTTGTGCATGATGAGCGACATCATGGCACTGGTGGTTCAGGGCGTCCCCATGAAAAGGTTTCTGTGCATCGATCCCAAGATGCGCGGGACCAACATGCACACCGAGCTGCTGGCGGAGGTGGCGCGCGGTCGCGTGACTGTGGTGGTGCTCCTTCTAACATGGTTAGGAGTCAGAGCACCTCACGTACTTCTCTCTTGCCGCCGCCGCCTACGCCAGCAGAAGCCTTGGCACGTGCGCAGCTGCTCCTCGATTTTCCTCCTGCCCCGGAGAAGATGGAGGAGTGGCGAGCTACTATCCAGAGCCTTATCGGCTTCACCAACAAGGATGGACCGCAAGAGGCAGGGCCCTCGCAGAGGAGGCCCATCGATCCGGCACGAGCCGATGTAGAGAAAACCGGAGGTGGTGCAACCACAGTGCACTCCCCTCCGCGGCACCAGCGGCGGCCGACAACTCAGCAAGTCGACCGCCATGAAGAAGTTTCCACGGCGTCGTCCGATCCACGGATGCGCCGCGATCAGCGTCAAGTTCTCCAGGAACGAGGCAAGGAGGACGCTCGAACTACCATCGAGCGGCGACGAGAAGCGTGCTATTAGTCTGATAAGCGCGCGGGGCCGGCTGTTGACGAGCCTGCGCCAGGGGACGTAGGAGACTTGCCTTATGAGGTAGGGACTCCGGCGTTTACCCGTGAGCTGCGGCAAGTCCGGTGGCCCAATTCCCGAACCTTCAAGCCGAAGGTCCCGGAGAAATATGATGGTAAGACCCATCCCTCAGAGTTCCTGAGCATCTACACCATTGCGGTGCAGGCTGCCGGGGGCCGAGATGACAAGATACTTGCTAACTACTTCCCGTTGGTGCTCAAACCCAACGTCAGGTCGTGGTTGATGCATCTGCCGGAGAATTCTATTTCTTCCTGGTCAGATCTGTGCCATCAGTTTGTTGGCGCCTTTGTTGGAGGCCACCAAGCTCCTGGCAAAGAGAGTGATTTGCACATCATCCCTCAGTAGGAGGGCGAGTCCCTGCGCAAGTTTATCTAGAGATTCAGCCGGGTGCAGTATAATATTCCTGACGTTCACCCTGCCGCTGTCGTTAGCGCGTTCCACCAGAACATGCGTAACCGCAAAATGCGGGAAGAGCTGGCAATGGACAAAGTCAGGAGTATTGCCAAGCTTTACGCTTTGGCCGACAAATGCGCTCGAGCTGAAGAGGGGAGGAAACTCCCTGGCGAGGCTGTTGGCGCGGGGGGTGAATCAGAAGATGAAGACGCCGCGGCCCCGTCAAGGAAAGGCCGGCGGCGGAACAGGAAGCGTGGAGGCAAGGCCGTGCTTGCTGTCGAGGAATCCGACAACCCCGGCGCCGCCAAGAAGGCCAAGGTTGGTGACCCCGGCAAGGATCTTGCCGGGTGCCCTTCCTGTCAGGCCTTGGCGGCTGCCAACAAGTCGGAGAACTCCGGCAAGCAGTATTGCAAGATCCATCACACCAAGGGCCACGATCTCCAGAACTGCCGGCAAGTTGAGCAGCTTGCCGAGAAGCAGAGAGCCGAATACGAGAGGCGAGATAAGGAGAAGGCCCAAGATGGTGCTGATGGGTCCGGCAAGAAGCACGGTGGCCGAGGGGGTCGCCGCGGCAAGGCCAAGTAGCAAAAGGATCGGCCCGCTCGGGGCCGAGACAAAGAAGGAGATGATGATGAGGAAGATGATGAATCCAGTGAGCAAGAATTCCAGAAGGCTACGGAGGCCATGTGTATCGATGGGGGTTCCTCGCTGCATTCTTCCCACCATCAACTCAAACAGTGGGTGCAGGAGGTCAATGCGGCAGAGCCATCCCCAGATGCATGTAGGCCCCTGAAGTGGTCCAGCATGCCTATCATTTTCGACACCGAGGATCACCCTGATCGCACAACTGCGGTCGGGTGCTTGCCATTGTTGGTCTCGCCAACGATTCGCAACCTCAAGGTGACGAAAATGTTAGTTGACGGCGGGGCTGGCCTAAACTTAATCTCACCGGATGTGCTCAGAAAGCTCCAGATTCCCGACGAGGACCTCGAAGAAACGGGTACGTTTCAAGGGGTCAATCTGGGAAGAACCCAGCCTAAGAGCAAGATTACGCTGCCAGTAACATTTGGCAGCGAGCTCAACTTCAGGACCGAGAAGGTGGTGTTTGATGTCGCCAAGATCCCCATGTCATACAATGGGATCCTTGGTTGGCCAGCGCTGGCTAAGTTCATGGCGGCATCACACTACGCGTACAATGTCTTGAAGATGCGTGGGCCGTTGGGCGTCATCACTATCCATTCTGATAAGAAGGATGCGCTCATCTGGGCCGACCAACTTTACCGGGAAGCAGTTGCAGCACCTGCCATCAAGGCACCTGCTCCTGCCGCTGGAACTCCCGGGGGGAAGAAGAAGACCGGCAAGAACCTTGGCGCGAACTCCGGCAAGCGCACCTCCTCGGAGTGCTGCGCTTCCGTCGAGGACGTACCAGAGAGTTCCACCGGCAAGAACAAGAAGTCCAAGGCTGCTCCGCCGGAGACCAAGAAGGTGCCTGTCAGAGAGGACGGAACGGGGGGAACTTTCACCATAAGTTCCACCCTAGATGACAAATAGGAAAGCGCGCTCGTTGCTTTCCTGCGGGCGAATGTCGACGTGTTTGCATGGCAACCGTCTGACATCCCCGGTGTTCCCAGGAAGGTAATTGAGCACCACCTTGCTGTCTGTCCTCATGCGCGGCCCGTCAAGCAAAGGGTCAGGAAGCAAGCCTTGGAGCGGCAAGAATTCATTGCCGAAGGAATCAGAAAGTTGGAGGCGGCAGGACTGGTCAAAGGAGTGCTTCATCCAACCTGGTTGGCCAATCCGGTTGTAGTACGGAAAGCGAATGGGAAATGGAGGCTTTGTATCAATTATACAGATATCAATAAAGCTTGTCCAAAAGATCCCTTTCCCTTGCCGCGCATCGACCAGATTGTGGATGCCACCGCTGGTTGTGATCTCCTGTCCTTCCTTGATGCCTATTCAGGGTATCATCAGATTTTTATGGCAAAAGAAGATGAAGAGAAGACCGCATTTATCACCCCATGTGGTACGTATTGTTTTATACGAATGCCTTTCGGGTTGAAAAGTGCCGGTTCAACATTTGCCAGAGCAATCCAAATTGGTTTTGAGCCTCAACTCCATAGAAATATGGAGGCGTATATGGATGATATAGTGGTCAAAACCAAAGACAAAGCAACGCTCATTCAAGATTTAGAACAAACATTTGCAAATCTGCGCAAGATCAACTTGAAGCTCAATCCTGAGAAGTGCGTGTTCGGTGTTCCTTCCGGCAAGCTCCTCGGATTTTTTGTATCTTGCCGGGGAATCGAAGCGAACCCCGACAAGATCAAAGCTATTGAGCAAATTGAAGCGCCGAGACGCGTCAAGG